>OY728127.1:906895822-908284407 GCA_963277665.1 Viscum album | reverse complement strand
CCGCGCAGGTGAACCCTAACCTCAGGTCTTCTATCTGAGTGGCTGCAACTCCCCATCCAGGTTAGACTCCTTCAACCTCTTCCCAAATACAGACATATAAGCCCTCATTGAGGTAATTGACATGGTTGGGGTAGTGGGGTAGGTGGTTTTCCTTTTTTTAGTGGGTTGATATGGTACTTTCTGTGGACTTTAGTTTGGGTGTTATGAAATGTACTAACTTTTCACAATATTTCCATTTTTCAGAATCAATAACTTATTTAAAAAACTCTCTTTACACACTCTACATCTTTCATGAAAAGGCTTCACTTTGTAATATATTGAATAATGTTTTATTAGGTCAATGGTGTCTTCTTGGTATGTGAAAAATGAAAAAAATTACAAAACACATCTCACCTAAAATCTAGGCACACATAACTGAATTAATTCTTATATCTTTACATTGTTTTAATAGTTCACTAGATCAACTAGAAACTCCTTCCTTTATCGTTTACTTAAAATATAGTTTCTATTAAATTTCAATCCTATTAAATTGTTTATGACAAAATGACTTATATAAATTCTTTTTACAGAATGGACAGAAGTTGGATTTATGAAACCGATCGGATCTCAAGCGATTTTCAAAAAAATTGGAGAGCTTTATAGATTTTTCATTTTGAAATGCTTCAGATAGTGGTCGCATACACTGCCCATGTTCCAATTGTGTTGGTAGACCTTGGTTGACCCCAGAAGAAGTCAGCTACCACATAACCAAAAATGGTTTTCAATCAAAATACTTTGTGTGTATCACAATGGGGAGAAAATGAAATATCAAATTAGTGATGATCGAAATGAAAGGACTGGAATGGAGAATTTGTTAGATGATCGGTTTCTGTTTATTCGTCAGCATGAAAAAGAAAGGATTTTGACTCAAGAAGACTTTGATATGAGGACAACTGATGCATCTAGTGAAAATTATGATATTGATAGGGTGAAAAAATTGAATGATGCTACAACGACTCCAGTATATCGACAATGCGATAAAATGAAAAAGCTGTAATTTTTAATCTGATTATTTCATGGGAAAACTATGTATGGGATTTCTAATATAGCAATCAATTACATTCTTACCCTCTTGAAGGATTTACTTCCAGATAATGCAGATATTCCCTCAAACCACTATATGGCATGGAAGTTAGTTGAGGAACTTGGATTTTCAAGAAACAAAATTCATGTTTGCCCGAAAGATTTCAGTTTATTCTTGGAGGAAACCGCTGAACGAAATGATTGTATAAAATGTGGCACATCTCGCTGGAAGTCAAAATCTGATGGAACACCATCTCACGTTCCACAAAATGTAATGTGACACTTTCCATTGATCCCCAGACTCCAGAATATTTTTATGTCTGATGACATATCAATAAAAATGAGATGGCATGATACTGAGAGATAGAAGACTAATGATGAGTTGGTTCATCCTGCAGATGGATTTTCATGGCAGAGATTTGATGCTCGACATCCTGATTTTGCAACTGATGTGAGTAATGTGAGGCTGGGTCTTTCATGCGACGGTTTTAATCCGTTTGGGAAGATGCTTACTTCGCACAGCACATGACCAGTTTTTATACACATTTATAATCTTCCTCCATGGTTGTGTATGAAAAAACCTTTCACTTTAATGAGTATACTCATATCCGGTCCGTCTGATCCCGGCATTGATATTGATGTATACATGCAACCTTTAATAAAAGAGTTGAAAGTTATTTGGGATGTGGGTGTGCGCACATACGATGCATGTTTGAAAGACATATTTCAGATGCATGCTGCGCTTATGTGGACAATCAATGATTTTCCGGCTTATGCAATGATGTCTGGATGGAGCACGAAGGGAAAATTGTCATGTCCAGTTTGTATGAAGAATACATGATCTAGTAGACTGAAACATCGCTGTAGTTTCAGTTTTATGGGACATCGACGATTCTTTCCAAAGGATCATCCATATATAATGAATCGCCGAAGATTTGATAATACCATAGAGACCGATGATCCACCTTAGCATATGTCTGGAACTGACGTGCTTAATGAATTGAAAGATTTCAATTTTTCTTTTGGGAAGGGTCAAATGAAATCTGGAAAGAGAAAGAATATTTCCACTGAAACCTGTTACAATTGGAGGAAGAGGAGTATCTTTTTTTATTTGCCTTATTGGTCAACCAATTTGTTACGTCATTGCTTAGACGTAATGCATATTGAAAATAATATATGTGCAATGTTGCTTTCAGTTCTTTTAAATGTCAAGGGGAAGACAAAAGATGATTTACGATCTTGGCGTAACTTGGTGGATTGGGGCATCAGACCAGAATTGCATCCTATGCGTTTCAGTGAAAATAAATGGTAACTTCCATGTGCTTCTTATGTGATGACACCTACGGAAAAAAACAATTTCTGGAAGTATTAGAGACTATTAGAGTTCCTGATGGCTATTCAAGAAACATATCTAAACGGGTCAACAAAAGAGAGTTGAAGCTAAAATCTTTGAAGACTCATGATTATCACATTCTACTGCATGAGTTGCTTCTAATAGCAATCCGTCATCTTTTGTCCAATAATGTAAGGGTGGATGTAATTTGGTTGTGCCATTTGTTTAGAGATCTTTGTGCTAAAAAGTTGTCCAAGTCTTTCTTGCAAAAAATGTTGACAGATGCTCCATTAATTTTGTGTGAGTTAGAGAAAATATTTCCTCCATCATTTTTCACATGGATGTTGCATTTGACTGTCCATATTCCCACTGAAATACTTCTCGGAGGACCTGTTTCTTTTCGTTGGATGTATCCAACTGAAATAAATATGTTCTCATTAAAGTCTTATGTCCGAAACAGAAATCATCCCGAAGGTTCTATCATGAATGGTTACTTGGCTCAAGAATGTATGGATTTCTACTCGATGTATTTGTCTGATCTTACTACAAGATTGAACAGACCAATGAGAAATGAAGAAGAACAGTATGAGAAAATTAAACCCAGTTTTCCATCACTTCCTCAAACAGAAGGAATTCCTGGATCAAATACAATGAATACATTAATCCATGAAGTGCGGGAGATGGCACATCGCACAGTTTTTTTCAACTGTGATTTTTTCGATGACTATATCAGGTAACTAAATTGATTATGTATATCTTACATATATATCTATTAAACTATTCATATTTTTTATCTACAGGGAACATAAAACAATGATAAATAGGAATCATTGTTCTTTATCTTTGAGAAGGAGAGAGACTTTGCATAGCAAAGAGTTTTCTGCTTGGTTAAAATTGAAGGTATTAAAAAATTAATGTTTAAAATAATTATATCAATATTTAATTAAGTTTAATAGTCATTTATATTACAGGTATTGAGTTTTTCTGCTGACTCTGTCTCTGAGGAAATAAGATCTTTGGCTTTTGGTCATAATACCGTAGTTCGTGACTGCAAATCAATTGTTATCAATGGGTACAAATTTATAGTCACTGAACGAGCAAATAATATGAGAAAACAACATGATGGTGTTATGGTTACTGCCACAACAGATTGTTATGCCAGTGCATCAGATAGTAGACCGCAATTTGAAAATGTGGGTTATTATGGACTTGTTGATAAAATAATAATATTGGATTATTACTCTCATGGACGAGTCACAATGATGAAATGTCATTGGTTTGATTTGATGAAGAGACATGACACATTTATTGACGATTGTGGATTTCGAGTAATTAATATGACTCGCACTCTTTCTACCGAAGAACCATATGAGTTGGCATCAATGGATAAACAAGTTTTTTATGTCAAAGACCAAATTCGACCTGAATTTGGTGTCATAGTTGAAGTAATTCCAAGACATATTTTTGATGATGGTGATGATGGAATTGACACTGTCCCTAGTGCCATTGGAACCAATCCAATTATTTATTTTGATGACTCAAATAGCTCAATTGTCAGAGTTGATTGTGAACCTGAAGTTGTGGTTGAAAATATATAGAATCATTCATCCATGTTCTCAATTCTTTTGGTTTACCTCGAGTTGGGTTCTTAAAGTTGGTAATATTCAAATTGATTTAGTATTGATCACAAATATTTTTTTGCTGACTTGACTGTTATGTGAATTTTCAATGTTTATTGGTTGCAGTTTTATTTGAATTTCATTTTCTAATTTGGAATTGAACTATATTCAAACATAGTCAAACAATATTTCTAACTTGGTGAACATTACAACTTGTATGATTTATTAAATTCATTCAAGAACTTCTTAAACAATTGATATCTGACTTGACCGTTATGTGAATTTTCAATGTTTATTGGTTGCAATTTTATTTGAATTAAATTTTCTAATTTGGAATTGAACTGTATTCAAACATAGTCAAACAATATTTCTAACTTGGTGAACATTACAACTTGTATGATTTATTAAATTTATTCAAGCTCTTCTAAAACAATTGATAGCTGACTTGACCGTTATGTGAATTTTCAATGTTTATTGGTTGCAGTTTTATTTGAATTGCATTTTTTAATTTGGAATTGAACTGTATTCAAACATAGTCAAACAATAATTCTAACTTGGTGAACATTACAACTTGTATGATTTATTAAATCCATTCAAGCTCTTCTAAAACAATTGATAGCTGACTTGACCATTATGAGAATTTTCAATGTTTATTGGTTGCAGTTTTATTTAAATTGCGTTTTCTAATTTGGAATTGAACTGTATTCAAACATAGTCAAACAATATTTATAACTTAGACATTACCACTTGTATGATTTATTAAATCCATTCAAGATCTTCTAAAACAATTGATTGCTAAATTACCTATGAATCCCCCTGTTCCCTCATATATTTAGTTTTTTGGTTTAAACATTAGTTTTCTTTTTCTAATTAATTACATATTTGTTTTCAAAAGCAGGAAATGAAGCCAATTGAAGAGAGACGAAGGAAAAAAATGATGGAGAACAATCGTCGAATGACGGAGCTGGGCGTTCCACCATTAGTGCCTACAGTGAGTACTTTATTTCATATATATATATATATATATTTAAAGAATATATAATGTCATGTGATTAATGTTTTTCTAAACATTTTTGTAGGATCCACCTATATGTCGACAGTTATTCGACGAGGAGCCTAATACCGGTCCTAGTACTCAGGCCGGTGGTATGAGGAGGGTTCGTACCAAAGGTGGACGAGCAGCTGCGCGTACCCGACTACACCATGCCCCTCCCACTGACATGTCATCCTTCCCACATTCTGATCCTGGTGTGTCGTTATAGACACACGGGATATTTAGGCCACCCATGTTTTCGCTACCTTCGGCGTCTTCTTGCCCACCATTTTCAAATCCCATGATGATTCTCACTCCCCAGTCAGCATTCAGTCAGACAGGTGTCCCATATTCTTTTCCTTCTACTTCTGTCTCTCTGAGCTTCTATATTCCATCAGTTTCAGTGGATCCAGCGGCGCTCAGCGATCAGACCGGCACAGGTATATTTATAGAACCCTAACAAATTTTTATAGCAATATTTATTTTCATTATAACATGTTTTGATAAAATATTTGTTTTTATTTCATGACAGATACATCTACTGATAGGAGGCGTGGGCGGGGGAGTACACGCATGTGTTCGATGTGGAACCGCCGCACACAGGTTATGGTGGATTATAATGAAGACAACCAAATGGTTGAGAAAACAGGGCAGCAATGTCGGAGTTTTTTGGCGACACTTTCCAAATACTCCGACATCATTCCCGTCAGCCCGCTATCGTGGAGAAATTTGCCACATGAGGTCAAGGATAGAGCTTTGGCAGAGATATGGGTAAAAAAATCTGTTCTATTTAATAACATGAATTATTTTTGTATTTATATGAATTAATATTTTGATTTCAGATTCGATTTAATTTTCCCGATGGTGAGGGTGCACGATCAGAACGTCTAAAGGATTTAGGGGAGCTTTGGAGAGCCTATAAGCATGAGTTGTATATTGGTTGGGTTGCTAGAGTTGACACTGAGTTAGAGGCGGTACCAGTGGTAGATGATTGTCCTATAGAGTAGTATCGTCAGATGATTA
Source organism: Viscum album (assembly GCA_963277665.1). NCBI lineage: Eukaryota > Viridiplantae > Streptophyta > Magnoliopsida > Santalales > Viscaceae > Viscum > Viscum album. The sequence goes on along the minus strand of OY728127.1, from coordinate 908,278,337 downwards.
CTCATTGGATGAGTACCCAGTTTAAGGTATTAATAACATTTTAGGTATTTAAATAATAACTTTCATGTTTTTCATTAATACTATCTATTGCATTTTCGAATTTTATTTAGGAATCATCTGGAAAAAATAAAAATAACATTGATGCAAAAAAATACCTCCACACACTGGGACGCACTACGATGCCTGATCATGAGAGAAAGCAGGTATGACAATTGTTTATAAGTTTTCTTTGTGACTTACACTTTCTTTTATTTCTTCAATTATTTAATAGTTTTCTAAAGTTTTCATATAACTTTAGTTTTCAATTTCATTGTAGAGGAAAATACAAAATATTGAAGGACGTGTGCCTCGAGCAAAACTATTTTGCTCGAGTAGACGAAAAAAGGATGGAAGTGCCGTCAACGAAGCAACTCAGCAGTAGATTGTAAGTTTTAATCTGTTGAATTTATTTTTTAATATCTATTTTGTAACTTAATGATATATTTATATTTGTAACAGGCTCCTTTAGTGGCCCTCGATGCCCAAGAACCAGATAATTTTGGTCCAACAGATCACTTACATCAGGTGTTGGGAGAGGAGCATTCTGGCAGAGTACTCTGTCGACCTAGGATAGCCCCGATGAGGTATTGGCCCTCCTTAGGTACGGGATGTAGTGTCACCGAGCTGCAACAAGTTAGGACACAGGCAGAACAAGCTGAGAAAAGGGCCACAGAGACGGCAGAACATTCTGCTAGGTCAAACAGTGCGTTTATGAAATTTATTAAAGTTCTACGTCCTACACTTCAAGCAGAGGCCAACTCAGCTTTTGATGAGTATATGTCGTCGATACGTACTATATACGGTGCACCAGGTGGCAGTTCTAGTGGTTGTCAGGACGATGTCCAGCTTGACGATGATGATGGCGAGGAGGGAGAGGAGGAGGGTGAGGCGGGTGGCGAGGGTGAGGAGGAGGGCAAGGATGAGGAGGAGGGCGAGGGCGAGGATGATGATGGGGATGAAGGCGAGGGTGATGATGATTATGGTGATGATGGTGATGATGGTGATCGTGATGTGGGACAAGTTGATCCATTACATTTTTGACTGATATTACTGAGATTTGACATTTAATCTATTCTAGTTGTTGGTTTTATCTGGACTCATAGCATAGTATTAGAGTTCAGTTATTTTTATATATTATCTGTTTTTATGGATGTTGTTGTCTTTTAGTGGTTGTGTGTTTGGTAACCCTCCTCCTTCCTGGACCCTGGAGAACCCCCCACCCTCCTCCTTGGACCCTAGACAACCTCGCTGGACAGCCCCCCAGACAGCCCCCCGAACAGCCCCCCACCCTCCTCCCTGGACCCTGGACAACCCCCCGAACAGCCCCCCAGACAGCCCCCCATACAACCCCCCCACCCTCTTCCTTGGACCCCGGAAAACCCCCCAAATAGCCCCAGAAAACCCCCGGATAGCCCCCCGAATAGCCCCCAGATAGCCCCCCCACCCTCCACCCTGGACCCCAGACAGCCCTCCGAACAGCCCCCCGGACAGCCCCCTAGACTGCCCCCCCACCATACTCCTTGGACCCCGGACAACCCCCCGAACACACCCTGGACAGCCCCCCGCACATCCCCCCCTCCTCCTTGGACCCCAGATAGCCCCCCGGACGGCCCCCCTGACAGCCCCTCAGACAGCCCCCCGGACGGCCCCCCACCCTCTTCCTTGGACCCTGAACAACCCCCACATAGAGGATTCTCATAAAATGGACAACATTTTAAGTGCATACGGAAAACCAACCAAACGCATTCAGATTGTGTCGATACCTTATCACAACGATACATGGGTCATATGTGACGTGTACGAGTCAACCCCGCCTTAATCTGAGGCACGGTGAGGCCGGAATCACTCAGAGTGGCTCTCTTTTGCTTAAAATGGACAACAATTTAAGTACATACGGAAAACCGACCAAACACATTCGGTTTCCATTGAAACATTAGGAGAACGATCCTTAGGTCATATGTGACGTGTACCAGTCAAATCTGCCTCAATCCGAGGCGTGGTGTTGCCAGCACCACTCAAAGTGTCTGCCTTTTGTTTCAATAGGACGTCATTTTAATTGAAAAACATCTACTGGCATACGGAAAACTGACCAAACGCATTCGGATTCTGTCGATACATTAGCACAACGATCCATGGGTCATATGTGACGTGTACGAGTCAACCTCGCCTCAATCCGAGGCGCGGTGTGGCCGCCACCACTCAAAGTGTCTGTCTTTTGTTTCAAGAGGACATCATTTGAAGTGAAAAACATCAACTGGCATACGGAAAACCAACCAAACGCATTCGGATAATGTCGATACTTTAGCACAACGATACATGGGTCATATGTGATGTGTACGAGTCAACCCCTCCTTAATCTGAGGCACGGTGTGGTCGGAATCACTCTAAGTGGCTCTCTTTTGCTTAAAATGGACAACAATTTAAGTACAAACGGAAAACCGACCAAACACATTCGGTTTCCATTGAAACTTTAGGAGAAAGATCCATGGGTTATATGTGATGTGTACGAGTAAACTCCGCCTCAATCCAAGGTGCGGTGTGGCCGGCACCACTCAAAGTGTCTGCCTTTTGTTTCAAAAGTATGTCATTTTAATTGAAAAACATCAACTGGCATAGGGAAAACCGAACAAACGCATTCAGATTGTGTCGATACATTACCACAACAATCCATGGGTCATATGTGACGTGTAAGAGTCAACCTCGCCTCAATTAGAGGCGTGGTGTGGCCGCCACCACTCAAAGTGTCTGTATTTTGTTTCAAAAGGACATAATTTGATGTGAAAAACATCAACTGGCATACGAAAAACCGACCAAACGCATTCGTATTGTGTCGATACTTTATCACAACGATCCATGGGTCATATGTAACGTGTACAAGTCAACCCTGCCTTAATCTGAGGTATGGTGTGGCCGGAATCACTCTAAGTGGCTCTCTTTTGCTTAAAATGGACAACAATTTAAGTACATACGGAAAACCGACCAAACGCATTTGGTTTCCATTGAAATATTAGTAGAACGATCCATGGGTCATATGTGACGTGTACGAGTCAACGCTGCCTCAATTCGAGGTGCGGTGTGGCTGACACCACTCAAAGTTTCTGCCTTTTGTTTCAAAAGTACGTCGTTTTAATTGAAAAACATCAACTGGCATATAGAAAACCTACCAAACGCATTCGGATTGTGTCGATACATTAACATAACGATCCATGGGTCATATGTGACGTGTACGAGTCAACCCCACCTCAATCCGAGACGCGGTGTGGCCGCCACCACTCAAAGTGTCTGCCTTTTTTTTCAAAAGGACGCCATTTTAATTGAAAAACATCAACTGGCATACGGAAAACCGACCAAACACATTAGGATTATGTCAATACATTAGCACAATGATTCATGGGTCATATGTGACGTGTACGAGTCAACCTCGCCTAATCTGAGGTGCGGTGTGGCCGCCACCACTCAAAGTGTCTGTCTTTTGTTTCAAAAGGAGGTCATTTGAAGTGAAAAACATTAACTGGCATACGGAAAACTGACAAAATGCATTCAAATTGTGTCAATACTTTAGAAAAATGATCCATGGGTCATATGTGACGTGTACGAGTCAACCCCGCCTTAATCTGAGGCACGGTGTGGCCGAAATCAATCCAAGTGTCTCTCTTTTGCTTAAAATGGACAACAATTTAAGTACATACAGAAAGACGAACAAACGCATTCGGTTTCCATTGAAACTTTAGGATAATGATCCATGGGTCATATGTGACGTGTAAGAGTCAGCTCCGCCTCAATCTGAGGCTCGGTCTGGCCGGCACCACTCAAAGTGTCTGCCTTTTGTTTCAAAAGTATGCCATTTTAATTGAAAAACATCAACTGACATACGGAAAACCGACCAAACGCATTCGGATTGTGTCGATACATTACACAACGATCCATGGGTCATATGTGACTTGTACGAGTCAACCCCGCCTCAATCTGAGGTGCGGTGTGGCAGTCACCACTCAATGTATCTGTCTTTTGTTTCAAAAGGACATCATTTGAAATGAAAAACATCAACTGGCATACGGAAAAGTGACCAAACGCATTCGGATTGTGTCGATACTTTATCACAACGATCCATGAGTCATATGTGACGTGTACGATTCAACCCTACCTTAATATGAGGTACGGTGTAGCCGGAATCACTCTAGGTGGCTCTCTTTTGTTTAAAATGGACAAAAATTTAAGTACATACGGAAAACCGACCAAACTCATTCGGTTTCCATTAAAACTTTAGGAGAATGATCCATGGGTCATATGTGACGTGTACAAGTAAACTCTACCTCAATCCGAGGCGTCGTGTGGCCGGCACCACTCAAAGTGTCTGCCTTTTGTTTCAAAGGTACGTCATTTTAATTTAAAAACATCAACTGGCATACGGAAAAATGACCAAACGCATTCGGATTGTGTTGATATATTATCACAACGATCCATGGGTTATATGTGACGTGTACGATTCAACCCCGTCTCAATCCGAGGTGCGGGGTGGCTGCCACCACTCAAAGTGTCTATCTTTTGTTTCAAAAGGACATCATTTGAAGTTAAAAACATCAACTGGAATACGGAAAACTGACCAAATGCATTCAGATTGTGTCGATACTTTATCACAACGATCCATGGGTCATATGTGATGTGTAAGAGTCAACCCCTCCTTAATCTGAGGCACGGTGTGGCCGGAATCACTCTAAGTGGCTCTCTTTTTCTTAAAATGGACAACAATTTAAGTACATACAGAAAACCGAACAAACGCATTCGGTTTCCATTGAAACTTTAGAAGAACGATCCATGGGTCATATGTGACGTGTACGAGTCAATTCCACCTCAATTTGAGGTGCGGTGTGTCCGGTACCACTCAAAGTGTCTGCCTTTTGTTTCAAAAGTATGTCATTTTAATTGAAAAACATCAACTGGCATACGGAAAACCGACCAAACGCATTCGGATTGTGTCGATACATTATCACAACGATCCATGGGTCATATGTGATGTGTGCGAGTCAACCCCGCCTCAATCCGAGGCGTGGTGTGGCCGGTAGCACTCCAGGTGTATGAATTTGTTTAAAATGGACATTATTTTAGGTAAAAATATATGGTATAAAAAAACCGATCAAATTATGAATTGACTTCCAGATTCCACATATAATTGTCATCTAAATTTTAAATTGAATTCTAAATGAATTATGTATGTTTATAATTACGTTATGAATTCTAATTTAATTATGGATGTGTATAGTTCCACCATTATATGTTAAATGTGTATGAATTTGTTCTCTATATGTAAGTGTTAGTTGGTTATTGCAGGTACAATAATTGTATATGTATGTGTTAGTTTGTTGCAGGTACAATAATTGGATTGAACTGGTGGGAAAATTGGAGAGCTGGTTGCAAATTGGGGAGCTGCTGGGCAAATTGCAGAGCTGCTGTGCAATTTGCCTAGCAGAGGCTATGCCAACGCTTCAAAACCGTTGGAATAGAATGTCTAGTTTTTTTTACCAATGGTTCATAAAACCGTCGGTAAAACACTTTTCCCAACGGTTGTAAACCATTGGGAAAGAGGAGATTTTGGTTTTTTCACAACGGTTTTGAAAACCGTTGGAAAAAACATGGTAATTTTCAGCCATTTATCCCAACGGTTTACAATTGTTGGGATAAAGTTTTCCCAAGGGTTTTCCGGAACTGTTGGGATAGGGTCATTTTTATGCACCCTATCCCAACGGTTCACTGTAAACCGTTGGGAAATTTTTTTCCCAACGGCTTTCTTCCCTACGGTTTGCAGAACCGTTGGTATAACATATACCAACGGTTCTGCGGCCTTTCCCAATGGTTTTAAACCGTTGGGAAATCCTGTATTTCCAGTAGTGTATATTGGCGCTATTTATATATTTTGTGCCAAAAAATATTTGGTGTTATTATATGGCGCTATTATTTGGTGATGTTATTAGGCACAATTATTTTGCACAATTATTTGGTGCATTTATTTGGTGCAATTATTTGGCGCAATTATTTGGCACAATTATTTGGCGCTATTATTAGGCGCTATTATTAGGCGCAATTATTTTGCCCAATAAATATATTGGCACTATTATGAATAAATGGTGCTATGAATATATTGGCGCTATTATTGGCACTATTATGAATATATTGGTGCTATTATTTGGTGCTATTATATATTGGCGCTATTATAAATATATTGGCGCTATTATTTGGCGCTATGAATATATTGGCGCTATTATTGGGTGCTATTATTGGCGCTATCATTTGGCGCTATTTTTTGGCACTATTTTTTGGCACTATTATGAATATTTGGCGCCAAAAAATATTTGGCGCTATTATTTGTTGCTATTATTTGGCGCAGTTATTTGGCACAAATATTTGACGCATATATTTGGCGCTAATTTTTGGCGCTATTATTAGGCGCAATTATTTGGCGCTACTAATATATTGGCTCTATTATGAATATTTGGCGCTATTAATGAATGTTAAAATATTGGCGCTATTATTTGGCGCAATAATTTGGTGCTATTATTAGGCGCAATTATTTGGCGCTCTAAATATATTGGCGCTATTATGAATAAATTGCGCTATGAATATATTGGCGCTATTATTGGTGCTATTATTGGCACTATTATGTATATATTTGTAACAGCCTGAGATTTTATGAAAAATATTCTTTTTAATTTTATTAATGTTTTGTGTTGTACGCTACACCAAATGGAGCTTGCTCAACACGCATCATTGACTTGCCTTGTATTACACGCAATCGCGACCTTCCTCGATAGCGTGTGTAATACGCAATACCGAGTTTCACTAAACAACGATATGCTATTAAAATACTATTAAAACTAGCCGTTATGAATAGTAATAACCACTTTTTGAAATTTTGTAAATCTTATTTTTCAAAATGGACTTCATTTTTGGATTCGGAATATCGAAATTAGCTTAGGGTAAAATTTTGGTAATTTTTGGATAACTTTCATATTTTGATGAATAGTGAAAATTACTAAATTTTAGTTAAAAACAACTTTTTCAATCGAAATAATTAATAGTGATAAATTATTAATTTGAGTGGTTTTAAAGTATATTTAGAATATATTTTTACAATTTAATACAATGTTGGTCATTGGATGTAATTTCACATTTAAACCAGACATAAACAAGTGTCAATCTTTTGATAGATATTGTTTCTTAAAAACACGCTATTTGTTTTAACAGCGGGATTTAATTATAAAATTAATTAATGCAACTTCTATGTTATGAATTTGGTAAAATAGACTTCATTTTTGAATTCGGAATATGAAATATATTTTAGGATGAAATTTTGGCATTGTTCTGAAAAACATCAATTTTTGATGAATAGTGAAACTACTAAGTGGTAGTTAAAAAACTGAATTTTTCATAAAACATAATTTTACCGCTTCTGTGAATGGAATTTCAAAAATCCGAGAGACACGGTTGATGTCAGTAAGTAAAATGTGGTTCAATGAGATGAAAATAATTTTTGGTGAATTGTAACTTTTTACTTTTATTTACCACGGTTAAAAGTAAATAGGGTAATTAAGGGTAAAAATGATATTATTATTACCCTAACACATGTCCTAATTCTATTGGACAAGTGTAATTCGACCAAAAACAATCTTAGGAATAAAATATGACCACTTAGGCCCACTTGGATTAGATTAGGACATTTATTATTAATTTATTTAAAGAAGGGTTAAAATAGTTAAAATCAAAGTTTTTTAATATGGGGTTATACATAAGATAAATTCGACTATAAATATTCATTAGAAAGCTAAAAATATTTCCTACATAATGGTATTTTATTTGTAATTTTTAGACTTTAAATAATTCAATTTATTTATGACACAATGATGATGCAGTAATTACCATAATAGTGAAAAATTAGAATAATTGATATTATAAATGCCTAAATAAGTATAAGTTGAGACTTTTTATGAATTCCACTAATTTTCTAGATTAATATGACATGTTAGTATTGATTTAATTAACTTTGTTCGAACTTATCATTCTGTTATGATTTTCACAAAAATCAATTACTAAATAGTGTCAAAATTGACATAAAATAGTTTTTAAAACAAATATTATATTATTAATTGTTATTTTATTCCTAAAAATCTAAGGTTCGGCCAAATGACTTAGATAAAGTTATATATATTAATAATAAACAATTTGGGGTTCGTTTGGCTTCTTATAGTAAGTTTATTAACCTTATAGTGTAAGAACACAAGAAGACACGGTAAAAGTAAAATTATTTAACTTAATGTTAAATCTAAATGATAAGGTTAAAATAGGAACCTAAACTTGTCTAAATTCTATTGGATGGGAGGATTTCGACCCATCCCCACCTTATCCTTGAAATAAATCAATTTGGATCTATTTAAAACCGAACTTGACTTTATAATAAAATAATATTTTTAGTTATTCCAAAGGTGCCCCTCTCCTCCTTTATAAAAGGGCACCTCCTCCCTCTCTTCCTCACACAACTTTGAGCCTTCAATCTCGGCCAACCCCTGCCAAAATCTCTTCTCTACTTCCCTAGTATCATCCTAGAGGTCCTGGTCTTTTTCAAAGACCATCTTTAGTTCTTTAAGTGGAGGCTAAGAAAAGGCATGTCAAAAAGAGGTAATATCCATTACCGATCTTTTTCAATTTCTTTCTTCTTCAACTTCTTCTTCTTTAGTTGTTTCATGATAAAGTAATAACATAATTATTTATTATATACTGATATGTTATTATAAATATGGAACAACTCTAATTAACCTTTTATCCATCCTACGGAAAAAGGAAATCATCGCGCGTGCGTATGTACGGAATACCGTCTCCACGCCGTGGTGTAATCTATTTTCCGCCACCACCTTAATTGGATGGGTATAATGGTGTAATGAGTAACTATATATGATTATTATAAAGTGATATTGATACTGAAATAGTATACATACACTTCAACACAATTCCACAACCATGGGAACGATATCATCGCTCGTGCGTACGTACGGACTACCGTCTCCACGACGCGATGAGATTCATTCTCAATGATTAACCATTCATGAATGATTATAAAGTATATATAATAAGTACTAATGAAATATATGACATAATAATGATACTGGATTTATGTATATTTATATGTATGTCATCTACTTAATTCCATTCAATTCAATAAGGAAACGAAAACAGCGTTCATGCGTACGTACGGACTACCGTCTCCATGAACGGTGTATTTCTTTCCATTTACTGATTTATTATATATATGTATATTCTGAATATATATATATAAATCATGTTTTATATTCTGGAATTAAGTAATCATGATCTAAGTAATCATATGAATAAATTACAAGTCAAAACACGGACGACAAATGAAACAATTTTACCCAAAACGCTCTTTAACATGGAATTTACAAAAGAACGGGTAATATAAAGTCATAAGTGAACCATATATGATATCATAACAATGAATACGATTCTGTAATAAGTCAATGACATTATTTAAATCATTATACAGGAGGTTCGGACACTTACGAAGCAAATCGGACCTAAGGTAAGGGAAATATCACAATCTCATTTTTATCCGAGATTGTTTATACTTTGGCATTTATTGGGGTGTATTTTATTATCCACATCCATGTTTCCTCAATATGTAATATTATTTCCATCTACCTACAATTGTTTAAATCCAATTTTACCCTTCGGTGAGTTTTTAGTAAAGGATATGAAAGGAATCTTTTGTCGTTTTTCGTACGAGATACTTTTTGACTTTTCCGACAAAAGTACGAAGAATGTTTTTTTTAACTTATACGGCATGAATGGATTTTTAAAACATTATTTCAAATAAGCTTCCTTTACAAGTTTTCAAGTTTATTTTTAATCAACTTCTTTTAGTTTATAATTGTACGACATGTTAAGAAAGGAAAAGTGTTTTTGAAGCAGAAAGGATATTTTCCTCAAGAATGGAGTTCAAGTGTTTTATCAAAATTATTTTCCATCTAAGATAATAAAGGGTTCTGTTTTTATCCCTATTATTACATTGATTTTATTATGTTGTGATGGAATTATATTTTTATGAATTCCTTTATCTTATATGAATTGTTTTATGATGTCACGATGTTTAAGATTCCCATTTTTATTACATGGGTTATGAAATGATGTATGATTTATGATTTTGTGGAGCACATAATAATGGTATCATTATGAGATGGGTGGGACCTATATCTCCCTCAAATGCATTGGGTAAAGATTTTATATCTCATGAGATAGACAGGACTGGAACGGTTGGTTATACCGATTCAGTGAAACAGGACTGGAACGAGGGTGACTCGGTTCAGAAAGGGACTTTGTCCACTAAGATAGTCTTGGCAATGAGTCTTGACTAACAAGAAATGATTCTCTATGATTATGTGTGTATGCCACAAAGTTTAATGTTTTAAGTTATGATTATTTTGATTACATTTCACTGCCATGAGTTATCCCAGGTTATGAAATTATGATCTCTTTTACAGGTTAAGATTTCCAAAAGCTATGTTCTTTTGTATATGATGTGATTGATATTTCTTTTGTTTACCCTTACTGAGAATTTGAGCTCACCCTTTTATGTTTTCTTTTCCCCATGATATAAAGAAAGGTTTTAGGTATAAAAAGGAAGATCTTTATGGGAGATGTTGAAGATCTTCCACCATGATTAGAAGATTATATTCCGAGTTTCGAAAGACACTAAACTATTACGATCCTTGTGTGTGTGTGTTTTTGTTATGTACTAAGTATTCCACAAAAGTAATATAATGTCCATGTACGTCAAGTTTCGGGCCTCTACAGTTGGTATCAGAGGAAAGGTTTAGTCAACCTTTGGAAACTAGGATGCGAAAACGTTAGTGAGATCCCTAGAGATATTTCTATGGTATGTCTAGGGATGTCCCTAAGGTTAAGTATACGTATAGGTTATAGTACTAGAATTACGCTAACGATCATAGAATTAAACCTAAGATGTTAGATATTGAAGGTACTCCCCCTTTAGTATGTTGTTTTCCCTAGCATGATTTTTGCCTCTCACACTATTCTTTTTGGGTTTTAGACGATGGCTAGAACCCGAAGGAACCGTGTTGATCAATAAAATGGACAATGCAATGATTGTCCTCATGAACAAACAAATGTTATGGGAGATGGAGTGAAAAATCTTATTGTTATACTTACACAAGCTATGAATCATTCTGGACTTCCAAATGAGCAGAGAAGGGAACAATATTCTATTGAGTCCTTCATGAGGAAAAGTCCACCTTCTTTCAGTGGGACTTCTGATCCACTTGTTGCTGAACAGTGGATCAGTACCACTGAAAAGATATTTTCAGTTCTTCAATGTTCTGAACATGATATAGTCATCTTATCAGTATATCGTTTGGAAGGTGAAGCTGATCAATGGTGGAATCTTATCAAGAATACGAGGCCAAGAGATGAAATTGAGTCCTTGGAATGGGATGAGTTCAAGAACTTGTTTTTCAGTAAGTACTTCCCTCGTATTCTTCGAACAAAGATGGAGAAGGAGTTTCTTGAACTAAAGCAAAAGGATGATGAATCTGTCGGTATATACGAAGCGAATTTTACAAGACTTGCAAGGTATGCATCTGGCATTATCATCCAACCTGAAAGTAAAGTTGATCGATTTTCCAGTGGCTTAAAACCAAGTCTTCGAAGGGCATTAGCTATAAGAGACTTCAGTAGCTATGAAGAAATTGTGCGTTGTGCTATCAAGGTAGAAATGGAAGTTGGTGTTACATATCCATCTCATGGTTTTGACAAGAAAAGAAAGATGGAGTTCAAGGGGAAATCTCAGATTAATGGTGAAAAGAAGATGAATGTTTAAGTGTGGAAAGAAGCATGGTGGAGATTGTCTTAAAGGGACTAGAAAATGTTTTAAGTGTGGAAAAGAAGGTCATCGAGCAACTGAGTGTCGAAGTAATGGAAAAGGGTTTTTAATGATGTGAATAAAGCAAACACTGCAGAGAACGCACCACCAACACTTCAATGCTTCAAGTGCAAGGAAATGGGGCATTATGCTAATAAATGCCCTAATCCAAGGGTTAGTGATGATCGACATGAGCAACCGCTTAAGGAAAAGGACAAAGGGAAGTCACATGCGATCACTATTGGAAATGTTGAATATGACAACGATGTGGTGGAATGATTAAGTTTTTATGTAATGGGATTCCAAAATAATGTTGTATCATGGAGTATTGGAATATTTATGTATTGGTCTAATGTGGTATTCAAAGTGATTGAGATATTATGCGCATAATGAAGGGAAAACGAGAAAATGAAATGTTTAACAGTATTCGTGTGCTCATGATTGATATAAGGACTAAGTGATATCATGGTTTGAGTATATATAATTTTGAGGATTTTGGTATGTGGAAAGTGTTAACTTTTAACTGCATTCATGTTTTCACTAAGGTTCAATGAGTATTCATTCTTCAAGAGAATACATGATTAAGGACTTTGAATGTTTGGAATGTGACCAACAAAACATATCTTATGATATATGGGGATCAAAGATGGTATTAAATCTCTGGTAATCATTTTCACTATATTATGACAATGGACTGCAGTATTATGGATAATCCTAAAGACTAGAATGGATTATGTTAGACATAAATTAGTATTGTTTAAGGATAGAAGTTCTTTTTTGATATTATTGATGTGATGTTATAGTAATGTTGTTTTAGAAAAAGGACAACCTGCAGGATGGGCGACAGCCCATCGCGTCGGACAAGGCTGTGGGAATCGAACCCACAACCGAAGTGCGACTGGCCTTTTTTGCCTACCACTGGCCTACAGGAAGTCCCTGTTTAGTAGAAACTAGTTTTATTATATTTAGCAGTATGATATATGAAGTATAAGTCCATTTTGGGAACAATATATGATTAATCTCACTATAGATGGACTTATGTATTTTTAGATAACTTTTTTTTTAGACAGATGGAATGACCCATCATTCTATCACATGATCTGGTAACACATCACGAATGACAAATTCAACTTCATTTCAATAAGATATGAAGTGGAAATTGTCCAAAGAACGACAAACGGTGAGACTATACCAAAATCACGAAAGTATTTCTTCTAATTCCAATTTCATCAACTTTAGGGAAATGATCTTGAAAACCAAAAATGTTGTCCTAGTGCTCTAATATCTGATGAATCAGATGGTACCTTAGATCGTCACAAATTTATGGCTTTGTGATTGCGGGCTTTTCCATAGCCATGTTCTCTACCACTCTCCATCAGAACATGATGGTTAGATTTCTCTTCCATATCCATATTTTCACCTATGTGGAAACCCAGTGATTATTTTATTTGGGTAATCGTTACATTTCGTACATTAGTTTTTAAAGCCAAGTTTTGGTATTCCTTTTTACGATGTGGGTTTATATTAAAGAAACTTTCGAGTAGTAAACCATTTATAACCCCGACGAATTTCGAGGGCGAAATTCATTTTAAGGGGGGTAGAATGTAACAGCCTGAGATTTTATGAAAAATATTCTTTTTAATTTTATTAATGTTTTGTGTTGTACGCTACACCAAAAGGAGATTTCTCAACACACATCCTTGACTTTCCTTGTATTACACGCAATCGCGACCTTCCTCGATAGCGTGTGTAATACGCAATACCGAGTTTCACTAAACAACGATATGCTATTAAAATATTATTAAAACTAGCCGTTATGAATAGTAAGAACCACTTTTTGAAATTTTGTAAATCTTATTTTTCAAAATGGACTTCATTTTTGGATTTGGAATTTCGAAATTAGCTTAGGGTAAAATTTTGGTAATTTTCGGATAACTTTCATATTTTGATGAATAGTGAAAATTACTAAATTTTAGTTAAAAACAACTTTTTCAATCGAAATAATTAATAGTGATAAATTATTAATTTGAGTGGTTTTAAAGTATATTTAGAATATATTTTTACAATTTAATACAATGTTGGTCATTGGATGTAATTTCACATTTAAACCAGACATAAACAAGTGTCAATCTTTTGATAGATATTGTTTCTTAAAAACACGCTATTTGTTTTAACAGTGGGATTTAATTATAAAATTAATTAATGCAACTTCTATGTTATGAATTTGGTAAAATAGACTTCATTTTTGAATTCGGAATATGAAATATAGTTTAGGATGAAATTTTGGCATTGTTCTGAAAAACATCAATTTTTGATGAATAGTGAAACTACTAAATGGTAGTTAAAAAACTGAATTTTTCATAAAACTTAACTTTACCGCTTCTGTGAATGGAATTTCAAAAATCCGAGAGACACGGTTGATGTCAGTAAGTAAAATGTGGTTCAATGAGATGAAAATAATTTTTGGTGAATAGTAACTTTTACTTTTATTTACCACGGTTAAAAGTAAATAGGGTAATTAAGGGTAAAAATGATCTTATTATTACCCTAACACATGTCCTAATTCTATTAGACAAGTGTAATTCGACCAAAAACAATCTTAGGAATAAAATATGACCACTTAGGCCCACTTGGATTAGATTAGGACATTTATTATTAATTTACTTAAAGAATGGTTAAAATAGTTAAAATCAAAGTTTTTTAATATGGGGTTATACATAAGATAAATTCGACTATAAATATTCATTAGAAAGCTAAAACTATTTCCTACATAATGGTATTTTATTTGTAATTTTTAGACTTTAAATAATTCAATTTATTTATGACACAATGATGATGCAGTAATTACCATAATAGTGAAAAATTAGAATAATTGATATTATAAATGCCTAAATAAGTATAAGTTGAGACTTTTTATGAATTCCACTAATTTTCAAGATTAATATGACATGTTAGTATTGATTTAATTAACTTTGTTCGAACTTATCATTCTGTTATAATTTTCACAAAAATCAATTACTAAATAGTGTCAAAATTGACATAAAATAGTTTTTAAAACAAATATTATATTATTAATTGTTATTTTATTCCTAAAAATCTAAGGTTCGGCCAAATGACTTAGATAAGGTTATATATATTAATAATAAACAATTTGGGGTTCGTTTGACTTCTTATAGTAAGTTTATCAACCTTATAGTGTAAGAACACAAGAAGACACGGTAAAAGTAAAATTATTTAACTTAATGTTAAATCTAAATGATAAGGTTAAAATAGGAACCTAAACTTGTCTAAATTCTATTGGATGGGAGGATTTCAACCCATCCCCACCTTAGCCTTGAAATAAATCAATTTGGATCTATTTAAATCCGAACTTGACTTTATAATAAAATAATATTTTTAGTTATTCCAAAGGTGCCCCTCTCCTCCCTTATAAAAGGGCACCTCCTCCCTCTCTTCCTCACACAACTTTGAGCCTTCAAGCTCGTCCAACCCCTGCCGAAATCTCTTCTCTATTTCCCTAGTATCATCCTAGAGGTCCTGGTCTTCTTCAAAGACCATCCTTAGTTCTTTAAGTGGAGGCTAAGAAAAGGCGCGTCAAAAGGAGGTAATATCCATTACCGATCTTTTTCAATTTCTTTCTTTTTCAACTTCTTCTTCTTTAGTTGTTTCATGATAAAGTAATAACATCAGTATTTATTATATACTGATATGTTATTATAAATATGGAACAACTCTAATTAACCTTTGATCCATCCTACGGAAAAAGGAAATCACCACGCGTGCGTACGTACGGAATACCGTCTCCACTCCGTGGTGTAATCTATTTTACGCCACCACCTTAATTGGATGGATATAATGGTGTAATGAGTAACTATATATGATTATTATAAAGTGATATTGATACTGAAATAGTATACATACACTTCAACACAATTCCACGACCATGGGAACGATATCATCGCTCGTGCGTACGTACGGACTACCGTTTCCACGACTCGATGAGATTCATTCTCAATGATTAACCATTCATGAATGATTATAAAGTATATATAATAAGTACTAATGAAATATATGACATAATAATGATACTGTATTTATTTATATTTATATGTATGTCATCTACTTAATTCCATTCAATTCAATAAGGAAACGAAAACAGCGTTCATGCGTACGTACGGACTACCGTCTCCATGAACGGTGTATTTATTTCCATTTACTGATTTATTATATATATGTATATTCTGAATATATATATATAAATCATGTTTTATATTCTGTAATTAAGTAATCATGATCTAAGTAATCATATGAATAAATTACAAGTCAAAACACGGACGACAAATGAAACAATTTTACCCAAAACGCTCTTTAACATGGAATTTACAAAAGAACGGGTAATATAAAGTCATAAGTGAACCATATATTTAAGTTATGATTATTGTGATTACATTTCACTTCCATGAGTTATCCCAGGTTATTAAATTATGATCTCTTTTACAGGTTAAGATTTCCAAAAGCTATGTTCTTATGTATATAATGTGATTGGTATTTCTTTTGTTTACCCTTACTGAGCATTTGAGCTCATCCACGCTATTATTTGGCGCTATTTTATATTGGCGCTATTGTGAATATATTGGCATTATTATTTGGTGCTATTATTGGCGCTATTATTTGGCACTATTTTTTGGTGCTATTTTTTGGCGCTATTATGAATATTTGGCGCCATTATATGACGCTATTATTTGGCGGTATGATTTGGCGCTATTATTTGGCAGTATTATTTTGCGGTATTATTTGGCACAGATATTTGGCACAAATATTAGGCACAATTATTTGGTGCTATTAATATATTGGCGCTATTATTAATATTTGGATCTATTAATGAATGTAAAAATATTGGCGCAATTATTTGGTGCAATTATTTGGTGCAATTATTTGGCGCCATAAATATATTGGCGCTATTAAGAATAAATGGCGCTATGAATATATTGGTGCTAATATTGGCACTATTATGAATATACAGGCGCTATTATATATTGGCGCTATTTTGAATATATTGGCGATATTATTTGGCGCTATGAGTATATTGGTGCTATTATATGGTGCTATTTTTTGGCACTATTTTTTGGTGCTATTATGAATATTTGGCACCAAAAAGTATTTGGCACTATTATATGGCTCTATTATTTGGCGCTATTATTTGGCGCTATTATTTGGCGCTATTATTTGGCACGGTTATTTGGTGCAAATATTTGACGCAATTATTGGGCGCAATTATTTGGCGCAATTATTAGGCGCAATTATTTGGCGCCAAATAATATTTGGTGCCATTCTTTGGCGCTATTATTGGCGCTATTAAAACATTGGTGCTATTAAAATATTGGTGCTATTATGAATATTAAAATAACACTGAAAATATATTTGGCGCTATTATATTGAATGTTAAAATAAGACTGAAAATATATTGAATGTTAAAATATTGGCGCTATTATGAATATTTGGTGCTATTATTGAATGTTAAAATATTGGCACTATTATTTGGCGCCAAATAATAGCGCCAAATATTGACGCCAAATATTGGCGCCAAATATTATTGGTGCCAAATATTGGCACCAAATATTGACGATATTATTGGCACTATTATTTGGTGCTTTTATTGGCACTATTATTTGGCGCCATTTTGATTATTTGGCGCCAAAAAATATTTGGCGCTACTATGAATATATTGTGCCAAATATTTGGTGATATTATGAATATTTGGCTCTATTATTTGGTGTTATTATTTTCACTATTATTTGGCGCTATTATGAATATTTGGCACCAAATATTTGGTGCTATTATTTGGCGATATTATTTGGTGCTAGTATCTGGTGCTATTATGTGGTGCTATTATATTTGGCGCTATTATCTCGCGCTATTATTTGGCGCTATTATATTGCACTATTATATTGCGCTATTATATGACACTAATATTTGGCGCTAATATTTGGCGCTATTATTACGCCCTATTAAATGGTGCTATGAATATATTGGCACTATTATTGGCGCAAAATATTAGCGCTATTATTTGGCGCTATTATATTTGGTGCTATCATATGGCGCTATGATTTGAAGCAATTATATGGCGCTATTATATGGTGCTATTATATGGCGCTATTATTTGGCGCTATTAAATGGCGCTATGAATATATTGGCGCTATTATTGGTGCTATTATTGGTGCTGTTATTGGTGCTTTTATTGGCGCTATTATTGAATGTTTAAATATTGGCGCTATTATTTGGCGGAAAATAATGGCGCCAAATATTGGCGCGATTATTGGCGCCATAATTTGACGCTATTATTGGTGCTGTTATTTTGTAGTATTGTTTGGCGCTATTATGAACATTTAGCGCCAAAAGATATTTGGTGCTATTATTTGGCGCTATTATTAGGCACAAGTATTTGACGCAATTATTTGGCACAATTATTTGGCACAATATATTGGTGATATTTATATATTTTGTGCCAAAAAATATTTGGCTCTATTATATGGCGTTATTATTTGGCGCAGTTATTAGGCTGAAATATTTGGCGCAATTATTTGGCGCATCTATTAGGCGCAATTATTTGGCACTATTAATATATTGGCGCTATTATGAATATTTGGCGATATTAATGAATGTTAAAATATTGACGCAATTATTTGGCGTAATTATTTGGCACTATTATTAGACGCAATTATTTGGCGCTATAAATATATTGGCGCTATTATGAATAAATGGTGCTATGAATATATTTGCGCTATTATTGGTACTATTATGAATATACTGGCGCTATTATTTGGCGTAATAATATATTAGCACTATTATTTGGCGCTATGAATATATTGGCGCTATTATTGGCGATATTATTTGGCGCTATTATTGACGCTATTTTTTGGCGCTATTATTGGCGCTATTGTTTGGCGCTATTATTTGGCGCTATTATTTGGTGCCAAATAATATTTGGCGCTATTATTTGGTGCCAAATAATATTTGGCGCTCTAATTTGGTGCTATTATTGGCACTATTAAAATATTGGTTCTATTAAATTATTGGCACTATTATGAATATTAAAATAACACTGAAAATATATTTGGCGCTATGATATTGAATGTTAAAATAACATTGAAAATATATTGAATGTTAAAATATTGGCGCAATTATTTGGCGCAATTATTTGGCGCAACTATTTTGCGCTATAAATATATTGGGGCTATTATGAATAAATGGCGCTATGAATATATCGGTGCTATTATTGGCACTATTATGAATATATTGGCACTATTATTTGTCGCTATTATATATTGGCCCTATTATTTGGCGCTATGAATATATTGGCATTATTATTGGCGCTATTATTTGGCGCTATTATTGGCGCTATTTTTTTGCGTTATTTTTTGGTGCTAATATAAATATTTGGCGCCAAAAAATATTTGGCGCTATTATATGGCGCCATTATTTGGCGCTATTATTTGGATTTATTATTTGGCACTAATATTAGGCGCACTTATTTGGGGCTATTAATATATTGGCGCTATTATGAATATCCGGCGCTATTAATGAATGTTAAAATATTGGCGCTATTGTTTGGCGTAATTATTTGGCGCTATTATTTGGCACTATTATTAGGCGCAATTATTTCGCACTATAAATATATTGGCGCTATTATGAATAAATGGCGCTATGAATATATTGGCGCTGTTATTGGCGCTGTTATTGGCACTATTATGAATATACTGGCGCTATTATTTGGCGCTTTTATATATTGGCTCTATTATGAATATATTGGCGTTATTATTTGTCGATATGAATATATTAGCGCTAATATTGGCACTATTATTTGGCACTATTATTGGCCCTATCATATGGCGCTATTTTTTGGTGCTATTATGAATATTTGGTGCCAAAAAATATTTGGCGTTATTATATGGCGCTATTATTTGGCTCTATTATTTGGCATCGTTATTTGGCGCAGTTATGTGGCGTAATTATTTGGCGCTATTATTTGGCGCTATTATTAGGTGCAATTATCTGGAGCTATTAATATATTGGCGCTCTTATGAATATTTGGCGCTATTAATGAATGTTAAAATATTGGCGCTATTTTTTGGCGCTATTTTTTGGCACTATTATTTGGCGCTGTTATTTCGTGCTGTTATTGGCACTATTAAAATATTGGCGCTCTTATGAATATTAAAATAACACTGAAAATATATTTGTTGCTATTATATTGAATGTTAAAATAACACTGAAAAGATATTGAATGTTAAAATATTGGCGCTATTATGAATATTTGGCGTTATTATTGATTGTTAAAATATTGGCGCTATTATTTGGTGCCAAATAAAAGCGTCAAATATTGGTTCAAAATATTGGCGTCAAATATTATTGGTGCCAAATATTGGCACCAAATATTGGCCCTTTTATTGGTGCCATTAATTGGTGCTTTTATTGGCGCTATTATATGACGATATTATAAATATTTGGCGCCAAAAAATATTTGGCACTACTTTGAATATATGGCTCCAAATATGTTGCGCTATTATGAATATTTGGCTCTATCATTTGGCGCTATTATTGGCGCTATTATTTGGCACTATTATGAATATTCGGAGCCAAATATTTGGCACTATTATTTGGCGATATTATTTGGAAATATTATTTAGTGCTATTATTTGGCGTGATTATATTTGGCGCTATTATTTGGCGCCATTGTATGGCGCTATTTTATGGTCCTATTATATGGCGCTAATATTTGGCGCTATTGAATGGCGCTATTATTTGGCCATATTAAATGGCGCTATGAATATATTGGCGCTTTTATTGGCGCTATATATTGGCACTATTATTTGGCGCTATTATATTTGGCGCTATTATTTGGTGTTATTATATGGCGTTATTACATGGAGCTATTATATGGCGCTAATATTTGGCGCTATTATATGGCACTATTATTTGGCACTATTAAATGACGCTATGAATATATTGGTGCCATTATTGGCACTATATATTGGCGCTATTATTAGCGCTATTATTGAGGCTGTTATTGGCACTTTTATTGGCGCTATTATTGAATGTTTAAATATTGGCGCTATTATTTGACGCAAAATAATAGGACCAAATATTGGCGCGATTATTGGCGCCATAATTTGACGCTATTATTGGCACTATTATTTGGTGCTATTATTTGGCGCTATTATTTGGCGCTATTATGAATATTTGGCACCAAAAAATATTTGACGCTATTATATGGCGCTATTATTTGGCGCTATTATTAGTCGTAATTATTTGGCGCAATTATTTGGTGCAATTATTTTGCGCAATTATTTGGCGCAATTATTTGAGGCAATATATTGGTGCTATTTATATATTTTGCGCTAAAAAATATTTGGCACTATTATATGGGACTATTATTTTGCACTGTTATTAGGCGCAATTGGCACAATTATTTGGCGCAATTATTTGGTGCTATTATTTGGCGCTATTATTAGGCGCCATTATTTTGCGCTATAAATAAATTGGCGCTAGTATTAATAAATGGTGCTATGAATATATTGGCACTATTATTGGCGCAATTATTTGCACTATTGTGAATATATTGGCGCTATTATATACTGGCGCTATTATGAATATATTGGCGCTATGAATATATTGGAGCTATTATTGACGTTATTATTTGGCGCTATGAATATATTGGCGCTATTATTGGCGCTATTATTTGGCGCTATTATTTGGCAGTATTGTTTGACACAGTTATTTGGCGCAAATATTTGGCGCTATTTTTTGGCGCTATTATTAGGCGCAATTATTTGGCGCTATTATGAATAATTGGCGCTATTGATGAATGTTAAAATATTGGCGTTATTATTTGCACAATTATTTGGCGCTATTATTAGGCGCAATTATTTGGCTCTATAAATATATTGGCGCTATTATGAATAAATGGCGCTATGAATATCTTGGCGCTATTATTGGCGCTATTATTGGCCCTATTACGAATATACTTGCGCTATTATATATTGGCACTATTATGAATATATTGGCGCTATTATTTGGCACTATTAATATATTGGCGCTATTATTGGCGCTATTTTTTGGTGCTATTATGAATATTTTGCACCAAAAAATATTTGGCGCCATTTTATGGCGATATTATTTGGCGTGATTATTTGGCGCAGTTATTTGGTGCAGTTATTTGGTGAAATTATTTGGCGCTATTATTTGGCGCTATTACTAGGCGCATTTATTTGTCACTATTAATATATTGGTGCTATTAGGAATATATGGCGCTATTAATGAATGTTAAAATATTGGCGCTATTATTTGGCGCTATTATTTGGCTCTATTATTTGGTGCTGTCATTGGCGCTATTAGAATATTGGCGCTATTAAAATATTGGCGCTATTATGAATATTAAAATAACACTAAAAATATATTTGGTGCTATTATATTGAATGTTAAAATAAAACTGAAAATATATTGAATGTTAAAATATTGGGGCTATTATGAATATTTGGCGCTATTATTGAATGTCAAAATATTGGCACTATTATTTGGCGCCAAATAATAGCGCCAAATATTGGCGATTTTATTGGCGCTATTATTTGGCGCTTTTATTGGCACTATAATTTGGCGCTATTATGAATATTTGGTGCCAAAACATATTTCGCGCTACTATGAATATATGGTGCAAAATATTTGGCGCTTTTATGAATATTTGGCTCTATTAGTGGTGTCATTATTGGAGCTATTATTTGGTGCTATTATTTGGCGCTATTATATTTCGCGCTATTATATGGCGCTATTATTTTGCGCTATATATGGCGCTATTATATGGCGGTATTATATGGCGCTAATATTTGGTGCTATTATATGGCGCTGTTATTTAGCCCTATTAAATGGTGCTATGAATATATTGGCGATATTATTGGCGCTATATATTGGCGCTATTATTTGGTGCTATTATATTTGGCACTACTATATGGCGCTATTATTTGGCGCTATTGTGTGGCGCTATAATATGGCGCCAATATTTGGCGCTATTACATGGCGCTATTATTTGGCGCTATTAAATGGCGCTATGAATATATTAGCGCTATTATTGGTGCTATATAATGGGGCTATTATTGGTGCTATTATTGGGGCTGTTATTGACGCTTTTATTGAGGCTATTACTGAATGTTTAAATATTGGCACTATTATTTGGTGCAAAATAATAGCTCCAAATATTGGCTCCATAATTTGACGCTATTATTGGTGCTATTATTTGGCGCTATTATTTGACGCTATTATTTGGGGCTATTATGAATATTTGTCGCCAAAAACTATTTGGCGCAATTATATGGCGCTATTATTTGGCGCTATTATTAGGCGCAATTATTTGACGCAATTATTAGGAGAAATATATTGATGCTATTTATATATTTTGCGCCAAAAAATATTTGGAGCTATTATATGGCGCTATTATTTGGGGTTGTTATTAGGCACAATTATTTGGCGCTATTATTTTGCGCTATTATTTTGCGCTATAAATATATTGGCGCTATTATGAATAAATGGAGCTATGAATATATTGGCGCTATTATTGGCGCTATTATTGGCACTATTATGAATATATTGGCGCTATTATTTGGCGCTATTATATATTGGCGCTATTATGAATATATTAGCGCTATTATATGGCGCTATGAATATATTAGCGTTATTATTGGCACTATTATTTGGCGCTATTATTGGTGCTATTATTTGGCACTATTTTTTGGCGCTATTTTTCGGCGCTATTTTTTGGCAGTATTATGAATATTTGGCGCTATTATGAATATTTGGCGCCAAAAAATATTTGGCGCCATTATATGACAATATTATTTGGCGGTATTATTTGGTGTTATTATTTGACGCAGTTATTTAGCGCAAATATTTGGCACAATTATTTGGCGCAATTATTTGGTGCTATTTTTAGGTGCAATTATTTAGCACTATTAATATATTGGCACTATTATGAATATTTGGTGCTGTTAATGAATGTTAAAATATTGGGGCTTTTATTTGGTGCAATTATTTGGCATTATTATTTGGCGTTATTATTAGGTGCAATTATATTGCGCTATAAATATATTGGCGCTATTATGAATAAATGGCGCTATGAATATACTGGCCCTAATATTGGAACTATTATGAGTATACTGGCACTATTATTTGGCGCTATTATATATTGGCGCTATTATGAATATATTGGCGCTATTATTTGGCGCTATTATGAATATTTGGCGCCAAAAAATATTTGTCGCTATTATATGGCGCTATTATTTGGTGCTATTATTTGGAGCTATTATTTGGTGCAGTTATTTGGCGCAATTATTTGGCGCTATTATTTGGCGTATTATTAGACGCAATTATATGTCACTATTAATATATTGGCACTATTATGAATATTTGGTGCTATTATTTGGCGCCAAATAATATTTGGGACCATTCTTTAGCGCTATAATTGGCACTATTAGAATATTGGCGCTATTAAAATATTGGCGCTATTATGAATATTAAAATAACACTGAAAATATATTTGGCGCTATTATATTGAATGTTAAAATAATACTGAAAATATATTGAATGTTAAAATATTGGCGCTATTATGAATATTTGGCACCAAAAAATATTTGGTGCTACTGTGAATATATGGCGTCAAATATTTGGCGCTATTATGAATATTTGGCTCTATTATTTGGCGGTATTTTTTGCGCTATTATTTGGCACTATTTTTTGCCGCTATTATGAATATTTGGTGCCAAATATTTGGTGCTGTTATTTGGGGATATTATTTGGTGTTATTATCTGGCGCTATTAGGTGGCGCTATAATATTTGGTGCTATTATATGGCGCTATTATTTGACGCTATTATGAATATTTGGCTCTATTATTTGGCGCTATTATTTGTGCTATTATTTGGTGCTATTATTTGGCACTATTATGAATATTTGGTGCCAAATATTTGGTAATATTATTTGGGGATATTTTTTGGCTCTATTATTTGGCACTATTAGGTGGCGCTAATATGTTTGGTGATATTATATGGTGCTATTATTTGGCGCTATTATCTAGCGCTATTAGGTGGCGCTAATATATTTGGTGCTATTATATGGCACTTTTATTTGGCGCTATTATATAGCACTATTATATAGCGCTATTATATGGCGCTAATATTTGGCGCTAATATTTGGCGTTATTATTTGGCCCTATTAAATGGCGCTATGAATATATTGGCGCTATTATTGGTGCTATATATTAGCACTATTATTTGGCTCTATTATATTTGGCGCTATTATATGGCGCTATGATTTGGCGCAATTATATGGTGCTATTATATGGTGCTAATATTTTGCGCTATTATATGGCACTATTATTTGGCGCTATTAAATGGCGCTATTAATATATTGGCGCTATTATTGGTGCTATTATTTGTGCTGTTATTGGCGCTTTTATTAGAGCTATTATTGAAGGTTTAAATATTGGCGCTATTATTTGGCGAAAAATAATAGAGCCAAATATTGGCGCGATTATTGGCGCCATAATTTGACGCTATAACTGGGGCTCTTATTTGGCACTATTATGTATATTTGGCGCCACAAAATAATTGGCGCCAAAAAATATTTGGCGCTTTTATATGGCGCTATTATTTGATGCTATTGTTAGGCGTAAGTATTTGGCGCAATTATTTGGCGCAATATATTGGAATTATTTATATATTTTGTGCCAAAAAATATTTGGTGCTATTATTTGGTGTTGTTATTAGGCGCAAATATCTTGCGCAAATATTTGGCACAATTATTTGGCGCAATTATTTGGCGCAATTATTTTGCGCTATTAATAGGCGCAATTGTTTTGCACAATAAATATATTGGCGCTATTATGAATAAATGGCGCTGTGAATATATTGGCGCTATTATTGGCATTATTATTGGCATTATTATGAATATATTGGGTCTATTATTTGGCGCTATTATATATTGGTACTATTATGAATATATTGGCGCTATTATTTGGAGCTATTAATATATTGGCGCTATTATTGACGCTATTATTTGGCGCTACTATTGGCGTTATTTTTTTGTGCTATTTTTTGGCGCTATTTATTGGATTTACTATGAATATTTGGCACCAAAAAATATTTGGTGCTATTATATGGTGCTATTATTTGGCGCAGTTATTTGGCTCAAATATTTGGCGCACATATTTGGCGATATTATTTGGCGCTATTATTAGGCACGCTTATTTGGCGCTATTATAAATATTTGGTGCTATTAATGAATGTTAAAATATTGGCATTATTATTTGGCGCAATTATTTGGCGCAATTATTTGGCACTCTTATTAGGCGCAATTATTTGGTGCTATAAATATATTGGCGCTATTATAAATAAATGGCACTATGAAAATATTTGCGCAATTATTGGCGCTATTACTGACACTATTATGAATATACTGGCTCTATTATTTGGCGCTATAATATATTGGCACTATTATGAATACATTGGCGCTATTATTTGGCACTATGAATATATTGGCACTACTATTGGCGCTAATATTTGGTGCTATGATTGGCGCAATTATATGGCGCTATTTTTAGGCGCCATTTTTTGGCGCTATTATGAATATTTGGTGCCAAAAAATATTTGGCGCAAATATTTGGCGCAATTATTTGGCGCTATTATTAGTCACAATTATTTGCCGCTATTAATATATCGGCGCTATTATGATTATTTGGCGCTATTAATGAATGTTAAAATTTTGGCACAATGTTTTGGTGCTATTTTGGGCGCTATTATTTGGGGCTATTATTTGGCGCCAAATAATATTTAGCCCTATTATTGGTGCTATTAAAATATTGGCGCTATTGAAATATTGGTGCTATTATAAATATTAAAAGAACACTAAAAATATATTTGGCGCTATTATATTGAATGTTAAAATAATACTGAAAATATATTGAATGTTAAAATATTGGTGCTATTATGAATATTTCGTGCTATTATTGAATAAAAAAATATTGACGCTATTATTTGGCGCCAAATATTGACACTATTATTGGCGCTATTATTTGGTGCTTTTATTGGCGCTATAATTTGGCGCTATTATGAATATTTGGTGCCAAAAAATATTCGGCACTACTATGAATATATGACCCCAAATATTTGGCGCTATTATGAATATTTGGCTCTATTATTTGGTGCTATTATTGGCCCTATTATTTGGCGCTATTATAAATATTTGGCGCCAAATATTTGGCACTATTATTTGGCGATATTATTTGGCGCTATTATTTGGCGCTATTATATTTGGCGCTATTTTATGGCGCTATTATTTGGCGCTATTATATGGCCCAAATATTTGGCGCTATTATTGGGCGCTATTATTTGGCCCTATTAAATGGTGCTATGAATATATTGGTGTTATTATTGGCGCTATATATTGGCGCGATTATTTGGCACTATTATATTTGGAGCTATTATATGGGGCTTTTATTTGGCACTATTAAATGGCGCTATGAATATATTGGCGCTATTATTGGAGATATTATTGGTGTTGTTATTTTCGATTTTATTGGCGCTATTATTGAATGTTTAAATATTGGCGCTATTATTTGGCGCAAAATATTGGCGCGATTATTGGCTCTATAATTTGACGCTATTATTGGCGCTATTATCTGGCGCTATTATTTGGCACTATTATTTGGCGAT
Source organism: Viscum album (assembly GCA_963277665.1). NCBI lineage: Eukaryota > Viridiplantae > Streptophyta > Magnoliopsida > Santalales > Viscaceae > Viscum > Viscum album. The sequence goes on along the minus strand of OY728127.1, from coordinate 908,250,603 downwards.
ATTATGAATATTTGGCGCTATTATATGGCACTATTATTTTGCGCTATTATTAGGCGCAATTATTTGCTGCAATTATTTGGCATAATTATTTGTTGCAATATATTGGCGCTATTTATATATTTTGTGCCAAAAAATATTTGGCGCTATTATATGGCGTTATTATTTGACACTGTTATTAGGCACAATTATTTTGCTATAAATATATGGGCAGAATTATGAATAGCGCTATGAATATATTGGCGCTATTATTGGCTATATTGTTAGAAACATTATGAATATATTGGCTCTATTATTTGGCGCAATTATTTGGTGCAATTATTTGGCACAATTATTTGGCGTAATTATTTTGCGCTATAAATATATTTGTTCTATAATGAATAAATGGAGCTTTGAATATATTGGCGCTATTATTGGCACTATTATGTATATATTTGCGCTATTATATATTGGCGCTATTATGAATATATTGGCGGTATTATTTGGCGCTATAAATATATTGGCGCTATTATTGACGCTATTATTTGGCGCTATTATTGGCACTATAATTTGGCGCTATTTTTTGGCGTTATTTTTTTTGCGCTATTATGAATATTTGGCGCCAAATAATATTTGGCGCCATTATATGGCACTATTATTTGGCGCTATTATTTAGCACAGTTATTTGGGGCTAATATTTGGCGCAGTTATTTGGCGCTATTGTTAGGCCCAATTATTTGGCGCTATTAATATATTGGCACTATTATGAGTATTTGACGCTATTAATGACTGTTAAATTATTGGCGCTATTATTTGGCGCAATTATTTGGTGCTATTATTTGGAGCTATTATTAAGCGCAATTATTTGGCGCTATAAATATATTGGCGCTATTATGAATAAATGACGCTATGAATATATTAGCGCTAATATTGGCACTATTATAAATATACAGGCGCTATTATTTGGCGCTATTATATATTGGCTCTATTATGAATATATTGGCGCTATTATTGGCGCTATTATATGACACTATTTTTTGGCGCTATTATGAATATTTTCCCCCAAAAAATATTTGGCGCTATTATTTGGCGCTGTTATTTGGCGCAGTTATTTGGCGCAGTTATTTGTCGCAATTATTTAGTGCTATTATTTGGAGCTATTATCAGGTGCAATTATTTGCCGCTATTAATATATTGGCGCTATTATGAATATTTGGCGCTATTAATGAATGTTAAAATATTGGCGCTATTTTTTGGCGCTATTTGTTAGCGCTATTATTTAGAACTATTATTTGGCGATATTATTAGGCGCCAAATTATATTTGGTGCTATTATTTGTCATTATTATTGGTGCTATTAAAATATTGGCACTATTATGATTATTAAAATAACACTGAAAATATATTTGATGCTATTATATTGAATGTTAAAATAACACTGAAAATATATTGAATGTTAAAATATTGGTGCTATTATGAATATTTGGCGCTATTAATGAATGTTAAAATATTGGCGCCAAATATTAGCGCTATTATTGGCGCTATTATTTGGCGCTTTGATTGGCGCTATAATTTGGCGCTATTATTTGGCGCTATTATGAATATTTGATGCCAAAAAATATTTAGCGCTACTATGAATATATGGCTCCAAATATTTGGCGCTGTTATTAATATTTGGCACCAAATATTTGATGCTATTATTTGGAGAAATTATTTGGCGCTATTATTTGGCGCCATTATTTGGCGCTATTATATTTGGCGATAGTATATGGCGCTATTATTTGGCGCTATTATATGGCGCTATTATATCGCGCTATTATATGGCGCTAATATTTGGCGCTATTATATGGCGCTATTATTTGGCCCTATTAAATGGGGCTATGAATATATTGGCGATATTATTGGCGCTAGTATTTGGCGCTACTATTTGGCACTATTATTTGGCCCTATTATATGGCGCTATTATATGGCGCCAATATTTTGCGCTATAATATGGCGCTATTAAATGGCGCTATCAATATATTGGCTCTATTATTGGGGCGATATAATGGCGCTATTATTGGTGCTATAATTGGTGCTGTTGGCGCTTTTATTGGCACTATTATTGAATGTTTAAATATTGGCGCTATTATTTGGCGCAAAATAATAGCGCCAAATATTGGCGCGATTATTGGCGCCATAATTTGATGCTATTATTGGCGCTATTATTTGGCGCTATTATGAATATTTGGTGCCAAAAAATATTTCGCGCTATTATATGGTGCTGTTATTTGGCGCAATTATTTGGCGCAATATATTGGCGCTACTTATATATTTTGCACTAAAAAATATTGGGCGCGATTGGTGCTATTATTTGGCGCTGTTATTAGGCGCTATTATTTGGCGCAATTATTTGGCACAATTATTTGGCGCTATTATTTGGAGCTATTATTTGGCGCTATTATTTGGCGCTATTACTTTGCGCTATAAATATATTCGCGCTGTTATGAATAAATGGAGCTATAAATATATTTGCGCTATTATTGGCGCTATTATCGGCACTACTATGAATATATAGGCGCAATTATTTGGCACTATTATATATTGGCGCTATTATGAATATATTGGCGCTATTCCATGGCGCTATTTTTTGGCGCTATTTTTGTCGCTATTTTTTGGCGCTATTATGAATATTTGGTGCCAAAAAATATTTGGCGTCATTATAGAGCACTTTTATTTAGTGGTATTATTTGGTGTTGTTATTTGGCGCAAATATTTGGCACAATTATGTGGCACTATTATTTGGCGTTATTATTAGGCGCAATTATTTGGCGCTATTAATATATTGGCGCTATTAATATATTGGCGCTATTAATGAATGTTAAAATATTGACGCTATTATTTGGCACAATTATTTGGCGCAATTATTTGGCGATATTATTAGGCGCAATTATTTGGCACTATAAATATATTGGCGCTATTATTAATAAATGGTGCTATGAATATATTGGTGCTAATATTGGCACTATTATGAATATACTGGCACTATTTTTTGGTGCTATTATTTATTGGCGCTATTAAGAATATATTGGTACTATTATTTGGCGCTATGAATATATTGGCGCTATTATATGGCGCTTTTTTTGCGCTATTTTTTTGCGCTATTATGAATATTTGGCGCCAAAAAATATTTTGCGCTATTATTTGGCACTATTATGAGGCACATTTATATGCTACTATTAATATATTGGAACTATTATGAATATTTGGCGCTATTAATGAATGTTAAAATATTGGCGCTATTATTTAGCGCCAAATAATATTTGGCGCCATGCTTTGGCGCTATTATTGGCACTATTAAAATATTGGTGCTATTAAAATATTGGCGCTATTATGAATATTAAAATAACACTAAAAATATATTTGGCCCTATTATATTGAATGTTAAAATAACACTGAAAATATATTAAATGTTAAAATATTGGCATTATTATGAATATTTGGCGCTATTATTGAATGTTAAAATATTGGCAATATTATTTGGCGCCAAATAATAGCGCCAAATATTGGCACAAAAGATTGGCTCCAAATATTGACGCTATTATTGGTGCTATTATTTGGCGCTTTTATTGGCGATATAATTTGGCGCTATAATTTGCCGCTATTATGAATATTTGGCGCCAAAAAATATTTGGCGCTACTATGAATATATGGCACCAAATATTTGGTGTTATTATGAATATTTAGCACTATTATTTGGCGCTATTATTTGCGCTATTATTTGGCGCTATTATGAATATTTGGCGCCAAATATTTGGTGCTATTATTTGGTGATATTATTTGACGCTATTATCTGACGCTATTATGTGCCGCTATTATATTTGGCGCTATTATATGGCGCTATTATTTGGCGTTATTATCTGGCGCTATTATATAGCGCTATTATATGGTGCTAATATTTGGCGCTAATATTTGGCGCTATTTTATGGCGCTATTATTTGGCCCTATTAAATGGTGCTATGAATATATTCGGGCTATTATTGACGTGATATATTGGCGCTATTATATTTGGCGCTATTATATGGCGCTATGATTTGCGCTATTATATGGGGCTATTATATGGCGCTAATATTTGGTGCTATTATATGGTGCTATTATTTTGCGCTATTAAATGGCGATATTAATATATTGGCGCTATTATTGGCACTATTATTGGTGCTGTTATTGGCGCTTTTATTGGCGCGAGTATTGAATGTTTAAATATTGGCGCTATAATTTGGCGCAAAATAATATCGCAAAATATTGGCGTGATTATTGGCGCCATAATTTGATGCTATTATTGGTGCGATTATTTGGCGCTATTATTTGGCGCTATTATGAATATTTGGCACCAAAAAATATTTGGCGCTTTTATATGGCGCTATTATTTGGCACTATTTTTTGGCGCAAGTATTTGACACAATTATTTGGCGCAATAAATTGGTGGTATTTATATATTTTCCGCCAAAAAATATTTGGCGCTACTATATGCCGCAATTATTTGGCATTGTTATTAGGCGCAATTGTTTTGCGCAATTATTTGGCGCAATTATTTGGCGCAATTATTTGGCTCAATTATTCAGCGCTATTATTTGACGTTATTATTAGGCGCAATTATTTTGCGCCATAAATATATTGGTGCTATTATGAATAAATGGCGTTATGAATATATTGGCGATATTATTGGCGATATTATTGGCGCTATTATTGGCACTATTATGAATATATTGGCACTATTATTTGGCGCTATTATATATTGGTGCTATTATGAATATATTGGCGCTATAATTTGGCGCTATGAATATATTGGTGCTATTATTGGCGCCATAATTTGACGTTATTAGTGGAACTATTATTTGGTACTATTATTTGGCGCTATTATTTGGCGCTATTATGAATATTTGGTGCTAAAAAATATTTGGCACTATTATATGGTGTTATTTTTTAGCGCTATTATTTGGCGCAGTTATTTGGCTCAAATATTTGGCGCACTTATTTGGCGCTATTATTTGGCAATATTATTACGTGCACTTATTTGGCTCTATTAATATATTGGCGCTATTATGAATATTTGGCGCTATTAATGAATGTTTAAATATTGGCACTATTATTTGGAGCAATTATTTGGCGCAATTATTTGGCACTATTATTAGGCGTAATTATTTGGCGCTATAAATATATTGGCGCTATTATGAATTAATGGCGCTATGAAAATAGTGGTGCTATTATTGGCGCTATAATTGCCACTATTATGAATATACTGGCGCTATTATTTGGCGCTATAATAAATTGGCACTATTATGAATATATTGGCGCTATTATTTGGCGCTATGAATATATTGGTGTTTTTATTAGCGCTATTATTTGACGCTCTGATTGGCGCTATTATATGGCGCTATTTTTTTTGCGCTATTTTTTGGCGCTATTATGAATATTTGGCGCCAAAAAATATTTGGCGCAAATATTTGGCGCAATTATTTAGAGCTATTATTTGGCGCAATTATTTGCCTCTATTTGGCGCTATTATGAATATTTGGCGCTATTAATGAAGGTTAAAATATTTACGCTATTTTTTGGCGCTATTATTTTGCGCTATTATTTGACGCTCTTATTTGGCGCTATTATTGGCGCTATTAAAATATTGGCGCTATAAAAATATTGGCGCTATTATGAATATTAAAATAACCCTGAAAATATATTTGACTCTATTATATTGAATGTTAAAATAACACTGAAAATATATTGAATGTTAAAATATTGGCACTATTATGAATATTTGACGCTATTATTGAATGTTAAAATATTGGCGCTATTATTTGGGGCTAAATAATAGCACCAAATATTTGCGCGAAATATTATTAGTGCCAAATATTGGCGCCAAATATTATTGGTCCCAAATATTGGCTCCAAATATTGGCTCTATTATTTGGCGCTTTTATTGGCGCTATTATTTGGCGCTCTTATGAATATTTGGCACCAAATATTTGACGCTATTATTTGGCGCTATTGTTTAGCGCTATTATTTGGTGCTATTATTTGGCGCTATTATATTTGGCACAATTATATGGCGCTATTATATGGAGTTAATATTTGGCGCTATTATATGGTGCTATTATTTGGCCCTATTAAATGGCGCTATGAATATAATGGCGCTATATATTTGCGTGATTATTTGGCGCTATTATATGGCGCAATTATTTGACGCAATTATATGGCGCTATTATATGGTGCTAATATTTGGTGATATTATATGGCGCCATTATTTATTGCTGTTAAATGGCGCTGTGAATATATTGGCACTATTATTAGCGCTATATATTGGCACTATTATTGGCGCTATCATTGGTGCTATTATTGGCGCTTTTATTGGCGCTATTATTGAATGTTTAAATATTGGCGCTATTATTTGGCGCCAAAGATTGGTGCCAAATATTAGCGCGATTATTGGCGCCATAATTTGACGCTATTATTTGGCGCCATTGTTTGGCGCCATTATGAATATTTGGTGCCAAAAAAAATTTGGCGCTATTATATGGTGCTATTATTTGGCGCAATATATTGGCGCTATTTATATATTTTACGCCAAAAAATATTTGGCGCTATTATATGGTGCTATTATTTGGTGCTGTTATTAGGCGCAATAATTTTGCGCAATTATTTGGCGCAATTATTTGGCGCTATTATTTGGCGCTATTATTAGGCGCTATTATTTTGCGCTATAAATATATTAGCGCTATTATGAATAAATGGCGCTATGAATATATTGCTGCTATTATTGGCGCTATTATTGGCACTATTATGAATATATTGGTGCTATTATTTGGCGCTATTATATATTGGCGCTATTATAAATATATTGGCGCAATTATTTGGCGCTATGAATATATTGGCGCTATTATTGGCGCTATTATTGGCGCTATTATATGATGTAATTTTTTGGCGCTATTATAAATATTTGGCGTCGAAAAATATTTGGCACTATTATATGGCGCTCTTATTTGGCGCTATTTTTTGGTGCTATTATGAATATTTGGCGCCTAAAAATATTTGGCGCTATTATATAGCGCTATTATTTGGCGTTATTTTTTGGCGCAGTTATTAGGCGCTATTATTTGCCGCTATTAATATATTGGCGCTATTATGAATATTTGGCGCTATTAATTATGGTTAAAATATTAGCACTATTTTCTGGCGCAAAATAATATTTGGCGCTATTATTTGTTGCAAAATAATATTTGGCGCTTTTATTTGGCGTTATTATTGGCGCTATTAAAATATTTGCGCTATTAAAATATTGGCGTTATTGTGAATATTAAAATAACACTGCAAATATATTTGGCGCTATTATATTGAATGTTAAAATAACACTAAAAATATATTTAATGTTAAAATATTGGTGTTGTTATGAATATTTGGCGCTGTTATTGAATGTTAAAATATTGGCGCAATTATTTGGCGCTATTATTTGGCACTATTATTATGCACAATTAATGCCGCTATTAATATATTGCAACTATTATGAATATTTGGCGCTATTAATGAATGTTAAAATATTGGCGCTATTATTTAGCGCCAAATAATATTTGGCGCCATTATTTGGCGCTATTATTGGCGCTATTAAAATATTGGTGCTATTAAAATATTGGCGCTATTAAAATATTGGTGCTATTAAAATATTGGCGCTATTATGAATATTAAAATAACACTGAAAATATATTTGGTGCTATTATATTGAATGTTAAAATAACACTGAAAATATATTGAATGTTAAAATATTGGCGCTATCATGAATATTTGGCGCTATTATTGAATTTTAAAATATTGACGCTATTATTTGGCGCCAAATAATAGCGCCAAATATTGACGCTATTATTAGCGCTATTATTTGGAGCTTTTATTGGAGCTATAATTTGGCACTATTATTTGGCGCTACAATGAATATTTGGCACCAAAAAATATTTGCCACTACTATAAATATATGGCACCAAATAATTGGCGCTATTGTGAATATTTGGCTCTATTATTTGACACTATTATTGGCACTATTATTTGGCGCTATTATGAATATTTGCCGCCATTATTTGGTGATATAATTTGGCGCTATTATTTGGCACTATTATTTGGCGCTATTATGAATATTTGGTGCCATTATTTGGTGATATTATTTGGCGCTATTATTTGGCACTATTATTTGGCGCTATTATATTTGGCGCTATTATTTGGCGCTATTATATGACGCTATTATATAGCCCTAATATTTGGTGCTGTTATATGGCGCTACTATTTGGCCCTATTAAATGGAGCTATAAATTTATTGGCGCTATATATTGGTAGGATTATTTGGCGCTATTATATTTGGCGTTATTATATGGCGCTATTATTTGGCGCTATTATATGGTGCTATTATATGGCGCTATTATATGGCTCTAATATTTGGTGCTATTATATGGTGCTATTATTTGGCGCTATTAAATGGCGCTATGAATATATTGGCGCTATATATTGGCACCATTATTTGCGCTATTATTGGTGCTTTTATTGGCACGATTATTGAATGTCTAAATATTGGCGCTATTATTTGTCGCAAAATATTGGCGCCAAATATTAACGCCAAATATTGGCGTGATTATTGATGCCACAATTTGACTCTATTATTGGCGCTATTATTTGGTGCTATTATTTGGGGCTATTATGAATATTTGGCGCCAAAAAATATTTGGCGCTATTATTTACCGCTATTATTAGGCGCAATTATTTGGTGCAATTATTTGGCACAATATATTGGTGCTATTTATATATTTTGCACCAAAAAATATTTGGCGCTATTATATGGAGCGATTATTTGGCGTTGTTATTAGGCGCAATTATTTTGCGCAATTATTTGGCGCAATTATTTGGCACAATTATTTGGCGCTATTATTTGGCGTTATTATTTGGCGCTATTATTAGGCGCAATTATTTTGCGCTATAATTATATAGGTGCTATTATGAATAAATGGAGCTATAAATATATTGGCGCTATTATTGGAACTATTATGAATATATTGGCGCTATTATAAATTGGCACTAGTATGAATATATTGGCGCTATTATTTGGCGCTATGAATATATTGGCGATATTATTGGCGCTATTATTTGGTGCTATTTTTTGACATTATTTTTTGGAGCTACTATGAATATTTGGTGCCAAAAAATATTTGGTGCAGTTATTTGGCGCAAATATTTGGCGCAATTATTTGGCGCTATTATTAGGCGCAATTATATATTGGCGCAATTATGAATATATTGGCGCTATTATTTGGCGCTATGAATATTTGGCGCTATTATTGACACTATTATTTGGCGCTATTATTTGGCGTAATTATATGACACTATTTTTTGGCGCTATTTTTTGGCATTATTATGAATATTTGGCGCCAAAAATATTTGGCGCTATTATATGATGCTATTATTTGGCGTTATTATTTGGCGCTATTATTTGGCGCTATTAATATATTGGCGCTATTATGAATATTTGGTGATATTAATGAATGTTAAAATAGTGGTACTATTATTTGGCGCAATTATTCGGCGCAATTATTTGGCGCTATTATTAGGCACAATTATTTGGCGCTATAAATATATTGCTGCTATTATGAATTAATTGCGCTATGAATATATTGGAGCTATTATTGGCACTATTATGAATATGCTGGGGCTATTATATGGCAGTATTATTTGGCGGTATTATTTGGCGGTATTATTTGGTGCAGTTATTTGGCGTAAATATTTGGTGCAATTATTTGGCGCTATTTAAATATTTTGTGCCAAAAATATGGCGCTATTATTTGCCGCTGTTATTAGGAGAAATTATTTTGCGCACTTATTTGGCGCAATTATCTGGCACAATTATTTGGCACAATTATCTGGCGCTATTGTTAGGCGCAATTATCTGGCGTAATTATATGGCGTAATTATTTGGCGTAATTATTTGGCCCTTTTATTTGGTGCTATGAATGTGACAACTGGGCCCCGGTGACAGCACAACCAACCCACCTTAACATGGCCGTCGGGTCCCGGCCCACCAGGTACCACCAGTTGCCCCGCAGACATGTGGGGCCCACCCTAGGGTCCACCCACGTGCCCGAACGGGTCATCTGACTAATGACAGTCCCCACAGGCCAACACTTGTCCTTTCCAGTGTGATTTGTCCTCACTCACACACCTTGGGAAACTTTCTAGAAGGTCACCCATCCTGATCACTACTCCAGGACAAGCACACTTAACTGTGGAGTTCTAATCAGACAGGCTCCCGAAAAGGAAGGTGCACCGTGTTGACATGAGTCATATCATTTAGTCATTTAACCCTTTATCATTTGGGGATGTTACAATCACCCCCCCCCCTTTAGAGCACAACGCCCTCACTGTGGGCCAACACTTGTCCTTTCCAGTGTGCTTTGTCCTCACTCACACACACCCTGGGGAACTTCCCAAAAGGTCACCCATTCTGATCACTACTCCAAGCCAAGCACACTTAACTGTGGAGTTCAAATCATACAGGCTCGCGAAAAGGAAGACGCACCTTGTTGACATGAGTCATATCATTTAGTCATTTAACCCTTTATCATTTGGGGATGTTACAATCACCCCCCCTTTAGAGCACAACGCCCTCGTTGTGGGCCCGACATCTCAACCCAGGCAGTGCACCGCACTTAAGGCTGGTTTCCTCCTCTGATACCAAATGTGACAATCGGGTCCTGGTGACAGCACATACACCCCCCTGCCTTAACATGACCGTCGGGTCCTGGCCTACCAGGTGCACCTTATTGAGATGAGTCATATCATTTAGTCATTTAACCCTTTATCATTTGGAGATGTTACCATCACCCCCCCCCCTTTAGAGCACAATGCCCTCGTTGTGGGCCAACACTTTTCCTTTCCAGTGTGCTTTGTTCTCACTCACACACACCCTGGGAAACTTCCCAGAAGGTCACCCATTCTGATCACTACTCCGGGCCAAGCACACTTAACTGTGGAGTTCTAATCAGACAGGATCCCGAAAAGAAAGGTGCACCTTGTTGACATGAGTCATGTCATTTAGTCATTTAACCCTTTATCATTTGGGGATGTTACAATCACCCCCCCTTTAGAGCACAACACCCTTGTTGTGGGCCCTACATCTCAACCCAGGCAGTGCACCGCACTTAAAGCTGGGTTCCTCCTCTGATACCAAATGTGACAATCGGGTCCCGGTGACAGCACATACACCCCCCTCCTTAACATGGTCGTCGGGTCCTGGCCTACCAGGTACCCCCAGTTGCCCCACAGACACGTGGGGCCCACCCCAGGGTCCACCCACCTGCCTGAACATGTCATCTGACTAATGAGAGTCCTCATAGGCCAACACTTGTCCTTTCCAGTGTGCTTTGTCCTCATTCACACACACCCTGGGAAACTTCCCAGAAGGTCACCCATCCTGATCACTACTCCAGGCCAAGCACGCTTAAATGTGGAGTTCTAACCAGGTACGCTCCTGAAAAGGAAGGTGCGCCTTGTTGATATGAGTCATATCATTTAGTCATTTAACCCTTTATCATTTGGGGATGTTACAATCACCCCCCCTTTATGGAACAACACCCTCGTTGTGGGCCCTACATCTCAACCCAGGCAGTGCAGCGCACTTAAGGCTGGGTACCACCTCTGATACCAAATGTGACAACTGGGTCCCGGTGTAGCACAACCACCCCGCCTTAACATGGTTGTCGGGTCCTGGCCCACCAGGTACCACCAGTTGCCCTGCAGTCACGTGGGGCCCACCCTAGGGTCCACCCACGTGCCCGAACGGGTCATCTGACTAGTGAAAGTCCCCACAGGCCAACACTTGTCCTTTCTTGTGTGCTTTATCCTCACTCACACACACCCTGGGAAACATCCCAGAAGGTCACCCATCCCGATCAATACTCCAGGCCAAGCACACTTAACTGTGGTGTTCTAATCAGACAGGCTCCCGAGAAGGAAGGTGCACCCTATTGACATGAGTCATATCATTTAGTCATTTAACCCTTTATCATTTGGCGATGTTACAATGAATATATTGGTGCTATTTATATATTTTTCACCAAAAAATATTTGGCGCTATTATATGGCACTATTATTTGGCGTTGTTATTTGGCGCAATTATTTGGCGCTCTTATTGGGCGCAATTATTTGGCGCAATTATTTCTCTCAATTATTTGGCGCTATGAATATATTCGTGGTATTTATATAATTTGCGCCAAAATATATTTGGCGCTATTATATGGCGCTATTATTTGGCGCTGTTATTTGGCGCAAATATTTGGTACAATTATTTGGCGCTCTTATTTGGCGCTATTATTAGGCACAATTATATGCCGCTATTAATATATTGGAACTATTATGAATATTTGGCGCTATTAATGAATGTTAAAATTTTGGCGCTATTATTTGGTGCCAAATAATATTTGGCGCCATTCTTTGGTGCTATTATTGGCGCTATTATTTGGCGCTATTATTTGCCGCTATTATTTGGCGCTATTATTTGGCGCTATTTTTTGGCGTAGTTATTTGGCACTATTTTTTGGCGCTATTATTAGGCGCACTTTTTTGGCGCTATTAATATATTGGCGCTATTATGAATATTTGGCGATATTAATGAATGTTAAAGTATTGGCGCTATTATTTGGTGCAATTGTTTGGCACTATTATTAGGCGCAATTATTTGGCACTATAAATATATTGCCGCTATTATGAATAAATGGCACTATGAATATATTGGCGCTATTATTGGACCTATTATGAATATACTGGGGCTATTATTTGGTACTACTATATATTGGCGCTATTATGAATATATTGGCGCTATTATTTGGCGCTATGAATATATTGGCTCTATTATTGGCGCTACTATATGGCGCTATTTTAAGGCGCTTTTATGAATATTTGGCGCCAAAAAGTATTTGGCGCTATTATATGGCGCTATTATTTGGAGCTATTATTTGGCGCAGTTATTTGATTCAATTATTTGGCGCTACTATTTGGCGCTATTATTAGGCATATTATTTGATGTTATTAATATATTAACACTATTATGAATATTGGCGCAATTATGAATATTAAAATAACACTGAAGGTATATTTGGCGCTATTATATTGAATGTCAAAATAACACTGAAAATATATTGAATGTTAAAATATTGGCCCTATTATGAATATTTGGCACTAATATTGAATGTTAAAATATTGGCGCCAAACATTATTGGCGCCAAATATTGGTGCTATTGTTTAGCGCTTTTATTAGCGCTATAATTTGGATCTATTATTTGCCACTATTATGAATATTTGGCCCCAAAAAATATTTGGCGCTACTATGAATATATGGCGCCAAATATTTGGCGCTATTATGAATATTTGGCTCTATTATTTGGCGCCATTATTGGCGCTATTATTTGGAACTATTATGAGTATTTGGCAGCAAATATTTGGTGCTATTATTTGTCTAAATTATTTGCCGCTATTATTTGGCACTATTATTTGGCGATAGTATATGGCGCTATTATTTGGCACTACTATATGGTGCTATTATTTGGCCCTATTAAATGGGGCTATGAATATATTGGCGATATTATTGGCGCTAGATTTTGGCGCCAGTATTTGGGGCTATTATATTTGGCGCTACTGTATGGCGCTATTATTAGGCCCTATTATATGGCCCTATTATATGGCGCTATTATATGGCACCAATATTTGGCGCTATTATATGGCGCTATTATTTGGCGCTATTAAATGGTGCTAACAATATATTGGCGCCATATAATGGCACTATATAATGGCACTATTATTGGTGCTGTTATTAGCGCTTTTATTGGTGCTATTATTTAATGTTTAAATATTAACGCTATTATTTGGCGCAAAATAATAGTGCCAAATATTGGCGTAATTATTGGCACCATAATTTGACGCTATTATTGGCGCTATTATTTGGTGCTATTATTTGGCGCTATTATTTGGCGCAATTATTTGGCGCAATTATTTGGCGTAATATATTGACGCTATTTATATATTTTGCGCCAAAAAATATTTGGCGCGATTATATGGCGCTATTATTTGGCGCTCTTATTAGGTGCAATTATTTGGTACCGTTATTTGGTGCAATTATTTGGCGCAATTATTTGGCGCTATTATTTTGCGCTATTATTTGGCGCTATTATTTAGCGCTATAAATATATTTGCGCTATTATGAATAAATGTAGCTATGAATATATTGGCGCTATTATTGGCGCTATTATTGGCACTATTATGAATATATAGGCGCTATTATTTGGCGCTATTATATATTGGAGCTATTATGAGTATATTGGTGCTATTATATATTGGCGCTATTATGAATATATTGGCGCCATTATTGGTGCTATTATTTGGCACTATTTTTTTACGCTATTTTTTGGCGCTATTTTTTGGCGTTATTAATAAAATTTGGTGCCAAAAAATATTTGGCGCCATTATATGGCACAATTATTTGGTGGTATTATTTGGCGGTATTATTTGGCACAGTTATTTGGCGCAAATATTTGGCGCAATTATTTGGCGCTATTATTTGGCGCTATCATTAGGCGCTATTATTAGGCGAAATTATTTGGCGCTATTAATATATTGGCGCTATTATGAATATTTGGCGCTATTAATGAATGTTAAAATATTAGCTCTATTATTTGGCGCAATTATTTGGCGCAATTATTTGGCGCTAATATTAGGCGCAATTATTTGGCGCTATTATGAATAAATGGCGCTATGAATATATTGGTGCTAATATTGGCACTATTATGAATATTCTGGTGCTATTTTTTTGGCGCTGTTATTTATTGGTGCTATTATTTGGCGCTATAAATATATTGGCGCTATTTTGGGCGTTATTATATGGTGCTATTTTTTGGCGCTATTTTTTGCACAATTTTTTGGCTCTATTATTAATATTTGGCGCCAAAAAATATTTGGCGCTATTATATGACGCTATTATTTGGTGCTATTATTTGGCGCTATTATGAGTTGCATTTATATGCCGTTATTAATATATTGGAACTATTATGAATATTTGGCGCTATTAATGAATGTTAAAATATTGGTGCTATTATTTAGCGCCAAATTATATTTGGCGTCATACTTTGGTGCTATTATTAGCGCTATTAAAATATTGGTGCTATTAAAATATTGGCGCTATTATGAATATTAAAATAACATTGAAAATATAATGAATGTTAAAATATTGGCATTATTGTGAATATTTGGCGCTATAATTGAGTGTTCAAATATTGGCGATATTATTTGGCGCCAAATAATAGCGCCAAATATTGGCGTCAAAGATTGGCACCAAATATTGACGCTATTATTGGCGCTATTATTTGGCGTTTTTATTGGCTCCAAATATTTGGTGCTATTATGAATATTTGGCTCTATTTATTGGCACTACTATTTGCGCTATTATTTGGCGCTATTATTTGGTGCTATTATGAATATTTGGCACCAAATATTTGGTGCTATTATTTGGTGATATTATTTGGCGCTATTATCTGATGCTATTATGTGCCGCTATTATATTTGGCGCTATTATATGACGCTATTATTTGGCAGTATTATATGGGGCTATTATATAGCGCTATTATATGGCGCTAATATTTGGCGCTATTTTATGGCGCTATTATTTGGCCCTATTAAATGGCGCTATGAATATATTGGCGTGATATTTTGGCGCTATTATTTAGCGCTATTATATTAGGCGCTATTATATGGCGCTATGATTTGCGCTATTATTGGGGCTATTTTATGGCGCTAATATTGGCGCTATTATGTGGTGCTATTATTTGGTGCTATTAAATGGCACGAAGAATATATTGGCGCTATTATTGGTGCTGCTATTGGCACTTTTATTGGCGTGATTATTGAATGTTTAAATATTGGAGCTATAATTTGGCGCAAAATAATAGCCTAAAATATTGGCACGATTATTGGTGCCATAATTTGATGCTATTATTGGTGCTATTATTTGTGATATTATTTGGCGCAATTATGAATATTTGGCGCCAAAAAATATTTGGCGCTTTTATATGGCGCTATTATTTGGCGCTATTATTAGGCGCAAGTATTTCGCGCTATTATTTGGCGCTATTTATATATTTTCCGCCAAAAAATATTTGGCGCTATTATATACCGCTATTATTTGGCGCTGTTATTAGGCGCAATTATTTTGCGCAATTATTTGACGCAATTATTTGGCGCAATTATTTGGTGCAATTATTTGGCGCAATTATTTGACGCTATTATTAGGCGCAATTATTTTGCGGTATAAATATATTCGCGCTATTAAGAATAAATGGCGCTATTATTGGCGTTATTATTAGCGCTATTATTGGCACTATTATGAATATATTGGCGGTATTATTTGGCGCTATTATATATTGGCACTATTATGAATATATTGACGCTATTATTTGGCAATATGAATATATTGGTGCTATTATTGGCGCCATAATTTGATGCTATTATTGGCGCAGTTATTTGGCGCTATTATGAATTTTTGGCGCCAAAAAATATTTGGCGCTATTATATGGTGCTATTTTTTGGCGCTATTACTTCGCGCAGTTATTTGACTCAAATATTGGGCGCAGTTATTTTGCGCTATTATTTGTCGCTATTATTAGGCACACTTATTTGACGCTCTTAATATATTGGCGCTATTATGAATATTTGACGCTATTAATGAATGTTAAAATATTGGCACTATTATTTGGAGCAATTATTTGACGCAATTATTTGGCACTATTATTAGGCGCAATTATTTGGCGCTATGAATATATTGGCGCTATTATTGGCGCTATTATTGGCAATATTATGAATATACTGGCGCTATTATTTGGTGCTATAATATATTGGCGCTATTATAAATATATTGGCACTATGAATATATTGGCGCTCTTATTTGGCGCTATGATAGGCGCTATGATAGGCGCTATTATATGGCGCTATTTTTTTGCGCTGTTTTTTGGTGCTATTATGAATATTTGGCGCCAAAAAATATATGGCGCAACTATTTTGCGCTATTATTTGGTGCTATTATTTGGCGCAATTATTTGTCGCTATTAATATATTGGCGCTATTATGAATATTTGGCGCTATTAATGAAGGTTAAAATATTGGCGCTATTTTTTGGCGCTATTATTTTGCGCTATTATTTGGAACCAAATAATATTTGGCGCTCTAATTTGGTGCTATTATTGGAACTATTAAAATACTGGCGCTATTAAAATATTGGCGCTATTAAAATATTGGCGCTATTATGAATATTAAAATAACACTGAAAATATATTTGGCTCTATTATATTGAATGTTAAAATAACACTGAAAATATATTGAATGTTAAAATATTGGCGCTATTATGAATATTTGATGCTATTATTGAATGTTAAAATATTGGCGCTATTATTTGGGGCCAAATAATAGCACCAAATATTGGTGAGAAATATTGGTGCCAAATATTATTGGTGCCAAATATTGGCGCCAAATATTATTAGTGCCAAATATTGGCTCTATTATTTTGCGCTTTTATTGGCGTTATAATTTGGCGCTATTATTTGACGCTATTATGGATATTTGACGCCAAAAAATATTTGGCGCTACTATAAATAAATGGCGCCAAATATTTGGCGCTATTATGAATATTTGATGCTATTATTTGGCGCTTTTATTTGGCGCTATTATTGGCCTTATTATTTGGCGCTATTATGAATATTTGGTACCAAATATTTGGTGCTATTATTTGGCGATATTGTTTAGCGCTATTATTTGGCGCTATTATTTGGCGCTATTATATTTGGCGCTATTATATGGTGCTATTATTTAGCGCTATTATATGACGCTATTATATGGCCTTAATATTTGGTGCTATTATATGGTGGTATTATTTGGCCTTATTAAATGGCGATATGAATATATTGGCGTGATTATTTGGCGCTATTATATGGTGCTATTATTTGATGATATTATATGGCGCCATTATTTGGTGCTATTAAATGGGACTATGAATATATTAGCGCTCTATATTGGCGCTATTATTGGCGCTATCATTGGTGCTATTATTGGTGCTTTTATTAGCGCTATTATTGAATGTTTAAACATTGGAGCTATTATTTGGCGCCAAAGATTGGTTCCAAATATTAGCGCGATTATTGGCGCCATAATTTGACGCTATTATTTGGCACTATTATTTGGCGCCATTGTTTGGCGCCATTATGAATATATGGCGCCAAAAAATATTTCGCGCTATTATATGGCACAATTATTTGGCGCAATATATTGGCGCTATTTATATATTTTGCGCCAAAAAATATTTGGCGCTATTATATGGCGCTATAATTTGGCGCTGTTATTAGGCGCAATTATTTTGCGCAATTATTTGGCGCAATTATTTGGCGCAATTAATTGGCGCTATTATTTGGTGCTATTATTTGGCGCTATTATTAGGCGCAATTATTTTGTGCTATAAATATATTAGCACTATTATGAATAAATGGCGCTATGAATATTTTGGCGCTATTATTGGCACTATTATGAATATATTGGTGCGATTATTTGGCGCCATTATATATTGGCGCTATTATTGGCGCTATTATTTGGCACTATTATTGGAGTTATTATATGATGCTGTTTTTTTGCGTTATTTTTTGGCGCTATTATGAATATTTGGCGCATAAAAATATTTGGCGCTATTATATGGCGCTATTATTTGGCGCTATTTTTTGGCGCTATTATGAATATTTTGCGCCTAAAAATATTTGGTGCTATTATATGGCGCTATTATTTGGCGCTATTATTTGGGACAGTTATTAGGCGCTATTATTTGCCGCAATTATTATATTGGTGCTATTATGAATATTTGGCGCTATTAATTAATGTTAAAATATTAGCACTATTTTTTGGCGCAAAATAATATTTGGCGCTATTATTTGGTGCAAAATAATATTTGGCGCTATTATTTGGCGCTATTGTTGGCGCTATTAAAATATTGGCGCTATTATGAATATTAAAATAACACTGAAAATATATTTGGCGCTATTATATTGAATGTTAAAATAACACTGAAAATATATTGAATGTCAAAATATTGGTGCTGTTATGAATATTTGGCGCTATTATTGAATGTTAATATATTGGCGCTATTATTTGGCGCCAAATAATAGCGCCAAATACTGGCGCCAAATATTATTAGTGCCAAATATTGGAGCTCTTATTGGCGTTATAATTTGGCCTTATTATTTGGCGCTATTATGAATATTTGACTTTTTTATTTGGTGCTATTATTGGCGCTATTATTTCGCGCTATTATATTTGTCGCTATTATATGGCGCTATTATTTGGCGCAAATATATGGCGCTATTATATGGCCCTAATATTTGGTGCAATCATAGGGCGCTATTATTGGGGATATATATTGGTGCTATTATTTGGCTCTATTATATTTGGCGTTGTTATATGGCGCTATTATTTGGCGCTATTATATGGCGCTATTATATGGCTCTCTTATATGGGTCTAATATTTGGTGCTATTATATGGCGCTGTTGTTTGGCGCTATTAAATAGCGCTATGAATATATTGGCACTATTATTGGCGCTATATATTGGCGCTATTATTGGCGCTATTATTGGTGCTGTTATTGGCGCCTTTATTGGCACTATTATTGAATGTTTAAATATTGACACTATTATTAGGCGCAAAATAATAGCACCAAATATTGACACGATTATTGGCACCATAATTTGACGCTATTATTTGGCGCTATTATGAATATTTGACACCAAATATTTGGTGCTATTATTTGGTGATATTATTTGGCGCTATTATCTGACGCTATTATGTGCCGCTATTATATTTGGCGCTATTATATGGCGCTATTATTTGGCGTTATTATATGACGCTATTATATAGCGCTATTATATGGCACTAATATTTGGCGGTATTTTATGGCGCTATTATTTGGCCCTATTAAATGGCGCTATGAATATATTGGTGCTATTATTGGCGCGATATATTGGCGCTATTATATGGCGCTATGATTTGCGCTATTATATGAGGCTATTATATGGCACTAATATTTGGTGATATTATATGGTTCTATAATTTGGCGCTATTAAATGGCGCTATGAATATATTGGCGCTATTATTAGCGCTATTATTGGTGCTGTTGTTGGCGCTTTTATTGGCGTGATTATTGAATGTTTAAATATTGGCGCAATAATTTGGCGCAAAATAATAGCGATAATATTGGCGCCATAATTTGATGCAATTATTGGTGCTATTATTTGGCGCTATTATTTGGCGGTGTTATGAATATTTGGCACCAAAAAATATTTGGGGCTTTTATATGGCGCTATTATTTGGTGCTATTGTTAGGCGCAAGTATTTGGCGCAATTATTTGGGGCAATAAATTAGCGCTATTTATATATTTTCCGCCAAAAAATATTTGGCGCTATTATATGCCGCTATTAATTGGCGCTGTTATTAGGCACAATTATTTTGCGCAAATATTTGGCGTAATTATTTGACGCAATTATTTGGCGCTATTATTTGAGGCTATTATTAGGCACAATTATTTTGCGCTATAAATATATTGGCGCTATTATGAATAAATGGCGCTATGAATATATTTGCGCTATTATTTGCGCTATTATTGACGCTGTTATTGGCACTATTAACAATATATTGGCGCTATTATTCGACGCTATTATATATTGGCACTATTATGAATATATTGGTGCTATTATTTGGCGTTATGAATATATTGGTGCTATTATAGGCTCCGTAATTTGACACTATTATTGGCGCTATTATTTGGTGCTATTATTTGGCGCTATTATTTGGCGCTATTATGAATATTTGGCGCCAAAAAATATTTTGTGCTACTATATGGTGCTATTTTTTGGCGCTATTATTTGGCGCACTTATTTGGCACTATTAATATATTGGTGCTATTATGAATATTTGGCGTTATAAATGAATGTTAAAATATTGACACTATTATTTGTAGCAATTATTTGGCGCAATTGTTTGGCACTATTATTAGGCGCAATTATTTGGCGCTATTATGAATTAATGGTGCTATGAATATATTGGCGCTATTATTGGCACTATTATGAATATACTGCTGCTATTATTTGGCGCTATAATATATTCGCCCTATTATGAATATATTGGCACTATTATTTGGCGCTATGAATATATTGGCGCTATTATTGGCACTATTATTTGGCGCTATGATTGGCGCTATTATTTGGCGCTATTTTTTGCGCTATTTTTTGGCGCTATTATGAATATTTGGCGTCAAAAAATATTTGGTGCAATTATTTAGCGCTATTTTTTGGCGCTATTATTAGGCGCAATTATTTTCCGCTATTAATATATTGGCGCTATTATGAATATTTGGCACTATTAATGAAGGTTAAAATATTGGTGCTATTTTTTAGCACTATTATTTTGTGCTATTATTTGGTGCCAAATAATATTTGGCGCTCGTATTTTTCGATATTATTGGCGCTATTAAAATATTGGTACTATTAAAATATTGGCGCTATTATGAATATTAAAATAACACTGAAAATATATTTGGCTCTATTATATTGAATGTTAAAATAACACTGAAAATATATTGAATGTTAAAATATTGGCGCTATTATTAATATTTGGCGCTATTATTGAATGTTAAAATATTGCCACTACTATTGGGCGCCAAAGAATAACACCAAATATTGGCGCCAAATATTATTGGTGCCAAATATTGGCGCCAAATATTATTGGGGCCAAATATTGGCACCAAATATTGGCGCTTTTATTGGCGCTATAATTTGGTGCTATTATTTGGCGCTATTATGGATATTTGGCGCTACTATGAATATATGGCGCCAAATATTTGGCGCTATTATGAATATTTGGTGCTATTATTTGGTGCTATTATGAATATTTGGCGCTAAATATTTGGAGCTATTATTTGGCGATATTATTTGGCGATATTATTTGGCGCTATTATTGGCCCTATTATTTGGCGCTATTATGAATATTTGGCGCCAAATATTTGGCGCTATTATTTGGCGATATTATTTAGCGCTATTATTTGGCGCTGTTATTTGGCGCTATTATATTTGGCGCTTTTATATGACGCTCTTATTTGGCGCTATTATATGGCGCTATTATATGCCGCTAATATTTGGCGCTATTATATGGTGCTATTATTTGGCCCTATTAAATGGCGCTATGAATATATTGGCGCTATCATTGGTGCAATTATTGGTGCTTTTATTGGCACTATTATTGAATGTTTAAATATTGGCGCGATTATTGGCGCCATAATTTGACGCTATTATTGCCTCTATCATTTGACGCTATTATTTGGTGCCATTATTTGGCGCTTTTTTGAATATTTGGCGCCAAAAAATATTTGGCGCTATTATATGACGCTATTATTTGGCGCTATTATTAGGAGCAATTATTTGGCGCAATTATTTGGCGCCATTATTTGGCGCAATTATTTGGCGTAATTATTTGAAGCAATATATTGGTGCTATTTATATATTTTGCGCCAAAAAATATTTGGCGCTATTATATGTCAGTATTATTTGGCGCTATTATTAGGAGCAATTATTTTGCGTAATTATTTGGTGTAGTTATTCGGCGCAATTATTTGGCGCAATTATTTGGCGCTATTATTTGGCACAATTATTTTGCGCTATAAATATATTGGCGCTATTATGAATAAATGATGCTATGAATATATTGGCGCTATTATTGGCACTATTATGAATATATCGGTGCTATTATTTGGTACTATTATATATTGGCGCTATTATGAATATATTGGCGCAATTATTTGGCGCTATGAATATATTGGCGCTGTGAATATATTGGCGCTATTATTGGCGCTATTATTTGGCGCTATTATATGGTGTTATTTTTTGGCGCTATTATGAATATTTGGCGCCTAAAAATATTTGGCGCTATTATTTGACGCTGTTATTTGGCGTAGTTATTAGGCGCAATTATTTGCCGCTATTAATATATTGGCGCTATTATGAATATTTGGTGCTATTAATTGATGTTAAAATATTAGCAATATTTTTTGGCGCAAAATAATATTTAGCGCTATTATTTGGTGCAAAATAATATTTGGCGCTATTAACATATTGGCGCTATTTTGAATATTAAAATAACACTAAAAATATATTTGGCGCTATTATATTGAATGTTAAAATAACACTGAAAATATATTGAATGTTAAGATATTGTCGATGTTATGAATATTTGGCGCTATTATTGAATGTTAAAATATTAGCGCTATTATTTGGCGCCAAATAATAGTGACAAATACTGGCACCAAATATTATTGGTACCAAATATTGGCGCCAAATATTGGCACTATTATTTGGCCCTTTTATTGGCGTTATTATTTGGTGCTATTATGAATATTTGGCGGTGCCAAATATTTGGCGCTATTATGAATATTTGGCTCTATTATTTGGCGCTATTATATGACATTAATATTTGGCGCTATTATATGGCGCTAATTTTTGTCGCTATTATATGGCACTATTATTTGGCCCAATTAAATGGCGCTATGAATATATTGGCGCTATTATTGGGGATATATAATGGCGCTTTTATATTTGGCGCTATTATATGGCGCTATTATTTGGTGCTATTATATGGCACTATTATATGACGCTATTATATGGCGCTAATATTTGGTGCTATTATATGGCGCTATTGTTTGGCGCTATTAAGTGGTGCTATGAATATATTGGCACTATTATTGGCGCTATATATTGGCGCTATTATTGGCGCTATTATTGGTGCTGTTATTGTCGCTTTTATTGGTGCTATTATTGAATGCTTAAATATTGGCGCTATTATTTGGCGCAAAATAATAGCACCAAATATTGGCGCGATTATTGGCGCCATAATTTGATGCTATTATTGGCGCTATTATTTTGGCGCTATTATTTGGCACTATTATGAATATTTGGCGCTAGAAAATATTTGGCACTATTATATGGCGCTATTATTTGGCGCTATTATTAGGCGCAATTATTTAGCGCTTTTATATGGCGCTATTTTTTGGCGCTATTATGAATATTTGGCGCCAAAAAATATTTGGCGCTATTTTTTGGCAATATTATTTGGTGCAGTTATTTGGTGTAAATATTTGGCGCAAATATTTGGCGCTATTAATATATTTTGCGCCAAAAAATATTTGGCACTGTTATTAGGCGAAATTATTTTGCGCACTTATTTGGCATAATTTTCTGGCGTAATTATTTGGCGCAATTATTTGGCGCTTTTGTCTGGTGCAAAATTGGCGCAATTATTTGGCACAATTATTTGGCGCAATTATTTGGCGCAATTATTTGGCGCAATTATTTGGCGCTATGAATATATTGGTGCTATTTATATATTTTGCGCCAAAAAATATTTGGCGTTATTATATGGCGCTATTAT
Source organism: Viscum album (assembly GCA_963277665.1). Lineage (NCBI taxonomy): Eukaryota > Viridiplantae > Streptophyta > Magnoliopsida > Santalales > Viscaceae > Viscum > Viscum album. The sequence continues at coordinate 908,226,080 of OY728127.1, read as the reverse complement.
TTGGCGATGTTATTTGGCGCAATTATTTGGCGCTCTTATTTGGCACAATTATTTGACGCATTTATTTGGCGCAATTATTTGTCGCAATTATTTTGCGCTATTTTCTGGCGCTATGAATATATTGGCACTATTTATATATTTTGTGCCAAAATTTATTTGGCGCTATTATATGGCGCTATTATTTGGCGCTGTTATTTGACGCTATTATTCGGCGCAGTTATTTGGCGCAATTATTTGGAGCTAATATTTGGCGCTATTATTAGGCGCAATTATATGCCGCTATTAATATATTGGAACTATTATGAATATTTGGCCCTATTAATTAATGTTAAAATATTTGTGCTATTAAAATATTGGCGCTATTATGAATATTAAAATGACACTGAAAATATATTTGGTGCTATTATATTGAATGTTAAAATAACACTGAAAATATATTGAATGTTAAAATATTGGAGCTATTATGTATATTTGGCGCTATTATTGAAGTTTAAAATATTGGCGCTATTATTTGGCACCAAATAATAGCGCCAAATATTGGCGCTAAATATTATTGGCACCAAATATTGACCCAATTATTGGCGCTATTATTTGGCGCTTTTATTGGAGCTATAATTTCGCACTATTATTTGGCACTATTATGAATATTTGGCGCCAAAAAATATTTGGCCCTACTATGAATATATGGCGCCAAATAATTGGCACTATTATGAATATTTGGCTCTATTATTTGGCGCTATTATTTGGCTCTATTATTTGGCGCTATTATATTTGGCGCTATTATTTGGCGCTATTATATGGCGCTATTATATGGCCCTAATATTTGGCGCTATTATATGGAGCTACTATTTGGCCCTATTAAATGGCGCTATGAATATATTGGCGCTATTATTGGCGCTATATATTGGCATGATTATTTGGAGCTATTATATTTGGCGCTATTATATGACGCTATTATTTGGCGCTATTATATGGCGCTATTATATGGCGTTATTATATGGTGCTAATATTTGGCGCTATTATATGGTGCTATTATTTGGCACTATTAAATGGCGCTATGAATATATTGGGGCTATTATTGGCGCCATTATTTACACTATTATTGGTGCTGTTATTGGAGCTTTTATTGGCACGATTATTGAATGTTTAAATATTGGCGCTATTATTTGGCGCCAAATATTGGCACCAAATATTGGCGCGATTATTGATGCCATAATTTGACGTTGTTATTGGCGCTATTATTTGGCACTATTATTTGGTGCTATTATTTGGCGCTATTATTAATATTTGGCGCCAAAAAATATTTGGTGCTATTATTTGGCGCTATTATTAGGCGCAATTATTTGGTGCAATTATTTGGCACAATATATTTGTGTTGTTTATATATTTTGCGCCAAAAAATATTTGGTGCTATTATATGGAGATATTATTTGGCGTTGTTATTAGGCGCAATTATTTTGAGCACTTATTTGGCGCACTTATTTGGCACAATTATTTGGCGCAATTATTTTTTGCTATTATTTGGCTCTATTATTAGGCGCAATTATTTTGCGCTATAAATATATAGGCGCTATTATGAATTAATGGTGCTATGAATATATTGGCGCTATTATTGACACTATTATGAATATATTGGCGCTATTATAAATTGGCACTATTATGAATATATTGGTGCTGTTATTTGGCGCTATTTTTGGCACTATTTTTTGGCACTATTTTTTGGCGCTATTATGAATATTGGGTGCCAAAAAATATTTGGCGCAGTTATTTGGCGCAAATATTTGGCGCAATTATTTGGCACAATTATTTGGCGCTATTATTAGGCGCAATTGTATATTGGCGCAATTATGAATATATTGGCGCTATTATTTGGCGCTACGAATATATTGGTGCTATTATTGGTGCTATTTTTTTGCGCTATTTTTTGGCGCTATTTTTTGGCATTATTTTTTGGCGTTATTATGAATATTTGACACCAAAAAATATTTGGCGCTATTATATGACACATTTTTTGGCACTCTTATTTGGCGCAGTTATTTGGCGCTATTTTTTGGCGCTATTATTAGGCGCAATTATTTGGCGCAATTAATATATTGGCGCTATTATGAATATTTCGCGATATTAATGAATATTAAAATATTGGCACTATTATTTGGCGCAATTATTTGGCGCTATTATTAGGCGCAATTATTTGGGGCTATAAATATATTGTCGCTATTATGAATAAATGGCGCTAAGAATATATTGGCGCTATTATTGACACTATTATGAATATACTGGGACTATTATTTGGCGCTATTATATATTGGCACTATTATAAACATATTGGTGCAATTATTTGGCGCTATGAATATATTGGCGCTATTATTGGGGCTATTACTAGCGCTATTTTTGGACGCTATTTTTTGGCGCAATTAGGAATATTTGGCGCCAAAAAATTTTTGGCGCTATTATATGGCGCTATTATTTGGCGCTATTATTAGGCGCAATTATTTGCCGCTATTAATATATTAGCGCTATTATGAATATTTGGCGCTATTAATGAATGTTAAAATATTGGCGCTATTATTTGGCGCCAAATAATATTTGGCGCTATTATTTGGTGTTATTATTGGCGCTATTAAAATATTGGCTTTATTAAAATGTTGGCGCTATTATGAATATTAAAATAACACTGAAAATATATTTGGCGCTATTATATTGAATGTCAAAGTAACACTGAAAGTATATTGAATGTTAAAATATTGGCGCTATTTTGAATATTTGGCGCTATTATTGAATGTTAAAATATTGGCGCTATTATTTGGCGCCAAATAATAGTGCCAAATATGGGCGGCAATTAATATTGGTGCCAAATATTAGCGCTATTATTGGCGCTATTATTTGGCACTTTTATTGGCGCAATTATTTGGCGCTATTATGAATATTTGGCGCTATTATTTGGCGCTATTATATTTGGTGCTATTATATGGCGCTATTATTTGGGGCTATTATATGGCGCTATTATATCACGCTATTATATGGCGCTAATATTTGGCACTATTATATGGTGATATTATTTGGCCCTATTAAATGGCGCTATCAATATATTGGCGATATTATTGGCGCTATATATTGGTGCTATTATTTGGCGCTATTATATTTGGTGCTACAATATGGCGCTATTATTTGGCGTTATTATATGGGGCTATTATATGGGGCCAATATTTGGCGCTATTATATGGCGCTATTAAATGGCGTTATGAATATATTGGCGCTATTATTGGTGCTATATAATGGCGCTATTATTGGTGCTGTTATTGGTAATTTTAATGGCGCTATTATAGAATGTTTAAATATTGGCGCTATTATTTGGCGCAAAATAATAATGCCTAAAATTGGTGCCAAATATTTGTGCGATTATTGGAGCCATAATTTTACGCTGTTATTGGCGCTATTATTTCGCGCTATTATTTGGCGCCAAAAAATATTTGGCGCTATTATATGGCGCTATTTTTTGACTCTATTATGAATATTTGGTGCCAAAAAATATTTGGCGCTATTATTTGGCATAGTTATTTGGCGCAGTTATTTGGCACAATTATTTGGCGCTATTATTTGGCGCTATTATTAGGCGCAATTATTTGCCGCTATTAATATATTGGAGATATTATGAATATTTGGTGCTATTAATGAATGTTAAAATATTGGCGCTATTTTTTGGCACTATTATTTGGCGCTATTATTTGGTGTCAAATAATATTTGGCGCTATGATTTGATGCTATTATATTTGACGCTATTATATGGCGCTATAATTTGCGCTATTATATGGGGCTATTATATGGCACTAATATTTGGTGTTATTATATGGGGCTATTATTTGGCGCAATTATTTGGCGCAATTGTTTGGCGCTCTTATTTGAGGCTATTATTAGGTGCAATTATTTTGCACTATAAATATATTGGCGCTATTATGAAAAAATGGCGCTATGAATGTCACGACCCGTCCTCGGGGCCCATGCCGTGACTACCCCAAGCCCGCCTTCCATAGGCCAGGGGCTGGCGACTAGCACCAAAGGCGCAAATCCTGATAACTGGAAGGCATTGCCTTTATAAAAGTAAACAAAACACCACAGAGTACAAGCGGAAGTAGAACACTTACAAAAGAAAGTGCTGAAAAGTATATGGGCCAGAATACAAACTCAACTGAAAGTACAACTACAACTGAAAGGAAGTTCAACGGAAAAGACAACAGCTGGAAGAAAGGAAGCAGCTCCTGGGTCGTCCTCCTCGGATCCTACCAGAAGGGTAGGTACAGATAGCACAGCTCCTGGATCGTCCACCACGGATCCTACCTGAAGGGTAGGTATAGATAGCGCAGCTCCTGGATCGTCCACCACGGATCCTACCTGAAGGGTAGGTACATATAGCCTCCACGACGCTCTCGCTCGTCAACCTCCCGAGTGTCGTCTTGCCGTGAAGTCCAACTCCGGGTACCGTCCAGTCCTCGAACACTCGACTTCTACCAGCGTTGCCCGTCGTCTGAAACCAACACAACGAGGTGCGGGCATAGCCCGTGAAGGGGTGAGTATAACGATACTCATTAGGGACCCCGAGACCCTCAAGGTCTCACTAAAACCAACGAGGATAACCACGAGAAGATCTCAATAGATAACCTCTACTTAGGTACATGCCCATACATATACCCAAGTTATCAAATAACCAATCTCAATCATGAGGAAACACAAGGATTATGAAATCAACGGTTAACCTCTACCCAGTTATATGCCCATACATATACCTAAGTTATCAAGTGACCCATCTCAATCATGAGGAAAACACAAAGGTTATAGACTCAGCTCAAACCAGGATTTTCATTATCGAAACCGTAACTGCTAAAGAGCTCCGTCTCTGGGAGTATAGTGATCCTGTCACGTCTCTGAGGAACTGCTCACCAACCTATGACTGCTGAGGTACTCCTCCTGTCGAGTACCGTGGGTCTGCCACCTCACACAGTAGTGCTCATCCGCCATGGGTCTGCCACCTCACACAGTAGTGCTCCCCCTCATAGCCTACAGAGGTACTCCTACTGTCGAGTATCGCGGGTCTGCCACCTCACACAGTAGTGCTCCTCTGCCATGGGTCTGCCACCTCACAAAGTAGTGCTCCCCACTAGCTATGCTAGTCACTTCAAATCGAATCAGACAAGCAGTCATGAGGTCACAGCCAGCTACACGGTCTCCGTACTCCGTACGCTCGTCGCCGGGAGGGTCCGCTCCAAAAGCTACTAGTAGATACTCTAAGTATCTCAAAGTCCCACGAAGAAGTATCTCAAAGAACCGCCTCATCATAGGGGTCTCAACGCGATAGACGGCGTGTCAATCGGACGCCCGGTCTGTGAGTTACTTGCCTTTTCGTCCTCGGGGCCCGGTTGGTTTCGTGTGCGAACCAACACAGTCGTATCTCAACTATACCCCGAACTCTAATATGGTATACTCAAAGGGACCGTTTCTCCACGTGATTACCAACGCCGCTGACGGTTCGTCAAACGGACGTCCGGTCTGAAGATATCAGCTTTTCCGTTCTGGGGGCCCGGTTGGATTTCGGGTGCAATCCAACCCAGCCACTATCCAACTGTATCCAAAACTCAAGAGAAGTATGCCAAAAGTTCCATCTCATCAAGAGGAAATCAATGAGATAGACGACGCGTCAATCGGACGCCCAGTCTGTGAGTTATTGGCTTTTTCGTTCTAGGGGCCCGGTTGGTTTTGTGAGCGAACCAACCCGACCGTACTCTGATGACATCCAAACCGCGAGCGGAGTAAGCAAAAAGTTCCGTCTCATCACGAGGAATCCAACAAAGTCGACGACACGTCAATCAGACGTCCAGAGCTCAAGTTACGAGTGTTTCTGCTCCGAGGTCCCGGTTGGTTTCGTGTACGAACCAACACGCTAAAACCGAAAGTATTCTGAAACTTTGAGTGCGATATGTCAAAACGACCGCCTCAGTCCAAGGATCGCATCGCCGCTGATGGTGCGTTGATCGGAGGTCCGTAGACCTTGATATGGGCAAAATACGAAAAGTTCCAAAAATGGGGGGTCTGGGCCCGTACCGACCCGGCCCAACCCCCCTGGGTCGGCCCGAACCGAGTCGACCCGACTGGGCGTGACCCGGCCCGGCCGGCGCGGCTTGGCCCGGTCTGGGCACGACCCGGCCCGGTCTGCCCAAGCCGGCCCGGCTCGGCCGGGGGGCTCGATGGCTCGGCTAGCGAGCCGGTGCTCCGCGGACGCGGCGCGCGCCAGGTCCCCTCTGGATCCCGTGCGGCCGTGGGATCCGCCAGCTCGCCACCATGGCTTCAGCCGCGGGAGTTTCTCCAGGCGGCGCGCCGGGGCGCCGCCGCCTCTGGGCGGCCGGCCGGTGCCGGCAACCCGCGCCGCCGGTGGTGTCCGCGGGCCACCAGAGTTGCTCCGATGGTCCGTTTTCAATTCCGCTTGCGCCGATGCTCATCCCGGGTCTCGTTCTTCACTACGGAAACATCCAATCGTCTCTGTGGACCATTCCAACATGCCCGACGATCCGCACGTCAAAAGAAACAACTGCGGAGTCTTCCGTTCGCCTTCGCGGCCCCAACTACGACCACACTTTTGTTCGGCCGTGATGGTGCGACGCGACGGTGCCGCGCATCCTTTCCGCATCACTCCAGGTTCCCGCGCTGTGTCGTCGCACCGGGCCGCCATCTTCCGAACCGTAACATAATCAACAACTAGGGGGAGGAGGGTCGGCCGTGTTTGTGCGGTCTGACCTCCTCCCGTTATAATGATAGCAAGCGGCCATCAAATAGAAATTGACGTATGACAAAGAAATATTTCACGGAAAAATCAATAAACCTCAACTTCAACATGCATGAATGAACGATTCCGCGGATCAACCTGGAAATGGTTAGTCCACGCTCGTCGTTTGTTTCTCAAAAGATAAGAGAACGCCAAAAAAATTTCCCTACCTCGAAATTGACATCGCACGTCGTCGAGTCGCGGAAGTTGAACGTCGCGGTAGTCAAACGTCGGGGTAGTCGGGTGTCACGGAAGAAAGGTATCGCTTCCGTCAACGTTAGAAGAAAAAGGAGAACGTTGTTGTTGGCGTCGGTCTCCACGGTCGGCATCTCCTTCCTTATCGCGGAAGAGGAAGAAAAAGGATTGGAGAAAACGTAGAGCGTTCTTCGCCGAGTCGGAAGGTCATTCTTCGTTTGGAGATGATGTTCTTCAGAAGAGGGAAGAGCTCTCTCCCAAATTCTCTCACACAACAAAACTCCCAAAAATAAAATAAGGCCTCTTCTTATTTTATTAATTTGCCATACATTCAAGCCTTTTTTAAAAATTCAAACACTTAGTTAAATTAATTGAAGAGGTTTAATCAATTAATTTAAGATGTGTTTTGGCAAAATTAAAAAGGAGAGAGGGGAGAGTTACACAAGTTAAAGTGGAGTTACAAAAATTAAGAGGGAAGTGAGTTATGGGAGGTCAAGGGGGTTATAGGAAGATCAAGGGGGGTTAGGGTCTCATGTGGGCCCCACCTCCCACATATCCACACATGGGAAGTTGGGTGGTTGTGGGTCCCACCAACAACTTCCCATGGTAGAATTTAACTCCCTTGGTTAACAAAAATAAAATTGTTCACAATTTTATTTATTTCTTCCTTAAACCCCAAAATTTAACTTCTCCTTTCAAGCGAACGCACCTACAGTAAAAGTCCTCTTAAGCAAATACCGGCGTTGCGAGTTCATCGGTGTCCTTGGATTTAAATTCCGAGTACCGGTTCAAAAAATTGAAAAACCCGCTCGTTTGTTCACTGAACGTACCCGAGCTAAACTTCGTGAATTGATTCCGGGCACACCGGGCCTCGGAATCTGGCGCCGTCAGAAACTGCATTCTTGTAAAATCCCAAAGAAAATTAAGAAAAAATTTCCCTTGAATTTTACGGGTCTTTACATTACTCCCACCTCAGGGCTTTACGTCCTTGTAAAGATTTAACACAAACTAGGGATACAAAAGCGGTACTGAGCACGTATCTGAGCCTTCTGTTCCCCTGTGCTCACCTAGAGGTTCCCGTACTGCCAGAGAAAGAGAACCTAAGGAATCTTCCATCCTCGTAGGATCCACTCCTATCGATCCTCGATCCCCACTGGAAGCTCCGCGTATGTCGCCCTGTCATCGACATCCAACTCCCTGAGGTCGATGATATGTGAAGAATCACGCACGTATCTCCTCAGTTGAGATATGTGGAAGTCGTCGTGCACCAGGTGCAACTGAGGTGGATGCGTCAAGCGGTAAACCACTTCGCATACCAAGATGAGGACCTAAGAAGGTCCACTGAACCTCGGAGATAACTTGCCGTCTTAGCCACATCTCCGTAAACCTCGTCGAGGTGAAACCCGTATAAGGACGTGATCGTCATCCTCGAACTCTAGAGGTCTCCAATTCCTGTCAGCATAAGGCTTCTGTCGGCCCTGTGCTGTCCTCATCCGCTCTTGGATGACCTAGACCTACTCTATCGTGGCCTGGACCATCTCTGGTCCCACAAGAGCTGCTATGATTTCTTCTTTGCCGATAAGAGAAATCTGGTCTCATCCCCTGGATGAACCACATTCTTTTCCTAATACAGTCAATCCAGACATGAATGATGTATTCATGCCATGGACGACATCGTAAGGTCTCGACGTTACTACCAAGAGATCCAACTGTCACTCTCGCCTCCAAGGGTCGAGTCACACTGTCATCATCAGTGTGAGGTCACTAGGTTTCTTCCAGTAGAAATATCGAAAGTGAGGGTCAAGTCAACAGTCTTAACCGGGACCACTCAGTACCAACCAAACAAAAGGACAAGAAAGCAAACTTTATAAAGGTAAGTGTCTTTATATTATTGCAGCTCATCATACAAAGACACAAATGTAACAACAACAACATGGAACTAGATATACACCACTAGTTCCGCTCCTGTCCACTAGCTTCCGGAGCTCCGTAGTCGTAAGATTCTGCTACCAGAAGCTGAGCTCTCCCATGTCCACCTTTTCCCTGCGGTCGGGGTGGACCTCCTGGTGGTGGTGGTGGCAACACCTCGAAGCGTCGTCCACCTCCAGCAGCACGACCAGCTCCCCTCCCTCGGCCTTCAGCTCCTAGCAGTCTGCCTTGATCGAACCTCTGCCTCTGCCTGAGAAGGTTCTTCATTTAACTGTCGGTCATCTATATGGCGGGTCGGACAATCATGTGCCATTTGACCATTCCCGCTACAGGAGTAACACTGCATGGCAGGTCTGGCTCTGTCATTCCCCTTGGTGCCTCGCACTACCGAACCTAAGTCACACGGTCGACCACCTGTAGGTCTAGTCCTCTTGGACCTCTGCGTCATCTGTCTACTGCCTGCTACAGAAGACTCTGCCGCATGCCGGTTAGTGGTGGGTCCCGCTGCTCGAGACTGCTCAGCAAGGAAACTCTCCACTAAGAGGGCTCACTCCAACACCCCTGTCTGTGTCGGAATGCTGTGAGAAACAACAGAAGCTCTAATCTCTCGCCTGATCCCCTGCTCGAAGGTTTGGGCCCTGAAGAACGGGTCTCGTACCATATCTGTGGAGTAGCGCGAGAGGTCTGTGAACCTCGCTGAATACTACGCCACTGTCATGCTGCCCTACTGCAGCTGAAGTAGCTCCTGTATACGCACCGCTCGAAGGGTGGCTGGTTCAAACTCTGCCCGGAACAGGCTCTCGAAGTCTGCCCATTGAAGTGTCGCCTCGTCATGCATCTTGAGCATCAGGCTCCACCATCTGCTTGTTGCTGCCTGAAGTAGGCTGGTAGCAAGGATCACCATGAAATCTGCTGGCGTCCCCACTAGCCTGAAGACTCTCACCACAGCCTCCAACCAATCCTCAGCCGCCTGCGGGTCCGTCTCTCCCCTGAACCTGGGTGGCCTCTAGCACTGGAACTCGTGCAGTGCGCTCAAGCGACGTGCACCCTCTACTGCTAGGGATGGTGGCATCGGTGGCCCATTGGGTAGTAGTACCGATGATGCCTCCGTTGGTGCCTCAACTGGGATAGGACCCTATACTGAGGCCACGTTGCTCGGTGGGCTGTCAGTACGAACAACTCTCGGGGCTCTATCTGGTCATCCGCGGGGAGGCATCCTGAAGGAAACAAACATGACACGGTCAAATGATTTATACTTGGTGAGCTGACCTGGTTTGAGCTGACTTTTAAAAACTTCTGGGAACACACATGCAATCAGTGTTTTTGTGCACAAATTCGGAAATCAGTTGTCAGGGTCCAGTTGTATGGATACGTCGGCTGCCCGCACCAACACTGGACTCCCTGAACTGAAGACGACACTCGGTACCCTTAACACTATTGCTTCACAGAAAGAAAATATCAGAGTTATAAGTTCTGCGGTAGAACCGACTCCTTTGATACCAATTTTTCACGACCCGTCCTCGGGGCCCGTGTCGTGACTACCCCAAGCTCACCTTCCATAGGCCAGGGGCTGGCGACTAGCACCAAAGGCATAAATCCCGATAACTGGAAGGCATTGCCTTTATAAAAGTAAATAAAACACCACAGAGTACAAGCGGAAGTAGAACACTAAGTACAAAAGAAAGTGCTGAAAAGTATATGAGCCAGAATACAAACCCAACTGAAAGTACAAATACAACTGAAAGGAAGTACAATGGAAAATACAATAGCTGGAAGAAAGGAAGCAGCTCCCAGTTCGTCCTCCTCGGATCCTACTTGAAGGGTAGGTACAGATAGCGTAGCTCCTCGATCGTCCACCACGGATCCTACCTGAAGGGTAGGTACAGAAAGTGTAGCTCCTGGATCTTCCACCACGTATCCTACCTGAAGGGTAGGTACAGATAGCCTCCACAACGCTCTCGCCCATCAACCTCCCGAGTGTCATCTTGCCGTGAAGTCCACCTCCGGGTACCGTCCAGTCCTCGAACACTCGGCTTCTACAAGCGTTGCCCATCGTCTACAACCAACACAACGAGGTGCGGGCATAGCCCGTGCAGGGGTGAGTACAACGATACTCATTAGGGACCCTGAGACCCTCAAGGTCTCACTAAAACCAACAAGGATAACCATAAGAAGATCTCAACAGATAACCTCTACTTAGGTACATGCCCATACATATACCCAAGTTATCAAGTTACCCATATCAATCATGAAGAAACACAAGGATTATGAAATCAACGGTTAACCTCTACCCAGGTATATGCCCATACATATACCTAAGTTATCAAGTGACCCATCTCAATCATGAGGAAAACACAAAAGTCATAGACTCAGCTAAAACCAGGATTTTCATTATCGAAATCATAACTGCTAAAGAGCTCCGTCTCTGGGAGTACAGTGATCTTGTCACGTCTCCGAGGTACTGCTCACCAACCTATGACTGCAAAGGTACTCCTCAAGTCAAGTACCACGGGTCTACCACCTCACATAGTAGTGCTCCTCCGCCATGGTTCTGCCACCTCACACAGTAGTGCTCCCCCTCATAGCCTACAGAGGTACTCCTCCTGTCGAGTACTGCGGGTCTACCACCTCACACAGTAGTGATCCTCCAACATGGGTCTGTCACCTCACAAAGTAGTGCCCCCCCCTGGGCTATGCTAGTCACTCCGAATCGAATCGGACAAGCAGTCATCAGGTCAAAGCCAGCTACACGGTCTCCGTACTCCGTACGCTCGTCTCCGGGAGGGTCCGCTCCATGAGCTACTAGTAGATACTCCAAGTATCTCAAAGTCCCACGAAGAAGTTTCTCAAAGAACCGACTCGTCATAGGGGTCTCAACGGGACAGACGACGTGTTAATCGGACGCCCGGTCTGTGAGTTATTAGCTTTTCCGTTCCGGGGGCCCGGTTGGATTTCGAGTGCAATCCAACCCAGCCACTATCCAACTACATCCAAAGCTCATGCGAAGTATTCCAAAAGTTCCATCTCATCAAGAGGAAATCAACGAGATAGACGGCGCGTCAATCGGACACCCGGTCTGTGAGTTATTGGCTTTTTCGTTCCAGGGGCCCGGTTGGTTTCGTGAGCGAACCAACCCGACCGCACTCCGACGGCATCCACACCTCGAGCGGAGTAATCCAAAAGTTCCATCTCATCAAGAGGAATCTAACAAAGTCGACGACACGTCAATTGGACATCCGGAGCTCAAGTTATGTGTGTTTCTGCTCCGAGGGCCCGGTTGGTTTTGTGTACGAACCAACACGGCCGAACCCAAAGTATTTCTAAACCTTGAGTGCGATATGTCAAAACGACCGTCTCGGTCCAAGAATCGCATCGCCACTGACGTTGCGTCGATCGGAGGTCTGTAGCCCTGGATATGGGCAAAATACCGAAAAGGTCCGAAAACGGGGGGTCTGGGCCTGTACCGACCCGGCCCAACCCCCCTGGGTCGGCCCGAACCGGGTCGACCCGAATGGGCGCGACCCGGCCCGGCCGGCGCGGCGCTGCCCGGTCTGGGAGCAACCCGGCCCGGTCCGCCCAAGCCGGCCCGACTCGGCCGGGGGGCTCGCTGGCTCGGCCAGCGAGCCGGTGCTCCGCGGACGCGACGCGCGCCGCGTCCCCCCTAGATCCCGCGCGGCCGCGGGATTCGCCATCTCTCTATCGCGGCTTTAGCCACGGCGGTTTGTCCAGGCGGCGCGCCGTGGCGCCGCCGCCTTCGGCCGCCGGCGCCGCCGGTGGTGTTCGCGGGCCATCGGAGTTGCTCCGATGGTCCGTTTTCAATTCCGCCTGCGCCGATGCTCATCCCGGGTCCCGTTCTTCACTAAGGAAACCTCAAATCGTCTCTGTGGCCCATTCCGACAATGCCCGACGATCCGCACGTCAAAAGAAACAACTGCAGAGTCTTCCGTTCGTCTTCACGGCCCTGACTACGACAACACTTTTGTTCGGTCTTGACGGCGCGGCGCGACGGCGCTGCACATCCTTACCGCATCTGATATGATACCGTATGGAGGTGTGGTGCTCGTTGGCGAAAGTGTGGAAACGCAAGTGATGAAAGTGGGAGAAATGCAAATAAAATGAAGTGTGGAAGAACTAAAAGGGGAAGGGGGGTGATCAATTAGGACCCCAAGGAGACTTGCCCCTTAAAACCCTAATTATAAAAAGCGCCACAAAGGTTGATCACTCCTTTGATAAGCCTTACTTGCATTCATCCAAGAACACAAGAAACACAAGCATAATAATGCTAGAAAATACTCAAATTCGTGATTAACCTCAAGGGGTACAAGGGGGTGGCTATTTATAGCCAAATGAGAGGGATACAAGTCAAAATACCTATCTCACAAAAGTCTAAAGGCTAAAAACGATTTTTGACTTTCTTTACACATGCCCATGGCTTTAGGGGACAAGATATCCACCAAGAAGACTTTTTAGCACCACCCCCAAAGACTTTGAAGATTCCCACCATGACTTTGTAGACAAGGGCCCCACCACTTTTGAATTTGAAGATGCAAGTGGCTTTAAATTCGTGGGATCAAATGGGTGGGCCATTTAGGTTCACTTTTGGGCTTTAATAAGTGTAATTAAAGGCCCATTTGATCCTCCCATGCATGCATGTTGGGCCTGCCCTTGTAATTTCAAAATGAGGCCATGTAAGGCCTCTTTCATCCTCCTCATCCTTCCTCTTGTCATTGGGCCTCCAATACCATGCAATGGGTCTTGTGCATTTATGCTCCATCCACCATTACTGTCAGGATCACTCTCGACTCCTCGCTGCATATGCACACCTTGATTCTCATCATCCCCTCCCTCTTCAAAAGGATTCGTCCTCGAATCTGCATATTCAAAGGGAGAGAGATCGGTAACATTAAAGGTGGCACTCACATTTCCATACCTGCTGGGCAAGTCAATCTTGTAGGCATTATCGTTGATTCTTTCTAAAACTTGGAAAGGTCCATCTCCTCGCGGTAGAAGTTTGGATTTTCTTTGCTCCGGAAACCTTTCCTTCCTCAAATGCACCCACACCCAATCTCCAGGTTCTAGTACAACCTTATGTCGACCCTTGTTTGCTTGCTTCGCATACTGTTCATTTCTTCTCTCAATGTTGGCTTTCACTTTGGCATGTAAATCCTGAACAAATTTTGCCTTCTCATCACCTGCAAGATCAACAACCTCATTAGTAGGCAACGATATAATATCTAACGGAGTCATTGGGTTAAAGCCATAGACAATCTCAAAAGGTGAGAAGTTAGTAGTGGAATGCACTACTCGGTTATATGCAAACTCTATGTGTGGAAAACATTTTTCCCAATTATTTAGATTTTTTTGAATTATTGCACGCAAGAGGGTAGAAAGAGTCCTATTCACCACTTCAGTTTGACCATCGGTTTGAGGATGTGCGACAGTTGAGAACAATAATTTAGTCCCCAATTTATTCCACAAAGTCCTCCAAAAGTGGCTAAGGAATTTCACATCCCTATCACTTACAATGGTTTTGGGCAGTCCATGTAATCTCACAATTTCTTTGAAAAACAAATCAGCTATATGAATAGCATCATTAGTTTTTGAACATGCAACGAAATGAGCCATTTTGCTAAATCGATCCACAACAACAAAAATGCTATCTTTCCCCGATTGGGATCGAGGCATTCCCAACACAAAATCCATAGAGATGTCGGTCCAAGGATGAGATGGAACAGGCAAGGGGGAATACAATCCATTAGGTTGAACCTTGGACTTTGCATGCTTACAAGTGATACACTTGGCACAAATTGCAATAACATCTTTTCTCATGCTTGGCCAATAAAAATGTTCATGCAAAGTAGCTAATGTTTTGTCAACACCAAAATGCCCCATCAAACCACCCCCATGAGTTTCTTTTACAAGCAATTCTCTAGTTGAACAATTTGGAATGCACAATTTATCCCTTTTGAAAAGAAATCCATCATTTTTGTAGTACTCTTTAAATCCATGTTTTTCACAAGATGCCCAAATTTGAGAAAAATCTCCATCAGTTTCATACATTCCCTTTAGTAACTCAAATCCAAGTAATCGAGAATGAAGAGAAGTGAGAAGTGCATACCTTCGGGAAAGAGCATCGGCAACCACATTTTCCTTACCTTTTTTGTGCTTGATCACATAGGGGAAAGTCTCAATGAATTCCAGCCAAGATGCATGTCGACGATTCAACTTACCTTGGGACTTCAAATACTTAAGGCTTTCATGGTCAGAATGAATAATGAACTCTTTAGGCCATAAGTAATGTTGCCATGTTTCCAGGGTTCGTTTCAAAGCATAAAGTTCTTTATCGTAAGTTGAATAATTTAATGCTGCCCCGTTCAATTTTTCACTAAAGTAAGCAATTGGACGTGACTCTTGAGTCAAAACAGCACCAATACCAACTCCCGATGCATCACACTCAATTTCAAAGACTTTTGTGAAATCCGGTAGGCTTAAAAGGGGAGCATTGACCAATTTTTCTTTGAGTGTGTTAAAAGCCTTTTCCTGTTTTTCACCCCATTTAAAGACCACATTTTTTTTAACAAGTTCATTAAGAGGTGCAGCGATGGATGAGAAGTCCTTAACAAACCTCCTATAGAAGCTTGCCAATCCATGAAAACTCCTAACCTCGGTTGCATTCTTCGGTGTTGGCCACTCCTGAATTGCTTTGACCTTTTCTTCATCCACACGAATCCCTTTCGCCCCTACAACAAAGCCAAGAAACACAACAGAATCCATGCAAAAGGAACATTTTTGAAGATTGGCATAAAGTTGGTTTTCTTTAAGGGTCTCACACACCAAACGCAAGTGTTCAACATGGTTATCTAGAGATTTACTATACACCAAGATATCATCAAAATAGACAACCACGAATTTTCCAATGAAAGAACGAAGAACATGGTTCATTAAGCTCATGAATGTACTTGGTGCATTAGTTAAACCAAATGGCATAACTAACCACTCATACAAACCGAACTTAGTTTTAAAAGCAGTTTTCCACTCATCTCCTTCTTTCATTCGAATTTGGTGGTATCCACTTTTAAGGTCAATTTTTGAAAATAAAGAAGCCCCATGTAATTCATCAAGCATGTCATCAAGTCGAGGGATGGGATAGCGGTACTTAACTGTTATTTTGTTGATGGCGCGACAATCTACACACATCCTCCATGTGCCATCTTTCTTGGGTACTAGGATCACCGGAACTGCACAGGGACTCATGCTTTCCCTCACCAATCCTTTCTTCATTAGTTCTTCAACTTGACACTGGATCTCTCTAGTCTCTTCTGGATTAGCTCTATATGCAGGCCTGTTGGGAATTGCGGCACCGGGTATGAAGTCGATCCTGTGCTCAATGCCTCTCAAAGGTGGTAGTCCATCGGGTGTTTCTTCAGGAAACAAATCACCAAATTCCTGTAGTAAAGACACAACACAAGAAGGCAACGAATGGTGAATTTTGTTAGTTGCAAGGTAAGCATCCTTACTAATGAGTAAGAACACCTTCCCGCTCAATAAAGCACCTTTCACCTCACTTTTTCCAGAAAATAAACTCACCTTTCGCTCAACACTCTTGTTTTCATCTCTTTGATTTCCCTCATTTCCTTTTATGTCACTCGTCTCTCCTTTTTCACTCTTATTTTTTCCACTCTTTTCATTTTTTTCTCTCTTTTCTTTTTTTCTCAACTCATCACTCTCTTTTTTATCACTCAAGTTTTTATTTTTCCCACTTTCTTTTTCACTCATTTCTTTTTTCTTTTTGTATTCTTTCTCTATCCTCACTTGATCTTCATATGCTTGTATGGGACTTAGAGGAGTCAAAACAATCTTCCTACCACTGAAATGAAAAGAGAAGCGGTTAGCATAGCCATCATAAATCACCCTCCTATCAAATTGCCACGGTCTCCCTAGTAACAAATGTCCAGCTTGCATCGGAGCAACATCACACAACACCTCATCATGATATTTTCCAATGGAAAAAGAAACTATGGCTTGTTTTGTGACCCTCACTTCCCCACTATCATTCAACCATTGCAATCTATAGGGTCTAGTATGCCTTAGAGTAGGCAAACTCAACTTTTCCACCAACAATGTACTCGCCACATTGGTACAACTTCCACTATCAATGATCATACTACATACCTTCTCCTTGATGTGGCATCTCGTATGAAAAATATGTTCCCGTTGCTCCTCATCATGATCATCTTTGGGTTGAATGTTTAAAGCTCTTCTTGCCACCAATGCATCTCCATGTACGGGTTCTTCAACTTCTACATCGGAACCCTCCTCCAAAGATGGAATCTCATCATCACTAGAGTGCTCACTAAGGATGTCTCCATTATCCAAAATAATCATGGCCCTTTTGTTTGGGCATTGAGATGCAATATGACCATGTCCTTGACACTTAAAACACTTTATATCACGAGATTTAGAAGGGAAATTTGTGTCCATTTTTCCTTTTGAATCAGTGGGGAAGAACTTATTTTTGGCCTCTTCTCTTTGTTTTGGAACAAATTTAGAATCCCTTGGTTTCGTTTCATTCCACTTAGAAATTGATTTTGGATCTTTCCGGTTATCCTTCCAAAAATTATGGGAACTTACTTGAATCCTCCGAGAATGTATTTGTTTTTCGACCTTCACTGCCTTATGTAGCAACTCCTCCATGTCAATGTAGGTCTGTAGTTCCACCACATCTCTAATTGCCGGATTCAAGCCATTGATGAACCTTGCCATGGTAGCTTCGCGATCCTCCTCCAAATTGGCTCGAATCATTGATATCTCCATTTCCTTGTAGTATTCCTCCACACACATGGAACCTTGCACAAGTTTTTGTAACTTCAAATGTAAGTCTCGATAGTAATGACTAGAAATGTACCTTTTGCGCATTACTATCTTCATTTCTTCCCAAGTTCGAATTGGCCTTTCTCCATTTCGTCGTCGACTTACTTGTAATTGGTCCCACCAAATACTTGCATAGTCATTGAACTCAAGGGCTGCCAATTTTACCTTCTTCTCCTCCGAGTAGTTGTGAAGTCCAAACACATGGTCAACCTTTCGCTCCCACTCCAAATAAAGTTCTGGGTCACTCTTCCCTTGAAAGGGTGGAAGTGTCACTTTGATGCTTCCCAAGTCATTGTCTCTCCAAGCAGCACGTTGCCCTCGCCTAGGAATTGATTCTTCGAAATCGGAGTACTCATCATCACCTTCCTCAACTTCTTGCCTTCGCGGAGCCCTTGAAGTTGAAGAACCTTGCAAATCATCCAACCTAGCATTCAATCTTGTAAATTGGTCAGCAACAGCTTTCATGAATAATTTGATGTCGATCTCACT
This sequence comes from Viscum album, assembly GCA_963277665.1. Classification (NCBI taxonomy): domain Eukaryota; kingdom Viridiplantae; phylum Streptophyta; class Magnoliopsida; order Santalales; family Viscaceae; genus Viscum; species Viscum album. Next base: position 908,207,785 of record OY728127.1, on the reverse strand, counting down.
TCTTTCTCCCTCGCTTGCCATTTTTTTTTTTTAAACCTCACACACTATTTCTCTCTATTTTTTTTTTCCTCTCAAAAGGTTCCTCACACTTTCTAGCACTACAACTTGGTTCCTACAAGTGTTCTTAAATAGAATCAAGAAGACAACAATTAAGAAGCAATCAATTCATGACAAACTTTAAAAATCAGAAATTTTAAAAGGGTTTGAATCAATGGAGTCCAAGAAATATGAGAGGTAAAGTGAGATGGGATAAAGGGAAATGGTTGAAGGTTTGATATGGATGAAGAAAAGAAGATGGTGGATAAGAAAAATAAATGCAATCAAATTTGTGACTTAAGGAGCAAACGCAACATTTCAAATGAGCAGTTTTTTTTGTATTTTTTTTTTTTTTTGATTTTTTTTTTTTTGATTTTTTTTTGTATTTTTTTTTTGCTGCTCAAAAATCAAGAAATTGGAAACAAGGACTGCGTTTTTTTTTTGTGCTCAAAGTACAATAGATGAAAATGTCACAATACTCTAATCTGATTGCAATGATATAAAAGGGTGAGAAAAAATATGAGCTTCAAACTCGATTGGAAATCCGTTCTTGGAGGATTGCTGGATCTGTAGCACGAATTGATTCGGCTATATCTCCAAATATACTTGTTGGATTTTTCTGTTTCCAAATCGAGATGAAAGATGAGGTTCTGAACTATCAAAATGACATGTTATACATCCAGAAACGCAAAGAAAAAAGGGGACGAAATGGCAGAAGAAAGTTCCGTCCAGAACTGGCTGATGGATGAAAATAGAAGAAGCGGATGAAAAAGTTGGGAGAAATAGAACAATGAAAGAACCTGGTTTCCGTTGCCGAGCTCTGATACCAAATGATATGATACCGTATGGAGGTGTGGTGCTCGTTGGCGAAAGTGTGGAAACGCAAGTGATGAAAGTGGGAGAAATGCAAATAAAATGAAGTGTGGAAGAACTAAAAGGGGAAGGGGGGTGATCAATTAGGACCCCAAGGAGACTTGCCCCTTAAAACCCTAATTATAAAAAGCGCCACAAAGGTTGATCACTCCTTTGATAAGCCTTACTTGCATTCATCCAAGAACACAAGAAACACAAGCATAATAATGCTAGAAAATACTCAAATTCGTGATTAACCTCAAGGGGTACAAGGGGGTGGCTATTTATAGCCAAATGAGAGGGATACAAGTCAAAATACCTATCTCACAAAAGTCTAAAGGCTAAAAACGATTTTTGACTTTCTTTACACATGCCCATGGCTTTAGGGGACAAGATATCCACCAAGAAGACTTTTTAGCACCACCCCCAAAGACTTTGAAGATTCCCACCATGACTTTGTAGACAAGGGCCCCACCACTTTTGAATTTGAAGATGCAAGTGGCTTTAAATTCGTGGGATCAAATGGGTGGGCCATTTAGGTTCACTTTTGGGCTTTAATAAGTGTAATTAAAGGCCCATTTGATCCTCCCATGCATGCATGTTGGGCCTGCCCTTGTAATTTCAAAATGAGGCCATGTAAGGCCTCTTTCATCCTCCTCATCCTTCCTCTTGTCATTGGGCCTCCAATACCATGCAATGGGTCTTGTGCATTTATGCTCCATCCACCATTACTGTCAGGATCACTCTCGACTCCTCGCTGCATATGCACACCTTGATTCTCATCAGCATCACTCCAGGTTCCCACGCGGTGCCGTCTCACCGTGCCGCCATCTTTCGAACCGCAACATAATCAACAACAAGGGGGAGGAGGGTCAGCCGTGTTTTTGCGGTCCGACCTCCTCCCGTTATAAGGATAGCAACCGGCCATCAAATAGAAGTCGATGTACGACAAAGAAATATTTCACGGCAAAATCAATAAACCTCAACATCAACCTGGATGAACGAACGATTCCGTGGATCAACCTGGAAATGGTTGGTCCGCGCCCGTCGTTCTTTTCTCAAAAGATAAGAGAACACCAAATAAATTTCCCTACCTCGAAATTGACATCGCACGTCATCGAGTCGCGAAAGTCAAACGTCGCGGTAGTCGAATGTCGGGGTAGTCGGGTGTCGCGGAAGAAAGGTATCGCTTCCGTCAACGTCGGAAGAAAAAGGAGAACGTTGTTGTTGGCGTCGGTCTCCACGGTCGGCGTCTCCTTCCTTGTCACGGAAGAGGAAGAAAAGGGATTGGAGAAAAAATAGAGCGTTCTTCACCAAGTCAGAAGGTCGTTCTTCATTTGGAGATGATGTTCTTCGGAAGAGGGAAGAGCTCTCTCCCAAATTCTCTCACACAACAAAACTCACAAAAATAAAATAAGGTATCTACTTATTTTATTATTTTGCCATGAATTCAAACTTTTTTAAAAATTCAAACACTTAGTTAAATTAATTGAAGAGGTTTAGTCAATTAATTTAAGATGTGTTTTGGAAAAATTAAAGAGAAGAGAGGGGAGAGTTATACAAGTTAAAGAGGAGTTATAAAAATTAAGAGGGAAGTGAGTTATGGGAGGTCAAGGGGGTTATGGGAAGATCAAGGGGGGTTAGGGTCTCATGTGGGCCACACCTCCCACATATCCACCCATGGGAAGTTGGGTGGTTGTGGGTCCCACCAAATACTTCCCATGTTAGAATTTAACTCCCTTGGTTAACAAAAATAAAATTTTTCACAATTTTATTTATTTCTTCCTTAAACCCCAAAATTTAACTTCTCCTCCCAAGAAAACGCACCTACGGTAAAAGTCCTCTTAAGAAAATACCGGCACTGCGAGTTCATCGGTGTCCTCAGATTTCAATTCCGAGTATCGGTTCAAAAGATAGAAAAACCCGCTCGTTCATTCAATGAACGTACCCGAGCTAAACTTCGAAAATTGATTCCGAGCACACCGGGCCTCAGAATCTGGCGCCGTCAGAAACTGCATTCTTGTAAAATCCCAAAGAAAATTAAGAAAAAATTTCCCTTGATTTTTACGGGTCTTTACAGTGAATATATTGGCTCTATTATTGGCGATATTATTGGCAGTATTATGAATATATTCGCTCTATTATTTGGCTCTATTATATATTGGTGCTATTATGAATATATTGGCGCTATTATTTGGCGCTATGAATATATTGGTGCTATTATGAATATATTGGCGCTATTATTTGGTGCTATGAATATATTGGTGCTATTATTGGCTCCATAATTTGATGCTATTATTGGCGCTATTATTTGGCGCTATTATGAATATTTGGTACCAAAAAATATTTGGCGCTATTATATGTTGCTATTTTTTGGCGCTATTATTTGGCGCAGTTATTTGGCTCAAATATTTGGCGCACTTATTTGGCGCTATTATTTGGCGCTATTATTAGGCGCACTTATTTGGCGCTATTAATATATTGGCGCTATTATGAATATTTGGCGTTGTTAATGAATGTTAAAATATTGACACTATTATTTGGAGCAATTATTTGACGCAATTATTTGGCACTATTATTAGGCGCAATTATTTGGCGCTATAAATATATTGGTGCTATTATGAATTAATGGTGCTATAAATATATTGGCACTATTATTGGCACTATTCTTGGCACTATTATGAATATACTGGCGCTATTATTTCGTGATATAATATATTGGCACTATTATGAATATTTTGGCGCTATTATTTGGCGCTATAAATATATTGGCGCTATTATTTGGCGCTATGATTGGAGCTATTATTTGGCGCTATTATTTAGCACTATTATTAGGCGCAATTATTTGCCGCTATTAATATATTGGCGCTATTATGAATATTTGGCACTATTAATGAATGTTAAAATATTGGTGCTATTTTTTAGCGCTATTATTTTGCACTGTTATTTGGCGCCAAATAATATTTGGCGCTCTTATTTGGCGCTATTAAAATATTGGCACTATTAAAATATTGGCGCTACTATGAATATTAAAATAACACTGAAAATATATTTGGCTCTATTATATAGAATGTTAAAATATTGGCGCTATTATGAATATTTGACGCTATTATTGAATGTTAAAATATTGGCGCTATTATTTGGCGCCAAATAATACACCAAATATTGGCGCCAAATATTGGCGCTTTTATTGGCATAATAATTTGGCGCTATTATTTGACGCTATTATGGATATTTGGTGCCAAAAAATATATGGCGCTACTATGAATAATTTGGCGCAATTATTTGGCGCAATTATTTGGCACTATTATTTGGCGCAATTATTTTGCGCTATAACTATATTGGCGCTATTATGAATAAATGGCGCTATGAATATATTGGCGCTATTATTGGCGCTATTATGAATATATTGGTGCTATTATTTGGCGCTATTATATATTGGTGCTATTACGAATATATTGGCGCAATTATTTGGCGTTATGAATATATTGGCGCTATTATTGGCTCTATTATATGGTGTTATTTTTTGGCGCTATTTTTTGGCTCTATTATAAATATTTGGTACCTAAAAATATTTGGCGCTATTATAGAGCGCTATTATTTGGCGCAGTTATTAGGTGCAATTATTTACCGCTATTAATATATTGGCGCTATTATGAATATTTGGCGATATTAATTAATGTTAAAATATTAACACTATTTTTTGGCGCAAAATAATATTTGGCGCTATTATTTGGTGCAAAATAATATTTGGCGCTATTATTGGAGCTATAAAAATATTGGTGCTATTAAAATATTGACGCTATTATGAATATTAAAATAACACTGAAAATATATTTGGCGCTATTATATTGAATGTTAAAATTACACTGAAAATATATTGAATGTTAAAATATTGGCACTGTTGTGAATATTTGGTTCTATTATTGAATGTTAAAATATTAGCTCTATTATTTGGCGCCAAATAATAGCGCCAAATACTGGCACCAAATATTGGCGCCAAATATTATTGGTGCCAAATATTGGGCCAAATATTAGGGCTATTGCTGGCGCTATTAGTTGGAGCTTTTATTGGCGTTATAATTTGGCGTTATTATTTGGCGCTATTATGAATATGATGCGCGATGCAAGACCCACTAGGAAGTGTCCTAGGAACCTTGTATAATGTCCGCGCTTTGAGCACCCGGATCGCCGCAAGAAAACAAGTGAATGTGACGTGCGGATAGTGAAAATAAGAAGGAAATGGGAAATGGTCAAGGTAGAACCCAAAGAGAACTTGTCTCTAAGAACTCTAGCCACAAGACGCCACAAAGGATGACCAATCCTTTGATAAGTCAAGAATTAAGCAAGAACACAAAGGTTGCAAGCAAAACTCACCATAATAACATTACTTTCATTCATGATCCTTATCATCTCCTCCCTCCTCAAAAGGATTCGTCCTCGAATCTGAAAATTCAAAGGGAGAAAGATCAGCAACATTAAAGGTACCACTAACATTCCCATACCTGTCGGGTAAATCAATCTTGTAGGCATTATCATTGATCTTCTCTAAGACTTGGAAAGGACCATCTCCTCGTGGATGAAGTTTTGATTTTCGTTGCTCCGGAAACCTCTCCTTCCTCAAGTGTAGCCACACCCAATCTCCAGGTTGAAAAACCATTTTTCGCCGACCTTTGTTGGCGTGCTTCGCTACTTGTTCATTCTTCCGCTCAATGTTGGCCTTTACCTTTGCATGGAACTCCTGCACAAACTTTGCATTCTTTTCACCTTCAAGATTTGAAAATTGATTAGTAGGAAAAGGTAAAATATCAAGTGGAGTTAATGGGTTAAAACCATACACAACTTCAAATGGTGAAGCATTAGTAGTGGAGTGAACCACTCGATTATAAGCAAACTCAATGTGAGGCAGGCATCTTTCCCAATGTTTTAGATTTTTTCTAAGGATGGAACGCAATAATGTGGAAAGTGTCCTATTGACCACCTCCGTTTGACCATCTGTTTGTGGGTGTGCAGTGGTGGAGAACAAAAGTTTGGTTCCAAGTTTGTTCCACAGTGTCCTCCAGAAGTGACTAAGGAATTTGACATCCCTATCACTCACAATGCTCTTGGGTAAGCCATGCAACCTAACAATTTCCCTGAAAAACAAATCAGCGATATGAGTTGCATCATTGGTTTTAGAACAAGCAATAAAATGAGCCATTTTACTAAACCTGTCCACCACCACAAAGATGCTATCCTTACCTGATTGTGATCTTGGCAAGCCGAGGACAAAATCCATTGATATGTCAACCCAAGGATGAGAAGCAACAGGCAAAGGGGTGTATAAGCCATGTGGAAGTACTTTCGACTTTGCATGTTTACACACATTACAATTTCCACAAACACTTACCACATCCCTACGCATGTGAGGCCAATAAAAATGTTCACTCAATAAGGACAATGTTTTCTCAACCCCAAAATGCCCCATTAATCCACCACCATGTGTTTCTCTAACAAGCAATTCACGCATGGAACAAGATGGAACACACAATTTATTTTTCCGAAAAAGAAATCCATCATGTTTGTAAAAATCACTTTTGCCATGTTTTTCACACAACTTCCAAATTTCAGAAAAATCCACATCATTCTCATACATGCTTTTCAACATTTCAAAACCAAGTATTTTAGCATGCATTGAAGTAATAAGAGAATATCTCCTAGACAAAGCATCAGCGACAACATTTTCTTTTCCTTTTTTATGCTTAATGATGTAAGGAAATGTTTCAATGAATTCAAGCCATCTTGCATGCCGCCTATTCAACTTTCCTTGTGACTTAAGAAATTTTAGGCTTTCATGATCCGAATGAATCACAAATTCCCTTGGCCACAAGTAATGTTGCCAATTTTCTAAAGTTCTTTTAAGAGCATACAATTCCTTGTCATAGGTAGAGTAGTTCAATGCAGCCCCATTAAGCTTCTCACTAAAGTATGCGATAGGCTTAGAGTCTTGCATTAAAACAGCCCCAATTCCTATTCCAGATGCATCACACTCAACCTCAAAGACTTTAGAAAAGTCAGGCAGAACTAAGAGAGGTGAATTGGTTAACTTACCTTTGAGTGTGGAGAAGGCTTCCTCTTGAGCTTTTCCCCACTTAAAACTCACCCCTTTCTTGACCAACTCATTCAATGGTGCCGCGATTGTTGAAAAGTCCCTCACGAACCTTCGGTAAAAACTCGCAAGTCCATGGAAGCTCCTCACCTCATTGGCATTCTTTGGTTGTGGCCAATCCCGAATCGCCTTCACCTTCTCTTCATCAACCCTCATGCCATCAGCTCCTACCACAAAACCAAGGAAAACAACCGAATTTAAACAAAATGTACATTTTTCCAAGTTTGCAAACAACCTATTTATCCTAAGAGTCTCAAAAACATGTTTCAAATGTTCATGATGTTCATCAAGGCTCTTAGAATAAACAAGGATGTCATCAAAATACACAACCACAAATTTCCCAATGAATGGACGGAAAACATGATTCATTAAGTTCATGAATGTACTAGGGGCATTAGTTAGTCCAAAAGGCATAACTAGCCATTCATACAATCCAAACTTAGTTTTAAATGCGGTTTTCCATTCATCTCCCTCTTTCATTCTAATTTGATGGTATCCACTCCTTAGGTCAATTTTAGTAAACAAGCATGCACCATGGAGTTCATCAAGCATATCATCCAAACGAGGTATGGGATAACGATACTTTACCGTGATTTTGTTGATAGCTCGACAATCAACACACATTCTCCACTTACCATCTTTTTTTGGGACAAGAATTACCGGCACCGCACAAGGACTCAAGCTCTCTCGGACAAATCCCTTCCTTAGCAATTCTTCCACTTGTCGTTGGATTTCTCGAGTCTCCTCCGGGTTAGCCCGATAGGCCGGTCGATTGGGAAGTGTTGCTCCTGGGAGGAAGTCGATGTGGTGCTCGATACCCCGCAAGGGAGGTAAGCCATCGGGAGTTTCCTCCGGAAACACGTCACCAAATTCCTGCAAAAGAGACACAACACTAGAAGGCAATGATGGGTTAAGAGAGTTAGCCGTAAAACATTCTCCCTTGCATAAAAGCATGAGAGTTTCCTCCCCCTCTAAAGCTCTCTCTATCTCTCTTTTTCCAGAAAATAGACTCACTTTTCCCTCAACACTCTTGTTTTCACTCGTATTTTCACTCTTGTTTTCAACTCTTTTATTTCCCTCATTTCTTTTGATTTCACTCATCACTCCTTTTTCACTCTTGATTTTTCCACTCTTCTCAATCTCTCTATTTTTTTCTCTCTTTTCTTTTTCTCTCTTCTCACAATCTCTCTCAATCCTCACTTGGTCTTCATAAGCTTGCAAAGGTCTCAATGGTGTAAGAATAACCGTCCTCCCATTATACTCAAAAGAATATCGATTGGTGTATCCATCATGTGTGACCCTCCTATCAAATTGCCATGGTCTTCCCAACAAAATATGACTAGCATGCATTGGAACAACATCACACATCACCTTGTCTTCATACTTCCCAATAGAAAATGGAACTTGTGCTTGCTTAGTCACTTTGACATCCCCGCTGTTATTTAACCATTGCAATCTATAAGGCCTAGGATGTCTAGTTGTAGCCAATCCCAATTTATCAACCATCAAACCACTTGCTACGTTTGTACAACTACCCCCATCAATAATCATACTGCATACCTTATCTTTGACGAGGCATCTAGTATGAAAAATGTGCTCCCTTTGCTCTTGATCATGTTCTCCTTCGGGTTGAGCACTCAAAGCACGCCTTGCCACAAGCATTTCTCCATGTACGGGGCTTTCTACTTCCACCTCCGAATCATCCTCTAGTGATGGCATTTCATCTTCGCTTGAGCTAGCACTAAGAACATCTCCATCATCCAAAATAATCATTGTTCTCTTGTTTGGGCATTGTGAGGCAATATGTCCAAATCCTTGACATTTAAAACATTTGATATCTCGTGATTTGGAAACAACCTTACCCTCCATTTTACCTTTAGATTCCGGAAATAATGGTTTTGGTTTGGGCAACTCCTTCGAATCAGTTTTGTGTTCCCTTACATGCTCTTGTGGTTTGGAATCCTTAAACTTGAATGAAGGTTTAGAATCCTTACCATAAGATGTAGGGCGCATCCTTCTTGCCTTTACTTGCCTCTCCGCTTTGGTGGACATGTGAAGTAGATCCTCCATGTCCAAGTAGTGGTGCATGTCCACTATGTCCCGAATGTCATGGTTGAGGCCGTTCACAAACCTTGCCATGGTGGCCTCTCGCTCCTCATCAATATTCGCTCGAATCATGATGATCTCCATCTCTTTGTGATACTCCTCAACACTCATGACCCCTTGTTTCAAACCCTGCAACTTGAGGAACAAATCACGATAATAGTGGCTAGAAATGAACCTCTTACGCATTACCACTTTCATCTCTTCCCAAGTGTGGATGGGTCTTTCTCCACTTCGCCGTCGACTCACTTGTAGTTGGTCCCACCAAATACTAGCATAATCGGTGAACTCCACGGCCGCCAACTTCACTTTGTTTTCCTCCGAATAGGTGTGACAACCAAAAACATGTTCGACCTTTCTTTCCCATTCCAAGTAAGTTTCAGGATCATTCTTACCTTGGAATGAAGGGATCCTCAACTTCACTCCTCCAAGATCATTGGCTTGCCTCCATGGTGGTTGATTTCTCCGAATTGGTGACTCGTGAAAATCGGATAACTCCTCCTCTTCTTCAACAACTCGCATCCTTGGTGGTGCTCTAGAATTGGAGGGGGATTGGAGTTCATCCATCCTCGCATTCAACCTTTGGAATTGTTCTTGTACAGCCCTCATGAACATCTTAATGTCCGCTTCATTGGTATTACTTGACTCCGCCATTTAGGTATCCTGTGAGAAAAATGAAAGGGAAAGGAAAATGGACCTCACACACTCCCTCACTTGTTTACACTCAAAATAATTTGTTCGCTCGTGTTTCACTCAATTTCGGCTTTTATCAAAATGTAACACTCTTGCCTTTTACCACTCAACTTGCTTCCTATAGCGTTCTTACCCAATTTCAACAAATCTAAAGGATCGTTGAAATGTGGCAATCTCGAACTAGAATTCAAAGATAAAATTCAAAAATGGATTCAAGATAGAAAATATTTGAAGTGAATGAAAAGGGATGAAGAAGAATGAAAATGGGACGTAGAATTCAAAATGTTGCCATTTTTTTTTGAGCCTTAATTTTTTTTTTTTTACTTTTTTTTTGGGCTCTTTTTTTTTTGAATAAATGTAGCAGCAACAAGATGAATATTTCAATATTTAAATGCAGGAGAAGCAGTAATTTTTAACACAAAATGGAATCAAAGTGTGAGTTGCGGGGTTTTGAAATTGCAGATTTTTTTTGCAAAATTTGAACCCACTGTATCTCACGATATATGGCTTTGATTTTTATGATTCCAAATGGAGAAGAAAGATGAGCTTCTCAACTACAAGAATGACATGCTATACGTCCGAAATGATGAAGAAATGACGTCCGTAGGTGAAGGAGGAATTGGACCAGAATTGATGTCGGCCCGATTCGAAGAGAAATGAAATGGAAGAAGGGATAAGAAAGAAGGAACCTGATTTCTTGCAAATGGGCTCTGATACCAAATGATGCGCGATGCAAGACCCACTAGGAAGTGTCCTAGGAACCTTGTATAATGTCCGCGCTTTGAGCACCCGGATCGCCGCAAGAAAACAAGTGAATGTGACGTGCGGATAGTGAAAATAAGAAGGAAATGGGAAATGGTCAAGGTAGAACCCAAAGAGAACTTGTCTCTAAGAACTCTAGCCACAAGACGCCACAAAGGATGACCAATCCTTTGATAAGTCAAGAATTAAGCAAGAACACAAAGGTTGCAAGCAAAACTCACCATAATAACATTACTTTCATTCATGATCCTTATCAGAATATTTGGCGACGCCAAATATTTGGCGCTATTATGAATATTTGGCTCTATTATTTGGTGCCATTAATGGCACTATTATTTGGCGCTATTATTTGGCGCTATTATTTGGCGCTATTATGAATATTTGGCACCAAATATTTGGTGCTATTATTTGGCGATATTATTTGGCGCTGTTATTTGGCACTATTAATTGGCTCTTTTATATTTGGCGCTATTATTTGGCGCTATTATTTGGCACTATTATATGGCCCTAATATTTGACGCTATTATATGGCGCTAATATTTTCCGCTATTATATGATGCTATTATTTGGCCTTATTAAATGGCACTATGAATATATTGGCGCTATTATTGGGGATATATATTGCCGATATTATATTTGGCGCTATTATATGGCGCTATTATTTGGTGCTATTATATGGCGCTATTATATGGCCCTATTATATGGCGCTAATATATGGCGCTATTGTTTGGCGCTATTAAATGGCGCTATGAATATATTGGCACTATTATTGGCGCTATATATTGGCGCTATTGTTGGCGCTATTATTGGAGCTGTTATTGACGCTTTTATTGGCTCTATTATTGAATGTTTAAATATTGGCGCTATTATTTGGTGCAAAATAATAGCGCCAAATAATCGTGCGATTATTGGCGCTATAACTTGACGCTATTATTTGGAGCAAAATAATAGCGCCAAATATTGGCACGATTATTGGAGCCATAATTTGATGCTATTATTGGCGCTATTATTTGGTGCTATTATTTTTGCGCTATTATTTGGCGCTATTATTAATATTTGGAGCCAGAAAATATTTGGAACAATTATATGGTGCTATTATTTGGCGCTATTATTAGGCGCAATTATTTAGCGCTATTATATGGCGTTATTTTTTTGCGCTATTATGAATATTTGGCACCAAAAAATATTTGGCGCTATTATATGGCGGTATTATTTGGCACTATTATTTCACGCAGTTATTTGGCGTAAATATTTGGCGCAATTATTTGGCGTATTAATATATTTCGCACCAAAAAATATTTGGCGCTATTATATGGCGCTATTATTTTCTGCTGTTATTAGGCGAAATTATTTTGCGCACTTATTTGGGGCAATTATCTGACGAAATTATTTGGCGCAATTGTTTGACACTATTATTTGGCGCATTGTTAGGCGCAATTATTTGGCGCTGTGAATATATTGGTGCTATTTATATATTTTGCGCCAAAAAATATTTCGCGCTATTATATGGCGCTATTATTTGGTGCTGTTATTTGTCGCAATTATTTGGCGCTCTTATTTGGCGCAATTATTTGGCGCAATTATTTATCACAATTATTTGGCGCTATTATTTGGCACTATGAATATATTGGTGCTATTTATATACTTTGTGCCAAAAATATTTGGTGCTATTATATGGCGCTGTTATTTGGCGCTGTTATTTGGCGCTATTATTTGGCGCAGTTATTTGGCGCAAATATTTGGCGCAATTATTTGACGCTCTTATTTGGCACTATTGTTAGGCGCAATTATATGCCGCTATTAATATATTGGAACTATTATGAATATTTGGCACTATTAATGAATGTTAAAATATTGGCGCTATTATTTGGCGCTAATATTATATGGCGCTATTATTTGGCGCTCTTATTTGGCGCTATTATTAGGCGCAATTATATGCCGCTATTAATATATTGGAACTATTATGAATATTTGGCACTATTAATGAATGTTGAAATATTGGCGCTATTATTTGGCGCTAATATTATATGGCGCTAATATTTGGTGCTATTATATGACGCTATTATTTGGCCCTATTAAATGGCGCTATAAATATATTAGCGCTATTATTTGGCAATATTATATGGCGCTATTATATGGTGCTATTATATGGCGCCAATATTTGGGGCTATTATGTGGCGCTATTATTCGGCACTATTAAATGGCGCTATGAATATATTGGCTCTATTATTGGCGCTATATATTAGCGCTATTATTGGCGCTATTATTGGTTCTGTTATTGGCCCGTTATTGGCGCTATTATTGAATGTTTAAATATTATTTGGCGCAAAATAATGGCGCCAAATATTGGCGCGATTATTGGCGCCGTAATTTGACGCTATTATTGGCCCAATTATTTGGGGCTATTATTTGGCGCTATTATTTGGCGCTATTATTAGGTGCAATTATTTGGCGCAATATATTGGTGCTATTTATATATTTTCAGCCAAAAAATATTTGGCACTATTATATGGCCCTATTATTTTGCGCTGTTTTTAGGCGTAATTATTTTGTGCAATTATTTGGCACAATTATTTGGTGCAATTATTTGGCGCTATTATTTGGCGCTATTATTAGGTGCAATTATTTTTTGCTATAAATAAATTGGCGCTATTATAAATAAATGGTGCTGTTATTGGCGCTATTATTGTCGCTATTATTGGCGCTATTAGGAATATATTGGCGCTCTTATTTGGCGCTATTATATATTGGCGCTATTATTTGGCACTATGAATATATTGACGCTATTATTGGTGCTATTATTTGGCACTATTATTGATGCTATTATTTGGCGCTATTTTTTTGTGCTATTTTTTGGCGCTATTTTTTTGTGCTATTATGAATATTTGGTGCCAAAAAATATTTGGCGCTATTATTTTGCGCAGTTATTTGGCGCAAATATTTGGCTCAAATATTTGGCGCTATTTTTTTGCACTATTATTAGGCGCAATTATTTGGCTCTATTAATATATTGGCGCTATTATGTATATTTGGCTCTACCAATGAATGTTAAAATATTGGCGCTCTTATTTGGTGCAATTATTTGGAATAATTATTTGGTGCTATTATTAGGTGGAATTATTTGGCACTATTTATATATTGGCGCTATTATGAATATTTGGCGCTATAATTGGATGTTAAAATATTGGCACTATTATTTGGCGCAATTATTTGGAGCAATTATTTGGCGCTATTATTAGGCGCAATTATTTGGTGCTATAAATATATTGGCGCTATTATGAATATATGGTGCTATGAATATATTGGCGCTATTTTTGAAGCTATTATTGGCACTATTATGAATATACTGGCGCTATTATTTGGCACTATTATATATTGGCGCTATTATGAATATATTGGCGTTATTATTTTGCGCTATTAATATATTGGCACTATTATTGGCGCTATTATTTGGCATTATTATTAGCGATATTTTTTGGCAATATTTTTTGGCACTATTATGAATATTTGGCGCCAAAAAATATTTGGCGCTATTATATGGCGCTATTATTTGGCACAGTTATTTGGCGCAGTTATTTGGCGCAATTATTTGGCGCTATTATTTGGCGCTATTATTAGGCGAAATTATTTTCCGCTTTTAATATATTGGCGCTATTATGAATATTTGGCACTATTAATGAATGTTAAAATATTGGAGCTATTTTTTGGAACTATTATTTGGTGCTATTATTTGGCGCTATTATTTGGCGCCAAATAATATTTGGCGCTATTATTTGGCGTTATCAAAATATTGGCGCTATTATGAATATTAAAATTACACTGAAAATATATTTGGCATTATTATATTGAATGTTAAAATAACACTGAAAATATATTGAATGTTAAAATATTGGCGCTATTATGAATATTTGACGCAATTATGAATATTTGGTGCCAAATATTTGACACTATTTTTTGGCGCATTATTTTGCGCTATTATATTTGGCGCTATTATACAGCACAATTATTTGGCGCTATTATATGGCGCTATTATATGGCACTAATATTTGGTGCTATTATATGACGCTATTATTTAGCCCTATTAAATGGCGCTATGAATATATTTGTCATATTATTGGCGCGATATATTGGCGCGATTATTTGGCGCAATTGTTTAGCGAAATTATTTGGCGCAATATATTGGAGCTATTTATATATTTTGCGCCAAAAAATATTTGGCGCTATGATTTGAAGCTGTTATTAGGCACAATTATTTTGCACAATTATTTGGTGCATTTATTTTCTGCTATTATTTGGCGCAATTATTTGGCACAATTATTTGGCACTGTTATTTGGCGCTTTTATTAGGCGCAAGTATTTTTCCCAATAAATATATTGGCGCTATTATGAATAAATGGCGCTATGAATATATTGGCGCTATTATTGGCACTATTATTGGCACTATTATGAATATATTAGCGCTATTATTTGGCGCTATTATATATTGGCGCTATTATTTGGCGCTATTATATATTGGCACTATTATGATTATATTGGCGCTATTTTTTTGCACTATTTTTTGGCACTATTATGAATATTTGGCGCCAAAAAATATTTGGCGCTATTATATGGTGCTATTATTTGGCGCAGTTATTAGGCGCAAATATTTGACGCTATTTTTTGGCGCTATTATTAGGCGCAATTATTTGGCGCTATTAATATATTGGCGCTATTCTGAATATTTTGCACTATTAATGAATGTTAAAATATTGGCGCTGTTATTTGGCGCTATTATTTGGCGCTGTTATTAGGCGCCATTATTTGGCGGTATAAATATATTGGCGCTATTATGAATAAATTGCACTATGAATATATTGGTGCTATTATTGGCGCTATTATTGGCTCTTTTATGAATGTATTTGCGCTATTTTATATTGGCGCTATTATGAATATATTGGCGCTATTATTTGGCGCTATGAATATATTGACGCTATTATTGGCATTATTATTGGCGCCATTTTTTGGCGCTATTATGAATATTTGGCGCCAAAAAATATTTTGCGTCATTATATGGCACTATTATTTGGCGGTATTATTTTTCGCTATTATTTGGCGGTATTATTTGGCGCTATTATTTGGCACAGTTATTTGGCGCAAATATTATGCGCAATTATTTGGCGCTATTAATATATTGGCGCTATTATGAATATTTGGCTCTATTAATGAATGTTAAAATATTGGAGCTATTATTTGGCGCAATTATTTGGTGCTATTAAGAATAAATTGTGCTATGAATATATTGGCGCTAATATTGGCACTTATGAATATACTGGAGCTATTATTTGGCGCTATTATATATTGGCACTATTATGAATATATTGGCGCTATTATTTGGCACTATGAATATATTGGCGTTATTATATGGCTCTATTTTTTTGCGCTATTATGAATATTTGGCGCCAAATATTAGCGCCAAATATTATTGGTGCCAAATATTGGCGCCAAATATTGACGCAATTATTGGCACTATTATTTGGCACTTTTATTGGCGCTATTATTTGGTGTTATTATGAATATTTGGCACCAAAAAATATTTGGCGCTACTATGAATATATGGCGCCAAATATTTTTTGTTATTATGAATATTTGGCTCTATTATTTGACGCTATTATTTTCACTATTATTTGGCGCTGTTATTTAGCGCTATTATGAATATTTGGCGCCAAATATTTGGGGCTATTATTTGGCGATATTATAGGGCGCTATTATCTGGCGCTATTATTTTGCGCTATCATATGACACTATTATATATCGCTATTATATGGCACTAATATTTGGCGCTAATATTTGACACTATTTTTGGCACTATTATTAGGCCCTATTAAATGGCACTATGAATATATTTGCGCTATTATTTGCACAATATATTGATGCTATTATTTGGTGCTATTATATTTGACGCTATCATATGGCGCTATGATTTGGCGCTATTATATGGCGCTATTATTTGGCGCTATTTATGGCACTAATATTTGGCGCTATTATATGGCGCTATTATTTGGCGCTGTTAAATGGCGCTTTGAATATATTGGCGCTATTATTGGCGCTATTATTGGTGTTGTTATTGGCACCTTTATTGGTGCTATTGTTGAATGTTTAAATATTGGCGTGATTATTGGCGCCATAATTTGACGTTATTATTGGTGCTCTTATTTAGCTGTATTATTTGGCGCTATTATGAATATTTGGCGCCAAAAAATATTTGGTGCTATTATATGACACTACTATTTGGTGCTATTATTAGGCGCAAGTATTTGGAACAATTATTTTGTGTAATATATTGGTGATATTTATATATTTTGTGCCAAAAAATATTTGGCGCTCTTATATGGCGCTATTATTTGGCGCAGTTATTAGGCTCAAATATTTGGCGCAATTATTTGGCGCTATTATTTGGCGCAATTATTTGGCGCTATTAATATATTTGCGCTATTATGAATATTTGGCGATATTAATAAATGTTAAAATATTGGCGGAATTATTTTACGCAATTATTTGGCGCTATTATTAGGCACAATTGTTTGGCGCTATAAATATATTGGCGCTATTATGAATAAATGGTGCTACGAATATATTTGCGCTATTATTGGCACTATCATGAATATACTGGCACTATTATATGGTGCTATAATATATTGACGTTATTTTGAATATAATGGAACTATTATTTGGCGCTATGAATATATTGGCGCTATTATTGGCGCTATTATTTGGTGCTATTAATGGCGCTATTATGAATATTTGGTGCTATTATTGAATGTTAAAATATTCGTGCTATTATTTGGCGCCAAATAATAGCCCTAAATATTGGCGCCAAATATTATTGGTGACAAATATTGGCGATGTTATTTGGTGCATTATTGGCGCTATAATTTGGCGCTATTATTTGGTGCTATTATGGATATTTTGCACCAACAAATATTTGGCGGCACTATGAATTTATGGCGCCAAATATTTGGTGCTATTAAGAATATTTGGCTCTATTAGTTGGTGCTATTATTTGGCGCTATTATGAATATTTGGCGCCAAATATATGGTGCTATTATTTGGCGCTATTATATTTGGAGCTATTATATGGCGCTATTATTTGTCGCTATTATATGGCGCTATTATATGGCGCTAATATTTGGTGCTATTATATGGAGCTATATTTGGCCCTATTAATTGGCACTATGAATATATTGACACTATTATTGGCATTATATATTGGTGCGATTATTTGGCCCAATTATTTGGCGAAATTATTTGGCGCAATATATTGGCGCTATTTATATATTTTGTGCCAAAAAATATTTGGCGCTATTATATAGCGCTATTATTTGGCGCTGTTATTAGGCGCAATTATTTTGCATAATTATTTGGTGCAATTATTTGGCAGAATTATTTGGTGCAATTATTGGGCGCAATTATTTTGCACTATAAATATATTGGGGCTATTATGAATAAATGGCACTATGAATATATTGGCGCTATTATTGACACTATTATGAATATATTGGCGCTATTATTTGGCGCTATTATATATTGGCGCTATTATTTGGTGCTATGAATATATTGGCACTATTATTGGCGCTATTATTTGGCGCTATTATTGGTGCTGTTTTTTGGCGCTGTTTTTTGGCGCTCTTTTTTTGGCGCTAATATGAATATTTGGCACCAAAAAATATTTGGCGCTATTATATGACGTTATTATTTGGCGCTGTTATTTGGCTTTATTATTTGGCACTAATATTAGACGCACTTATTTGGTGCTATTAATATATTGGCGCTATTATGAATATCCGGCGCTATTAATGAATGTTAAAATATTGGCGCTATTATTTGGCTTAATTATTTGGCGCTATTATTAGGCGCAATTATTCTGCGCTATAAATATATTGGCGCTATTATGAATAAATGGTGCTATGAATATATTGACGTTATTATTGGTGCTATTATTGGCACTATTATGAATATACTGGCACTCTTATTTGGCGCTTTTATATATTGGTTCTATTATGAATATCTGGCGCTATTATTTGGCGCTATGAATATATTGGTGCTAATATTGGCACTATTATTGGACCTATTATATGGCGCTATTTTTTGGAGCTATTTTTGGTCGCTATTATGAATATTTGCGCCAAAAAATAATTGGCGTTATTATATGACGCTATTATTTGGCTCTATTATTTGGCGCCGTTATTTGGCGCAGTTATTTGGTGCAATTATTTGGCGCAATTATTTGGTGCTATTATTAGGCGCAATTATATGCCGCTATTAATATATTGGCGCTATTATGAATACTTGGTGCTATTAATGAATGTTAAAATATTGGCGCTATTTTTTTGCGCTATTTTTTGCACTATTATTTGGTGCTATTATTTGGCGCTATTATTGGCACTATTACAATATTGACATTATTAAAATATTGGCGCTATTATGAATATTAAAATAACACTGAAAATATATTTGGCACTATTATATTGAATGTTAAAATAACATGGAAAATATATTGAATGTTAAAATATTGGTGCTATTTTGAATATTTGGCGTTATTATTGAATGTTAAAATATAGGCGCTATTATTTGGTGCCAAATAAAAGCGCCAAATATTGGTGCCAAATATTGGCATCAAATATTATTGATGCCAAATATTGGCGCCAAATATTGGCGCTATTATTGGTGCTATTAATTGGCACATTTATTGGCCCTATTATTTGACGCTATTATGAATATTTGGCGCCAAAAAATATTTGGCACTACTAGGAATATATGGATCCAAATATTTGGCGCTATTATGAATATTTGGCGCTATTATTGGCGCTATTATTTGGCCCTATTATTTGGCGCAATTATTTGGCGCTATAATTTAGCGCAATTATATTTGGTGCTATTAAATGGAGCTATTATTTGGCACCATTATATGGCGCAATTATATGGCGCTAATATTTGGCGCTATTATATGGCGCTATTATTTGGCCCTATTAAATGGCGCTATGAATATATTGGCGATTTTATTGGCGCTATATATTGGGGCTATTATTTGGCGCTATTATATTTGGCGCTATTATATGGCGCTATTATTTGGCGCTATTATATGACGCTATTATATGGAGCTATTATATGGCGCTAATATTTGGCGCTATTATATGGCGCTATTATTTGGCGCTATTAAATGCCGTTATTAATAAATTGGCGCTATTATTGGCACTATATATTGGCGCTATTATTGGCGCTATTATTGGTGTTATTATTGGCACTTTTATTTGCGCTATTATAGAATGTTTAAATATTGGGGCTATTATTTGGCGCAAAATAATAGCGCCAAATATTGGCGCGATTATTGGAGCCATAATGTGACGCTATTATTGGCACTATTATTTGCTGCTTTTATTTGGCGATATTATTTGGCTCTATTATGAATATTTGGCACTAAAAAATATTTGGCGCTATTATATGGCGCTTTTATTTGGTGCTATTATTAGGCGTAATTATTTGGCGCAATTATTTGGCCTAATTATTTTGCGCAATTTTTTGGCGCAATTTTTTGGGGCAATATATTGGCACTATTTATATATTTTGCGCCAAAAAATATTTGGCGCTATTATAAGGTGCTATTATTTTGCGCTGTTATTAGGCGCAATTATTTTTTGCAATTATTTGGCACAATTATTTGGCGCTATTATTTGGTGCTATTATTTGGCGCAATTATTTTTCATTATAAATAAATTGGCGCTATTATTAATAAATGGCACTATGAATATATTGGCGCTATTATTGGCACAATTATTTTCACTATTATGAATATATTGGCGCTATTATTTGGCGCTATGAATATATTGGCGCTATTATTGTCGCTATTATTTGGCGCTACTATTTGGCGATATTATTTGGCGTAATTATTTGGTGCAAATATTTAACGCAAATATTTTCCACTATTATTAGGCGCAATTCTTTGGCGCTATTAATATATTGGTGCTATTATGAATAATTGGCGCTATTAATGAATGTTAAAATATTGGCGTTATTATTTGGCACAATTATTTGGCGCTATTATTAGGTGCAATTATTTGGCTCTATAAATATATTGGCGCTATTATGAATAAATGGCGCGATGAATATCTTGGCACTATTATTAGTGCTATTATCGGCGCTATTATTAGACCTATTGCGAATATACTGGCGCTTTTATTTGGCGCTATTATATATTGGCGCTATTATGAATATATTGGCGCTATTATTTGGCACTATGAATATATTTCCACTATTATTGGCGCTATTAATTGGCGCTATTATTGGTGCTATTATATGGATCTATTTTTTGGCGCTATTTTTGGCGCTGTTTTTTGGCGCTATTATGAATATTTTGCACCAAAAAATATTTGGTGCCATTATATGGCGATATTATTTGGCGCGATTATTTGGCGCAGTTATTTGGCGCAGTTATTTGGTGCAATTATTTGGCGCTATTATTTGGCACTATTACGAGGCGCAATTATTTGTCGCTATTAATATATTGGCGATATTAAAATAATGGTGCTATTAAAATATTGGCGCCATTATGAATATTAAAATAACACTGAAAATAGATTTCGTGCTATTGTATTGAATGTTAAAATAACACTGAAAATATATTGAATGTTAAAACATTGGCGCTATTATGAATATTTGGCGCTATTATTGAATGTTAAAATATCGGCGCTATTATTTGGCGCCACATAATAGCGCCAAATATTGTCGTCAAATATTGGCACCAAATATTGACGCTATTATTGGTGATATTATTTGGCGCTTTTATTGGAGCTATAATTTGGTACTATTATTTGGCGCTATTATGAATATTTGGCGCCAAAATATATTTGGCACTACTATTAATATATGGCGCCAAATAATTGGCGCTATTATGAATATTTGGCTCTATTATTTGGCGCTATTATTGGCACTGTTATTTGGCGCTATTATGAATATTTGGCGCTATTATTTGGCGATATTATTTGGTGCTATTATTTGGTGCTATTATTTGGCGCTATTATATTTAGCGCTATTATTTGGCGCTATTATATGGCGCTATTATATGGCCCTAATATTTGGTGCTATTATATGGCGCTACTATTTGGCCCTATTAAATGGTGCAATGAATATATTGGCGCTATTATTGGCCCTATATATTGGCGCGATTATTTGGCGCTATTATATTTGGCGCTATTATATGGCGCTATTACTTGGCGCTATTATATGGCGCAATTATATGGCGCTAATATTTGGGGCTATTATATGGGGCTATTATTTGGCGCTATTAAATGGCACTATGAATATATTGGTGCTATATATTGGTGTCATTATTAGCGCTATTATTGGTGTTGTTATTGGCGCTTTTATTGGCGCGATTATTGAAAGTTTAAATATTGGCGCTATTATATGGCGCCTAATATTGGCGCGATTATTGATGCCATAATTTGACGCTATTATTGGCGCTATTATTTGGCGCTATTATGAATATTTGGCGCTATTATTAGGCCCAATTTTTTGGTGCAATTATTTGGCGAAATATATTGGTGCTATTTATATATTTTGTGCCAAAAAATATTTGGCGCTATTATTAGGCGCAATTATTTTGCGCAATTATTTGGCGTAATTATTTGGCACAATTATTTGGCTCAATTATTTGGTGCAATTATTTGACGCTATTATTAGGCGCAATTATTTTGCGCTATAAATATATAGGCGCTATTATGACTAAATGGCGCTATGAATATATTGGCGCTATTATAAATTGACACTATTATGAATATATTGGCGCTGTCATTTAGCGCTATGAATATATTGGCACTATTATTGGCGCTATTATTTGGCGCTATTATTGGCGCTATTATTTGGCGCTATTATTGGCGCTATTATTTGGCTCTATTTTTTGGCATGATTTTTTGGCGCTATTATGAATATTTGGCACCAAAAAATATTTGGCGCTATTATATGGCGCTATTATTTGGCGCAGTTATTTGCCGCAAATATTTGGCGCAATTATTTGGCGCTATTATTAGATGTAATTATATATTGGCGCTATTATGAATATTTGGCGCTATTATTTGGCGCTGTTATTTGGCACAATTATTTTGCGCAATTATTTGGTGCAATTATTTTGCGCAATTATTTGGCTCTATTAATTGAGGCTATTATTAGGCGTAATTATTTTGCGCTATAAATATATTGGCGCTATTATGAATAAATGGCGCTATGAATATATTGGCGCTATTATTGGCACTGTTATGAATATATTGGCGCTATTATATATTGGCGCTATTATGAATATATTGGGGCTATTATTTGGTGCTATGAATATATTGGTGCTATTATTGGAACCATAATTTGACGCTATTATTGGCTCTATTATTTGAAACTATTATTTGGCGCTATTATGAATATTTGGCACCAAAAAATATTTGGCGCTATTATATATTGCTATTTTTTGACGCTATTATTTGGCGCAGTTATTTGGCTCAAATATTTGGCGAACTAATTTGGCACTATTATTTGGAGCTATTATTAGGCGTACTTATTTGGCGCTATTAATATATTGGCGCTATTATGAATATTTGGTGTTATTAATGAATGTTAAAATATTGGCACTATTATTTGGAGCAATTATTTGGCACTGTTATTAGGCGCAATTATTTGGCGCTATAAATATATTGGCGCTATTATGAATTAATGGCGCTATGAATATATTGGTGCCATTATTGGCGCTATTCTTGGCACTATTATGAATATACTGACGCTATTATTTGGCGCTATAATATATTGGCGCTATTATGAATATATTGGTGCTATTATTTGGCACTATGAATATATTGACGCTATTATTGGCCTTATTATTTGGCGCTATGATTGGCGCTATTATTCAGCGCTATTTTTTTGCGCTATTATGAATATTTGGCGCCAAAAAATATTTGGCGCAATTATTTGGCGCAATTATTTAGCGCTATTATTTGGCGTTATTATTAGGCGCAATTATTTGCCGCTATTAATATATTGGCGCTATTATGAATATTTGGCGCCATTAATGAATGTTAAAATATTGGTGCTATTTTTTAGCACTATTATTTTGCGATATTATTTGGTGCCAAATAATATTTGGCACTCTTATTTGGCACTATTATTGGTGCTATTAAAATATTAGCTCTATAAAGATATTGGCGCTATTAGGATTATTAAAATAACACTAAATATATATTTGGCTCTATTATATTGAATGTTAAAATAACGCTGAAAATATATTGAATGTTAAAATATTGGTGCTATTATGAATATTTGGTGCTATTATTTGGCGCCAAATAATAGCACCAAATATTGGTGCCAAATATTGGCGCCAAATATTATTGGTGCCAAATATTGGTGTCAAATATTGGCGCTATTATTTGGCGCTTTTGTTGGCGCTATGTTTTGGCACTATTATGGATATTTGGCGCCAAACAATATTTGGCGCTACTATGAATATATGGCGCCAAATATTTGGCGCTATTATGAATATTTGGCGCTATTATTTGGCGCTATTATGAATATTTGGCGCCAAATATTTGGTGCTATTATTTGGCGATATTATTTGGCGCTATTATTGGCCCTATTATTTGGCGCTATTATGAATATTTGCGGCAAAATATTTGGCACTATTATTTGGTGATATTATTTAGGGCTATTATTTGGTGCTATTATTTGGCGCTATTATATTTGGCACTATTATATGGCATTATTATTCGGCGCTATTATATGACGCTATTATATGACGTCAATATTTGGCGCTATTATATGGTGCTATTTTTTGGCCTTATTAAATGGCGCTATGAATATATTGGCGTGATTATTTGGCGCTATTATATGGCGTTATTATTTGGCGCAATTATATGGCGCAATTATATGGTGCTAATATTTGGCGCTATTATATGGTGCCATTATTTAGTGCTATTAAATGGCGCTATGAATATATTGGCGCTATTATTGGCGCTATATATTGGCGCTATTATTGGCGCTATCATTGGTGCTATTATTGGCGCTTTTATTGACGCTATTATTGAATGTTTAAATATTGGCGCTATTATTTGGCGTCAAATATTGGCGCCAAATATTGGCGCGATTATTGGCGCCATAATTTGACGCTATTATTGGCTCTATTTTTTGACGCTATTATTTGGCGCCATTATTTGACGCTATTATGAATATTTGGCGCCAAAAAATATTTGGCGCTATTTTATGGCGCTATTATTTGGCACTATTATTAGGCGCAATAATTTGGCGCAATTATTTGTCGCAATATATTGGCGGTATTTATATATATTGCAGCAAAAAATATTTGGCGCTTTTATATGGTGCTATTATTTGGCACTATTATGAATATATTGGAGCTATTATTTGGCGCTATTATATATTGGCACAATTATGAATATATTGGCGCAATTATTTGGCGCTATGAATATATTGGGGCTATTATTGGCGCTATTATTTGGCCCTATTAAATGGGGCTATGAATATATTGGCGATATTATTGGTGCTACATTTTGGCGCTAGTATTTGATGCTATTATATTTGGCGCTACTGTATGGCGCTATTATTTGGCCCTATTACATGGCCCTATTATATGGCGCAATTATATGGCGCCAATATTTGGCGCTATTAAATGGCGCTAACAATATATTGGCACTATTATTGGCGCTATATAATAGTGCTATTATTGGTGCAATTATTGGTGCTGTTATTGGCGCTTTTATTGGTGCTATTATTGAATGTTTAAATATTGGCGCTATTATTTGGCACAAAATAATAGCGCCAAATATTGGCGTGATTATTGGGGCCCTAATTGGACGCTATTACTGGCGCTATTATTTGGTGCTATTATTTGGCGCTATTATACGGCACTATTATTTGGCGCAATTATTTGGCGCAATATATTGGCGCTATATATATATTTCCCGCCAAAAAATATTTGGCGCGATTATATGGCGCTATTATTTGGCGTTGTTATTAGGTGCAATTATTTGGCGCCGTTATTTGGTGCAATTATTTGGCGCTATTATTTGGTGCTATTATTTGGCGCTATTGTTTTTCGCTATAAATATATTTGCGCTATTATGAATAAATGGAGCTATGAATATATTGGCGCTATTATTGGCCCAATTATGAATATATAGGCGCTATTATTTGGCACTATTATATATTGGTGCTATTATGAATATATTGGCGCTATTATATATTGGCGCTATTATGAATATATTGGCGCCATTATTGGTTCTATTATTTGGCGCTATTTTTGGGCGCTATTATGAATATTTGGTGCCAAAAAATATATGGCGCCATTATATGGCACTATTATTTGGCGGTATTATTTGACAGAGTTATTTGGCGCAAATATTTGGTTCAATTATTTGGCGCTATTATTTGGCGCTATTATTAGGTGCAATTATTTGGCGCAATTAATATATTGGCGCTATTATTTGGCGCTATTATTAGGTGCAATTATTTGGCGCAATTAATATATTGGCGCTATTATGAATATTTGGCGCTATTAATGAATGTATAGTGCTATTAATGAATGTTAAAATATTGGCGCTATTTTTTGGCACAATTATTTGGCGCAATTATTTGGCGCTATTATTAGGCGCAATTATTTGGCGCTATAAATATATTGGCGCTATTTTGAATAAATGACGCTATGAATATATTGGTGCTAATATTGGCACTATTATGAATATACTGGCTCTATTTTTTGGCGCTATTATTTATTGGCACTATTATGAATATATTGGCGCTATTATTTGGCGCTATTATTTGGCGCTATTATTGGCGCTATTATATGGCAATATCTTTTGGCGCTATTTTCTGGCGCTATTTTTTTGCGCAATTTTTTGGCTCTATTATAAATATTTGGCGCCAAAAAATATTTGGCGCTATTATATGGCACTATTATTTGCCGATATTATTTGGCGCTATTTTGAGGGGCATTTATATGCCGCTATTAATATATTAGCACTATTATGAATATTTGGCGCTATTAATGAATGTTAAAATATTGGCGCTCTTATTTAGCACTAAATAATATTTGGCGCCATACTTTGGCGCTATTATTGGCGCTATTAAAATATTGGTGCTATTAAAATAGTGGCGCTATTATGAATATTAAAATAAAACTAAAAATATGTTTGGCGCTATTATATTGAATGTTAAAATAACACTGAAAATATATTGAATGTTAAAATATTGGCGTTATTATGAATATTTGGTGCTATTATTGAATGTTAAAATATTGGCACTATTATTTGGCGCCAAATAATAGCGCCAAATATTGGCGCCAAAGATTGGCGCCAAATATTGACGCTATTATTGGCGCTATTATTTGGCGCTTTTATTGGTGCCAAATATTTGGTGCTATTATGAATATTTGGCTCTATTATTTGGCACTACTATTTGCGCTATTATTTTGCGCAATTATTTGGCGCTATTATGAATATTTGGCGCCAAATATTTGGTGCTATTATTTGGTGATATTATTTGGCGCTATTATCTCACGCTATTATGTGATGCTATTATATTTGGCGCTATTATTTGGCATTATTATATTGCTGATGCGGATCATGGTGCACACAAGCAGCAAAGAGTTGATGGTGATCATGGCATTGATCATGGAAGGATCATTAATGGAAAAGACTCATTTCATGGGATTGGTGGCCCAATGACAAGAGGAAGAATGAGGAGGATGAGAGAGGCTTTACATGGCCTCATTTTGAAATTACAAGAGGAGGCCCAACATGCATGCATGGGAGGAGCAAATGGGCCTTTAATCACACTTATTAAAGCCCAAAAGTGAACCTAAAAGGACCACCCATATGCTTCCACGAAATTCAATCCACTTGCATGAAGGAAATCTCCAATGTCAAAAGTGGTAGGCCCCTTGTCTCCAAATCCATGGTGGGAATCTTCAAAGTCTTTGGGGTGGTTCCTAAAAGTCTTCTTTAGAGATATCTTGTCCCCTAAAGTCATGGACATGTGCAAACAAAGTCAAATTCGTGGGATAGGCTTTAGACTTTTGTGGGATAGGTAGTTTGACATGTATTCCTCTCATTTGGCTATAAATAGCCACCTCTTGTACCCCCTTGAAGGTTAATTTCGAATTTGAGAGTTTCTAGCATTATTATGCTTGTGTTTCTTGTGTTCTTAGGTGAATGCAAGTAAGGCTCATCAAAGGAGTGATCAACCTTTGTGGCGCTTTATAATTAGAGTTTCAAAGGGCAAGTCTCCTTGGGGTCCTAATTGATCATCCCCTTCCCCTTTTATTCCTATTGCATTTCTTTTAATTTTCATTCCCCTCTTCTTTCGTCGCTTGTGTTTCCGCATTTTTGCCAACGAATACCGCACTCATATACGGTATCATATCATTTCGTATCAGAGGCAGGTTAACGGAAACCAGGTTCTTTCATTTCTATTTCTCCCATCTTTTTTTTCTCCCCCTTCTTCCATTTTCTGCCATCACCCATTCTGGACGGAACTTTCTTCCATATTTTCGTCTGCTGTTTCTTTGAGTTTCTGGGCGTATAATATGTCATTTAAATAGTTCAGAATCTCATCTTTCTTCTCTATTTGGAAACACTAAAATCCGACACCTATATTTGGAGATATAGCCGAATCAATTCGTGCTACAGTTTCACCCTTGTGAAATCTAACAATCTCCAATGCGGATTTCGATTTGAGTTTGAAGTTCAAGTTATCACAACCATTTGCATCATTGCAATCAGATTAGTACATTTTCCATTTGTTGTACTTTGAGCATGAAAATCTCACTCTTTTCAATTCTTGTTTGTTGAGTAGCAAAAAAAAATCAAAAAAAAAATCAATCAAAAAAAAAAATGCAAAAAAAGGGAAGCTGCTCATTTGAAACATTGTGTTTGCTCATATGTCATAAATTTGAATGCAATTTTCTTATCCATCATCTTCTTTCCTTCATCCATATCCAACCTTCTTCTATAACCTTTTCTCCCATTTACCCCCCACGTTTCTTGGACCTCATTGATTCAAACCCTTTTAAAATTTTTGATTTTTAAAGATTGCCATGAATTGATTGCTTCTACTAGTTGTCTTCTTGATTCTATTTAAGAACACTTGTAGGAACCAAGTTGTTGTGCTGGAAAGTGTGAGGAACCTTTTGAGAGATAAAAAAAAGAGAAAGATTGTGTGAGAAATTAAAAAAAATGGCAAGTGAGGGAGAAATAAGTGAGATCGACATTAAATTATTCATGAAAGCAGTCGCTGACCAGTTTAAAAGATTGAATGCTAGGTTGGATGATATAAAAACTTCCTCATCTTCAAAGGCTCCAAGAAGGCAAGAAATTCATGAAGGTGATGATGACTACTCCGATTTCGAAAAATCAATTCCTAGGCGAGGGCAACGTGCTGCTTGGAGAGACAATGACTTGGGAAGCATCAAAGTGACACTTCCACCCTTTCAAGGGAAGAGTGACCCATAACTTTATTTGGAGTGGGAGCGGAAGGTTGACCATGTGTTTGGACTTCACAACTACTCGGAGGAGAAGAAGGTAAAATTGGCAGCCCTTGAGTTCAATGACTATGCAAGTATTTGGTGGGACCAATTACAAGTAAGTCGACGACGAAATGGAGAAAACCCAATTCGA
Organism: Viscum album; assembly: GCA_963277665.1. Classification (NCBI taxonomy): domain Eukaryota; kingdom Viridiplantae; phylum Streptophyta; class Magnoliopsida; order Santalales; family Viscaceae; genus Viscum; species Viscum album. The sequence continues at coordinate 908,178,499 of OY728127.1, read as the reverse complement.
ACTTGGGAAGAAATGAAGATAGTAATGTGTAAAAGGTACATTTCTAGTCATTACTATCGAGACTTACATTTCAAGTTACAAAAACTTGTGCAAGGTTCCATGTGTGTGGAGGAATACTACAAGGAAATGGAGATATCAATGATTCAAGCCAATTTGGAGAAGGATCGCGAAGCTACCATGGCAAAGTTCATCAATGGCTTGAATCCGGCAATTAGAGATGTGGTGGAACTACAGACCTACATTGACATGGAGGAGTTGCTACATAAGCCAGTGAAGGTCGAAAAACAACTACATTCTCGGAGAATTCAAGTAAGTTCCCATAATTTTTGGAGGATAACCGGAAAGATCCAAAATCAGTTTCTAAGTGGAATGAAACGAAACTAAGGGATTCTAAATTTGTTCCAAAACAAAGAGAATAGGCCAAAAATAAGTTCTTCCCCACTGATTCAAAAGGAAAAATGGACACAAATTTCCCTTCTAAATCTCGTGATATAAAGTGTTTTAAGTGTCAAGGACATGGTCATATTGCATATCAATTCCCAAACAAAAGGGCCATGATTATTTTGGATAATAGAGACATCCTTAGTGATCACTCTAGCGATGATGAGATTTCATCTTTGGAGGAGGGTTCCGATGTAGAAGTTGAAGAACCCGTACATGGAGATGCATTGGTGGCAAGAAGAGCTTTAAACATTCAACCCAAAGATGATCATGATGAGGAGCAACGAGAACATATTTTTCCTACGAGATGCCACATCAAGGAGAAGGTATGTAGTATGATCATTGATAGTGGAAGTTGTACCAATGTGGCGAGTACATTGTTGGTGGAAAAGTTGAGTTTGCCTACTCTAAGGCATACTAGACCCTATAGATTGCAATGGTTGAATGATAGTGGGGAAGTGAGGGTCACAAAACAAGCCATAGTTTCTTTTTCCATTGGAAAATATCATGATGGGGTGTTGTGTGATGTTGCTCCGATGTAAGCTGGACATTTGCTACTAGGGAGACCATGGCAATTTGATAGGAGGGTGATGTATGATGGCTATGCTAACCACTTCTCTTTTCATTTCAGCGGTCGAAAGATTGTTTTAACTCCTCTAAGTCCCATACAATCATATGAAGATCAAGTGAGGATAGAGAAAGAATACAAAAAGAAAAAAGAAATGAGTGAAAAAGATAGTGGGAAAAATAAAATTTTGAGTGATAAAAAAGAGAGTGATGAGTTGATGAAAAAGGAAATGAGAAAAAAAATGAAAAGAGTGGAAAAATTAAGAGTGAAAAAGGAGAGTCAAGTGACATAAAAAGAAATGAGGGATATCAAAGAGATTAAAACAAGAGTGATGAGCGAAAGGTGAGTTTATTTTCTGGAAAAGTGAGATGAAAGGTGCTTTATTGAGCGGGAAAGTGTTCTTACTCATTAGTAAGGATGCCAACCTTGCAACTAATGAACTTCACCATTCTTTGCCATCTTGTGTTGTGTATTTACAACAGGAATTTGGTGATTTGTTTCCTAAAGAAACACCCGATGGACTACCCCCTTTGAGAGGCATTGAGCATAGGATTGACTTCATACCCGGTTTCGCAATTCCAAATAGGCCAGCATATAGAGGTAATACGGAAGAGACTAGAGAGATCCAGTGTCAAGTTGAAGAACTCATGAAGAAAGGATTAGTAAGGGAAAGCGTGAGTCCATGCGCCGTTCCGGTGATCCTAGTACCCAAGAAAGATGGAACATGGCGGATGTGTGTGGATTGTCGCGCCATCAACAAAATAACAGTTAAGTACCGTTATCCCATCCCTCAACTTGATTACATGCTTGATGAATTACATGGGGCCTCTCTGTTTTCAAAAATTGATCTTATAAGTGGATACCACCAAATTTGAATGATAGAATGAGATGAGTGGAAAACTGCTTTTAAAACTAAGTTTGGTTTGTATGAGTGGTTAGTTATGCCATTTGGTTTAACTAATGCACCAAGTACATTCATGAGCTTAATGAACCATGTCCTTCGTTCATTCATTGGAAAATTTGTGGTTGTCTATTTTGATGATATCTTCGTGTATAGAAAATCTCTAGACAACCATGTTGAACACTTGCGTTTGGTGTGTGAGACCCTTAAACAAAACCAACTTTATGCCAATCTTCAAAAATGTTCCTTTTTCATGGATTCTATTGTGTTTCTTGGCTTTGTTGTAGGGGCGGAAGGGATTCGTGTGGATGATGAAAAGATCAAAGCAATTCAGGAGTGGCCCACACCGAAGAGTGCAACCGAGGTTAGAAGTTTTCATGGATTGGCAAGCTTTTATAGGAGGTTTGTAAAGGATTTTTCATCCATCGCTGCACCTCTTAATGAACTTGTAAAGAAACATGTGGTCTTTAAAAGGGGTGAAAAACAAGAAAAAGATTTTAACACACTCAAAGAAAAATTGGTCAATGCTCCCCTTTTAAGGCTACCCGATTTCACCAAAGTCTTTGAAATTGAGTGTGATGCATCGGGAGTTGGAATTGGTGCTCTTTTGACTCAAGAGTCACGTCCAATTGCTTGCTTTAGTGAGAAATTGAATGGGGTAGCATTAAATTATTCAACTTACAATAAAGAACTTTATTCTTTGAAACGAACCCTAGAAACATGGCAACATTACTTATGGCCTAAAGAGTTCATTATTCATTCTGACCATGAAAGCCTTAAGTATTTGAAGTCCAAAGGTAAGTTGAATTGGCGGCATGCATCTTGGCTGGAATACATTGAGACTTTCCCCTACGTGATCAAGCACAAAAAAGGTAAGGAAAATGTGGTTGCTGATGCTCTTTCACGAAGGTATTCACTTCTTACTTCTCTTCATTCTAGATTACTTGGACTTGAGTTACTAAAGGGAATGTATGAAAATGATGGAGATTTTTCTAAAATTTGGACATCTTGTGAAAAACATGGTTTTAAAGACTATTACAAAAATGACGGGTTTCTTTTCAAAATGGATAAATTGTGCATTCCAAATTGTTCAACTCGAGAATTGCTTGTAAAAGAAACTCATGGGGGTGGTTTGATGGGGCATTTTGGGGTTGATAAAACACTAGCTACTTTGCATGAACATTTTTATTGGCCAAGCATGAGAAAAGATGTTATTGCAATTTGTGCTAGGTGTGTCACTTGTAAGCATGCAAAGTCCAAGGTTTAACCAAATGGATTGTATTCCCCCTTGCCCGTTCCATCCCATCCTTGGACCGACATCTCTATGGATTTTGTGTTGGGATTGCCTCAATACCAATCGGGAAGAGATAGCATTTTTGTTGTTGTGGATCGCTTTAGCAAAATGGCCCATTTCATTGCATGCTCAAAAACTAATGATGCTATACATATGGCAGATTTGTTTTTCAAAGAAATTGTGAGATTACATGGACTGCCAAAAACCATTGTAAGTGATAGGGATGTGAAATTCCTTAGCCACTTTTGGAGGACATTGTGGAATAAATTGGGAACTAAATTATTGTTCTCAACTGTTGCACATCCTCAAACTAATGGGAAAACTGAAGTGGTGAATAGGACTCTTTCTACCCTCTTGCGTGCAATAATTCAAAAAACTCCAAAGAATTGGGAAAAATGTTTGCCACACATAGAGTTTGGATATAACCGAGTAGTTCATTGCACTACTAACTTCTCACCTTTTGAGATTGTATATGGATTTAATCCAATGACTCCATTAGATATTCTTTCATTGCCTACTAATGAGGTTGTTGATCTCGCAGGTGATGAGAAGGCCAAATTTGTTCAGGATTTACATGCCAAGGTGAAAGCCAACATTGAAAGAAGAAATGAACAATATGAAAAGCAAGCAAACAAGGGTAGGCATAAGGTTGTACTAGAACCTGGAGATTGGGTGTGGGTGCATTTGAGGAAGGAAAGGTTCCCGGAGCAAAGAAAATCAAAACTTCCGTCACGAGGAGATGGTCCATTTCAAGTTTTAGAAAGAATCAATCATAATGCCTACAAGATTGACTTGCCCAGCAGGTATGGAAATGTGAGTGCTACCTTTAATATTTCTGATCTCTCTCCTTTTTAATATGCAGATTCGAGGACGAATCCTTTTGAAGAGGGAAGGGATGATGCAGATCATGGTGCACACAAGCAGCAAGGAGTTGAGGGTGATCATGGCATTTATCGTGGAAGGATCATTAATGGAAAAGACCCATTGCATGGGATTGGTGGCCCAATGACAAGAGGAAGAATGAGGAGGATGAGAGAGGCTATACATGGCCTCATTTTAAAATTACAAGAGGAGGCCCAACATGCATGCATGGGAGGAGCAAATGGGCCTTTAATCACACTTATTAAAGCCCAAAAGTGAACCTAAAAGGACCACCCATATGCTTCCACGAAATTCAATCCACTTGCATGAAGGAAATCTCCAATGTCAAAAGTGGTGGGCCCCTTGTCTCTAAATCCATGGTGGGAATCTTCAAAGTCTTTGGGGTGGTTCCTAAAAGTCTTCTTTAGAGATATCTTGTCCCCTATAGTCATGGACATGTGGAAAAAAAGTCAAATTCGTGGGATAGGCTTTAGACTTTTTTGGGATAGGTAGTTTGACATGTATTCCTCTCATTTGGCTATAAATAGCCACCTCTTGTACCCCCTTGAATGTTAATTTCGAATTTGAGAGTTTCTAGCATTATTATGCTTGTGTCTCTTGTGTTCTTAGGTGAATGCAAGTAAGGCTCATCAAAGGAGTGATCAACCTTTGTGGTGCTTTATAATTAGAGTTTCAAGGGGCAAGTCTCCTTGGGGTCCTAATTGATCATCCCCTTCCCCTTTTATTCCTATTGCATTTCTTTTAATTTTCATTCCCCTCTTCTTTCTTCGCTTGTGTTTCCGCATTTTTGCCAACGAATACCACACTCATATACGGTATCATATCAATTGCGCTATTATATGGTGCTAATATTTGGCGCTAATATTTGGTGCTATTTTATGGCGCTATTATTTGGCCCTATTAAATGGCGCTATGAATATATTGGCGCGATATATTGGCACTATTATTTGGTGAAATTATATTTGGCGCTATTATATGGCGCTATGATTTGCGCTATTGTTGGGGCTATTTTATGGCTCTATGAATATATTGGCGCTATTATTGGTGTTGTTATTGGCGTTTTAGTGGCGCGATTACTGAATGTTTAAATATTGGCGCTATAATTTGGCGCAAAATAATAGCGCAAAATATTGGCGCTATTTATATATTTTCTGCCAAAAAATATTTGGCGCTATTATATGCCGCTATTATTTGGCGTTGTTATTAGGAGCAATAATTTTGCGCAATTATTTGACACAATTATTTGGCGCAATTATTTGGCAAAATTATTTGACGTTATTATTAGGCGCAATTATTTTGCGCTATAAATATATTGGCGCTATTACGAATAAATGGCGCTATAAATATATTGGCGTTATTATTGGCGCTATTATTGGCACTATTATGAATATATTGGCGGTATTATTTGGCCCTATTATATATTGGCGCTATTATGAATATATTGATACTATTATTTAGAAATATGAATATATTGGTGCTATTATTGGTGCTATAATTTGACGCTATTATTGGCGCTTTTATTTGGCGCTATTATTTGGTGTTATTATGAATTTTTGGCGCCAAAAAATATTTGGCACTATTATATGGTGCTATTTTTTGGAGCTATTATTTCGCGTAGTTATTTGGCTCAAATATTTGGCGCACTTATTTGGCCCTATTATTTGGCGCTATTATTAGGCGCACTTATTTGGCGCTATTAATATATTTGCGCTATTATGAATATTTGGCGCTATTAATGAATGTTAAAATATTGGGAACTATTATTTGAAGCAATTATTGAGCGTAATTATTTGGCACTATTATTAGGCGCAATTATTTGGCACTATAAATATATTGGCGCTATTATGAATTAATGGCGCTATGAATATATTGGCGCTATTATTGGCAATATTATGAATATATTGGCGATATTATTTAGTGCTATAATATATTGGCGCTATTATGAATATATTGGCGCTATTATTGGCGCTATTATTTGGCGTTATGATTGGTGCTATTATATGACGCTATTTTTTTGCGCTATTTTTTGGCTCTATTATGAATATTTGGCACCCAAAAATATTTGGCGCAATACTTTTAAGCTATTATTTGAGACTATTATTAGGCACAATTATTTTCCGCTATTAATATATTGGCGCTATTATGAATATTTTGCGCTATTAATGAAGGTTAAAATATTGGCGCTATTTTTTTGTGCTATTATTTTGCGCAATTATTTGGCGTCAAATAATATTTGGCGCTCTTATTTGGCGCTATTATTGGTGCTATTAAAATATTGGTGCTATTATGAATATTAAAATAACACTGAAAATATATTTGTCTCTATTATATTGAATGTTAAAATATTGGCGCTATTATGAATATTTGGCGCTATTATTGAATGTTAAAATATTGGCACTATTATTTCGCTCCAAATAATAGCACCAAATATTGGCGCCAAATATTGGGGCCAAATATTATTGGTGCCAAATATTGGCACCAAATATTATTTTTGCCAAATATTGGCGATATTATTTGGCGCTTTTATTGGCGCTATAATTTGGTGCTATTATTTGGAGCTATTATGGATATTTGGCGCTACTATGAATATATGGCGCCAAATATTTTGGCGCTATTATGAATATTTGGCGCTATTATGAATATTTGGCGCCAAATATCTGGCGTTATTATTTCGCGCTATTATTGGCCCTATTATGTGGCGCTATTATGAATATTTGGCGCCAAATATTTGGCGCGATTATTTGGTGACATTATTTAGCGCTATTATTTGGTGCTATTATTTGCCGCTATTATATTTGGCGCTATTATATGGCGCCATTATTTGGCGCTATTATATGGCGCTATTATATGACGTTAATATTTGGCGCTATTATATGGTGCTATTATTTGGCCCTATTAAATGACGCTATGAATATATTGGCGCTATATATTGGCGTGATTATTTGGCGCTATTATATGGCGCTATTATTTGGCGTAATTATATGGCGCTATTATATGGGGCTAATATTTGGCGTAATTATTTGACGCTATTATTGGATCTATTATTTGGCGCTATTATTTGGGGCCATTATTTGGCACCATTATGAATATTTGGCGCCAAAAAATATTTGGCGCTATTATTCAGCGCAATAATTTGGCGCAATTATTTGGGGAAATTATTTTGCGCAATATATTGGCGTTATTTATATATTTTGCGCCAAAAAATATTTTGCGCTATTATATGGCGCTATTATTTGGCGCTGTTATTAGGCGCAATTATTTTGCGCATTTATTTGGCACAATTATTTGACGCAATTATTTGGCGCTATTATTAGGCGCAATTATTTTGCGCTATAAATATATTGGTGCTATTATGAATAAATGGCGCTATGAATATATTGGTGTTATTATTGGCGCTATTATTGGCACTATTATGAATATATTGGTGCTATTATTTGGCACTATTATATATTGGCCCTATTAGGAATATATTGGCGCAATTATTTGGCGCTATGAATATATTGGCGCTATTATTGGCACTATTATTTGGTGCTATTTTTTGGCGCTATTATGAATATTTGGTGCCTAAAAATATTCCGCACTATTATATGGCGCTATTATTTGGCGCCATTATTTGGCGCAGTTATTAGGCGAAATTATTTGCCGCTATTAATATATTGGTTCTATTATGAATATTTGGCGCTATTAATTAATGTTAAAATATTAGCACTATTTTTTTGCGCAAAATAATATTTGGCGCTATTATTTGGTGCAAAATAATATTTGGCTCTATTATTTGGCGCTATTATTGGCACTATTAAAATATTGGCGCTATTATGAATATTAAAATAACACTGAAAATATATTTTGCGCTATTATATTGAATGTTAAAATAACACTGAAAATATATTGAATGTTAAAATATTGGTGCTGTTATGAATATTTGGCGCTATTATTGAATGTTAAAATATTGGCGCTATTATCTGGCGCCAAATAATACCGCCAAATATTGGCGCCAAATATTGGCGCTATTATTGGCGCTATTATTTGGCGCTTTTATTGGCGTTATAATTTGGCGTTATTATTTGGCGCTATTATGAATATTTGGGACCAAAAAATATTTGGCGCTACAATTAATATATGGCGCCAAATATTTGGCGCTATTATGAATATTTAGCGCTATTATTTGGCGCTGTTATTAGGCGCAATTATTTTGCGCATTTATTTGGCACACTTATTTGACGCAATTATTTTGCGCATTTATTTGGCACAATTATTTGACGCAATTATTGGCCCTATTAGGAATATATTGGCGCAATTATTTGGCGCTATGAATATATTGGCGCTATTATTGGCACTATTATTTGGTGCTATTTTTTGGCGCTATTATGAATATTTGGTGCCTAAAAATATTCCGCACTATTATATGGCGCTATTATTTGGCGCCATTATTTGGCGCAGTTATTAGGCGAAATTATTTGCCGCTATTAATATATTGGTTCTATTATGAATATTTGGCGCTATTAATTAATGTTAAAATATTAGCACTATTTTTTTGCGCAAAATAATATTTGGCGCTATTATTTGGTGCAAAATAATATTTGGCTGTATTATTTGGCGCTATTATTGGCACTATTAAAATATTGGCGCTATTATGAATATTAAAATAACACTGAAAATATATTTTGCGCTATTATATTGAATGTTAAAATAACACTGAAAATATATTGAATGTTAAAATATTGGTGCTGTTATGAATATTTGGCGCTATTATTGAATGTTAAAATATTGGCGCTATTATCTGGCGCCAAATAATACGGCCAAATATTGGCGCCAAATATTGGCGCTATTATTGGCGCTATTATTTGGCGCTTTTATTGGCGTTATAATTTGGCGTTATTATTTGGCGCTATTATGAATATTTGGGACCAAAAAATATTTGGCGCTACAATGAATATATGGCGCCAAATATTTGGCGCTATTATGAATATTTGGCTCTATTATTTGGCACTATTATTGGCGCTATTATTTGGTGCTATTATGGATATTTGGCGCCAAATATTTGGTGCTATTAGTTGGCGATATTATTTGGCGCTATTATTTGGCACTATTATTTGGCGCTATTATATGGTGCTATTATTTGACGCTATTATATGACGCTAATATTTGGCGCTATTATATGGCGCTAATACTTGTCGCTATTATATGGCGCTATTATTTGGCCCTATTAAGTGACGCTATGAATATATTGGCACTATTATTGGGGATATATATTGGCGCTACTATTTGGTGCTATTATATTTGGCGCTATTATATGGTGCTATTATTTGGCACTATTATATGTCGCTATTATATGGCCCTATTATATGGCGCTATTATATGGCGCTATTGTTTGACGCTATTAAATGGCGCTATGAATATATTGGCACTATTATTCCCACTATATATTGGCGCTTTTATTGGTGCTATTATTGGTGCTTTTATTGGTGCTTTTATTGGCGCTATTTTTGAATTTTTAAATATTGGCGCTATTATTTGGTGCAAAATAATAGCGCCAAATATTGGCGCGATTATTGGCGCCATAATTTGACGCTATTATTTGGCGCTATTATGAATATTTGGCGCCAAATATTTGGTGCTATTATTTGGCGATATTATTTGGCGCTATTATCTGACGCTATTATGTGCCGCTATTATAATTGGCGCTATTATATGGCGCTATTATTTGGCGCTATTATCTGGCGCTATTATATAACTCTATTATATGGTGCGAATATTTGGCGCTATTTTATGGCGCTATTACTTGGACTATTATATGGCGCTATGAATATATTGGCGCTATTATTGGCGAGATATATTGGTGCTATTATTTGGCGTTATTTTATTTGGCATTATTATATGGCGCTATGATTTGCGCTATTATATGGGGCTATTATATGACACTAATATTTGGTGCTATTATATGGTGCTATTGTTTGGCGCTATTAAATGACGCTATGAATATATTGGCACTATTATTGGTGCTATTATTGGTGCTGTTAATGGAGCTTTTATTGGCGTGATAATTGAATGTTTAAATATTGGCGCTATAATTTGGCACAAAATAATAGCGCAAAATATTGGCGCGATTATTGGCGCCATAATTTGATGCTATTATTGGTGCTATTATTTGGCGATATTATTTGGCGGTATTATGAATATTTGGCGCCAAAAAATATTTAGCGCTTTTATATGGCGATATTATTTGGCGCTATTATTAGGCGCAAGTATTTGGCGCAATTATTTGGCGCAGTTATTTTGGGCAATAAAATGGCGCTATTTATATATTTTCCGCCAAAAAATATTTGGCGCTATTATATGCCGCTGTTATTTGGCGCTGTTATTAGGCGCAATTATTTTGCGCAATTCTTTGGCGCAATTATTTGGCGCAATTATTTGGCGCTATTATTTGAGTCTATTATTAGGCGCAATTATTTTGCGCTATAATTATATTGGCGCTATTATGAATAAATGGCGCTATGAATATATTGGCGCTATTATTGACACTATTATGAATATATTGGTGCTATTATATATTGGCGCTATTAAGAATATATTGGCGCTATTATTTGGCACTATGAATATATTGGTGCTATTATTGGCTTCATAATTTGACGCTATTATTGGTGTTATTATTTGGCCCTATTATGAATATTTGGTGCCAAAAAATATTATGGCGCTATTATATGGTGCTATTTTTTGGCGCTATTATTTGGCGCAGTTATTTGGATCAAATATTTGGTGCACTTCTTTGGCGCTATTATTTGGCGCTATTATTAGGCGCACTTATTTGGCGCTATTAATATATTGGTGCTATTATGAATATTTGGCGTTATTAATGAATGTTTAAATATTGACACTATTATTTGGAACAATAATTTGGTGCAATTATTTGGCACTATTATTAGGTGCAATTATTTGGCGCTATAAATATATTGGTGCTATTATGAATTAATGGCGCTATGAATATATTGGCGCTATTATTGGCGCTATTATTGGCACTATTATGAATATACTGGTTGATGCGGATCATGGTGCACACAAGCAGCAAGGACTTGAGGGTGATCATGGCATTGATCGTGGAAGGATCATTAATGGAAAAGACCCATTGCATGGGATTGGTGGCCCAATGACAAGAGGAAGAATGAGGAGGATGAGAGAGGCTTTACATGGCCTCATTTTGAAATTACAAGAGGAGGCCCAAAATGCATCCATGGGAGGAGCAAATGAGCCTTTAATCACACTTATTAAAGCCCAAAAGTGAACCTAAAAGGACCACCCATATGCTTCCATGAAATTCAATCCACTTGCATGAAGGAAATCTCTAATGTCAAAAGTGGTGGGCCCCTTGTCTCCAAATCCATGGTGCGAATCTTCAAAGTCTTTGGGGTGGTTCCTAAAAGTCTTCTTTAGAGATATCTTGTCCCCTAAAGTCATGGACATGTGTAAACAAAGTCAAATTCGTGGGATAGGATTTAGACTTTTGTGGGATAGGTAGTTTGACAAGTATTCCTCTCATTTGGCTATAAATAGCCACCTCTTGTACCCCCTTGAAGGTTAATTTCGAATTTGAGAGTTTCTAGCATTATTATGCTTGTGTTTCTTGTGTTCTTAGGTGAATGCGAGTAAGACTCATCAAAGGAGTGATCAACCTTTGTGGTGCTTTATAATTAGAGTTTCAAGGGGCAAGTCTCCTTGGGGTCCTAATTGATCATCCCCTTCCCCTTCTATTCCTATTTCATTTCTTTTAATTTTCATTCCCCTCTTCTTTCTTCGCTTGTGTTTCTGCATTTTTGCCAACGAATACCGCACTCATATACGGTATCATATCATTTGCTATCAGAGGAAGGCAACGGAAACCAGGTTCTTTCATTTCTATTTCTCCCATCTTTTTTTTCTCCCCCTTCTTCCATTTTCTGACATCACCCATTCTGGACGGAACTTTCTTCCATATTTTCGTCTGCTTTTTCTTTGGGTTTCTGGGCGTATAATATGTCATTTAAATAGTTCAGAATCTCATATTTCTTCTCCATTTGGAAACACTAAAATCAGACACCTATATTTGGAGATATAGACGAATCAATTCGTGCTACAGTTTCACCCTTGTCAAATCTAACAATCTCCAAGGCGGATTTCCATTTGAGTTTGAAGTTCAAGTTATCACAACCATTTACATCATTGCAATCAGATTAGTACATTTTTCAGTTGTTGTACTTTGAGCATGAAAAACGCACTCTTTGCAATTCTTGTTTGTTGAGTAGCAAAAAAAAATCAAAAAAAATCAAAAAAAAAAAAAAAAAAAATCAATCAAAAAAAATACAAAAAAAAGGGAAGCTGCTCATTTGAAACATTGCGTGTGCTCATATGTCATAAATTTGATTGAAATTTTCTTATCCATCATCTTCTTTCCTTCATCCATATCCAACCTTCTTCTATAACCTTTTCTCCCATTTACCCCCCCACGTTTCTTGGACCTCATTGATTCAAACCCTTTTAAAATTTCTGATTTTTAAAGATTGCCATGAATTGATTGCTTCTACTAGTTGTCTTCTTGATTCTATTTAAGAACACTTGTAGGAACCAAGTTGTTGTTCTAGAAAGTTTGAGGAACCTTTTGACAGATAAAAAAAGAGAAAGAGTGTGTGAGGAATTAAAAAAAATGGCAAGTGAGGGAGAAAGAAGTGAGATCGACATTAAATTATTCATGAAAGCAGTCGCTGACCAGTTTACAAGAATGAATGCTAGGTTGGATGATATGCAAAGTTCCTCATCATCAAAGGCTCCAAGAAGGCAAGAAATTCATGAAGGTGATGATGAGTACTCTGATTTCAAAGAATCAATTCTTAGGCGAGGGCAACGTGCTGCTTGGAGAGACAATGACTTGGGAAGCATCAAAGTGACACTTCCACCCTTTCAAGGGAAGAGTGACCCAGAACTTTATTTGGAGTGGGAGCGGAAGGTTGACCATGTGTTTGGACTTCACAACTACTCAGAGGAGAAGAAGGTAAAATTGGCAGCCCTTGAGTTCAATGACTATGCAAGTATTTGGTGGGACCTATTACAAGTAGGTCGACGACGAAATGGAGAAAGGCCAATTCGAACTTGGGAAGAAATGAAGATAGTAATGTGTAAAAGGTACATTTCTAGTCATTACTATCGAGACTTACATTTGAAGTTACAAAAACTTGTGCAAGGTTCCATGTGTGTGGAGGAATACTACAAGGAAATGGAGATATCAATGATTCGAGCCAATTTGGAGGAGGATCACGAAGCTACCATGGCAAGGTTCATCAATGGCTTGAATCTGACAATTAGAGATGTGGTGGAACTACAGACCTACATTGACATGGAGGAGTTGCTACATAAGGCAGTGAAGGTCGAAAAACAACTACATTCTCGGAGAATTCAAGTAATTTCACATAATTTTTGGAAGGATAATCGGAAATATCCAAAATCAATTTCTAAGTGGAATGAAACAAAACCAAGGGATTCTAAATTTGTTCCAAAACAAAGAGAAGAGGCCAAAAATAAGTTCTTCCCCACTAATTCAAAAGAAAAAATGGACAAAAATTTCCCTTCTAAATCTTGTGATATAAAGTGTTTTAAGTGTCAAGGACATGGTCATATTGCATCTCAATGCCCAAACAAAAGGGCCATGATTATTTTGGATAATGGAGACATTCTTAGTGAGCACTCTAGCGATGATGAGATTCCATCTTTCGAGGAGGGTTCCGATGTAGAAGTTGAATAACCCATACATGGAGATGCATTGGTGGCAAGAAGAGCTTTAAACATTCAACCCAAAGATGATCATGATGAGGAGCAACGGGAACATATTTTTCATACGAGATGCCACATCAAGGAGAAGGTATGTAGTATGATCATTGATAGTGGAAGTTGTACCAATGTGGCGAGTACATTGTTGGTGGAAAAGTTGAGTTTTCCTACTCTAAGGCATACTAGACCCTATAGATTGCAATGGTTGAATGATAGTGGGGAAGTGAGGGTCACAAAACAAGCCATAGTTTCTTTTTCCATTGGAAAATATCATGATGGGGTGTTGTGTGATGTTGCTCCGATGCAAGCTGGACATTTGCTACTAGGGAGACCATGGCAATTTGATAGGAGGGTGATGTATGATGGCTATGCTAACCGCTTCTCTTTTCATTTCAGCGGTCAAAAGATTGTTTTGACTCCTCTAAGTCCCATACAAGCATATGAAGATCAAGTGAGGATAGAGAAATAATACAAAAAGAAAAAAGAAATGAGTGAAAAAGAAAGTGGGAAAAATAAAATTTTGATTGATAAAAAAGAGAGTGATGAGTTGATGAAAAAGGAAATGAGAGAAAAAAAATAAAAAGAGTGAAAAAATTTAGAGTGAAAAAGGAGAGTCGAGTGACATAAAAAGAAATGAGGGAAATCAAAGAGATGAAAACAAGAGTGATGAGCGAAAGGAATTTGGTGATTTGTTTCCTAAAGAAACACCCGATGGACTACCCCCTTTGAGAGGCATTGAGCATAGGATTGACTTCATACCCGGTGCCGCAATTCCAAATAGGCCAGCATATAGAGCTAATCCGGAAGAGACTAGAGAGATCCACTGTCAAGTTGAAGAACTCATGAAGAAATGATTAGTAAGGGAAAGCATGAGTCCATGCGCTGTTCCGGTGATCCTAGTACCCAAGAAAGATGGAACATGGCGGATGTGTGTGGATTATCGCGCCATCAACAAAATAACAGTTAAGTACCGTTATCCCATCCCTCGACTTGATGACAAGCTTGATGAATTACATGGGGCCTCTTTGTTTTCAACAATTGATCTTAAAAGTGGATACCACCAAATTCGAATGAAAGAAGGAGATGAGTGGAAAACTGCTTTTAAAACTAAGTTTGGTTTGTATGAGTGGTTAGTTATGCCATTTGGTTTAACTAATGCACCAAGTACATTCATGAGCTTAATGAACCATGTCCTTCGTTCATTCATTGGAAAATTCGTGGTTGTCTATTTTGATGATATCTTGGTGTATATCAAATCTCTAGAAAACCATGTTGAACACTTGCGTTTGGTGTGTGAGACCCTTAAACAAAACCAACTTTATGCCAATCTTAAAAAATGTTCCTTTTTCATGGATTCTATTGTGTTTCTTGGCTATGTTGTAGGGGCGGAAGGGATTCGTGTGGATGATGAAAAGATCAAAGCAATTCAGGAGTGGCCCACACCGAAGAGTGCAACCGAGGTTAGAAGTTTTCATAGATTGGCAAGCTTTTATAGGAGGTTTGTAAAGGATTTTTCATCCATCGCTGCACCTCTTAATGAACTTGTGAAGAAACATGTGGTCTTTAAATGGGGTGAAAAAACAAGAAAAAGATTTTAACACACTCAAAGAAAAATTGGTCAATGCTCCCCTTTTAAGGCTACCTGATTTCACAAAAGTCTTTGAAATTGAGTGTGATGCATCAGGAGTTGGAATTGGTGCTGTTTTGACTCAAGAGTCACGTCCAATTGCTTACTTTAGTGAGAAATTGAACGAGGCAGCATTAAATTATTCAACATACGATAAAGATCTTTATGCTTTGAAATGAACCCTGGAAACATGGAAACATTACTTATGGCCTAAAGAGTTTATTATTCATTCTGACCATGAAAGCCTTAAGTATTTGAAGTCCCAAGGTAAGTTGAATCGGCGGCATGCATCTTGGCTGGAATTCATTGAGACTTTCCCCTACGTGATCAAGCACAAAAAAGGTAAGGAAAATGTGGTTGCTGATGCTCTTTCACGAAGGTATTCACTTCTTACTTCTCTTCATTCTAGATTACTTGGACTTGAGTTACTAAAGGGAATGTATGAAAATGATGGAGATTTTTCTAAAATTTGGACATCTTGTAAAAAACATGGTTTTAAAGACTATTACAAAAATGACGGGTTTCTTTTCAAAAGGGATAAATTGTGCATTCCAAATTGTTCAACTCGAGAATTGCTTGTAAAAGAAACTCATGGGGTGGTTTGATGGGGCATTTTGGGGTTGATAAAACACTAGCTACTCTGCATGAACATTTTTATTGGCCAAGCATGAGAAAATATGTTATTGAAATTTGTGCTAGGTGTGTCACTTGTAAGCATGCAAAGTCCAAGGTTCAACCAAATGGATTGTATTACCCCTTGCCCGTTCCATCCCATCCTTGGACTGACATCTCTATGGATTTTGTGTTCGGATTGCCTCGATCCCAATCGGGAAGAGATAGCATTTTTGTTGTTGTGGATCGCTTTAGCAAAATGGCCCATTTCATTGCATGCTCAAAAACTAATGATGCTATACATATAGGAGATTTGTTTTTCAAAGAAATTGTGAGATTACATGGACTGCCTAAAACCATTGTAAGTGATAGGGATGTGAAATTCCTTAGCCACTTTTGGAGGACATTGTGGAATAAATTGGGAACTAAATTATTATTCTCAACTGTTGCACATCCTCAAACAGATGGGAAAACTGAAGTGGTGAATAGGACTCTTTCTACCCTCTTGCGTGCAATAATTCAAAAAAATCTAAAGAATTGGGAAAAATGTTTGCCACACATAGAGTTTGCATATAACCGAGTAGTTCATTCCACTACTAACTTCTCACCTTTTGAGATTGTATATGGATTTAATCCAATGACTCCATTAGATATTCTTTCATTGCCTACTAATGAGGTTGTTGATCTCGCAGGTGATGAGAAGGCCAAATTTGTTCAGGATTTATATGCCAAGGTGAAAGCCAACATTGAAAGAAGAAATGAAAAATATGAAAAGCAAGCAAACAAGGGTAGGCATAAGGTTGTACTAGAACCTCGAGATTGGGTGTGGGTGCATTTGAGGAAGGAAAGGTTCCCAGAGCAAAGAAAATCAAAACTTCAGTCATGAGGAGATGGCCCATTTCAAGTTTTAGAAAGAATCGATGATAATGCCTACAAGATTGACTTGCCCAGCAGGTATGGAAACGTGAGTGCTACCTTTAATATTTCTGACCTCTCTCCTTTTTAATATGCAGATTCGATGACGAATCCTTTTGAAGAGAGAGGGGATAACGCGGATCATGGTGCACACAAGCAGCAAGGAGTTGAGGGTGATCATGGCATTGATCGTGGAAGGATCATTAATGGAAAAGACCCATTGCATGGGATTGGTGGCCCAATGACAAGAGGAAGAATGAGGAGGATGAGAGAGGCTATACATGGCCTCATTTTGAAATTACAAGAGGAGGCCCAACATGCATGCATGGGAGGAGAAAATGGGCCTTTAATCACACTTATTAAAGCCCAAAAGTGAACCTAAAAGGACCACCCATATGCTTCCACAAAATTCAATCCACTTGCATGAAGGAAATCTCCAATGTCAAAAGTGGTGGGCCCCTTGTCTCTAAATCCATGGTGGGAATCTTCAAAGTCTTTGGGGTGGTTCCTAAAAGTCTTCTTTAGAGATATCATGTCCCCTAAAGTCATGGACATGTGTAAACAAAGTCAAATTCGTGGGATAGGATTTAGACTTTTGTGGGATAGGTAGTTTGACTTGTATTCCTCTCATTTGGCTATAAATAGCCACCTCTTGTACCCCCTTGAAGGTTAATTTCGAATTTGAGGGTTTCTAGCATTATTATGCTTGTGTTTCTTGTGTTCTTAGGTGAATGCAAGTAAGGCTCATCAAACGAGTGATCAACCTTTGTGGCGCTTTATAATTAGAGTTTCAAGGGGCAAGTCTCCTTGGGGTCCTAATTGATCATCCCCTTACCCTTCTATTCCTATTGCATTTCTTTTAATTTTCATTCCCCTATTCTTTCTTCACATGTGTTTCCGCATTTTTGCCAACGAATACCGCACTCATATACGGTATCATATCACTGGTGCTATTATTTGGTGCTATAATACATTGGCGCTATTATGAATATATTGGCACTATTATTTGGCACTATGAATATATTGGCGCTATTATTGGTGCTATTATTTGGCGCTATGATTGGCGCTATTATTTGGCGATATTTTTCTGCGCTATTTTTTGGCGCTATTATGAATATTTGGTGCCAAAAAATATTTGGCGCAAATATTTGGTGCAATTATTTAGCGCTATTATTTGGCGTTATTATTAGGCGCGATTATTTGCCGCTATTAATATATTGGCGCTATTATGAATATTTGGTGCTATTAATGAAGATTAAAATATTGGCGCTATTTTTTAGCGCTATTATTTTGCGCTATTATTTGGCGCCAAATAATATTTGGCGCTATTATTGACATTTTTAAAATATTGGCGCTATTAAAATATTGGTACTATTATGAATATTAAGCTAACACTGAAAATATATTTTACTCTATTATATTGAATGTTAAAATAACACTGAAAATATATTGAATGTTAAAATATTGGCGCTATTATGAATATTTGGCACTATTATTAAATGTTAAAATATTAGCGCTATTATTTGGCGCCAAATATTTGGTGATATTATTTGGTGCTATTATTTGGTGCTATTATTTGACGATATTATGAATATTTGGCACCAAATATTTGGTGCTATTATTTGGCGATATTATTTGGTGCTATTATTTGGCACTATTATTTGGTGCTATTATATTTTACGCTATTATATGGTGCTATTATTTGGCGCTATTATATGGCTCTAATATTTAGCGCTATTATATGGCGCCAATATTTTCCGTTATTATATGGCGCTATTATTTGGCCCGATTAAATGGTGCTATGAATATATTGGCGCTATTATTGGGGATATATATTGGCGCTAGTATATTTGGCGCCATTATATGGCGCTATTATTTGGTGCTATTATATGGCGCTATTATATGGACCTATTATATGACGCTAATATTTGGCTCTATTATATGGCGCTATTGTTTGGCGCGATTAAATGGCGCTATAAATATATTGGCACTATTATTGGCGTTATATATTGGCGCTATTATTGGCGTTATTATTGGTGCTGTTATTGGCGCTTTTATTGGCGTGATTATTGAATGTTTAAATATTGGTGCTATTATTTGGCACAAAATAATAGCGCCAAATATTGGCGCGATTATTGGCGCCATAATTTGACGCTATTATTTGGTGCAAAATAATAGCGCCAAATATTGGCGCGATTGTTGGCGCCATAATTTCACGCTATTATTGGTGCTATTATTTGGCGCTATTATTTTGGCGCTATTATTTGGCGCGATTATGAATATTTGGCACGAGAAAATATTTGGCACTATTATATGGCGCTATTATTTGGCGCTATTATTAGGCGCAATTATTTGGCGCAATTATTTGGCGCGATTATGAATATTTGGGGAAAGAAAATATTTGGCACTATTATATGGTGCTGTTATTTGGCGCAATTATTTGGCGCTATCAATATATTTGTGCTATTTATATATTTTACGCCAAAAAAATATTTGGTGCAATTTTATGGCACTATATATTTTGCGCCAAAAAATATTTGGCGCTATTATATGACGCTATTATTTGGCGCTGTTATTTGGTGCTATTATTTGGCACAGTTATTTGGCGCAGATATTTGGCGCAATTATTTGGCGCTCTTATTTGGCGCTATTATTAGGCGCAATTATATGCCGCTATTAATATATTGGAACTATTATGAATATTTGGCGCTATTAATGAATGTTAAAATATTGGTGCTATTAAAATATTGGCGCTATTATTAATATTAAAATAACACTGAAAATATATTTGGTGCTATTATATTGAATGTTAAAATAACACTGAAAATATATTGAATGTTAAAATATTGGCGCTATTATGAATATTTGGCGCTATTATTGAAGTTTAAAATATTGGCGCTATTATTTGGCGCCAAATAATAGCGCCAAATATTATTGGCGCCAAATATTGATGCTATTATTGGCCCTATTATTTGGCGCTTTTATTGGAGCTATTATTTGGCACTATTATTTGGCGCTATTATAAATAATTAGCGCCAAAAAATATTTGGCACTACTTTGATTATATGTCGCCAAATAATTGGCGCTATTATGAATATTTGGCTCTATTATTTGGTGCTATTATTGGCACTATTATTTGGCGCTATTATGAATATTTGGCGGCAAATATTTGGCGCTATTATTTGGCGATATTATTTGGTGCTATTATTTGGCGCTATTATTTGGCGCTATTATTTGGCGTTATTATATTTGGCGATATTTTTTGGCGCTATTATATGGCCCTAATATTTGGCGCTATTATACGATGCTACTATTTGGACCTATTAAATGGCGCTATGAATATATTGGCGCTATTATTGGCGCTATATATTGGCGCGATTATTTGACGCTATTATATTTGGTGCTATTATATGGCGCTATTATTTGGCGCTATTATATGGCGCTATTAAATGGCGCTATTATATGACGCTATTATATGGCGCTAATATTTGGCGCTATTATATGGTGCTATTATTTGGTGCTATTAAATGGCGGCATGAATATATTGGAGCTATTATTGGCGCGATATTTTGGCACCATTATTTGCGCTATTATTGGTGCTGTTATTGGCGCTTTTATGGGAGCGATTATTGAATGTTTTAATATTGGCGCTATTATTTGGCGCAAAACATTGGTGCCAAATATTGGCGCGATTATTGATGCCATAATTTGACGCTATTATTGGCGCTATTATTTGACGCTATTATTTGGCGCTATTATTAATATTTGGCGCCAAAAAATATTTGGCGCTATTATTAGGCACAATTATTTGGTGCAATTATTTGGCGCAATATATTGGTTCTATTTATATATTTTGTGCCAAAAAATATTTGGCGCTATTATATGGAGCTAGTATTTGGCGTTGTTATTAGGCGCAATTATTTTAAGCAATTATTTGGCGCACTTATCTGGCACAATTATTTGGCTCAATTATTTGGCGCTATTATTTGGCGCTATTATTAGGCGCAATTATTTTGCGCTATAAATATACAGGCGCTATTATGAATAAATGGTGCTATGAATATATTGGCACTATTATTGTAACTATTATGAATATATTGGCGCTATTATAAATTGGCACTATTATGAATATATTGGCGCTATTATTTGGCACTATGATTGGCGATATTATTTGGCACTATTTTTTTGCACTATTTTTCGACGCTATTATGAATATTTGGTGGCAAAAAATATTTGGCACTATTATAGGGCGCTATTATTTGGCGCAGTAATTTGGTGCAAATATTTGGTGCTATTATTTGGCGCTATTATTTGGCGCTATTATTAGGCGCAATTATATATTGGCGCTATTATGAATATATTGGCGCTATTATTTGGCGATACGAATATATTGGCACTATTATTGGTGCTATTTTTTGGCACTATTATTTTGCGCTTTTATTTGGCGCGATTTTTTTGCGTTATTATGAATATTTGGCGCCAAAAAATATTTGACGCTATTATATGATGCAATTATTTGGCGCTATTATTAGGCGCAGTTATTTGGCGCTATTTTTTGGCGCAATTATTTGGCGCTATTAATATATTGGCACTATTATGAATATCTGGCGATATTAATGAATGCAAAAATATTGGAGCTATTATTTGGCGCAATTATTTGGCGCTATAAATATATTGCCGCTATTATGAATAAATGGCGCTATGAATATACTGGCGCTATTATTGGCACTATGAATATACTGGCGCTACTATTGGCGCTATTATTGGCGCTATTATATGGCGCTATTTTTTGGCGCTATTATGAATATTTGGGGCCAAAAAATATTTGGCGCTATTATATGGCGCTATTATTCGATGCTATTATTTGGCGCAGATATTTGGCGTAGTTATTTGGCTTAATTATTTGGCGCTATTATTTGACGCTATTATTAGGCGCAATTATTTTCCGCTATTAATATATTAGCGCTATTATGAATATTTGTCATTATTAATGAATGTTAAAATATTGGCGCTATTATTTGGCGCTATTATTTGGCGTTATTATTGGCGCTATTAAAATATTGGCGCTATTAAAATGTTGGTGCTATTATGAATATTAAAATAACACTGAAAATATATTTGGCGCTATTATATTGAATGTCAAAATAACACTGAAAGTATATTGAATGTTAAAATATTGGCGCTATTATGAATATTTGGCGCTATTATTTGGCGCCAAATAATAGCGCCAAATATTGGCGCCAAATATTGTTGGCGCCAAATATTAGTGCTATTATTGGTGCAATTATTTGGCGCTTTTATTGGTGCTACTATGAATATTTGATGCCAAAAAATATTTGGCGTTACTATGAATATATAGCACTATTATTTGGCGAAATTATTTGGCGCTATTATTTGGCTCTATTATATTTGGCGCTATTATATGGCGCTATTATATCGCGCTATTATATGACGCTAATATTTGACGCTATTATATGACGCTATTATTTGGCCCTATTAAATGGCGCTATGAATATATGGGTGATATTATTGGCGCTATATATTGGTGCTATTATTTGGCGCTATTATATTTGGTGCTACTAAATGGCGCTATTATTTGGCGCTATTATATGGGGCTATTATATGGCGCCAATATTTGGCACTATTATATGGCGCTATTTTTGGCGTTATGAATATATTGGTGCTATATAATGGCGCTATTATTGGTGCTATTATTGGCAATGTTATTGGCGCTATTATTGAATGTTTGAATATTGGCGCTATTATTTGGCGCCAAATAATGGCGCCAAATATTGGGGCCAAATATTGGGGCGATTATGAGCACCATAATTTGACGCTATTATTGGTGCTATTATTTGGCGCTATTATGAATATTTGGTGCTAAAAAATATGTGGCGCTATTATTTGGTGCTATTATATGGCGCTATTTTTTGGCGCTATTTTTTGGCGCTATTATGAATATCTGGCGCCAATAAATATTTGGCGCTATTATGGGGCGCTATTATTTGGCCCAGTTATTTGGCCCAATTATTTGGCACTATTATTTGGCACTATTATTAGGCGCAATTATTTGCCGCTATTAATATATTGGAGCTACTGTGAATATTTGGTGCTATTAATGAATTTTGAAATATTGGAGCTATTATTTGGCCTAATTATTTGGCGTAATTATTTGGCGCAATTATTTGGCGTTATTATTAGGCGCAATTATTTGGCGCTATAAATATATTGGCACTAATATGAATATTTGGCGCTATTATTGAATGTTAAAATATTGGCGCTATTATTTGGTGCTTTTATTGGTGCTATAATTTGGCACTATTATTTGGCGCTACAATGAATATTTGGCGCCAAAAAATATTTGGCGCTACTATGAATATATGGTGCCAAATATTTGGTGCTATTATGAATATTTGGCTCTATTATTTGGTGCCATTATTGGTGCTATTATTTGGCGCAATTATTTGGGGCTATTATTTGGCTCTATTATTTGGTGCTATTATATGGCGCTATTATATGGCACTATTATATTGCACTATTATATGGCGCTAATATTTGGTGTTATTATTTGGCCCTATTAAATAGCGCTATGAATATATTGGCGATATTATTGGCGCTATTATTTGGAGCTATTATATTTGGCACTATTATATAGCGCTATTATTTGGCGCTATTATATGGCGCTATTATATGGCGCTATTATATGGCGCTATTATATGGCGTCAATATTTGGCGTTATTATATGGCGTTATTATTTGCCGCTATTAAATGGCGCTATAAATATATTGGCGCTATACAATGGCACTATAATTGGCGCTATTATTGGTGCTATTATGAGCGCTTTTATTGGCACTTTTATTGAATGTTTAAATATTGGCGCTGCTATTTGGCACAAAATAATAGTGCCAAATATTGGCACCAAATATTGGCACCAAATATTGGCACCAAATATTGGCGCGATTACTGGCACCATAATTTGACGCTATTATTGGTGCTATTATTTGGCACTATTATTTGGCAGTATTATGAATATTTGGCGCCAAAAAATATTTGCCGCTATTATATGGCGCTATTATTAGACGCAATAATTTGGCGCTGTTATTAGATGCACTTATTTGGCACAATTATTTGGTGCAATTATTTGACGCAATTGTTTGACGCAATTATTTGGCACTATTATTTTGCGCTATAAATTTATTGGCGCTATTATGAATAAATGGAGCTATGAATATATTGGCTCTATTATTGGCGCTATTATTGGCACTATTATGAATATATTGGCGCTATTATTTGGCGATATTATATATTAGCGCTATTATGAATATATTGGCGGTATTATTTGGCGCTATGAATATATTGGCGCTATTATTTGGCGCTATTTTTTTGGTGCTATTATGAATATTTGGCGCCAAAATATATTTGGCGCTATTATATGGCGCTATTATTTGGCGGTATTATTTGGCGTAGTTATTTGGCCCAGTTATTTGGCACAAATATTTGGCGCAATTATTTGGCGCTGTTATTAGGCACAATTATTTGGTGCTATTTATATATTGGCACTATTATAAATTTTTGGCACTATTAATGAATGTTAAAATATTGGGGCTATTATTTGGCCCAAAATAATGGGGCCAAATATTGGTGCCAAATATTGGCGTGATTATTGGCGCCATAATTTTGTGTTATTATTGGCGCTATTATTTGGTGCTATTATTTGGCGCTATTATTTGTCGCTATTAAGAACATTTGGCGCCAAAAAAATATTTGGCGCTATTATATTGCGCTATTATTTGGCGCTATTATTAGGCGCAATTATTTCGCGCAATTATTTGGAGCAATGTATTGGCGCTATTTATATATTTTGCGCCAAAAAATATTTGGCGCTATTATATGGCACTATTATTTGGCGCTGTTATTAGGCGTAATTATTTTGCGCAATTATTTGGCGCAATTTTTTGGCGCAATCATTTGGCGCAATTATTTGGCGCTATTATTAGGCGCAATTATTTGGCGCTATTATTAGGCGCAATTATTTTGCGCTATAAATATAGTGGCGCTATTATGAATAAATGGCGCTATGAATATATTAGCGCAATTATTGGCGCTACTATTGGTACTATTATGAATATATTGGCGCTATTATTTGGTGATATTATATATTGGCGCTATTATTTGGCACTATGAATATATTGGCGCTATTATTGGCGCTATTATTTGGCACTATTATTGGCGCTATTATATGACGCTATTTTTTGGCGCTATTTTTTGGCGCTATTATGAATATTTAGCGCTATTATGAATATTTGGCGCCAAAAAATATTTGGCGCTATTATATGTCGCAATTATTTGGCGCTATTATTAGGCGAAATTTTTTACCGCTATTAATATATTGGCGCTATTATAAATATTTGGCGCTATTAATTAGTGTCAAAATATTGGGGCTATTATTTGGCGCGAAATAATATTTGGCGCTATTATTGGTGCTATTAATATATAGGCGCTATTATGAATATTAAAATAACAATGAAAATATATTTGGCGCTACTATATTGAATGTTAAAATAACACTGAAAATATATTGAATGTTAAAATATTGGCGCTATTATGAATATTTGGCGCTATTAATGAATGTTAAAATATTGGCCCTATTATGTGGTGCTTTTGTTGGCGATATAATTTGGCGCTGTTATGAATATTTGGAGGAAAAAATATTTGACGCTACTATGAATATAAGGCGCCAAATATTTGGCGTTATTATGAATATTTGGATCTATTATTTGGCGCTATTATTGGTGCTATTACTTGGCGTTATTATTTGGCGCTATTATGAATATTTGGTGCCAAATATTTGGTGCTATTATTTGGTGATATTATTTGGCGCTATTATTTGGCACTATTATTTGGCGCTATTATATTTGGCGCTATTATATGGCGGTATTATTTGGTGCTATTATATGACACTAATTTTTGGTGCTATTATATGGCGCTAATATTTGGCGCTATTTTATGGCGTATTATTTGGCCCTATTAAATGGCACTATGAATATGCCGGTGCTATTATTGGCGCTATATATTGGTGCTACTATTTGGTACTATTATATTTGGTCATTTTATTTGGCACTATTATATGGCGCTATTATATGACGCTATTATATGGTGCTTATATTTGGCTCTATTTTATGGCACTATTATTTTGCGCTATTATTTGGCGCTATTAAATGGAGCTATGAATATATTGGTGCTATTATTGGTGCTATATATTGTCGCAAATATTGGCACTTTTATTAGTGCTTTTATTGGCGCTTTTATTGGTGCTATTATTAAATGTTTAAATATTGGCGCTATTATTTGGCGCAAAATAATAGCGCCAAATATTGACGTGATTATTGGCCCCATAATTTGACGCTATTATTGGTGCTATTATTTGGCGCTATTATTTTGGCACTATTATTTGACACTATTATGAATATTTGGCCCTAAAAAATATTTGGTGCGTTTATATGGCGCTATTATTAAGCGCAATTATTTGGCCCAATTATTAGATGCAATTATTTGGCGAAATTATTTGGCGCCATATATTGGCGCTATTTATATATTTTGTGCCAAAAAATATTTGGCGCTATTATATGGTGCTATCAATTAGCGCTGTTATTAGGCACAATTATTTGTAGCAATTATTTGGCGTAATTATTTGGCACAATTATTTGGCGCAATTATTTGGCATTGTTATTTGACGCTATTTTTAGACGCAATTATTTTGCGCTGTAAATATATTGGCGCTATTTTTTGGCGCTATTTTTTGGCGCTATTATGAATATTTAGTGCCAAAAAATATTTGGCGCTATTATATGGTGCTATTATATGGCACTATTATTTTGCACTATTATTTGGTGCAGTTATTTGGCGCTAATATTTGGCGCAGTTATTTGGCGCTAATATTTGGCGCAAATATTTGGCGCTATTTTTTGGCGCTATTATTTGGCGTAATTATTTGGCGCTATTAATATATTGGCGCTATTATGAATAAAAGGCGCTATGAATATATTGGCGCTATTACGAATAAAAGGCGCTATGAATATATTTGGCACTATTATCTGGCGCAAATATTTGGTGCTATAAATATATTGGCGCTATTATGAATAAATGACGCGATTAATATATTGGCGCTATAATTGGCGCTACTATTGGCACTATTATGAATATACTGGTGCTATTATATATTTTCGCTATTATGAATATATTGGTGCTATTATTTGGTGCTATGAATATATTGGCGCTATTATTGGCGCTATTAAATGGCGCTATTTTTTGACACTATTTTTTGGCGCTATTATGAGAATTTGGCGCCAAAAAACATTTTGCGCTATTATATGGTGCTATTATTTGGTGCTATTATTTGGCGCAGTTATTTGGTGCAGTTATTTGGCGCACTTATTTGGCTCTCTTATTTGCGCTATTATTAGGCTCAATTATTTGCCTCTGTTAATATATTGGCGCTATTATGAATATTGGGCGTTATTAATATATTGGTGCTATTATTAGGCGCAATTATTTTCCGCTATTAATATATTGGCGTTATAATTTGGAGTTATTATGAATATTTGGAGCCAAAAAATATTTGGTGCTACCATGAATACATGACGCCAAATATTTGGCGCTATTATGAATATTTGGCTCTATTATTTGGCGTCATTATTTGCGCTATTATTTGGCGCTATTATGAATATTTGGCACCAAATATTTGGTGCTATTATTAGGCGAGATTATTTGGTGATATTATTTGGCGCTATTATATTTTTCGCTATTATATCGCGCTATTATTTGGCGCTATTATATGGTTCTATTATATCACGCTATTAAATGGCGCTAATATTTGTCACTATAATATGACGCTATTATTTGACCCTATTAAATGGCGCTATTATTTTGCGCTATTATATTTTGCACTACTATATGGTGATATTATTTAGCGCTCTTATATGGTGCTATTATATGGCGCTATTATATGGCGCCAATATATGGTGCTATTATATGGCGCTATTATTTGGCGCCATTAAATGGCGCTATGAATATATTGGCGCTATATTATGGGTCTATTATTGGCGCTATTATTGGTGCTTTTATTGGCGCTTTTATTGGCACTATTATTGAATGTTTAAATATTGCCACTATTATTTGGAGCAAAATAATAGTGCCAAATATTTGCACCAAATATTGGCGTCATAATTTGACGCTATTATTGGCTCTATTATTTGGCGCTATTATGAATATTTGTCGCCAAAAAATATTTGGCGCCATTATATTGCTCTATTCTTAGGCGCAATTATTTGGCGTAATTATTTGGCGCAATATATTGGCGCTATTTATATATTTTGTGCCAAAAAATATTTGGCGCTATTATATGGCAATATTATTTAGCGCTGTTATTAGGTACAATTATATATTGGCACTATTATGAATATATTGGCGCTATTATTTGGCACTAATATATATTGCGCCGTTATGAATATATTGGCGCTATTATTTGGCATTATGAATATATTGGCGCTATTATCGATGCTATTATTTGGCGCTATTATTGGCGCTATTTTTTGGCGCTATTTTTTGGCGCTGTTTTTTTGCACTATTTGTTGGCGCTATTATGAATATGTGGCGCTAAAAAATATTTGGCGCTATTATTTAGAAGTATTATTTGGTGCTATTATTTGGCGCAGTTATTCGCCGGGCATATTTGGCGCAATTATTTGGCGCTATTGTTAGGCGCAATTATTTGGTGCTATTAATATATTGGCGCTATTATGAACATTTGGTGCTATTAATGAATGTTAAAATATTGAGGCTGTTATTTGTTACAATTATTTGGCGCAATTATTTGGGGCTATTATTAGGCGCAATTATTTAGCGCTATAAATATATTGGCGCTATTGTGAATAAATGGCGCTATGAATATATTGGCGCTCTGAATATATTGGCGCTAATATTGACACTATTATTAATATACTGGCGCTATTATTTGGCGTTATTATATATTGGCGCTATTATGAATATATTGGCGCTATTATTTGGCGCTATGAATATATTGGCGCTATTATTGGCGCTATTATTTGGTGTTATTATTGGTGCTATTATATGACACTATTTTTTGGCCCTATTATGAATATTTGGAGCTCAAAAATATTTGACGCTATTATATGGCGCTATTATTTGGCGCTATTATTTGGCGCTATTATTTGGCGCTATTATTTGGCGCTATTATGAACTTTTGGTGCCAAAAAATATTTGGCGTTATTATATGGCGCTATTATTAGGCGCAATTATTTGGCGCAATTATTTGGTGCAATATATTGGCGCTATTTATATATTTTGCACCAAAAAATATTTAGCGCTATTATATGGCGCTATTATTTAGCGCAATTATTTTGCGCTATAAATATATTGGTGCTATTATGAATAAATGGCGCTATGAATATATTAGCGCTATTACTGGCGCTATTATGAATATAGTGGCGCTATTATTAGCACTATTATGAATATAGTGGCGCTATTATTTGGCGCTATTATTGGCTCTATTTGTTGGCGCTATTATGAATATTTTGCGCCAAAAAATATTAGACACTATTATATGGCGGTATTATTTGGCACTATTATTTGGCCCTATTATTTGGCGTAGTTATTTGGTGCAAATATTTGACGCAGTTATTTGGAGCTATTATTTGGCGCTATTATATTGATTGTTAAAATAACACTGAAAATATATTGAATGTTAAAATATTGGCGCTATTATGAATATTTGGCACAATTATTGAATGGTAATATGTTGGCGCTATTATTTGGCGACATTATGAATATTTGCCGCCAAAAAATATTTGGCACTACTATGAATATATGGCGCTATTATGAATATTTGGCTCTTTTATTTGGCGCTACTATTGGCGCTATTATTTGGCACTATTATTAATATTTGGTGCCAAATATTTGGTGCTATTATTTGGCGATATTATTTGACGCTATTATATTTTCCCTATTATATGGCGCTATTATTTGGCGCTATTATATGGCGCTAATATTTGGCGCTATTATGAATATTTGGCTCTTTTATTTGGCGCTACTGTTGGCGCTATTATTTGGCACTATTATTAATATTTGGTGCCAAATATTTGGTGCTATTATTTGGCGATATTATTTGACGCTATTATATTTTCCCTATTATATGGCGCTATTATTTGGCGTTATTATATGGCGCTATTTTATGGCTCTATTATTTGGTGCAATTATTTTGCGCAATTATTTGGCGCAATATGTTGGCGCTATTTATATATTTTGCGCCAAAAAATATTTGGCGCTATTATATGGCGTTATTATTTGGCACTATTATTTGGCGCAATTATTGGGCACAATTATTTTGCGCTATAAATAAATTGGTGCTATTATGAATAAATGGTGCTATGAATATACTGGTGTTATTATTGGCACAATTATTGGTACTATTATGAATATATTGGCGCTATTATTTGGTACTATTATATATTGGTGCTATTATGAATATATTGGCGCTATTATTTGGTGCTATGAATATATTGACGCTATTATTGGCGCTATTATTTGGCGCTATTATTGGCAATATTTTTTGGCGCTATTTTTTGGCGTTATTTTTTGGCGATATTATGAATATTTGGCACCAAAAAATATTTGGCGCTATTATATGGCGCTATTATTTGGCGCTATTATATGGCGCTATTATTTAGCGCTATTATATGGTGCTATTATTTAACCCTATTATTTGGCACTATTATTTGACGCTATTATTTGGTGCTATTATTTGGCGTAGTTATTTGGGGCAAATTTTTGGCGCTATTATTTGGCGCTATTATTTGGCACAATTATTAGCCGCAATTATTTGCCTCTATTAATATATTGGCGCTATTATGGATATTTTGTGCTATTAATTAATGGGAAAATATTGGGGCTATTTTTTGGCGCTATTATTTGGCGCCAAATAATATTTGGCGCTATTAAAATATCGGCTCTATTAAAATATTGGCGCTATTATGAATATTAAAATAACACTGAAAATATATTTGGCGCTATTATATTGAATGTTAAAATAACATTGAAAATATATTGAATGTTAAAATATTGGCTCTATTATGAATATTTGACACTATTATTGAATGTTAAAATATTGGCGCTATAATTTGGCGCCAAATAAGAGCACCAAATATTGGCGCCAAATATTATTGGTGCCAAATATTGGCGCCAAATATTGGCGCTATTATTGATGCTATTATTTGGTGATTTTATTGGCGATATAATTTGGCGCTATTATTTGGCGTAATTATGAATATTCGGTGTCAAAAAATATTTGGCGCTACTATGAATAAATGTCGCCAAATATTTGGCGCTATTATGAATATTTGCTCTATTATTTGGCACTATTATTGGTGCTATTATTTGGCGCTATTATTTGGCACAATTATGAATATTTGGCCGCAAATATTTAGCGTTATTATTTGGGGATATTATTTGGCACTATTACTTGGTGCTATTATATTTTGCGCTATTATATAGTGCTATTATTTGGCGCTATTATATGGAACTAATATTTGGCGCTATTATATGGCCCTAATATTTGGCGCTATTATATGGCCCTATTATATGGCGTAATTATTTGGTGCTATTATGAATATTTGGCACCAAAAAATAGTTGGCGCTACTATGAATATATGGCGCCAAATATTTGGTGCTATTATGAATATTTGGCTCTATTATTTGGCGCTATTATTTGGCGACAAATACTGGCACGATTATTGGCGCCATAATTTGACGCTATTATTGGCGCTATTATTTGGCGCTATTATTTGGCGCTATATTTGGTGCTATTAAGAATATTTGGCGCCAAAAAATATTTGGCTCTATTATATGGCGCTATAATTTGGCCCAATTATTTGGCTCAATTATTTGGCGCAATATATTGGCGCTATATATTGGCGCGATTATTTAGCGCAATTATTTGGCGAAATTATTTGGTGCAATATATTGGCGCTATTTATATATTTTTCGCCAAAAAATATTTTACGCTATTTTATGGGGATATTATTTGGCGCTATTATTAGGCATAATTGTTTTGCGCAATTATTTGACGCAATTATTTGGCGCAATTATTTGGCGCTATTATTTGGCGCTATTATTAGGCGCTATTATTTTGCGCTATAAATATATAGACACTATTATGAATAAATGACGCTATGAATATACTGGCGCTATTATTGGCACTATTATTGGCACTATTATGAATATATTTCCACTATTATTTGGCGTTATTATATATTGGGGCTATAATAGCGTCATTTATTCATAATAGTGCCAATAATAGTGCCAAATAATAGCACCAAATAAGTGCGCAAAATAATTGCACCTAATAACAGCGCCAAATAATAGCTCCAAATAATAGTGCCAATAATAGTGCCAATAATAGTGCCAATAATATTATTTGGCGCTATTATTAGGCACAATTATTTTGCGCAATTATTTGGCGCAATTATTTGGCGCAATTATTTGGCGCAATTTTTTGGCGCTATTATTAGGCGCAGTTATTTTGCGCTATAAATATATAGGCGCTATTATGAATAAATGGTGCTATGAATATACTGGCGCTATTATTGGCACTATTATTGGCACTATTATGAATATATTGGCACTATTATTTGGCGCTATTATATATTGGGGCTATAATAGTGCCATTTATTCATAATAGTGCCAATAATAGTGCCAAATAATAGCACCAAATAAGTGCGTAAAATAATTGCGCCTAATAACAGCGCCAAATAATAGCGCCATATAATAGCGCCAAATATTTTTTGGCACAAAATATATAAATATTGCCAAATAATTATACCAAATAATTGCGCCAAATAATTACGGCATATAATTGTGCCTAATAATAGCGCCATATAATAGCGCCAAATATTTTTTGCCGCCAAATATTCATAACAGCGCCAAATAATAGCACCAAATAATAGCGCCAAATAATAGCACCAATAATAGTGTCAAATTATTGCACCAATAATCACGCCAATTTTTGGCGTTATTATTTTGAGCCAAATAATAGAGCCAATATTTAAACATTCAATAATAGCGCCAATAAAAGCGCCAATAACAGCACCAACAATAGCGCCAATAATACCGCCAATATATTAATAGCACCATTTAATAGGGCCAAATAATAGCGTTTTATAATAATGCGAAATATTAGCGCCAAATATTAGCGTCATATAATAGCGCTATATAATAGCGCCAGATAATAGCCTTAAATAATAGCGCCACATAATAGGGACAAATATAATAGCGCCACATAATAGCCCCAGATAATAGCGCCAAATAATATCACCAAATAATAGCGCCAAATAATATCGCCATATAATAGCGCCAAATATTGGTGCTATATAATAGCGTCATATTATTGCGCCACATAATAACACCAAATCATAGCGCCATATAATAACGCCAAATAATAGCTCCAATATATAGCGCGAATAATAGCGCCAATATATTCATAGCGTCATTTAATAGGGCCAAATAATAGCGCCATATAATAGCGCCAAATAATAGCGCCATATAATAGCGCCAAATTTTAGCACCATATAATAGCGCAATATAATAGCGCCAAATCATAGCGCCAAATATAATAGCGCCAAATAGTAGCGCCAATAATAGCGCTAATATATTCATAGCGCCATTTAATAGGGCCAAATAATAGCACCATATAATAGCGCCAAATATTAGCGCCAAATATTAGCGCCATATAATAGCGCAAAATAATAGCGCCATATAATAGTGAAAAATATAATAGCGCCAAATAATAGCACCAAATAATATTACCAAATATTTTTTGGCGCCAAATATTCATAATATCGCCAATTAATACCGGCAATATTTGGCGCCAATTTTTGCCACCAATATTTGGCGAAAATATTTCGTGCCAATATTTGGTGCTATTATTTGGCACCAAATAATGGCGCCAATATCTTAACATTTAATAATAGCAAAAAATATTCATAATACTGCCAATATTTTAATATTCAATATATTTTCAGTGTTATTTTGACATTCAATATAATATCGCCAAATATATTTTCCATGTTATTTTAATATTCATAATAGCGCCAATATTTTAATGGCACCGATATTTTAATAGCGCCAATAATAGCACAAAATAATAGCGCCAAATATTATTTGAAGTTAGATAATAGCACCAAATAATAGCGCCAATATTTTAATGGCACCGATATTTTAATAGCGCCAATAATAGCACAAAATAATAGCGCCAAATATTATTTGAAGTTAGATAATAGCACCAAATAATAGCGCCAAAAAATAACGCCAATATTTTAACATTAATTAATAACGCAAAATATTCATAATTGGGCCAATATATTAATAACGGAAAATAATTGCGTCTAATAATAGCATCAAATAATAGCGCCAAATAACTGCGCCAAATATTTGCGCCAAATAACTGCGCCAAATAATAGCGCCAAATAATAGCGCCATATAATAGCGTCAAATATTTTTTTGCACCAAATATTCATAATAGCGCCAATAATAGCGCCAATATATTCATTGCGCCAATATATTCATAGTAGCGCCAATATAAAATAGCGCCACTATATTCATAATAGTGCCAATAATAGTGCCAATAATTGCGCTAATATATTCATAGTGTCATTTATTCATAATGGCGCCAATATATTTATAGCGCAAAATAATTACGCCTAATAAAAGCACCAAATAATAGCGTCATATAATAGCGCCAAATATTTTTTGGCGCAAAATATATAAATAGCACCAATATATTGCGCCAAATAATTGCGCCTAATAATATCGCGAAATAATAGCACCGTATAATAGCGCTAAATATTTTTTGGCACCAAATGTTCACAGTAGCGCCAAATAATAGCGCCAAATAATTGCGCCAATATATAAACATTCAATAATAGCACCAATAAAAGCGCCAACAACAGCACCAATAATAGTGCCAATAATAGTGCCAATATATAGCGCCAATAATAGTGCCAATATATTCATAGCACCATTTAATAGGGCTAAATAATATCGCAATACAATAGCGCCATATAATAGCGCCATATAATGGCGCTAAATAATAGCACCAAATATAATAGCGCTAAATAATAGCACCGATATATAGCGCCAATAATAGCGCCAATATATTCATAGCGCCATTTAATAGGGCCAAATAATAGCGCCATATAATAGTGCCAAATATTAGCGCCATATAATAGCCTCAAATTTAATAGCGCCAAATAAAAGTGCCAAATTATAGCACCAAATAATTTCGCCCAATAATAGCCACAAATATTTGGCGCCAAATATTCATAATAGCGCCAAATAATAGCGCCAAATAATAGCACCAAATAATAGCGCCAATAATGGCACCAAAAAATAGAGCCAAATATTTATAATAGCGCCAAATATTTGGCGCCATATATTCATAGTAGCGCCAAATATTTTTTGGCGCCAAATATTCATAATAACGCCAAATATTCAAACATTCAATAAAAGCGCCAATAAAAGCGCCCATAACAGCACCAATAATAGCGCCAATTATAGCGCCATTGTATAGTGCCAATATATTCATAGCGCCATTTAATAGTGCCAAATAATAGCGCCATATAATAGCGCCAAATATTGACGTCATATAATAGCGTCATATAATAGCGCCATATAATAGCGCCATATTATAGCGCCAAATAATAGTGCTATATAATAGTGCCAAATATAATAGCGCCAAATAATAGCGCCAATATATAGCACCAATAATATCACGAATATATTCATAGTGCTATTTAATAGGGCCAAATAACAGCGTCATATAATAGCGCCAAATATTAGTACCATATAATAGTGCAATATAATAGTGCCATATAATAGCGCCATATAATAGCACCAAATAATAGAGCCAAATAATAGCCCCAAATAATAGCGCCAAATAATAGCGCCAATAATGACGCCAAATAATAGAGCCAAATATTCTTAATAGCGCCAAATATTTGGCGCCATATATTCATAGTAGCGCCAAATATTCATTATAGCGCCAAATAATAGCGCCAAATTATAGCACCAATAAAAGCGCCAAATAATCGCGCCAATAATAGCGCCAGTATTTGGCGCCAATATTTGGCGCCAATATTTGGGGCGAATATTTGGCGCCAATATTTGGCGCTATTATTTGGCGCTAAATAATAACACCAATATTTTGACATTCAATAATAGCGCCAAATATTCATAATAGTGCCAATATATTTATAGTGTCATATAATTGCGCCTAATAAAAGCGCCAAATAATTGCTCCAAATAATTGCGTGAAATAATTAGGCCAAAAAATAGCGCCAATATTTTAACATTCATTAATAGCGCAAAATATTCATAATAGCGCCAATATATTAATAGCACCAAATTAGTGCGCATAATAATAGCGCCAAATAATAGCACCGAATAATTGCGCCAAATATTTCCCCAAATAACTATGCCAAATAATAGCTCCAAATAATAGCGCCAAATAATAGTGCCAATAATAGCGCCAAATAAGAGCACCAATAATAGCACCGATATATTCCTAGCGCCAAATAATAGCGCCAATATATTCATAATATTTCCAATAATAGCACCAATAATAGCCCCAATATATTCATAGGGCCATTTATTCATAATAGGGCCAATATATTTATAACGCACAATAATTGAGCCTAATAATAGCGCCAAATAATAGCACCAAATAATTGCGCCAAATAAGTGTGGAAAATAATTGCGCCTAATGACAACGCCAAATAATAGAGCCATATAATAGCGCCAAATATTTTTTGGCGCAAAATATATAAATAGCGCCAAATAATTTTGCCAAATAATTGCGCCAAATAATTGCGCCTAATAATAGCGTCATATAATAGCGCCAAATATTTTTTGGTGCCAAATATTCATAATAGCGCCAAATAATAGCACCAAATAATAGTGCCAAATAATAGCACCAATAATAGCGTCAAATTATGGCACCAATAATCACGCCAATTTTTGGCGCTATTATTTTGAGCCAAATAAGATCGCCAATATTTACACATTCAATAATAGGGCCAATAAAAGCGCCAATAACAACACCAATAATAGCGCCAATAATATCGCCAATATATTCATAGCACTGTTTAATTGGGCCAAATAATAGTTCCATATAATAATGCCAAATATTAGCGCCAAATATTAGCGCCATATAATAGCGCTATATAATAGTGCCAGATAATAGCACAAATAATAGTGCCACATAATAGCGCCGAATATAATAGCGCCACATAATAGCCCCAGATAATAGCGCCAAATAATATCGCCATATAATAGCGCCAAATATTGGGGCCATATAATAGCGTCATATTATAGCGCCATATAATAGCCCCAAATCATAGCGCCATATAATAACACCAAATATAATAATGCCATATAATAGCACCAATATATTGCGCCAATAATAGCACCAATATATTCATAGCGGCATTTAATAGGGCCAAATAATAGCGCCATATAATAGTGCCAAATAATAGCGTCATTTAATAGCACCAAATTTTAGCACCATATTATAGCGCCATATAATTGCGTCAAATCACAGCGCCAAATATAATAGCGCCATATAATCGCACCAATATATAGCGCCAATATATTCATAGCGCCATTTAATAGGGCCAAATAATAGCGCCATATAATAGCGCCAAATATTAGCGCCATATAATAGCGCAAAATAATAGCGCCATATAATAGTGCAAAATATAATAGCTCCAAATAATAGAGCCAAATAATAGAGCCAAATAATAGCGCCAAATAACTGCGCCAAATAACTGCGCCAAATAACTGCGCCAAATAATAGTGCCAAATAATAACGCCATATAATAGAGCCAAATATTTTTTGCGCCAAATATTCATAATAGCGCCAATAATATCGCCAAATAATAGTGCCAATAATAGCGCCAATATATTCATAGCGCCAAATAATAGCGCCAATATATTCATAGTAGCGCCAATATATAATAGCGCCACTATATTCATAATAGTGCCAATAATAGTGCCAATAATAGCGCTAATATATTCATAGCGCCATTTATTCATAATAGCGCCAATATATTTATAGCGCAAAATAATTGCGCCTAATAAAAGCACCAAATAATAGCGCCATATAATAGCGCCAAATATTTTTTGGCGCAAAATATATAAATAACGCCAATATATTGCGCCAAATAGAAGCGCCAAATAATTGCGCCAAACAATTGCGCCTAATAATATCGCCAAATAATAGCGCCGTATAATAGCACTAAATATTTTTTGGCGCCAAATGTCCACAATAGCGCCAAATAATAGCACCAAATAATAGCTCCAACATATAAACATTCAATAATAGCACCAATAAAAGCGCCAACAACAGCACCAATAATAGCGCCAATAATAGTGCCAATATATAGCACCAATAATAGCGCCAATATATTCATAGCACCATTTAATAGGGCCAAATAATATCGCAATATAATGGCACCAAATATTAGCACCATATAATAGCGCCATATAATGGTGCCATATAATAGCGCCATATAAATACGTCAAATATTTGCGCCGAATAACTGCACCAAATAATAGCGCCAAATATTTTTTGGTGCCAAATATTCATAATAGCACCAAATAATAGCGCCAAAAAATAGCGCCATATAATAGCGCCAAAAATAGCGCCAGTATATTCATAATAGTGCCAATAATAGCGCCAATATATTTATAGCGCCAAATAATTCCGCCTAATAATAATGCCAAATAATAGCGCCAAATAATTGCGCCAAATAAAGGCGCCAAATAATAGTGCCAAATTATAGCGCCAAATAATTTCGCCCAATAATAGCCCCAAATATTAGGCGCCAAATATTCATAATAGCGCCAATTAATAGCGTCATATAATAGCGTCATATAATAGCGCCAAATAATAGCGCTATATAATAGTGCCAAATATAATAGCGCCAAATAATAGCGCCAATATATAGCACCAATAATATCGCCAATATATTTATAGCGCTATTTAATAGGGCCAAATAATAGCATCATATAATAGTGCCAAATATTAGCGCCATATAATAGGGAAATATAATAGCGTCATATAATAGCGCCATATAATAGCACCAAATAATAGAGCCAAATAACAGCCCCAAATAATAGCGCCAAATAATATGGCCAATAATTGCGCCAAATAAGAGAGCCAAATATTCATAATAGCGCCAAATATTTGGCGCCATATATTCATAGTAGCGCCAAATATTTTTTGGCGCCAAATATTCATTATAGCGACAAATAATAGCGCCAAATTATTGCACCAATAAAAGCGCCAAATAATAGCTCCAATAATAGCACCAATATTTGGCGCCAATAATATTTGGCGCCAATATTTGGCACCATTATTTGGCGCCAAATAACAGCGCCAATATTTTAACATTCAATAATAGCGCCAAATATTCATAATAATGCCAATATATTTATAGCGCCAAATAATTGCGCCTAATAATAGCGCCAAATAATTGCGCCAAATAATTAGGCCAAATAATAGCGCCAATATTTTAACATTCATTAATAGCGCCAAATATTCATAATAGCGCCAATATATTAATAGCACCAAATAAGTGCGCATAATAATAGCACCAAATAATAGCGCCAAATAATTGCACCAAATATTTTCCCCAAATTACTGTGCTAAATAATAGCTCCAAATAATAGCGCCATATAATAGCACCAAATATTTTTTGGCGCCAAATATTCATAATAGCGCCAAAAAATAGCACCAAAAAATAGCGCCAATAATAGCACCAAATAAGAGCACCAATAATAGCACAAATATATTTCTAGCACCAAATAATAACACCAAATAATAGCGCCAATATATTCATAATGTTGCCAATAATAGCGCCAATAATAGCGCCAATATATTCATAGGGCCATTTATTCATAATAGGGTCAATATATTTATAACGCACAATAATTGCGCCTAATAATAGCGCCAAATAATTGCGCCAAATAATAGCGCCACATAATAGCGCCAAATATTTTTTGGCGCAAAATATATAAATAGCACCAAATAATTATACCAAATAATTGCGCCAAATATTTACGGCAAATAATTGCGCCTAATAATAGCGCCATATAATAGCACCAAATATTTTTTGGCTCCAAATATTCATAATAGCGCCAAATAATAGCACCAATAATAGCGTCAAATTATTGCACCAATAATCACGCCAATTTTTGGCGTTATTATTTTGAGCCAAATAATAGCATCAATATTTAAACATTCAATAATAGCGCCAATAAAAGCGCTAATAACAGCACCAACAATAGCGCCAATAATATCGCCAATATATTCCTAGCACCATTTAATAGGGCCAAATAATAGCCCCATATAATAATGCCAAATATTAGCACCGTATAATAGCGCTATATAATAGCGCCAGATAATAGCGCCAAATAACAGCGCCACATAATAGCGCCAAATATAATAGCGCCACATAATAGCCCCAGATAATAGCACCAAATAATATCGCCAAATAATAGGGCCAAATAATATCGCCATATAATAGTGCCAAATATTGGCGCCATATAATAGCGTCATATTATTGCGCCAAATAATAGCGCCAAATAACTGCGCCAAATATTTGCACCAAATAACTGCGCCGAATAATAGCACCAAATAATAGCACCATATAATAGAGCCAAATAATAGCGCCCAATAATAGCGCCAAATAATAGCATCAAATAATAGCGCCAAATAATAGCG
Organism: Viscum album; assembly: GCA_963277665.1. Classification (NCBI taxonomy): domain Eukaryota; kingdom Viridiplantae; phylum Streptophyta; class Magnoliopsida; order Santalales; family Viscaceae; genus Viscum; species Viscum album. Next base: position 908,137,610 of record OY728127.1, on the reverse strand, counting down.
CCATATAATAGCGCCAAATTTTAGCACCATATAATAGCGCCATATAATAGCGCCAAATCATAGCGCCAAATATAATAGCGCCAAATAGAAGCACCAATAATAGCACCAATATATTCATAGCGCCATTTAATAGGGCCAAATAATAGCGCCATATAATAGCGCCAAATATTAGCGCCAAATATTAGCGCCAAATATTTGCGCCATATAATAACGCATAATAACAGCGCCATATAATAGTGCAAAATATAATAGCGCCAAATAATAGCACCAAATAATATTGCAAAATATTTTTTGGCGCCAAATATTCATAATATCGCCAATTAATAACGCCAATATTTGGTGCTATTATTTGGCACCAAATAATAGCGCCAATATATTAATATTCAATAATAGCGCAAAATATTCATAATACTGCCAATATTTTAATATTCAATATATTTTCAGTGTTATTTTGACATTCAATATAATAGCGCCAAATATATTTTCCGTGTTATTTTAATATTCATAATAGCGCCAATATTTTAATGGCACCGATATTTTAATAGCGCCAATAATAGCACAAAATAATAGCGCCAAATATTATTTGGCGCCAGATAATAGCGCCAAATAATAGCGCCAAAAAATAGTGCTAATATTTTAACATTAATGATACGCGATGCAAGACCCGCTAGGAATTGTCCTAGGAACCTTGTATAATGTTCGCGCGTTGAGCACCCGGATCGCCTCAAGAAAACAAGTGTATTTGGTGTGCGGATAGTGAAATGAGAAGGAAGGGGGAAATGGTCAAGGTAGAACCCAAAGACAACTTGTCTCTAAGAACTCTAGCCACAAGACGCCACAAAGGATGACCAATCCTTTGATAAGTCAAGAATTAAGCAAGAACACAAAGGTTGCAAGCAAAACTCACCATAATAACATTACCTTCATTCATGATGATTCAAGAGTACAAGGGGGTGGCTATTTATAGCCAAAGAAACTTGAAATTCGAATTACACATGGGGTGGCTCTTTACATTAGTCTAATGGCTAGTTTTCCATAGTCAAAAAGCCTATAGGATGCTTTTGACAACTTTGGCACTTGACCAAGACTTTAGGAGACAAGTAGCACACCCTTTTGGAAAAGAAAAGACAAGTAGCCCACCACCTTTTGACTTTGAAGATTCCATGGTGGGTGGGCTTTAAATCTCGTAGCACCACTTGGGTTGGGTTTTTAAAAGCATGTTTGGACCTTAATTAATGTAATTATAGGCCCGAATGCTTCCCCCAAGCAATGGTGTTGGGCCTCCTCTTGGAATTTCATGATTAATCCATTTAAGGCCTCCTTCATTCTCTTGGTCCGCTCCCTTGTCATTGGGCCTCCAATTCCACGCAAAGGGTCTTGTCCACTTGTGTGCATTCCGCCTTCCTCATCATGTCCGCCTCCAACCCCGTGATGCCCATGTGTTCCATGATCCTCATCATCTCCTCCCTCCTCAAAAGGATTCGTCCTCGAATCTGAAAATTCAAAGGGAGAAAGATCAGCAACATTAAAGGTAACACTAACATTCCCATACCTGTCGGGTAAATCAATCTTGTAGGCATTATCATTGATCTTCTCTAAGACTTGGAAAGGACCATCTCCTCGTGGATGAAGTTTTGATTTTCGTTGCTCCGGAAACCTCTCCTTCCTCAAGTGTAGCCACACCCAATCTCCAGGTTGAAAAACCATTTTTCGCCGACCTTTGTTGGCGTGCTTCGCTACTTGTTCATTCTTCCGCTCAATGTTGGCCTTTACCTTTGCATGGAACTCCTGCACAAACTTTGCCTTCTTTTCACCTTCAAGATTCGAAAATTGATTAGTAGGAAAAGGTAAAATATCAAGTGGAGTTAATGGTTTAAAACCATACACAACTTCAAACGGTGAAGCATTAGTAGTGGAGTGAACCACTCGATTATAAGCAAACTCAATGTGAGGCAGGCATCTTTCCCAATGTTTTAGATTTTTTCTAAGGATGGAACGCAATAAGGTGGAAAGTGTCCTATTGACCACCTCCGTTTGACCATCTGTTTGTGGGTGTGCAGTGGTGGAGAACAAAAGTTTGGTTCCAAGTTTGTTCCACAATGTCCTCCAGAAGTGACTAAGGAATTTGACATCCCTATCACTCACAATGCTCTTGGGTAAGCCATGCAACCTAACAATTTCCCTGAAAAACAAATCAGCGATATGAGTTGCATCATTGGTTTTAGAACAAGCAATAAAATGAGCCATTTTACTAAACCTGTCCACCACCACAAAGATGCTATCCTTACCTGATTGTGATCTTGGCAAGCCGAGGACAAAATCCATTGATATGTCAACCCAAGGATGAGAAGCAACAGGCAAAGGGGTGTATAAGCCATGTGGAAGCACTTTCGACTTTGCATGTTTACACACATTACAATTTCCACAAACACTTACCACATCCCTACGCATGTGAGGCCAATAAAAATGTTCACTCAATAAGGACAATGTTTTCTCAACCCCAAAATGCCCCATTAATCCACCACCATGTGTTTCTCTAACAAGCAATTCACGCATGGAACAAGATGGAACACACAATTTATTTTTCCGAAAAAGAAATCCATCATGTTTGTAAAAATCACTTTTTCCATGTTTTTCACACAACTTCCAAATTTCAGAAAAATCCACATCATTCTCATACATGCTTTTCAACATTTCAAAACCAAGTATTTTAGCATGCATTGAAGTAATAAGAGAATATCTCCTAGACAAAGCATCAGCGACAACATTTTCTTTTCCTTTTTTATGCTTAATGATGTAAGGAAATGTTTCAATGAATTCAAGCCATCTTGCATGCCGCCTATTCAACTTTCCTTGTGACTTAAGAAATTTTAGGCTTTCATGATCCGAATGAATCACAAATTCCCTTGGCCACAAGTAATGTTGAGAATTTTCTAAAGTTCTTTTGAGAGCATACAATTCCTTGTCATAGGTAGAGTAGTTCAATGCAGCCCCATTAAGCTTCTCACTAAAGTATGCGATAGGCTTAGAGTCTTGCATTAAAACAGCCCCAATTCCTATTCCAGAGGCATCACACTCAACCTCAAAAACTTTAGAAAAGTCAGGCAGAACTAAGAGAGGTGAATTGGTTAACTTACCTTTGAGTGTGGAGAAGGCTTCCTCTTGAGCTTTTCCCCACTTGAAACTCGCCCCTTTCTTGACCAACTCATTCAATGGTGCCGCGATTGTTGAAAAGTCCCTCACGAACCTTCGGTAAAAACTCGCAAGTCCATGGAAGCTCCTCACCTCATTGGCATTCTTTGGTTGTGGCCAATCCCGAATCGCCTTCACCTTCTCTTCATCAACCCTCATGCCATCAGCTCCTACCACAAAACCAAGGAAAACAACCGAATTTAAACAAAATGTACATTTTTCCAAGTTTGCAAACAACCTATTTATCCTAAGAGTCTCAAAAACATGTTTCAAATGTTCATGATGTTCATCAAGGCTCTTAGAATAAACGAGGATGTCATCAAAATACACAACCACAAATTTCCCAATGAATGGACGGAAAACATGATTCATTAAGTTCATGAATGTACTAGGGGCATTAGTTAGTCCAAAAGGCATAACTAGCCATTCATACAATCCAAACTTAGTTTTAAATGCGGTTTTCCATTCATCTCCCTCTTTCATTCTAATTTGATGGTATCCACTCCTTAGGTCAATTTTAGTAAACAAGCATGCACCATGGAGTTCATCAAGCATATCATCCAAACGAGGTATGGGATAACGATACTTTACCGTGATTTTGTTGATAGCTCGACAATCAACACACATTCTCCACTTACCATCTTTTTTTGGGACAAGAATTACCGGCACCGCACAAGGACTCAAGCTCTCTCGGACAAATCTCTTCCTTAGCAATTCTTCCACTTGTCGTTGGATTTCTCGAGTCTCCTCCGGGTTTGCCCGATAGGCCGGTTGATTGGGAAGTGTTGCTCCTGGGAGGAAGTCGATGTGGTGCTCGATACCCCGCAAGGGAGGTAAGCCATCGGGAATTTCCTCTGGAAACACATCACCAAATTCCTGCAAAAGAGAGACAACACTAGAAGGCAATGATGGGTTAAGAGAGTTAGCCGTAAAACATTCTCCCTTGCATAAAAGCATGAGAGTTTCCTCCCCCTCTAATGCTCTCTCTATCTCTCTTTTTCCAGAAAATAGGCTCACTTTTCCCTCAACACTCTTGTTTTCACTCTTATTTTCACTCTTGTTTTCAACTCTTTTATTTCCCTCATTTCTTTTGATTTCACTCATCACACCTTTTTCACTCTTGATTTTTCCACTCTTCTCAATCTCTCTATTTTTTTCTCTCTTTTCTTTTTCTCTCTTCTCACAATCTCTCTCGATCCTCACTTGGTCTTCATAAGCTTGCAAAGGTCTCAATGGTGTAAGAATAACCGTCCTCCCATTATACTCAAAAGAATATCGATTGGTGTATCCATCATGTGTGACCCTCCTATCAAATTGCCACGGTCTTCCCAACAAAATATGACTAGCATGCATTGGAACAACATCACACATCACCTTGTCTTCATACTTCCCAATAGAAAATGGAACTTGTGCTTGCTTAGTCACTTTGACATCCCCGCTGTTATTTAACCATTGCAATCTATAAGGCCTAGGATGTCTAGTTGTAGCCAATCCCAATTTATCAACCATCTAACCACTTGCTACGTTTGTACAACTACCCCCATCAATAATCATACTACATACCTTATCTTTGACGAGGCATCTAGTATGAAAAATGTGCTCCCTTTGCTCTTGATCATGTTCTCCTTCGGGTTGAGCACTCAAAGCACGCCTTGCCACAAGCATTTCTCCATGTACGGGGCTTTCTACTTCCACCTCCGAATCATCCTCAAGTGATGGCATTTCATCTTCGCTTGAGCTAGCACTAAGAACATCTCCATCATCCAGAATAATCATTGTTCTCTTGTTTGGGCATTGTGAGGCAATATGTCCAAATCCTTGACATTTAAAACATTTGATATCTCGTGATTTTGAAACAACCTTACCCTCCATTTTACCTTTAGATTCCGGAAATAATGGTTTTGGTTTGGGAAACTCCTTCGAATCAGTTTTGTGTTCCCTTACATGCTCTTGTGGTTTGGAATCCTTAAACTTGAATGAAGGTTTAGAATCCTTACCATAAGATGTAGGGCGCATCCTTCTTGCCTTTACTTGCCTCTCCGCTTTGGTGGACATGTGAAGTAGATCCTCCATGTCCTAGTAGTGGTGCATGTCCACTATGTCCCGAATGTCATGGTTGAGGCCTTCACAAACCTTGCCATGGTGGCCTCTCGCTCCTCATCAATATTCGCTCGAATCATGATGATCTCCATCTCTTTGTGATACTCCTCAACACTCATGACCCCTTGTTTCAAACCCTGCAACTTGAGGAACAAATCACGATAATAGTGGCTAGAAATGAACCTCTTACGCATTACCACTTTCATCTCCTCCCAAGTATGGATGGGTCTTTCTCCACTTCGCCGTCGACTCACTTGTAGTTGGTCCCACCAAATACTAGCATAATCGGTGAACTCCACGGCCGCCAACTTCACTTTGTTTTCCTCCGAATAGGTGTGACAACCAAAAACATGTTCGACCTTTCTTTCCCATTCCAAGTAAGTTTCAGGATCATTCTTACCTTGGAATGAAGGGATCCTCAACTTCACTCCTCCAAGATCATTGGCTTGCCTCCATGGTGGTTGATTTCTCCGAATTGGTGACTCGTGAAAATCGGATAACTCCTCCTCTTCTTCAACAACTCGCCTCCTTGGTGGTGCTCTAGAATTGGAAGGGGATTGAAGTTCATCCATCCTCGCATTCAACCTTTGGAATTGTTCTTGTACAGCCCTCATGAACATCTTAATGTCCGCTTCACTGGTGTTACTCGACTCCGCCATTTACGTATCCTGTGAGAAAAATGAAAGGGAAAGGAAAAATGGACCTCACACACTCCCTCACTTGTTTATACACAAAATAATTTGTTCGCTCGTGTTTCACTCAATTTTGGCTTTTATCAAAATGTAACACTCTTGCCTTTTACCACTCAACTTGCTTCCTATAGCGTTCTTACCCAATTTCAACAAATCGAAAGGATCTTTGAAATGTGGCAATCCCGAACTAGAATTCAAAGATAAAATTCAAATTGGATTCAAGATGAAAAATTTGGGAAGAGGAAGAAAAGGGAAGAAGAAGAATGAAAATGGGACGTAGAATTCAAAATGTTGCAATTTTTTTTGAGCCTTTAATTTTTTTTTCTGATTTTTTTTTTGTTTTTTTTTTGGCTCTTTTTTTTTGGTAGATGCAGTGGCAACAAGATGAATTTTTCAATATTTAAATGCAGGAGAAGCAATAATTTGTAACATCAAATGGAATCAACGTGAGATTTGCGTGGTTTTAAAATTGCAGAATTTGTTGCAAAATTTGAACCCGCTGTATCTCGCTATATGTAGCTCTGATTTTGATGATTCCAAATGGAGAAGAAATATGAGCTTCTCAACTACAAGAATGATATACTGTACGTCCGAAAAGATGAAGAAATGACGTCTGTAGGGGAAGAAGAAAATGGACCAGAATTGATGTTGGCTCGATTTGAAGAGAAATGAAAATGGAAGAAAGGATAAGAAAGAGAGAACCTGATTTCTTGCAAATGGGCTCTGATACCAAATGATACGCGATGCAAGACCCGCTAGGAATTGTCCTAGGAACCTTGTATAATGTTCGCGCGTTGAGCACCCGGATCGCCGCAAGAAAACAAGTGTATTTGGTGTGCGGATAGTGAAATGAGAAGGAAGGGGGAAATGGTCAAGGTAGAACCCAAAGAGAACTTGTCTCTAAGAACTCTAGCCACAAGACGCCACAAAGGATGACCAATCCTTTGATAAGTCAAGAATTAAGCAAGAACACAAAGGTTGCAAGCAAAACTCACCATAATAACATTACCTTCATTCATGATGATTCAAGAGTACAAGGGGGTGGCTATTTATAGCCAAAGAAACTTGAAATTCGAATTACACATGGGGTGGCTCTTTACATTAGTCTAATGGCTAGTTTTCCATAGTCAAAAAGCCTATAGGATGCTTTTGACAACTTTGGCACTTGACCAAGACTTTAGGAGACAAGTAGCACACCCTTTTGGAAAAGAAAAGACAAGTAGCCCACCACCTTTTGACTTTGAAGATTCCATGGTGGGTGGGCTTTAAATCTCGTAGCACCACTTGGGTTGGGTTTTTAAAAGCATGTTTGGACCTTAATTAATGTAATTATAGGCCCGAATGCTTCCCCCAAGCAAAGCTGTTGGGCCTCCTCTTGGAATTTCATGATTAATCCATTTAAGGCCTCCTTCATTCTCTTGGTCCGCTCCCTTGTCATTGGGCCTCCAATTCCACGCAAAGGGTCTTGTCCACTTGTGTGCATTCCGCCTTCCTCATCATGTCCGCCTCCAACCCCGTGATGCCCATGTGTTCCATGATCCTCATCAATTAATTAATAGCGCAAAATATTCATAATAGCGCCAAATAACTGCGCCAAATATTTGCGCCAAATAACTGCGCCAAATAATAGCGCCATATAATAGCGCCAAATAATAGCGCCAATAATAGGGCCAATATATTCATAGCGCCAAATAATACTGCCAATATATTCATAGTAGCGCTAATATATAATAGCGCCACTATATTCATAATAGTGCCAATAATAGTGCCAATAATAGCGCTAATATATTCATAGCGCCATTTATTCATAATAGCGCCAATATATTTATAGCGCAAAATAATTACGCCTAATAAAAGCACCAAATAATAGGGCCAAATATTTTTTGGCGCAAAATATATAAATAGAGGCAATATATTGCGCCAAATAGAAGCACCAAATAATTGCGCCTAATAATTGCACCTAATAATATCGCCAAATAATAGCGTCGTATAATAGCGATAAATATTTTTTGGTGCCAAATGTTCAGAATAGCGCCAAATAATAGCGCCAATATATAAACATTCAATAATAGCACTAATAAAAGCGCCAACAACAGCACAAATAATAGCACCAATAATAGTGCCAGTATATAGCGCCAAAAATAGCGCCAATATATTCATAGCACCATTTAATAGGGCCAAATAATATCGCAATATAATAGCGCCAAATATTAGCACCATATAATAGCGCCATATAATCGCACCAAATAATAGCGCCATATAATAGCGCCAAATATAAAAGCGCCAAATAATAGCATCGATATATAGCGCCAATAATAGCGCCAATATATTCATAGTGCCATTTAATAGGGCCAAATAATAGCACCATATAATAGCGCCAAATATTAGCGCCATATAATGGCCTCAAATATAATAGCGCCAAATAATAGTGCCAAATTATAGCGCCAAATAATTTCGCCCAATAATAGCCCCAAATATTTTGCACCAAATATTCATAATAGCGCTAAATAATAGTGCCAAATAATAGCACCATTAATGGAACCAAAAAATAGAGCCAAATATTCATAATAGCGCCAAATATTTGGCGCCATAATTTCATAGTAGCGTCAAATATTTTTTGGCGCCAAATATTCATAATAGTGCCAAATTATAGCACTAATAAAAGCGCCAAATAATAGCGCCAATAATAGCGCCATGATTTGGCGCCAATATTTGGCACCATTAATATTTGGCGCCAATATTTGGCGCTATTATATTTGGCGCTATTATATGGCACTATTATTTGGCGCGATTATATGGCGCCATTATATGACGCTATTATATGGAGCTAATATTTGGCGCTATTATATTGCGATATTATTTGGCCCTATTAAATGGTGCTATGAATATATTGGCGCTATTATTGGCATTATATATTGGCACTATTATTGGCGCTATTATTGGTTCTATTGTTGGCGCTTTTATTGGTGCTATTATTGAATGTTTATATATTGACCCTCTTATTTGGCGCTATTATTTGGCGCTATTGTGAACATATGGTGCCAAAAAATATTTAGCGCTATTATACGGAGCTATTATTTGTCTATATTATTATTCACAATTATTTGGTGCAATTATTTGGCACTTCTATTTGGCGCAATATATTGGCGCTATTTATATATTTTGCGCCAAAAAATATTTGGCGCTATTATATGGCGTTATTATTTGGTGCTTTTATTCGACGCAATTATTTTGTGCTATAAATATATTGGCGCTATTATGAATAAATGGCGCTATGAATATATTAGCGCTATTATTGGCGCTATTATTGGCACTATTATAAATATAGTGGCTAATTATATATTGGCGCTACTATGAATATATTGGCGCTATTATTTGGCGCTATGAATATATTGGCGCTATTATTGGTGCTATTATTTGGCGCTATTATTGGCGCTATTATGAATATTTGGCGCAAAAAAATATTTGTGGCTATTATTTGGCGCAGTTATTTGAAGCAAATATTTGGCGTAGTTATTTGGTGCTATTATTTGGTGCTATTATTAGACACAATTATTTTCCGCTATTAATATATTGGCGCTATTATGAATATTTTGCGCTATTAATTAATGTTAAAATATTGGCGCTATTATTTGACGCTATTATCTGGCGCCAAATAATATTTGGCGCTATTATTTTGTGTTATTATTGGCGCTATTAAAATATCGGTGCCATTAAAATATTGGCGGTATTATGAATATTAAAATAACACGGAAAATATATTTGGCGCTATTATATTGAATGTCAAAATAACACTGAAAATATATTGAATATTAAAATATTGGCAGTATTATGAATATTTTACGCTATTATTGAATGTTAATATATTGGCGCTATTATTTGGCGCCAAATAATAGCGCCAAATATTGGTGCCAAATATTGGTGCCAAATATTGGCGCCAAATATTGGCGCTATTATTTGGTGATATTATGAATATTTGGCGCCAAAAAATATTTGGCAATATTATTTGGTGCTATTATTTGGCGCTATTATATTTTGCACAACTATATGGCGCTATTATTTTGCGCTATTATATGGTGCTAATATTGGGCGCTAATATTTGGCGCTATTATATGCCGCTATTATTTGGCCCTATTAAATGGCGCTATGAATATATTGGCGCTATTATTGGCGCTATATATTGGCGCTATTATTTGGCGCTGTTATATTTGGCGCTATGATTTGGCGCTATGATATGGCGCTATTATATGGTGCTAAAATTTGGTGCTATTATATGGCGCTATTATTTGGCGCTATTATATGACGCTATTATTTGGCCCCATTAAATGGCGCTATTAATATATTGGTGCTATTATTGGCGATATATATTGGTGATATTATTTGGCGCTATTATATTTGGCGTTATTATATGGCGCTATGATTTGGTGCTATTATATGGCGCTATAATATGGCGCTATTATATGGCGCCAATATTTGGCGCTATTATATGACGATATTATTTGGCGCTATTATTTGGCGCTATTATTTGGCGCTATTATCTGGGGCTATTATGTGGCACTATTATATTTGGCGCTATTATGTGGCGCTATTATCTGGTGTTATTATATAACGCTATTATATGGCGCTAATATTTAGAGCGAATATTTGGCGTTATTATATGTCGCTATTATTTGGCCCTATTAAATGGTGCTATGAATATATTGGTGATATTATTGGCGCTATTGTTCGTGCTGTTATTGACACTTTTATTGGCGCTATTATTGAATGCTTAAATATTGGCGATATTATTTGACTCAAAATAATAGCGCCAAACATTGGCGTGATTATTGGTGCCATAATTTGATGTTATTATTGGTGCTATTATTTGGCGCTATTATTTGGTGCTATTATTAGGCGCAATTATTTGGTGCAATTATTTGGCGCAATTATTTGGCATAATTATTTGGCGCTATTTATATATTTTGCGCCAAAAAATATTTGGCCCTATTATATGGCGCTATTATTTGGCGCTGTTATTAGGCGCAATTATTTTGCGCACTTATTTGGCGCAATTATTTGGCGCTATTATTTGGCGCTCTTATTAGGCGCAATTATTGTGCGCTATAAATATATTGGACCTATTATGAATAAATGACCCTATGAATATATTGGCGCTATTATTGGCAAAATTATGAATATATTGGCGCAATTATTTGGCACTATTATTTGGCACTAGGAATATATTGGTGCTATTATTAGTGCTCTTATTTGGCGTTATTATTGGCGCTATTTTTTGGCGCTATTACGAATATTTGGCGCCAAAAAATATTTGGCACTATTATATGGCTTTATTATTTGGCGCTATTATTTGGCACTATTATATGGTGCTATTATTTGGCACTATTATATGGCGCTATTATTTGGCACTATTATATGGCGCTATTATTTGGCACTATTATATGGCGATATTATTTGGCGCTATTATTAATATTTGGCGCTATTAATAAATATTAAAATATTGGCGCTATTATTTGGCACCAAAAAATAGCGCCAAATATTGGCGCCAAATATTATTGGTGCCAAATATTGGCGCCTAATATTGGGGCTATTATTGGCGCAATTATTTGGCACTTTTGTTGGAGATATAATTTGGCGCTATTATTTGGCGCTATTATGAATATTTGGCGGCAAAAAATATTTGAGGCTACTATGAATATATTGCACCAAATATTTGGCGCTATTATTAATATTTGGCTCTATTATTTGGCGCTATTATTTGCGCTATTACTTGGCACTATTATTTGGCGCTATTATGAATATTTGGTGCCAAATATTTGGTGCTATTATTTGGTGATATTATTTGGCGCTATTATTTGACACTATTATTTGACGCTGTTATATTTGGCGCTATTATATGGCGCTATTATTTGGCCCTATTAAATGGCGCTATGAATATATTGGCGCTATTATTGGCGCTATATATTGGTGCTATTATTTGGTGCTATTATATTTGGTGCTATTATTTTGCACTATTATATGGCGCTATTATATGACGCTATTATATGACGCTTATATTTGACTCTATTTTATGGCGCTATTATTTGGCGCTATTATTTGGCGCTATTAAATGGCGCTATGAATATATTGTTGCTATTATTGGCGCTATATATTGGCGCTATTATTGGCGCTATTATTGGTGCTTTTATTGGCGCTTTTATTGGCGCTATTATTGAATGTTTAAATATTGGCGCTATTATTTGGCGCAAAATAATAGTGTCAAATATTGGCGCCAAATATTGACGTGATTATTGGCCCCATAATTTGACGCTATTATTGGTGCTGTTATTTGGCGCTATTATTTTGAAGCTATTATTTGACACTATTATGAATATTCGGCGCCAAAAATTATTTCACGCTATTATATGGCGCTATTATTAGGCACAATTATTTGGCCCAATTATTTGATGCAATTATTTGGTGAAATTATTTGGCGTAATATATTGGCGCTATTTATATATTTTGCACCAAAATATATTTGGCGCTATTATATGGTGCTATTATTTGGCGCTGTTATTAGGCACAATTATTTTGCGCAATTTTTGGAGGAATTATTTGGCACAATTATTTGGTGCAATTAATTGGCACTGTTATTTTGCGCTATTATTAGGCCCAATTATTTTGCACTGTAAATATATTGGCGCTATTATGAATAAATGGCGTTATGAATATATTAGCACTATTATTGGCACAATTATTGACACTATTATGAATATATTGGCACTATTATATGACGCTATTATATACTGGCGTTATTATGAATATATTGGCGCTATTATTTGGCGATATGAATATATTTGCGTTATTATTGGCGCTATTATTTGGCGCTATTATTGGCACTATTTTTTGGCGCTATTATGAATATTTGGTGCCAAAAAATATTTGGCGCTATTATATGGCGCTATTATTTGGCACTATTATTTGGCGCTGTTATTTGGCGCAGTTATTTGGCCGTAATATTTGGCGCAAATATTTGGCGCTATTTTTTGGCGTTATTATTAGGCGCAATTATTTGGCACTATTAATATATTGGCGCTATTATTAATATTTAGCGCTATTAATGAATGTTAAAATGTTGGCTCTATTATTTGGCGCAATTATTTGGCGCAATTATTTGACGCTATTATTTGGTGCAATTATTTGGTGCTATAAATATATTGGCACTATTATGAATAAATGGCGCTATGAATATATTGGCGCTATTATTGGAGCTATTATTGTCACTATTATGAATATATTTGCGCTATTATATATTTTCGCTATTATGAATATATTGGCGCTATTATTTGGCGCTATGAATATATTGGCGCTATTATTGGCACTATTATTTGGCGCTATTATAGGGGCTATTATATGGCGCTATTTTTTGACGCTATTTTTTGGCGCTATTATGAATATTTGGCGCCAAAAAACATTTGGCGCTATTATTTGGTGCTATTATTTGGCGCAGTTATTTGGTGCAGTTATTTGGTACACTTATTTGGCTCTCTTATTTGGGGCTATTATTTGGGGCAATTATTTGCCGCAATTAATACATTGGCGCTATTATGAATATTTGGCGCTAATAATGAATGTTAAAATATTGGCACTATTTTTTGGCGCTATTATTTGTCGCTATTATTTGGCACCAAATAATATTTGGCGCTATTATTGGAGCTATTAAAATATTGGCGCAATTGTGAATATTAAAATAGCACTGAAAATATATTTGGCGCTATTATATTTAATATTAAAATAACACTAAAAAAATATTGAATGTTAAAATATTGGCGCTATTATGAATATTTGGCACTATTGTTAAATGTTAAAATATTGGCGCTATTATTTGGCGCCAAATAATAGCGCCAAATAATGGCGCCAAATATTATTGGTGCCAAATATTGGCACTATTATTTGGGGCTTTTATTCTCGCTATAATTTGGCGCTATAATTTGGCGCTATAATTTGGCGCTATTATGAATATTTGGAGCCAAAAAATATTTGGTGCTGCTATGAATATATGGCTCCAAATATTTGGCACTATTATGAATATTTGGCCCTATTATTTAGCGCCATTATTTGCACTATTATTTGACGCTATTATGAATATTTGGAACCAAATATTTGGTGCTATTATTTGGCAATATTATTTGGTGTCATTATTTGGCGCTATTATATTTTGCACTATTATATCGCGCTATTATTTGGCGCTATTATATGGTTCTATTATATTGCGCTATTATATGGCGCTAATATTTGGCGCTGTTATATGGCGCTATTATTGGGCCCTATTAAATGACGCTATGAATATATTGGCAATATTATTGGTGCTATTATTTGGCGCTATTATATATTGTGCTACTATATGGCGCTATTATTTAGCGCTCTTATATGGTGCTATTATATGGCGCCAATATTTGGTGCTATTATATGGCGCTATTATTTGGCACTATTAAAGGGCGCTATGAATATATTAGCGCTATATTATGCCGCTATTATTGGCGCTATTATTGGTGCTGTTATTGGCGCTTTTATCAGCACTATTATTGAATGCTTAAATATTGCTTCTATTATTTAGAGCAAAATAATAGCACCAAATATTGGCACCAAATATTGGCGCCAAATATTGGCGCCATAATTTGACGCTATTATTGACTCTATTATTTGGCGCTATTATGTATATTTGGTGCCAAAAAATATTTGGCGCTATTATATGACGCTATTATTTGGCGCTATTCTTAGGCGCAATTATTTGGCGTAATTATTTGGCGCATATATTGGCGCTATTTATATATTTTGCGCCAAAAAATATTTGGCGCTATTATATAGCGCTAATATTTAGCGTTGTTATTAAGCACAATTATATATTGGCACTATTATGAATATATTGGCGCTATTATTTAGTGCTAATATATATTGGCGCCATTATGAATATATTGGCGCTATTATTTGGCGTTATGAATATATTGGCGCTATTATCGGTGCTATTATTTGGCGCTATTATTGGTGCTATTATTTGGTGCTATTATTTGGCGCTATTTTTTGGCGATATTTTTTGGCGCTATTATGAATATGTGTCGCCAAAAAATATTTGGCGCTATTATATGGCGCTATTATTTAACAGTATTATTTGGTGCTATTATTTGGCGCAATTATTTGGCACACATATTTGGCGCAATTATTTGGCGCTATTGTTAGGCGCAATTATTTGGTGCTATTAATATATTGGCATTATTATGAATATTTAGCGCCATTAATGAATGTTAAAATATTGGGGCTGTTATTTGGTGCAGTTATTTGGCGCAATTATTCGGGGCAATTATTTTGCGCTAAAAATATATTGGCGCTATTATGAATAAATGACGCTATGAATATATTTGCGCTAATATTGGCACTATTATGAATATACTGGAGCTATTATTTGGCGCTATTATATATTGGCACTATTATGAATATATTGGC
Source organism: Viscum album (assembly GCA_963277665.1). NCBI lineage: Eukaryota > Viridiplantae > Streptophyta > Magnoliopsida > Santalales > Viscaceae > Viscum > Viscum album. The sequence continues at coordinate 908,122,149 of OY728127.1, read as the reverse complement.
GCTATTATTTGGCGCTATGAATATATTGGCGCTATTATTGGCGCTATTATTTGGTGCTATTATTGGCGCTATTATATGACACTATTTTTTGGCGATATTATGAATATTTGGATCCCAAAAATATTTGGCGCTATTATATGGCGCTATTATATGGCGCTATTATTTGGTGCTATTATTTGTCGCTATTATATAGTGCTATTATTAGACGTAATTATTTGGCGCAATTATTTGGCGCAATATATTGTCGCTATTTATATCTTTTGCGCCAAAAAATATTTAGCGCTATTATATGGCGCTATTATTTGGCGCAATTATTTGGCGCAATTATTTGGCTCCATTATTTGGCGCTATTATTAGGCGCAATTATTTTGCGCTATAAATATATTGGCGCTATTATGAATAAATGGCGCTATGAATATATTAGCACTATTATTGGCGCTATTATTGGCACTATTATGAATATAGTGGCGCTATTATTGGCACTATTATAAATATAGTGGCGCTATTATTTGGTGATATTATATATTGGCACTATTATGAATATATTGGCACTATTATTTGGCGCTATGAATATAATGGCGCTATTATTGGCGCTATTATTTGGTGCTATTATTGGCGCTATTTGTTGGCACTATTATGAATATTTTGCGCCAAAAAATATTTGGCCTAAAAATATATAAATAGCGCCATATATTTGGCGCTATTATGAATATTTGCCTCTATTATTGATTGGTAACATATTGGCGCTATTATGAATATTTGACGCTATTATTGAATGGTAAAATATTGGCGCTATTATTTGGCGATAGTATGAATATTTGGCGACAAAAAATACTTGGCGCTACTATGAATATATGGCGCCAAATATTTGGCGCTATTATGAATATTTGGCTCTATTATTTGGCGCTACTGTTGGCGCTATTATTTGGCACCATTATTAATATTTGGCGCCAAATATTTGGTGCTATTTTTTGGAGATATTATTTGGCGCTTTTATTTGGCGCTATTATATTTTCCCTATTAGGCGCTATTATATGGCGCTAATATTTGGAGCTATTATATGGCGCTCATATTTGGCGCTATTATATGGCGCTATTATTTGGCCCTATTAAATGGCGCTATGAATATATTGGCGCTATTATTGGCACTATATATTGGTACTATTATTTGGTGCTATTATATTTGGCGCTATTATATGGCGCTATGATTTGGCGCTATTATATGGCGCTATGATTTTGCGCTATTATGTGGCGTTATTATATAGCGCTAATATTTGGCACTATTACTTGGCGCTATTATTTGGCGCTATTAAATGGTGCTATGAATATATCAGCGATATTATTGGTGCTATTATTGGTGCTTTTATTGGCGCTATTATTGAATGTTTAAATATTGGTGCTATTATTTGGCGCAAAATAATAGCGCCAAATATTGGCGTGATTATTGGCGCCATAATTAGACGCTATTATTGGTGCTATTATTTGGTGCTATTATTTGGCGCTATTATGTATATTTGGGGCCAAAAAATTTTGGCGCTATTATATGACGCTATTATTAGGTACAATTATTTGAAGCAATTATTTGGCGCAATTATTTGGCGCAATTATTTGGAACAATTTTTTGGCACTATTTATATATTTTGCGCCAAAAAATATTTGGCGCTATTATATGGAACTATTATTTGGCGTTATTATTGGTACTATTATGAATATAGTGGCGCTATTATATATTGGCGCTACTATGAATATATTGGCGCTATTATTTGGCGCTATGAATATATTGGCGCTATTATTGGCACTATTATTTGGCTCTATTATTGGCGCTATTATGAATATTTGGCACAAAAAAATATTTGGCGCTATTATTTGGTGCAAATATTTGGCGCAGTTATTTGGCGCTATTATTTGGTGCTATTATTAGACGCAATTATTTGCCGCTATTAATATATTGGCGCTATTATGAATATTTTGTGCTATTAATTAATGTTATAATATTGGCGCTATTTTTTGGTGATATTATTTGGCGCTATTATCTGGCGCCAAATAATATTTGGCGTTATTATTTTTTGATATTATTGGCGCTATTAAAATATCGATGCCATTAAAATATTGGCGATATTATAAATATTAAAATAACACGGAAAATATATATGGCGCTATTATATTGAATGTCAAAATAACACTGAAAGTATATTGAATATTAAAATATTGGTAGTATTATGAATATTTTGCGCTATTATTGAATGTTAATATATTGGCTCTATTATTTGGCGCCAAATAATAGCGCCAAATATTGGCACCAAATATTGGCGCTAATATTTGGCGATATTATGAATATTTGGTGCCAAAAAATATTTGGCAATATTATTTGGTGCTATTATTTGGCGCTATTATATTTTGCACTATTATATGGCGCTATTATTTTGCGCTATTATATGGCGCTATTATTTGGCCCTATTAAATGGCACTCTGAATATAATGGCGCTATTATTACCGTTATATATTGGCGCTATTATTTGGCGCTATTATATTTGGCGCTATGATTTGGCGCTATTATATGGCGCTATTATATGGTGCTAAAATTTGGCGCTATTATATGGTGTTATTATTTGGCGCTATTATATGGCGCTATTATTTGGCCTCATTAAATGCCGCTATGAATATATTGGCGCAATTATTGGCGCAATATATTGGTGCTATTATTTGGCGCTATTATATTTGGTGTTATTATATGACGCTATGATTTGGTGCTATTATATGGCGCTATAATATGGCGCTATTATATGGCGCCAATATTTGGCGCTATTATATGGCGATATTATTTGGCGCTATTATTTAGCGATATTATTTGGCGCTATTATCTAGGGCTATTATGTGGCGCTATTATATTCGGCGTTATTATGTGGCACTATTATTTGGCGCTATTATCAGGCGCTATTATATAGCGCTATTATATGATGCTAATATTTGGCGCTAATATTTGGCATTATTATATGGCGCTATTATTTGGCCCTATTAAATGGTGCTATGAATATATTGGTGATATTATTGGCGCTATTGTTGGTGCTGTTATTGGCGCTGTTATTGGCGCTATTATTGAATCTTTAAATATTGGTGCTATTATTTGGCTCAAAATAATAGCGCCAAAAATTGGCGTGATTATTGGTGCCATAATTTGACGCTATTATTGGTGCTATTATTTGGTGCTATTATTTGGTGCTATTATTTGGCGCTATTATGAATATTTGGCACCAAAAAATATTTGGCGCTATTATATGGCAATATTATTAGGCGCAACTATTTGGCACAATTATTCGGCGTAATTATTTGGCATAGTTATTTGACGCTATTTATATATTTTTCGCCAAAAAATATTTGGCGCTATTATATGGCGCTATTATTTGGTGCTGTTATTAGGCGCAATTATTTTGCGCACTTATTAGGCGCAATTATTTGGCGCTATTATTTGGCGCTGTTATTAGGCTCAATTATTGTGTTCTATAAATATATTGGCCCTATTATGAATAAATGGCCCTATGAATATATTGGTACTATTATTGTTGCTATTATTGGAAACATTATGAATATATTGGCGCTAGGAATATATTGGTGCTATTATTGGTGCTCTTATTTGGCGCTATTATTGGCGCCATTTTTTGGCGCTATTATGAATATTTGGTGCCAAAAAATATTTGGCACTATTATATGGCGCTATTATTTGGCGCTATTATTTGGAGCTATTATTTGGCATAGTTATTTGGGGCAAATATTTGGCGCAATTATTTGACGCTATTATTTGGCGCTATTATTATGCGCACTTATTTGGTGCTATTAATATATTGGCGCTATTATGAATATTTGGCGCTATTAATGAATGTTAAAATATTGGCGCTATTATTTGGCCTAATTATTTGGCGCAATTATTTGGCGCCTTTATTAGACGCAATTATTTGGCGCTATAAATATATTGGCACTATTATGAATATTTGGCGCTATTATTGAATGTTAAAATCTGGCGCTATTATTTGGTGCCAAATAATAGCGCCAAATATTGGCGCCAAATATTGGTGCTCTTATTGGCGCTATTATTTGGCACTTTTATTGGTGCTATAATTTGTCGCTATTATTTGGCGCTATAATGAATATTTGGCGCCAAAAAATATTTGGCGCTACTATGAATATATGGCGCCAAATATTTGGCCCTATTAAGAATATTTGGCTCTATTATTTGGCGCCATTATTGGCGCTATTATTTGGCGCTATTATTTGGAGCTATTATTTGGCTCTATTACTTGGTGCTATTATATGGCGCTATTATATGGCGCTATTATATTGCACTATTATATGGCGCTAATATTTGGCGCTATTATATGGAACTATTATTTGGCCCTATTAAATAGCGGTATGGATATATTAGTGATATTATTTGTGCTATATATTGGCGCTATTATTTGGCGCTATTATATTTGGAACTATTATATAGCGCTATTATTTGGTGCTGTTATATGGCGCTATTATATGGCGCTATTATATGACGCTATTATATGGCGTCAATATATGGCGCTAGTATTTGGTGCTATTAAATGGAGCTATGAATATATTGGCGCTATACAATGGCGCTATAATTGGCGCTATTATTGATGCTGTTATGGGCGCTTTTATTGGCGCTTTTATTGAATGTTTAAATATTTGGCGCTATTATGAATATTTGGCTCTATTTTTTGGTGCCATTATTGGCGCTATTATTTGGCGCTATTATTTGGCGCTATTATAAATATTTGGCGCCAAATATTTGGGGCTATTATTGGGCGAAATTATTTGGCGCTATAATTTGGCACTATTATTTGGCGCTATTATATTTGAGCCTATTATATGGCGCTAATATTTGGCGCATTTATATGGCGCTATTATTTGGCCCTATTAAATGACCCTATGAATATATTGGCGCTATTATTGGCACTATATATCGGTGCTATTATTTGGCGCTATTATATTTCGCGCTATTATTTGGCGCGATTATATGGCACTATTATATGGCGCTAATATTTGGCGCTATTATATTGCGATATTATTTCTCCCTATTAAATGGTGCTATGAATATATTGGCGCTATTATTGGCGCTATATATTGGCACTATTATTGGCGCTATTATTGGTACTGTTGTTGGTGCTTTTTTGGTGCTATTATTGAATGTTTATATATTGGCGCTATTATTTGGTGCTATTATTTGGCGCTATTATTTGGCGATATTATTAGGCGCAATTATTTGGCGCAATTATTTGGCACAATATATTGGCGCTATTTATATATTTTGCGCTAAAAAATATTTGGCGCTATTATATGGCGCTATTATTTGGTGCTTTTATTAGGCCTAATTATTTTGCGCTATAAATATATTGGCGCTATTATGAATAAATGATGCTATGAATATATTAGCGCTATTATTGGCGCTATTGTTGGCACTATTATGATTATAGTGGCGCTATTATATATTGGCGCTATTATGAATATATTGGCGCTATTATTTGGCGCTATGAATATATTGGTGCTATTATTGGCGCTATCATTTGGCGCTATTATTGGCGCTATTATGAATATTTGGTGCAAAAAAATATTTGGCGCTATTATATGGCGCTATTATTTGGCGCAGTTATTTGGCGCAGTTATTTGGCGCTATTATTTGGTGCTATTATTAGACGCAATTATTTGCCGCTATTAATATATTGACGCTATTATGAATATTTTGCGCTATTAATTAATGTTAAAATATTGGCGCTATTTTTTGGTGATATTATTTGGCGCTATTATCTGGCGCCAAATAATATTTGGCGCTATTATTTTTTGATATTATTGGTGCTATTAAAATATCGATGCCATTAAAATATTGGCGATATTATAAATATTAAAATAGCACGGAAAATATATATGGCGCTATTATTTGGCACAATAATTTGGCACTGTTATTTGGCGCTATTTTTAGGCACAATTATTTTGCGATGTAAATATATTGGCGCTATTATGAATAAATGGCGCTATGAATATATTTGCACTATTATTGGCGCAATTATTGGCACTATTATGAATATATTGGCACTATTATTTGGTGCTATTATATACTGGCGTTATTATGAATATATTGGCGCTATTATTTGGCGCTATGAATATATTGGCGTTATTATTGGCGCTATTATTTGGCGCTATTATTGGCGCTCTTATTTGACGCTATTTTTTGGCGCTATTATGAATATTTGGTGCCAAAAAATATTTGGCGCTATTATATGGTGCTATTATTTGGCACTATTATTTTGCGCTATTATTTGGCGTAGTTATTTGGCGCTAATATTTGGCGCAAATATTTGGAGCTATTTTTTGGAGCTATTATTAGGTTCAATTATTTGGCGCTACTAATATATTTGCGCTATTATGAATATTTGGCACTATTAATGAATGTTAAAATAATGGCGCTATTATTTGGCGCTATTATTTGGCGCAATTATTTGGTGCTATAAATATATTGGCGCTATAATGAATAAATGGCGCGATTAATATATTGGCACTATAATTGGAGTTATTATTGGCACTATTATGAATATACTGGTGCTATTATATATTTTCGCTATTATGAATATATTGGTGCTATTATTTGGTGCTATGAATATATTGGCGCTATTATTGGAGCTATTATTTGGTGCTATTATTGATGCTATTATATGGCGCTATTTTTTGACACTATTTTTTGGCGTTATTATGAAGATTTGGCGCCAAAAAACATTTGGCGCTATTATATGGCGCTATTATTTGGTGCTATTATTTGGCGCAGTTATTTGGTGCAGTTATTTGGCGCACTTATTTGGCTCTTTTATTTGGCGCTATTATTAGGCGCAATTATTTGCCGCTATTAATATATTGGCGCTATTATGAATATTTGGCGCTATTAATGAATGTTAAAATATTGACACTATTTTTTGGCGGTATTATTTGTCACAATTATTTGGCGCCAAATAATATTTGCGCAATTATTTGGCGCTATTAAAATATTGGCGCAATTATGAATATTAAAATAACACTGAAAATATATTTGGCGCTATTATATTGAAAATTAAAATAACACTGAAAATATATTGAATGTTAAAATATTGGCGCTATTATGAATATTTGGCGCTATTGTTGAATGTTAAAATATTGGCGCTATTATTTGGCACCAAATAATAGCGCCAAATAATGGCGCCAAATATTATTGGTGCTAAATATTGGCGCTATTATTTGGGGCTTTTATTGGCGCTATAATTTGGCGCTATTATGAATATTTGGAGCCAAAAAATATTTGGTGCTACAATGAATATATGGCGCCAAATATTTGGCGTTATTATGAATATTTGGCTCTATTATTTGGCGTCATTATTTGCGCTATTATTTGGCGCTATTATGAATATTTGGCACCAAATATTTGGTGATATTATTTGGCACTATTATATTTTGCGCTATTATATCGCGCTATTATTTGGTGCTATTATATGGTTCTATTATATCACGCTATTATATGGCGCTAATATTTGGCGCTATTATATGGCACTATTATTTGGCCCTATTAAATGGCGCTATGAATATATTGGAAATATTATTGGCGCTATTATTTTGTGCTATTATATTTTGCGCTACTATATGGCGATATTATTTAGCACTCTTATATGGTGCTATTATATGGCGATATTATATGGCGCCAATATTTGGTGCTATTATATGGCGCTATTATTTGGCGCCATTAAATGGCGCTATGAATATATTGGCGCTATATTATGGGGCTATTATTGGCGCTATTATTGGTGCTGTTATTGGCGCTTTTATTGGCACTATTATTGAATGTTTAAATATTGCCACTATTATATGGAGCAAAATAATAGCGCCAAATATTGGCACCAAATATTGGCGCCATAATTTGATGCTATTATTGGCTCTATTATTTGGCGCTATTATGAATATTTGGTTCCAAAAAATATTTGTTGCTATTATATTGTCCTATTTTTAGGTGCAATTATTTGGTGTAATTATTTGGCGCAATATATTGGCGCTATTTATATATTTTGTGCCAAAAAATATTTGGTGCTATTATAGGGCGCTATTATTTAGCGCTGTTATTAGGTACAATTATATATTGGCACTATTATGAATATATTGGCGCTATTATTTGGCACTAATTTATATTGGCACCATTATGAATATATTGGTGCTATTATTTGGCATTATGAATATATTGGCACTATTATCGGCGCTATTATTGGCGCTATTTTTTAGCGCTATTTTTGGCGCTATTTTTTGGCGCTATTTTTTGGCGCTATTTTTTGGCGCTATTATGAATATGTGGCGCCAAAAAATATTTGGCGCTATTATTTAGCAGTATTATTTGGTGCTATTATTTGGCGTAGTTATTCGGCACGCATATTTGGCGCAATTATTTGGCGCTATTGCTAGGCGCAATTATTTGGTGCTATTAATATATTGGCGCTATTATGAATATTTGGCACTATTAATGAACGTTAAAATATTGAGGTTGTTATTTGGTGCAATTATTTGGCGCAATTATTTGGGGCTATTATTAGGCGCAATTATTTGGCACTATAAATATATTGGCGCTATTATGAATAAATAGCGCTATGAATATATTGGTGCTAATATTGGCACTATTATTAATATACTGGCGCTATTATTTGGCGTTATTATATATTGGTGCTATTATGAATATATTGGCGCTATGAATATATTGGCGCTATTATTGTCGCTATTATTTGGTGCTATTATTGGCGGTATTATATGACACTATTTTTTGGCGCTATTATGAATATTTGGAGCTGAAAAATATTTGACGCTATTATATGGCGCTATTATTTGGCGCTATTATTTGGCGCTATTATGAACATTTGGCGCCAAAAAATATTTGGCGTTATTATATGGCGCTATTATTAGGCGTAATTAATTGGCACAATTATTTGACGCAATTATTTGGTGAAATATATTGGCGCTATTTATATATTATGCACCATAAAATATTTAGCGCTGTTATATGGCGCTATTATTTGGCGCAATTATTTTGCGCTATAAATATATTGGCGCTATTATGAATAAATGGCGCTATTAATATATTAGCGCTATTATTGGCGCTATTATGAATATAGTGGCACTATTGTTGGCACTATTATGAATATAGTGGCGCTATTATTGGCGCTATTTGTTAGCGCTATTATGAATATTTTGCGCCAAAAAATATTAGGCACTCTTATATGGCGCTATTATTTGGCGCTATTATTTGGCGTAGTTATTTGGCGCAAATATTTGACGCAGTTATTCGGAGCTATTATATTGATTGTTAAAATAACACTGAAAATATATTGAATGTTAAAATATTGGAGCTATTATGAATATTTGGCGCTATTATTGAATGGTAATATGTTGGCGCTGTTATTTGGTGATATTATGAATATTTGGCGCCAAAAAATATTTGGCTCTACTATGAATATATGGCGCCAAATATTTGGCGCTATTATGAATATTTGGCTCTTTTATTTGGCGCTACTATTGGCACTATTATTTGGCACTCTTATTAATATTTGGTGCCAAATATTTGGTACTATTATTTGGCGATATTATTTGACGCTATTATATTTTCCCTATTATATGGCGCTATTATTTGGCGCTATTATATGGCGCTAATATTTGGCGCTATTATATGGCGCTAATATTTGGCGCTATTATATGGCGCTATTATTTGGCCCTATTAAATGGCGCTATAAATATATTGGCGCTATTATTGGCCCTATATATTGGCCCTATTATTTGGTGCTATTATATATGGCGCTATTATATGGCGCTATGATTTGACGCTATTATGTGGCGTTATTATATGGCGCTAATATTTGACGCTATTATATGGCGCTATTATTTGGCTCTATTAAATGGTGTTATGAATATATCAACGCTATTATTGGTGCTGTTATTGGTGCTTTTATTGATGCTATTATTGAATGTTTAAATATTGGCGCTATTATTTGGCGCAAAATAATAGCGCCAAATATTGGCGTGATTATTGGCGCCATAATTTGATGCTATTATTGGTACTATTATTTGACGCTATTATTTGGCGCTATTATGTATATTTGGCGCCAAAAAATTTAGGCACTATTATATGGTGCTATTATTAGGCGCAATTATTTGGCGCAATTATTTGCCACAATTATTTGGCGCTATTTATATATTTTGTGCCAAAAAATATTTGGCGCAATTATATGGCGCTATTATTTGGCGCAATTATACGGCGCTAATATTTGGCGCTATTATTTGGCGCTATTAAATGGCGCTATGAATATATTGGCCCTTTTATTGGCGCTATTAAATGGCGCTATGAATATATTGGCCCTTTTATTGGCGCTATATATTAGTGCTATTTTGGCGCTATTATATTTGGTGCTATTATATGGCGCTATTATTTGGCGCAATTATATGGCGCACTTATATGGCGCTATTATATGGCGCTAATATTTGGGGATATTATATGGCGCTATTATTTGGCGCTATTAAATGGCGCTATGAATATATTGGCACTATTATTGGTGCTATATATTGGCGATATTATTGGTGCTATTATTGGGGCTGTTATTGGCACTTTTATTGGCGCTATTATTGAATGTTTAAATATTGGCGCGATTATTGGCGCCATAATTTGACGCTATTATTGGCGCTATTATGTGGTGCTATTATTTGGCGCTATTATTTGGCGCTATTATGAATATTTGGTGCCAAAAAATATTTGTTGCTATTATATGGCGCAATTATTTGGCGCTATTATTAGGCGCAATTATTTGGCACAATTATTTGGCGTAATTATTTGGCGCAATTATTTGACACAATATGTTGGCGCTATTTATATATTTTGCGCCAAAAAATATTTGGCGCTATTATATGGCACTATTATTGGGTGCAATTATTTGACGCAATTATTAGGCATAATTATTTTGCGCTATAAATAAATTGGTGCTATTATGAATAAATGGTGCTATGAATATATTGGCGTTATTATTGGCACAATTATTGACACTATTATGAATATATTGGCGTTATTATTTGGTACTATATATATTGGCGCTATTATGAATATATTGGCGCTATTATTTGTGCTATGAATATATTGCCGCTATTATTTGGTGCTATTAATGGCACTATTTTTTGGCGCTATTTTTTGGCGTTATTTTTTGGCGATATTATGAATATTTGGCACCAAAAAATATTTGGCGCTATTATATGGCGCTATTATTTGGCGCTATTATATAGCGCTATTATTTGGCGCTATTATATGGTGCTATTATTTAGCCCTATTATTTGGTACTATTATTTGACGCTATTATTTGGCGCAATTATTTGGCGCAATTATTTGGCGCAAATTTTTGGCGCAATTATTTGGTGCTATTATTTGGCGCAATTATTAGGCGCAATTATTTTCCTCTATTAATATATTGGCGCTATTATGGATATTTTGTGCTATTAATTAATGGGAAAATTTTGGGGCTATTTTTTGGCGCTATTATTTGGCGTCAAATAATATTTGGCGCTATTATTGGCACTATTAAAATATCGGCGCTATTAAAATATTGGCGCTATAATGAATATTAAAATAACACTGAAAATATATTTGGCGCTATTATATTGAATGTTAAAATAACACTGAAAATATATTAAATGATAAAATATTGGTGCTATTATGAATATTTGGCACTATTATTGAATGTTAAAATATTGGCGCTATTATTTGGTGCCAAATAATAGCACCAAATATTGGCGCCAAATATTATTGGAGCCAAATATTGGCGCCAAATATTGGCGCTATTGTTGATGCTATTATTTGGCGCTTTTATTGGCGATATAATTTGGCGCTATTATTTGGCGCAATTATGAATATTCGGTGCCAAAAAATATTTGGCGCTACTATGAATATAAGGCCCCAAATATTTGGCGCTATTATGAATATTTGGCTCTATTATTTGGCGCTATTATTGGTGCTATTATTTTGCGCTATTATATGGCACTATTATGAATATTTGGCGACAAATATTTAGTGCTATTATTTGGTGATATTATTTGGCACTATTATTTGGCGCTATTATATTTTGTGCTATTATATGGTGATATTGTTTGATGCTATTATATGGCACTAATATTTGGCGCTATTATATGGCACTAATATTTGGCACTATTATATGGCCCTATTATATGGCGCAATTATTTGGTGCTATTATGAATATTTGGTGCCAAATAATAGTTGGCGCTACTATGAATATATGGCGCCAAATATTTGACACTATTATGAATATTTGGCTCTATTATTTGGCGCTATTATTTGGCGCCAAATATTGGCACGATTATTGACGCCATAATTTGACGCTATTATTGGCGCTATTATTTGGCGCTATTATTTGGTGCTATTATGAATATTTGGCACCAAAAAATATTTGTCTCTGTTATATGGCGCTATAATTTGGCGCAATTATTTGGCGCAATATATTGGCGCTATATATTGGCGCTATATATTGGCATGATTATTTGACGCAATTATTTGGCGAAATTATTTGGTGCAATATATTGGTGTTATTTATATATTTTTCGCCAAAAAATATTTGGCGCTATTTTATGGGGCTATTATTTGGCACTGTTATTAGGCACAATTATTTTGCACAATTATTTGGAGCAATTATTTGGCACAATTATTTGGCGCAATTATATGGCGCTATTATTTGGCGCAATTATTTGGCGCAATTATATGGCGCTATTATTTGGCGCTATTATTAGGCGCAATTATTTTGCGATATAAATATATAGGCGCTATTATGAATAAATGGCGCTATGAATATATTGGCGCTATTATTGGCACTATTATTGGCACTATTATGAATATATTGGTGCTATTATTTGGCGCTATTATATATTGGCGCTATTATTTTGCACTATGAATATATTGGCGCTATTATTGGCGCTATTTTTTGGAGCTATTTTTTGGCGATACCATTAGCGCTATTTTTTGGCGCTAATTTTTGGCACTATTATGAATATTTGGTGCCGAAAAATATTTGGCGCTATTATATGGTGCTACTGTTTGGCGGAATTATTTGGTGCTATTATTTGGCGCTAATATTAGGCACACTTATTTGGTGCTATTAATATATTGGCGCTATTATGAATATTTGGCGTTATGATATCGCCAATATATAGCATCAATAATATCGCCAATATATTAATAGCACTATTTAATAGGGCCAAATAATAGCGCCATATAATAGCGCCAAATATTAGCGCCATATAATAGTGCAATATAATAGCGCCATATAATAGCGCCATATAATAGTGCAATATAATAGCGCCATATAATAGCGCCATATAATAGCACCAAATAATATATCCAAAAAATAGACCCAAATAATAGCACCAAATAATAGCGCCAATAATGGCGCCAAATAATAGATCCAAACATTCATAATACCTCCAAATATTCATAGTAGCGCCAAATATTTTTTGGCGCCAAATAGTCATTATAGCGCCAAATAATAGCGCCAAATAATAGCGCCAAATTATAGCACCAATAAAAGCGCTGAATAATAACGCCAGTAATAGCGCCAATATTTGGCGCCAAATAATAGCGCCAATATTTTAACATTCAATAATAGTGCCAAATATTCTTAATAGTGCCAATATATTTATAACGCCAAATAACTGCGCCTAATAATAGCGCCAAATAATTGCACCAAATAATTAGGCCAAATAATAGCGCCAATATTTTAACATTTATTAAAAGTGCCAAATATTCATAATAGCGTCAATATATTAATAGCACCAAATAAGTGTACATAATAATAGTTCCAAATAATAGCGCCAAATAATTGCGCCAAATATTTGCCCCAAATAACTGTGCCAAATAATGGCTCCAAATAATAGTGCAAAATAATAGCGCCATATAATAGTGCCAAATATTTTTTGGCCCCAAATATTCATAATAGCACCAAAAAATAGCGTCAAAAAATAGCGCAAATAATAGCGCCAAATAAGAGCACCAATAATAGCACCAATATATTACTAACACCAAATAATAGCTCCAAATAATAGCGTCAATATATTCATAATGTTGCCAATAATAGCGCCAATAATAGCGCCAATATATTCATATGGCCATTTATTCATAATAGGGCCAATATATTTATAGCGCACAATAATTGCGCCTAATAATAGCACCAAATAATAGAGCCAAATAATTGCGCCAAATAAGTGCGCAAAATAATTTCGACTAATAACAGCGCCAAATAATAGCGCCATATAATAGCGCCAAATATTTTTTGGGGCAAAATATATAAATAGCGACAAATAATTATGCCAAATAATTGCGCCAAATAATTGCGCCAAATAATTGCGACTAATAATAGCACCATATAATAGCGCAAAATATTTTTTGGCGCCAAATATTCATAATAGCGCCAAATAATAGCACCAAATAATAGCGCCAAATAATAGCACCAATAATAACGTCAAATTATGGCACCAATAATCATGCCAATTTTTGGCGCTATTATTTTGAGCCAAATAATAGCGCAAATATTTAAACGTTCAATAATAGAACCAATAAAAGCGCCAATAACAGCACCAACAATAGCGCCAATAATATCGCCAATATATTCATAGCACCATTTAATAGGGCCAAATAATAGCGCCATATAATAACGCCAAATATTAGTACCAAATATTAGCGCCAGATAATAGCGCCAAATAATAGCGCTACATAATAGCGCCAAATATAATAGCGCCACATAATAGCCCCAGATAATATCGCCAAATAATATCGCCAAATAATAGCGCCAAATAATATCGCCATATAATAGCGCCAAATATTGGTGCCATATAATAACGCCATATTATAGCGCCATATAATAGCACCAAATCATAGCGCCATATAATAACGCCAAATATAATAACGCCAATATATAGCACTAATAATAGCGCCAATATATTCATAGCGCCATTTAATAGGGTCAAATAATAGCGCCATATAATAGCGCCACATAATAGCGCCATATAATAGCGCCAAATTTTAGCACCATATAATAGCACCCTATAATAGCGCCAAATCATAGCACCAAATATAATAGTGCCAAATAATAGCGCCAATAATAGGGCCAATATATTCAATGCGTCATTTAATGGGTCCAAATAATAGAGCCATATAATAGCGCCAAATATTAGCGCCAAATAATATTGCCAAATATTTTTTGGCGCCAAATATTCATAATATCGCCAAATAATAGCGCCAATATTTGCGTCAATATTTGGCACCAATATTTGGCGCCAATATTTGGCGCTATTATTTGGCGCCAAATAATAGAGCCAATATATTTACATTCAATAATAGGGAAAAATATTCATAATACCGCCAATATTTTAATATTCAATATATTTTCAGTTTTATTTTGACATTCAATATAATAGAGTGAAATATATTTTCCGTGTTATTTTAATATTCATAATAGCGCCAATATTTTAATGGCACCGATATTTTAATAGCGCCAATAATAGCACAAAATAATAGCGCCAAATATTATTTGGCGCCAGATAATAGCGCCAAATAATAGCGCCAAAAAATAGCGCCAATATTTTAACATTAATTAATAGTGAAAAATATTCATAATAGCGCCAATATATTAATAGCGGCAAATAATTGCGTCAAATATTAGCACCAAATAATAGCGCCAAATAACTGCGCCATATAATAGCGCTAAATATTTTTTTGCGCCAAATATTCATAATAGTGCCAATAATAGCGCCATATAATAGCGCCATATAATAGCGCCAAATATTTCTTGGCGCAAAATATATAAATAGCGCCAATATATTGCGCCAAATAATTGCGCCAAATAATTGCACCTAATAATATCGCCAAATAATAGCGCCGTATAATAGCGCTAAATATTTTTTGTCGCCAAATGTTCACAATAGCGCCAAATAATAGCGTCAAATAATGGCGCCAATATATAAACATTCAATAATAGCACCAATAAAAGCGCCAACAAGAGCACCAATAACAGCGCCAATAATAGTGCCAATATATAGCGCCAATAATAGGGCCAATATATTCATAGCACCACTAAATAGGGCCAAATAGTATCGCAATATAATAGCGCCAAATATTAGTGCCATATAATAGCGCCATATAATGACACCATATAATCGCGCCAAATAATAGCGCCAAATATAGTAGCGCCAAATAATAGCACCGATATATAGCGCCAATAATAGCACCGATATATTCATAGCGCAATTTAATAGCGCAAAATAATAGCGCCATATAATAGCGACAAATATTAGTGCCATATAATAGCCTCAAATATAATAGCGCCAAATAATAGTGCCAAATTATAGCGCTAAATAATTTCGCCCAATAATAGCCCCAAATATTAGGCGCCAAATATTCATAATAGCGCCGAATAATAGCACCAATAATGGCACCAAAAAATAGAGCCAAATATTCATAATAGCACCAAATATTTGGCGCCATATATTCATAGTAGCGCCAAATATTTTTTGGCGCGAAATCTTCATAATCGTGCCAAATATTTAAACATTCAATAAAAGCGCCAATAAAAGCGCCCATAACAGCACCAATAATAGCGCCAATTATAGCGGCATTGTATAGCACCAATAATAGCGCCAATATATTCATAGAGCCATTTAATAGCGCCAAATAATAGCCCCATATAATTGCACCAAATATTGACGCCATATAATAGCACCATATAATAGCGCCATATAATAGCGCCATATAATAGAATCAAATAATAGAGCCAAATTATAGCCCCAAATAATAGCGCCAAATAATAACGCCAATAATTGCGCCAAATAATAGAGCCAAATATTCATAATAGCGCCAAATATTTGGCGCCATATATTCATAGTAGCGCCAAATATTTTTTGGCGCCAAATATTCATTATAGCGTCAAATAATAGCGCCAAATTATAGCACCAATAAAAGTGCCAAATAATAGATCCAATAATAGGGCCAATATTTGGCGCCAATAATATTTGGTGCCAATATTTGGAGCTATTATTTGGCGCCAAATAATAGCGACAATATTTTAACATTCTATAATAGTGCCAAATATTCATAATAGTGCCAATATATTTATAGCGCCAAATAATTGCGCCTAATAATAGCGCCAAATAATTGCACTAAATAATTGCGCCAAATAATTAGGCCAAATAATAGCGCCAATATTTAAACATTCATTAATAGCCCCAAATATTCATAATAGCGCCAATATATTAATAGCACCAAATAAGTGCGCATAATAATAGCGCCAAATAATAGTGCCAAATAATTGCACCAAATATTTTCCCCAAATAACTGTGCCAAATAATAGCTCCAATTAATAGCGCCAAATAATAGCACCATATAATAGTGCCAAATATTTTTTTGGCGCCAAATATTCATAATAGCGCAAAAAAATAGCGCCAAATAAGAGCACCAATAATAGCACAAATATATTCCTAGCGCCAAATAATAGCGCCAATATATTCATAATGTTGCCAATAATAGCGACAATAATAGATCCAATATATTCATAGGGCCATTTATTCATAATAGGGCCAATATATTTATAGCGCACAATAATTGTGCCTAATAATAGCGCCAAATAATTTCACCAAATAATTGCGCCAAATAAGTGCGCAAAATAATTGCGCCTAATAACAGCGCCAAATAATAGCGCCATATAATAGCGCCAAATATTTTTTGGCGCAAAATATATAAATAGCACCAAATAATTATGCCAAATAATTGCACCAAATAATTGCGACAAATAATTTTGCCTAATAATAGCGCCATATAATAGCGCCAAATATTTTTTGCCGCCAAATATTCATAATAGTGCCAAATAATATCACCAAATAATAGCGCCAAATAATAGCACCAATAATAGCGTCAGATTATTGCACCAATAATCACGCAAATTTTTTGCGTTATTATTTTGAGCCAAATAATAGCGCCAATATTTAAAAATTCAATAATAGCACCAATAAAAGCGTCAATAACATCACCAACAATAGCGCCAATAATATCGCCAATATATTCATATCACCATTTAATAGGGCCAAATAATAGCGCCATATAATAACGCCAAATATTAGCGCCAAATATTAGCGCCATATAATAGTGCTATATAATAGCGCCAGATAATAGCCCCAAATAATAGCGCCACATAATAGCGCCAAATATAATAGCGCCACATAATAGCCCCAGATAATAGCGCCAAATAATATCGCCAAATAATAGCGTCAAATAATATCGCCATATAATAGCGCCAAATATTGGCGCCATATAATAGCGTCATATTTCAGCACCATATAATAACGCCAAATATAATAGTGCCAAATAATAGCTCCAATATATAGCGCCAATAATAGCGCCAATATATTCATAGCGCCATTTAATAGGGCCAAATAATAGCGCCATATAATAGCGCCAAATAATAGCGCTATATAATAGCACCAAATTTTAGCACCATATAATAGCGCCATATAATAGCGCCAAATATAATAGCGCCAAATAGTAGCGCCAATAATCACGCCAATATATTCATAGCGCCATTTAATAGGGCCAAATAATAGCGCCATATAATAGCGTCAAATATTAGAACCATATAATAGCGCAAAATAATAGCGCCATATAATAGTGAAAAATATAATAGCGCCAAATAATAGCACCAAATAATATTGCCAAATATTTTTTGGCACCAAATATTCATAATATCGCCAATTAATAACGCCAATATTTGGCGCTATTATTGAATGTAAAAATATTGGCACTATTATTTGGTGCCAAATAGTTGCGCCAAATATTGGTGACAAATATTATTGGTGCCAAATATTGGCGCTAAATATTGGCGCTATTATTTTGCGCTTTTATTGGCGATATAATTTGGTGCTGTTATTTGGCGCTATTATGAATATTTGCTGTCAAAAAATATTTGGCACTGCTATGAATATATGGCGCCAAATATTTGGTGCTATTATGAATATTTGGCTCTATTATTTGGCGTTATTATTGGCACCAATAATATTTGGCGCTTTTATTTGGCGCTATTATGAATATTTGGCGCCAAATATTTGGTGCTATTATTTGGTGATATTATTTGGCGCTATTATTTGGCGCTGTTATATTTGGCCCTATTAAATGGCGTTATTATTTGGCGCTATTATATGGCGCTAATATTTGGCGCTATTATATGGCCCTAATATTTGGCGCTATTATTTGGCCCTATTAAATGGCGCTATGAATATATAGGCGATATTATTGGCGCTATATATTGGTGCTATTTTTTGGCGATATTATATTTGGCACTATTATATGGTGCTATTATTTGGTGCAATTATATGGCACTATTATATGACGCTATTATATGGTGCTCATATTTGGCTCTATTATATTTGCCTCTATTATTTGGCGCTATTAAATGGCGCAAATATTTAACACTATTATTGGCGCCATAATTTGACGCTATTATTGGCGCAATTATTTGGCTCTATTATTTTGGCGCTATTATTTGGCGCTATTATGAATACTTGGCGCTAAAAAATATTTGGTGCGATTATATGGCGCTATTATTAGGTGCGATTATTTGGCATGATTATTGGGTGCAATTATTTGGCGAAATTATTTGGCGCAATATATTGGCGCTATTTATATATTTTCCGCCAAAAAATATTTGGCGCTATTATATGGCGCTATTATTTGGCGTTGTCATTAGGCGCAATTATTTGGTGAAATTATTTGGAGCAAATATTTGGCGCTATTATCTCGCGCTATCATTAGGCACAATTATTTTGCGCTATAAATATATTGGCGCTATTATGAATAAATGGCGCTATGAATATATTGGCGCTCTTATTGGCGCTATTATTGGCACTATTATGAATATATTGGCGCTATTATTTGGCGTTATTATATATTGGCACTATTATTTGGCGCTATGGATATATTGGCTCTATTATTAGCGCTATTTTTGGGTGCTATTGTTGGCGCTATTTTTTGGCGCTATTTTTTGGCGCAGTTATTTGGCACAAATATTTGGTGCTATTATTTGGCGCAATTATTTGGCACTAATATTAGGTGCACTTGTTTGACGCTATTAATATATTGGCGCTATTATTTGGCGTAATAATTTGGCGCTATTATTTGGCGCTATTATTAGGCGCTATTATTTGGCGCTATGAATATATTGGCATTATTATGAATAAATGGCGCTATGAATCTATTGGCGCTATTATTGGTGCTATTATTGGCACTATTATGAATATACTGGCGCTATTATTTGATGCTATTATATATTGGCACTATTATGAATATATTGGCGCTATTATTTGGCGCTATGAATATATTGGCGCTATTATTGGCGCTATTATTTAGCACTATTATTGGCCATATAATATCGTGCAATTTTTTGGTGCTATTATGAATATTTGGCGCCAAAAATTATTTGGCGCTATTATTTGGCGCAGTTATTTGTCGTAGTTATTTGGCGCAATTGTTTGGCGCTATTATTTGGCGCATTTATCTGCCGCTTTTAATATATGGGCGCTATTATGAATATTTGGCGCTATTAATGAATGTTAAAATATTGGCGCTAATTTTTGGCACTATTTTTTTGCGCTATTATTTGGCGCCATATAATGTTTGGCGCTATTATTTAGTGCTATTATTCGGCACAATTATTTGCCGCTATTAATATATTGGCACTATTATGAATATTTGGCGCTGTTAATGAAGGTTAAAATATTGGCGCTATTTATTGGCACTATTAAAATATTGGCGCTATTAAAATATTGGTGCTATTGTTAATATTAAAATAACACTGAAAATATATTTGGCGCTATTATATTGAATGTTAAAATAACACTGAAAATGTATTGAATGTTAAAATATTGGCGCTATTATGAATATTTGGCGCTATTATTGAATGTTAAAATATTGGCGCTTTTATTTGGTGAAAAATAATAGCGCCAAATATTGGCGCCAAATATTATTGGTACCAAATATTGGCGCCAAATATTTGCGCTATTATTGACCCAATTATTTGGTGCTTTTATTGGCACTATAATTTGGCATTATTATTTGGCGCTATTATGAATATTTTGCGCCAAAAAATATTTGGCGCTACTATGAATATATGGCGCCAAATACTTGGTGCTATTATGAATATTTGGATCTATTATTTGGCACAATTATTGGCGCTATTATTTGGCGCTATTATAAATATTTGACGCCAAATATTTGGTCCTATTACATGGCGATATTATTTGGCGCTATTATTTGGGGCTATTATTTGGCGCTATTATATTTGGTGCTATTATATGGTGCTATTATTTGGCGCTATTATATGGCGCTATAATATGGCCCTAATATTTGGCGCTATTATATGGCACTATTATTTGGCCCTATTAAATGGATCTATGAATATATAGGCGCTATTATTGGCTCTATATATAGGCGCGATTATTTGGCGCTATTATATTTGGCGCTATTATATGGCGCTATTATTTGGCGCTATTATATGACCATATTATATGGTGCTATTGTATGACGCTATTATTTGGCGCTATTATATGGCGCTATGAATATATTGGCGCTATTAAATGGCACTATGAATATATTGGCGCTATTATTGGCGCTATTATTGTTGCTGTCATTGGCGCTTTTATTTGCGCTATTATTGAATGTTTAATTATTGGCGCTGTTATTTGGCACAAAATAATAGCGCCAAATATTCGCACGATTATTGGCGCCATAGTTTGATGCTATTATTGGTGCTATTATTTGGTGCAATTATTTGACGAAGTTATTTGGCGCAATATATTGGCGCTGTTTATATATTTTGCGCCAAAACATATTTGGGGCTATTATATGGCGCTATTATTTGGCGCTGTTATTAGACGCAATTATTTTGTGCATTTATTTGGCACAATTATTTGGCGCTATTATTTGGCACAATTATTTGGCACTGTAAATATATTGGCGCTATTATGAATAAATGACGCTATGAATATATTGGCGCTATTATTGGCATTATTATTTAGCGCTATTATATATTGGCGCAATTATTTGGCGCTATGCATATATTGGCGCTATAATTTGCGCTATTATTTGGTGATATTTTTGGCGCTATTATTTGGCACTATTTTTTGCGCTATTTTTTTGCGCTATTATGAATATTTGGCGCTAAAAAATATTTGGCACTATTATATGTCGCTAATATTTGGCCATATTATTTGGCGCTATTATTTGGCGCAGTTATTTGGCGCAAATATTTGGCGCATTTATTTGGCGCTATTATTTGACGCTATTATTAGGCGCAATTATTTGGCGCTATTAATATATTGGCGCTATTATGAAAATTTGGCGCTTTTAATGAATGATAAAATATTGCCGCTATTATTTGGCGCAATTATTTGGCGCTATTATTAGGCGCAATTATTTGGTGCTATAAATATATTGGCAATATTATGAATAAATGGCGCTATGAATATATTGGCGCTATTATTGGCACTATTATAAATATACTGGCGCTATTATTTTGCGCTATTATATAATGGCGCTATTATGAATATGTTGACACTATTATTAGGCGCTATGAATATATTGGTGCTATTATTGGTGCTATTATTTGGCGCTATTATTGGCGCTATTATATGACGCTATTTTTTGCCGCAATTATGAATATTTGTCGCCAAAAAATATTTGGCGCTTTTATATGGCGCTATTATTTGGCGCAGTTATTTGGTGCAAATATTTTCCGCATTTATTTGGTGCTATTATTTGGCGCTATTATTGGGCACAATTATTTGCCGCTATTAATATATTGGCGCTATTATGAATATTTGGCGCTATTAATGAATGTAAAAATATTGGCGTTATTTTTTGGCCCTATTATTTGGCGCTATTATTTGGAGCTATTATTTGGCGCCAAGTAATATTTGGCGCTATTATTTGGCGTTATTATTGGCACTATTAAGAATATTAAAATAACACTGAAAATATACTTGGCGCTATTATATTGAATGTTAAAATAACACTGAAAATATATTGAATGTTAAAATATTGGCGCTATTATGAATATTTGGCGCTATTATTGAATGTTAAAATATTGGTGCTATTATTTGGCGCCAAATATTGGCGCTATTATTGGTGTTATTACTTGGCGCTTTTATTAGCGCTATAATTTGGCGCTATTATGAATATTTGGAGCCAAAAAATTTTTGGCGCTACTATGAATATATGGCGCCAAATATTTGGCGCTATTATGAATATTTTCTCTATTATTTGTCGCCATTTTTGGCGCTATTATTTGGTGCTATTATGAATACTTGCCACCAAATATTTGGTGCTATTATTTGGTGAAATTATTTGGCGCTATTATTTTGCGCTATTATTTTTGGGGCTATTATATGGCGCTAATATTTGGCGCTATTATATGGCGCTATTATTTGGCCCTATTAAATGGCGCTATGAATATATTGGCGCTATATATTTGGTGCTATAATTTGGCCCTATTATATTTGGCGCTATTATATGGCGCCATTATTTGGCGCTATTATATGGCGCCATTATTTGACGCTATTATATGGCGCCATTATATGGGGATAATATTTGGCGCTATTATATTGCGCTATTATTTGGCGCTATTAAATGGCCCTATGAATATATTGGCGCTATATATTAGCAATATTATTGGCGCTATTATTGGTGCTGTTATTGGCGCTTTTATTGGCGCTATTATTGAATGTTTAAATATTGGCGCTATTATTTGGCGCAAAATAACACCGCCAAACATTGGCGCCAAATATTGGCGCGATTGTTAGCACCATAATTTGACGCTATTATTGGCGCTATTATTTGGCGCTATTATTTGGAGCTATTATTTGGCGCTATTATGAACATTTTGCACCAAAAAATATTTGCCACTATTATATGGCGCTATTATATGGTGCTATTATTAGGCGCAATTATTTGGCGCAATATATTAGCGCTATTTATATATTTTGCGCCAAAAAATATTTCGCGCTATTATATGGCGCTATTTTTTGGCGCTGTTATGAATATTTGGTGCCAAAAAATATTTGGAGCTATTATATGGCACTATTATTTGGCGCTCTTATTTGGCGCAGTTATTTGGCGCAGTTATTTTGCGCTATTATTTGGCACTATTATTAGGCACAATTATTTGTTGCTATTAATATATTGGCTCTATTATGAATATTTGGAGTTATTAATTAATGTTAAACCATTGTCGCTATTTTTTGGCGCTATTATTTGGCGCAATTATGTGGCGCCAAATAATATTTGGTGCAATTATTTGGCACTATTATTGGGGCTATTAAAATATCGGTGCTTTTAAAATATTGGCACTATTATGAATATTAAAATAACACTGAAAATATATTTGGCGCTATTATATTGATGTAAAAATAACACTGAAAATATATTGAATGTTAAAATATTGGTTCTATTATGAATATTTGGCGCTATTATTGAATGTCAATATATTGGCGCTATTATTTTGCGCCAAATAATAGTGCCAAATTTTGGCACAAAATATTATTGGCGCCAAATATTGGCACCAAATATTGGCGCTATTATTTGGCGCTTTGGCGCTAAAAAATATTTGGCGCTACTATGAATATATGGCGCCAAATATTTGGCGCTATTATGAATATTTGGCTCTATTATTTGGCGTTACTATTGCCGCTATTATTTGGCGCTATTATATTTGGCACTATTATATGGCGCTATTATTTGACACTATTATATGGCACTAATATTTGGCGTTATTATATGGTGATAATATTTGACGTTATTATATGGCGCTATTATTTGGCCCTATTAAATGGCGCAATGAATATATTGGTGTTATTATCGGTGCTATATATTGGCGCTATTATATTGGGCGCTATTATACGGTGCTATGATTTAGCGCTATTATATGGCGCTAATATTTGGCGCTATTATATGGCGCTATTATTTGGTGCTATTAAATGGTGCTATGAATATATTCGCCCTATTATTGGCGCTATTATTGGTGCTGTTATTGGCGCTTTTATTGGTGCTATTAAATGGTGCTGGGAATATATTTGGCGTTATTATATGGTGCTATTATTTGACGCTATTATAAGGCGTAATTATTTGGCACCATTATTTGGCGCAATATATTGGCGCTATTTATATATTTTGTGCCAAAAAATATTTGGCGCTATTATATGGCGCTATTATTTGGCGCTGTTGTTAGGCACAATTATTTAGCGCAATTATTTGACAAAATTATTTGGTGCTTTTATTTGGCGCTATTATTTTTCGCTATAAATATATTGGCGCTATTATGAATAAATGGAGCTATGAATATATTGGCGCTATTATTGGCTTTATTATTGGCACTATTATGAATATATTGGCGCTATTATTTGGCACTATTATATATTGGCACTATTATTAATATATTGGCGCTATTATTTGGTGCTATGAATATATTGACACTATTTTTGGCGCTATTATTTGGCGCTATTATTGACGCTGTTATTTAGCGCTATTTTTTGGCGCTATTTTTGGCACTATTTTTTGGCGCTATTTTTTGCCGCTATTGATAATATATGGTACCAAAAAATATTTGGCGCTATTATATGGCGCCATTATTTGGCGGTATTATTTGGTGCTATTATTTGGTGTAGTTATTTGGTGCACATATTTGGTGAAATTATTTGGCGCTATTATTCAGCGCTATTGTTAGGCGCAATTATTTGGCACTATTAATATATTGGTGCTATTATGAATATTTGGCACTATTAATGAATGTTAAAATATTGGCGCTGTTATTTGGCGCAATTATTTGGCGCAATTATTTGGCGCTATTTTTTTGCGCTATAAATATATTGGCGCTATTATGAATAAATGGCGCTATGAATATATTGGTGCTAATATTGGGACTATTATGAATATACTGGTTCTATTATTTGGCGCTATTATATATTGGCGCTATTATGAATATATTGGCGCTATTATTTGGCGCTATGAATATATTGATGCGCTATTATATGTCGCTATTTTTTGGCGCTATTATGAAAATTTGGCACCAAAAAATATTTGGCGCTATTATATGGCACTATTATTTGGCACTATTATTTGGCGCTATTATTTCGCGCTAATATTAGGCGTAATTTGTCACGACCCGTCCTCAGGGCCCGTGCCGTGACTACCCCAAGCCCGCCTTCCATAGGCCAGGCGCTGGCGACTAGCACCAAAGGCGTAAAATCCCAATAACTGGGAAGGCATTGCCTTTATGAAAGAAAACAAGCACCACAGAGTACAAGTGGAAACAAAACACTAAGTACAAAAGAAAAGCTGAAAAGTAAATGGGCCAAAATACAAACCCAAAAGAAAGTACAACTACAACTGAACAAAAAGACAAACAGCTGGAAGAGGGAAGCAGCTCCTGGGTCGTCCTCCTCGGGTCCTACCTGAAGGGTAGGTATAGATAGCGCAGCTCCTGGTCGTCCACCACGGATCCTACCTGATGGGTAGGTACAGATAGCCTCCTCCACGCTGCTGTTGCGCCAACCTCCTCTGTGAGTCGTCTCGTCGCGTAGTTCACCTCTGGGTACTGACTCGTCGTGTAGTCCACCTCCGGGTACCGACTCGTCGTGTAGTCCATCTCTGGGAACTATCCAGTCCTCGAACACTCGGCCTCCGTCAGCACTGCCCGTCGTCTGCAACCAACACGACGAGGTGCGGGCATAGCCCGTGCAGGGGTGAGTATAACGATACTCAGTAGGGACCCCGAGACCCTCAATGTCTCACTAAACCAACAAGGATAACCACAAGAAGATCTCAACAGATAACCTCTACTTAGATATATGCCCATACATATACCTAAGTTATCAAGTAACCCATCTCAATCATGAGGAAACACAAGGATTATGAAATCAACGGATAACCACTACCCAGGTATATGCCCATACATATACCTAAGTTATCAAGTGACCCATCTCAATCATGAGGTAAGCACAAAGGTCAAAAGTCTCAGCTCAAACCAGGATTTTCATTTATCGAAACCGTAACTGCTGAAGAGCTCCGTCTCTGGAGTGTACAGTGGTCCTGTCACGACTCCGAGGTACTGCTCACTAACCTAAGACTGCTGAGGTACTCCTCCTATCGAGTACTGCGGGCCTGCCACCTCACACAGTAGTGCTTCCCGCCGGGGTCTGCCACTCAAACACAGTAGTGCTCCCCCCTCATAGCCTACAGAGGTACTCCTCCTGTCAAGTACCGCGGGTCTGCCACCTCACATAGTAGTGCTCCTCCACTGTGGGTCTGCCACCTCACAAAGTGGTGCTCCCCACTGGGCTACGTAAGTCACTCCGAATCGAATCGGACAAGCAGTCTTCAGGTCTCTACCGGCTACACGGTATCCGTACTCCGTACGCTCGTCTCCGGGAGTGTCCGCTCCACGAGCTACAAGTCGATAATCCAAGTATCTCAAAGTCCCACGAAGAAGTATCTCAAAGGACCGCCTCGTCATAGGGGACTCAACGCAACAGACGGCGCGTCAATCGGACGCCCGGTCTGTGAGTTATTAGCCTTTTCGTCCCAAGGGCCCGGTTGGTTTCGTGAGTGAACCAACTCGGCCGTATCTCAACTGTAACCCGAACTACCATAGGGTATACTCATAGGGACCGTTACTCAACGTGATCACCAATGCCGCTGACGGTTCGTCAAACAGACGTCAGGTCTGAAAGATATCATTTTTTCCGTTCCATGGGCACAGTTGGATTTCGGTGCGATCCAACCCGTTCACTATCCATTTGCATCCAATTCTCGGGCGGAGGATGCCAAAAGTTTTGTATCGTCAACAGGAACGCAACGCAACAGACGACGTGTCAATCGGACACCCGGTCTGTTAGTTATTGACCTTTCCGTCTCACACCCACCCTGGAAAACATCCCAGGAGGTCAACAATCCTGATCACTACTCTAGGCTAAGCACGCTTAACTGTGGAGTTTTAACCACGTAGGCTCTCGAAAAGGAAGGTTCGCCTTGAGTATAGTATACCGAAACGACCGTCTCGATCCAAGGATCGTGTTGCCGCTGACGGCGAGTCGTTTGGAGGCCCGTAGCCCAAGATACGGGCATTTGACTGAAAGTGGTCCGAAACTGGGGGGTCTGGGCCCGGGCCGACCCGGCCCGACCCCCCCCCCCCCCCCCTAGTTCGGCCGAACCTGGTCGACCTGCCCTGGGCGGTGACCCGGCCGACGACCCGGCCCGGCCGGCGGCGCGACGACGTGGTCTGGTGCGCGGCGCGGTCCGGCGCGGCGGCGCGGACCGGCATGGCGGCGCGACCTGGGCGTCGTTCGGGTGCCGCGCGCGGGGGGCAAAGCCCCCCTTTGAGAACCGCGGCCCCTTAATTGGGGCCGCTTTTGAGACTCGGCCGGGGGAAATTAATTTCCCCCGGTCTCCACTGTCCGGCCGGCCGATCCTTCCTTCGCCGACACCAGCGGAGCAAGGACCGGCGGCGGTCGATCCTTCCTTCGCCGACACCGGCGGCCCGGTGCCGGCCGCCGGTCATCTTGCTCCGCCGCGGCCCGGAACCGGCCGCGGCCTATGCCGTCCGGCGCGATGCGACGACATCACTTCCCTCTACCGCGGCCCCGCTCCGGCCGCGGCGCCTTTGACTTTCTTTGATGCGACGCGACAGCGTCGCGTTCTTGGATTTCTTTCCACGGCGCGGCGCGACGACGTCGCGCAATAATTGCCGTGCGATTCCCGCGTGGTGCGACGGCACCACGCCGTCCCGTTCCATCTGCAAGGAAACAATTATGAACATAGGAGGGGGGTTCAGCCATGTTGGTGCGGTCCAGGCCCTCCTCTCGTTAGACAATAACATTTAATCCTTTATCCTTGAAGTTCGACATTCTAGATTCAAGAATGGAAAATAAATAAATAAAATATCAACAATCCCCTACTTCGGATTCAAGTGCGGAGTAGGCTAATCAAGCCGCGGAAGACTAGCGTCGCGGAGGTCGGGCGTCGCGGAAATCGAACGTCGTTTCTGTTGAAGTCGAGGTGCGTCCGAAGAGGTACGTCGCTGGAGAAGCTTCGTAAGCTGACAGAGATAGTCCGAGGAGGAAATGGCGTCTCCTTTCGTTGACACCGGAAGAAGATCGAAAAAGCGGCATCGTCGATCTTCGAAAACACACCGGCTACGAAGAAGAGAAGCGGCGTTCTTCGTCGGAGCTTAAGTGTTCTTCATGTTCTTCATCAAGGTTGAAGAAGGTGGAGAGAGCTTCTCAAAATCTCTCAAGGTGGCAAAGGAGACCAACCCAAAATAAAATAAGCTTATGCCTTATTTTATTTACACAACTAAACATTTGAATTTCAAAAGATAAGAAACGAACCATTAATTCGTAGAATTAATTCAACGAAAGAAACAACTCATTTAATTTACGAAATAAACCGCCCAATTAAATGGTCTTTTAAGAATTTAAGAAAACGCGTCAGTTGACATTCATAATGATGGGTTTTCGCGGGTGCGTTACTTAGCGGAAAGAAACGGCGGGGCTCGTGCGGGCCCCACCTCACAAATATCCTACCAAGAGGGTAGGATATTTCTGGATAGTACCCTATCCGATTCAACTCAGTATAAGCCGCTTTTAAGTGTCTTCAAGTGGCTTAAGTGAAATAAAATAAAGTTGTCGTAAAATTATTTTATTTCTTAACTTTAAGCCCAAAAATTAAAAACCACACCCGAGCAAACGCAACTCCGGAAGAGGCGTTTCTAAGCGAATACCGGCGCTGCGATTTCATCGGTGCCCTCAGAATTCGATTCCGGGCACCGGTTCAAAAGTTAGAAAAACTCGCTCGTCCGTTCACTGGACGTACCTAAGCCAAACTTCGGAAAATGATTCCGGGCCCACCGGCCCTCAGAATCAGGTGCCGTCAGAAACTGCGTTCTTGTAAAATTCCAAAGAAAATTAAGAAAAAAATTTCCTTGGAATTTACGGGTCTTTACATTACTCCCACCACAGGGCTTTACGTCCCCGTAAAGCTTCACCACAAACTTAGGGATACAAGGGCGGTACAGTGCACGCATCTGAGCCTTCCGCTCCCATGTGCTCACCTGGAGGTTCCGTACTGCCAAGGAAAGCGCACCCGGGGAACCGATCATCCTCATAGGATCTGCTCCTGTCGATCCTCGATCCCTACTGGAACCTCCGCGAAAAACACCGCATCGCCATCGTCCAGCTCCTCATGGTCGATGATATGCGAAGGGTCGAGCACGTATCTCCTCAGTTGAGATACGTGGAAGTCGTCATGCACCTGGTGCAACTGAGGTGGATGGGTCAAGCGGTAAACCACCCCACCTACCCAGCTGAGGACCTAGAAAGGTCCGTCGAACCTCGGAGATAACTTGCCGCCTTGGCCACATCTCCATAAACCTCATCGAGGTGAGACCCGTATAAGGACGTGATCGTCATCCTCGAACTCCCGGGGTCTCCATTTCCTGTTAGAACTGAAACTCAAAATGACTGCTGCCACGAGGGTAAGGTTGACCGACTCAAGAGTGATCGGTCACACCCTCCTATGCAAGAGTTACCATGCGCTGCCTGGGGTTTCCTTTTCCGCCGACCAAGGAAAACCCATCCCGACATTTGCCTAAAACCGTCAATTTGAGTATGAACAGTTATTGCCCACTCCATACTCAAACTAACGTCGTAAGGCCTCGACACTGCCACCAAGAGATTTCAACCAGAACTCTCGCCTCGAGGGTCTGACCACACCCTCAGCGTAAGTGTGATTATCGAGTCTCCTCCCAAGGTATCTCCAGACGTGAGGGTCAAGTCCACGGCTTACCGGAAACTCTAGGTCTTTAACAAGATTTGTGAAAGCGAGGAATGATTCATATCGACGTCTGTTACTACAGCAGCCAGTAGTGGACACAGACTATCCCTTGAATCATTTCTAGAGCCATTGGGTCACACTCCTTGACCGCTTGCAGCCGCATTCTTCCACCGCCCTCCAGCTCCCTGAGCCTGGTGGGAATAACTAAGGCGGGTGGTTGTACCATGTTAGGATGTACACCACCTCATGCTGCTCTCCTAGCTCTGCCTCCACGTCTGCTGCTTTGTAGACTCATCTCTCCTTTAAGCTTCCTCTTCTTGAAACATTTAACACGCTTGAGTCTCTAAGACTGGCACCGGTTTCCTGTTTCTTACTGCACTGTGCAGTCTTCATCCGCTCCTGGATGAACTGCATCTCCTTTGCATACGATCTGGAAGAGCTGCTAAAATTTCTCCCTTAACGAAAAGAGAAACCTGGTCTCATCCCCTCTCTGGATGAACCACGCCCATTGCCTAATACAGTCAATCCTGACATGAAGGATGCATTCATGCCATGGATGATGTCGTAAGGCCTCGACGTAACTACGAAGAGATCCAACTGTCACTCTCACCTCCAAGGGTCGAGTCACACTGTCGGCATCAGTGTGTGGTCACTAGGTCTCCTTCAGTAGAAAACTCGAAAGTGAGGGTCAAGTCAACAGTCTTAGTCGAGACCACTCAGTATCAACCAAACAAAAGGACAGGAAAGCAAACAAAGAAAAGTGTCTTTTTATTATTGTAGCTCATAGTACAAGACACAAAGCAACTACAGACAAACATCAACAAAACCAGAAGCAACAGGATCAATAGCCTCCAGGTCGGAAGCTAGTCCCGCTCCTGTCCATCTGCTTCCGGAGCTCCAAGACCATAGGCCTCAGCTGCCTGAAGCTGAGCTCTCCCATGTCCTCCTGTCCCCTGCGGTTGGGGTGGGCCTCCTGGTGGTGGTGGCAACATCCCGAAGCGTCGTCCACCTCCAACTGCACGGCCAGCTCCTCTGCCATGGCCGCCTGCTCCTTGTGGTCCGCCCTGATCGAACCTCTGCCTCTGCCTCAGAGGTTCTTCATTTAACTGCTGTTCATCTGCATGGCGGGTCAGACAGTCACGTGCTATGTGACCAATTCCGCCGCAGGAGTAACACTTCATGGCAGGTCTGGCTCTATCACTTCCCTTGGTGCATCGCACTACCGACCCTGAGTCACGCGGTCGACCACCTGTAGGTCTGGACCTCTTGGACCCCTGCGTCATCTGTCTACTGCCCGCTACAGAAGACTTTGCCGCATGCCGGCTAGTGGTGGGTCCTGTTGCTGGAGACTGCTCAGTAAGAAAACTCTCCACTAAGAGGGCTCGTTCCAACACTCCTGTATGCGTCGGAATGTTGTGCGATACAACCGAAGTTCTGATCTCCCGCCTAACACCCTGCTCGAAGGTTTGGGCCCTGAAGAATGGGTCTCGTACCATATCTGTGGAGTAGCGCGAGAGGTCCGTGAATCTCACTGAGTATTGCGCCACTAACATGTTGCCCTGCCACAGCTGAAGTAACTCCTGTATACGCACCGCTCGAAGGGTGGCTGGTACAAACTCCGCCCGGAACAGGCTCTCGAAGTCTGCCCATATAAGTGTCGCCTCATCATGCATCTGAAGCATCAGGCTCCACCATCTACCTGCTGCTGCCTGAAGAAGGCTGGCAGCAAGGATCACCATGAAATCTGTCGGCATCCCCACTAGCCTGAAGACTCTCACCACAGCCTCCAGCCAATCCTCAGCCGCCTGCGGGTCCGTCCCTCCCTGAAACCTGGGTGGCCTCTGGTGCTGGAACTCATGCAGTGTGCTCAAGCGACGTGCATCCTCTACTGCTGGGGCTGGTGGCATCGGTGGCCCAAAGGGTAGTAGTACCGCGGGTGCCTCAACTGGGATAGGGCCATGTACTGAGGCCTTGTTGCTCGGCGGGCTGTCAGTACGCACCACTCTTGGGGCTCTAGCTGGTCGTCCACGGGGAGACATCCTGAAAGAAACAACGTGACATGGTCAAAAGATTATACCTGGTGAGCTGACCTGGTTTGAGCTGATATTTAAATAAAACTTCTGGAAAACACACACGCAATCAGTGTTTTCGTGCACAAAGTCAGAAATCAGTTGTCAGGGTCCTGGTGTATGGATACGTCGGCCGCCCGCACCAACACTGGACTCCCTGAACTGAAAACCACACTCGATACTCTTAACACTATTGCTTCACAGAAAGAAACATCAGAGTTTATTGTAACATCCCCAAATGATAAAGGGTTAAATGACTAAATGATATGACTAATGTCAACAAGGTGCACCTTCCTTTTCGGAAGCCTGTCTGATTAGAACTCCATAGTTAAGCGTGCTTGGCCTGGAGTAGTGATCAGGATGGGTGACCTCCTGGGAAGTTTCTCAGGGTGTGTGTGAGTGAGGACAAAGCACACTGGAAAGGACATGTGTTGGCCTGTGGGGACTATCATTAGTCAAATGACCCGTTCGGGCATGTGGGTGGACCTTGGAGTGGGCCCCACGTGTCTGCGAGGCAACTGGTGGTACCTGGTGGGCCAGGATCCGACGGCCATGTTAAGGCGGGGTGGCTGTGCTGTCACCGGGGCTCGGTTGTGACATTTGGTATCAGAGGAGGAATCTAGCATTAAGTGCATGGTGCACTGCCTGGGTTGAGATGTAGGGCCCACAACGAGGGCGTTGTGCTCTAAAGGGGGGGGGGGGTGATTGTAACATCCCCAAATGATAAAGGGTTAAATGACTAAATGATATGACTCATGTCAACAAGGTGCACCTTCCTTTTCGGGAGTCTGTCTGATTAGAACTCCATAGTTAAGCGTGCTTGGCCTGAAGTAGTGATCAGGACGGGTGACCTCCTGGGAAGTTTCTCAGGGTGTGTGTGAGTGAGGACAAAGCACACTGGAAAGGACATGTGTTGGCCTGTGGGGACTATCATTAGTCAGATGACCCGTTTGGGCATGTGGGTGGAACCTGGGGTGGGCCCCACGTGTCTGCGGGGCAACTGGTGGTACCTGGTGGGCCAGGATCCGATGGCCATGTTAAGGCGGGGTGGCTGTGCTGTCACTGGGGCTCGGTTGTGACATAATTATTTGGTGCTATTATTTGGTGCTATTATTAGGCGTAATTATTTTCCGCTATTAACATATTGGCACTATTATTAATATTTGGTGCTATTAATGAATGTTAAAATATTGGCACTATTATTTGGCGCCAACGCCATTCTTTGGCGCTATTATTG
Source organism: Viscum album (assembly GCA_963277665.1). NCBI lineage: Eukaryota > Viridiplantae > Streptophyta > Magnoliopsida > Santalales > Viscaceae > Viscum > Viscum album. The sequence continues at coordinate 908,087,889 of OY728127.1, read as the reverse complement.
GCGCTATTAAAATATTGGTGCTTTTAAAATATTGGCACTATTATGCATATTACAATAACACTGAAAATATATTTGGCACTACTATGAATATATGGCACCAAATATTTGGCGCTATTATGAATATTTGGCTCTAATATTTGGCACTATTATTTGCGCTATTATGTGGTGCTATTATTTGGCGCTATTATGAATATTTGATGCTATTATTTGGTGATATTATTTGGCGCTATTATCTGGTGGTATTATGTGGCGCTATTATATTTGACGCTATTATTTGGCTCTATTATATGACGCTGTTATTTAGTGCTATTATATAGCGCTAATATTTGGCGCTAATATTTGGCGTTATTATATGGTGCCATTATTTGGCCCTATTAAATGGTGCTATGAATATATTGGCACTATTATTGGTGCTATATATTGGCGCTATTATTTGGCGCAATTATATTTGGCCCTATTATATTGCGCTATAAATATATTGGCGCTATTATTGGCACTATTATTGGTGCTGTTATTGGCACTTTTATTGGCGCTATTATTGAATGTTTAAATATGGCACCATAATTTGAAGCTATTATTGGTGCTATTATTTGACACTGTTATTTGGCGCTATTATTTGGTGCTATTATGAATATTTGGGGCCAAAAAATATTTGGCGCTATTATTAGGCGCAAGTATTTGGTGCAATTATTTGGCGCAATTATTTTGTGAAATTATTTGGCGCTATATATTGGCGCTATTATATGGCACTATTATTTGGCATTGTTATTAGGCACTATTATTTTGCGCAATTATCTAGCACAATTATTTGGCCTTTTTATTTGGCGCAATTATTTTGCGCTATAAATATATTGGCACTATTATGAATAAATGGCGCTATGAATATATTGGCGCTATTATGCCACTATTATGAATATATTGGAGCTATTATTTGGCGATATAATATATTGGCACTATTATGAATATATTGGCACTATTATTTAGCATTATGAATATATTGGAGCTATTATTAGCGTTATTATTTGGCGCTATTATTGACACTATTATATGATGCTATTTTTTGGCGCTATTTTTTGGCGCTATTATGAATATTTGGCACCAAAAAATATTTGGCGCTATTTTATGGCGCTATTATTTGGTGCTATTATTTGGCAATATTATTTGGCGCAGTTATTTGATGCAAATATTTGGTGCTATTATTTGGCGCTAGTATTTGGCGCAAAATAATATTTGGCGCTATTATTGGCGCTATTAAAATATCGGCACTATTAAAATATTGGCGCTATTATGAATATTAAAAGAACACTTAAAATATATTTGGCGCAATTATTTGGCTTTATTCTGAATATTTGGCGCCAAAAAATATTTGACGCTACTATGAATATATAGTGCCAAATATTTGGCGCTATTATGAATATTTGGCTCTATTATTTGGCGCAATTATTGGCGCTATTATTTTGCGCTATTATGAATATTTGGCGCCAAATATTTGGTGCTATTACTTAGCGATATTATTTGGTGCTATTATTTGGCGCTATTATTTGGCTCTATTATATTTGGCGCTATTATATTTGGCCCTTTTAAATGGCCCTATTATTTGGCGCTATTATATGGTGCTAATATTTGGCGCTATTATATGGCCCTAATATTTGACGCTATTATTTGGCCCTATTAAATGGCGCAATGAATATATAGGCGATATTATTGGCGCTATATATTGGCATTATTTTTTGGCGCTATTATATTTGGCGCTATTATATGGCGCTATTATTTGGTGCAATTATATGGTACTATTATATGACGCTATTATATGGCGCTCATATTTGGCTCTATTATATTTGGCTCTATTATTTGGAGCTATTAAATGTTGCTATTATTTGACGCTATTATTGGCACCATAATTTGACGCTATTATTGGCGCTATTATTTGGCCCTATTATTTTGGCGCTATTATTTGGCGCTATTATGAATATTTGGCGCTAAATTATATTTGGCGCTATTATTTGGCGCTATTATTAGCACTATTAAAATATCGGCGCTATTAAAATATTGACGCTATTATGAAAATTAAAATAACAATTAAAATATATTTGGCGCTATTATATTGAATGTTTAAATAACACTGAAAATATATTGAATGTTAAAATATTGGCTCTATTATGAATATTTGGTGCTATTATTGAATGTTAAAATATTGGCGCTATTATTTGGTGCCAAATAATAGCGCCAAATATTGGCGCCAAATATTATTGGTGCCAAATATTGGCGCTATTATTTGTGCTATTATGAATATTTGGCACCAAATATTTGGCGCTATTATTTGGCGATATTATTTGGCGCTATTATTTGGCGCCATTATTTGGGGTTATTATATTTGGCGCTATTATTTGGCGCCATTATTTGGTGCTATTATTTTTGGCATCATTATTTGGCGCTATTATGAATATTTGACTCTATTATTTGGCGCTATTATTGGCGCTATTATTTGGCGCTATTATGAATATTTGCCGCCAAATATTTGGCGCTATTATTTGGCGCTATTATGAATATTTGGTGCCAAATATTTGGCGCGATTATTTGGCGATATTATTTGGCGCCATTATTTGGCGCGATTATATGGTGTTATTATTTGGCGCCACTATATGGCGCTATTATATGGTGCTATTATATGGCGCTAATATTTGGCGCTATTATATGGCGTTATTATTTGGCCCTATTAAATGGTGCTATGAATATATTGGCGCTTTTATTGGCACTATATATTGGTGCTATTGTTTGGCGCTATTATATTTGGCGCTATTATATGGCGCTATTATTTGGCGCTATTATATTTGGCGCTATTATATGGCGCTATTATTTGGCGCTATTATATGGCGTACTTATATGACGCTATTATATGGCGCTAATATTTGGCGCTATTATATGGCGCTATGAATATATTGGCGCTATATATTGGCGCTATTATTGGTGCTATTATTGGGGCTGTTATTGGCACTTTTATTGGCGCTATTTTTGAATGTTTAAATATTGGCGCTATTATTTGGCGCAAAATAATAGCGCCAAATATTGGAGCCAAATATTGGCGCGATTATTGGCGCCATAATTTGACGCTATTATTGCCGCTATTATTTGGTTCTATTATTTGGCGCTATTATTTGGTGCTATTATGAATATTTGGTGCCAAAAAATATTTGGTGCTATTATATGGCACTATTATTTGGCGCTATTATTAGGCACGATTATTTGGCCCAATTATTTGGCGCAATTATTTGGCGCAATTATGTGGCGCAATATATTGGCGCTATTTATATTTTTTGCACCAAAAAATATTTGGCTCTATTATATGGTGCTATTATTTTGTGCAATTATTTGGCACAATTATTAGGCAAAATTATTTTACGCTATAAATAAATTGGTGCTATTATGAATAAATGGCGCTATGAATATATTGGCGCTATTATTCGCGCAATTATTGGCACTATTATGAATATATTGGCGCTATTATTTGGCGCTATTATATATTGGCACTATTATCAATATATTGGCGCTATTATTTGGCACAATGAATATATTGCCGCTATTATTGGCGCTATTATTTAGCGCTATTATTTGCACTATTTTTTGCCGCTATTTTTTGGCGATATTATGAATATTTGGCACCAAAAAATATTTGGCGCTGTTATATGGCCCTATTATTTGGTGCTGTTATATGGCGCTATTATTTGGCGCTATTATTTGGCGCTTTTATTTGGTGCTATTATTTGGCGCTATTATTTAGCGCTATTGTTTGGCGCTATTATTTGGCGCAGTTATTTGGCGCAGTTATTTGGCACAAATTTTTGGCGCTATTATTTGGCACAACTATTAGGCGCAATTATTTGCCTCTATTAATATATTGGCGCTATTATGAATATTTTGTGCTATTAATTAATGGGAAAATATTGGGGCTATTTTTTGGCACTATTATTTGGCGCCAAATAATATTTGACGCTATTATTGGCGCTATTAAAATATCGGCGCTATTACAATATTGGCGCTATTATGAATATTAAAATAACATTGAAAATATATTTGGCGCTATTATATTGAATGTTAAAATAACACTGAAAATATATTGAATGTTATAATATTGGCGCTATTATGAATATTTGGCGCTATTATTGAATGCTAAAATATTGGTGCTATTATTTGACGCCAAATAATAACGCCAAATATTGACGCCAAATATTATTGGTGCCAAATATTGGCGCCAAATATTGGCGCTATTATTGACACTATTACTTAGCGCTTTTATTGGCGATATAATTTGGCACTATTATTTGGTGCAATTATGAATATTTGGTGCCAAAAAATATTTGGCGCTACTATGAATATATGGCGCCAAATATTTGGCGCTATTATGAATATTTGGCTCTATTATTTGGCGCTATTATTGGCGCAATTATTTGGCGCTATTATTTGGCACTATTATGAATATTTGGCGACAAATATTTAGTGCTATTATTTGGTGATATTATTTGGCACTATTTTTTGGTGCTATTATATTTTGCGCTATTATATGGCGCTATTATTTGGCTCTATTATATGGCACTAATATTTGGCGCTATTATATGGCACTAATATTTGGCGCTATTATATGGCCCTATTATATGGCGCAATTATTTGGTGCTATTATTAATATTGGGCGCCAAAAAATAGTTGGCACTACTATGAATATATAGCGCCAATTATTTGGACCTATTATGAATATTTGGCTCTATTATTTGGCGCTATTATTTGGCACCAAATATTGGCACAATTATTGGCGCCATAATTTGACGATATTGTTGGCGCTATAATTTGGTGCTATTATTTGACGCTATTATTTGGTGATATTATGAATATTTGGTGCCAAAAAATATCTAGCTCTATTATATGGCGCTATAATTTGGCGCTATTATTTGGCGCAATATATTGGCGCTATATATTGGCGCGATTATTTGGCGCAATTATTTGGCGAAATAATTTGATGCAATATATTGGCGCTATTTATATATTTTTCACCAAAAAATATTTGTCGATATTTTATGGGGCTATTATTTGGCGCTGTTGTTAGGCGCAATTATTTTGCGCAATTATTTGGCACAATTATTTGGCACAATTATTTGGCGCAATTATTTTTGCGCAATTATTTGACGCTATTATTAGGCGCAATTATTTTGCGCTATAAATATATATGCGCTATTATGAATAAATGGCGCTATGAATATATTGGCACTATTATTGGCACTATTATTGGCACTATTATGAATATATTGGCGCTGTTAATTATTGGCGCTATTATTTGGCACTATGAATATATTGGCGCTATTATTGGTGCTATTTTTGGCGCTATTATGAATATTTGGTGCCAAAAAATATTTGGCGTTATAATATGGCGCTACTATTTGGCGAAATTATTTGGTGCTATTATTTGGCGGTAATAGTAGGCACACTTATTTAGCGCTATTAATATATTGGCACTATTATAAATATTTGGTGTTATTAATAAATGTTAAAATATTGGTGCTATTATTTTGCGTAATTATTTGGCGCTATTATTTGGCGCTATTATTTGACGCAATTATTTGGCGCTATAAATATATTGGCGCTATTATGAATAAATGGTGCTATGAATATTAACTATTATTGGCACTATTATGAATATACTAGCGCTATTATTTGGCGGTATAATATATTGGCACCATAATGAATATATTGGCGCTATTATTTGGCGCTATGAATATATTGGCGCTATTATTAGGCACTATTATTGACCCTGTTATATGGCGCTATTTTTTTGCGCTACTATGAAAATTTGGTGCCAAAAAATATTTGACGCTATTATATGGTGCTATTATTTGGCGATATTATTTGGCGTAGTTATTTGTCGTAGTTATTTGGCGCAATTATTTGGCGCAATTAATTGGTTCTATTATTAGGCGCAATTATCTACCGCTATAAATATATTGGCACTATTATGAATATTTGGTGCTATTAATGAATGTTAAAATATTGGCGCTATTTTTTGGCACTATTTTTTTGCGCTATTATTTGGCGCTATTATTTGGAACCAAATAATTGCGCCAAATAATTGCGCTAAATAATTACGCCTAATAATAGCGCCAAATAATAGCGCAATATAATAGTGCCAAATATTTTTTGGCGCCAAATGTTCATAATAGCGACAAATAATAGCGCCAAATAATAGCACCAAATAATAGCACCAATAATTGCGTCAAATTATGGCGTCAATAATCACGCCAATATTTGGCGTTATTATTTTGCGCCAAATAATAGCTTCAATATTTTAACATTCATTAATAGCACCAAATATTCATAATAGCGCCAATATATTAATAGCACCAAATAATTGTGCCTAATAATAGCGCCAAATAATATTTCCAAATAATTGCGCCAGATATTTGCGCCAAATAACTAGGGCAAATAACTGATCCAAATAATACCGCCAAATAATAGCACCATATAATAGCGCCAAATATTTTTTGGCACCAAATATTCATAATAGCGCCAAAAAATAGCGCCAAATTATAGCACCAATAATAGCGCCAAATAATAGCACCAATAATAGTGCCAATATATTCGTAGTGCCAAATAATAGCGCCAATATATTCAAAATAGTGCCATTATATAATATCGCCAAATAATAGCGCCAATATATTCATAATTGTGCCAATAATAGCGCCAATAAGAGAGCCAATATCATCATAGCTCCATTTATTCATAATAGCACCAATAAATTTATAGCGCAAAATAATAGCACCAAATAATTGTGCCAAATAATTGCGCCAAACAATTACACCAAATAATTGCGCCAAATAATTGTGCCAAATAAGTGCACCTAACAACAGCACCAAATAATAGCGCCAAATATTTTTTGGCACAAAATATATAAATAGCTCCAATATATTGCGCCAAATAATTGCGCCAAATAATAGCGCCATATAATAGCACCAAATATTTTTTGGCGCCAAATAATAGCGCCATATAATAGCACCAAATATTTTTTGGCGCCAAATATTCATAATAGTGCCAAATAATAGTGCTAAATAATAGCACCAATAATAGCGTCAAGTTATGGTGCCAATAATCACGCCAATATTTGGCGCTATTATTTTGTGCCAAATAAAAGCGCCAATATTTAAACATTCAATAAAAGCGCCAATAAAAGAGCCCATAACAGCACCAATAATAGCGCCAATTACAGCACCATTGTATAGAGCCAATAATAGCGCCAATATATTCATAGTGCCATTTAATGGCGCCAAATAATAGTGTCATATAATAGCGCCAAATATTGGCGCCATATAATCGCGCCAAATAATAGCGCCATCTAATAGTGCCAATAAATTTATAGCGCAAAATAATAGCGCCAAATAATTGCGCCAAACAATTGCGTCAAATAATTGCGCCAAATAATTGTGCAAAATAAGTGCACCTAATAATAGCGCCAAATAATAGCGCCAAATATTTTATGGCGCAAAATATATAAATAGCACCAATATATTGCGCCAAATAATTGCGCCAAATATATGCGCCAAAGAATTGCGCCTAATAATAGCGCCATATAATAGCACCCAATATTTTTTAGCGCCAAATATTCATAATACTGCCAAATAATAGTGCCAAATAATAGCGCCAATAATAGCGTCAAATTATGGCGTCAAGAATCGCACCAATATTTGGTGCCAATATTTGGCGCCAATATTTGGCGCTATTATTTTGTGCCAAATAGTAGCGCCAATATTTAAACATTTAATAAAAGCGCCAATAAAAGCGCCCATAACAGCACCAATAATAGCACCAATTATAGCACCATGGTATAGTGCCAATAATAGCGCCAATATATTCATAGCGTCATTTAATAGCGCCAAATAGTAGTGCCATATAATAGCGCCAAATATTGACGCCATATAATAGCGCCATATAATAGCGCCATATAATAGCGTCATATAATAGCGCCAAATAATAGAGCTATATAATAGTGCCAAATATAATAGCGCCAAATAATATCGACAAAATATATATCATCAATAATATCGCCAATATATTCATAGCGCTATTTAATAGGGCCAAATAATAGCATCATATAATAGCGCCAAATATTAGCGCCATATAATAGTGCAATATAATAGCGCCATATAATAGCGCCATATAATAGTGTAATATAATAGTTCCATATAATAGTGCCATATAATTGCAGCAAATAATATAGCCAAATAATAGCCCCAAATAATAGCACCAAATAATAGCGCCAATAATGGCGCCAAATAATCGAGCTAATTATTCATAATAGCGCCAAATATTTGGCGCCATATATTCATAGTAGCGCCAAATATTTTTTGGCGCCAAATATTCATTATAGCGCCAAATATTCATTATAGCGCCAAATTATAGAACCAATAAAAGCACTGAATAATAACTCCAGTAATAGTGCCAATATTTGGCGCCAAATAATAGCGCCAATATTTTAACATTGAATAATAGCGCCAAATATTCATAATAGTGCCAATATATTTATAGCGCCAAATAACTGCGCCTAATAATAGCGCGAAATTATTGCACTAAATAATTAGGCCAAATAATAGTGCCAATATTTTAACATTTATTAATAGTTCTAAATATTCATAATAGCGCCAATATATTAATAGCACCAAATAAGTGTGCATAATAATAGCGCCAAATAATTGCGCCAAATATTTGCCCCAAATAACTGTGCCAAATAATAGCTCCAAATAATAGCGCAAAATAATAGCGCCATATAATAGTGCCAAATATTTTTTGGTGCCAAATATTCATAATAGCGCCAAAAAATAGCGTCAAAAAATAGCGCAAATAATAGCGCCAAATAAGAGCACCAATAATAGCACCAATATATTACTAACGCCAAATAATAGCTCCAAATAATAGCGCCAATATATTCATAATGTTGCCAATAATAGCGCCAATAATAACGCCAATATATTCATAGGGACATTTATTCATAATAGGGCCAATATATTTATAGCGCACAATAATTGCGCCTAATAATAGCGCCAAATAATAGCGCCAAATAATTGTGCCAAATAAGTGCGCAAAATAATTTCGCCTAATAACAGCGCCAAATAATAGCACCATATAATAGTGCCAAATATTTTTTGGTGCAAAATATATAAATAGCGCCAAATAATTATGCCAAATAATTGCGTCAAATAATTGCGCCAAATAATTGCGCCTGGTAATAGCACCATGTCACGACCCGCCCTCGGGGCCCGTGCCGTGACTACCCCAAGCCCGCCTTCCATAGGCCAGGGGCTGGCGACTAGCACCAAGGCGTAAATCCCAACAAAAAGGGAAGACATTGCCTTTGAAAAGTAAACAACCACCACAGAGTAAGCAAGCGGAAAAGTAAACACTAAGTAAGAACAGAGTACAACTGAAAGTGCGGAAAAGTAAATGGGCCAGTATACAAACCCAAACTGAAAGTAAAGTACAACTCGAAAGGGAAAACAACAACTGTAAAGTAAAAGCCGCTACTCCAAGCTGTCCACTGGAAATCCCACCTGAAGGGTGGGTACAGATAGCTCCACTGCTCCTCGGGTCCCGCCGTCCGCTCCGGGTACGTCCCGCCCAGTGGTCCACCTCCAGGTACCATTCTGCTCTGCAAGCCTCAGCCACAATCAACGCTGTCCGTCGTCTGCAACCAACACAACGTAGTGCGGGCATAGCCCGTGCAGGGGTGAGTATAAGCTACTCAGTAGGGACCCCGAGACCCCTGAAGGTCTCTCAAAATCCACAAAGGATAAACCACAAAGAAAGGTACAATCACGAAGTAACAACCGACACTGCTTAGGTATATGCCCATACATATACCTAAGTCATCAATTCCAATACGCTCCAACCTCCGAGCCCAAGTACAACTCAGTCCACACAGGAAAGTAAACGTATTCCACACAGGAAAGCAAAACGAAATCCACACAGGATAGCACAACTCAATCCACACAGGAAAGCAACAGGATTCAACTCACACAGGTATACTTCTTCAAAGGACGATAAAGATGATCTTTGATCTATCTAAGTCATCGAACCCACGAAGGATCGATAGGTAACTAACCCCCGCAAAGACCCACACAGGATCGGGCCCACACAGGACCTGTAGGCGCTGGTTCACACAGGACCGCTGAGCGCAAAGACCCACACAGGATCGGACCCACACAGGATCGGGCCCACACAGGACCTGTAGCATTGATCCACGTAGGATCGCTGAGTGATGTAGTCGTCGTCGAATCCACCAAGGATCTCTGTACTGTCGTCGTTGCAGTCACAGTAGCAGTAGCAGTAGCAGTAGCAGTCACAGTCGCAGTCGCAGCCAGCTCTAGGGTTCCCACACACAGCAAGCTCGTTCGGAGGGTCCGCTCCACGAGCCGAGAGGCTGATACATCAACTGTCACACAGTCCAGAGTTGATGTATCCAAAAGTTCCGTATCGTCAACAGGAACTCAACGCAACAGACGGCGCGTCGATCGGACGCCCGGTCTGAGAGTTATTGGCTTTTTCGTCCCCAGGGCCCGGTTGGTTTTTAAGTCAAAACCAACCCGACCATACTCCACCTGCGTCCAAACCTCGGGTGGAGTATGCCAAAAGATCCGTCTCACTAAGAGGAACACAACAAAGCTGACGGCACATCAAACGGACGTTCGTAGCTCAAGATATGAGCGTTTCCGCTCCGAGGGCCCGGTTGGTTTCGTGTACGAACCAACCCGGCCGAACTCAAATTAATCCGAAACCTTCAGTGCGATATACCAAATCGACCGTCTCGATCCAAGGATCGTATCTCCACTGACGGTTCGTCGATCGGAGGTCCGTAGCTCAAGTTATGAGCAAAAGACTGAAGTTGATTCGAAAACGGGGGGTCCGGGTCCTGGCCGACCCGGCCCGACCCCCCCCTGGGTCGGCCCGAACCGGGTCGACCCGACCCGGGTCTGACCCGGCTCGGCCGGCGGCGCGGCCCGGCCGGCGGCGGCGCGGCCTGGCGCCGCTCGGGTGCCAGCGCGGGGGGCAAGGCCCCCGCTTCCTGCTGGCGGTGCGGCTGAAAGCCGCGCCTTGGAGAAACCAGCCCCCCTCGTGGGGGCCTGCCTTTGAGAAAAACGGGGGGGCCGCCTGCCACCCTTTGTGAAACTGGCCCCCCTCTTAATGGGGGCATTCAAGTTGGCCGGGGGAATTAAATTCCCCCGTTTTTCCCCTTCCGGCCGGCCCGACCTGGTCGGCCGGTTCTTCTTCAACGGGACCGGAAAAACCGGTCCCCTTCCGGCTTCCGACACCGGCAGCCCGGCTGGCCGCCGGTCTTCCCGTTCCGCCGTGGCCCAGAACCGGCTGCGGCCTTCGTCATCCGGCACGGTGCGACGGCACCGCGCCCTTCCGCCGCGACCCCGCTCCGGCCGTTGTGCCTTCGGTTTCCTTCGATGCGGCGCGACGACGTCGCGTTCTTGATAAACTTTCTGTGGCGCGGCGCAACGGCACCGCACGATTATAGCCTTGAGATTCCCGCGTGGTGCGACGGCACCACGCCATCTCGTTCATCCGCAAGGAAATAATAAAAATTCAAGAAACAAGGGAGGGGGGATTCGGCCATGTTTTAGCGGTCCGGCCCCTTCCCTCTCGTTAGACGATAACACATAAATATTTATCCACTAGATTATCATGCTAGAACCAAGAACTAGATTAAATAATTAATCAACAACAAACCCCTACTTCGGTTTCAAGATCGATGATCGTCAACGACCCGCGGAAGACGCGTCGCGGTGGTCAGCGTCACGGAAGAATGACGTCGATGTCGTGAAGCGAGGATTCGAAGTTCTTTGACGACGATTTCATTACAGGAAATCGTCGCGGAAGAGATGACGCGGAAGAAGTACGTCGTCAGTGTCGCGGGTAAGGCATCGCGGAAGACGATTCCCGAGAACATGGCGTTCTTCGTCATTGTTCGAAGGTTCTTCGCGTTCTTCGTCAAAGCTTGAAGAAGAAGAAGAAGAAGAACTCCAATTTCTCTCAAGGCGGCTAGAGAATTCTAACCAAAATAAAAATAAGCTAAAGTCTTATTTTATTCACACACTTAACAATTTGAATTTCAAGGGTTTGAAATTCAAACAATTCAACGCCATTAATGAACAAAGATGTCATGTTCATTAAAAGAGGAGTTTAAGGGAGTTTAAAAAAAAGAGGTGAAGAGTTATGCTTCATGTGGGCCCCACCACACTTAATCCTCCCAAGGGAGGTTAAGTGGATGTGGGTCCCACCTTTAACTCCCTTTGGGAGAAGTTAACCAACAAAAATGAAAATAAAAAGTGTTTCCACATTTTTATTTAACTTCTTATAATTTCTCCCAAAACTAACTTTCGTCCCGCATAAAAAGCAACCTCAGAAAAGGTCTCCTTAAGCGAATATCGGCGCTGCAAGTTCATCGGTGCCCTCGGAATTTGATTCCCGGCACCGGTTCAAATGTTAGAAATTCCCGCTCGTTCGTTCACTGAACGTACCCGAGCCAAACTTCGGAAAATGATTCCGGGCACTCTGGGCCTCAGAATCAGGTGCCGTCAAAAACCGTGTTCTTGTAAAATTCCAAAGAAAATTAAGAAAAAAAATTCCCTTGAATTTTACGGGTCTTTGCATTACTCCCACCTCAGGGCTTTACGTCCCCGTAAAGATACATCAAAAACTAGGGAAACAAATGAGGGTACTGAGCACCCATCTGAGCCTCCCGCTCCCATGTGCTCTCCTGGAGGTTCCCGTGCTGCCATCTGATACACACAAGAGGAATTGATCGCCCACGTAGGACCCGCTCCTGTCGATCATCGGTCTCCACCGGAACCTCCGTAAAAGTCGCCCCATCATCAACGTCAAGCTCCCCATGGTCAATGATGTGCGTCGGGTCGTGCATGAATCTCCTCAGCTGAGACACATGGAAGACGTCGTGCACCCGGTGCAATTGAGGTGGTAGAGCCAGGCGATAAGCCACCTCGCCAATCCTGCAGAGGACCTGGAAGGGTCCGATGAAGCGCGGAGATAACTTATCGCCTTGGCCAAATCTCCGAATACCACGTCGAGGTGAGACCCGCAAGAAGACGTGGTCGCCATCCTCGAACTCTAGTGGCCTCCGCCTCCTGTCAGCGTATGACTTCTGACGGCTCTGTGCTGTTCTCATCTGCTCCTGGATGATCTGGACCTTCTCTGTCGTGGCCTGGACCATCTCCGGTCCTACAAGTGCTGACTCCCCAGGGTCTGTCCAGCACAAAGGAGATCTACAAGGTCAGTTGTACAACGCCTCGTACGGTGCCATCCCGATGGTGGAGTGGTAGCTATTGTTGTACGCAAACTCCACCAAGGGTAGGTGGTCCTCCCATCTACGACCAAAGTCGAGGACACATGCGCGGAGCATGTCCTCGAGAGTCTGAATGGTCCTCTCCGTCTGACCATCCGTCTGAGGGTGAAAAGCTATGCTCAGACGTAGCTGCGTCCCGAACGCCTCCTGTAACCCCTTCCAAATCCGGGAAGTAAAACGGGCATCTCGATCGGAGACGATAGATGATGGCACGCCGTGGAGCCGCACAATCTTCTGAACGTAGAGACATCCCAAGCTCTCCACTGAACCCTGCTCTCTGATGGGTAAGAAGTGTGCCGACTTGGTGAGTCGGTCAACAATCACCCAGATGGAGTCGTGACCTCTGGAAGTGCGTGGAAGTCCAGTCACGAAGTCCATAGATATGTCGTCCCACTTCCACTCCGGGACCTCCATGGGCTGTACCAAGCCTGCTGGTACCTGATGCTCTGCCTTCACCTGCTGGCAGGTGAGGCATCGAGAAATGAACTCTCCTACAGCCTTCTTCATGCCTGGCCACCAGTGCTGTCGTCTGAGATCCTGGTACATCTTCGCCACTCCAGGATGTACCGCCATAGGAGAAGTGTGAAACTCTCTCAGCACCTCCTCTCACAAAGCGACTGGTACCGCCACGAAAAGTTTATCAAGAACGCGACGCCGTCGCGCCGCGTCGAAGGAAACCGAAGGCGCCGCGGCCGGAGCAGGGCCGCGGCGGAGGGGCGCGGTGCCGTCGCACCGCGCCGAATGACGAAGGAAGCGGCCAGTTCTGGGCTGCGGCCGAACGGGAAGACCGGCGGCCAGCCGGGCCGCCGGTGTCGGAAGCCGGAAGGGGACCGGTTTTGCCGGTCCCGTTGAAGAAGAAGAAGAAGAAGAACTCCAATTTCTCTCAAGGCGGCTAGAGAATTCTAACCCAAATAAAAATAAGCTAAAGTCTTATTTTATTCACACACTTAACAATTTGAATTTCAAGGGTTTGAAATTCAAACAATTCAACTCCATTAATGAACAAAGTTGTCATGTTCATTAAAAGAGGAGTTTAAGGGAGTTTAAAAAAAAGAGGTGAAGAGTTATGCTTTGTGTGGGCCCCACCACACTTAATCCTCCCAAGGGAGGTTAAGTGGATGTGGGTCCCACCTTTAACTCCCTTTGGGAGAAGTTAACCAACAAAAATGAAAATAAAAAGTGTTTCCACATTTTTATTTAACTTCTTATAATTTCTCCCAAAACTAACTTTCGTCCCACATAAAACACAACCTCGGAAAAGGTCTCCTTAACCGAATATCAGCGCTGCGAGTTCATCGGTGCCGTCGGAATTTGATTCCGGGCACCGGTTCAAAATTTAGAAATTCCCGCTCGTTCGTTCACAGAACGTACCCGAGCCAAACTTCGGAAAATGATTCCAGGCACTCCGGGCCTCGGAATCAGGTGCCGTCAGAAACCGCGTTCTTGTAAAATTCCAAAGAAAATTAAGAAAAAAAAATTCTCTTGAATTTTACGGGTCTTTACACACCATATAATAGCGCCAAATATTTTTTGGCACCAAATATTCATAATAGCGCCAAATAATAGCACCAAATAATAGCGCCAAATAATAGCACCCATAATAACGTCAAATTATGGCACCAATAATCATGCCAATTTTTGGCGCTATTATTTTGAGCCAAATAATAGCGCAAATATTTAAACATTCAATAATAGTGCCAATAAAAGCACCAATAACAGCACCAATAATAGCGCCAATAATATCGCCAATATATTCATAGCACCATTTAATAGGGCCAAATAATAGTGCCATATAATAACGCCAAATATTAGTACCAAATATTAGCGCCATATAATAGCGCTATATAATAGTGCTAGATAATAGCGCCAAATAATAGCGCTACATAATAGCGCCAAATATAATAGCACCACATAATAGCCCCAGATAATAGCACCAAATAATATCACCAAATAATAGCGCCGAATAATATCGCCATATAATAGCGCCAAATATTGGCGCCATATAATAGCGCCATATTATAGCGCCATATAATAGCACCAAATCATAGCGCCATATAATAACGTCAAATATAATAGCGCCAAATAATAGCGTCAATATATAGCACTAATAATAGCGCCAATATATTCATAGCGCAATTTAATAGGGCCAAATAATAGTGCCATATAATAGCGCCAAATAATAGCGCCAAATTTTAGCACCATATAATAGCGCCATATAATAGCGCCAAATCATAGCACCAAATATAATAGCGCCAAATAATAGCGCCAATAATAGGGCCAATATATTCATAGCGCCATTTAATAGGTCCAAATAATAGCGCCAAATATTAGCGCCAAATATTAGCGCCATATAATAACGCAAAATAATAGCGCCATATAATAGTGAAAAATATAATAGCGCCAAATAATAGCACCAAATAATATTGCCAAATATTTTTTGGCGCCAAATATTCATAATATCGCCAAATAATAGTGCCAATATATTAACATTCAATAATAGGGAAAAATATTCATAATACCGCCAATATTTTAATATTCAATATATTTTCAGTGTTATTTTGACATTCAATATAATAGCACGAAATATATTTTCCGTGTTATTTTAATATTCATAATAGCGCCAATATTTTAATGGTACCGATATTTTAATAGCGCCAATAATAGCATAAAATAATAGCGCCAAATATTATTTGGCGCCAGATAGTAGCGCCAAATAATAGCGCGCCAAAAAATAGCGCCAATATTTTAACATTAATTAATAGTGAAAAATATTCATAATAGCGCCAATATATTAATAGCGGCAAATAATTGCGTCTAATAATAGCACCAAATAATAGTGCCAAATAACTGTGTCATATAATAGTGCCAAATATTTTTTTGCGCCAAATATTCATAATAGTGCCAATAATAGCGTCAAATAATAGGGCCAATAATAGCGCCATATATTCATAGTAGTGCCAATATATAATAGTGCCACTATATTCATAATAGTGCCAATAATAGCGCCAATAATAGCGCTAATATATTCATAGCGCCATTTATTCATAATAACGCCAATATATTTATAGCGCAAAATAATTGCGCCTAATAAAAGCACCAAATAATAGCGCCAAATATTTTTTGGCGCTAAATATATAAATAGCGCCAATATATTGCGCCAAATAGAAACACCAAATAATTGCGCCAAATAATTGCACTTAATAATATCGCCAAATAATAGCGCCGTATAAGAGCGCTAAATATTTTTTGGCGCCAAATGTTCACAATAGCGCCAAATAATAGCGCCAATATATAAACATTCAATAATAGCACCAATAAAAGCGCCAACAAGAGCACCAATAATAGCGCCAATAATAGTGCCAATATATAGCACCAATAATAGGGCCAATATATTCATAGCACCACTAAATAGGGCCAAATAGTATCGCAATATAATAGTGCCAAATATTAGTGCCATATAACAGCACCATATAATGGCGCCATATAATCGCGCAAAATAATAGAGCCATATAATAGCGCCAAATATAATAGCGCCAAATAATAGCACCGATATATAGCGCCAATAATAGCACCGATATATTCATAGCGCAATTTAATAGGGCCAAATAATAGCGCCATATAATAGCGACAAATATTAGTGCCATATAATAGCCTCAAATATAATAGCGCCAAATAATAGTGCCAAATTATAGTCCCAAATAATTTCGCCCAATAATAGCCCCAAATATTAGGCGCCAAATATTCATAATAGCGCCGAATAATAGCACCAACAATGGCACCAAAAAATAGAGCCAAATATTCATAATAGCGCCAAATATTTGGCGCCATATATTCATAGTAGTGCCAAATATTTTTTGGCGCCAAATATTCATAATCACGCCAAATATTTAAACAATCAATAAAAGCACCAGTAAAAGCGCCCATAACAGCACCAATAATAGCGCCAATTATAGCGGCATTGTATAGTGCCAATAATAGCGCCAATATATTCATAACACCATTTAATAGCGCTAAATAATAGCCCCATATAATAGCACCAAATATTGACGCCATATAATAGCACCATATAATAGCGCCATATAATAGTGCCATATAATAGCACCAAATAATAGAGCCAAATAATAGCCCCAAATAATAGCGCCAAATAATAGCACCAATAATTGCGCCAAATAATAGAGCCAAATATTCATAATAGCGCCAAATATTTGGCGCCATATATTCATAGTAGCGCCAAATATTTTTTGGCGCCAAATATTCATTATAGCGCCAAATAATAGCGCCAAATTATAGCACCAATAAAAGTGCCAAATAATAGCTCCAATAATAGCGCCAATATTTGGCGCCAATAATATTTGGTGCCAATATTTGGAGCTATTATTTGGCGGCAAATAACAACGCCAATATTTTAACATTCAATAATAGCGCCAAATATTCATAATATTGCCAATATATTTATAGAACCAAATAATTGCGCCTAATAATAGTGCCAAGTAATTGCACCAAATAATTGCGCCAAATAATTAGGCCAAATAATAGCGCCAATATTTTAACATCCATTAATAGCCCCAAATATTCATAATTGTGCCAATATATTAATAGCACCAAATAAGTGCGCATAATAATAGCGCCAAATAATAGTGCCAAATAATTGCACCAAATATTTTCCCCAAATAACTGTGCCAAATAATAGCTCCAAATAATAGCGCCAAATAATAGCGCCATATAACAGGGCCAAATATTTTTTTGGCGCCAAATATTCATAATAGCACCAAATAAGAGCACCAATAATAGCACAAATATATTCCTAGCGCCAAATAATAGCGCCAATATATTCATAATGTTGCCAATAATAGCACCAATAATAGATCCAATATATTCATAGGGCCATTTATTCATAATAGGGCCAATATATTTATAGCGCACAATAATTGCGCCTAATAATAGCGCCAAATAATTGCGCCAAATAATTACACCAAATAATTGCGCAAAAATAAGTGCGCAAAAATAATTGCGCCTAATAACAGCACCAAAAAATAGCACCATATAATAGCGCCAAATATTTTTTGGCGCAAAATATATAAATAGCGCCAAATAATTATGCCAAATAATTGCGCCAAATAATTGCGGCAAATAATTGTGCCTAATAATAGCGCCATATAATAGCGCCAAATATTTTTTGCCGCCAAATATTCATAATAGCGCCAAATAATATCACCAAATAATAGCGCCAAATAATATCACCAATAATAGCGTCAAATTATTGCACCAATAATCACGCCAATTTTTTGCGTTATTATTTTGAGCCAAATAATAGCGCCAATATTTAAACATTCAATAATAGCGCCAATAAAAGCGCCAATAACAACACCAACAATATCGCCAATAATATCGCCAATATATTCATAGCACCATTTAATAGGGCCAAATAATAGCGCCAGATAATAGCCCCAAATAATAGCGCCACATAATAGCGCCAAATATAATAGTGCCACATAATAGCCCCAGATAATAGCACCAAATAATATTGCCAAATAATAGCGCCAAATAATATCGCCATATAATAGTGCCAAATATTGGCGCCATATAATAGCGTCATATTTCAGCGCCATATAATAGCACCAAATCATAGCGCCAAATAATAGCGCCAAATATAATAGCGCAAAATAATAGCTCCAATATATAGCGCCAATAATAGCGCCAATATATTCATAGCGCCATTTAATAGAGCCAAATAATAGCGTCATATAATAGCGCAAAATAATATCACTATATAATAGCGCCAAATTTTAGCACCATCTAATAGCGCCATATAATAGCGCCAAATATAATAGCGCCAAATAGTAGCACCAATAATCGCGCCAATATATTCATAGCGCCATTTAATAGGGCCAAATAATAGCGCCATATAATAGCGCCAAATATTAGCACCATATAATAGCGCAAAATAATAGCGCCATATAATAGTGCAAAATATAATAGCGCCAAATAATAGCACCAAATAATATTGCTAAATATTTTTTGGTGCCAAATATTCATAATATCGCCAATTAATAACTCCAATATTTGGCGCTATTATTGAATGTTAAAATATTGGCGCTATTATTTGGTTCCAAATAATTGCGCCAAATATTGGTGACAAATATTATTGGTGCCAAATATTGGCGCCAAATATTGGCGCTATTATTTGGCGCTTTTATTGGCGATATAATTTGGTGCTGTTATTTAGCGCTATTATGAATATTTGATGTCAAAAAATATTTGGCACTACTATGAATATATGGCGCCAAATATTTGGTGCTATTATGAATATTTGGCTCTATTATTTGGCGCTATTATTGGCACAAATAATATTTGGCGCTTTTATTTGGCGCTATTATGAATATTTGGCGCCAAATATTTGGTGCTATTATTTGGAGATATTATTTGGCGCTATTATTTTGAACTATTATTTGGCGCTATTATATTTGGCCCTTTTAAATGGCCCTATTATTTGGCGCTATTATATGGTGCTAATATTTGGCGCTATTATATGGCCCTAATATTTGGCGCTATTATTTGGCCCTATTAAATGGCGCTATGAATATATAGGCGATATTATTGGCGCTATATATTGGCATTATTTTTTGGCGCTATTATATTTGGCGCTATTATATGGCGCTATTATTTGGTGCAATTATATGGTACTATTATATGACGCTATTATATGGCGCTCATATTTGGCTCTATTATATTTGTCTCTATTATTTGGCGCTATTAAATGGCGCTATTATTTAACACTATTATTGGCGCCATAATTTGACGCTATTATTGGAGCAATTATTTGGCTCTATTATTTTGGCGCTATTATTTGGCGCTATTATGAATACTTGGGGCTAAAAAATATTTGGTGCGATTATATGGCGCTATTGTTAGGTGCGATTATTTGGCATGATTATTGGGCGCAATTATTTGATGAAATTATTTGGCGCAATATATTGGCGCTATTTATATATTTTGCGCCAAAAAATATTTGGCGCTATTATATGGCACTATTATTTGGCGTTGTTATTAGGCGCAATTATTTTGGGCAATTATTTGGCGCAATTATATGGAGCAAATTTTTGACGCTATTATCTCGCGCTATTATTAGGCACAATTTTTTTGCGCTATAAATATATTGGCGCTATTTTAAATAAATGGCGCTATGAATATATTGGCGCTATTATTGGCGCTATTATTGGCGCTATTATTGGCACTATTATGAATATATTGGCGCTATTATATATTGGCGCTATTGTTTGGCGCTATTATGAATATTTGGAGCCAAAAATATTTGGTGCTATTATTTGGCGCTAATATTAGGCCCACTTATTTAGCGCTGTTAATATATTGGTGCTATAATGAATATTTGGCACTATTATGAATATTTTGCACAATTATTTCGCGCTATTATTTGGCGCTATTATTAGGCACAATTATTTTCCGTTATTAATATATTTGTGCTATTATGAATTTTTGACGCTATTAATGAATGTTAAAATATTGACGCTATTTTTTGGCGCTATTTTTTGGCACTATTATTTGGCACTAAAATTTGGCGCCAAATAATATTTGGAACTCTTATTTGGCGCTATTATTGGCGCTACTAAAATATTGGCGCTATTAAAATATTGGTGCTATTATGAATATTAAAATAACACTGAAAATATATTTGGCGCTATTATATTGAATGTTAAAATAACACTGAAAATATATTGAATGTTAACATATTGGTGCTATTATGAATATTTGGCGCTATTATTGACTGTTAAAATATTGGACCTATTATTTGGCGCTAAAAAATATCGCCAAATATTGGTGCCAAATATTGGCCTCAAATATTGGCGCTATTATTTGGCGCTTTTATTGGCGCTATAATTTTGCGCTATTATTTAAAGCTATTATGAATATTTGGTGCCCAAAAGTATTTGGCACTACTATGAATATATGGAGCCAAATATTTGGTGCTATTATGAATATTTCACTCTATTATTTGGCGCTATTATTGGCGCTATTATTTGGCGCTATTATGAATATTTGGTTCCAAATATTTGGCGCTATTATTTGGCGATATTATTTGGGGCTATTATTTGGTGCTATTATTTGGCGCTATTATATTTGGTGCTATTATATGGCGCTATTATTCGGCCCTATTAAATGATGCTATGAATATATTGGCACTATTATTGGTACTATATATTGGCGCGATTATTTGACAAAATTATTTGGAGAAATTATTTGGTGCAATATATTGGCGCTATTTATATATTTTGCGCCAAAAAATATTTGGCGCTATTATTTTGTACTGTTATTAGGCGCAATTATTTTTGCGCAATTATTTGGCACTATTATTTGGCGCAATTATTTGGCACAATTATTTGGCTCTATTATTTGGCGCTATTATTTGGCGCTATTATTTTGTGCCATAAATATATTGGCGCTATTATGAATAAATGGCGCTATGAATATATTGGCGCTCTTATTGGCGCTATTATTGGCACTATTATGAATATATTGGCGCTATTATTTGGCGTTATTATATATTGGCACTATTATTTGCCGCTATGGATATATTGGCTCTATTATTGGCGCTATTTTTGGGTGCTATTGTTGGCGCTATTTTTTGCGCTATTTTTGGGCGCAGTTATTTGGCACAAATATTTGGCGCTATTATTTGGCGCAATTATTTGACACTAATATTAGGTGCACTTATTTGGCGCTATTAATATATTGGCGCTATTATTTGGCGTAATAATTCGGCGCTATTATTTGGCGCTATTATTAGGCGCTATTATTTGGCGCTATGAATATATTGGCGCTATTATGAATAAATGGCGCTATGAATCTATTGGTGCTATTATTGGTGCTATTATTGGCACTATTATGAATATACGGGTGCTATTATTTGGTGCTATTATATATTGGCGCTATTATGAATATATTAGCGCTATTATTTGGCGCTATGAATTTATTGGCGTTATTATTTGGCACTATTATTGGCCCTATAATATCGCAAAATTTTTTGGTGCTATTATGAATATTGGGCACCAAAAAATATTTGGCGCTATTATATGGCGCTATTATTTGGCGCAGTTATTTGTCGCAGTTATTTGGTGCAATTGTTTGGCGCTATTATTTGGCGCATTTATCTGCCGCTTTTAATATATTGGCGCTATTATGAATATTTGGCACTATTAATGAATGTTAAAATATTGGCGATAATTTTTGGCGCTATTTTTTTTGCGCTATTATTTGGAATTATTATTTGGCTCCATATAATAATTGGCGCTATTATTTAGTGCTATTATTGGGCAGAATTATTTGTCACTATTAATATATTGGCACTATTATGAATATTTGGCGCTATTGATGAAGGTTAAAATATTGGCGCTATTTATTGGCACTATTAAAATATTGGCGCTATTAAAATATTGGTACTATTGTGAATATTAAAATAACACGGAAAATATATTTAGCGCTATTATATTGAATGTTAAAATAACACTGAAAATATATTGAATGTTAAAATATTGGCGCTATTATGAATATTTTGAGCTATTATTGAATGTTAAAATATTGGCGTTATTATTTGGTGAAAAATAATAGCGCCAAATATTGGCGCCAAATATTATTGGTGCCAAATATTGGCGCCAAATATTTGCGCTATTATTGGCCCAATTATTTGGCGCTTTTATTGGCACTATAATTTGGCATTATTATTTGGCGCTATTATGAATATTTGGCGCCAAAAAATAATTGGCGCTACTATGAATATATGGCGCCAAATACTTGGTGCTATTATGAATATTTGGATCTATTATTTGGCGTAATTATTGGCGCTATAATTTGGCGCTATTATAAATATTTGGCGCCAAATATTTGGTGCTATTACATGGCGATATTATTTGGTGCTATTATTTGGGGCCATTATTTGGCGCTATTATATTTGGTGCTATTATATAGTGCTATTATTTGGCGCTATTATATGGCGCTATAATATGGCCCTAATATTTGGCGCTATTAAATGACACTATTATTTGGCCCTATTAAATGGATCTATGAATATATAGGCGCTATTATTGGCTCTATATATAGGCGCGATTATTTGGCGCTATTATATTTGGCGCTATTATATGGCGCTATTATTTGGCGCTATTATATTGCCATATTATATGGTGCTATTGTATGACGCTATTATTTGGCGCTATTATATGGCGCTATGAATATATTGGCGCTATTAAATGGCGCTATGAATATATTGGCACTATTATTGGCGCTATTATTGTTGCTGTCATTGGCGCTTTTATTTGCGCTATTATTGAATGTTTAATTATTGGCGCTATTATTTTGCGCAAAATTATAGCGCAAAATATTCACGCGATTATTGGCGCCATAATTTGATGCTATTATTGTGCTATTATTTGGTGCAATTATTTGACGAAGTTATTTGGCGCAATATATTGGTGCTGTTTATATATTTTGCGCCAAAAAATATTTGGGGCAATTATATGGCGCTATTATTTGGCGCTGTTATTAGACGCAATTATTCTGTGCATTTATTTGGCACAATTATTTGGCGCTATTATTTGGCACAATTATTTGGCGCTATTATTTGGCACTATAAATATATTGGCGCTATTATTTGGCGCTATGCATATATTGGCGCTATAATTTGCGCTATTATTTGGTGCTATTATTGGCGCTATTATTTGGCACTATTTTTTGGCGCTATTTTTTGGCGCTATTATGAATATTTGGCACCAAAAAATATTTGGCGCTATTATATGTCGCTAATATTTGGCCATATTATTTGGCGCTATGAATATATTGGTGCTATTATTCGTGCTATTATTTGGCGCTATGAATATGTTGACACTATTATTTGGCGCTATGAATATATTGGTGCTATTATTGGCGCTATTATTTGGCGCTATTATTGGCGCTATTATATGGCGCTATTATATGGCGCTATTTTTTGCCGATATTATGAATATTTGTCACCAAAAAATATTTGGCGCTTTTATATGGTGCTATTATTTGGCGCAGTTATTTGATGCAAATATTTTCCTCATATATTTGGTGCTATTATTTGGCGCTATTATTGGGCACAATTATTTTCCGCTATTAATATATTGGCGCTATTATGAATATTTGGCGCTATTAATGAATGTTAAAATATTGGCGTTATTTTTTGGCCCTATTATTTGGCACTATTATTTGGAGCTATTATTTGGCGCCAAGTAATATTTGGCGCTATTATTTGGTGTTATTATTGGCGCTATTATGAATATTAAAATAACACTGAAAATATACTTGGCGCTATTATATTGAATGTTAAAATAACATTGAAAATATATTGAATGTTAAAATATTGGCGCTATTATGAATATTTGGCGCTATTATTGAATGTTAAAATATTGGTGCTATTATTTGGCGCCAAATATTGGCGCTATTATTGGTGCTATTACTTGGCGCTTTTATTAGCGCAATAATTTGGCGCTATTATGAATATTTGGAGCCAAATTTTTTTGGGCGCTACTATGAATATATGGCGCCAAATATTTGGCGCTATTATGAATATTTGCTCTATTATTTGGCGCCATTATTGGCGCTATTATTTGGCGCTATTATTTGACGCTATTATTTGACGCTATTATTTTTGGGGCTATTATATGGCCATAATATTTGGCGCTATTATATGGCGCTATTATTTGGCCCTATTAAATGGCGCTATGAATATATTGGCGCTATTATTGGCGCTATATATTTGGTGCTATAATTTGGCCCTATTATATTTGGCGCTATTATATGGCGCCATTATTTGGCGCTATTATATGGTGCCATTATATGGTGATAATATTTAGCGCTATTATATTGCGCTATTATTTGGTGCTATTAAATAGCGCTATTATATGGCGCCATTATTTGGCGCTATTATATGGCGCCACTATATGGTGATAATATTTGGCGCTATTATATTGCGCTATTATTTGGCACTATTATTAGGCGCAATTATTTGTTGCTATTAATATGTTGGCTCTATTATGAATATTTGGAGCTATTGATTAATGTTAAACTATTGGCGCTATTTTTTGGCGCTATTATTTGGCGCAATTATGTGGCGCCAAATAATATTTGGCGCTATTATTTGGCATTATTATTGGGGTTATTAAAATATCGGTGCTTTTAAAATATTGGCGCTATTATGAATATTAAAATAACACTGAAAATATATTTGGCGCTATTATATTGATGTTAAAATAACACTGAAAATATATTGAATGTTAAAATATTGGTTTTATTTTGAATATTTGGCGCTATTATTGAATGTTAATATATTGGCACTATTATTTTGCGCCAAATAATAGCGCCAAATTTTGGCGCAAAATATTATTGGCGCCAAATATTGGCGCCAAACATTGGTGCTTTTATTTGGCGCTTTGGCGCTAAAAAATATTTGGCGCTACTATGAATATATGGCGCCAAATATTTGGCGCTATTATGAATATTTGGCTCTATTATTTGGCGTTATTATTGCCGCTATTATTTGGCGCTATTATTTAGCGCTATTATATTTGGCACTATTATATGGCGCTATTATTTGTCACTATTATATGGCACTAATATTTGGCGCTATTATATGGTGCTAATATTTGACGTTATTATATGGCGCTATTATTTGGCCCTATTAAATGGCGCAATGAATATATTGGTGTTATTATCGGCGCTATATATTAGCGCTATTATATTGGGCGCTATTATACGACGCTATGATTTAGCGCTATTATATGACGCTATTATATGGCGCTAATATTTGGCGCTATTATATGGCGCTATTATTTGGTTCTATTAAATGGTGCTATAATATTTTCGCCCTATTATTGGCGCTATTATTGGTGCTGTTATTGGCGCTTTTATTTGCGCTATTAAATGGTGCTGTGAATATATTTGGCGTTATTATATGGTGCTATTATTTGATGCTATTATAAGGCGTAATTATTTGGCGCCATTATTTGGCGCAATATATTGGAGCTATTTATATATTTTGTGCCAAAAAATATTTGGCGCTATTATATGGCACTATTATTTGGCGCTGTTATTAGGCGCAATTATTTGGCGCAATTATTTGGCGAAATAGTTTGGTGCTTTTATTTGGCGCTATTATTTTTCGCTATAAATATATTGGCACTATTATGAATAAATGGAGCTATGAATATATTGGCGCTATTATTGGCTTTATTATTGGCACTATTATGAATATATTGACGCTATTATTTGGCACTATTATATATTGGCTCTATTATTAATATATTGGCGCTATTATTTGGTGCTATGAATATATTGGCACTATTTTTGGCGTTATTATTTGACGCTGTTATTTGGCGCTATTTTTTCGCGCTATTTTTGGCACTATTTTTTTGCGCTGTTTTTTGCCGCTATTATGAATATATCGCGCCAAAAAATATTTGGTGCTATTATATGGCGCCATTATTTGGCGGTATTATTTGGTGCTATTATTTGGTGTAGTTATTTGGTGCACATATTTGGTGAAATTATTTGGCGCTATTATTCGGCGCTATTGTTAGGCACAATTATTTGGCGCTATTAATATATTGGCGCTATTATGAATATTTGGCACTATTAATGAATGTTAAAATATTGGCGCTGTTATTTGGCGCAATTATTTGGCGCAATTATTTGGCGCTATTATTAAGCGCAATTATTTAGCGCTATAAATATATTGGCGCTATTATGAATAAATGGCGCTATGAATATATTGGTGCTAATATTGGGACTATTATGAATATACTAGCGCTATTATTTGGCGCTATTATATATTGGTGCTATTATAAATATATTGGCGCTATTATTTGGTGCTATGAATATATTGGTGCTATTATTGGCGCTATTATTTGGTGCTATTATTGGCGCTATTATATGTCGCTATTTTTTGGTGCTATTTTTTGGCGCTATTACGAAAATTTGGCACCAAAAAATATTTGGCGCTATTATATGGCGCTATTATTTGGCGCTATTATTTCATGCTAATATTAGGCGTAATTATTTGGTGCTATTATTTGGTGCAATTATTTGGTGCTATTATTAGGCGCAATTATTTTCTACTATTAACATATTGGCACTATTATGAATATTTGGTGCTATTAATAAATGTTAAAATATTGGAGCTGTTATTTGGCGCCAATGCCATTCTTTGGTGCTATTATTGGCGCTATTAAAATATTGGTGCTATTAAAATATTGGCACTATTATGCATACTACCATAACACTGAAAATATATTTGGCGCTATTATATTGAATGTTAAAATAACACTAAAAATATATTTGGTGCCAAATATCGATGCTATTATTGGTGCTATTATTTGGCGCTATTATGAATATTTGGCGCCAAAAAATATTTGGCACTACTATGAATATATGGCACCAAATATTTGGCGCTATTATGAATATTTGGCTCTATGATTTGGCACTATTATTTGCGCTATTATGTGGTGCTATTATTTGGCGCTATTATGAATATTTGATGCCAAATATTTGGTGCTATTATTTGGTGATATTATTTGGCGCTATTATCTGGTGCTATTATGTGGCGCTATTATATTTGGCGCTATTATTTGGCTCTATTATATGACGCTGTTATTTAGTGCTATTATATGGTGCTAATATTTGGCGTTATTATATGGTGCTATTATTTGGCCCTATTAAATGGTGCTATGAATATATTGGCGCTATTATTGGCGCTATATATTGGTGCTATTATTTGGCGCTATTATATTTGGCCCTATTATATGGCGCTATAAATATATTGGCGCTATTATTGGCACTATTATTGGTGCTGTTATTGGCACTTTTATTGGCGCTATTATTGAATGTTTAAATATGGTGCCATAATTTGATGCTATTATTGGTGCTATTATTTGGCACTCTTATTTGGCGCTATTATTTGGCGCTATAATCAATATTTGGAGCCAAAAAATATTTGGCGCTATTATTAGGTGCAAGTATTTGGTGCAATTATTTGGCGCAATTATTTTGTGAAATTATTTGGCGCTATATATTGGCGCTATTATATGACACTATAATTTGGCATTGTTATTAGGCACAATTATTTTGCGCAATTATCTGGCACAATTATTTGGCCTTTTTATTTTGCGAAATTATTTTGCGCTATAAATATATTGGCACTATTATGAATAAATGGCGCTATGAATATATTGGCGCTATTATTGCCACTATTATGAATATATTGGCGCTATTATTTGGCGATATTATATATTGGTGCTATTATGAATATATTGGCACTATTATGAATATATTGGCACTATTATTTAGCATTATGAATATATTGGAGCTATTATTGGTGCTATTATTTGGCGTTATTATTGGCACTATTATATGACGTTATTTTTTGGCGCTATTTTTGGCGCTATTATGAATATTTGGCACTAAAAAATATTTTGGCGCTATTTTATGGCGCTATTATTTGGCGCTATTATTTGGCACTATTATTTGGCGCAGTTATTTGATGCAAATAATTGGCGCAATTATTTGGCGCTATTATTTGGCGCTAGTATTTGGCGCAAAATAATATTTGGCGCTATTAAAATATCGGCACTATTAAAATATTGGTGCTATTATGAATATTAAAAGAACACTTAAAATATATTTGGCGCAATTATTTGGCTTTATTATGAATATTTGGCGCCAAAAAATATTTGACGCTACTATGAATATATAGTGCCAAATATTTGGCGCTATTATGAATATTTGGCTCTATTATTTAGTGCAATTATTGGCGCTATTATTTTGCGCTATTATGAATATTTGGCACCAAATATTTGGTGCTATTACTTGGTGATATTATTTGGCGCTATTATTTGGCGCTATTATTTGGCTCTATTATATTTGGCGCTATTATATGGCGCTATTATTTGGTGCTATTATATGGTGCTAATATTTGGCGCTATTATATGGCGCTAATATTTGGCGCTATTATATGGCGCTATTATTTGGCGCTATTAAATGGAGCTGTGAATATATAGGCGATATTATTGGCGCTATATATTGGCGCTATTATTTGGCGCTATTACACTTGGCGCTATTATATGGCGCTATTATATGGCGCTATTATATGACACTATTATATGGCGCTTATATTTGGCTCTATTATATTTGGCTCTATTATTTGGAGCTATTAAATGGTGCTATTATTTGACGCTATTATTGGCGCCATAATTTGACGCTATTATTGGCGCTATTATTTGGCCCTATTATTTTGGCGCTATTATTTGACGCTATTATGAATATTTGGCGCTAAATTATATTTGGCGCTATTATATGGCGCTATTATTAGGTGCGATTATTTGGCACGATTATTTGGCGCAATTATTTGGCGAAATTATTTGGCGCAATATATTGGCGTTATTTATATATTTTACGCCAAAAAATATTTGCGCTATTATTTGGCGCTATTATTTGGCGCTGTTACTAGGCGCAATTATTTGGCGCAATTATTTGGCGCAATTATTTGGCACAATTATTTGGCGCTATTATTAGGCGCAATTATTTTGCGCTATAAATATATTGGCGTGATTTTGAATAAATGGCGCTATAAATATATTGGCGCTATTATTGGTACTATTATGAATATATTGGCGCTATTATATATTGGCACTATTTTTTGGCCCTATTATGAATATTTGACGCCAAAAATATTTGGCGCTATTATTTGACGCTATTATTTGGCACTAATATTATGCGCACTTATTTGGCGCTGTTAATATATTGGCGCTATTATGAATATTTGGCACTATTATTTGGGGTAATTATTTGGGGTAATTATTTGGCGCTATTATTTGGCGCTATTATTTGGCGCTATTTTTTGGTGCTATTATTTGGCTCTATTATTAGGCGCAATTATTTGGTGCTATAAATATATTGGCGTTATTATGAATAAATGGCGCTATGAATATATTGGTGCTATTTTTGGCACTATTATTGGCAATATTATGAATATACTAGAGCTATTATTTGGCGCTATTATATATTGGCACTATTATGAATATATTGGCGCTATTATTTGGCGCTATTATTGGCCCTATTATATGGTGTTATTTTTTTGGGCTATTATGAATATTTGGCGTAAAAAAATATTTGGCGCTATTTTTTGGTGCAGTTATTTGGCGCAGTTATTTGGCCCAATTATTGGGCGCTGTTATTTGGCGCAATTATTAGGCGCATTTACCTACCGCTATTAATATATTGGTTCTATTATGATTATTTGGTGCTATTAATGAATGTTAAAACATTGGCGCTATTATTTGGCGCTATTATTTGGCACCAAATAATATTTGGCGCTATTATTTGGCGCTATTATTGGCGCTATTAAAATATTGGCGCTATTATGAATATTAAAATAACACTGAAAATATATTTGGCGCTATTATATTGAATGTTATAATAATCCTGAAAATATATTAAATGTTAAAATATTGGCGCTATTATGAATATTTGGTGCTATTATTGCATGTTAAAATATTGGCGCTATTATTTTGTGCCAAATAATACCACCAAATATTGGCGCCAAATATTATTGGTGCCAAATATTGGCGCTATTATTGGCGCTATTATTTGGCGCTTTTATTGGCGCTATAATTTGGCACTATTATTTGGCGTCATTATGAATATTTGGCGCCAAAAAATATTTGGCAATACTATGAATATATAGTGCCAAATATTTGGCGATATTATGAATATTTGGCTCTATTATTTGGCGCTATTATTGGCGCTATTATTTGGTGCTATTATGAATATTTGGCGCCAAATATTTGGCGCTATTATTTGGGGATATTATTTGGCACTATTATTTGGCGCCATTATTTGGCGTTATTATATTTGGCGCTATTATATTTCTCGCCATTATTTGGCGCTATTATGAGTATTTGGCTCTGTTATTTGGCGCTATTATCGGCGCTATTATTTGGCGCTATTATTTGGTGCCATTATTTGGCGCCATTATTTGGCGCGATTATATAGTGCTATTATTTGGCGCTATTATATGGCACTATGAATATATTGGCGCTATTATATGGCGCTAATATTTGGCGCTATTATATGGCGCTATTATTTGGCCCTATTAAATGGTGCTATGAATATATTGGCGCTATATATTGGTGCTATTATTTGGCACTATTAAATTTGGCGCTATTATTTGGTGCTATTATATGGCGCACTTATATGACGCTAATATTTGGCGTTATTATATGATGCTATTATTTGGCGCTATTAAATGGCGCTATGAATATATTGGTGTTATTATTGGCGCTATATATTGGTGCTATTATTGGCACTATTATTGGGGCTGTTATTGGCACTTTTATTGGCGCTATTATTGAATGTTTAAATATTGGCACTATTATTTGGCGCAAAATAATAGCGCCAAATATTGGCGCCAAATATTGGCGCGATTATTGGCACCATAATTTGACGCTATTATTGGTGCTATTATTTGGTGCTATTATTTGGCGCTATTATGAATATTTGGCGCCAAAAAATATTTGGTGCAATTATATGGCGCTATTATTTGGCGCTATTTATATATTTTGTGCCAAAAAATATTTGGCTGTATCATATTGCGCTATTATTTGGTGCAAATAATTGGCACAATTATTAGGCACAATTATTTTGTGGTATAAATAAATTTGTGCTATTATGAATAAATGGATTTATGAATATATTGGCGCTATTATTGGCGCAATTATTGGCACTATTATGAATATTTTGGCGCTATTATTTGGCACTATTATATATTGGAACTATTATGAATATATTGGCGCTATTATTTGGCACTATGAATATATTGGAGCTATTATTGGCGCTATTATTTGGCGCTATTATTGGCACTATTTTTTGGCGCTATTTTTTGGCGCTATTTTTTGGCGATATTATGAATATTTGGTACCAAAAAATATTTGGCACTATTATATGGTGCTATTATTTGGCGCTATTATATGGCGCTATTATTTGACGCTATTATATGAGCCTATTATTTGGAGCTATTATTTGGCGCTATTATTTGGCGCTATTATTTTGCGCTATTATTTGGCGCAGTTATTTGGCGCAATTATTTGGCGCTTTTATTTTGCGCAATTATTTGCCTCTATTAATATATTTGCGCTATTATGTATATTTTGTGCTATTAATTAATGGAAAAATATTGGGGCTATTTTTTGTCGATATTATTTGGCGCCAAATAATATTTGGCGCTATTATTAGTGCTATTAAAATATCGGTGCTATTAAAATATTGGCGCTATTATGAATATTAAAATAACAATGAAAATATATTTGGCGATATTATATTGAATGTTAAAATAACACTGAAAATATATTAAATGTTAAAATATTGGCTCTATTATGAATATTTGGTGCTATTATTGAATGTTAAAATATTGGCGCTATTATTTGGTGCCGAATAATAGCGCCAAATATTGGCGCCAAATATTATTGGTGCCAAATATTGGAGCTATTATTGGTGCTATTATTTGGCGCTTTTATTGCCGCTATAATTTGGCACTATTATTTGGCGTTATTGTGAATATTTGGCGCCAAAAAATATTTGGCACTACCATGAATATATAGTGCCAAATATTTGGCATATTATGAATATTTGGCTCTATTATTTGGTGCTATTATTGGTGCTATTATTTGGCGCTATTATGAATATTTGGCACCAAATATTTGGCGCTATTATTTGGCGATATTATTTGGCGCTATTATTTGGCGATATTATTTGGCGCTATTATTTGGCGCCATTATTTGGCGTTATTATATTTGGTGCTATTATTTGGCGCCATTATTTGGCACTATTATTTTTGATGCCATTATTTGGCGCTATTATGAATATTTGACTCTATTATTTGGCGCTATTATTGGCGCTATTATTTGGCGCTATTATGAATATTTGGCCCCAAATATTTGACGCTATTATTTGGCGCCAAATATTTGGCGTGATTATTTGGCGATATTATTTGGCGCCATTATTTGGCGCGATTATATGGTGTTATTATTTGGCGCTGCTATATGGCGCTATTATATGCCACTATTATATGGCGCTAATATTTGGCGCTATTATATAGCGTTATTATTTGGCCCTATTAAATGGTGCTATGAATATATTGGCGCTTTTATTGGCGCTATATATTGGTGCTATTGTTTGGCGCTATTTTATTTGGCGCTATTATATGGCGCTATTATTTGGGGCTATTATATGGCGTACTTATATGACGCTATTATATGATGCTAATATTTGGCGCTATTATATGGCGCTATTATTTGGCGGTATTAAATGGCGCTATGAATATATCGGTGCTATTATTGGCGCTATATATTGGCGCTATTATTGGCACTATTATTGGGGCTGTTATTGGCACTTTTATTGGCGCTATTATTGAATGTTTAAATATTGGCGCTATTATTTGGCGCAAAATAATAGAGCCAAATATTGGAGCCAAATATTGGCACGATTATTGGCGCCATAATTTGATGCTATTATTGCCGCTATTATTTGCTGCTATTATTTGGCGCTATTATTTGGCGCTATTATGAATATTTGGCGCCAAAAAATATTTGGTGCTATTATATGGCGCTATTATTTGGTGCTATTATTAGGCACGATTATTTGGCCCAATTATTTGGCGCAATTATTTGGCGCAATTATGTGGCGCAATATATTGGCGCTATTTATATATTTTGCACCAAAAAATATTTGGCTCTATTATATGGCGCTATTATTTGGTGCAATTATTTGGCACAATTATTAGGCACAATTATTTTGCGCTATAAATAAATTGGTGCTATTATGAATAAATGGCGCTATGAATATATTGGCGCTATTATTGGTGGAATTATTGGCACTATTATGAATATATTGGCGCTATTATTTGGCGCCATTATATATTGGCGCTATTATCAATATATTGGTGCTATTATTTGGCACTATGAATATATTGGTGCTATTATTGGCGCTATTATTTGGCGCGATTATTGGCACTATTTTTTGCCGCTATTTTTTGGCGATATTATTAATATTTGGCACCAAAAAATATTTTGCGCTGTTATATGGCGCTATTATTTGGTGCTATTATATGGCGCTATTATATGGCGCTATTATTTAGCACTATTATTTGGCGCTATTATTTGGCGCTATTATTTGGCGCTATTATTTGGCGCTATTATTTGGTGCTCTTATTTGGCGCAGTTATTTGGCGCAGTTATTTGGCGCAGTTATTTGGCACAAATTTTTGGCGGTATTATTTGGCGCAATTAGTAGGCGCAATTATTTGCCTCTATTAATATATTGGCGCTATTATAAATATTTTGTGCTATTAAATAATGGGAAAATATTGGGGCTATTTTTTGGCGCTATTATTTGGCGCCAAATAATATTTGACGCTATTATTGGCGCTATTAAAATATCGGCGCTATTAAAATATTGGCGCTATTATGAATATTAAAATAACATAGAAAATATATTTGGCGCTATTATATTGAATGTTAAAATAACAATGAAAATATATTGAATGTTATAATATTGGCGCTATTATGAATATTTGCCGCTATTATTGAATGTTAAAATATTGGCACTATTTTTTGGCGCCAAATAATAGCGCCAAATATTGGCGCCAAATATTATTGGTGCCAATTATTGGCACCAAATATTGGTGCTATTATTGACACTATTATTTCGCGCTTTTATTGGCGATATAATTTGGCGCTATTATTTGGCGCAATTATGAATATTTGGTGCCAAAAAATATTTGGCGCTACTATGAATATATGGCGCCAAATATTTGGCGCTATTATTGGCACAATTATTTGGCGCTATTATTTGGCACTATTATGAATATTTGGCAGCAAATATTTAGTGCTATTATTTGGTGATATTATTTGGCACTATTATTTGGTGCTATTATATTTTGCGCTATTATATGGCGCGATTATTTGACGCTATTATATGACACTAATATTTGACGCTATTATATGGCACTAATATTTGGTGCTATTATATGGCCCTATTATATGGCGCAATTATTTGGTGCTATTATTAATATTTGGCGCCAAAAAATAGTTGGCGCTACTATGAGTATATAGCGCCAATTATTTGGAGCTATTATGAATATTTGGCTCTATTATTTGGCGCTATTTTTTGGCGCTAAATATTGGCACGATTATTGGCGCCATAATTTGACGATATTGTTGGCACTATAATTTGGCGCTATTATTTGGTGCTATTATGAATATTTGGTGCTAAAAAATATCTAGCTCTATTATATGGCGCTATAATTTGGTGCTATTATTTGGCGCAATATATTGGCGCAATATATTGGTGCTATATATTGGCGCGATTATTTGGCGCAATTATTTGGCGAAATTATTTGATGCAATATATTGGCGCTATTTATATATTTTTCGCCAAAAAATATTTGTCGCTATTTTATGGGGCTATTGTTTGGCGCTGTTGTTAGGCGCAATTATTTTGCGCAATTATTTGGCACAATTATTTGGCGCAATTATTTGGCGCAATTATTTGACGCTATTATTAGGCTTAATTATTTTGTGCTATAAATATATAGGCGCTATTATGAATAAATGGCGCTATGAATATATTGGCACTATTATTGGCACTATTATGAATATATTGGCGCTATTAATTATTGGCGCTATTATTTGGCACTATGAATATATTGGCGCTATTATTGGTGCTATTTTTTGGCGCTATTATGAATATTTGGTGCCAAAAAATATTTGGCGTTATTATATGGCGCTACTGTTTGGCGGAATTATTTGGTGCTATTATTTGGCGGTAATATTAGGCACACTTATTTGGCATTATTAATATATTGGCACTATTATGAATATTTGGCGTTATTAATAAATGTTAAAATATTGGTGCTATTATTTTGCATAATTATTTGGCGCTATTATTTGGCGCTATTATTTGGCGCAATATATTGGCGCTATTATGAATAAATGGTGCTATGAATATATTGGCACTATTATTGGCGCTATTATTGGCACTATTATGAATATACTGGCGCTATTATTTGGCGCTATAATATATTGGCACTATAATGAAAATATTGGCGCTATTATTTAGCGCTATGAATATATTGGCGCTATTATTAGGCGCTATTATTGACCCTATTATATGGCGCTATTTTTTTGCGCTATTATGAATATTTGGTGCCAAAAAATATTTGACGCTATTATATGGTGTTATTATTTGGCGATATTATTTGGCACAGTTATTTGTCGCAGTTATTTGGCGCAATTATTTAGCGCAATTAATTGGTGCTATTATTAGGCGCAATTATCTACCGTTATTAATATATTGGCACTATTATGAATATTTGGTGCTATTAATGAATGTTAAAATATTGGCTCTATTTTTTGGCACTATTTTTTTGCGCTATTATTTGGCGCAATTATTTGGCACCAAATAATATTTGGCACTACTATTTGGCCCTTTTATTGACGCTATTAAAATATTGGCGCTATTATGAATATTAGAATAACATTGAAAATATATTTGGTGCTATTATATTGAATGTTAAAATAACATTGAAAATAAATTGAATGTTAAAATATTGGCGCTATTATTGGCGTCAAATTTTATTGGTGCCAAATATTGGCGCTATTATTGACGCTATTATTTGGCGCTTTTATTGGTGCTATAATTTGGCACTATTATTTGGAGCTATTATGAATATTTGGACAAAAAAATTTTTTGGCACTACTATGAATATATGGTGCCAAATATTTGGCGCTATTATGAATATTTGGCTCTATTATTTGGCACTATTATGAATATTTGGCTCTATTACTTGGCGATATTATTTGGCGCTATTATTTAGCGCTATTATTTGGTGCTATTATATTTGGCGCTATTATATGGCGCTATTATTTGGTGTTATAATATGGCGCTATTATATGGCCCTAATATTTGGCGCTATTATATGACGCTATTATTTGGCCCTATTAAATGGCGCTATGAATATATTGGCGCTATTATTTGCGCTATATATTTCCGTGATTATTTGGCGCTATTATATTTGGTGCTATTATATGGAACTATTAATTGGCCCTAATATATGGCGCTACTATATGGCGCTATTATATGGTGCTAATATTTGGCGCTATTATATGCCGCTATTATTTGGCGCTATTATATGGCGCTATTAATATATTGGCGCTATTATTTGCGCTATATATTGGCTCTATTATTGAGGCTATTATTGGTGATTTTATTGGCACTATTATTGAATGTTTAAATGTTGGCGCTATTATTTGGTGCAAAATAATAGCGCCAAATATTGGCGCGATTATTGGCGCCATAATTTGATGCTATTATTGGTGCTATTATTTGGCGTAATTATTTGACGAAATTATTTGGCGCAATATATTGGCGCTATTTATATATTTTGTGCCAAAAAATATTTGGCGTTATTATATGGCGCTATTATTTGGCGCTGTTATTAGGTGCAATTATTTGGCGCAATTATTTGATGCTATTATTTGGAACTATTATTAGGATCTATTATTAGGCGCAATTATTTTGCGCTATAAATATATTGGCGCTATTATGAATAAATGGCGCTATGAATATATTGGCGCTATTATTGACGCTATTATTGGGCTATTATTGGCACTATTATGAATATTTTGGCGCTATTGTTTGGCGCTATTATATATTGGTGCTATTATTTGGTGCTATAAATATATTGGCACTATTATTTGTGCTATTTTTTGGCGCAATTATTTGGCGCTATTATTGGAGCTATTATTTGGCGCTATTGTTTGGCGCTATTATTTGGCGCTATTGTTTGACGTTATTATTTGGCGCTATTATTTAGAGCTATTATTAGGCGCAATTATTTGGCGCTATTAATATATTGGCGATATTATGAATATTGGGCACTATTAATGAGTGTTAAAATATTGGTGTCTTTAATTGGCGCAATTATTTGGTGCAATTATTTGGCGCAATTATTTGGTGCTATTATTAGGCGCAATTATTTGGCGCTATAAATATATAGGCACTATTATTAATATACTGGCGCTATTATTGGCGCTATTATATGGTGTTATTTTTTGGCGCTATTATTTGGTGCTATTATGAATATTTGGCGCCAAAAAATATTTGGCGCTATTATTTGGCGCAGTTATTTGGCGCAAATATTTGGCGTATTTATTTGGCGCTATTATTTGGCGCTATTATTAGGCGCAATTATATTCTGCTATTAATATATTGGCGCTATTATGAATATTTGGCGCTATTAATGAATGTTAAAATATTGGCGTTATTATTTGGTGCTATTATTTGGTGCCAAATAATATTTGGAGCTATTATTTGGCGCTATTATTGGCGCTATTAAAATATTGGCGCTAATATGAATATTAAAATAACAGTGAAAATATACTTGGCGCTGTTATATTGAATGTTAAAATAACACTGAAAATATGTTGAATGTTAAAATATTGCCACTATTATGAATATTTGACACTATTATTGAATGTTAAAATATTGGCGCTATTATTTGGCGCATTTATTTGGCGCATTTATTTGGTGCAGTTATTTGGCACACTTATTTGGCTCTCTTATTTGGAGCTATTATTAGGTGCAATTATTTGCCGCTATTAATATATTGGCGCTATTATGAATATTTGGTGCTAATAATAAATGTTAAAATATTGACACTATTTTTTGGCACTATTATTTGTCGCTATTATTTGGTGCCAAATAATATTTGGCGCTATTATTTGGCGCTATTATTTGCGCTATTAGAATATTGGCATAATTATGAATATTAAAATAGCACTGAAAATATATTTGGCGCTATTATATTTAATATTAAAATAACACTGAAAAAATATTGAATGTTAAAATATTGGCGCTATTATGAATATTTGGCACTATTGTTGAATGTTAAAATATTGGCGCTATTATTTGGCGCCAAATAATAGCGCCAAATAATGGTGCCAAATATTATTGGTGCCAAATATTGGCACTATTATTTGGGGCTTTTATTGGCGCTATAATTTGGCGCTATTATTTGGCACTATTATGAATATTTGGAGCCAAAATATATTTGGTGCTGCTATGAATATATGGCGCCAAATATTTGGCGATATTATTAATA
Organism: Viscum album; assembly: GCA_963277665.1. NCBI lineage: Eukaryota > Viridiplantae > Streptophyta > Magnoliopsida > Santalales > Viscaceae > Viscum > Viscum album. The sequence goes on along the minus strand of OY728127.1, from coordinate 908,048,257 downwards.
TTTGGCTCTATTATTTAGCGCCATTATTTGCGCTATTATTTGGCGCTATAATGAATATTTGGAACCAAATATTTGGTGCTATTATTTGGCAAGATTATTTGGTGCTATTATTAGGCGCTATTATATTTTGCACTATTATATCGCGCTATTATTTGGCGCTATTATATGGTTCTATTATATCACGCTGTTATATGGCGCTAATATTTGGCGCTAATATTTGGCCCTATTCAATGGCGCTATGAATATATTGGCAATATTATTGGCGCTATTATTTGGCGCTATTATATATTGTGCTACTATATGGCGCTATTATTTAGCGCTCTTATATGGTGCTATTATATGGCGCTATTATATGGCGCCAATATTTGGTGCTATTATATGGCGCTATTACTTGGCGCTATTAAAGGGTGCTATGAATATATTGGCGCTATATGATGCCGCTATTATTGGCACTATTATTGGTGCTGTTATTGGCGCTTTTATTAGCACTATTATTGAATGCTTAAATATTGCTGCTATTATTTGGAGCAAAATAATAGCGCCAAATATTGGCACCAAATATTGGCGCCAAATATTGGCGCCATAATTTGACGCTATTATTGGCTCTATTATTTGGCGTTATTATGAATATTTGGCGCCAAAAAATATTTGGCGCTATTATTTGGCACTATTCTTAGGCGCAATTATTTGGCGTGATTATTTGGCACAATATATTGGCGCTATTTATATATTTTGTGCCAAAAAATATTTGGCGCTATTATATGGCGCTATTATTTAGCGTTGTTATTAGGTACAATTATATATTGGAACTATTATGAATATATTGGCACTATTATTTAGTGCTAATATATATTGGTGCCATTATGAATATATTGGCGCTATTATTTGGCGTTACGAATATATTGGCGCTATTATCGGTGCTATTATTTGACGCTATTATTGGTGCTATTATTTGGCGATATTATTTGGCGCTATTTTTTGGCGATATCTTTTGGCGCTATTTTTTGGCGCTATTATGAATATGTGGCGCCAAAAAAAATTTGGCGCTATTATATGGCGCTATTATTTAGCAGTATTATTTGGTGCTATTATTTGACGCAGTTATTTGACACACATATTTGGCGCAATTATTTGGCGCTATTGTTAGGCGCAATTATTTGGTGCTATTAATATATTGGCGCTATTATGAATATTTGGCACTATTAATGAATGTTAAAATATTGGGGCTGTTATTTGGTGCAATTATTTGGCGCAATTATTTGGGGCAATTATTAGGCGCTATAAATATATTGGCGCTATTATGAATAAATGGTGCTATGAATATATTTGCGCTAATATTGGCACTATTATGAATATACTGGCGCTATTATTTGGCGCTATTATATATTGGCGCTATTATGAAGATATTGGCGTTCTTATTTGGCGCTATGAATATATTGGCGCTATTATTGGCGCTATTATTTGGTGCTATTATTGGCGCTATTATATGACACTATTTTTTGGCACTATTATGAATATTTTCATCCTAAAAATATTTGGCGCTATTATATGGCGCTATTATTTGGCGCCAAAAAATATTTAGCGCTATTATATGGCGCTATTATTAGGCGTAATTATTTGGCGCAATTATTTGGCACAATATATTGTCGCTATTTATATATTTTGCACCAAAAAATATTTAGCGCTATTATATGGTGCTATTATTTGGCGCAATTATTTGGCTCTATTATTTGGCGCTATTATTAGGCACAATTATTTTGCACTATAAATATATTGGCGCTATTATGAATTAATGGCGCTATGAATATATTAGCACTATTATTAGCGCTATTATTGGCACTATTATGAATATAGTGGCGCTATTATTGGCACTATTATGAATATAATGGTGCTATTATTTGGCGCTATTATATATTGGTGCTATTATGAATATATTGGCACTATTATTTGGCGCTATGAATATATTGGCGCTATTATTGGCGTTATTATTTGGTGCTATTATTGGCGCTATTTGTTGGCACTATTATGAATATTTTGCGCCAAAAAATATTTGGCACAAAAATATATAAATAGCGCCATATATTTGGCGCTATTATGAATATTTCGCTCTATTATTGAATGGTAATATATTGGCGCTATTATGAATATTTGGCGCTATTATTGAATGGTAATATATTGGCGCTATTATTTGGCGATATTATGAATATTTGGCGCCAAAAAATATTAGGCGCTACTATGAATATATGGCACCAAATATTTGGCGCTATTATGAATATTTGGCTCTATTATTTGGCTCTACTGTTGGCGCTATTATTTGGCACTATTATTAATATTTGGCGCCAAATATTTGGTGCTATTATTTGGTGATATTATTTGGCACTTTTATTTGGCGCTATTATATTTTCCCTATTATATGGCGCTATTATTTGGCGCTATTATATGACGCTAATATTTGAAGCTATAATATGGTGCTAATATTTGGCGCTATTATATGGCGCTATTATTTGGCCCTATTAAATGACGCTATGAATATATTGACACTATTATTGGCACTATATATTGGTACTATTATTTGGTGCTATTATATTTGGCGCTATTATATGGCGCTATGATTTGGCGCTATTATGTGGCATTATTATATAGCGCTAATATTTGGCACTATTACATCGCTATTATTTGGCGCTATTAAATGGTGCTATGAATATATCAGCGCTATTATTGGTGCTATTATTGGTACTTTTATTGGCGCTATTATTGAATGTTTAAATATTGGTGCTATTATTTGGCGCAAAATAATAGCGCCAAATATTGGCGTGATTATTGGCGCCATAATTTGACACTATTATTGGTGCTATTATTTGGCGCTATTATGTATATTTGGCGCCAAAAATTTTTGGCGCTATTATTAGGCACAATTATTTGAAGCAATTATTTGGCGCAATTATTTGACACAATTTTTTGGAACAATTTTTTGGCACTATTTATATATTTTGCACCAAAAATATTTGGCGCTATTATATGACGCTATTATTTGGCGCTATTATATGGCGCTAATATTTGGTGCTATTATATGGCGCTATTATTTGGCCCTATTAAATGGCGCTATGAATATATTGGCACTTTTATTGGCGTTTTTATTGGCGCTATATATTGGTGTTATTATTTGACGTTATTATATTTGGCGCTATTATATGGCGCTATTATTTGGCGCTGTTATATCGCACACTTATATGGCGCTATTATATAGCGCAAATATTTGGCGCTCTTATATGGCGTTATTATACAGCGCTATTATTGGGTTTGTTATTGGCACTTTTATTGGCGCTATTATTGAATGTTTAAATATTGGCGCTATTATTTGGCGCAAAATAATAGCGCCAAATATTGGCGCCAAATATTGACGCGATAATTGGCGCCATAATTTGATGCCATTATTGGTGCTATTATTTGGTGCTATTATTTGGCGCTATTATTTGGCGCTATTATGAATATTTGGCGCCAAAAAATATTTGGTGCTATTATATGGCGCAATTATTTGGCGCTATTATTAGGCGCAATTATTTGGCACAATTATTTGACCCAATTATTTGGCGCAATTATTTGGCGAAATATATTGGCGCTATTTATATATTTAGCGGCAAAAAATATTTGGCACTATTATATGGCGCTATTATTTTGTGAAATTATTTGGCGCGATTATTAGGCAAAATTATTTTGCGCTATAAATAAATTGGTGCTATTATGAATAAATGGCGCTATAAATATATTGGCGCTATTATTGGCGCAATTATTGGCACTATTATGAATATATTGGCGCTATTATTTGGCGCTATTATATATTGGCGCTATTATTTGGCGCTATTATATGGTGCTATTATTTGACGCAGTTATTTGGAGCAAATTTTTGGCACACTTATTTGGCGCTATTATTTGGCGTAATTATTAGGCGTAATTATTTGCCGCTATTAATATATTGGCGCTATTATGAATATTTGGTGCTATTAATAAATGTTAAAATATTGTCTCTATTATTTGGCGCTATTATTTGGTGCTATAATTGGTGTTATTAAAATATCGACGCTATTAAAATATTGGCACTATTATGAATATTAAAATAACACTGAAAATATATTTGGCGCTATTATATTGAATGTTAAAATAACACTGAAAATATATTGAATGTTAAAATATTGGCGCTATTATGAATATTTGGCGGTATTATTGAATGTTAAAATATTGGCCCTTTTATTTGGCCTCAAATAATAGCCCCAAATATTGTCGCTATTATTGACGCTATTATTTGGCGCTTTTATTGGTGATATAATTTGGCGCTATTATTTGGCGCAATTATGAATATTTGGTGCCAAATAATATTTGGCGCTATTAAGATGTCACGACCCGCCTTCACCAAAAGGAAGGAAGGGTCAGCAGGTTGCCAGGCCCTTCCTTCTTTAAGTTGAAGGAGAGAAAATGACCCCCAAAACCCGCCTTCAATAGGTCCCGGAGTGGCGACTAGCACCAAGGGTATAGGAAATTCTCACAAATGGAAGGCATTACCCTTTTTATTTTATAGGATCGAAAGATAAGGAGGAGAAAACCCAACAACACCAAGGTAGGAAGAAAAGTAAAGCCAAAAGTAAACCATTCCCACATGCATGTTTCAAAAGTGAAAGCCACAAAGTGCAAAACGGTGTCTACAAAGTAAGTACCAAAAGAAAAAGAGATCAACAGCAACTGCTCCAAAAGTCCGAGCTAGTAAGGTCCTGTGTGATCCCCGAAGTCCTCCTAGAAACCTGAAAGCAGTTTTATATACGTAGGGTGAGCATAAAAGTACACTCAGTAGGGAAAACCAAGACTCTCGTGCACAAGTGGGGGAACGTACTAAAGTCCCGTGAGAAAAGAGTAAACCAAACAACTAACAAGGCAAACTATCCATCCCAGGCCTCACCAAGGCTCGCTCCCCAAATAACGCAAGTCAAGTAATATATATATAAGAGAACATCGATGTTTGGGTACCCCGCGCCACTTTCCCACTGGTTATTGAGACATCCTACTCATCGGACCAATCCCGCCATTCTCACCGCAGTCCCACTGCCACACCCGCCCGCACACACCTGGGCCACAACCACACGCAGTCCCACTGCCGAATCCCGCCCGCACACACCTGGGCCACAACCACACGCAGTCCCACTGCCGAATCCCGCCCGCACACACCTGGGCCTTTCTGTCACATGTAACCATGCCTGCAAACACTTAGGCCAGAACAACCACGGCTACGCCCGAAGACACCTGGGCTAAAGGATCCACTGCCACGCCCGAAGACACCTGGGCCTCATCCCGAAGACACTTGGGAAACCACCTGCCGCACACACCTGGCCAACCACCACAACACCCCGCCCGGAGGTTCTTGGGCTAATAATGGACTTTAGGCCATCACAGCCTGCGTGAAGATACTTGGGCTATCCGGGAAAGGGAGCAGAAAAGGAGCTAATAACCAGCCACTAAGTATAGTGTTGGGAAAAACACCCTCCCCCCATAAATGGGGGTGTTCGGCACTAAGTGCTCAACTTGGGTGGGGCGCGAATAAGAAACACAAAGCTACAAGTATAGATATAGGTAACAAACACTCACCCAAAACTTAGGTTTTCCTAGCCAACCTACAGAACACCACACCACTGCGTCCGAGTCACAATTCACGACCATTGCCCACAAGACCATTGTCCCATTCTTGTTTCACGTTCAGTCAAAATGTTCAATTAATTTTAAGCACTACTGGGCAACTACCATAAGCATAACCAAGGAAAGCGTCAAAAGCAAGGATCAACCAAAACACTCACACCTGATTCTGTTAACAGAGGATCTCTCCCCAATTTGTGATATTTTAAGTAACCACCCGGATTTAAAACTCACAACCACCGAATCCATACCAACAGGAGATCCCATCCCCAAATTCACACAGCCACCGAGAGTATAAACAGAACAGGGGATCCCATCCCCTCCCACATTTCCAGCAATCGGCCCGAAAGGAAGACAACCAACCACCGCTACCAACACAAGTCAGGAATTTCCAGATTTAAACGACTTAACACACTCCATGATTTCAAATTCCGTGTGTTCTAACTGGGAGTTATCACAGAAGGGTTGATCCTGGTGCTTTCAATTATTCAGCCGGATATACGTGATTAACCAATTTCACAGCAGGAGTTCACAAATTCAGCAACCCACTTAAAACATCACGAGGGGATTTATCAGTGCACATACAACGACCACCAACGGCCTCAATTTTCAGAAAACATAAACCAGCACAACTAAAAAGGATGTTCGCAAGATATGGCATAAACAATGATCACAACCTCTTCCCCTTCTTTAACCAGTTATTATCTTCATTTAAGGGCTCAACCATTTCTCATGAGAACAAAAGATAACGCCCACCCCGCATGATACACAGAAGTGAGAGGCGAAAGAAATTCCCTACTTGTTGATAGATGATCGACGTTTAAGCCGGGGGCACGGAACTTTACGGATAACGACGCGGCGGTCCCGATGCACCAGAAGAGCCACGATCGAAGAAGGGGGGAAACCACGGCCTAACCCTTAATTTATAAGAGCCGGGAAGGGTTGAGATAAAAACGCCGAACTGCGTAAGACGTGGAAGTCGTGGGTTGACCACGCGGCTTGACTCATCATTAATGGTGCTGAGTGGTTTAAACCGACTCATGAATTAATGAAGCATTTAATTAAACTTTTGTGCGCGTTTCTGGTTTCCAAGACATTTTCACGAGGCAGAATAGGGTTTAAAACCCTATTTGCGAAAAAAGAGCGTTACTGGAACAACTTGGCAAGGTCGGGCGACGTCGGCCGGTTCCGCCGATCTGTCACACCGATCGGTCTCACCGATCGGTCTCACCGATCGGTCGCACCGATCGGTCTCACCGATCGGCCTCACCGATCGGCCTCACCGATCGGCCTCACCGATCGGCCTCACCGATCGGCCTCACCGATCGGCCTCACCGATCGGCCTCACCGATCGGCCTCACCGATCGGTCTCACCGATCCAGATTTTGGCAAAGGAACGGACCAAGGGGGGTCTAGGTCATCACATATGAATATGTGGCGCCAAATATTTGGCCCTATTATGAATATTTGGCTCTATTATTTGGCACTATTATTGGTGCTATTATTTGGCGCTATTATTTGGCACTATTATGAATATTTGGCAGCAAATATTTAGTGCTATTATTTGGGGATATTATTTGGCACTATTATTTGGCACTGTTATATTTTGCGCTATTATATGGCGCTATTATATAGAACTAATATTTGGCGCTATTATTTGGCACTAATATTTGGCGCTATTATATGGCCCTATTATATGGCGTAATTATTTGGTGCTATTATGAATATATGGCACCAAAAAATAGTTGGCGCTACTATGAATATATGGCGCCAAATATTTGGTACTATTATGAATATTTGGCTCTATTATTTGGCGCTATTATTTGACGACAAATACTAGCACGATTATTGGTGCCATAATTTGACGCTATTATTGGCGCTATTATTTGGCGTTATTATTTGGCGCTATTATTTGGTGCTATTATGAATATTTGGCACCAAAAAATATTTGGCTCTATTATATGGCGCTATAATTTGGTACAATTATTTGGCGCAATTATTTGGCGCAATATATTGGTGCAATATATTGGTGCGATTATTTGGAGCAATTATTTGGAGAAATTATTTGGTGCAATATATTGGCGCTATTTATATATTTTTCGCCAAAAAATATTTGGCGCTATTTTATGGGGATATTATTTGGCGCTGCTATTAGGCGCAATTATTTTGCGCAATTATTTAGCGCAATTATTTGGCGCAATTATTTGGCGCAATTATTTGGCGCAATTATTTGGCACAATTATTTGGCGCTATTATTAGGCGCAATTATTTTGCGCTATAAATATATAGGCGCTATTATGAATAAATGACGCTATGAATATATTGGCGCTATTATTGACACTATTATTGACACTATTATGAATATATTGGCACAATTATTTGGCGCTATTATATATTGGGTCTATTATTTGGCACTATGAATATATTGGCGCTATTATTGGTGCTATTTTTCAGCGCTATTTTTTGGCGCTATTATTGGCGCTATTTTTTGGCGCTATTTTTTTGTGCTATTTTTTGGCGCTATTTTTTGGCGCTATTATGAATATTTGGTGCCAAAAAATATTTGGCGCTATTGTTTGGCGAAATTATTTGGTGCTATTATTTGGCGCTAATATTAGGCACACTTATTTGGGGCTATTAATATATTGGCGCTATTATGAATATTTGGCGTTATTAATGAATTTTAAAATATTGTTGCTATTATTTGGCGTAATTATTTGGCGCTATTATTTGGCGCTATTATTTGGCCAATTATTTGGCGCTATAAATATATTGGCGCTATTATGAATAAATGGCGCTATGAATATATTGACACTATTGTTGGCACTATTATTGGAACTATTATGAATATACTGGCACTATTATTTGGCGCTATAATATATTGGCACTATTATGAATATATTGGTGCTATTATTTGCGCTATTATTTGGCGCTATTATCGGAGCCATTATTTTGCGCTATTTTTTGGCACTATTTTTTGGTGTTATTATGAATATTTGGCACCAAAAAATATTTGGCGCTATTATTTGGTGGTATTATTTGGCGCTATTATTTGGCGCAGTTATTTGGCGCAAATATTTGGCGCATTTATTTGTCGATATTATTTGAAGCTACTATTAGGCGCAATTATTTGGCGCTATTAATATATTGGCGATATTATGAATATTTGGCACTATTAATGAATGTTAAAATATTGGCACCATTATTTGGCGCAATTATTTGGCGCAATTATTTAGCGCAATTATTTGGCGCAATTATTTGGCGCTTTTATTCGGCGTTATTATTAGGCGCAATTATTTGGCGCTATAAATATATTGGCGCTATTATTGGTACTATTATGAATATACTGGCGCTATTATTGGCGCTATTATATGGCGCTATTTTTTGGCGCTATTATTTGGTGCTATTATGAATATTTGGCGCCAAAACATATTTGGCGCAGTTATTTTGAGCAAATATTTGGCGTATTTATTTGGCGCTATTATTAGGCGTAATTATTTGCCGCTATTAATATATTGGCGCTATTATGAATATTTGGCGCTATTAATGAATGTTAAAATATTGGCGCTATTATTTGGTGCTATTATTTGATGCCAAATAATATTTGGAGCTATTACTTGGCGCTATTATTGGCGCTATTAAAATATTGGCGCTATTAAAATATTGACGCTAATATGAATATTAAAATAACAGTGAAAATGTACATGGCGCTATTATATTGAATGTTAAAATAACACTGAAAATATATTGAATGTTAAAATATTGGCACTATTATGAATATTTGGTGCTATTAAATAATAGCGCCAAATTTGGCGCCAAATATTAATGGTGTCAAATATTGGCGCCAAATCTTGGCGCTATTATTGGCGCTATTATTTGGCGCTTTTATTAGCGCTATAATTTGGCGCTATTATGAATATTTGGCGCCAAAAAATATTTGGCGCTACTTTGAATATTTGGTGCCAAATATTTGGCGCTATTATGAATATTTGGCTCTATTTTTTGGTGTCATTATTGGCGCTATTATTTGGCACTATTATTTGGCGCTATTATGAATATTTGGCGCCAAATATTTGGGGCTATTATTGGGCGAAATTATTTGGCGCTATAATTTGGCACTATTATTTGGTGCTATTATATTTGAGGCTATTATATGACGCTAATATTTGGCACTATTATATGGTGCTATTATTTGGCCCTATTAAATGGCGCTATGAATATATTGGCGCTATATATCGGTGCTATTATTGGCGCTATTATATTTGGCGGTATAATATGGCGCTATTATTTGGCACGATTATATGGCACCATTATATGGCGCTATTATATGGCGCTAATATTTGGCACTATTATATTGCGATATTATTTGGCCCTATTAAATGGTGCTATGAATATATTTGCACTATTATTGGCGCTATATATTGGCACTATTATTGGCGCTATTATTGGTGTTGTTGTTGGCGCTTTTTTTGGTGCTATTATTGAATGTTTATATATTGGCGCTATTATTTGGCGCTATTATTTGGCGCTATTGTGAACATTTGGCGCCAAAAAATATTTAGTGCTATTATACGGTGCTATTATTTTGCGATATTATTAGGCACAATTATTTGGCGCAATATATTGGCGCTATTTATATATTTTGCGCCAAAAAAAATTTGGCGCTATTATCTGGCGTTATTATTTGGTGCTTTTATTAGTCGCAATTATTTTGCGCTATAAATATATTGGCGCTATTATGAATAAATGGTGCTATGAATATATTAGCGCTATTATTGGCGCTATTATTGGTACTATTATAAATATAGTGGCGCTATTATATATTGGCGCTACTATGAATATATTGGCGCTACTATGAATATATTTGCGCTATTATTTGGCGCTATGAATATATTGGCGCTATTATTGGCACAATTATTTGGCACTATTATTGGGGCTATTATGCATATTTGGCGCAAAAGAAATATTTGGCGCTATTATATGGCGCTATTATTTGGCGCGCAGTTATTTGGCGCAAATATTTGGCGCAGTTATTTGGCGCTATTATTTGGTGCTATTGTTAGACGCAATTGTTTGCCGCTATTAATATATTGGCGCAATTATAAATATATTGCGCTATTAATTAATGTGAAAATATTGGCGCTAATTTTTGGAGATATTATTTGGCGCTATTATCTGGCGCCAAATAATATTTGGCGCTATTATTTTTTGATATTATTGGCGCTATTAAAATATCGATGCCATTAAAATATTGGCGATATTATAAATATTAAAATAAAAAGAAAAATATATATGGCGCTATTATATTGAATGTCAAAATAACATTGAAATTATATTGAATATTAAAATATTGGCAGTATTATGAATATTTTGCGCTATTATTGAATGTTAATATATTGGATCTATTATTTGGCGCCAAATAATAGCGCCAAATATTGGCGCCAAATATTGGCGGTATTATTTGGCGATATTATAAATATTTGGCGCCAAAAAATATTTGGCAATATTAGTTGGTGCTATTATTTGGCGCTACTATATTTTGCACTATTATATGGCGCTATTATTTTGCGCTATTATATGGCGCTAATATTTGGTGCTAATATTTGGCGCTAATATTTGGCGCTATTATATGGCGCTATTATTTGGCCCTATTAAATGGCGCTATGAATATATTGGTGCTATTATTGGTGCTATATATTGGCGCTATTATTTGGCGCTATTATATTTGGCGTTATGATTTGGCGCTATTATATGGTGCTAAAATTTGGCACTATTATATGGTGCTATTATTTGGCGCTATTATATGGCGCTATTATTTGGCCCTATTAAATGCCGCTATGAATATATTGACGCTATTATTGGCACAATATATTGGTTCTATTATTTGGTGCTATTATATTTGGCGTTATTATATAGCACTATGATTTGGCGCTATTATATGGCACTATAATATGGCGTTATTATATGGCGCCAATATTTGGCGCTATTATATGGCGATATTATTTGGCACTATTATTTCGCGATATTATTTGGCGCTATTATCTGGGGCTATTATGTGGCGCTATTATATTCGACGCTATTATGTGGCACTATTATTTGGGGCTATTATCTGGTGCTATTATATAGCGCTATTATATGGTGCTAATATTTGGAGCTAACATTTGGCATTATTATATGGCGCTATTATTTGGCCCTATTAAATGGTGCTATGAATATATTGACGATATTATTGGTGCTATTGTTGGAGCTGTTATTGGCGCTTTTATTGGCACTATTATTGAATGTTTAAATATTGGCGCTATTATTTGGCTCAAAATAATAGCGCCAAATATTGGCGTGATTATTGGTGCCATAATTTGACGCTATTATCGGTGCAATTATTTGGCGCTATTATAAATATTTGGCACCAAAAAATATTTGGCGCTATTATTAGGCGTAATTATTTGGCGTAATTATTTGGCATAATTATTTTGCGCTATTTATATATTTTGCGCCAAAAAATATTTGGCGCTATTATTAATTCGCTATTATTTGGCGCTGTTATTAGGCGCAATTATTTTGCGCACTTATTTGGCGTAATTATTTGGCGCTGTTATTTGGCGTTATTATTTAGCTCAATTATTGTAAGCTATAAATATATTGGCCCTATTATGAATAAATGGCCCTATGAATATATTGGCGCTATTATTGGTGCTATTATTGGAAACATTATGAATATATTGGCGCTATTATTTGGCGCTAGAAATATATTGGTGCTATTATTGGTGCTCATATTTGGCGCTATTATTGGCGCTATTTTTTGGCGCTATTATGAATATTTGGAGCCAAAAAATATTTGGCACTATTATATGGCGCTATTATTTGGAGCTATTATTTGGTATAGTTATTTGGGGCAAATATTTGGCGCAATTATTTGACGCTATTATTTGGCGCTATTATTATGCGCACTTATTTGGTGCTATTAATATATTGGCGCTATTATGAATATTGGGCACTATTAATGGATGTTAAAATATTGGCGCTATTATTTGGCCTAATTATTTGGTGAAATTATTTGGCGCTTTTATTAGGCGCAATTATTTGGTGCTATAAATATATTGGCACTATTATGAATATTTGGCGCTATTATTGAATGTTAAAATATGGCGCTATTATTGGCGCTATTATTTGGTGCTTTTATTGGTGCTATTATTTGGAGCTATTATTTGGCGCTGTAATGAATTTTTAGCGCCAAAAAATATTTGGCGCTACTATGAATATATGGCGCCAAATATTTGGCGCTATTAAGAATATTAGGCTCTATTATTGGCGCCATTATTGGTGCTATTATTTGGAGCTATTATTTGGGGCTATTAAAAGGCTCTATTATTTGGTGCTATTATATGGTGCTATTATATAACGCTATTATATTGCACTATTATATGGCGCTAATATTTGTGCGCTTTTGTTGGCGCTTTTATTGAATGTTTAAATATTTGGCGCTATTATGAATATTTGGTGCCAAAAAATATTTGGCGTTACTATGAATATATGGCGCCAAATATTTGGCGCTATTATGAATATTTGGCTCAATTTTTTGGTAACATTATTGGCGCTATTATTAATATTTGGCGCCAAATATTTGGGGCTATTATTGGGTGAAATTATTTGGCGCTATAATTTGGCACTATTATTTGGCACTATTATATTTGAGGCTATTATATGGCGCTAATATTTGGTGCTATTATATGGCCCTATTATTTGGCCCTATTAAATGGCGCTATGAATATGTTGGCTCTATTATTGGCGCTATATATCGGTGCTATTATTTTGCAATATTATATTTGACGCTATTATATGGCGCTATTATTTGGCGCGATTATTTGGTGTCATTAAATGGCGCTAATATTTGGTGCTATTATATTGCAATATTATTTGGCCATATTAAATGGTGCTATGAATATATTGGCGCTATATATTGGCACTATTAATGGCGCTATTATTGGTGCTGTTGTTGGCGCTTTTATTGGTGCTATTATTGAATGTTTATATATTGGCACTATTATTTGGCGCTATTATTTGGCGCTATTGTGAACATTTGGCACCAAAAAATATTTAACGCTATTATACGGTGCTATTATTTGGCGATATTATTAGGCGCAATTATTTGGCGCAATTATTTAGCGCTTCTATTTGGCGCAATATATTGGCACTATTTATATATTTTGCGCCAAAAAATATTTAGCGCTATTATATGGCACTATTATTTTGTGCTTTTATTAGGCGTAATTATTTTGCGCTATAAATATATTGGCGCTATTATGAATAAATGGCGCTATGAATATATTAGTGCTATTATTGGCACTATTATGAATATAGTGGCGCTATTATATATTGGCCCTACTATGAATATATTGGCGCTATTATTTGGCGCTATGAATATAATGGTTCTATTATTGACACTATTATTTGGCACTATTATTGGAGCTATTATGAATATTTGCCGCAAAAAAATATTTGGCGCTATTATTTAGGGCAGTTATTTGGCGCAGTTATTTGGCGCTATTATTTGGTGCTATTATTATACGCAATTATTTTCCACTATTAATATATTGGCGCTATTATGAATATTTTGCGCTATTAATTAATGTTAAAATATTGGCGCTATTTTTTGGCGCTATTATTTGGCGCTATTATCTGGCACCAAATAATATTTTGCGCTATTATTTTGTGCTATTATTGGCGCTATTAAAATATCAATGCCATTAAAATATTGGCGCTATTATGAATATTAAAATAACACAGAAAATATATTTGGCGCTATTATATTGAATTTCAAAATAACACAGAAATATATTGAATATTAAAATATTGGCAGTATTATGAATATTTTGCGCTATTATTGAATGTTAATATATTGGCGCTATTATTTGGCGCCAAATAATAGTGCCAAATATTGGCGCCAAATGTTGGTGCCAAATCTTGGCGCCAAATATTGGCGCTATTATTTGGTGATATTATGAATATTTGGCGCCAAAAAATACTTGGCAATATTATTTGGCGCTATTATTTGGCGGTATTATATTTTGCACTATTATATGGCGCTATTATTTTGCGCTATTATATGGCGCTAATATTTGGCGCTAATATTTCGCGCTAATATTTGGTGCTATTATATGGCGCTATTATTTAGCCCTATTAAATGGCGCTTTAAATATATTGGCGCTATTATATGGCGCTGTTATATTTGGCGATATGATTTGGGGCTATTATATGGCGCTATTATATGGTGCTAAAATTTGGCGCTATTATATTGCGCTATTATTTGGCGCTATTATATGGCGCTATTATTTGGCCCTATTAAATGGCGCTATGAATATATTGGCGCTATTATTAGCGCTATATATTGGTGCTATTATTTGGCGCTATTATATTTGGCGTTATTATATGGCGCTTTGATTTGGTGCTATTATATGGTGCTATAATATGGCGATATTATATGGCGTCAATATTTGGTTCTATTATATGTCGATATTATTTGGCGCTATTATGTGGCGATATTATTTGGTGCTATTATCCGGGGCTATTATGTGGCGCTATTATATTTAACGCTATTATGTGCCGCTATTATTTGGCGCTATTATCTGGCGCTCTAATAAAGCGTTATTATATGACGCTAATATTTGGCGCTAATATTTGGCGTTATTATATGGCGCTATTATTTGGCCCTATTAAATGGTGCTATGAATATACTGGCGATATTATTGGCGCTATTGTTGCTGCTATTATTGGCGCTTTTATTGGCGCTATTATTGAATGTTTAAATATTGGCGCTATTATTTGGCTCAAAATAATAGCACTAAAAATTTGCGTGATTATTGGTGCCATAATTTGACGTTATTATTGGTGCTATTATTTGGCGCTATTATTTGGTGCTATTATTTGGCGCTATTATAAATATTTGGCGCCAAAAAATATTTGACGCTATTATATGGCGCTATTATTAGGCGCAATTATTTGGCACAATTATATGGCGCAATTATTTGGCATAATTATTTGGCGCTATTTATATATTTTGTGCCAAAAAATATTTGGCTCTATTATATAGCACTATTATTTGGCGCTGTTATTAGGCGCAATTATTTTGCGCACTTATTTGGCGCTATTATTTGGTGCTATTATTTGGCACTATTATTAGGCGCAATTATTGTGCGCTATAAATATATTTGCCCTATTAATGGCCCTATGAATATATTGGGGCTATTATTAGCGATATTATTGGCAACATTATGAATATATTGGCGCTATTTTTTGTCGCTATTATTTGGCGCTAGGAATATATTGGTGCTATTATTGGTGCTATTATTTGGCGCTATTATTGGCGCTATTTTTTGGCGCTATTATGAATATTTGGCGCCAAAAAATATTTGGCACTATTATATGGCACTATTATTTGGCGCTATTATTTGGAGCTATTATTTGGCACAGTTATTTGTGGAAAAATATTTGGCGCAATTATTTGGCGCTATTATTATGCGCAATTATTTGGTGCTATTAATATATTGACGCTATTACGAATATTTGGCGCTATTAATGAATGTTAAAATATTGGAGCTATTATTTGGCCTAATTATTTGACGTAATTATTTGGCACAATTATTTGGCGCTATTATTAGGCGCAATTATTTGGCGCTATAAATATATTGGCACTATTATGAATATTTGGCGCTATAAATATATTGGCACTGTTATGAATATTTGGCGCTATTATTGAATGTTAAAATATTGGCACTATTATTTGGCGCCAAATATTGGCACCAAATATTATTGGCGCCAAATATTGGCGCTATTATTTGGCGCTTTTATTGGTGCTATAATTTGGCACTATTATTTGGCGCTATAATGAATATTTGGCACCAAAAAATATTTGGCACTACTATAAATATATGGCGCCAAATATTTGGTGCTATTATGAATATTTGGCTCTATTATTTGGTGCCATTATTGGTGCTATTATTTGGCGCAATTATTTGGGGCTATTATTTTGCTCTATTATTTGGTGCTATTATATGGCGCTATTATATGACACTATTATATTGCACTATTATATGGCACTAATATTTGGAACTATTATTTGGCCCTATTAAATAGCGCTATGAATATATTGGCAATATTATTGGTGCTATATATTAGCGCTATTATATTTGGAACTATTACATAGCGCTATTATTTGGCGCTATTATATGGCGCTATTATATGGCGCTATTATATGGCGTCAATATTTGGTGCTATTATATGGCGTTATTATTTGCCGCTATTAAATGGCGCTATGAATATATTGGCGCTATTATTGGCGCTATACAATGGCGCTATAATTGGCGCTATTATTGGTGCTATTATGGGCGCTTTTATTAGCTCTTATATTGAATGTTTAAATATTGGCGCTACTATTTGGCACAAAATAATAGCGCCAAATATTGGCGCCAAATATTGGCACCAAATATTGGCGCGATTATTGGCGCCATAATTTGACGCTATTATTGGCGATATTATTTGGCACTATTATTTGGCAGTATTATGAATATTTAGCACCAAAAAATATTTGGCGCTATTATATGGTGCTATTATTAGGCGCAATAATTTGGCGCAATTATTTGGCGCAGTTATTTAGCGCAATTATTTGGCGCAATATATTGGCGCTATTTATATATTTTGCGCCAAAAAATATTTGGTGCTATTATTTGGCGCTGTTATTAGGTGCACTTATTTGGCGCAATTATTTGGCGCAATTATTTGACGCAATTGTTTGGCGCAATTATTTGGCACTATTATTTTGCGCTATAAATTTATTGGCGCTCTTATGAATAAATGGAACTATGAATATATTGGCTCTATTATTGGTGCTATTATTGGCATTATTATGAATATATTGGCGATATTATATATTGGCGCTATTATGAATATATTGGCGGTATTATTTGGCGCTATGAATATATTGGTGCTATTATTGGCGCTATTATTTGGCGCTATTATTGGCGCTATTATTTGGTGCTATTTTCTTGGTGCTATTATGAATATTTGGCGCCAAAATATATTTGGCGCTATTATATAGCGCTGTTATTTGGCGGTATTATTTGGCGCAGTTATTTGGCCCAGTTATTTGGCGCAAATATTTGGCGCTATTATTTGGCGCTATTATTAGGCACAATTATTTGGTGCTATTAATATATTGGCACTATTATAAATATTTGGCGCAATTAATGAATGTTAAAATATTGGGGCTATTATTTGGCCCAAAATAATGGCGCCAAATATTGGTGCCAAATATTGGCGCCAAATATTGGCCCGATTATTGGCGCCATAATTTGGCGCTATTATTGGCGCTATTATTTGGTGCTATTATTTGGTGCTATTATTTCTCGCTATTAAGAACATTTGGCGCCACAAAAATATTTGGCGCTATTATATTGCACTATTATTTGGTGCTATTATTAGGCGCAATTATTTCGCGCAATTATTTAGAGCAATGTGTTGGCGCTATTTATATATTTTGCGCCAAAAAATATTTGTGGCTATTATATGGCGTTATTATTTGGCGTTGTTATTAGGTGTAATTATTTTGCGCAATTATTTGGCGCAATTATTTAGCGCAATTTTTTAGCGCAATCATTTGGCGCAATTATTTGGCGCTATTATTTGGCGCAATTATTTTGCGCTATAAATATAGTGGCGCTAATATGAATAAATGGCACTATGAATATATTGGCGCTATGAATATATTAGCGTAATTATTGGCGCTACTATTGATACTATTATAATATATTGGTGCTATTATTTGGGGCTATTATATATTGGTGCTATTATTTGGCACTATGAATATATTGGCGCTATTGTTGGCGCTATTATTTGGCACTATTATTGGCGCTATTATATGACGCTATTTTTTGGCACTATTTTTTGGCGCTATTATGAATATTTGGCGCCAAACAATATTTGGCGCTATTATATGTCGCAATTATTTGGCGCTATTATTAGGCGAAATTATTTGCCGCTATTAATATATTGGCGCTATTATGAATATTTGGAGCTATTTATTAATGTCAAAATATTGGGGCTATTTTTTGGCGCTATTATTTGACGCGAAATAATATTTGGCGCTATTATTGGCGCTATTAATATACAGGCGCTATTAAAATATTGGCGCTATTATGAATATTAAAATAACACCCAAAATATATTTGGCGCTATTATATTGAATGTTAAAATAACACTGAAAATATATTGAATGTTAAAATATTGGCGCTATTATGAATATTTGGAGCTATTAATGAATGTTAAAATATTGGCGCTATTATTTGGTGCTTTTGTTGGCGATATAATTTGGCGCTATTATGAATATTTGGCGGAAAAAATATTTGACGTTACTATGAATATTAGGCACCAAATATTTGGCGCTATTATGAATGTTTGGCTCTATTATTTGGTGCTATTATCGGCGCTATTACTTGGCGCTATTATTTGGAAATATTATGAATATTTGTGCCAAATATTTGGTGCTATTATTTGCTGATATTATTTGGTGCTATTATATTGGTGCTATTATTGGTGCTATATATTGGCGCAAATATTGGCATTATTATTGGTGCTTTTATTGGCGCTTTTATTGGTGCTATTATTGAATGTTTAAATATTGGCGCTATTATTTGGCGCAAAATAATAGCGCCAAATATTGACGTGATTATTGGCCCCATAATTTGATTCTATTATTGGTGCTATTATTTGGCGCTATTATTTTGGCACTATTATTTGACACTATTATAAATATTTGGCACCAAAAAATATTTGGTGCTATTATATGGCGCTATTATTTGGCGCAATTATTTGGCCCAATTATTTGACGCAATTATTTGGCGAAATTATTTGGCGCAATATATTGGCGCTATTTATATATTTTGCGCCAAGAAATATTTGGCGCTATTATATGGTGCTATCAATTGGTGCTGTTATTAGGCGCAATTATTTTGCGCAATTATTTGGAGCAATTATTTGGCGTAATTATTTGGCACAATTATTTGGCGCAATTATTTGACACTGTTATTCGGCGCTATTTTTAGGCGCAATTATTTTGCGCTGTAAATATATTAGCGCTATTATGAATAAATGGCGCTATGAATATATTGACACTATAATTGGCACAATTATTGGCACTATTATGAATATATTGGCGCTATTATTTGGCGCTATAATATACTGGCGTTATTATGAATATATTGGTGCTATTATTTGGCGCTATGAATATATTGGCGTTATTATTGGCGCTATTATTTGGTGCTATTATTGGCGCTATTATTTGGCGCTATTATTAATATTTGGTGCCAAAAAATATTTGGCGCTATTATATGGTGCTATTATTTAGCACTATTATTTTGCGCTATTATTTGGCGTAGTTATTTGGCACTAATATTTGGCGCAAATATTTGGCGCTATTTTTTGGCGCTATTATTTGGCGTAATATATTGGCGTTATTATGAATAAAAGGCGCTATGAATATATTGGCGCTATTATGAATAAAAGGCGCTATGAATATATTTGGCGCTATTATTTGGCGCTATTATTTGGCGCAATTATTTGGTGCTATAAATATATTGGCGATATTATGAATAAATGGCGCGATTAATATATTGGCGCTATAATTGGCGCTATTATTGGCACTATTATGAATATACTGGTGCTATTATATATTTTCGCTATTATGAATATATTGGTACTATTATTTGGTGTTATGAATATATTGGCGCTATTATTGGCGCTATTATTGGTGCTTTTATTGGCGCTATTATATGGCGCTATTTTTTGACCCTATTTTTTGGCGCTATTATGAAGATTTGGTGCCAAAAAACATTTGGCGCTATTATATGGCGCTATTAATTAGTGTTATTATTTGGCGCAGTTATTTGGTGCAGTTATTTGGCGCACTTATTTTGCTCTCTTATTTGGCGCTATTATTAGGCGCAATTATTTGCCGCTATTAATATATGGCACTATTATGAATATTTGGCGCTATTAATGAATGTTAAAATATTGGCACTATTTTTTGGCGGTATTATTTGTCACAATTATTTGGCACCAAATAATATTTGGCGCTATTATTTGGCGCTATTATTAGTCGCAATTATCTGTCGCTATTAATATATTGACGCTATTATGAATATTTGGTGCTATTAATTAATGTTAAAATATTGGCGCTATTTTTTGACGCTATTATTTGGCGTTATTATTTGGAGCTATTGTTGGCGCTATTAAAATACTGGCGCTATTAAAATATTGGCGCTATTATGAATATTAAAATAACAATAAAAATATATTTGGCGCTATTGTATTGAATGTTGAAATAACACTGAAAATATATTGAATGTTAAAATATTGGTGCTATTATGAATATTTGGCGCTATTGTTGAATGTTAAAATATTGGCGCTATTATTTGGCACCAAATAATAGCGCCAAATAATGGCGCCAAATATTA
Source organism: Viscum album (assembly GCA_963277665.1). Classification (NCBI taxonomy): domain Eukaryota; kingdom Viridiplantae; phylum Streptophyta; class Magnoliopsida; order Santalales; family Viscaceae; genus Viscum; species Viscum album. The sequence continues at coordinate 908,027,078 of OY728127.1, read as the reverse complement.
TTGGTGCTAAATATTGGTGCTATTATTTGGGGCTTTTATTGGCGCTATAATTTGGCGCTATTATGAATATTTGGAGCCAAAAAATATTTGGTGCTACTATTAATATATGGCGCCAAATATTTGGCGCTATTATGAATATTTGGCTCTATTATTTGGCGCCATTATTTGTGCTATTATTTGGCGCTATTATGAATATTTGGCACCAAATATTTGGTGCTATTATTTGGCGAGATTATTTGGTGATATTATTTGGCGCTATTATATTTTGCGCTATTATATCGCGCTATTATTTGGCGCTATTATATGGTTCTATTATATCCCGCTATTATATGACGCTAATATTTGACGCTATTATATGTCGCTATTATTTGGTCCTATTAAATGGCGCTATGAATATATTGGCAATATTATTAGCGCTATTATTTTGCGCTATTATATTTTGCGCTACTATATGGCAATATTATATAGCGCTTTTATATGGTGCTATTAGCGTTTTTATATGGTGCTATTATATGATGCTATTATTGGTGCTTTTATTGGCGCTATTGTTGAATGTTTAAATATTGGCGCTATTATTTGGTGCAAAATAATAGCGCCAAATATTGGCGCGATTATTGGCGCCATAATTTGATGCTATTATTGGTGCTATTATTTGGCGCAATTATTTGACGAAATTATTTGGCACAATATATTGGCGCTATTTATATATTTTGCACCAAAAAATATTTGGCGCTATTATATGGCGCTATTATTTGGCGCTGTTATTAGGCGCAATTATTTTGTGCAATTATTTGGTGCAATTATTTGGCGCAATTATTTGGCACAATTATTTGGCGCTATTATTTGGCGCTATTATAAGGCGTAATTATTTTGCGCTATGAATATATTGGCGCTATTTTGAATAAATGGCGCTATGAATATATTGGCACTATTATTTGCGCTATTATTGGTACTATTATGAATATATTGGTTCTATTATTTGGGGCTATTATATATTGGCGCTATTATTTGGCACTATGAATTTATTGGCGCTATTATTGGCGCTATTATTTGGTGCTATTATTGACGCTATTATATGACGCTATTTTTCGGCGCTATTTTTTGGCACTATTATGAATATTTGGTGCCAAAAAATATTTGGTGCAATTATTTGGTGCTATTATTAGGCTCAATTATTTGCCGCTATTAATATATTGGCACTATTATGAATATTTGGCACTATTAATTAATGTGAAAATATTGGGGCTATTTTTTGGCGCTATTATTTGGCCCGAAAAAATATTTGGCGCTATTAAAATATAGGCGCTATTAAAATATTGGCGCTATTATGAATATTAAAATAACACTGAAAATATATTTGGCGCTATTATATTGAATGTTAAAATAACACTGAAAATATATTGAATGTTAAAATATTGGCGCTATTATGAATATTTGGCGCTATTAATGAATATTAAAATATTGGCGCTATTATTTGGCACCAAAAAATAGCGCCAAATATAGGCGCCAAATATTAATGGTGCCAAATATTGGCGCCAAATATTGGGGCTATTATTGGCGCAATTATTTGGCGCTTTTGTTGGTGATATAATTTGGCGCTATTATTTGGCACTATTATGAATATTTGGGGGCAAAAAATATTTGAGGCTACTATGAATATATGGCACCAAATATTTGACACTATTATGAATATTTGGCTCTTTTATTTGGCGCTATTATTGGCGCTATTACTTGGCGCTATAATTTGGCGCTATTATGAATATTTGGTGCCAAATATTTGGTGCTATTATTTGGTGATATTATTTGGCGCTATTATTTGACGCTATTATTTGGCGCTATTATATTTGGCACTATTATATGGCGTTATTATTTGGCCCTATTAAATGGGGCTATGAATATATTGGCGCTATTATTGGCGCTATATATTGGTGCTATTATTTGGTGTTATTATATTTGGTGCTATTATTTGGCACTATTATATGGTGCTATTATATAACGCTATTATATGGTGCTTATATTTAACTCTATTTTATGGCACTATTAAATGGCGCTATGAATATATTGTTGCTATTATTGGTGCTATATATTGGCGCTATTATTGGCACTATTTTTGGTGCTTTTATTGGCGCTTTTATTGGCGCTACTATTGAATGTTTAAATATTGGTGCTATTATTTGGCGCAAAATAATAGTGTCAAATATTGGCGCCAAATATTGACGTGATTGTTGGCCCCATAATATGACGCTATTATTGGTGCTATTATTTTGGCGCTATTATTTGACACTATTATGAATATTTGGCGCTAAAAATTATTTGGCACTATTATATGGCGCTATTATTAGGCCCAATTATTTGGCCCAATTATTTGATGCAATTATTTGGCAAAATTATTTGGCGCAATATATTGGCGCTATTTATATATTTTGCACCAAAACATATTTGGCGCTATTATATGGTGCTATTATTTGGCGTTGTTATTAGGCGCAATTATTTTGCGCAATTATTTGGAGCAATCATTTGGCGTAATTATTTGGCACAATTATATGGCGCAATTAATTGGCACTGTTATTTTGCACTATTATTAGGCCCAATTATTTTGCGCTGTAAATATATTGGCGCTATTATGAATAAATGGCGCTATGAATATATTGGCACAATTATTGACACTATTATGAATATATTTGTGCTATTATTTGGAGCTATTATATACTGGCGTTATTTTGAATATATTGGCGCTATTATTTGGCGCTATGAATATATTGGCGTTATTATTGGCGTTATTATTTGGCGCTATTATTGGGGCTATTATTTGACGCTATTTTTTGGCGCTATTATGAATATTTGGTTCCAAAAAATATTTGGCGCTATTATATGGTGCTATTATTTGGCACTATTATTTGGCGCTATTATTTGGCGCAGTTATTTCATATTTGGCGCAAATATTTGGCGCTATTTTTTGGCGTTATTATTAGGCGCAATTATTTGGCGCTATTAATATATTGGCGCCATTATGAATATTTAGCGCTATTAATGAATGTTAAAATATTGGCTCTATTATTTAGCACAATTATTTGGTGCAATTATTTGGCGCTATTATTTGGCGCAATTATTTGGTGCTATAAATATATTGGCACTATTATGAATAAATGGCGCTATGAATATATTGGCGTTATTATTGGAGCTATTATTGGCACTATTATGAATACATTTGTACTATTATATATTTTCTCTATTATGAATATATTGGTGATATTATTTGGCGCTATGAATATATTGGTGCTATTATTGGCGCTATTATTTGGCGCTATTATTGACGCTATTTAATGACGCTATTTTCTGACGCTATTTTTTGGCGCTATTTTGAATATTTGGCGCCAAAAAACATCTAGCGCTATTATATGGCGCTATTATTTGGTGCTATTATTTGGCGCAGTTATTTGGTACAGTTATTTGGCACACTTATTTGGCTCTCTTATTTGGCGCTATTATTAGGTGCAATTATTTGCCGCTATTAATATATTGGCGCTATTATGAATATTTGGCGCTAATAATGAATGTTAAAATATTGGCATTATTTTTTGGCGCTATTATTTGTCGCTGTTATTTGGTGCCAAATAATATTTGGCGCTATTATTGGCGCTATTAAAATATTGGCGCAATTATGAATATTAAAATAGCACTGAAAATATATTTGGCGCTATTATATTTAATATTAAAATAACACTGAAAAATATTGAATGTTAAAATATTGGTGCTATTATGAATATTTGGCACTATTGTTGAATGTTAAAATATTGACGCTATTGTTTGGCGTCAAATAATAGCGCCAAATAATGGTGCCAAATATTATTGGTGCCAAATATTGGCACTATTATTTGGGGCTTTTATTGGCACTATAATTTGGCGCTATTATTTGGCGCAATTATGAATATTGGGAGCCAAAATATATTTGGTGCTGCTATGAATATGTGGCGCCAAATATTTGGCGATATTATGAATATTTGGCTCTATTATTTAGCGCCATTATTTGCGCTATTATTTGGCGCTATTATGAATATTTGGAACCAAATATTTGGTGCTATTATTTGGAAAGATTATTTGGTGCTATTATTTGGAACTATTTTATTTTGCGCTATTATATCGCGCTATTATTTGGCGCTATTATATGGTTCTATTATATCACGCTATTATATGGCGCTAATATTTGGCACTATTATATGACGCTATTATTTGGCCCTATTAAATGGCGCTATGAATATATTGGCAATATTATTGGCGCTATTATTTTGCGCTATTATATATTGTGCTACTATATGGCGCTTTTATTTAGCGCTCTTATATGGTGCTATTATATGGCGCCAATATTTGGTGTTATTATTGGCGCTATTTTTTGGCGCTATTATGAATATTTGGTGCCAAAAAATATTTGGCGCTATTATATGGTGCTATTATTTGGCACTATTATTTGACGCTATTATTTGGCGCAGTTATTTGGCGCTAATATTTGGCGCAAATATTTGGCGCTATTTTTTGGCGTTATTATTAGGCGCAATTTTTTGGCGCTATTAATATATTGGCGCTATTATGAATATTTAGCGCTATTAATGAATGTTAAAATATTGGGTCTATTATTTGGCGCAATTATTTGGCGCTATTATTTGGCGCTATTATTTGGCGCAATTATTTGGTGCTATAAATATATTGGCGCTATTATGAATAAATGGCGCTATGAATATATTGGCGCTATTATTGGGGCTATTATTGGCACCATTATGAATATATTTGCAGTATTATATATTTTCTCTATTATGAATATATTGGCGCTATTATTGGCGCTACTATTTGGCGCTATTGTTGGCGCTATTATATGGCACTATTTTCTGACGCTATTTTTTGGCGCTATTATGAATATTTGGCGCCAAAAAACATTTGGCGCTATTATATGAAGCTATTATTTGGTGCTATTATTTGGCGCATTTATTTGTTGCAGTTATTTGGCACACTTATTTGGCTCTCTTATTTGGCGCTATAATTAGGTGCAATTATTTGACGCTATTAATATATTGGCGCTATTATGAATATTTGGTGCTAATAATAAATGTTAAAATATTGACACTATTTTTTGGCGCTATTATTTGTCGCTATTATTTGGTGCCAAATAATATTTGGCGCTATTATTTGGCGCTATTATTGGCGCTATTAAAATATTGGTGCAATTATGAATATTAAAATAGCACTGAAAATATATTTGGCGCTATTATATTTAATATTAAAATAACACTGAAAAAATATTGAATGTTAAAATATTGGTGCTATTATGAATATTTGGCACTATTGTTGAATGTTAAAATATTGACGCTATTATTTGGCATCAAATAATAGCGCCAAATAATGGCGCCAAATATTATTGGTGCCAAATACTGGCACTATTATTTGGGGCTTTTATTGGCACTATAATTTGGCGCTATTATTTGGCGCAATTATGAATATTTGGAGCCAAAATATATTTGGTGCTTCTATGAATATATGGCGCCAAATATTTGGCGATATTATGAATATTTGGCTCTATTATTTGAAGCCATTATTTGCGCTATTATTTGGCGCTATTATGAATATTTGGAACCAAATATTTGGTGCTATTATTTGGCAAGATTAATTGGTGCTATATTTGGAACTATTATATTTTGCGCTATTATATCGCGCTATTATTTGGCGCTATTATATGGTTCTATTATATCGCGCTATTATATGGCACTAATATTTGGCGCTATTATATATTGTGCTACTATATGGCGCTATGAATATATTGGCAATATTATTGGCGCTATTATTTGGCGCTATTATATATTGTGCTACTATATGGTGCTATATTTTAGCGCTCTTATATGGTTCTATTATATGGCGCTATTATATGGCGCCAATATTTGGTGCTATTATATGGCGCTATTATTTGGTGCCAATATTTGGTGCAGTATTATTTGGTGCCAATATTTGGTGCAGTATTATTTGGTGCCAATATTTGGTGCCAATATTTGGTGCAGTATTATTTGGTGCTATTATTTGGCGCAGTTATTTGGCACACTTATTTGGCGCAATTATTTGGCGCTATTGTTAGGCGCAATTATTTGGTGCTGTTAATATATTGGTGCTATTATGAATATTTGGCGCTATTAATGAATGTTAAAATATTGGGGCTGTTATTTGGTACAATTATTTGGCGCAATTATTTGGCGCAATTATTTGGGGCAATTATTAGGCGCTATAAATATATTGGCGCTATTATGAATAAATGGCGCTATGAATATATTTGCGCTAATATTGGCACTATTATGAATATATTGGCGCTATTATTTGGCGCTATTATATATTGGTGCTATTATGAATATATTGGCGCTATTATTTGGCGCTCTGAATATATTGGCGCTATTATTTGGTGCTATTATTGGCGCTATTATATGACACTATTTTTTGGCGCTATTATGAATATTTGGATCCCAAAAATATTTGGCTCTATTATATGGCGCTATTATATGCCACTATTATTTGGCGCTATTATTTGCCGCCAAAAAATATTTGGCGCTATTATATGGCGCTATTATTTGGCGCTATTTTTTGGCGCTATTTTGAATATTTGGCGCCAAAAAACATCTAGCGCTATTATATGGCGCTATTATTTGGTGCTATTATTTGGCGCAGTTATTTGGTACAGTTATTTGGCACACTTATTTTGCTATCTTATTTGGCGCTATTATTAGGTGCAATTATTTGCCGCTATTAATATATTGGCGCTATTATGAATATTTGGCGCTAATAATGAATGTTAAAATATTGGCATTATTTTTTGGCGCTATTATTTGTCGCTATTATTTGGTGGCAAATAATATTTGGCGCTATTATTGGCGCTATTAAAATATTGGCGCAATTATGAATATTAAAATAGCACTGAAAATATATTTGGCGCTATTAAATTTAATATTAAAATAACACTGAAAAAATATTGAATGTTAAAATATTGGTGCTATTATGAATATTTGGCACTATTGTTGAATGTTATAATATTGACGCTATTATTTGGCGTCAAATAATAGCGCCAAATAATGGTGCCAAATATTATTGGTGCCAAATATTGGCACTATTATTTGGGGCTTTTATTGGCACTATAATTTGGCACTATTATTTGGCGCAATTATGAATATTTGGAGCCAAAATATATTTGGTGCTGCTATGAATATATGGCGTCAAATATTTGGGGATATTATGAATATTTGGCTCTATTATTTAGCGCCATTATTTGCGCTATTATTTGGCGCTATTATGAATATTTGGAACCAAATATTTGGTGCTATTATTTGGCAAGATTATTTGGTGCTATTATTTGGAACTATTATATTTTGCGCTATTATATCGCGCTATTATTTGGCGCTATTATATGGTTCTATTATATCACGCTATTATATGGCGCTAATATTTGGCACTATTATATGGCGCTATTATTTGGCCCTATTAAATGGCGCTATGAATATATTGGCAATATTATTGGCGCTATTATTTTGCGCTATTATATATTGTTCTACTATATGGCGCTTTTATTTAGCGCTCTTATATGGTGCTATTATATGGCGCCAATATTTGGTGTAATTATTGGCGCTATTTTTTGGCGCTATTATGAATATTTGGTGCCAAAAAATATTTGGCGCTATTATATGGTGCTATTATTTGGCACTATTATTTGACGGTATTATTTGGCGCAGTTATTTGGCGCAAATATTTGGCGCTATTTTTTGGCGTTATTATTAGGCGCAATTTTTTGGCGCTATTAATATATTGGCGCTATTATGAATATTTAGCGCTATTAATGAATGTTAAAATATTGGGTCTATTATTTGGCGCAATTATTTGGCGCTATTATTTGGCGCAATTATTTGGTGCTATAAATATATTGGCGCCATTATGAATAAATGGCGCTATGAATATATTGGCGCTATTATTGGGGCTATTATTGGCACTATTATGAATATATTTGCACTATTATATATTTTCGCTATTATGAATATATTGGCGCTATTATTTGGCGCTATGAATATATTGGCGCTATTATTGGCGCTATTATTTGGCGCTATTATTGGCGCTATTATATGGCACTATTTTCTGACGCTATTTTTTGGCGCTATTATGAATATTTGGCGCCAAAAAACATTTGACGCTATTATATGACGCTATTATTTGGTGCTATTATTTGGCGCATTTATTTGGTGCAGTTATTTGGCACACTTATTTGGCTCTCTTATTTGGCGCTATTAATAGGTGCAATTATTTGACGCTATTAATATATTGGCGCTATTATGAATATTTGGTGCTAATAATGAATGTTAAAATATTGACACTATTTTTTGGCGCTATTATTTGTCGCTATTATTTGGTGCCAAATAATATTTGGCGCTATTATTTGGCGCTATTATTGGCGCTATTAAAATATTGGTGCAATTATGAATATTAAAATAGCACTGAAAATATATTTGGCGCTATTATATTTAATATTAAAATAACACTGAAAAAATATTGAATGTTAAAATATTGGTTCTATTATGAATATTTGGCACTATTGTTGAATGTTAAAATATTGACGCTATTATTTGGCGTCAAATAATAGCGCCAAATAATGGCGCCAAATAATGGCGCCAAATATTAATGGTGCCAAATATTGGCACTATTATTTGTGGCTTTTATTGGCACTATAATTTGGCGCTATTATTTGGCGCAATTATGAATATTTGGAGCCAAAATATATTTGGTGCTGCTATGAATATATGGCGCCAAATATTTGGCGATATTATGAATATTTGGCTCTATAATTTAGCGCCATTATTTGCGCTATTATTTGGCGCTATTATGAATATTTGGAAACAAATATTTAGTGCTATTATTTGGCAAGATTATTTGGTGCTATTAATTGGGACTATTATATTTTGCGCTATTATATCGCGCTATTATTTGGCGCTATTATATGGTTCTATTATATCGCGCTATTATATGGCACTAATATTTGGCGCTATTATTTGGCCCTATTAAATGGCGCTATGAATATATTGGCAATATTATTGGTGCTATTATTTGGCGCTATTATATATTGTGCTACTATATGGCGCTATTATTTAGCGCTCTTATATGGTGCTATTATATGGCGCTATTATATGGCGCCAATATTTGGTGCTATTATATGGCGCTATTATTTGGTGCCAATATTTGGTGCAGTATTATTTGGTGCCAATATTTGGTGCAGTATTATTTGGTGCCAATATTTGGTGCAGTATTATTTGGTGCTATTATTTGGCGCAGTTATTTGGCACACTTATTTGGCGCAATTATTTGGCGCTATTGTTAGGCGCAATTATTTGGTGCTATTAATATATTGGCGCTATTATGAATATTTGGCGCTATTAATGAATGTTAAAATATTGGGGCTGTTATTTGGTAAAATTATTTGGCGCAATTATTTGGCGCAATTATTTGGGGCAATTATTAGGCGCTATAAATATATTGGCGCTATTATGAATAAATGGCGCTATGAATATATTTGCGCTAATATTGGCACTATTATGAATATATTGGCGCTATTATTTGACGCTATTATATATTGGCGCTATTATGAATATATTGGCGCTATTATTTGGCGCTCTGAATATATTGGTGCTATTATTGGAGCTATTATTTGGTGCTATTATTGGCGCTATTATATGACACTATTTTTTGGCGCTATTATGAATATTTGGATCCCAAAAATATTTGGCTCTATTATATGGCGCTATTATATGGCACTATTATTTGGCGCTATTATTTGGCGCCAAAAAATATTTGGCGCTATTATATGGCGCTATTATTAGGCTTAATTATTTGGCACAATTATTTGACACAATATATTGTCGCTATTAATATATTTTGCATCAAAAAATATTTAGCGCTATTATATGGCGCTATTATTTGGCGCAATTATTTGACTCTATTATTTGGCACTATTATGAGGCGCAATTATTTTGCGCTATAAATATATTGGCGCTATTATGAATAAATGGCGCTATGAATATATTAGCACTATTATTGGCGCTATTATTGGCACTATTATGAATATAGTGGCGCTATTATTGGCACTATTATGAATATAGTGGCGCTATTATTTGGCGCTATTATATATTGGCGCTATTATGAATATATTGGCACTATTATTTGGCGCTATGAATATATTGGCGCTATTATTGGCGCTATTATTTGGCGCTATTATTGGCGCTATTTGTTGGCACTATTATGAATATTTTGCGCCAAAAACTATTTGGCGCAAAAATATATAAATAGCGCCATATATTTAGCGCTATTATGAATATTTCGCTCTATTATTGAATGGTAATATATTGGCGCTATTATTTGGCGATATTATGAATATTTGGCACCAGAAATTATTTGGTGCTACTATGAATATATGGCGCCAAATATTTGGCGCTTTTATGAATATTGGGCTCTATTACTTGGCGCTAATGTTGGCGCTATAATTTGGCACTATTATTAATATTTGGCGCCAAATAGTTAGTGCTATTATTTGGCGATATTATTTGGAGCTTTTATTTGGCGCTATTATATTTTCCCTAATATATGGCGCTATTATTTGGGGCTATTATATGGCGCTAATATTTGAGGCTATTATATAGCGCTAATATTTGGCGCTATTATATGGCGCTATTATTTGGCCCTATTAAATGGCGCTATGAATATATTGGCACTATTATTGGCACTATATATTGGTACTATTATTTGGTGCTATTATATTTGGCGCTATTATATGGCGCTATGATTTGGCCCTATTATGTGGCGTTATTATATAGCGCTAATATTTGGCACTATGACATGGCGCTATTATTCGGCGCTATTAAATGGTGCTATGAATATATCAGCGCTATTATTGGTGCTATTATTGGTGCTTTTATTGACGTTATTATTGAATGTTTAAATATTGGTGCTATTATTTGGCGCAAAATAATAGCGCCAAATATTGGCGTGATTATTGGCGCCATAATTTGATGCTATTATTGGTGCTATTATTTGGCGCTATTATTTGGCGCTATTATGTATATTTGGCGCCAAAAATTTTTGGTGCTATTATATGGCGCTTTTATTAGGCGCAATTATTTGAAGCAATTATTTGGCGCAATTATTTGGTGCAATTTTTTGGAACAATTTTTTGGCACTATTTATATATTTTGCGCCAAAAAATATTTGGCGCTATTATATGGCGCTATTATTTGGCCTTATTAAATGGCGCTATGAATATATTAGCGCTTTTATTGGCACTTTTATTGGCGCTATATATTGGTGCTATTATTTGGCGTTTTTATATTTCACTCTATTATATAGCGCTATTTTTTGGCGCTGTTATATGGCGCTATTATTGAGGTTGTTATTGGCACTTTTATTGGCGCTATTATTGAATGTTTAAATATTGGCGCTATTATTTGGCGCAAAATAATTGCGCCAAATATTGGCGCCAAATATTGGCACGATTATTGGCGCCATAATTTGACGCTGTTATGGGCGCTATTATTTGGTGCTATTATTTGGCGCTATTATTTGACACTATTATGAATATTTGGCGCCAAAAAATATTTGGTGCTATTATATTGCGCAATTATTTGACGCTATTATTAGGCGCAATTATTTGGCACAATTATTTGGCGCAATTATTTGGCGCAATTATTTGGTGCAATATTTTGGCGCTATTTATATATTTAGCGCCAAAAAATATTTGGCGCTATTATATGGCGCTATTATTTGGTGAAATTATTTGGCGCGATTATTAGGCACAATTATTTAGCGCTATAAATAAATTGGTGCTATTATGAATAAATGGGGCTATGAATATATTGGCGCTATTATTGGCGCAATTATTGGCACTATTATGAATATATTGGCGCTATTATTGGCACAATTATTGGCACTATTAGAAATATATTGGCGCTATTATATATTGGCGCTATTATAAATATATTGGTGCTATTATTTGGCGCTATTATATGGCGCTATTATTTGGCGCAGTTATTTGGCGCAAATTTTTGGCGCACTTATTTGGCGCTATTATTTGGCGCAATTATTAGGCGCAATTATTTGCCTCTATTAATATATTGGTGCTGTTATAAATATTTTGTGCTATTAATTAATGGGAAAATATTGGGGCTATTATTTGGCACTATTAATTGGCGCCAAATAATATTTGGCGCTATTATTGGCGCTATTAAAATATTGGCGCTATTATGAATATTAAAATGATACTGAAAATATATTTGGCGCTATTATATTGAATGTTAAAATAACACTGAAAATATATTGAATGTTAAAATATTGGTGCTATTATGAATATTTGGCACCATTATTGAATGTTAAAATATTGGCGCTTTTATTTGGCCCCAAATAATAGCGCCAAATATTGGCGCTATTATTGACGCAATTATTTGGCGCTTTTATTGGTGATATAATTTGGTGCTATTATTTGACACAATTATGAATATTTGGTGCCAAATAATATTTGACGCTATTATGAATATGTGGCGCCAAATATTTGGCCCTATTATGAATATTTGGCTCTATTATTTGGCACTATTATTGGTGCTATTATTTGGCGGTATTATTGGGCACTATTATGAATATTTGGCAGCAAATATTTAGTGATATTATTTGGGGATATTATTTGGCACTATTATTTGGAGCTATTATATTTTGCGCTATTATATGGCGCTATTATTTGGCACTATTATATGGAACTAATATTTGGCGCTATTATATGGCACTAATATTTGGCGCAATTATATGGCCCTATTATATGGCGCAATTATTTGGTGCTATTATGAATATTTGGCACCAAAAAATAGTTGGCGCTACTATGAATATATGGCGCCAAATATTTGGTGCTATTATGAATATTTGGCTCTATTATTTGGCGCTATTATTTGGCACCAAATATTGGCATGATTATTGGCGCCATAATTTGACGCTATTATTGGCGCTATTATTTGGCGTTATTATTTGGCGCTATTATTTGGTGCTATTATGAATATTTGGCGCCAAAAAATATTTGGCTCTATTATATGGTGCTATAATTTGGCACAATTATTTGGCGCAATTATTTGGCTAAATTATTTGGTGCAATATATTGGCGCTATTTATATATTTTTCGCCAAAAAATATTTGGCGCTATTTTATGGGGATATTATTTGGCGCTGTTATTAGGCGCAATTATTTTGCGCAATTATTTGGCGCAATTATTTGGCGCAATTATTTGGTTCTATTATTAGGCGCAATTATTTTGCGCTATAAATATATTGGCGCTATTATGAATAAATGGCGCTATGAATATATTGGCGCTATTATTGGCACTATTATTGGCACTATTATTAATATATTGGCACAATTATTTGGTGCTATTATATATTTGGGCTATTATTTGGCACTATGAATATATTGGCGCTATTATTGGCGCTATTTTTCGGCGCTATTTTTTGGGGCTATTATTGGCGCTATTTTTTGGTGCTATTTTTTGGTGCTATTTTTTTGCGCTATTTTTTGGAGCTATTATGAATATTTGGTGCCAAAAAATATTTGGCGCTATTGTTTGGCGGAATTATTTGGTGCTATTATTTGGCGCTAATATTAGGCACACTTATTTGGCGCTGTTAATATATTGGTGCTATTATGAATATTTGGCGTTATTAATGAATGTTAAAATATTGGTGCTATTATTTGGCGTAATTATTTGGCGCTATTATTTGGCGTTATTATTAGGTACAATTATTTGGCGCTATAAATATATTGGCGCTATTATGAATAAATGGCGCTATGAATATATTGACACTATTATTGGCACTATTATTGGAACTAGTATGAATATACTGGCGCTATTATTTGGCGCTATAATATATTGTCACTATTATGAATATATTGGTGCTATTATTTGGCGCTATGAATATATTGGCGCTATTATTGGCGCTATTATTAGGTGCTATTATTGAACCTATTATATGGCGCTATTTTTTGGCGCAATTATGAATATTTGGCGCCAAAAAATATTTGGCGCTATTATATGGTGCTATTATTTGGCGCTATTATTTGGCACAGTTATTTATTGCAGTTATTTGGCGCAATTATTTGGCGCTATTATTTGCTGCTATTATTAGGCGCAATTATCTGTCGCTATTAATATATTGGCACTATTATGAATATTTGGCGCTATTAATGAATGTTAAAATATTGGCGCTATTTTTTGGCACTATTTTTTTGCGCTATTATTTGGCGCTATTATTTGGCACCAAATAATATTTGGCGCTATTATTTGGCCCTATTATTGGCGCTATTAAAATATTGGCGTTATTATGAATATTAAAATAACACTGAAAATATATTTGGCGCAATTTTTTTGAATGTTAAAATAACATTGAAAATAAATTGAATGTTAAAATATTGGCGCTATTATGAATATTTGGCGCTATTATTGAATGTTTAAGTATTGGGGCTATTATTTGGTGCCAAATAATAGCGCCAAATATTATTGGGGCCAAATATTGGCGCCAAATATTGGTGCTATTATTGGCACTATTATTTGACGCTTTTATTGGCGCTATAATTTGACACTATTATTTGGCTCTATTATGAATATTTGGAGAAAAAAAATATTTGGCCCTACTATGAATATATGGCGCCAAATATTTGGCGCTATTATTAATATTTGGCTCTATTATTTGGCGCAATTATTGGCAGTATTATTTTGCGATATTATGAATATTTGGCGCCAAATATTTGGTGCTATTACTTGGTGATATTATTTGGCGCTATTATTTGGCGCTATTATTTGGCTCTATTATATTTGACGCTATTATATGGCGCTATTATTTGGCTTTATTATATGGCGCTATTATATGGCCCTAATATTTGGCGCTATTATATGGCGCTATTATTCGGCCCTATTAAATGGCGCTATGAATATATTGGCGCTATTATTTGCACTATATATTTGCACGATTATTTGGCGCTATTATACTTGGAGCTATTATATGGCACTATTATTTGGCGCTATTATATGGCACTATGAATATATTGGCGCTATTATATGGCGCTAATATTTAGTGCTATTATATGGCACTATTATTTGGCGCTATTATTTGGCGCTATGAATATATTGGCGCTATTATTGGCGCTATTATTGAATTTTTAAATATTGGCGCTATTATTTGGAGCAAAATAATAGCGCCAAATATTGGCACAATTATTGGTGCCATAATTTGATGCTATTATTGGTGCTATTATTTGGCGCAATTATTTGACGAAATTATTTGGCACAATATATCGGCGCTATTTATATATTTTGTGCCAAAAAATATTTGGCTGTATTATATGGTGCTATTATTTGGCGCTGTTATTAGGTGCAATTATTTTTCGCAATTATTTGGCGTAATTATTTGGCGCAATTATTTGGCGCTTTTATTTGGCGCTATTATTTGGCGCTATAATTAGGCGCAATTATTTTGCGCTATGAATATATTGGCGCTGTTATGAATAAATGGTGTTATGAATATATTGGCGCTATTATTGGCACTATTATGAATATTTTGGCGCTATTATTTGATGCTATTATATATTGGCGCAATAAATATATTGGCGCTATTATTTGCGCTATTATTTGGCGCTATTATTTGGCGCTATTATCGGAGCTATTATTTTGTGCTATTTTTTGGCACTATTTTTTGGTGCTATTATGAATATTTGGCGCCAAAAAATATTTGGCGCTATTATTTGGTGGTATTATTTGGCGCTATTATTTGGCACAGTTATTTGGTGCAAATATTTGGCGCATTTATTTGGCGATATTATTTGGAGCTATTATTAGCCGCAATTATTTGGCGCTATTAATATATTGGTGATATTATAAATATTTGGCACTATTAATGAATGTTAAAATATTGGCGCCTTTATTTGACGCAATTATTTAGCGCAATTATTTGGCGCTATTATTCGGCGTTTTTATTAGGCGCAATTATTTGGCGCTATAAATATATTGACGCTATTATTGGCACTATTATGAATATACTGGCGCTATTATTGGCGCTATTATATGTCGCTATTTTTTGGCGCTATTATTTGGTGCTATTATGAATATTTGGCACCAAAAAATATTTCGCGCTATTATTTGGCACAGTTATTTGGAGAAAATATTTGGCGTGTTTATTTGGCACTATTATTTGGCGCTATTATTAGGCGTAATTATTTGCCGCTATTAATATATTGGCGCAATTATGAATATTTGGTGCTATTAATGAATGTTAAAATATTGGCGCTATTATTTGGTGCTATAATTTGGTGCCAAATAATATTTGGAGCTATTATTTAGCGCTATTATTGGCGCTATTAAAATATTGGCACTATTAAAATATTAGCGCTAATATGAATATTAAAATAACATTGAAAATGTACATGGCGCTATTATATTGAATGTTAAAATAACACTGAAAATATATTGGATGTTAAAATATTGGCACTATTATGAATATTTGGTGCTATTAAATAATAGCGCCAAATTTGGCGCCAAATCTTGGCGCTATTATTGGCGCTATTATTTGGCGCTTTTATTAGCGCTATAATTTGGCGCTATTATGAATATTTGGCTCTAAAAAATATTAGGCGCTACTATGAATATTTGGCGCCAAATATTTGGTGTTATTATGAATATTTGGCTCTATTTTTTGGTGCCATTATTGGCGCTATTATTTAGCGCTATTATGAATATTTGGCGCCAAATATTTGGGGCTATTATTGGGCGAAATTATTTGGCGCTATAATTTGACACTATCATTTGGCGCTATTATATTTGAGGCTATTATATGGCGCTAATATTTGGCAGTATTATATGGCGCTATTATTTGGCCCTATTAAATGGCGCTATGAATATATTGGCGCTATTATTGGTGCTATATATCGGTGCTATTATTTGGCGCTATTATATTTGGCGGAATTATATGGCGCTATTATTTGGCACGATTATATGGCGCCATTATATGGCGCTATTATATGGCGCTAATATTTGGCGCTATTATATTGCGATATTATTTGACCCTATTAAATGGTGCTATGAATATATTGGCGCTATATATTGGCAATATTATTGGCGCTATTATTGGTGCTGTTGTTGGCGCTTTTATTGGTGCTATTATTGAATGTTTATATATTGGCGCTATTATTTGGCGCTATTGTGAACATTCGGCGCCAAAAATTATTTAGTGCTATTATACGGCGCTATTATTTTGCGATATTATTAGGCGCAATTATTTGGCGCAATTATTTGGCGCTTCTATTTGGCGCAACATATTGGTGCTATTTATATATTTTGCGCCAAAAAATATTTGGCGCTATTATATACCGCTATTATTTGGTACTTTTATTAGGCACAATTATTTTGCGCTATAAATATATTGGCGCTATTATGAATAAATGGTGCTAATATTATATTAGCGCAATTATTGGCGCTATTATTGGTACTATTATGAATATAGTGGCGCTATTATATATTGGCGCTACTTTGAATATATTGGCGCTATTATTTGGCGCTAGGAATATATTGGCGCTATTATTGGCACTATTATTTGACACTATTATTGGGGCTATTATGAATATTTGGCGCAAAAAAATATTTGGCGCTATTATATGGCGCTCTTATTTGTCGCTATTATTTGGCGTAGTAATTTGACGCAAATATTTGGCGTAGTTATTTGGCGCTATTATTTGGTGCTATTTTTAGACGCAATTATTTACCGCTATTAATATATTGGCGCTATTATAAATATTTTGCGCTATTAATTAATGTTAAAATATTGGCGCTATTTTTTGGCGATATTATTTGGCGCTATTATCTGGCGCCAAATAATATTTGGCGCTATTATTTTTTGATATTATTGGCGCTATTAAAATATCGATGCCATTAAAATATTGGCGATATTATAAATATTAAAATAACACGAAAAATATATATGGCGCTATGATGCGTCGCCGGAAGCTCAAAAACGAGTAAGTGAAGAGGAGCAGCGTAATGTAGCCGAATGACCGAGGCTTAAAGGCAATGCCACCCGCCAAGGTTTCTCCACGCTTAAAGACAACGTCACCAGCGATGGAGATGCACCACCAATTCCGGGCAAAGGGAAGAGGCTAAAGCAAGAAGATTGCACAGCAAACTTCAAAATCCCGTCACATTCATCTATCCCCATTACAAAGGAGTGAAAATACAATATAAAGACAAAATAAATAAAGAAAAATGCTCCAATTCGAGTTACAAGACATGGGGAACCCAAAAGGCACATAAAAAGCATAAAATAACACTTTCCCATGCCATTTAATGACCCCACTAGCCAAAGTAGCGGGATTCCCTCTTAATGATGCTTTTCTCCACCTTCTCTCTCCTCATTAATGTGCAGCTACGAATTTCCACCATTTGCCATGTGGATAAATGATTTTGGGTCCCAAATAAGTGTGTTGTGGCCCACCATAGTGTTGGACATCAAGAAGTGTGGGCTGGTCCAATTCGAACAACAATTGGGCTTGAAATTTTTATCAAGCCCAAAATTATTCTCCTTGTGCTGAATCTGATCCATATCATTCTCCCCCGGTTGAAGAGGATTTGCCCTCAAATCCACGACATCATCTTCTTCAATGTAAGTAGATAAGTCCCCAATGTTGAATGTTGCAGAAACGCTGCCAAAATCATCTGGTAAATCAATTTTGTAGGCATTGTTTCCCACTCGTTCAAGCACTTTGAATGGACCTTCAGCTCGTGGTGCCAGCTTGCTCTTCCTTTTGGATGGAAATCTCTCCTTGCGAAGGTGAATCCACACTTTGTCTCCAGGTTGGAAAATAGCCTGCTTCCGATGCTTGTTTGCTCGCCTCTTGTATGCCTCATTAGACTTCTCTATTTGAGCACGAATAGATTCATGGAGCTTCTTCATCTGCTTTGTCTTCTCCTCCGCATCAATATTTACATGAAAATCAAGAGGCAAAGAGCACAATTCTATAGGAGTGATTGGATTGATTCCATAAACCACTTCGAATGGAGAATGTCGGGTGGTAGCACTGGGAGATCTATTGTATGCAAATTCAGCTTGTGCAAGTTGCAAATCCCAATCTCTCATGCTCTTGTTCACCAATGTTCTCAGAATAGTGCCCAATGTACGATTGGTAACTTCTGTTTGCCCATCCGTTTGAGGGTGATGGGATGTGCTGAAAAGAAGTTTCGTACCGAATTTCCCCCATAATGTTCTCCAAAAATGGCTGAGAAATTTTGTGTCTCTATCCGAAACGATGCTGCGAGGAATTCCATGAAGGCGAACAATCTCTTTGAAAAACAATTCTGCCACTTTCACTGCATCTTCAGTCTTATGACAAGGTATGAAATGAGCCATCTTAGAAAATCGATCAACAACAACCATTATTGAATCTTTACCTCGCTGAGTCTTTGGTAAAGCCATAATGAAATCCATGCTGAGATCTTCCCATGGCTGCTCTGGAATAGGTAACGGAGTGTATAAACCAGGCTTGAAATGACTCTTTGCTCTTTGACATGTTCCGCATCTTGAAAGAATAGCTTGGACATTTGATTGCATCTTCGGCCAGTAGAAATGCTCTTTTAGTATCTCCAAGGTTTTATGGATGCCAAAATGACCAGCAAGTCCCCCTTCATGTGCTTCCCGAATAAGCAAGTCCCTGTAATTACCCTTTGGAACACACAACTTGTTTCTCTTAAAGAGAAACCCATCATGTACAGAATAATCCTCCACAAATCCATCTTGACATTGGATTAAAATAGAATTAAACTCCATATCATGCTGATAATCTTCTCTCATAAGCTGAAATCCAAGAATTCGAGCATCAAGAATTGTAAGTAATGCATACCTCCGAGATAAAGCATCTGCCACTAGATTATCTTGCCCCTTCTTGTATTTTGACACAAATGAGAATGATTGTAAGAATTCCACCCACTTTGCATGCCTCGAACTCAGCTTGTGTTGACCATTGATAAACCTCAAAGCCTGATGGTCAGAATGAAGAACAAACTGCTTTGGTCTCAAATAATGAGACCAATGATCTAGGGCTCTTATAACCGCATAAAATTCCTTATCATAGGTGCTGTAATTCCTCCTTGAATCATTCAGTTTCTCGCTGAAATATGCAATAGGGCGCTTGCTTTGGATGAGAACAGCGCCTATCCCAACTCCACTTGCATCACATTCCACTTCAAAGACTTGATCAAAATCAGGCAACGCCAAAACCGGTGCTTCACACAACTTTTTCTTAATGATTTCAAATGATTCATTTTCTGACTTTGACCACTCAAATTTCCCCCTTTTCAAGCATTCAGTGATAGGTGCCATAATAGTGCTGAAATTGGAAACAAAGCGACGATAAAAAGATGCCAAACCGTGGAAACTTCTTACTTCGGTAATGGATTCTGGTTGTGGCCAGGACTTGATTGCTTCCACTTTTGATTCATCCACCATGATGCCTTCTTTGGTTACCACATATCCCAAAAACACCACTTCTGTTGAAAAGAACTCGCATTTTTCAAGCTTCCCATATAGCTTTTGTTTCCGTAGAACATCAAATACCCACCGAAGATGATCCACATGGCTCTCCACATCCTTGCTGTAAATCAAAATGTCATCCAAATAAACTACCACAAATTTACCAATAAATGGTTTCAGAACTTCATTCATGAGTCGCATGAATGTGCTAGGAGCATTTGAGAGGCCGAATGGCATGACCAGCCACTCAAACAATCCGCCTTTAGTTTTGAAGGCTGTTTTCCACTCATCCCCTTCCTTCATTCGAATCTGGTGGTATCCACTACGAAGATCAACCTTTGAAAAGATTGATGAACCATGCAATTCATCAAGAATATCATCGATTCGTGGGATGGGATACCTGTATTTGATGGTAATATTATTGATAGCTCTACTATCAATGCACATGCGATACGTACCATCTTTCTTTGGAACCAATAATGCTGGAACAGAACACGGGCTCATGCTTGGCCTTATAAAGCCTCGATCCATCAACTCATCTACTTGCTTCTGCAATTCCCTTGATTCTCCAGGATTACACCGATATGCTGGTTTATTTGGCAATTGTGCACCCGGAACGAGATCAATTTGGTGTTCAATGCCTCTAAATGGTGGTAATCCTGCTGGAAGATCATTAGGAAAAACATCATGATATTCCCCAATTAAGGAATGAGCTAAAGGATGTTGATGACTCTTCTCCTCATGGCATGACTTTTCCATCATCAATAAAGCAAAAACTGGCTTTTGCTTATTTATGGCTTTCTCCACTTGAGCTTTGCTGATAAAGAGACTACCTTTGGGTACTTCCGGAACAGATTTTTCTTGCAGAGTTTGGGACGGCTTCAAAGGAGCAATTGTGATATTCTTTTCCCCAGATCGAAAAGAATAAGTGTTCTTCCTCCCATCATATTTCACTTCCCTGTCAAACTGCCAAGGCCTACCCAACAACAAGTGACAAGCATCCATAGGAATAACATCACACAGTACTTCATCAGCATAGTTCTTACCAATGGAGAATGAAATTAGAACCTGTTTTTTGACTTGGAGTGTGCTCCCATTGTTCAACCATTGCAATTTATATGAGTGAGGATGATTCTGAGTTGGAAGCTTCAATTTCTCCACTAGTGTTGTTGAAGCCACATTTGTACAGCTCCCACTATCAATAATCACCATGCATACCCGCTGATTAATGGTGCAGCGAGTTTGGAACAAGTTTTCTCTTTGATCTTCTTCCGGGCAGATTTGAGCTTGCAAAACTCTTCGTAGCACCAGCATGTTTCCCACATCAGCTTCTTCCACAACATGTTCCTCATTTTCAGTTTCTTCACCATCATGTTCATCCTCTTTGATTGCCTCTTCAATTTCTTCAATCTCTTTAATAGTAATAATCCGGTTGTTAGGGCAATTGGCCTGAAAATGACCATACCCATGGCATTTGAAACACTTTCGATTCCCACGTTCAAAGGAGTTCGACTTCCCTTTTGTTTGTTCCATAGCCTTCTCTTTCCCTTTTTCCAGCATCTTGTTCCTTCCAAATTCCTTCTCAACAACACCAGATTTATTAGAAGAAATACCCTTATAAACAGTTGTACCTCTATTGTAGTTTTTGAGCGCCGGTGCCCTTGAGGTCCGCTTTTGCTTTTCCACCTTGATCGCCAGCTTGCAAACATCATCAAGTGAGCAGAATGATTGCAACTCCACTGAATGTGCAATTTCTTCATTTAATCCACCCAAAAACCTTGCAATTGTTTGCTCTTTATATTCTGGAACATCACTTCGCATCAATAAACGATCAAATTCCCGAATGTACTCTTCAACAGACTTATCTCCTTGTCGTAGGCTATGCATTCGAAAATAAAGATCTTGCTTATAATTCTCAGGCAGAAATCGTCTCCTCAAAAGCTTTTTCAACTTCTCCCATGAGCGTATCTTGCCTTTATCATCACGTTCCCGCTGTTTCTTCAGATTTTCCCACCAAAGTGATGCATAATCTTTAAATTTCAGAATGGCTACCTTGCACTTCTTCTCGTCAGAACAATTCTTAAATTCGAAGAACCGTTCGATTTCCCGCATCCAATCCAGAAAATCATCCGGATTCATACTCCCATAAAAATCTGGAATGTCGATCCTCAACCCTCTTTCAATGTCTTCATCATCTCTTCTTCTTCGCATATCTACCTCTGAATCGCTGGAATCATCACCATTTGCATGATCTTTATAAAATGGTGCTGGATTGCGTCTATTATGTGGTGATGGACGTCGAGGATGTCGCTGCGGTGGAGGGGAGTCAGGTCGCCGTGCTCTCAAAAGTTGAGCAAGTTGCTCACCGATTTGAGTAATTTGTGATTGTAGCTGTGCATTAGCTATTTCCCATGGAGCAGGAGGAGTAGAAGATCCGCTCTTGCGAGACATGATGGAGAGTAATAAGAAGAATGTGATAGAACTTACTCGTTGGAACCGCGCCTCTGATACCAATTGATGCGTCGCCGGAAGCTCAAAAACGAGTAAGTGAAGAAGAGCAGCGTAATGTAGCCGAATGACCGAGGCTTAAAGGCAATGCCACCCGCCAAGGTTTCTCCACGCTTAAAGACAACGTCACCAGCGATGGAGATGCACCACCAATTCCGGGTAAAGGGAAGAGGCTAAAGCAAGAAGATTGCACAGCAAACTTCAAAATCCCGTCACATTCATCTATCCCCATTACAAAGGAGTGAAAATACAATATAAAGACAAAATAAATAAAGAAAAATGCTCCAATTCGAGTTACAAGACATGGGGAACCCAAAAGGCACATAAAAAGCATAAAATAACACTTTCCCATGCCATTTAATGACCCCACTAGCCAAAGTAGCGGGATTCCCTCTTAATGATGCTTTTCTCCACCTTCTCTCTCCTCATTAATGTGCAGCTACGAATTTCCACCATTTGCCATGTGGATAAATGATTTTGGGTCCCAAATAAGTGTGTTGTGGCCCACCATAGTGTTGGACATCAAGAAGTGTGGGCTGGTCCAATTCGAACAACAATTGGGCTTGGAATTTTTATCAAGCCCAAAATTATTCTCCTTGTGCTGAATCTGATCCATATCACGCTATTATATTGAATGTCAAAATAACACTGAAAATATATTGAATATTAAAATATTGGCATTATTATGAATATTTTGCGCTATTATTGAATGTTAATATATTGGCTCTATTATTTGGTGCCAAATAATAGCGCCAAATATTGGCGCCAAATATTGGCGCCAAAAGTTGGTGCCAAATATTGGCGCAAATATTGGCGCTATTATTTTGCGATATTATGAATATTTGGCGCCAAAAAATATTTGGCAATATTATTTGGTGCTATTATTTGGTGCTATTATATTTTGCGCTATTATATGGCGCTATTATTTTGCGCTATTATATGGTGCTAATATTTGGTGCTAATATTTGGCGCTAATATTTGGCGCTATTATATGGCGCTATTATTTGGCCCTATTAAATGGCGCTATGAATATATTGGCACTATTATTGGCGCTATATATTGGTGCTATTATTTGGCGCTATTATATTTGGCGCTATGATTTGGCGCTATTATATGGCGCTATTATATGGTGCAAAAATTTGGCACTATTATATGGTGCTATTATTTGACGCTATTATATGGCGCTATTATTTGGCTCTATTAAATGCCGCTATGAATATATTGATGATATTATTGGCGCAATATATTGGTGCTATTATTTGGCGCTATTATATTTGGCGTTATTATATGGCGCTATGATTTGGTGCTATTATATGGCGCTATAATATGAGGCTATTATATGGCGCCAATATTTGGCGCTTTTATATGGCGATATTATTTGGTGCTATTATTTAGCGATATTATTTGGCGCTATTATCTGTGGCTATTATTTGGTGCTATTATTGAATGTTAAAATATGACGCTATTATTTGGCGCCAAATAATAGCACCAAATATTGGCTCCAAATATTGGCGCCAAATATTATTGGCACCATTATTGGCGCTATTATTTGGCGCTTTTATTGGTGCTATAATTTGGCGCTATTATTTGGCGCTATAATGAATATTTGGCGCCAAAAAATATTTGGCGCTACTATGAATATATGGCGCCAAATATTTGGTGCTATTAAGAATATTTGGCTCTATTATTTGGCGCCATTATTGGCGCTATTATTTGGCGCTATTATTTGGGGCTATTATTTGGCTCTATTATTTGGTGCTATTACATGGCGCTATTATATGGCGCTACTATATTGCACTATTATATGGCGCTAATATTTGGCGCTATTATATGGCGCTATTATTTGGCCCTATTAAATAGCGATATGGATATATTAGTGATATTATTGGTGCTATATATTGGCGCTATTATATTTGGCACTATTATATAGTGCTATTATTTGGCGCTATTATATGACGCTATTATATGGCGCTATTATATGACGCTATTATATGGCGTCAATATTTGGAGCTATTATATGGCGCTATTATTTGGCGTTATTAAATGGCGCTATGAATATATTGGCGCTATACAATAGCGCTATAATTGGCGCTATTATTGGTGCTATTATGAGCGCTTTTATTGGCGCTTTTATTGAATGTTTAAATATTTGGCGCTATTATGAATATTTGGCACCAAAAAATATTTGGCACTACTATGAATATATGGCGCCAAATATTTGGCGCTATTATGAAAATTTGGCTCTATTTTTTGGGGCCATTATTGGCGCTATTATTTTGCGCTATTATGAATATTTGGCGCCAAATATTTGGGGCTATTATTGGGCGAAATTATTTGGCGCTATAATTTGGCACTATTATTTGGCGCTATTATATTTGAGGCTATTATATGGTGCTAATATTTGGCGCTATTATATGGCGCTATTATTTGGCCCTATTAAATGGCCCTATGAATATATTTGCTCTATTATTGGCGCTATATATCGGTGCTATTATTTTGCTCTATTATATTTGGCGCTATTATATGGCGCTATTATTTGGCGCGATTATATGGTGCTATTAAATTGCGCTATTATATTGCGATATTATTTGGCCCTATTAAATGGTGCTATGAATATACTGGCGATATTATTAGCGTTATATATTGACACTATTATTGGCGCTATTATTGGTGTTGTTGTTGGCGCTTTTATTGGTGCTATTATTGAATGTTTATATATTGGCACGATTATTTGGTGCTATTATTTGGCGCTATTATTTGGCGCTATTGTGAACATCTGGCGCCAAAAAATATTTAGCGCTATTATACGGTGCTATAATTTGGCGATATTATTAGGCGCAATTTTTTGGCGCAATTATTTAGCGCTTCTATTTGGCTCAATATATTGGCGCTATTTATATATTTTGCGCCAAAAAATATTTGGCGCTATTATATGGTGCTATTATTTGGTGCTTTTATTAGGCGTAATTATTTTGCACTATAAATATATTGGCGCTATTATGAATAAATGGCGCTATGAATATATTGGTGCTATTATTGACGTTATTATTTGGCGTTATTATTGGCGCTATTATGAATATTTGGCACAAAAAAATATTTGGCGCTATTATTTGACGCAGTTATTTAGCGCAAATATTTGGCGCAGTTATTTGGCGCTATTATTTAGTGCTATTATTAGACACAATTATTTTCTGCTATTTATATATTGGCGCTATTATGAATATTTTTCGCTATTAATTAATGTTAAAATATTGGCGCTATTTTTTGGCGCTATTATTTGGCGCTATTATCTGGCGCCAAATAATATTTGGCGCTATTATTTTGTGCTATTATTGGCACTATTAAAATATCGGTGCTATTAAAATATTGACGCTATTATGAATATTAAAATAACACCGAAAGTATATTTGGCGCTATTATATTGAATGTCAAAATAACACTGAAAATATATTGAATATTTAAATATTGGCAGTATTATGAATATTTTGCGCTATTATTGAATGTTAATATATTGGCGCTATTATTTGGCGCCAAATAATAGTGCCAGATATTGGCGCCAAATATTGGTGCCAAATCTTGGCGCCAAATATTGGCGCTATTATTTGGAGATATTATGAATATTTGGCGCCAAAAAATATTCGGCAAAATTATTTGGTGCTATTTTTTGGCGCTATTATATTTTGCACTATTATATGGCGCTATTATTTTGCGCTTTTATATGGCGCTAATATTTGGCGCTAATATTTCGCGCTAATATTTGACGCTATTATATGGCGCTATTATTTAGCCCTATTAAATGGCGCTATAAATATATTGGCGCTATTATATGGCGCTATTATATTTGGCGTTATGATTTGGCGCTATTATATGGTGCTAAAATTTGGCGATATTATATTACGCTATTATTTGGCGCTATTATATGGCGCTATTATTTGGCCATATTAAATGGCGCTATGAATATATTGGCGCTATTATTGGCGCTATATATTGGTGTTATTATTTGGCGCTATTATATTTGGCGTTATTATATGGCGCTATGATTTGGCGCTATTATATGGCGCTATAATATGACGATATTATATGGCGCCAATATTTGGTTCTATTATATGGTGATATTATTTGGCGCTATTATGTGGTGATATTATTTGGCGCTATTATCTGGGGCTATTATGTGCCGTTATTATATTCAGCGCTATTATGTGGCGCTATTATTTGGCGCTATTATCTGGCGCTCTTATATTGCGCTATTATATGACGCTAATATTTGGCGCTAATATTTGGCGTTATTATATGGCGCTATTATTTGGCCCTATTAAATGGTGCTATGAATATATTGGCGATATTATTGGCGCTATTGTTGGTGCTATTATTGGCGCTTTTATTGGCGCTATTATTTAATGTTTAAATATTGGCGCTATTATTTGGCTCAAAATAATAGCGCAAAAAATTGGCGTGATTATTGGTGCCATAATTTGACGTTATTATTGGTGCTATTATTTGGCGCTATTATTTGGTGCTATTATTTGGCGCTATTATAAATATTTGGCGCCAAAAAATATTTGGCGCTATTATATGGCGCTATTATTAGGCGCAATTATTTGGCGCAATTATTTGGCGCAATTATTTGACATAATTATTTGGCGCTATTTATATATTTTGCGCCAAAAAATATTTGGCTGTATTATATGGCGCTATTATTTGGCGCTGTTATTAGGCGCAATTATTTTGCGCACTTATTTGGCACTATTATTTGGTGCTATTATTTGGTGCTATTATTAGGCGCAATTATTGTGCGCTATAAATATATTTGCCCTATTAATGGCCCTATGAATATATTGGCGCTATTATTGGCGATATTATTGGCAACATTATGAATATATTGGCGCTATTATTTGGCGTTAGGATTATATTGGTGCTATTATTGGTGCTTTTTTTTGGCGCTATTATTGGCGCTATTTTTTGGCGCTATTATGAATATTTGGTGCCAAAAAATATTTGGCACTATTATATGGCGCTATTATTTGGCGCTATTATTTGGAGCTATTATTTGGCACAGTTATCTGGGAAAAATATTTGGCGCAATTATTTGGCGATATTATTTGGCGTTATTATTATGCGCACTTATTTGGTGCTATTAATATATTGGCGCTATTATGAATATTTGGCGTTATTAATGAATGTTAAAATATTGGAGCTATTATTTGGCCTAATTATTTGGCGTAATTATTTGGCGCAATTATTTGGCGCTATTATTAGGCGCAATTATTTGGCGCTATAAATATATTGGTACTATTATGAATATTTGGTGCTATTATTGAATGTTAAAATATTAGCGCTATTATTTGGCACCAAATATTATTGGCGCCAAATATTGGCGCTATTATTTGGCGCTTTTATTGGTGCTATAATTTGGCACTATTATTTGGCGCTATAATGAATATTTGGCGCCAAAAAATATTTGGCCCTACTATGAATATATGGCACCAAATCTTTGGTGCTATTATGAATATTTGGCTCTATTATTTGGTGCCATTATTGGTGCTATTATTTGGTGCAATTATTTGGGGCTATTATTTGGCTCTATTATTTGGTGCTATTATATGGCGCTATTATATGACACTATTATATTTCACTATTATATGGCGCTATTATTTGGCCCTATTAAATAGCGCTATGAATATATTGGCGATATTATTGGTGCTATATATTGGCGCTATTATTTGGCACTATTATATTTGGAACTATTATATAGCGCTATTATTTGGCGCTATTATATGGCGCTATTATATGACGCAATTATATGGCGCTATTATATGGCGTCAATATTTGGTGCTATTATATGGCGTTATTATTTGCCGCTATTAAATGACGCTATGAATATATTGGCGCTATTATTGGTGCTATACAATGGCGCTATAATTGGCGCTATTATTGGTGCTATTATGGGCGCTTTTGTTGGTGCTTTTATTGAATGTTTAAATATTGGCACAAAATAATAGCAAAAAATATTGGCGCCAAATATTGGCACCAAATATTGGAGCGATTATTGGCACCATAATTTCACGCTATTATTGGCGCTATTATTTAGCACTATTATTTGGTAGTATTATGAATATTTGGCACCAAAAAATATTTGGCGCTATTATATGGCGCTATTATTAGGTGCAATAATTTGGCGTAATTATTTGGCGCAATTATTTGGCGCAATTATTTGGCGCAATATATTGGCGCTATTTATATATTTCGTGTCAAAAAATATTTGGCGCTGTTATTAGGTGCACTTATTTGGCACAATTATTTGGCGCAATTATTTGACGCAATTGTTTGGCGCAATTATTTGGCACTATTATTTTGCGCTATAAATTTATTGGCGCTATTATGAATAAATGGAGCTATGGATATATTGGCTCTATTATTGGCGCTATTATTGGCACTGTTATGAATATATTGGCGCTATTATAAATATATTGGCGGTATTATTTGGTGCTATGAATATATTGGCGCTATTATTGGCGCTATTTTTTGGCGTTATTATTGGCGCTATTATTTGGCGCTATATTTTTGGTGCTATTATGAATATTTGGCACCAAAATATATTTGACGCTATTATATGGCGCTATTATTTGGCGGTATTATTTGGCGCAGTTATTTGACCCAGTTATTTGGCGCAATTATTTGGCGCAATTATTTGGCGCTATTATTAGGCACAATTATTTGGTGCTATTAATATATTGGCACTATTATAAATATTTGGCGCTATTAATGAATGTTAAAATATTGGGGCTATTATTTGGCCCAAAATAATGGCGCCAAATATTGGTGCCAAATATTGGCGCCAAATATTGACGCGATTATTGGCGCCATAATTTGCCGCTATTATTGGCGCTATTATTTGGTGCTATTATTTGTCGCTATTAAGAACATTTGGCGCTAAAAAAATATTTGGCGCAATTATATTGCGCTATTATTTGGCGCTATTATTAGGCGCAATTATTTCACGCAATTATTTGGAGCAATGTATTAGCGCTATTTATATATTTTGCGCCAAAAAATATTTGGCGCTATTATATGGCGCTATTATTTGGCGCTGTTATTAGGCGTAATTATTTTGCGCAATTATTTGGCACAATTATTTGGCGCAATTTTTTAGCGCAATCATTTGGCGCAATTATTTGGCGCTATTATTAGGCGCAATTATTTTGCGCTATAAATATAGTGGCGCTATTATGAATAAATGGGGCTATGAATATATTGGCGCTATGAATATATTAGCGCAATTATTGGCGCTACTATTGGTACTATTATGAATATATTGGCGCTATTATTTGGTGCTATTATAAGGCGCAATTATTTTGTGCTATGAATATATTGGCGCTATTATGAATAAATGGCGCTATGAATATATTAGCGCTATTATTGGCGCTATTATAGGTACTATTATGAATATATTGGTTCTATTATTTGGGGCTATTATATATTGACGTTATTATTTGGCACTATGAATATATTGGTACTATTATTGGCGCTATTATTTGGCACTATTATTGACGCTATTATATGACGCTATTTTTTGGCGCTATTTTTTGGCACTATTATGAATATTTTCGGCTAAAAAATATTTGGCGCTATTATATGTCGCAATTATTTGGCGCTATTATTAGGCGAAATTATTTGCCGCTATTAATATATTAGCGCTATTATGAATATTTGGCGCTATTAATTAATGTCAAAATATTGGGGCTATTTTTTGGTGCTATTATTTTGCGCTATTATTGGCGCTATTAATATATAGGCGCTATTAAAATATTGGCGCTATTATGAATATTAAAATAACACTGAAAATATATTTGGTGCTATTATATTGAATGTTAAAATAACACTAAAAATATATTGAATGTTAAAATATTGGCGCTATTATGAATATTTGGCGCTATTAATGAATGTTAAAATATTGGCACTATTATTTGGTGCTTTTGTTGGTGATATAATTTGGCGCTATTATTTGGCGCTATTATGAATATTTGGTGGAAAAAATATTTGACGCTACTACGAATATAAGGCGCCAAATATTTGGCGCTATTATGAATATTTGGCTCTATTATTTGGCGCTATTATTGGCGCAATTACTTGGCGCTATTATTTGGCGCTATTATGAATATTTGGTGCCAAATATTTGGTGCTATTATTTGGTGATATTATTTGGCGCTATTATTTGGCGCTATTATTTGGCGCTATTATATTTGGCGCTATTATATGGCGGTATTATTTGGCGCTATTATATGGCACTAATATTTGACGCTATTATATGGTGCAAATATTTGGCGCTATTATATGGCGCTATTATTTGGCCCTATTAAATGGCGCTATGAATATGCCGGTGCTATTATTGGTGCTATATATTGGTGCTATTATTTGGTGCTATTATATTTGGTGATTTTATTTGGTACTATTATATGATGCTATTATTTGGCGCTTATATTTGGCTCTATTTTATGACACTA
Source organism: Viscum album (assembly GCA_963277665.1). Taxonomy (NCBI): domain Eukaryota; kingdom Viridiplantae; phylum Streptophyta; class Magnoliopsida; order Santalales; family Viscaceae; genus Viscum; species Viscum album. The sequence goes on along the minus strand of OY728127.1, from coordinate 907,995,478 downwards.
TTATTTTGCGCTATTATTTGGCGCTATTAAATGGAGCTAGGAATATATTGGTGCTATTATTGGTGCTATATATTGGCGCAAATATTGGCACTATTATTGGTGCTTTTATTGGCGCTTTTATTGGTGCTATTGTTGAATGTTTAAATATTGGTGCTATTATTTGGCGCAAAATAATAGCGCCAAATATTGACGTGATTATTGGCCTCATAATTTGACGCTATTATTGGTGCTATTATTTGGCGCTATTATTTTGGCACTATTATTTGACACTATTATGAATATTTGGCGCCAAAAAATATTTGGCGCAATTATTAGGCGCAATTATTTGGCCCAATTATTTGACGCAATTATTTGGCGAAATTATTTGGCGCAATATATTGGCGCTATTTATATATTTTTTGCCAAAAAATATTTGGCGCTATTATATGGTGCTATCAATTGGCGCTGTTATTAGGCGCAATTATTTTGCACAATTATTTGGAGCAATTATTTGGCGTAATTATTTGGCACAATTATTTGGCGCAATTATTTGGCACTGTTATTTGGCGCTATTTTTAGGCGCAATTATTTTGCGCTGTAAATATATTGGCGCTATTATGAATAAATGACCCTATGAATATATTGGTACTATTATTGGTGCAATTATTTGCACTATTATGAATATATTGGCGCTATTATTTGGCGCTATTATATACTGGCGTTATTATTAATATATTGGCGCTATTATTTGCCGCTATGAATATATTGGCGTTATTATTGGCGCTATTATTTGGCGCTATTATTGGCGCTATTATTTGGCGCTATTTTTTGGCGCTATTATTAATATTTGGTGCCAAAAAATATTTGGCGCTATTATATGGTGCTATTATTTGGCACTATTATTTTGCGCTATTATTTGGCGCAGTAATTTGGCGCTAATATTTGGCGCAAATATTTGGCGCTATTTTTTGGCGCTATTATTTGGCGTAATTATTTGGCGCTATTAATATATTGGCGCTATTATGAATAAAAGGCGCTATGAATATATTGGCGCTATTATGAATAAAAGGCGCTATGAATATATTTGGCGCTATTATTTGGCGCAATTATTTGGTGCTATAAATATATTGGCGCTATTATGAATAAATGGTGCGATTAATATATTGGCGCTATAATTGGCGCTATTATTGGAACTATTATGAATATACTGGTGCTATTATATATTTTCGCTATTATGAATATATTGGTGCTATTTTTTGGTGCTATGAATATATTGGCGCTATTATTGGCGCTTTTATTGGCGCTATTATATGGCGCTATTTTTTGACACTATTTTTTGGCGCTATTATGAAGATTTGGCGCCAAAAAACATTTGGCGGTATTATATGGCGCTATTATTTGGTGCTATTATTTGGCGCAGTTATTTGGTGCAGTTATTTGGCACACTTATTTGTCTCTCTTATTTGGCGCTATTATTAGGCGCAATTATTTGCCGCTATTAATATATTGGCGCTATTATGAATATTTGGCGCTATTAATGAATGTTAAAATATTGGCACTATTTTTTGGCGGTATTATTTGTCGCAATTATTTGGCGCCAAATAATATTTGGCGCTATTATTTGGCACTATTAAAATATTGGCGCAATTATGAATATTAAAATAGCATTGAAAATATATTTGGTGCTATTATATTGAATATTAAAATAACACTGAAAATATATTGAATGCTAAAATATTGGCGCTATTATGAATATTTGGCGCTATTGTTGAATGTTAAAATATTGACGCTATTATTTGGCACCAAATAATAGCGCCAAATAATGGCGCCAAATATTATTGGTGCTAAATATTGGCGCTATTATTTGGGGCTTTCATTGGCGCTATAATTTGGCGCTATTATGAATATTTGGAGCCAAAAAATATTTGGTGCTACTATGAATATATGGCGCCAAATATTTTGGCACTATTATGAATATTTGGCTCTATTATTTGGCGCCATTATTTCCACTATTATTTGGCGATATTATGAATATTTGGCACCAAATATTTGGTGCTATTATTTGGTGAGATTATTTCCTGATATTATTTGGTGCTATTATATTTTGCGCTATTATATCACGCTATTATTTGGCGCTATTATATGGTTCTATTATATCACGCTATTATATGGCGCTAATATTTGGCGCTATTATATGACGCTATTATTTGGCCCTATTAAATGGCTATATGAATATATTGGCAATATTATTGGTGCTATTATTTTGTGCTATTATATTTTGCGCTACTATATGTCGATATTATTTAGCGCTCTTATATGGTGTTATTATATGGCGCTATTATATGGCGCCAATATTTGGTGCTATTATATGGCGCTATTATTTGGCGCCATTAAATGGCGCTATGAATATATTGATGCTATATTATGGGGCTATTATTGGCGCTATTATTGGTGCTGTTATTGACGCTTTTATTGGCACTATTGTTGAATGTTTAAATATTGCCACTATTATTTGGAGCAAAATAATAGTGCCAATTATTGGCACCAAATATTGGCGCCATAATTTGACTCTATTATTGGCTCTATTATTTGCCGCTATTATGAATATTTGGCCCCAAAAAATATTTGGCGCTATTATATTGCACTATTCTTAGGCTCAATTATTTGGCGTAATTATTTGGCGCTATTTATATATTTTGTGCCAAAAAATATTTGGCGCTATTATATGACAATATTATTTAGCGCTGTTATTAGGTACAAGTATATATTGGCACTATTATGAATATATTGGCGCTATTATTTGGCGCCAATATATTGCTCCAAATAATTGCGCCAAATATTTGCGCCAATAATAGCGCCAAATAATAGCACCAATAATAACGCCAATATATTCATATCGCCAAATAATAGCGCCAATATATTCATAATGTTTCCAATAATAGCACCAATAATAGCGCCAATATATTCATAGGGGCACAAGAGCCTCAGCCCAGTTGGTGAGGACTCGCTAGGTGCATCCAAGAGACCCAGGATCAAATCCTGGTGGAGGCATATTTTCTGGGTTACTGTAGTAGTACTGTAGCAGGCACTGTTCGGTACTGTAGCAGCCAGAACTATTCATCCATCTGGGCCTTCGGGTCATGTAATCTCTTAAGCCTACGAGCCATGTAATCTCTGAGCCTACGGGCCTTGTAAGGGTTCCCTCTCATCCCTTGAAAGAGGGGTTATCAAAATCAATAAAAAATGAAGGCCTTCGGACCATTCAGGCAGGAATATATTCATAGGGCCATTTATTCATAATAGGGCCAATATATTTATAGCGCACAATAATTGAGCCAAATAATAGCGCCAAATAATAGCACCAAATAATTGCGCCAAATAAGTGTCCAAAATAATTGCGCCTAATAACAGCGCCAAATAATAGAGCCATATAATAGCGCCAAATATTTTTTGTTGCAAAATATATAAATAGCGCCAAATAAATATGCCAAATAATTGCGCCAAATAATTGCGACAAATAATTGCGCCTAATAATAGCGTCATATAATAGCCCCAAATATTTTTTGGTGCCAAATATTAACAATAGTGCCAAATAATAGCACCAAATAATAGCGCCAAATAATAGCACCAATAATAGCGTCAAATTATGACACTAATAATCACGCCAATTTTTGGTGCTATTATTTTGAGTCAAATAATAGCGCCAATATTTACACATTCAATAATAGCGCCAATAAAAACGCCAATAACAATACCAAAAATAGCGCCAATAATATCGCCAATATATTCATAGCACTATTCAATAGGGCAAAATAATAGCGCCATATAAAAATGCCAAATATTAGCGCCAAATATTAGCACCATATAATAATGCTATATAATAGCGCCAGATAATAGCGCCAAATAATAGTGCCACATAATAGTGCCGAATATAATAGCGCTACATAATAGCCCCAGATAATAGCGCCAAATAATATCGCTAAATAATAGCGCCAAATAATATCGCAATATAATAGCGCCAAATATTGGTGCCATATAATAGTGCCATATTATAGTGCCATATAATAACACCAAATCATAGCGCCATATAATAACGCCAAATATAATAGTGCCAAATAATAGCACCAATATATTGCGCCAATAATAGCACCAATATATTCATAGCGGCATTTAATAGGGCCAAATAATAGCGCCATATAATAGCGCCAAATAATAGTGCCAAATAATAGCGCCATATAATAGCACCAAATTTTAGCACCATATAATAGCGCCATATAATAGCGCCAAATCATAGCACCAAATATAATAGCGCCATATAATAGTGCCAATATATAACGCCAATATATTCATAGCGCCATTTAATAAGGCCAGATAATAGCGCCATATAATAGCGCCAAATATTAGCGCCAAATATTAGCGCCATATAATAGCGCAAAATAATAGCGCCATATAATAGTGCAAAATATAATAGCTTCAAATAATAGCACCAAATAATATTGCCAAATATTTTTTGGTGCCAAATATTTATAATATCTCCAAATAATAGCGCCAATATTTGGCACCAATATTTGGCGCTAATATTTGGCGCTATTATTTGGCGCTAAATAATAGAGCTAATATATTAACATTTAATAATAGCGCAAAATATTCATAATACTGCCAATATTTTAATATTCAATATATTTTCAGTGTTATTTTGACATTCAATATAATAGCGCCATATATATTTTCCGTGTTATTTTAATATTCATAATATCGCCAATATTTTAATGGCACTGATATTTTAATGGCGCCAATAATAGCAAAAAGTAATAGCGCCAATTATTATTTGGTGCTAGATAATAGCGCCAAAAAATAGCGCCAGTATTTTAACATTAATTAATAGCGCAAAATATTCATAACAGCGCTAATATATTAATAGCAGTAAATAATTGCGTCTAATAATAGCACCAAATAATAGCACCAAATAACTGCCCCAAATATTTGCGCCAAATAATAGCGCCAAATAATAGCGCCATATAATAGAGCCAAATATTTTTTGCGCCAAATATTCATAATAGCTCCAATAATAGCGCCAAATAATAGTGCCAATAATAGCGCCAATATATTCATAGCGCCAAAAAATAGCCCCAATATATTCATAGTAGCGTCAATATATAAAAGCGCAACTATATTCATAATAGTGCCAATAATAGCGCCAATAATAGCGCTAATATATCAATAGCGCCATTTATTCATAATAGCGCCAATATATTTATAGCGCAAAATAATTGCGCCTAATAAAAATACTAAATAATAGTGCCATATAATAGCGCCAAATATTTTTTGGCGCAAAATATATAAATAACGCCAATATATTGCACCAAATAGAAGCACTAAATAATTATGCCAAACAATTGCGCCTAATAATATCGCCAAATAATAGCGCCGTATAATATCACTAAATATTTTTTGGCACCAAATGTTCACAATAGCGCCAAATAGTAGCGCCAAATAATAGCGCCAATATATAAACATTCAATAATAGCACAAATAAAAGCACCAACAACAGCACCAATAATAGTGCCAATAATAGTGCCAATATATAGCGCCAATAATAGCGCCAATTTATTCATAGCACCATTTAATAGGGCCAAATAATATCCCAATATAATAGCGCCAAATATTAGCGCCATATAATAGCGCCATATAATGGCACCATATATTCGCGCCAAATAATAGCGCCATATAATACCGCCAAATATAATAGCACCAAATAATAGCACCGATATATAGCGCCAATAATAGCGCCAATATATTCATAGCGTCATTTAATAGGGCCAAATAATTGCGCCATATAATAGTGCCAAATATTAGCGCCATATAATAGCGTCAAATATAATAGCACCAAATAATAGTGCCAAATTATAGCGCCAAATAATTTCGCCCAATAATAGTCCCAAATATTTGGCGCCAAATATTCATAATAGCGCCAATAATGGCACCAAAAAATAGAGCAAAATATTCATAATAGCGCCAAATATTTGGCGCCATATATTCATAGTAGTGCCAAATATTTTTTGGTGCCAAATATTCATAATAGCACCAAATTATAGCGCTAATAAAAGTGCCAAATAATAGCGCTAATAAAAGCGCCAAATAATAGCGCCAATAATAGCACCAATATTTGGCCCCATTAATATTTGGCGCCAAATTTGGCGCTATTATTTGGCACCAAATAATAGCACCAATATTTTAACATTCAATAATAGCACCAAATATTCATAATAGTGCCAATATTTTAACATTCAATATATTTTCAGTGTTATTTTAACTTTCAATATAATAGCGCCAAGTAAATTTTCACTGCTATTTTAATAATCATATTAGCGCCAATATTTTAATAGCGCCAATATTTTCATAGCGCCAAATAATAGCTCCAAATATTATTTGGCACCAAATAATAGCACCAAATAATAGCGCCAATATTTTAACATTCATTAATAGTGCCAAATATTCATAATAGCGCCAATATATTAATAGCGGCAAATAATTACACTTAATAATAGTGCCAAATAATAGCGCCAAATAAATACACCAAATATTTGCGCCAAATAACTCCGCCAAATAATAGCGCCAAATATTTTTTGGCTCCAAATATTCATAATAGCACCAAATAATAGCGCCAAAAAACAGCGCCAATAATAGCGCCAGTATATTCATAATAGTGCCAATAATAGCGCCAATATATTTATAGCGCCAAATAATTGCGTCTAATAATAACACTAAAAAATAGCACCAAATAATTGCGCCAAATAATTGCGCCAAATAATAGTGCCAATTACAGCACCAAATAATTTCGCCCAATAATAGCCCCAAATATTAGGCACCAAATATTCATAATAGTGCCAAATAATAGGGCCAAATAATAGCGCCAATAATGGCACAAAAAAATAGAGCCAAATATTCATAATAGCGCCAAATATTTGGCGCCATATATTCATAGTAGCGCCAAATATTTTTTGGCACCAAATATTTATAATAGCGCCAAATATTTAAACATTCAATAAAAGCGCCAATAAAAGCACCCATAATAGCACCAATAATAGTGCCAATTATAGCGCCATTGTATAGCGCCAATAATAGCGCCAATATATTCATAGCGCCATTTAATAGCGCCATATAATAGCGCCAAATATTGACGCCATATAATAGCGCCATATAATAGCGCCATATAATAGTGCAATATAATAGGGCCAAATAATAGCGCAATATAATAGTGCCAAATATAATAGCGCCAAATAATAGCGCCAATATATAGCACCAATAATATCGTCAATATATTCATAGCGCTATTTAATAGGGCCAAATAATAGCACCATATAATAGCGCCAAATATTAGCGCCATATAATAGTGCAATATAATAGCGCCATATAATAGCACCATATAATAGCACCAAATAATAGAGCCAAATAATAGACCTAGATAATAGCGCCAAATAATAGCGCCAATAATTGTGCCAAATAAGAGAGCCAAATATTCATAATAGCGCCAAATATTTGGCGCCATATATTCATAGTAGCGCCAAATATTTTTTGGCTTCAGAAATTCATTATAGCGACAAATAATAGCGCCAAACTATAACACCAATAAAAGCGCCAAATAATAGCTCCAATAATAGCACCAATATTTGGTGCCAATAATATTTGGCCCCAATATTTGGCGCTATTATTTGGCACCAAATAACAGGGCCAATATTTTATCATTCAATAATAGCGTCAAATATTCATAATAGTGCCAACATATTTATAGCACCAAATAATAGCGCCTAATAATAGCGCCAAATAATTGCGCCAAATAATTAGGCCAAATAATAGCGCCAATATTTTAACATTCATTAATAGCGCCAAATATTCATAATAGCGCCAATATATTAACAGCACCAAATAAGTGTGCATAATAATAGCACCAAATAATAGCGCTAAATAATTGTGCCAAATATTTTCCCCAAATAACTGTGCCAAATAATAGTTCCAAATAATAGCGCCAAATAATAGCGCCATATAATAGTGCCAAATATTTTTTGGCGCCAAATATTCATAATAGCGCAAAAATATAGCACCAAAAAATAGCGCCAATAATAGCGCCAAATAAGAGCACCAATAATAGCACAAATATATTCCTAGCACCAAATTATAGCGCCAAATAATAGCGCCAATATATTCATAATGTTGCCAATAATAGCGCCAATAATAGCGCCAATATATTCATAGGGTCATTTATTCATAATAGGGCCAATATATTTATAACGCACAATAATTGCGCCTAATAATAGCGCCAAATAATTACGCCAAATAATTGTGCCAAATAATAGCGCCAAATATTTTTTGGTGCAAAATATATAAATAGAACCAAATAATTATACCAAATAATTTCGCCAAATAATTGGGGCAAATAATTGCGCCTAATAATAGCGTCATATAATAGCGCCAAATATTTTTTGGCGCCAAATATGCATAATAGCGCCAAATAATAGCACCAAATAATTGCGCCAAATAATATCACCAATAATAGCGTCAAATTATTGCATCAATAATCATGCCAATTTTTGGCGTTATTTTTTTAAGCCAAACAATAGCGCCAATATTTAAACATTCAATAATAGCGCCAATAAAAGCGCCAATAACAGCACCAACAATAGCGCCAATAATATCACCAATATATTCATAGCATCATTTAATAGGGCCAAATAATAGCGCCATATAATAAGGCCAAATATTAGTGCCAAATATTAGCGCCATAAAATAGCGCTATATAATAGCGCCAGATAATAGCGCTAAATAATAGCGCCACATAATAGCGCCAAATATAATAGCGCCACATAATAGCCCCAGATAATAGCACCAAATAATATCGTCAAATAATAGCACCAAATTATATCGCCATATAATAGCACCAAATATTGGCGCCATATAATAGCGTCATATTATAGCGCCATATAATAGCACCAAATCATAGTGCCATATAATAACGCAAAATATAATAGCCCCAAATAATAGCTCCAATATATAGCGCCAATAATAGTGCCAATATATTCATAGCGCCATTTAATAGGGCCAAATAATAGCGCCATATAATAGCGCCAAATAATAACACCATATAATAGAGCCAAATTTTAGCACCATATAATAGCGCCAAATCATAGCGCCAAATATAATAGCGCCAAATAGTAGCGCCAATAATACCGCCAATAATAGCGCCAATATATTCATAGCGCCATTTAATAGGGCCAAATAATAGCGCCATATAATAGCGCCAAATATTAGCGTCAAATATTAGCGCCAAATACTAGCGCCATATAATAGCGCAAAATAATAGCGCCATATAATAGTGCAAAATATAATAGCGCCAAATAATAGCACCAAATAATATTGCCAAATATTTTTTGGAGCCGAATATTCATAATATCATCAATTAATAACACCAATATTTGGCGCCAATATTTGGTGCTATTATTTGGCACCAAATAATAACGCCAATATATTAACATTCAATAATAGCGCAAAATATTCATAATACTGCCAATATTTTAATATTCAATATATTTTCAGTGTTATTTTGACATTCAATATAATAGCACCAAATATATTTTCCGTGTTATTTTAATATTCATAATAGCGCCAATATTTTAATGGCACCGATATTTTAATAGCGCCAATAATAGCACAAAATAATAGCGCCAAATATTATTTGGCGCCAGATAATAGCGCCAAATAATAGCGCCAAAAAATAGTGCCAATATTTTAACATTAATTAATAGCGCAAAATATTCATAATAGCTCCAATATATTAATAGCGGCAAATAATTGCGTCTAATAATAGCACCAAATAATTGCGCCAAATAACTGCGCCAAATATTTGCGCCAAATAACTGCGCCAAATAATAGCGCCAAATAATAACGCCATATAATAGCGCCAAATAGTTTTTTGCGCCAAATATTCATAATAGCGCCCATAATAGCGCCAAATAATAGCGCCAATAATAGCGCCAATATATTTATAGCGCCAAATAATAGCGCCAATATATTCATAGTAGCGATAATATATAATAGCGCCACTATATTCATAATAGTACCAATAATAGCGCCAATAATAGCACTAATATATTAATAGCGCCATTTATTCATAATAGCGCCAATATATTTATAGCGCAAAATAATTGCGCCTAATAAAAGATCTAAATAATAGGGCCAAATATTTTTTGGCGCAAAATATATAAATTGCGGCAATATATTGCGCCAAATAGAAGCGCCAAATAATTGCGCCTAATAATATCGCCAAATAATAGCGCCGTATAATAGCGTTAAATATTTTTTGGTGCCAAATGTTCAGAATAGCGCCCAATAATAGCGCCAATATATAAACATTTAATAATAGCACCAATAAAAGCACCAACAACAGCACAAATAATAGCACCAATAATAGTGCCAGTATATAGCGCCAATAATAGCGCCAATATATTCATAGCACCATTTAATAGGGCCAAATAATATCGGAATATAATAGCGCCAAATATTAGCGTCATATAATAACGCCATATAATCGCATCAAATAATAGCGCCATATAATAGCGCCAAATAATAGCGCCATATAATAGCGCCAAATATAATAGCGCCAAATAATAGCACCGATATATAGCGCTAATAATAGCTCCAATATATTCATAGCTTCATTTAATAGGGCCATATAATACCGCCAAATATAATAGCGCCAAATAATAGCACCGATATATAGCGCCAATAATAGCGCCAATATATTCATAGCGTCATTTAATAGGGCCAAATAATTGCGCCATATAATAGTGCCAAATATTAGCGCCATATAATAGCGTCAAATATAACAGCGCCAAATAATAGTGCCAAATTACAGCGCCAAATAATTTCACCCAATAATAGTCCCAAATATTTGGCGCCAAATATTCATAATAGCGCCAAATAATAGCGCCAATAATGGCACCAAAAAATAGAGCAAAATATTCATAATAGCGCCAAATATTTGGCGCCATATATTCATAGTAGTGCCAAATTTTTTTTGGCGCCAAATATTCATAATAGCACCAAATTATAGCGCTAATAAAAGTGCCAAATAATAGCGCTAATAAAAGCGCCAAATAATAGCGCCAATAATAGCACCAAGATTTGGCGCCAATATTTTGCCCCATTAATATTTGGCGCCAAATTTGGCAATATTATTTGGCACCAAATAATAGCACCAATATTTTAACATTCAATAATAGCACCAAATATTCATAATAGTGCCAATATTTTAACATTCAATATATTTTCAGTGTTATTTTAACTTTCAATATAATAGCGCCAAGTAAATTTTCACTGCTATTTTAATATTCATATTAGCGCCAATATTTTAATAGCGCCAATATTTTCATAGCGCCAAATAATAGCTCCAAATATTATTTGGCACCAAATAATAGCACCAAATAATAGCGCCAATATTTTAACATTCATTAATAGCGTCAAATATTCATAATAGCGCCAATATATTCATAGCGCCATTTAATAGCGCCAAATAATAGCGCCATATAATAGCGCCAAATATTGACGCCATATAATAGCGCCATATAATAGCGCCATATAATAGTGCAATATAATAGCGCCAAATAATAGCGCAATATAATAGTGCCAAATATAATAGCGCCAAATAATAGCGCCAATATATAGCACCAATAATATCGCCAATATATTCATAGCGCTATTTAATAGGGTCAAATAATAGCCTCATATAATAGCGCCAAATATTAGCGCCATATAATAGTGCAATATAATAGCGCCATATAATTGCGCCATATAATAGCACCAAATAATAGAGCCAAATAATAGACCTAGATAATAGCGCCAAATAATAGCGCCAATAATTGCGCCAAATAAGAGAGCCAAATATTCATAATAGCGCCAAATATTTGGCGCCATATATTCATAGTAGCGCCAAATATTTTTTGGCTTCAAATATTCATTATAGCAACAAATAATAGCGCCAAATTATAGCACCAATAAAAGCGCCAAATAATAGCTCCAATAATAGCACCAATATTTGGTGCCAATAATATTTGGTGCCAATATTTGGCGCTATTATTTGGCACCAAATAACAGCGCCAATATAAACATTCAATAATAGCGCCAAATATTCATAATAGTGCCAATATATTTATAGCACCAAATAATAGCGCCTAATAATAGCGCCAAATAATTGCGCCAAATAATTAGGCCAAATAATAGCACAAATATTTTAACATTCATTAATAGCGCCAAATATTCATAATAGCGCCAATATATTAAAAGCACCAAATAAGTGCGCATAATAATAGCACCAAATAATAGCGCTAAATAATTGTGCCAAATATTTTCCTCAAATAACTGTGCCAAATAATAGTTCCAAATAACAGCGCCAAATAATAGCGTCATATAATAGTGCCAAATATTTTTTGGCGCCAAATATTCATAATAGTGCAAAAAAATAGCGCCAAAAAATAGCGCCAATAATAGCGCCAAATAAGAGCACCAATAATAGCACAAATATATTCCTAGCACCAAATAATACCGCCAAATAATAGCGCCAATATATTCATAATGTTGCCAATAATAGCGCCAATAATAGCGCCAATATATTCATAGGGCCATTTATTCATAATAGGGCCAATGTATTTATAACGCACAATAATTGCGCCTAATAATAGCGCCAAATAATTGCGCCAAATAATAGCGCCAAATATTTTTTGGTGCAAAATATATAAATAGAACCAAATAATTATACCAAATAATTGCGCCAAATAATTGGGGCAAATAATTGCGCCTAATAATAGCGTCATATAATAGCGCCAAATATTTTTTGGCGCCAAATATTCATAATAGCGCCAAATAATAGCACCAAATAATTGCGCCAAATAATAGCACCAAATATAATAGCGCCAAATAATAGTACCGATATATAGCGCTAATAATAGCTCCAATATATTCATAGCGCCATTTAATAGGGCCAAATAATAGCGCCATATAATAGCGCCAAATATAATAGTGCCAAATAATAGCACCGATATATAGCGCTAATAATAGCTCCAATATATTCATAGCGCCATTTAATAGGGTCAAATAATAGCGCCATATAATAGCGCCAAATATTAGTGCCATATAATGGCCTCAAATATAATAACGCCAAATAATAGTGCCAAATTATAGCGCCAAATAATTTCGCCCAATAATAGCCCCAAATATTTGGCGCCAAATATTCATAATAGCGCCAAATAATAGTGCCAAATAATAGCGCCAATAATGACACCAAAAAATAGAGCCAAATATTCATAATAGCGCCAAATATTTTTTGGCGCCAAATATTCATAATAGTGTCAAATTATAGCGCTAATAAAAGCGCCAAATAATAGCACCAATAATAGCACCATGATTTGGCGCCAATATTTTGCACCATTAATATTTGGCGCCAATATTTGGCGCTATTATATTTGGCGCTATTATATGGCGCTATTATTTGGCGCTATTATATTGCGATATTATTTGGCCCTATTAAATGGTGCTATGAATATTTTGGCGGTACTATTGGCGCTATATATTGGCACTATTATTGGCGCTATTATTGGTGCTGTTGTTGGCGCTTTTATTGGTGCTATTATTGAATGTTTATATATTGACACTCTTATTTGGCGCTATTATTTGGCGTTATTGTGAACATTTGGCGCCAAAAAATATTTAGCGCTATTATACGGAGCAATTATTTATCGATATTATTAGGCGCAATTATTTGGTGCAATTATTTGGCGCTTCTATTTGGCGCAATATATTGGCGCTATTTATATATTTTGCGCCAAAAAATATTTGGTGCTATTATATGGCGCTATTATTTGGTGCTTTTATTAGGCGCAATTATTTTGAGCTATAAATATATTGGCGCTATTATGAATAAATGGCGCTATGAATATATTAGCGCTATTATTGGCGCTATTATTGGCACTATTATGAATATAGTGGCGCTATTATATATTGGCACTACTATGAATATATTGGCACTATTATTTGGCGCTATGAATATATTGGTGCTATTATTGGTACTATTATTTGGTGCTATTATTGGCGCTATTATGAATATTTGGCGCAAAAAAATATTTGGCACTATTATTTGGCGTAGTTATTTGGCGCAAATATTTGGCACAGATATTTGGTGCTATTATTTGATGCTATTATTAGACGTAATTATTTGCCGCTACTAATATATTGGCGCTATTATGAATATTTTGCGCTATTAATTAATGTTAAAATATTGGCGCTATTTTTTGGCGCTATTATTTGGCGCTATTATCTGGCACCAAATAATATTTGGCGCTATTATTTTGTGCTATTATTGGCGCTATTATAATATCAGTGCCATTAAAATATTGGCGGTATTATGAATATTAAAATAACACGGAAAATATATTTGGCGCTATTATATTGAATGTCAAAATAACACTGAAAATATATTGAATATTAAAATATTGGCAGTATTATGAATATTTTTCGCTATTATTGAATGTTAATATATTGGCACTATTATTTGGCAATATTATGAATATTTGGTGCCAAAACTTATTTGGCAATATTATTTGGTGCTATTATTTGGCGCTATTATATTTTGCACTACTATATGGCGCTATTATTTTGCGCTATTAAATGGCGCTAATATTTGGTGCTAATATTTGGCGCTATTATATGGCGCTATTATTTGGCCCTATTAAATGGCGCTATGAATATATTGGCGCTATAATTGGCGCTATATATTGGCGCTATTATTTGGTGCTATTATATTTGGCGCTATGATTTGGTGCTATTATATTGCGCTATTATATGGTGCTAAAATTTGGCGCTATTATATGGTGCTTTTATTTGGCCCTATTAAATGGCGCTATGAATATATTGGCGCTATTATTGGCGATATATATTGGTGCTATTATTTTCCGCTATTATATTTGGCGTTATTATATGGCGGTATGATTTGGTGCTATTATATGGCGCTATAATAAGACGCTATTATATGGCGCTATTATATGGCGATATTATTTGGCGCTATTATTTGGCGTTATTATCTGGGGCTATTATGTGGCTCTATTATATTTGGCGCTATTATGTGGTGCTATTATCTGGTGCTATTATATAGCGCTATTATATGGCGCTAATATTTAGTGCGAATATTTGGCGTTATTATATGGCGCTATTATTTGGCCCTATTAAATGGTGCTATGAATATATTGGCGATATTATTGGCGCTATTGTTGGTGCTGTTATTGGCGCTTTTATTGGCGCTATTATTGAATGTTTAAATATTGGCGATATTATTTGGCTCAAAATAATAGCGCCAAACATTGGCGTGATTATTGGTGCCATAATTTGACGTTATTATTGGTGCTATTATTTGGTGTTATTATAATATTTGGCGCCAAAAAATATTTGGCGCTATTATTAGGCGCAATTATTTGGTGCAATTATTTGGCGCAATTATTTGGCATAATTATTTGGCACTATTTATATATTTTGCGCCAAAAAATATTTGGCCCTATTATAGGGCGCTATTATTTGGCGCTGTTATTAGGCGCAATTATTTTGCGCACTTATTTGGCGCAATTATTTGGCGCAATTATTTGGCGCTATTATTATGCGCAATTATTGTGCGCAATAAATATATTGACCCTATTATGAATAAATGGCCCTATGAATATATTGGAGCTATTATTGGCGCTATTATTGGCAACATTATGAATATATTGGCGCTATTATTTGGTACTATTATTTGGCACTAGGAATATTTTGGTGCTATTATTGGTACTCTTATTTGGCGCTATTATTGGCACTATTAGTTGGCGCTATTATGAATATTTGGCGCCAAAAAATATTTGGCACTATTATATGGCGCTATTATTTGGCGCTATTATTTGGCACTATTATATGGCTCTATTATTTGGCACTATTATATGGCGCTATTATTTGGCGCTATTATATGGCGCTATTATTTGGCACTATTATATGGTGCTATTATTTGACACTATTATATGACGCTATTATTTGGCGCTATTATGAATATTTGGCGCTATTAATGAATATTAAAATATTGGCGCTATTATTTGGCACCAAAAAATAGCGCCAAATATTGGCGCCAAATATTATTGGTGCCAAATATTGGCGCCAAATATTGGGGCTATTATTGGCGCAATTATTTGGCACTTTTGTTGGCGATATAATTTGGCGCTATTATGAATATTTGGCGACAAAAAATATTTGAGTCTACTATGAATATATGGCACCAAATATTTGGCGCTATTATGAATATTTGGCTCTATTATTTGGCGCTATTATTGGTGCTATTTCTTGGCGCTATTATTTGGCGCTATTATGAATATATGGTGCCAAATATTTGGTGCTATTATTTGGTGATATTATTTGGCGCTATTATTTGACGCTATTATTTGACGCTATTATTTGGTGCTATTATATTTGGCACTATTATATGACGCTATTATTTGGCCCTATTAAATGGCGCTATGAATATATTGGCACTATTATTGGCGCTATATATTGGTGCTATTATTTGATGCTATTATATTTGGTGCTATTATTTGGCACTATTATATGGCGCTATTATATGACGCTATTATATGGCGCTTATATTTGACTCTATTTTAGGGCGCTATTATTTGGCGCTATTAAATGGCGCTATGAATATATTGTTGCTATTATTGGCGCTATTATTGGCGCTATTTTTGGTGCTTTTATTGGTGCTTTTATTGGCGCTATTATTGAATGTTTAAATATTGGCGCTATTATTTGGCGCAAAATAATAGTGTCAAATATTGGCGCCAAATATTGACGTGATTATTGGCCCCATAATTTGAGGCTATTATTGGTGCTATTATTTGGCGCTATTATTTTGGCGCTATTATTTGACACTATTATGAATATTTGGCGCCAAAAATTATTTGGCGCTATTATATGGCACTATTTTTAGACGCAATTATTTGGCCCAATTATTTGATGAAATTATTTGGTGAAATTATTTGGCGCAATATATTGGCGCTATTTATATATTTTGCACCAAAAAATATTAGGTGCTATAATTTGGTGCTATTATTTGGCGATGTTATTAGGCACGATTATTTTGCGCAATTATTTGGAGCAATTATTTGGCACAATTATTTTGCGCAATTAATTGGCACTGTTATTTTGTGCTATTATTAGGCCCAATTATTTTGCACTGTAACTATATTGGCGCTATTATGAATAAATGGCGCTATGAATATATTGGCACTATTATTGGCATAATTATTGCCACAATTATGAATATATTGGCGCTATTGTTGGCGCTATTTTTTGGCGCTGTTATGAATATTTGGTGCCAAAAAATATTTGGCGCTATTATATGGCGCCATTATTTGACACTATTATTTGGCGCTATTATTTGGCGTAGTTATTTGGCGCTAATATTTGGCGCAAATATTTGGTGCTATTTTTTGGCGTTATTATTAGGCGCAATTATTTGGCGCTATTAATATATTGGCGCTATTATGAATATTTAGCGCTATTAATGAATGTTAAATTATTGGCTCTATTATTTGGCGCAATTATTTAGCGCAATTATTTGACGCTATTATTTGGCGCAATTATTTGGTGCTATAAATATATTGGCGCTATTATGAATAAATGGCGCTATGAATATATTGGCGCTATTATTGGAGCTATTATTGGCATTATTATGAATATATTTGCACTATTATATATTTTCGCTAATATGAATATATTGGCGCTATTATTTGGCGCTATGAATATATTAGCGCTATTATTGGCGCTAATATTTTGCACCAAAAAACATTTGGCGCTATTATATGGTGCTATTATTTGGTGCTATTATTTGGCGTAGTTATTTGATGCAGTTATTTGGCACACTTATTTGGCTCTCTTATTTGGCGCTATTATTAGGTGCAATTATTTGCCGCTATTAATATATTGGCGCTATTATGAATATTTGGCAATAATAATGAATGTTAAAATATTGACACTATTTTTTGGCGCTATTATTTGTCGCTATTATTTAGCACCAAATAATATTTGGCGCTATTATTTGGCGCTATTATTGGAGCTACTAAAATATTTGCGCAATTATGAATATTAAAATAGCACTGAAAATATATTTGGCGCTATTATATTTAATATTAAAATAAAACTAAAAAATATTGAATGTTAAAATATTGGCGCTATTATGAATATTTGGCACTATTGTTGAATGTTAAAATATTGGCGCTATTATTTGGCGCCAAATAATAGTGCCAAATAATGGCGCCAAATATTATTGGTGCCAATATTGGCACTATTATTTGGGGCTTTTATTGGCGCTATAATTTGACGCTATTATTTGGAGCTATTATGAATATTTGGAGCCAAAAAATATTTGGTGCTGCTATGAATATATGGCGCCAAATATATGGCGCTATTATGAATATTTGGCACTATTGTTGAATGTTAAAATATTGGCGCTATTATTTGGCGCCAAATAATAGCGCCAAATAATGGCGCCAAATATTATTGGTGCCAAATATTGGCACTATTATTCGGGGCTTTTATTGACGCTATTACTTGGCGCTATTATGAATATTTGGAGCCAAAAAATATTTGGTGCTGCTATGAATATATGGTGCCAAATTTTGGCGCTATTATGAATATTTGGCCCTATTATTTAGCGCCATTATTTGCGCTATTATTTGGCGCTATTATGAATATTTGGAACCAAATATTTGGTGCTATTATTTGGAAAGATTATTTGGTGCTATTATTTGGCGCTATTATATTTTGCGCTATTATATCGTGCTATTATTTGACGCTATTATATGGTTCTATTATATCACGCTATTATGAATATATTGGCACTATTATTTAGTGCTAATATATATTGGCGCCATTATGAATATATTGGCGTTATTATTTGGCGTTATGAATATATTGGCGCTATTATCGGTGCTATTATTTGGTGCTATTATTGGTGCTATTATTTGGCGCTATTATTTGGCGATATTTTTTTGCGCTATTTTTTGGCGCTATTATGAATATGTGGCACCAAAAAAAATTTGGCGCTATTTTATGGCGCTTTTATTTAACAGTATTATTTGGCGCAATTATTTGGCACACATATTTGGCGCAATTATTTGGCGCTATTGTTAGGCGCAATTATTTGGTGCTATTAATATATTGGCGCTATTATGAATATTTGGCACTATTAATGAATGTTAAAATATTGGGGCTGTTATTTGGTACAATTATTTGGTGCAATTATTCGGGGCAATTATTAGGCGCTATAAATATATTGGCGCTATTATGAATAAATGACGCTATGAATATATTTGCGCTAATATTGGCACTATTATGAATATACTGGCGCTATTATTTTGCGCTATTATATATTGGCTCTATTATGAATATATTGGCGTTATTATTTGGCGCTATGAATATATTGGCGCTATTATTTGGTGCTATTATTGGCGCTATTATATGACACAATTTTTTGGCTATATTATGAATATTTGGATCCCAAAAATATTTGGCGCTGTTATTTGGCGTCAAAAAATATTTGGTGCTATTATATGGCGCTATTATTAGGCGTAATTATTTGGCACAATTATTTGGTGCAATATATTGTCGCTATTTATATATTTTGCACCAAAAAATATTTAGCGCTATGATATGGTGCTATTATTTGGCGCAATTATTTGGCGCAATTATTTGGCTCCATTATTTGGCGCTATTATTAGGTGCAATTATTTTGCGCTATAAATATATTGGCGCTATTATGAATAAATGGCGCTATGAATATATTAGCACTATTATTGGCGCTATTATTAGCACTATTATGAATATAGTGGCGCTATTATTGACACTATTATGAATATAGTGGCGCTATTATTTGGCGCTATTATATATTGGCGCTATTATGAATATATTGGCACTATTATTTGGCGCTATGAATATATTGGCGCTATTATTGGCGCTATTATTTGGTGCTATTATTGGCGCTATTTGTTGGCACTATTATGAATATTTTGCTCTATTATTGAATGGTAATATATTGGCGCTGTTATGAATATTTGGCACTATTATTGAATGGTAATATATTGGCGCTATTATTTGGCGATATTATGAATATTTGGCGCCAAAAAATATTTGGCGCTACTATGAATATATGGCGCCAAATATTTGGCGCTATTATGAATATTTGGCTCTATTATTTGGCGCTACTGTTGGCGCTATTAATTTTCACCATTATTAATATTTGGCGCCAAATATTTGGTGCTATTATTTGGCGATATTATTCGGCGCTTTTATTTGGCGCTATTATATTTTCCTATTATGTGGCGCTATTTTTTGGCGCTATTATATGGCGCTAATATTTGGAGCTATTATATAGCGCTAATATTTGGCGCTATTATTTGGCCTTATTAAATGGCGCTATGAATATATTGGCGTTATTATTGGCACTATATATTGGTACTATTATTTGGTGCTATTATATTTGGCGCTATTATATGGCGCTATGATTTGGCGCTATTATGTGGCGTTATTATATAGCACTAATATTTGGCACTATTACATGGCGCTATTATTTGGCACTATTAAATGGTGCTATGAATATCTCATCGATATTATTAGTGCTGTTATTGGTGCTTTTATTGGCACTATTATTGAATGTTTAAATATTGGTGCTATTATTTGGCGCAAAACAATAGCGCCAAATATTGGCGTGATTATTGGCACCATAATTTGACGTTATTATTGGTGCTATTATTTGGCGCTATTATTTGGCGCTATTATGTATATTTGGCGCCAAAAATTTTTGACGCTATTATATGACGCTATTATTAGGCGCAATTATTTGAAGCAATTATTTGGCGCAATTATTTGGAACAATTTTTTGGCACTATTTATATATTTTGTGCCAAAAAATATTTGGCGCTATTGTATGACGCTAATATTTGGTGATATTATATGATGCTATTATTTGGCCCTATTAAATGGCGCTATGAATATATTTGCGCTTTTATTGGTGTTATATATTGATGCTATTATTTGGCGCTATTATATTTGGCGCTATTATATGGCACTATTATTTGGCGCTGTTATATCGCTCACTTATATTGCGCTATTATATGGAGCAAATATTTAGCGCTATTATATGGCGCTATTATTGGGGTTGTTATTGGCACTTTTATTGGCGTTATTATTGAATGTTTAAATATTGGCGCTATTATTTGGCGCAAAATAATAGCGCCAAATATTGGTGCCAAATATTGGCGCGATTATTGGCGCCATAATTTGATGCTATTATTGGCGCAATTATTTGGTGTTATTATTTGGCGCTATTATTTGGCGCTATTATGAATATTTGGTGCCAAAAAATATTTGGTGCTATTATATGGCGCAATTATTTGGCGCTATTATTAGGAGGAATTATTTGGCACAATTATTTGGCGCAATTATTAGGCGCAATTATTTGGCGCAATATATTGGCGCTATTTATATATTTTTCACCAAAAATATTTGGCGCTATTATATGGCGTTATTATTTGGTGAAATTATTTGACGCGATTATTAGGCACAATTATTTTGCACTATAAATAAATTGGTGCTATTATGAATAAATGGCGCTACGAATATATTGGCACAATTATTAGCACTATTATGAATATATCGGCAATATTATTTAGCGCTATTATATATTGGTGTTATTATGAATATATTGGCGCTATTATTTGGCGCTATTATATTGAGCTATTATTTGACGCTATTATTTGGCGCAATTATTAGGTGCAATTATTTGTCTCTATTAATATATTGGCGCTATTATGAATATTTTGTGCTATTAATTAATGGGAAAATATTGGGGCTATTACTTGGTGCTATTATTTGGCCCCAAATAATATTTGGCGCTATTATTGGCAGTATTAAAATATCTGTGCTATTAAAATATTTGGCTCTATTATTTGGCACTATTATTGGTGCTATTATTTGGCGCTATTATTTGGCACTATTATGAATATTTGGCAGCAAATATTTAGTGCTATTATTTGGGGATATTATTTAGCACTATTATTTGGTGCTATTATATTTTGCGCTATTATATGACGCTATTATTTGGCACAATTATATGGAAGTAATATTTGGCGCTATTATATGACCCTATTATATGGCGCAATTATTTGGTGCAATATATTGGCACTATTTTTATATTTTTCGCCAAAAAATATTTGGCGCTATTTTAGGGGGATATTATTTGGCGCTGTTATTAGGCACAATTATTTTGCGCAATTATTTGGCACAATTATTTGGCGCAATTATTTGGCGCTATTATTTGGCGCTATTATTAGGCGCAATTATTTTGCGCTATAAATATATAGGCGCTATTATGAATAAATGGCGCTATGAATATACTAGCACTATTATTGGCACGATTATGAATATATTGGCACAATTATTTGGCGATATTATATATTGGGGCTATTATTTGGCACTATGAATATATTGGTGCTATTATTGGCGTTATTTTTCGGCGCTATTTTTTTGCGCTATTATGAATATTTGGTGCCAAAAAATATTTGGCGCTATTATATGGCTCTATTGTTTGGCAGAATTATTTGGTGCTATTATTTGGCGCTAATATTATGCACACTTATTTGGTGCTATTAATATATTGACACTATTATGAATATTTGGAGTTATTAATGAATGTTAAAATATTGGTGCTATTATTTGGCGGAATTATTTGGCTCTATTAATAGACGCAATTATTTGGCGCTATAAATATATTGGCGCTATTATGAATAAATGGCGCTATGAATATATTAGCACTATTATTGGAACTATTATGAATATACTGACACTATTATTTGGCACTATAATATATTGTCAATATTATGAATATTTTTGCGCTATTATTTGGCGCTATGAATATATTGGCGCTATTATTAGGCGCTATTATTGAACCTATTATATGGCGCTATTTTTTGGTGCTATTATGAATATTTGGCGCCAAAAAATATTTAGTTCTATTATATGGTGCTATTATTTGGCCCTATTATTTGGCGTAGTTATTTATCGCAGTTATTTGGCGTAATTATTTGGCGCTATTATTTGGCGCTATTATTGAATGTTTTAAGTATTGGCGCTATTATTTGGTGCCAAATAATAGCACCAAATATTATTGGTGCCAAATATTAGCGCCAAATATTGGTGCTATTATTGGCACTATTATTTGGCGCTTTTACTGGCGCTATAATCTGGCCCTATTATTTGGCGCTATTATGAATATTTGGAGAAAAAAAATATTTTGCGCTACTATGAATATATGGCGCCAAATATTTGGCGCTATTATGAATATTTAGCTCTATTATTTGGCGCAATTATTGCCGCTATTATTTTGCGCTATTATGAATATTTGGCGCCAAATATTTGGTGCTATTACTTGGCGATATTATTTGGCGCTATTATTTGTCGCTATTATTTGACTCTATTATATTTGGCACTATTATATGGCGCTATTATTTGGCTCTATTATATGGCATTATTATATGGCCCTAATATTTGGTGCTATTATATGACGCTATTATTTCGCCCTATTAAATGGTTCTATGAATATATTGGCAATATTATTTGTGTTATATATTTGCGCGATTATTTGGCGCTATTATATTTGGAGCTATTATATGGCACTATTATTTGGCGCTATTATATGGCACT
Organism: Viscum album; assembly: GCA_963277665.1. Taxonomy (NCBI): domain Eukaryota; kingdom Viridiplantae; phylum Streptophyta; class Magnoliopsida; order Santalales; family Viscaceae; genus Viscum; species Viscum album. Next base: position 907,971,691 of record OY728127.1, on the reverse strand, counting down.
ATGAATATATTAACGCTATTATATGACGCTAATATTTGGTGCTATTATATGGCGCTACTATGAATATATAGTGCCAAATATTTGGCGCTATTATGAATATTTGGCTCTATTATTTGGCACTATTATTGGCGCTATTATTTGGCGCTATTATGAATATTTGGCGCCAAATATTTGGCGCTATTATATAACGATATTATTTGGCACTATTATTTGGTGCTATTATTTGGCGTTATTATATTTGGTGCTATTATTTGGCGCCATTATTTGGCGCTATTATATTTCGCGCCATTATTTGTCGATATTATGAATATTTGGCTCTATTATTTGGCGCTATTATTGGCGCTATTATTTGGCACTATTATTTGGTGCCATTATTTGGCGCCATTATTTGGCGCGATTATATGGTGCTATTATTTGGCGCTATTATATGGCACTATGAATATATTGGCGCTAATATTTGGCGCTATTATATGACGCTATTATTTGGCCCTATTAAATGGTGCTATGAATATATTGGCACTTTTAGTGGCGCTGTATATTGGTGCTATTATTTGGCGTTATTAAATTTGGTGCTGTTATATGGCACTATTATTTGGCGCTATTATATGACACACTTATATGACGCTATTATATGGCGCTATGAATATATTGGTGTTATTATTGGCGCTATATATTGGTGCTATTATTGGCGCTATTATTGGGGCTGTTTTTGGCACTTTTATTGGCGCTATTATTGAATGTTTAAATATTGGTGCCAAATATTGACGCGATTATTGGCGCCATAATTTGACGCTATTATTGGCGCTATTATTTGGTGCTATTATTTGGCGCTATTATTTGGCGCTATTATGAATATTTGGCCACAAAATATATTTGGTGCTATTATATGGCGCTATTATTTGGCGCTATTATTAGAGCGATTATTTGCCCCAATTATTTGGCGCAATTATTTGGCGCAATTATTTGGCCAAATATATTGGCGCTATTTATATATTTTGCGCCAAAAAATATTTGGCTCTATTATATGGCGCTATTATTTGGTGCAATTAATTGGCACAATTATTAGGCACAATTATTTTGCGCTATAAATAAATTTGTGCTATTATGAATAAATGGCTTTATGAATATATTGGCGCTATTATTGGCGCAATTATTGGCACTATTATGAATATATTGGCGCTATTATTTGGTGCTATTATATATTGGAACTATTATGAATATATTGGCGCTATTATTTGGCACTATGAATATATTGGAGCTATTATTGGCGCTATTATTTGGCGCTATTATTGGCACTATTTTTTGGTGCTATTTTTTGGCGCTATTTTTTGGCGATATTATGAATATTTGGTACCAAAAAATATTTGGCGCTATTATATGGCGCTATTATTTGGCGCTATTATATGGCACTATTATTTGACGCTATTATATGGTGCTATTGCTTGGCGCTATTATTTGGTGCTATTATTTGGCGCTATTATTTGGCGCAGTTATTTGGTGCAAATTTTTGGCGCAATTATTTGGCTCTATTATTTGGCGCAATTATTTGCCTCTATTAATATATTGGCGCTATTATGAATATTTTGTGCTATTAATTAATGGGAAAATATTGGGGCTATTTTTTGTCGATATTATTTGGCGCCAAATAATATTTGGCGCTATTATTAGCACTATTAAAATATCGGCGCTATTAAAATATTGGCGCTATTATGAATATTAAAATAACAATTAAAATATATTTGGTGCTATTATATTGAATGTTAAAATAACACTGAAAATATATTGAATGTTAAAATATTGGCTCTATTATGAATATTTGGTGCTATTATTGAATGTTAAAATATTGGCGCTATTATTTGCTGCCAAATAATAGCGCCAAATATTAGCACCAAATATTATTGGTGCCAAATATTAGTGCTATTATTTGCGCTATTATGAATATTTGGCACCAAATATTTGGTGCTGTTATTTGGCGATATTATTTGGCGCTATTATTTGGCGCCATTATTTGGGGTTATTATATTTGGCGCTATTATTTGGCGATATTATGAATATTTGGCGCCAAATATTTGGCGCTATTATTTGGCGCTATTATGAATATTTGGCGTGATTATTTGGCGATATTATTTGGCGCCATTATTTGGCGCGATTATATGGTATTATTATTTGGGGCCACTATATGGCGCTATTATATGGCGCTATTATATGGCGCTAATATTTGGCGCTATTATATGGCGTTATTATTTGGCCCTATTAAATGGTGCTATGAATATATTGGCGCTTTTATTGGCACTATATATTGGTGCTATTGTTTGGCGCTATTATATTTGGCGCTATTATATGGCGCTATTATTTGGCGCTATTATATGACGTACTTATATGACGCTATTATATGGCGCTAATATTTGGCGCTATTATATGGCGCTATGAATATATTGGCGCTATATATTGGCGCTATTATTGGCGCTATTATTGGGGCTGTTATTGGCACTTTTATTGGCGCTATTTTTGAATGTTTAAATATTGGCGCTATTATTTGGCGCAAAATAATTGCGCCAAATATTGGAGCCAAATATTGGCGCGATTATTGGTGCCATAATTTGACGCTATTATTGCCGCTATTATTTGGTTCTATTATTTGGCGCTATTATTTGGCACTATTATGAATATTTGGTGCCAAAAAATATTTGGTGCTATTATATGGCACTATTATTTGGCGCTATTATTAGGCACGATTATTTGGCCCAATTATTTGGCGCAATTATTTGAAGCAATTATGTGGCGCAATATATTGGCGCTATTTATATTTTTTGCACCAAAAAATATTTGGCTCTATTATATGGTGCTATTATTTTGTGCAATTATTTGGCACAATTATTAGGCACAATTATTTTGCGCTATAAATAAATTGGTGCTATTATGAATAAATGGCGCTATGAATATACTGGCGCTATTATTGGTGCAATTATTGGCACTATTATGAATATATTGGCGCTATTATTTGGCGCTATTATATATTGGCACTATTATCAATATATTGGCGCTATTATTTGGCACAATGAATATATTGCCGCTATTATTGGCGCTATTATTTGGCGCTATTATTGGCACTATTTTTTGCCGCTATTTTTTGGCGATATTATGAATATTTGGCACCAAAAAATATTTGGCGCTGTTATATGACGCTATTATTTGGTGCTGTTATATGGCGCTATTATATGGCGCTATTATTTGGCGCTTTTATTTGGTGCTCTTATTTGGCGCTATTATTTGGCGCTATTGTTTGGCGCTATTATTTGGCGCAGCTATTTGGCGCAGTTATTTGGCGAAAATTTTTGGCGCTATTATTTGGCACAACTATTAGGCGCAATTATTTGCCTCTATTAATATATTGGCGCTATTATGAATATTTTGTGCTATTAATTAATGGGAAAATATTGGGGCTATTTTTTGGCACTATTATTTGGCGCCAAATAATATTTGACGCTATTATTGGCGCTATTAAAATATCGGCGCTATTACAATATTGGCGCTATTATGAATATTAAAATAACATTGAAAATATATTTGGCGCTATTATATTGAATGTTAAAATAACACTGAAAATATATTGAATGTTATAATATTGGCGCTATTATGAATATTTGGCGCTATTATTGAATGTTAAAATATTGGTGCTATTATTTGGCGCCAAATAATAGCGCCAAATATTGGCGCCAAATATTATTGGTGCCAAATATTGGCGCCAAATATTGGCGCTATTATTGACACTATTATTTAGCGCTTTTATTGGCGATATAATTTGGCACTATTATTTGGCGCAATTATGAATATTTGGTGCCAAAAAATATTTGGCGCTACTATGAATATATGGCGCCAAATATTTGGCGCTATTATGAATATTTGGCTCTATTATTTGGCGCTATTATTGGCGCAATTATTTGGCGCTATTATTTGGCACTATTATGAATATTTGGCGGCAAATATTTAGTGCTATTATTTCGTGATATTATTTGGCACTATTTTTTGGTGCTATTATATTTTGTGCTATTATATGGCGCTATTATATGGCACTAATATTTGGCGCTATTATATGGCACTAATATTTGGCGCTATTATATGGCCCTATTATATGGCGCAATTATTTGGTGCTATTATTAATATTGGGCGCCAAAAAATAGTTGGCACTACTATGAATATATAGCGCCAATTATTTGGACCTATTATGAATATTTGGCTCTATTATTTGGCGCTATTATTTGGCGCCAAATATTGGAACAATTATTGGCGCCATAATTTGACGATATTGTTGGCGCTATAATTTGGTGCTATTATTTGACGCTATTATTTGGTGATATTATGAATATTTGGTGTCAAAAAATATCTAGCTCTATTATATGGCGCTATAATTTGGCGGAATATATTGGCGCAATATATTGGCGCTATATATTGGCGCGACTATTTGGCGCAATTATTTGGCGAAATTATTTGATGCAATATATTGGCGCTATTTATATATTTTTCACCAAAAAATATGTGTCGATATTTTATGGGGCTATTATTTGGCGCTGTTGTTAGGCGCAATTATTTTGCACAATTATTTGGCACAATTATTTGGCACAATTATTTGGCGCAATTATTTGGCGCAATTATTTGACGCTATTATTAGGCACAATTATTTTGCGCTATAAATATATAGGCGCTATTATGAATAAATGGTGCTATGAATATATTGGCACTATTATTGGCACTATTATTGGCACTATTATGAATATATTGGCGCTATTAATTATTAGCGCTATTATTTGGCACTATGAATATATTGGCACTATTATTGGTGCTATTTTTGGCGCTATTATGAATATTTGGTGCCAAAAAATATTTGGCGTTATTATATGGCGCTACTGTTTGGAGAAATTATTTGGTGCTATTATTTGGCGGTAATAGTAGGCACACTTATTTAGCGCTATTAATATATTGGCACTATTATGAATATTTGGTGTTATTAATAAATGTTAAAATATTGGTGCTATTTTTTTGCATAATTATTTGGCGCTATTATTTGGCGCTATTATTTGACGCAATTATTTGGCGCTATAAATATATTGGCGCTATTATGAATAAATGGTGCTATGAATATATTGGCACTATTATTGGCACTATTATGAATATACTGGCGCTATTATTTGGCGCTATAATATATTGGCACCATAATGAATATATTGGCGCTATTATTTGGCGCTATGAATATATTGGCGCTATTATTAGGCACTATTATTGACCCTGTGATATAGCGCTATTTTTTTGCGCTACTATGAACATTTGGTGCCAAAAAATATTTGACGCTATTATATGGTGCTATTATTTGGCGATATTATTTGGCGCAGTTATTTGTCGTAGTTATTTGGCCCAATTATTTGGCGCAATTAATTGGTTCTATTATTAGGCGCAATTATCTACCGCTACTAAATAATAGCGCCAAATAATAGCACCAAATAATAGCACCAATAATTGCGTCAAATTATGGCGTCAATAATCACGCCAATATTTGGCGTTATTATTTTGCGCCAAATAATAGCTTCAATATTTTAACATTCATTAATAGCACCAAATATTCATAATAGCGCCAATATATTAATAGCACCAAATAATTGTGCCTAATAATAGCGCCAAATAATATTTCCAAATAATTGCGCCAGATATTTGCGCCAAATAACTAGGGCAAATAACTGAGCCAAATAATACCACCAAATAATAGCACCATATAATAGCGCCAAATATTTTTTTGCACTAAATATTCATAATAGCGCCAAAAAATAGCGCCAAATGATAGCACCAATAATAGCGCCAAATAATAGCACCAATAATAGTGCCAATATATTCGTAGTGCCAAATAATAGTGCCAATATATTCAAAATAGTGCCATTATATAATATCGCCAAATAATAGCGCCAATATATTCATAATTGTGCCAATAATAGCGCCAATAAGAGAGCCAATATATTCATAGCTCCATTTATTCATAATAGCACCAATAAATTTATAGCGCAAAATAATAGCACCAAATAATTGTGCCAAATAATTGCGCCAAACAATTACGCCAAATAATTGCGCCAAATAATTATGCCAAATAAGTGCACCAAACAACAGCACCAAATAATAGCGCCAAATATTTTTTGGCATAAAATATATAAATAGCACCAATATATTGCGCCAAATAATTGCGCCAAATAATAGCGCCATATAATAGCACCAAATATTTTTTGGCGCCAAATATTCATAATAGTGCCAAATAATAGTGCTAAATAATAACACCAATAATAGCGTCAAGTTATGGCGACAATAATCACGCCAATATTTGGCGCTATTATTTTGTGCCAAATAAAAGCGCCAATATTTAAACATTCAATAAAAGCGCCAATAAAAGAGCCCATAACAGCACCAATAATAGCGCCAATTACAGCACCATTGTATAGAGCCAATAATAGCGCCAATATATTCATAGCGCCATTTAATGGCGCCAAATAATAGTGTCATATAATAGCGCCAAATATTGGCGCCATATAATCGCGCCAAATAATAACGCCATATAATAGTGCCAATAAATTTATAGCGCAAAATAATAGCGCCAAATAATTGCGCCAAATAATTGCGTCAAATAATTACGCCAAATAATTGTGCAAAATAAGTGCACCTAATAACAGTGCCAAATAATAGCGCCAAATATTTTATGGCGCAAAATATATAAATAGCGCCAATATATTGCGCCAAATAATTGCGCCAAATATATGGGCCAAATAATTGCGCCTAATAATAGCGCCATATAATAGCACCAAATATTTTTTAGCGCCAAATATTCATAATACTGCTAAATAATAGTGCCAAATAATAGCGCCAATAATAGCGTCAAATTATGGCGTCAAGAATCGCACCAATATTTGGTGCCAATATTTGGCGCCAATATTTGGCGCTATTATTTTGTGCCAAATTGTAGCGCCAATATTTAAACATTTAATAAAAGCGCCAATAAAAGCGCCCATAACAGCACCAATAATAGCGCCAATTATAGCACCATGGTATAGTGCCAATAATAGCGCCAATATATTCATAGCGTCATTTAATAGCGCCAAATAGTAGTGCCATATAATAGCGCCAAATATTGATGCCATATAATAGCGCCATATAACAGCGCCATATAATAGCGCCAAATAATAACGCTATATAATAGTGCCAAATATAATAGCGCCAAATAATATCGCTAATATATATCATCAATAATATCGCCAATATATTCATAGCGCTATTTAATAGGGCCAAATAATAGCACCATATAATAGCGCCAAATATTAGCGCCATATAATAGTGCAATATAATAGTGCCATATAATAGCGCCATATAATAGTGCAATTTAATAGTTCCATATAATAGCGTCATATAATAGCACCAAATAATATAGCCAAATAATAGCCCCAAATAATAGCACCAAATAATAGCGCCAATAATGGCGCCAAATAATAGAGCTAATTATTCATAATAGCGCCAAATATTTGGCGCCATATATTCATAGTAGCGCCAAATATTTTTTGAAGCCAAATATTCATTATAGCGCCAAATAATAGCGCCAAATTATAGAACCAATAAAAGCACTGAATAATAACTCCAGTAATAGTGCCAATATTTGGCGCCAAATAATAGCGCCAATATTTTAACATTGAATAATAGCGCCAAATATTCATAATAGTGCCAATATATTTATAGCGCCAAATAACTGCGCCTAATAATAGCGCCAAATTATTGCACCAAATAATTAGGCCAAATAATAGCGCCAATATTTTAACATTTATTAATAGTGCTAAATATTCATAATAGCGCCAATATATTAATAGCACCAAATAAGTGTGCATAATAATAGCGCCAAATAATTGCGCCAAATATTTTCCCCAAATAACTGTGCCAAATAATAGCTCCAAATAATAGCGCAAAATAATAGCGCCATATAATAGTGCCAAATATTTTTTGGTGCCAAATATTCATAATAGCGCCAAAAAATAGCGTCAAAAAATAGCGCAAATAATAGCGCCAAATAAGAGCACCAATAATAGCACCAATATATTACTAATGCCAAATAATAGCTCCAAATAATAGCGCCAATATATTCATAATGTTGCCAATAATAGCGCCCATAATAGCGCCAATATATTCATAATGTTGCCAATAATAGCGCCCATAATAGCGCCAATATATTCATAGCGCCATTTATTCATAATAGGGCCAATATATTTATAGCGCACAATAATTGCACCTAATAATAGCGCCAAATAATAGCGCCAAATAATTGTGTCAAATAAGTGCGCAAAATAATTTCGCCTAATAACAGCGCCAAATAATAGCACCATATAATAGTGCCAAATATTTTTTGGTGCAAAATATATAAATAGCGCCAAATAATTATGCCAAATAATTGCGTCAAATAATTGCGCCAAATAATTATGCCAAATAATTGCGTCAAATAATTGCGCCAAATAATTGCGCCTGATAATAGCACCATGTCACGACCCGCCCTCGGGGCCCGTGCTGTGACTACCCCAAGCCCGCCTTCCATAGGCCAGGGGCTGGCGACTAGTACCAAGGCGTAAATCCCAACAAAAAGGGAAGGCATTGCCTTTGAAAAGTAAACAACCACCACAGAGTAAACAAGCGGAAAAGTAAACACTAAGTAAGAACAGAGTACAACTGAAAGTGCGGAAAAGTAAATGGGCCAGTATACAAACCCAAACTGAAAGTAAAGTACAACTCGAAAGGGAAAACAGCAACTGTAAAGTAAAAGCCGCTACTCCGAGTTGTCCACTGGAAATCCCACCTGAAGGGTGGGTACAGATAGCTCCACTGCTCCTCGGGTCCCGCCGTCCGCTCCGGGTACGTCCCGCCCAGTGGTCCACCTCCAGGTACCATTCTGCTCTGCAAGCCTCATCCACAATCAACGCTGTCCGTCGTATGCAACCAACACAACGTAGTGCGGGCATAGCCCGTGCAGGGGTGAGTATAAGCTACTCAGTAGGGACCCCGAGACCCCTGAAGGTCTCTCAAAATCCACAAAGGATAAACCACAAAGAAAGGTACAATCACGAAGTAACAACCGACACTGCTTAGGTATATGTCCATACATATACCTAAGTCATCAATTCCAATACGCTCCAACCTCCGAGCCCAAGTACAACTCAGTCCACACAGGAATGTAAACGTATTCCACACAGGAAAGCAAAACGAAATCCACACAGGATAGCACAACTCAATCCACAGAGGAAAGCAACAGGATTCAGCTCACACAGGTAAACTTCTTCAAAGGACGATAAAGATGATCTCTGATCCATCTAAGTCATCGAACCCATGAAGGATCGATAGGTAACTAACCCCCGCAAAGACCCACACAGGATCGGGCCCACACAGGACCTGTAGGCGCTGGTTCACACAGGACCGCTGAGCGCAAAGACCCACACAGGATCGGACCCACACAGGATCGGGCCCACACAGGACCTGTAGCACTGATCCACGTAGGATCGCTGAGTGATGTAGTCGTCGTCGAATCCACCAAGGATCTCTGTACTGTCGTCGTTGCAGTTACAGTAGCAGTAGCAGTCACAGTCGCAGTCGCAGCCAGCTCTAGGGTTCCCACACACAGCAAGCTCGTTCGGAGGGTTCGCTCCACGAGCCGAGAGGCTGATACATCAACTGTCACACAGTCCAGAGTTGATGTATCCAAAAGTTCCGTATCGTCAACAGGAACTCAATGCAACAGACGGCGCGTCGATCGGACGCCCGGTCTGAGAGTTATTGGCTTTTTCGTCCCCAGGGCCCGGTTGGTTTTTAAGGCAAAACCAAACCGACCATACTCCACCTGTGTCCAAACCTCGGGTGGAGTATGCCAAAAGATCCGTCTCACTAAGAGGAATACAACAAAGCTGACGGCACGTCAAACGGACGTTCGTAGCTCAAGATATGAGTGTTTCCGCTCCGAGGGCCTGGTTGGTTTCGTGTACGAACCAACCCGGCCGAACTCAAAGTAATCTGAAACCTTCAGTGCGATATACCAAATCGATCGTCTCGATCCAAGGATCGTATCGCCGCTGACGGTTCGTCGATCGGAGGTCCGTAGCTCAAGTTATGAGCAAAAGACTGAAGTTGATTCGAAAACGGGGGGTCCGGGTCCGGGCCGACCCGGCCCGACCCCCCCCTGGGTCGGCCCGAACCGGGTCGACCCGACCCGGGTCCGACACGGCTCGGCCGGCGGCGCGGCCTGGCGCCGCTCGGGTGCCAGCGCGGGGGGCAAGGCCCCCGCTTCCTGCTGGCGGGGCGGCTGAAAGCCGCGCCTTGGAGAAACCGGCCCCCTCGTGGGGGCCTACCTTTGAGAAAAACGGGGGGGCCGCCCGCCACCCTTTGTGAAACCGGTCCCCCTCTTAATGGGGGCATTCAAGTTGACCGGGGGAATTAAATTCCCCCGTTTTTCCCCTTCCGGCCGGCCCGACCTGGTCGGCCGGTTCTTCTTCAACGGGACCGGCAAAACCGGTCCCCTTCCGGCTTCCGACACCTGCAGCCCGGCTAGCCGCCGGTCTTCCCGTTCCGCCGTGGCCCAGAACCGGCCGCGGCCTTCGTCATCCGGCGCGGTGCGACGGCACCGCGCCCCTCCGCCGCGACCCCGCTCCGGCCGCTACGCCTTCGGTTTCCTTCGATGCGGCGCGACGGCGTCGCGTTCTTGATAAACTTTCCGTGGCGCGGCGCGACGGCGCCGCGCGATTATAGCCTTGCGATTCCCGCGTGGTGCGACGGCACCCCGCCATCTCGTTCATCCGCAAGGAAATAATAAAAATTCAAGAACAAGGGAGGGGGGATTCGACCATGTTTTAGCGGTCCGGCCCCTTCCCTCTCGTTAGACGATAACACATAAATATTTATCCACTAGATTATCATGCTAGAACCAAGAACTAGATTAAATAATTAATCAACAACAAACCCCTACTTCGGTTTCAAGATCGATGATCGTCAACGACCCGCGGAAGACGCGTCGCGGTGGTCGGCGTCACGGAAGAATGACGTCGATGTCGTGAAGCGAGGATTCGAAGTTCTTTGACGACGATTTCATTACGGGAAATCGTCGCGGAAGAGATGACGCGGAAGAAGTACGTCGTCGGTGTCGCGGGTAAGGCATCGCGGAAGACGATTCCCGAGAACATGGCATTCTTCGTCATTGTTCGAAGGTTCTTCGCGTTCTTGGTGAGTCGGTCAACAATCACCCAGATGGAGTCGTGACCTCTGGAAGTGCGTGGAAGTCCAGTCACGAAGTCCATAGATATGCCGTCCCACTTCCACTCCGGGACCTCCATGGGCTGTACCAAGCCTGCTGGTACCTGATGCTCTGCCTTCACCTGCTGGCAGGTGAGGCATCGAGAAACAAACTCTCCTACAGCCTTCTTCATGCCTGGCCACCAGTGCTGTCGTCTGAGATCCTGGTACATCTTCGCCACTCCAGGATGTACCGCAATAGGAGAAGTGTGAAACTCTCTCAGCACCTTCTCTCGCAAAGCGACTGGTACCATGGTACGTCCTCTGAAAAGGACGTCATGCTCTGCTCCAAGGGAGAAACCATCAGGTGTCTGTCCCAAGGATATCTGTGCACGCCGTGTCTCACAGTCAGCGTCCTCATGTTGTGCCTCTCTGACCTGCTGCAGTAGAGGAGGGGTGACTGTGAGAGACTGGAGGAAGGCTGCTCCATCTCTATCCATCGCAAGGCTATAATCGCGGGGCGTCGTCGCGCCGCGCCACGGAAAGTTTATCAAGAACGCGACGTCGTCGCGCCGCGTCGAAGGAAACCGAAGGTACCGCGGCCAGAGCAGGGCCGCGGCGGAGGGGCGCGGTGCCGTCGCACCGCGCCGAATGACGAAGGCAGCGGCCGGTTCTGGGCTGCGGCGGAACGGGAAGACCGGCGGCCAGTCGGGCCGCCAGTGTCGGAAGCCGGAAGGGAACCGATTTTGCCGGTCCCGTTGAAGAAGAAGAAGAAGAAGAACTCCAATTTCTCTCAAGGCGGCTAGAGAATTCTATCCCAAATAAAAATAAGCTAAAGTCTTATTTTATTCACACACTTAACAATTTGAATTTCAAGGGTTTGAAATTCAAACAATTCAACTCCATTAATGAACAAAGTTGTCATGTTCATTAAAAGAGGAGTTTAAGGGAGTTTTAAAAAAAGAGGTGAAGAGTTATGCTTCGTGTGGGCCCCACCACACTTAATCCTCCCAAGGGAGGTTAAGTGGATGTGGGTCCCACCTTTAACTCCCTTTGGGAGAAGTTAACCAACAAAAATGAAAATAAAAAGTGTTTCCACATTTTTATTTAACTTCTTATAATTTCTCCCAAAACTAACTTTCGTCCCGCATAAAACGCAACCTCGGAAAAGGTCTCCTTAAGCGAATATCAGCGCAGCGAGTTCATCGGTGCCGTCAGAATTTGATTCCGGGCACCGGTTCAAAATTTAGAAATTCCAGCTCGTTCGTTCACTGAACGTACCCGAGCCAAACTTTGGAAAATGATTCCGGGCACTCCGGGCCTCGGAATCAGGTGCCGTCACAAACCGCGTTCTTGTAAAATTCCAAAGAAAATTAAGAAAAAAAAATCCTCTTGAATTTTACGGGTCATTACACACCATATAATAGCGCCAAATATTTTTTGGCACCAAATATTCATAATAGCGCCAAATAATAGCACCAAATAATAGCGCCAAATAATAGCACCCATAATAACGTCAAATTATGGCACCAATAATCATGCCAATTTTTGGCGCTATTATTTTGAGCCAAATAATAGCGCAAATATTTAAACATTCAATAATAGCGCCAATAAAAGCACCAATAACAGCACCAATAATAGCGCCAATAATATCGCCAATATATTCATAGCACCATTTAATAGAGCCAAATAATAGTGCCATATAATAACGCCAAATATTAGTACCAAATATTAGCGCCATATAATAGCGCCATATAATAGCGCTAGATAATAGCGCCAAATAATATGGCTACATAATAGCGCCAAATATAATAGCGCCACATAATAGCCCCAGATAATAGCGCCAAATAATATCACCAAATAATAGCGCCGAATAATATCGCCATATAATAGCGCCAAATATTGGCGCCATATAATAGCGCCATATTATAGCGCCATATAATAGCACCAAATCATAGCGCCATATAATAACGTCAAATATAATAGCTCCAAATAATAGCGTCAATATATAGCACTAATAATAGCGCCAATATATTCATAGCGCCATTTAATAGGGCCAAATAATAGTGCCATATAATAGCGCCAAATAATAGCGCCAAATTTTAGCACCATATAATAGTGCCATAAAATAGCGCCAAATCATAGCACCAAATATAATAGTGCCAAATAATAGTGCCAATAATAGGGCCAATATATTCATAGCGCCATTTAATAGGTCCAAATAATAGCGCCATATAATAGCGCCAAATATTCGCGACAAATATTAGCGCCAAATATTAGCGCCATATAATAACGCAAAATAATAGCGCCATATAATAGTGAAAAATATAATAACGCCAAATAATAGCACCAAATAATATTGCCAAATATTTTTTGGCGCCAAATATTCATAATATCGCCAAATAATAGTGCCAATATATTAACATTCAATAATAGGGAAAAATATTCATAATACCGCCAATATTTTAATATTCAATATATTTTCAGTGTTATTTTGACATTCAATATAATAGCACGAAATATATTTTCCGTGTTTTTTTAATATTCATAATAGCGCCAATATTTTAATGGTACCGATATTTTAATAGCGCCAATAATAGCACAAAATAATAGCGCCAAATATTATTTGGTGCTAGATAGTAGCGCCAAATAATAGCACCAAAAAATAGCGCCAATATTTTAACATTAATTAATAGTGAAAAATATTCATAATAGCGCCAATATATTAATAGTGGCAAATAATTGCGTCTAATAATAGCACCAAATAATAGCGCCAAATATTTTTTTGCGCCAAATATTCATAATAGTGCCAATAATAGCGCCAAATAATAGGGCCAATAATAGCGCCATATATTCATAGCGCCAATATATTCATAGAGCGCCAATATATAATAGTGCCACTATATTCATAATAGTGCCAATAATAGCGCTAATATATTCATAGCGCCATTTATTCATAATAGCGCCAATATATTTATAGCGCAAAATAATTGCGCCTAATAAAAGCACCAAATAATAGCGCCATATAATAGCGCCAAATATTTTTTGGTGCAAAATATATAAATAGCGCCAATATATTGCGCCAAATAGAAACACCAAATAATTGCGCCAAATAATTGCACTTAATAATATCGCCAAATAATAGCGCCGTATAATAGCGCTAAATATTTTTTGTCGCCAAATGTTCACAATAGCGCCAAATAATAGCGCCAATATATAAACATTCAATAATAGCACCAATAAAAGCGCCAACAAGAGCACCAATAATAGCGCCAATAATAGTGCCAATATATAGCACCAATAATAGGGCCAATATATTCATAGCACCACTAAATAGGGCCAAATAGTATCGCAATATAATAGTGCCAAATATTAGTGCCATATAACAGCACCATATAATGGCGCCATATAATCGCGCCAAATAATAGAGCCATATAATAGCGCCAAATATAATAGCGCCAAATAATAGCACCGATATATAGCGCCAATAATAGCACTGATATATTCATAGCGCAATTTAATAGGGCCAAATAATAGCGCCATATAATAGCGACAAATATTAGTGCCATATAATAGCCTCAAATATAATAGCGCCAAATAATAGCGCCAAATTATAGTCCCAAATAATTTCACCCAATAATAGCCCCAAATATTAGGCGCCAAGTATTCATAATAGCGCCGAATAATAGCGCCAACAATGGCACCAAAAAATAGAGCCAAATATTCATAATAGCGCCAAATATTTGGCGCCATATATTCATAGTAGCGCCAAATATTTTTTTGCGCCAAATATTCATAATCGCGCCAAATATTTAAACAATCAATAAAAGCGCCAATAAAAGCGCCCATAACAGCACCAATAATAGCGCCAATTATAGCGGCATTGTATAGCGCCAATAATAGCGCCAATATATTCATAACACCATTTAATAGCGCCAAATAATAGCCCCGTATAATAGCACCAAATATTGACGCCATATAATAGCACCATATAATAGCGCCATATAATAGTGCCATATAATAGCACCAAATAATAGAGCCAAATAATAGCCCCAAATAATAGCGCCAAATAATAGCACCAATAATTGCGCCAAATAATAGAGCCAAATATTCATAATAGCGCCAAATATTTGGCGCCATATATTCATAGTAGCGCCAAATATTTTTTGGCGCCAAATATTCATTATAGCGCCAAATAATAGCGCCAAATTATAGCACCAATAAAAGTGCCAAATAATTGCACCAAATAATTGCGCCAAATAATTAGGCCAAATAATAGCGCCAATATTTTAACATTCATTAATAGCCCCAAATATTCATAATTGTGCCAATATATTAATAGCACCAAATAAGTGCGCATAGTAATAGCGCCAAATAATAGTGCCAAATAATTGCACCAAATATTTTCCCCAAATAACTGTGCCAAATAATAACTCCAAATAATAGCGCCAAATAATAGCGCCATATAATAGGGTCAAATATTTGTTTGGCGCCAAATATTCATAATAGCGCCAAATAAGAGCACCAATAATAGCACAAATATATTCCTAGCGCCAAATAATAGCGCCAATATATTCATAATGTTGCCAATAATAGCACCAATAATAGATCCAATATATTCATAGGGCCATTTATTCATAATAGGGCCAATATATTTATAGCGCACAATAATTGCGCCTAATAAAAGTGCCAAATAATTGCGCCAAATAATTGCACCAAATAATTGCGCCAAATAAGTGCGCAAAATAATTGCGCCTAATAACAGCACCAAATAATAGCACCATATAATAGCGCCAAATATTTTTTGGCGCAAAATATATAAATAGCGCCAAATAATAATGCCAAATAATTGCGCCAAATAATTGCGGCAAATAATTGTGCCTAATAATAGCGCCATATAATAGCGCCAAATATTTTTTGCCGCCAAATATTCATAATAGCGCCAAATAATATCACCAAATAATAGCGCCAAATAATATCACCAATAATAGCGTCAAATTATTGCACCAATAATCACGCCAATTTTTTGCGTTATTATTTTGAGCCAAATAATAGCGCCAATATTTAAAAATTCAATAATAGCGCCAATAAAAGCGCCAATAACAACACCAATAATAGCGCCAATAATATCGCCAATATATTCATAACACCATTTAATAGGGCCAAATAATAGCGCCATATAATAATGCCAAATATTAGCGCCTAATATTAGCGCCATATAATAGTGCTATATAATAGCGCCAGATAATAGCCCCAAATAATAGCGCCACATAATAGCGCCAAATATAATAGCGCCACATAATAGCCCCAGATAATAGCGCCAAATAATATCGCCAAATAATAGCGCCAAATAATATCGCCATATAATAGTGCCAAATATTGGCGCCATATAATAGCGTCATATTTCAGCGCCATATAATAGCACCAAATCATAGCGCCATATAATAATGCCAAATATAATAGCGCCAAATAATAGCTCTAATATATAGTGCCAATAATAGCGCCAATATATTCATAGCGCCATTTAATAGGGCCAAATAATAGCGCCATATAATAGCGCCAAATAATATCACTATATAATAGCGCCAAATTTTAGCACCATATAATAGCGCCAAATATAATAGCGCCAAATAGTAGCGCCAATAATCGTGCCAATATATTCATAGCGCCATTTAATAGGGCCAAATAATAGCGCCATATAATAGCGCCAAATATTAGCGCCAAATATTAGCGCCATATAATAGTGCAAAATAATAGCGCCATATAATAGTGCAAAATATAATAGCGCCAAATAATAGCACCAAATAATATTGCTAAATATTTTTTGGTGCCAAATATTCATAATATCGCCAATTAATAACGCCAATATTTGGCGCTATTATTGAATGTTAAAATATTGGCGCTATTATTTGGTGCCAAATAATTGCGCCAAATATTGGTGACAAATATTATTGGTGCCAAATATTGGCGCCAAATATTGGCGCTATTATTTGGCGCTTTTATTGGCGATATAATTTGGTGCTGTTATTTAGCGCTATTATGAATATTTGCTGTCAAAAAATATTTGGCACTGCTATGAATATATGGCGCCAAATATTTGGTGCTATTATGAATATTTGGCTCTATTATTTGGCGCTATTATTCGCACAAATAATATTTGGCGCTTTTATTTGGCGCTATTATGAATATTTGGCGCAAAATATTTGGTGCTATTATTTGGAGATATTATTTGGCGCTATTATTTTGAACTATTATTTGGCGCTATTATATTTGGCCCTTTTAAATGGCCCTATTATTTGGCGCTATTATATGGCGCTAATATTTGGCGCTATTATATGGCCCTAATATTTGGCGCTATTATTTGGCCCTATTAAATGGCGCTATGAATATATAGGCGATATTATTGGCGCTATATATTGGCATTATTTTTTGGCGCTATTATATTTGGCGCTATTATATGGCGCTATTATTTGGTGCAATTATATGGCACTATTATATGACGCTATTATATGGCGCTCATATTTGGCTCTATTATATTTGGCTCTATTATTTGGCGCTATTAAATGGCGCTATTATTTAACACTATTATTGGCGCCATAATTTGACGCTATTATTGGAGAAATTATTTGGCTCTATTATTTTGGCGCTATTATTTGGCGCTATTATGAATACTTGGCGCTAAAAAATATTTGGTGCGATTATATGGCGCTATTATTAGGTGCGATTATTTGGCATGATTATTGGGCACAATTATTTGATGAAATTATTTGGCGTAATATATTGGCGCTATTTATATATTTTGCACCAAAAAATATTTGGCGCTATTATATGGCACTATTATTCGGCGTTGTTATTAGGCGCAATTATTTTGGGCAATTATTTGGTGCAATTATTTGGAGCAAATATTTGACGCTATTATCTCGCGCTATTATTAGGCACAATTATTTTGCGCTATAAATATATTGGCGCTATTTTAAATAAATGGCGCTATGAATATATTGGCGCTATTATTGGCGCTATTATTGGCACTATTATGAATATATTGGCGCTATTATATATTGGCGCTATTGTTTGGCGCTATTATGAATATTTGGAGCCAAAAATATTTGGTGCTATTATTTGGCGCTATTATTTGGCGCTAATATTAGGCCCACTTATTTAGCGCTGTTAATATATTGGTGCTATAATGAATATTTGGCACTATTATGAATATTTTGCACAATTATTTCGCGCTATTATTTGGCGCTATTATTAGGCACAATTATTTTCCGCTATTAATATATTTGTGCTATTATGAATTTTTGGCGCTATTAATGAATGTTAAAATATTGACGCTATTTTTTGGCGCTATTTTTTGGCACTATTATTTGGCACTAAAATTTGGCGCCAAATAATATTTGGAACTCTTATTTGGCGCTATTATTGGCGCTACTAAAATATTGGCGCTATTAAAATATTGGTGCTATTATGAATATTAAAATAACACTGAAAATATATTTGGCGCTATTATATTGAATGTTAAAATAGCACTGAAAATATATTGAATGTTAACATATTGGTGCTATTATGAATATTTGGCGCTATTATTGAATGTTAAAATATTGGACCTATTATTTGGTGCTAAAAAATATCACCAAATATTGGCGCCAAATATTGGTGCCAAATATTGGCCTCAAATGTTGGCGCTATTATTTGGCGCTTTTATTAGCGCTATAATTTTGCGCTATTATTTAAAGCTATTATGAATATTTGGTGCCCAAAAGTATTTGGCGCTACTATGAATATATGGAGCCAAATATTTGGTGCTATTATGAATATTTCACTCTATTATTTGGCGCTATTATTGGCGCTATTATTTGGCGCTATTATGAATATTTGGTTCCAAATATTTGGCACTATTATTTGGTGATATTATTTGGGGCTATTATTTGGTGCTATTATTTGGTGCTATTATATTTGGTGCTATTATATGGCGCTATTATTCGGCCCTATTAAATGATGCTATGAATATATTGGCACTATTATTGGTGCTATATATTGGCGCGATTATTTGGCACAATTATTTGGAGAAATTATTTGGTGCAATATATTGGCGCTATTTATATATTTTGCGCCAAAAAATATTTGGCGCTATTATTTTGTACTGTTATTAGGCACAATTATTTTTTTGCAATTATTTGGCACAATTATTTGGCGCAATTATTTGGCACAATTATTTGGCTCTATTATTTGGCGCTATTATTTGGCGCAATTATTTTGTGCTATAAATATATTGACGCTATTATGAATAAATGGCGCTATGAATGTATTGGCTCTATTATTGGCACTATTATGAATATATTGGCGCTATTATTTGGCGTTTTTATATATTGGCACTATTATTTGGCGCTATGGATATATTGGCTCTATTATTGGCGCTATTTTTGGGTGCTATTGTTGGCGCTATTTTTTTGCGCTATTTTTTGGCGCAGTTATTTGGTGCAAATATTTGGCGCTATTATTTGGCGCAATTATTTGGCACTAATATTAGGTGCACTTATTTGGCGCTATTAATATATTGGCGCTATTATTTGGCGTAATAATTTGGCACTATTATTTGGCGCTATTATTAGGCGCTATTATTTGGCGCTATTATGAATAAATGGCACTATGAATCTATTGGTGTTATTATTGGTGCTATTATTGGCACTATTATGAATATACTGGTGCTATTATTTGGTGCTATTATATATTGGCGCTATTATGAATATATTAGCGCTATTATTTGGCGCTATGAATATATTGGCGCTATTATTGGTGCTATTATTTGGCACTATTATTGGCCCTATAATATCGCGCAATTTTTTGGTGCTATTATGAATATTGGGCACCAAAAAATATTTGGCGCTATTATATGGCGCTATTATTTGGCGCAGTTATTTGTCGCAGTTATTTGGTGCAATTGTTTGGCGCTATTATTTGGCGCATTTGTCTGCCGCTTTTAATATATTGGCGCTATTATGAATATTTGGCACTATTAATGAATGTTAAAATATTGGCGCTAATTTTTGGCGCTATTTTTTTGCGCTATTATTTGGAATTATTATTTGGCGCCATATAATATTTGGCGCTATTATTTAGTGCTATTATTGGGCAGAATTATTTTCCACTATTAATATATTGGCACCATTATGAATATTTGGTGCTGTTGATGAAGGTTAAAATATTGGTGCTATTTATTGGCACTATTAAAATATTGGCGCTATTAAAATATTGGTACTATTGTGAATTTTAAAATAACACGGAAAATATATTTGGCGCTATTATATTGAATGTTAAAATAACACTGAAAATATATTGAATGTTAAAATATTGGCGCTATTATGAATATTTGGAGCTATTATTGAATGTTAAAATATTGGCGTTATTATTTGGTGAAAAATAATAGTGCCAAATATTGGCGCCAAATATTATTGGTGCCAAATATTGGCGCCAAATATTTGCGCTATTATTGGCCCAATTATTTGGCGCTTTTATTGGCACTATAATTTGGCATTATTATTTGGCGCTATTATGAATATTTGGTGCCAAAAAATATTTGGCGCCACTATGAATATATGGCGCCAAATACTTGGTGCTATTATGAATATTTGGATCTATTATTTGGCGCAATTATTGGCACTATAATTTGGCGCTATTATGAATATTTGGCGCCAAATATTTGGTGCTATTACATGGCGATATTATTTGGTGCTATTATTTGGGGCCATTATTTGGCGCTATTATATTTGGTGCTATTATATGGTGCTATTATTTGGCGCTATTATATGGCGCTATAATATGGCCCTAATATTTGGCGCTATTAAATGGCACTATTATTTGGCCCTATTAAATGGATCTATGAATATATAGGCGCTATTATTGGCTCTATATATAGGCGCGATTATTTGGCGCTATTATATTTGGCGCTATTATATGGCGCTATTATTTGGCGCTATTATATTGCCATATTATATGGTGCTATTGTATGATGCTATTATTTGGCGCTATTATATGGCGCTATGAATATATTGGCGCTATTAAATGGCGCTATGAATATATTGGCGCTATTATTGGCGCTATTATTGTTGCTGTCATTGGCGCTTTTATTTGCGCTATTATTGAATGTTTAATTATTGGCGCTGTTATTTGGCGCAAAATAATAGCGCAAAATATTCACGCGATTATTGGCGCCATAATTTGATGCAATTATTGTGCTATTATTTGGTGCAATTATTTGACGAAGTTATTTGGCGCAATATATTGGCGTTGTTTATATATTTTGCGCCAAAAAATATTTGGGGCTATTATATGGCGCTATTATTTGGCGCTGTTATTAGACGCAATTATTCTGTGCATTTATTTGGCACAATTATTTGGCGCTATTATTTGGCACAATTATTTGGCGCTATTATTTGGCACTATAAATATATTGGCGCTATTATGAATAAATGACGCTATGAATATATTGGCGCTATTATTGGCATTATTATTTAGCGCTATTATATATTGGCGCTATTATTTGGCGCTATGCATATATTGGCCCTATAATTTGCGCTATTATTTGGTGCTATTATTGGCGCTATTATTTGGCACTATTTTTTTACGCTATTTTTTGGCGCTATTATGAATATTTGGCGTCAAAAAATATTTGGCGCTATTATATGTCGCTAATATTTGGCCATATTATTTGGCGCTATGAATATATTGGTGCTATTATTGGTGCTATTATTTGGCGCTATGAATATGTTGACACTATTATTTGGCGCTATGAATATATTGGTGCTATTATTGGTGCTATTATTTGGCGCTATTATTGGCGCTATTATATGGCGCTGTTATATGACGCTATTTTTTGCCGCTATTATGAATATTTGTCGCCAAAAAATATTTGGCGCTTTTATATGGTGCTATTATTTGACGCAGTTATTTGATGCAAATATTTTCCTCATTTATTTGTTGCTATTATTTGGCGCTATTATTGGGCACAATTATTTGCCGCTATTAATATATTGGCGCTATTATGAATATTTGGCGCTATTAATGAATGTTAAAATATTGGCGTTATTTTTTGGCCCTATTATTTGGCACTATTATTTGGAGCTATTATTTGGCGCCAAGTAACATTTGGCGCTATTATTTGGTGTTATTATTGGCACTATTATGAATATTAAAATAACACTGAAAATATACTTGGTGCTATTATATTGAATGTTAAAATAACATTGAAAATATATTGAATGTTAAAATATTGGCGCTATTATAAATATTTGGCGCTATTATTGAATGTTAAAATATTGGTGCTATTATTTGGCGCCAAATATTGGCGCTATTATTGGTGCTATTACTTGGCGCTTTTATTAGCGCTATAATTTGGCGCTATTATGAATATTTGGAGCCAAAATTTTTTTGGCGCTAATATGAATATATGGCGCCAAATATTTGGCGCTATTATGAATATTT
The DNA here is from genome assembly GCA_963277665.1 of Viscum album. Lineage (NCBI taxonomy): Eukaryota > Viridiplantae > Streptophyta > Magnoliopsida > Santalales > Viscaceae > Viscum > Viscum album. The sequence goes on along the minus strand of OY728127.1, from coordinate 907,948,933 downwards.
GCTCTATTATTTGGCGTCATTATTGGCGCTATTATTTGGCGCTATTATTTGACGCTATTATTTGACGCTATTATTTTTGGGGCTATTATATGGCCATAATATTTGGCGCTATTATATGACGCTATTATTTGGCCCTATTAAATGGCGCTATGAATATATTTGCGCTATTATTGGCGCTACATATTTGGTGCTATAATTTGGCCCTATTATATTTGGCGCTATTATATGGCGCCATTATTTGGCGCTATTATATGGCGCCATTATATGGTGATAATATTTGGCGCTATTATATTGCGCTATTATTTGGTGCTATTAAATGGCGCTATTATATGGCGCAATTATTTGGCGCTATTATATGGCGCCATTATATGGTGATAATATTTGGCGCTATTATATTGCGCTATTATTTGGCACTATTATTAGGCGCAATTATTTGTTGCTATTAATATGTTGGCTCTATTATGAATATTTGGAGCTATTAATTAATGTTAAACTATTGGCGCTATTTTTTGGCGCTATTATTTGGCGCAATTATGTGGCGCCAAATAATATTTGGCGCTATTATTTGGCATTATTATTGGGGTTATTAAAATATCGGTGCTTTTAAAATATTGGCGCTATTATGAATATTAAAATAACACTGAAAATATATTTGGCGCTATTATATTGATGTTAAAATAACACTGAAAATATATTGAATGTTAAAATATTGGTTCTATTATGAATATTTGGCGCTATTATTGAATGTTAATATATTGGCGCTATTATTTTGCGCCAAATAATAGCGCCAAATTTTGGCGCAAAATATTATTGGCGCCAAATATTGGCGCCAAACATTGGCGCTTTTATTTGGCGCTTTGGCGCTAAAAAATATTTGGCGCTACTATGAATATATGGCGCCAAATATTTGGCGCTATTATGAATATTTGGCTCTATTAGTTGGCGCTATTATATGGCGCTATTATTTGGCCCTATTAAATAGCGCTATGAATATATTGGCGATATTATTGGTGCTATATATTGGCGCTATTATTTGGCGCTATTATATTTGGCACTATTATGTAGCGCTATTATTCGGCGCTATTATCTGGCGCTATTATATAGCCCTATTATATGGCGCTAATATTTGCTGCTAATATTTGGCGTTATTATATGGCGCTATTATTTGGCCCTATTAAATGGCGCAATGAATATATTGGTGTTATTATCGGCGCTATATATTGGCGCTATTATATTGGGCGCTATTATACGGCGCTATGATTTAGCGCTATTATATGACGCTATTATATGGTGCTAATATTTGGCGCTATTATATGGCGCTATTATTTGGTTCTATTAAATGGTGCTATGAATATATTCGCCCTATTATTGGCGCTATTATTGGTGCTGTTATTGGCGCTTTTATTTGTGCTATTAAATGGTGCTGTGAATATATTTGGCGTTATTATATGGTGCTATTATTTGATGCTATTATAAGGCGTAATTATTTGGCGCCATTATTTGGCGCAATATATTGGCGCTATTTATATATTTTGTGCCAAAAAATATTTGGCGCTATTATATGGCACTATTATTTGGCGCTGTTATTAGGCGCAATTATTTGGTGCAATTATTTGGCGAAATAGTTTGGTGCTTTTATTTGGCGCTATTATTTTTCGCTATAAATATATTGGCACTATTATGAATAAATGGAGCTATGAATATATTGGCGCTATTATTGGCTTTATTATTGGCACTATTATGAATATATTGACGCTATTATTTGGCACTATTATATATTGGCTCTATTATTAATATATTGGTGCTATTATTTGGTGCTATGAATATATTGGCACTATTTTTGGCGTTATTATTTGACGCTGTTATTTGGCGCTATTTTTTCATGCTATTTTTGGCACTATTTTTTTGCGCTGTTTTTTGCCGCTATTATGAATATATGGCGCCAAAAAATATTTGGCGCTATTATATGGCGCCATTATTTGGCGGTATTATTTGGTGCTATTATTTGATGTAGTTATTTGGTGCACATATTTGGTGAAATTATTTGGCGCTATTATTCGGCGCTATTGTTAGGCACAATTATTTGGCGCTATTAATATATTGGTGCTATTATGAATATTTGGCACTATTAATGAATGTTAAAATATTGGCGCTGTTATTTGGCGCAATTATTTGGCGCAATTATTTGGCGCTATTATTAACCGCAATTATTTAGCGCTATAAATATATTGGCGCTATTATGAATAAATGGCGCTATGAATATATTGGTGCTAAAATTGGGACTATTATGAATATACTAGCGCTATTATTTGGCGCTATTATATATTGGTGCTATTATAAATATATTGGCGCTATTATTTGGTGCTATGAATATATTGGTGCTATTATTGGCGCTATTATTTGGTGCTATTATTGGCGCTATTATATGTCGCTATTTTTTGGTGCTATTTTTTGGCACTATTACGAAAATTTGGCACCAAAAAATATTTGGCTCTATTATATGGCGCTATTATTTGGCGCTATTATTTAATGATAATATTAGGCGTAATTATTTGGTGCTATTATTTGGTGCAATTATTTGGTGCTATTATTACGCGCAATTATTTTCTGCTATTAACATATTGGCACTATTATGAATATTTGGTGCTATTAATGAATGTTAAAATATTGGCGCTGTTATTTGGCGTCAATGCCATTCTTTGGCGCTATTATTGGCGCTATTAAAATATTGGTGCTATTAAAATATTGGCACTATTATGCATACTACAATAACACTGAAAATATATTTGGCGCTATTATATTGAATGTTAAAATAACACTAAAAAAATATTTGGTGCCAAATATCGACGCTATTATTGGTGCTATTATTTGGCGATATTATGAATATTTGGCGCCAAAAAATATTTGGCACTACTATGAATATATGGCACCAAATATTTGGCGCTATTATGAATATTTGGCTCTATTATTTGACACTATTATTTGCGCTATTATGTGGTGCTATTATTTGGCGCTATTATCAATATTTGATGGCAAATATTTGGTGCTATTATTTGGTGATATTATTTGGCGCTATTATCTGGTGCTATTATGTGGCGCTATTATATTTGGCGCTATTATTTGGCTCTATTATATGACGCTGTTATTTAGTGCTATTATATGGCGCTAATATTTGGCGTTATTATATGGTGCTATTATTTGGCCCTATTAAATGGTGCTATGAATATATTGGCGCTATTATTGGCGCTATATATTGGCGCTATTATTTGGCGCTATTATATTTGGCCCTATTATATGGCGCTATAAATATATTGGCGCTATTATTGGCACTATTATTGGTGCTGTTATTGGCACTTTTATTGGCGCTATTATTGAATGTTTAAATATGGTGCCATAATTTGATGCTATTATTGGTGCTATTATTTGGCACTCTTATTTGGCGCTATTATTTGGCGCTATAATCAATATTTGGCGCCAAAAAATATTTGGCGCAATTATTAGGTGCAAGTATTTGGTGCAATTATTTGGCGCAATTATTTTCTGAAATTATTTGGTGCTATATATTGGCGCTATTATATGACACTATTATTTGGCATTGCTACTAGGCACAATTATTTTGTGCAATTATCTGGCACAATTATTTGGCCATTTTATTTTGTGCAATTATTTTGCGCTATAAATATATTGGCACTATTATGAATAAATGGCGCTATTATTGCCACTATTATGAATATATTGGCGCTATTATTTGGCGATATTATATATTGGTGCTATTATGAATATATTGGCCCTATTATTTAGCATTATGAATATATTGGAGCTATTATTGGCGCTATTATTTGGCGCTATTATTGGCACTATTATATGACGCTATTTTTTGGCGCTATTTTTGGCGCTATTATGAATATTTGGCACTAAAAAATATTTTGGCGCTATTTTATGGCGCTATTATTTGGCGCTATTATTTGGCACTATTATTTGGCGCAGTTATTTGATGCAAATATTTGGCGCAATTATTTGGCGCTATTATTTGGCGCTAGTATTTGGCGCAAAATAAAATTTGGCGCTATTATTGGCACTATTAAAATATCGGCACTATTAAAATATTGGTGCTATTATGAATATTAAAAGAACACTTAAAATATATTTGGCGCAATTATTTGGCTTTATTATGAATCTTTGGCGCCAAAAAATATTTGACGCTACTATGAATATATAGTGCCAAATATTTGGCGCTATTATGAATATTTGGCTCTATTGTTTAGTGCAATTATTGGCGCTATTATTTTGCGCTATTATGAATATTTGGCACCAAATATTTGGTGCTATTACTTGGTGATATTATTTGGTGCTATTATTTGGCGCTATTATTTGACTCTATTATATTTGGCGCTATTATATGGCGCTATTATTTGGTGCTATTATATGGTGCTAATATTTGGCGCTATTATATGGCGCGAATATTTGGCGCTATTATATGGCGCTATTATTTGGCGCTATTAAATGGCGCTGTGAATATATAGGCGATATTATTGGCGCTATTATTTGGCGCTATTAAATGGCGCTGTGAATATATAGGCGATATTATTGGCGCTATATATTGGCGCTATTATTTGGCGCTATTATTTGGCGCTGTTACACTTGGCGCTATTATATGGCGCTATTATTTGGCGCTATTATATGGCGCTATTATATGACACTATTATATGGCGCTTATATTTGGCTCTATTATATTTGGCTCTATTATTTGGAGCTATTAAATGGTGCTATTATTTGACGCTATTATTGGCGCCATAATTTGATGCTATTATTGGCGCTATTATTTGGCCCTATTATTTTGGCGCTATTATTTGGCGCTATTATGAATATTTGGCACTAAATTATATTTGGCGCTATTATATGGTGCTATTATTAGGTGTGATTATTTGGCAAGATTATTTGGCGAAATTATTTGGCGCAATATATTGGCGTTATTTATATATTTTACGCCAAAAAATATTTGGCGCTATTATTTGGCGCTATTATTTGGCGCTGTTACTAGGCGCAATTATTTTGCACAATTATTTGGAACAATTATTTGGCGCAATTATTTGGCGCAATTATTTGGCTCTATTATCCAGCGCTATTATTAGGTGCAATTATTTTGCGCTGCGCGATTCTGAATAAATGACGCTATAAATATATTGGCGCTATTATTGGCACTATTATGAATATATTGGCGCTATTATATATTGGCACTATTTTTTGGCCCTATTATGAATATTTGACGCCAAAAATATTTGGCGCTATTATTTGACGCTATTATTTGGCACTAATCTTATGCGCACTTATTTGGCGCTGTTAATATATTGGCGCTATTATGAATATTTGACACTATTATTTGGGGTAATTATTTGGGGTAATTATTTGGCGCTATTATTTGGCGCTATTATGTAACGCTATTATTTGGTGCTATTATTTGGCTCTATTATTAGGCGCAATTATTTGGTGCTATAAATATATTGGCGTTATTATGAATAAATGGCGCTATGAATATATTGGTGCTATTTTTGGCGCTATTATTGGCAATATTATGAATATACTAGAGCTATTTTTTGGCGCTATTATATATTGGCACTATTATGAATATATTGGCGCTATTATTTGGCGCTATTATTGGCCCTATTATATGGTGCTATTTTTTTGGGCTATTATGAATATTTGGCGTAAAAAAATATTTGGCGCTATTTTTTGGCGCAGTTATTTGGCGCAGTTATTTGGCCCAATTATTGGGCGCTGTTATTTAGCGCAATTATTAGGTGCATTTACCTACCGCTATTAATATATTGGTTCTATTATGATTATTTGGTGCTATTAATGAATGTTAAAACATTGACCCTATTATTTGGCGCTATTATTGGCGCTATTAAAATATTGGCGCTATTATGAATATTAAAATAACACTGAAAATATATTTGGCGCTATTATATTGAATGTTATAATAACCCTGAAAATATATTAAATATTAAAATATTGGCGCTATTATGAATATTTGGTGCTATTATTGCATGTTAAAATATTGGCACTATTATTTTGTGCCAAATAATACCACCAAATATTGGCGCCAAATATTATTGGTCGCAAATATTGGCGCTATTATTGGCGCTATTATTTGGCGCTTTTATTGGCGCTATAATTTGGCACTATTATTTGGCGTTATTCTGAATATTTGGCGCCAAAAAATATTTGGCAATACTATGAATATATAGTGCCCAATATTTGGCGCTATTATGAATATTTGGCTCTATTATTTGGCGCTATTATTGGCGCTATTATTTGGCGCTATTATGAATATTTGGCGCCAAATATTTGGCGCTATTATTTGGGGATATTATTTGGCACTATTATTTGGCGCAATTATTTGGCGTTATTATAGTTGGCGCTATTATATTTCTCGCCATTATTTGGCGCTATTATGAGTATTTGGCTCTGTTATTTGGCGCTATTATTAGCGCTATTATTTGGCGCTATTATTTGGTGCCATTATTTGGCGCCATTATTTGGCGCGATTATATGGTGCTATTATTTGGCGCTATTATTTGGCGCTATTATATGGCACTATGAATATATTGGCGCTATTATATGGCGTTAACATTTGGCGCTATTATATGGCACTATTATTTGGCCCTATTAAATGGTGCTATGAATATATTGGCGCTTTTATTGGCGCTATATATTGGTGCTATTATTTGGCACTATTAAATTTGGCGCTGTTATATGGCGCTATTATTTGGTGCTATTATATGGTGCACTTATATGACGATATTATATGACGCTAATATTTGAAGCTATTATATGGCGCTATTATTTGGCGCTATTACATGGCGTTATGAATATATTGGTGTTATTATTGGCGCTATATATTGGTGCTATTATTGGCACTATTATTGGGCCTGTTATTGGCACTTTTATTGGCGCTATTATTGAATGTTTAAATATTGGCGCAAAATAATAGCGCCAAATATTGGCGCCAAATATTGGCGCGATTATTGGCACCATAATTTGACGCTATTATTGGTGCTATTATTTGGTGCTATTATTTGGCGCTATTATGAATATTTGGCGCCAAAAAATATTTGGTGCTATTATATGGCGCTATTATTTGGCGCTATTATTAGGCGTGATTATTTGGCCCAATTATTTGACGAAATTATTTGCCTCAATTATTTGGCCAAATATATTGGCGCTATTTATATATTTTGTGCGAAAAAATATTTGGCTGTATCATATTGCGCTATTATTTGGTGCAATTAATTGGCACAATTATTAGGCACAATTATTTTTGCGGTATAAATAAATTTGTGCTATTATGAATAAATGGATTTATGAATATATTGGCGCTATTATTGGCGCAATTATTGGCACTATTATGAATATATTGGCGCTATTATTTGGCACTATTATATATTGGAACTATTATGAATATATTGACGCTATTATTTGGCACTATGAATATATTGGAGCTATTATTGGTTTTATTATTTGGCGCTATTATTGGCACTATTTTTTGGCGCTATTTTTTGGCGCTATTTTTTGGCGATATTATGAATATTTGGTACCAAAAAATATTTGGCACTATTATATGGCGCTATTATTTGGCGCTATTATATGGCGCTATTATTTGACGCTATTATATGGCGTTATTATTTGGAGCTATTATTTGGCGCTATTATTTGGCGCTATTATTTTGCGCTATTATTTGGCGCAGTTATTTGGCGCAATTATTTGGCGCTTTTATTTTGCGCAATTATTTGCCTCTATTAATATATTGGCGCTATTATGAATATTTTGTGCTATTAATTAATGGAAAAATATTGGGGCTATTTTTTGTCGATATTATTTGGCGCCAAATAATATTTGGCGCTATTATTAGCGCTATTAAAATATCGGCGCTATTAAAATATTGGCGCTATTATGAATATTAAAATAACAATGAAAATATATTTGGCGCTATTATATTGAATGTTAAAATAACACTGAAAATATATTGAATGTTAAAATATTGGCTCTATTATGAATATTTGGTGCTATTATTGAATGTTAAAATATTGGCGCTATTATTTGGTGCCAAATAATAGCGCCAAATATTGGCGCCAAATATTATTGGTGCCAAGTATTGGAGCTATTATTGGTGCTATTATTTGGCGCTTTTATTGCCGCTATAATTTGGCACTATTATTTGGCGTTATTGTGAATATTTGGCGCCAAAAAATATTTGGCACTACTATGAATATATAGTGCAAAATATTTGGCACTATTATGAATATTTGGCTCTATTATTTGGCGCTATTATTGGTGCTATTATTTGGCGCTATTATGAATATTTGGCACCAAATATTTGGCGCTATTATTTGGCGATATTATTTGGCGCTATTATTTGGCGCCATTATTTGGCGTTATTATATTTGGTGCTATTATTTGGCGCCATTATTTGGCACTATTATTTTTGATGCCATTATTTGGTGCTATTATGAATATTTGACTCTATTATTTGGTGCTATTATTGGCGCTATTATTTGGCGCTATTATGAATATTTGGCACCAAATATTTGGTGCTATTATTTGGCGCTATTATGAATATTTGGCGCCAAATATTTGGCGCGATTATTTGGCGATATTATTTGGCGCCATTATTTGGCGCGATTATATGGTGTTATTATTTGGCGCCGCTATATGGCGCTATTATATGGCACTATTATATGGCGCTAATATTTGGCGCTATTATATGGCGTTATTATTTGGCCCTATTAAATGGTGCTTTGAATATATTGGCGCTTTTATTGGAGCTATATATTGGTGCTATTGTTTGGTGCTATTTTATTTGGCGCTATTATATGGCGCTATTATTTGGGGCTATTATATGGCGTACTTATATGACGCTATTATATGACGCTAATATTTGGCGCTATTATATGGCGCTATTATTTGGCGTTATTAAATGGCGCTATGAATATATCGGCGCTATTATTGGCGCTATATATTGGCGCTATTATTGGCACTATTATTGGGGCTGTTATTGGCACTTTTATTGGCGCTATTATTGAATGTTTAAATATTGGCGCTATTATTTGGCGAAAAATAATAGAGCCAAATATTGGAGCCAAATATTGGCACGATTATTGGCACCATAATTTGACGCTATTATTGCCGCTATTATTTGCTGCTATTATTTGGCGCTATTATTTGGCGCTATTATGAATATTTGGCGCCAAAAAATATTTGGTGCTATTATACGGCGCTATTATTTGGTGCTATTATTAGGCACAATTATTTGGCCCAATTATTTGGCGCAATTATTTGGAGCAATTATGTGGCGCAATATATTGGCGTTATTTATATATTTTGCACCAAAAAATATTTGGCTCTATTATATGGCGCTATTATTTGGTGCAATTATTTGGCACAATTATTAGGCACAATTATTTTGCGCTATAAATAAATTGGTGCTATTATGAATAAATGGCGCTATGAATATATTGGCGCTATTATTGGCGCAATTATTGGCACTATTATGAATATATTGGTGCTATTATTTGGCGCTATTATATATTGGCGCTATTATCAATATATTGGTGCTATTATTTGGCCCTATGAATATATTGGTTCTATTATTGGCGCTATTATTTGACGCGATTATTGGCACTATTTTTTGCCGCTATTTTTTGGCGATATTATTAATATTTGGCACCAAAAAATATTTGGCGCTGTTATATGGCGCTATTATTTGGTGCTATTATATGGCGCTATTATATGGCGCTATTATTTAGCGCTATTATTTGGCGCTATTATTTGGCGCTATTATTTGGCACTATTATTTGGCGCTATTATTTGGTGCTCTTATTTGGCGCAGTTATTTGGCACAGTTATTTGGCGCAGTTATTTGGCACAAATTTTTGGCGGTATTATTTGGCGCAATTAGTAGGCGCAATTATTTGCCTCTATTAATATATTGGCGCTATTATAAATATTTTGTGCTATTAATTAATGGGAAAATATTGGGGCTATTTTTTGGCGCTATTATTTGGCGCCAAATAATATTTGACGCTATTATTGGCGCTATTAAAATATCGGCGCTATTAAAATATTGGCGCTATTATGAATATTAAAATAACATTGAAAATATATTTGGCGCTATTATATTGAATGTTAAAATAACACTGAAAATATATTGAATGTTATAATATTGGCGCTATTATGAATATTTGCAGCTATTATTGAATGTTAAAATATTGGCGCTATTTTTTGGCGCCAAATAATAGCGCCAAATATTGCCGCCAAATATTATTGGTGCCAAATATTGGCGCCAATTATTGGCGCTATTATTGACACTATTATTTCGCGCTTTTATTGGCGATATAATTTGACGCTATTATTTGGCGCAATTATGAATATTTGGTGCCAAAAAATATTTGGCGCTACTATGAATATATGGTGCCAAATATTTGGCGCTATTATGAATATTTGACTCTATTATTTGGCGCTATTATTGGCGCAATTATTTGGCGCTATTATTTGGCACTATTATGAATATTTGGCGGCAAATATTTAGTACTATTATTTGGTGATATTATTTGGCATTATTATTTGGTACTATTATATTTTGCGCTATTATATGACGGTATTATTTGACGCTATTATATGACACTAATATTTGACGCTATTATATGGCACTAATATTTGGCGCTATTATATGGCCCTATTATATGGCGCAATTATTTAGTGCTATTATTAATATTTGGCGCCAAAAAATAGTTGGCGCTACTATGAGTATATAGCGCCAATTATTTGGAGCTATTATGAATATTTGGCTCTTTTATTTGGCGCTATTATTTGGCGCCAAATATTGGCACGATTATTGGCGCCATAATTTGACGATATTGTTGGCTCTATAATTTGGCGCTATTATTTGGTACTATTATGAATATTTGGTGCTAAAAAATATCTAGCTCTATTATATGGCGCTATAATTTGGTGCTATTATTTGGCGCAATATATTGGCACAATATAATGGCGCTATATATTGGCGCGATTATTTGGCGCAATTATTTGGCGAAATTATTTGATGCAATATATTGGCGCTATTTATTTATTTTTTGCCAAAAAATATTTGTCGCTATTTTATGGGGCAATTATTTGGCGCTGTTGTTAGGCGCAATTATTTTGCGCAATTATTTGGCACAATTATTTGGCACAATTATTTGGCGCAATTATTTGGCGCAATTATTTGACACTATTATTTGGCGCAATTATTTTGCGCTATAAATATATAGGCGCTATTATGAATAAATGGCGCTATGAATATATTGGCGCTATTATTGGCACTATTATGAATATATTGGCGCTATTAATTATTGGCGCTATTATTTGGCACTATGAATATATTGGCGCTATTATTGGTGCTATTTTTTGGCGCTATTATGAATATTTGGTGCCAAAAAATATTTGGCGTTATTATATGGCACTACTGTTTGGCGGAATTATTTGGTGCTATTATTTGGCGGTAATAGTAGGCACACTTATTTGGCGCTATTAATATATTGGCACTATTATGAATATTTGGCGTTATTAATAAATGTTAAAATATTGGTGCTATTATTTTTCATAATTATTTGGCGCTATTATTTGACGCTATTATTTGGCACAATATATTGGCGTTATTATGAATAAATGGTGCTATGAATATATTGGCACTATTATTGGCGCTATTATTGGCACTATTATGAATATACTGGCGCTATTATTTGGCGCTATGAATATATTGGCGCTATTATTAGGCGCTATTATTGACCCTATTATATGGCACTATTTTTTTGCGCTATTATGAATATTTGGTGCCAAAAAATATTTGACGCTATTATATGGTGCTATTATTTGGCGATATTATTTGGCACAGTTATTTGTCGCAGTTATTTGGCGCAATTATTTGGCGCAATTAATTGGTGCTATTATTAGGCGCAATTATCTACCGTTATTAATATATTGGCACTATTATGAATATTTGGTGCTATTAATGAATGTTAAAATATTGGCTCTATTTTTTGGCACTATTTTTTTGCGCTATTATTTGGCGCTATTATTTGGCACCAAATAATATTTGGCACTACTATTTGGCCCTTTTATTGGCGCTATTAAAATATTGGCGCTATTATGAATATTAAAATAACATTGAAAATATATTTGGCGCTATTATATTGAATGTTAAAATAACATTGAAAATAAATTGAATGTTAAAATATTGGCGCTATTATTGGCGTCAAATTTTATTGGTGCCAAATATTGGCGCCAAATATTGGCGCTATTATTGACGCTATTATTTGGCGCTTTTATTGGTGCTATAATTTGGCACTATTATTTGGAGCTATTATGAATATTTGGACAAAAATTTTTTTTGGCCCTACTATGAATATATGGTGCCAAATATTTGGCGCTATTATGAATATTTGGCTCTATTATTTGGCACTATAATGAATATTTGGCTCTATTACTTGGCGATATTATTTGGCGCTATTATTTAGCGCTATTATTTAGTGCTATTATATTTGGCGCTATTATATGGCGCTATTATTTGGTGCTATAATATGGCGCTATTATATGGCCCTAATATTTGGCGCTATTATATGACGCTATTATTTGGCCCTATTAAATGGCGCTATGAATATATTGGCGCTATTATTTGCGCTATATATTGCCGTGATTATTTGGTGCTATTATATTTGGTGCTATTATATGGAACTATTAATTGGCCCTAATATATGGCGCTACTATATGGCGCTATTATATGGCGCTAATATTTGGCGCTATTATATGCCGCTATTATTTGGCGCTATTATATGGCGCTATGAATATATTGGTGCTATTATTTGCGCTATATATTGGCTCTATTATTGGGGCTATTATTGGTGCTTTTATTGGCGCTATTATTGAATGTTTAAATATTGGCACTATTATTTGGTGCAAAATAATAGCGCCAAATATTGGCGCGATTATTGGCGCCATAATTTGATGCTATTATTGGTGCTATTATTTGGCGCAATTATTTGACGAAATTATTTGGCGCAATATATTGGCGCTATTTATATATTTTGTGCCAAAAAATATTTGGCGCTATTATATGGCGCTATTATTTGGCGTTGTTATTAGGTGCAATTATTTTGCGCAATTATTTGGCGCAATTATTTGATGCTATTATTTGGAACTATTATTAGGAGCTATTATTAGGCGCAATTATTTTGCGCTATAAATATATTGGCGCTATTATGAATAAATGGCGCTATGAATATATTGGCGCTATTATTGGCGCTATTATTGGGCTATTATTGGCACTATTATGAATATTTTGGCGCTATTATATATTGGTGCTATTATTTGGTGCTATAAATATATTGGCGCTATTATTTGTGCTATTATTTGGTGCTATTATTTGGCGCTATTATTGGAGCTATTATTTGGCGCTATTGTTTGGCGCTATTATTTGGCGCTATTGTTTGGCGTTATTGTTTGGCGCTATTGTTTGTCACTATTATTTAGAGCTATTCTTAGGCGCAATTATTTGGCGCTATTAATATATTGGCGATATTATGAATATTGGGCACTATTAATGAGTGTTAAAATATTGGTGTCTTTAATTGGCGCAATTATTTGGCGCAATTATTTGGCGCAATTATTTGGTGCTATTATTAGGCGCAATTATTTGGCGCTATAAATATATTGGCACTATTATTAATATACTGGCGCTATTATTGGCGCTATTATATGGTGTTATTTTTTGGCGCTATTATTTGGTGCTATTATGAATATTTGGCACCAAAAAATATTTGGCGCTATTATTTGGCGCAGTTATTTGGCGCAAATATTTGGCGTATTTATTTGGCGCTATTATTTGGCGCTATTATTAGGCGCAATTATATTCTGCTATTAATATATTGGGGCTATTATGAATATTTGGCGCTATTAATGAATGTTAAAATATTGGCGTTATTATTTGGTGCTATTATTTGGTGCCAAATAATATTTGGAGCTATTATTTGGCGCTATTATTGGCGCTATTAAAATATTGGCGCTAATATGAATATTAAAATAACAGTGAAAATATACTTGGAGCTATTATATTGAATGTTAAAATAACACTGAAAATATGTTGAATGTTAAAATATTGCCACTATTATTAATATTTGGCACTATTATTGAATGTTAAAATATTGGCGCTATTATTTGGCGCCAAATATTGGCGTCAAATATTAATGGTGCCAAATATTGGCGCCAAATCTTGGCCCTATAATTTGGCGCTTTAATTAGCGCTATTATTTGGCGCTATTATTTGGCACTATTATGATTATTTGGTGCAAAAAAATATTTGACGCTACTATGAATATATGGCGCCAAATATTTGCCGCTATTATGAATATTTGGCTCTATTTTTTTGTGCCATTATTGGCGCTATTATTTGGTGCTATTATTTGGCGCTATTATATTTGAGGCTATTATATGGCGCTAATATTTGGCGCTATTATATGGCGCTATTATTTGGCCCTATTAACCGGCGCTATGAATATATTGGCGCTATTATTGGCGCTATATATCGGTGCTATTATTTGGCGCTATTATATTTGGTGCTATTATATGGCGCTATTATTTGACGCGATTATATGGCTCCATTATATGGCGCTATTATATGGCGTTAATATTTGGCGCTATTATATTGCGATATTATTTGGCGCTATTAAATAGCGCTATGAATATATTGGCGCTATTATTGGCGCTATATATTGGCACTATTATTGGTGCTATTATTGGTGCTGTTGTTGGCGCTTTTATTGATGGTATTATTGAATGTTTATATATTGGTGCTATTATTTGGCGCTATTGTGAACATTTGGTGCCAAAAAATATTTGGCGCTATTATACGACGCTATTATTTGGCAATATTATTAGGCGCAATTATTTGGCACTTCTATTTGGCACAATATATTGGCGCTATTTATATATTTTGCCCCAAAAATATTTGGCGCTATTATATGGCGCTATTATTTGGTGCTTTTATTAGGCGCAATTATTTTGCGCTATAAATATATTGGCGCTATTATGAATAAATGGCGCTATGAATACATTAGCGCTATTATTGGTGCTATTATTGGCACTATTATGAATATAGTGGCGCTATTATATATTGGCGCTAATATGAATATATTAGCCCTATTATTTAGCTTTATGAATATATTGGCTCTATTATTGGCGCTATTATTTGGCGCTATTACTGGCGCTATTATGAATATTTGGCGCAAAAAAATATTTGGTGCTATTATATGGCGCTATTATTTGGCGCTATTATTTGGCGCAGTTATTTGGCGCAAATATTTGGCGCAGTTATTTGGCGCTATTATTTGGTGCTATTATTAGACGTAATTATTTGTCGCTATTAATATATTGGTGCTATTATGAATATTTTACGCTATTAATTAATGTTAAAATATTGGTGCTATTATTTGGCGCTATTATCTGGCGCCAAATAATATTTGATGCTATTATTTGGTGCTATTATTGGCGATATTAAAATATAGGTGCCATTAAAATATTGGCGCAATTATGAATATTAAAATAACACAGAAAATATATTTGGTATTTTGTGCTATTATTGAATGTTAATATATTGGCACTATTATATGGCGCTATTATTTTTCGCTATTATATGGCGCTAATATTTGGCGCTAATATTTCACGCTATTATATGGCGCTATTATTTGCCCTATTAAATGGTACTATGAATATATTGGTGCTATTATTTGGCGCTATTATATTTGGCGCTATGATTTGGCGCTATTATATGACGCTATTATATGGCGCTAAAATTTGGCGCTATTATATGGCGCTATTATTTGGCGCTATTATATGGCGCTATTATTTGGCCATATTAAATGGTGCTATGAATATATTGGCGCTATTATTGGCGCTATATATTGGTGTTATTATTTGGCGCTATTATATTTGGCCCTATTATATGGCGCTATGATTTGGTGCTATTATATGGTGCTATAATATGGCGCTATTATATGGCGCCAATATTTGGCGCTATTATATGGAGATATTATTTGGTGCTATTATTTAGCGATATTATTTGGCGCTATTATCTGGTGCTATTATGTGGCGTTATTATATTTGGCGCTATTATGTGGTGCTATTATTTGGCGCTATTTTCAGGTGCTATTATATAGCGCTATTATATGGTGCTAATATTTGGCGCTAATATTTGGCGTTATTTATATGGCGCTATTATTTGGCCCTATTAAATGGTGATATGAATGTATTGGCGATATTATTGGTGCTATTGTTGGTGCTGTTATTGGCGCTTTAATTGGCACTATTATTGAATGTTTAAATATTGGCACTATTATTTGGCTCAAAATAATAGCGCCAAAAATTGGCGTGATTATTGGCGCCATAATTTGACGCTATTATTGGTGCTATTATTTGGCACTATTATTTGGCGCTATTATGAATATTTGGCGCCAGAAAATATTTGGCGCTGTTATATGTCGCTATTATTAGGCGCAATTATTTGACGTAATTATTTGGCGCAATTATTTGGAATAATTATTTGGCGCTATTTATATATTTTGCGCCAAAAAATATTTGGCGCCATTATATGGCGCTGTTATTTGGTACTATTATTAGGCGCTATTATATGGCGCTGTTATTTGGCGCAATTATTTGGCACAGTTATTTGGGGAAAACATTTGGCGCAATTATTTGGCGCTATTATTTGGTGCTATTATTATGCGCACTTATTTGGTGCTATTAATATATTGGCGCTATTATTAATATTTGGTGCTATTAATGAATGTTAAAATATTGGAGCTATTATTTGGCCTAATTATTTGGCGCAATTATTTGGCGCAATTATTTGGTGCTATAAATATATTGGCACTATTATAAATATTTGGCGCTATTATTGAATATTTGGCGCAATTATTTGGTGCTATTATTTGGCACTATTATGAATATTTGGCGCTATTATTGAATATTTGGCGCAATTATTTGGCGCTATTATTGAATATTTGGCACAATTATTTGGTGCTATAAATATATTGGCATTATTATGAATATTTTGCGCAATTATTTGGCGCTATTATTAGGGACAATTATTTGGTGCTATAAATATATTGGCACTATTATGAATATTTGGCGCTATTATTGAATGTTAAAATATTGGTGCTATTGTTTGTCTCTTTTATTGGGCATATAATTTGACGTTATTATTTGGCGCTATTATGAATATTTGGCGCCAAAAAATATTTGGTGCTACTATGAATATATGGCGCCAAATATTTGGCGCTATTATGAATATTTGGCTCTATTATTTGGCGCCATTATTGGCGCTATTATTTGGCGCTATTATTTGGGGCTATTATTTGGCGCTATTATTTGGGGCTATTATTTGGCGCTATTATATGGCGCAATTATATTACACTATTATATGGTGCTAATATTTGGTGCTATTATATGACGTTATTATTTGATCCTATTAAATAGCGCCATTAATATATTGGCGATATTATTGGTGCTATATATTGGCGCTATTATTTGGTGCTATTATATTTGGCACTATTATATCGCGCTATTATTTGACGCTATTATATGGCGTTATTATATGGTGCTATTATAAGACATCAATATTTGGCGCTATTATATGGCGCTATTAAATGGCGCTATGAATATATTGGCGCCATTATCGGCACTATACAATGGTGCTATAATTGGTGCTATTATTGGTGTTGTTATGGGTGCTTTTATTGAATGTTAAAATATTGGCGCTACTATTTGGCAAAAAATAATAACGCCAAATATTTGCGCCAAATATTGGCACCAAATATTGGCGCGATTATTGGCGCCAAAATTTGACGCTATTATTGGCGCTATTATTTGGCTCTATTATTTGGCACTATTATGAATATTTGGCGCCAACAAATATTTGGCGCTATTATATGGCAATGTTTTTTGGCGCTATTATTAGGTGCAATTATTTGGCGCAATTATTTGGCGTAGTTATTTGGCGCAATTATTTGGTGCTATTTATATATTTTTCACCAAAAAATATTTGGCGCTATTATTTGGCGCTGTTATTAGGTGTACTTATTTGGCACAATTATTTCACGTAATTATTTGGCGCAATTGTTTTGCCCAATTATTTGGCGCTATAAATTTATTGGCGCTATTATGAATAAATAGAGCTATGAATATATTGGCTCTATTATTGGCGCTATTATTGGAACTATTATGAATATAATGGCGCTATTATTTGGCGATATTATATATTGGCACAATTATGAATATATTGGCGCTATTATTTGGCGCTATGAATATATTGGTGCTATTATTGGCGCTATTATTGGCGCTATTTTTTGGCGCTATTTTTTGGTGTTATTATGAATATTTGGCACCAAAATATATTTGGTGCTATTATATGGCGCTATTATTTGGCGGTATTATTTGGCGCAGTTTTTTGGCCCAGTTATTTGGCGCAAATATTTGGCGTAATTATTTGGCGCTATTATTTGGAGCTCTTATTAGGCACTATTATTTGGTGCTATTAATATATTGGTGCTATTATGAATATTTGGCACTATTAATAAATGTTAAAATATTGGGGCTATTATTTGGCGCAAAATAATGGCGCCAAATATTGGCGCGATTATTGGCGCCATAATTTGATGCTATTATTGACGCTATTATTTGGTGCTATTATTTGGCGCTATTATTTGACGTTATTAAGAACATTTGGCGCCAAAAAATATTTGGCGCTATTATATTGTGCGATTATTTGGCGCAATTATTTGGGCCAATTATTTGGTGCAATTATTTGTAGCAATGTATTGGCGCTATTTATATATTTTGCGCCAAAAAATATTTGGCGCTATTATATGGCGCTATTATTTGGCGCTGTTATTACGCGCAATTATTTTGCGCAATTATTTGGTGCAATTATTTGGCGCAATTATTTGGCACAATTATTTGGCGCAATTATTTGGCGCTATTATAAGGCGTAATTATTTTGCGCTATGAATATATTGGTGCTATTATGAATAAATGGCGCTATGAATATATTGGCGCTATTATTGGCGCTATTATTGGTACTATTATGAATATATTGGTTCTATTATTTGGGGCTATTATATATTGGCGCTATTATTTGGCACTATGAATATATTGGCGCTATTATTGGCGCTATTATATGACGCTATTTTTCGGTGCTATTTTTTGGCGCTATTATGAATATTTGGTGCCAAAAAATATTTGGCGCAATTATTTGATGCTACAATTATTTGCCGCTATTAATATATTGGCACTATTATGAATATTTGGTACTATTAATTAATGTCAAAATATTGGGGCTATTTTTTGGCGCTATTATTTGGCGCTATTATTTGGCCCGAAAAAATATTTGGCGCTATTATTGGCGCTATTAAAATATAGGTGCTATTAAAATATTGGCGGTATTATGAATATTAAAATAACACTGAAAATATATTTGGCGCTATTATATTGAATGTTAAAAGAACACAGAAAATATATTGAATGTTAAAATATTGGCGCTATTATGAATATTTGGCGATATTAATGAATATTAAAATATTGGCGTTATTATTTGGCACCAAAAAATAGCGCCAAATATTGGCGCCAAATATTAATGGTGCCAAATATTGGGGCCATTATTGGCGTAATTATTTGGCGCTTTTGTTGGTGATATAATTTGGTGCTATTATTTGGCGCCATTATGAATATTTGGCGGCAAAAAATATTTGAGGCTACTATGAATATATGGCACCAAATATTTGGCACTATTATGAAAATTTGGCTCTATTATTTGGCGCTATTATTGACACTATTACTTGGCGCTATTATTTGGCATTATTATGAATATTTGGTGCCAAATATTTGGTGCTATTATTTGGTGATATTATTTGGCGCTATTATTTGACGCTATTATTTGGCGCTATTATATTTGGCACTATTATATGGCGCTATTATTTGGCTCTATTAAATGGGACTATGAATATATTGGCGCTATTATTGGCGCTATATATTGGTGCTATTATTTGGGGCTATTATATTTGGTGCTATTATTTGGCACTAATATATGGTGCTATTATATGACGCTATTATATGGCGCTTATATTTGACTCTATTTTATGGCGCTATTATTTGGCGCTATTAAATGGCGCTATGAATATATTGTTGCTATTATTGGCGCTATATATTGGCGCTATTGTTGGTGCTATTGTTGGTGCTTTTATTGGCGCTATTATTGAATGTTTAAATATTGGCGCTATTATTGAATGTTTAAATATTGGCGCTATTATTTGGCGCAAAATAATAGTGTCAAATATTGGCACCAAATATTGACGCGATTATTGGCCCCATAATTTGATGCTATTATTGGTGCTATTATTTGGCGCTATTATTTTCACGCTATTATTTGACACTATTATGAATATTTGGCGCCAAAAATTATTTGGCGCTATTATATGGCGCTATTATTAGGCACAATTATTTGGCCCAATTATTTGACGCAATTATTTGGAAAAATTATTTGGCGCCATATATTGGCGCTATTTATATATTTTGCACCAAAAATATTTGGCGCTATTATATGGTGCTATTATTTGGCGTTGTTATTAGGCGCAATTATTTTGCACAATTATTTGGAGCAATTATTTGGCGTAATTATTTGGCACAATTATTTGGCGCAATTAATTGGCACTGTTATTTTGCACTATCATTAGGCCCAATTATTTTGCGCTGTAAATATATTGGTGCTATTATAAATAAATGGCGCTATGAATATATTGGCACTATTATTGGTACAATTATTTATACTATTATGAATATATTGGCGCAATTATTTGGAGCTATTATATACTGGCGTTATTATGAATATATTGGCGCTATTATTTGGTGATATGAATATATTGGCATTATTATTGGCGCTATTATTTGGCGCTATTATTGGCACTATTTTTTGGCGCTATTATGAATATTTGGTGCCAAAAAATATTTGGTGCTATTATATGGCGCTATTATTTGGCACTATTATTTGGCGCTATTATTTGGCGCAGTTATTTGGTGCTAATATTTGGCGCAAATATTAGGCGTTTTTTTTTGGCGTTATTATTAGGCGCAATTTTTTTGGCGCTATTAATATATTGGCGCTATTATGAATATTTAGCGCTATTAATGAGTGTTAAAATATTGGGTCTATTATTTGGCGCAATTATTTGGCGCTATTATTTGACGCAAATATTTGGTGCTATAAATATATTGGCGCTATTATGAATAAATGGGGCTATGAATATATTGACGATATTATTGGAGCTATTATTGGCACTATTATGAATATATTTACAGTATTATATATTTTCGCTATTATGAATATATTTGCGCTATTATTTGGCGCTATGAATATATTGGCGCTATTATTGGCGCTATTATTTGGCGCTATTATTGGCGCTATTATATGGCACTATTTTCTGACACTATTTTTTGGCGCTATTATGAATATTTGGCACCAAAAAACATTTTGCGCTATTATATGGCGCTATTATTTGGTGCTATTATTTGGCGCATTTATTTGGTGCAGTTATTTGGCACACTTATTTGGCCCTCTTATTTGGAGCTATTATTAGGTGCAATTATTTGCCGCTATTAATATATTGGCGCTATTATGAATATTTGGTACTAATAATGAATGTTAAAATATTGACACTATTTTTTGGCCCTATTATTTGTCGCTATTATTTGGTGCCAAATAATATTTGGTGCTATTATTTGGCGCTATTATTTACGCTATTAAAATATTGGCGCAATTATGAATATTAAAATAGCACTGAAAATATATTTGGCGCTATTATATTTAATATTAAAATAACACTGAAAAAATATTGAATGTTAAAATATTGGTGCTATTATGAATATTTGGCACTATTGTTGAATGTTAAAATATTGGCGCTATTATTTGGTGCCAAATAATAGCGCCAAATAATGGTGCCAAATATTGGCACTATTATTTGGGGCTTTTATTGGCGCTATAATTTGGCGCTATTATTTGGCACTATTATGAATATTTGGAGCCAAAATATATTTGGTGCTGCTATGAATATATGGCGCCAAATATTTGGTGATATTATGAATATTTGGCTCTATTATTTAGCGTCATTGTTTGCGCTATTATTTGGCGCTATAATGAATATTTGGAACCAAATATTTGGTGCTATTATTTGGCAAGATTATTTGGTGCTATTATTGGGCGCTATTATATTTTGCGCTATTATATCGCGCAATTATTTGGCGCTATTATATGGTTCTATTATATCACGCTATTATATGTCGCTAATATTTGGCGCTATTATTTGGACCTATTAAATGGCGCTATGAATATATTGGCAATATTATTGGCGCTATTATTTGGCGCTATTATATATTGTGCTACTATATGGCGCTATTATTTAGCGCTCTTATATGGTGCTATTATATGGCGCTATTATATGACGCCAATATTTGGTGCTATTATATGGCGCTATTACTTGGCGCTATTAAAGGGTGCTATGAATATATTGGAGCTATATGATGCCGCTATTATTGGCACTATTATTGGTGCTGTTATTGGTGCTTTTATTAGCACTATTATTGAATGCTTAAATATTGCTGCTATTATTTGGAGTAAAATAATAGCGCCAAATATTGGCACCAAATATTGGCGCCAAATATTGGCGCCATAATTTGACGCTATTATTGGCTCTATTATTTGGCGCTATTATGAATATTTGGCGCCAAAAAATATTTGGCGCTATTATATGGCACTATTATTTGGCACTATTCTTAGGCGCAATTATTTGGCGTGATTATTTGGCACAATATATTGGCGCTATTTATATATTGTGTGCCAAAAAATATTTGGCGCTATTATATGGCTCTATTATTTAGCGCTGTTATTAGGTACAATTATATATTGGTACTATTATGAATATATTGGCACTATTATTTAGTGCTAATATATATTGGCACCATTATGAATATATTGGCGCTATTATTTGGCGTTACGAATATATTGGCGCTATTATCGGTGCTATTATTTGGCGCTATTATTGGTGCTATTATTTGGCGATATTATTTGGCGCTATTTTTTGGCGATATTATTTGGCGCTATTTTTTGGAGATATCTTTTGGCGCTATTTTTTGGCGCTATTATGAATATGTGGCGCCAAAAAATATTTGGCGCTATTATATGGCGCTATTATTTAGCAGTATTATTTGGTGCTATTATTTGACGTAGTTATTTGACACACATATTTGGCGCTATTAATGAATGTTAAAATATTGGGGCTGTTATTTGGTGCAATTATTTGGCGCAATTATTTGGGGCAATTATTAGGCGCTATAAATATATTGGCGCTATTATGAATAAATGGCGCTATGAATATATTTGCGCTAATATTGGCACTATTATGAATATACTGGTGCTATTATTTGGCGCTATTATATATTGGCGCTATTATGAAGATATTGGCGCTATTATTTGGCGCTATGAATATATTGGCGCTATTATTGGCGCTATTATTTGGGGTTATTATTGGCGCTATTATATGACACTATTTTTTGGCGCTATTATGAATATTTTCATCCTAAAAATATTTGGCGCTATTATATGGCGCTATTATATGGCGCTATTATTTGGCGCCAAAAAATATTTAGCGCTATTATATGGCGCTATTATTAGGCGTAATTATTTGGCGAAATTATTTGGCGCAATATATTGTCGCTATTTATATATTTTGCACCAAAAAATATTTAGCGCTGTTATATGGGGCTATTATTTGGCGCAATTATTTGGCTCTATTATTTGGCGCTATTATTAGGCGCAATTATTTTGCACAATAAATATATTGGCGCTATTATGAATAAATGGCGCTATGAATATATTAGCACTATTATTGGCGCTATTATTGGCACTATTATGAATATAGTGGCGCTATTATTGGCACTATTATGAATATAGTGGCGCTATTATTTGGCGCTATTATATATTGGTGCTATTATGAATATATTGGCACTATTATTTGGCGTTATGAATATATTGGCGCTATTATTGGCGTTATTATTTGATGCTATTATTGGCGCTATTTGTTGGCACTATTATGAATATTTGGCTCTATTATTTGGCGCTACTGTTGGCGCTATTATTTGGCACTATTATTAATATTTGGCGCCAAATATTTGGTGCTATTATTTGGCGATATTATTTGGCACTTTTATTTGGCGCTATTATATTTTCCCCATTATATGTCGCTATTATTTGGCGCTATTATATGACGCTAATATTTGAAGCTATAATATGGTGCTAATATTTGGCGCTATTATATGGCTCTATTATTTGGCCCTATTAAATGGCGCTATGAATATATTAACACTATTATTGGCACTATATATTGGTACTATTATTTGGTGCTATTATATTTGGCGCTATTATATGGCTCTATGATTTGGCACTATTATGTGGCGTTATTATATAGCGCTAATATTTGGCACTATTACATGACGCTATTATTTGGCGCTATTAAATGGTGCTATGAATATATCAGCGCTATTATTGGTGCTATTATTGGTACTTTTATTGGCGCTATTATTGAATGTTTAAATATTGGTGCTATTATTTGGAGCAAAATAATAGCACCAAATATTGGCGTGATTATTGGCGCCATAATTTGACACTATTATTGGTGTTATTATTTGGCGCTATTATGTATATTTGGCGCCAAAAATTTTTGGCGCTATTATTTGGCACAATTATTTGAAGCAATTATTTGGCGCAATTATTTGGCACAATTTTTTGGAACAATTTTTTGACACTATTTATATATTTTGCACCAAAAATATTTGGCGCTATTATATGACGCTATTACTTGGCGCTATTATATGACGCTAATATTTGGTGCTATTATATGGCGCTATTATTTGGCCCTACTAAATGGCGCTATGAATATATTGGCACTTTTATTGGCGTTTTTATTGGCGCTATATATTGGTGCTCTTATTTGGCGTTATTATATTTGGCGCTATTATATGGCGCTGTTATTTGGCGCTGTTATATCGCGCACTTATATGGCGCTATTATATGGCGCAAATATTTGGCGCTCTTATATGGCGTTATTATACGGCGCTATTGTTGGGTTTGTTATTGGCACTTTTATTGGCGCTATTATTGAATGTTTAAATATTGGCGCTATTATTTGGCGCAAAATAATAGCGCCAAATATTGGCACCAAATATTGACGCGATTATTGGCGCCATAATTTGATGCCATTATTGGTACTATTATTTGGTGCTATTATTTGGCGCTAATATTTGGCGCTATTATGAATATTTGGCGCCAAAAAATATTTGGTGCTATTATATGGCGCAATTATTTGGCGCTATTATTAGGCGCAATTATTTGGCACAATTATTTGACCCAATTATTTGGCGCAATTATTTGGCGAAATATATTGGCTCTATTTATATATTTAGCGCCAAAAAATATTTGGCACTATTATATAGCGCTATTATTTTGTGAAATTATTTGGCGCGATTATTAGGCACAATTATTTTGCGCTATAAATAAATTGGTGCTATTATGAATAAATGGCGCTATAAATATTTTGGTGCTATTATTGGCGCAATTATTGGCACTATTATGAATAAATTGGCGCTATTATTTGGCGCTATTATATATTGGCGCTATTATAAATATATTGGCGCTATTATTTGGCGCTATTATATGGTGCTATTATTTGACGCAGTTATTTGGAGCAAATTTTTGGCGCACTTATTTGGCGCTATTATTTGGCGTAATTATTAGGCGCAATTATTTGCCGCTATTAATATATTGGCGCTATTATGAATATTTGGTGCTATTAATAAATGTTAAAATATTGTCGCTATTATTTGGCGCTATTATTTGGTGCTATAATTGGTGCTATTAAAATATCGGCGCTATTAAAATATTGGCAGTATTATGAATATTAAAATAACACTGAAAATATATTTGGCGCTATTATATTGAATGTTAAAATAACACTGAAAATATATTGAATGTTAAAATATTGGCGCTATTATGAATATTTGGCGGTATTATTGAATGTTAAAATATTGGCCCTTTTATTTGGCCTCAAATAATAGCCCCAAATATTGTCGCTATTATAGACGCTATTATTTGGCGCTTTTATTGGTGATATAATTTGGCGCTATTATTTGGTGCAATTATGAATAGTTGGTGCCAAATAATATTTGGCGCTATTATGAATATGTGGCGCCAAATATTTGGCCCTATTATGAATATTTGGCTCTATTATTTGGCACTATTATTGGTGCTATTATTTGGCGCTATTATTTGGCACTATTATGAATATTTGGCAGCAAATATTTAGTGCTATTATTTGGGGATATTATTTGGCACTATGATTTGGCGCTGTTATATTTTGCGCTATTATATGGCGCTATTATATAGAACTAATATTTGGCGCTATTATTTGGCACTAATATTTGGCGCTATTATATGGCCCTATTATATGGCGTAATTATTTGGTGCTATTATGAATATTTGGAACCAAAAAATAGTTGGCGCTACTATGAATATATGACGCCAAATATTTGGTGCTATTATGAATATTTGGCTCTATTATTTGGCGCTATTATTTGGCGACAAATACTAGCACGATTATTGGTGCCATAATTTGACGCTATTATTGGCGCTATTATTTGGCGCTATTATTTGGTGCTATTATTTGGTGCTATTATGAATATTTGGCGCCAAAAAATATTTGGCTCTATTAAATGGCGCTATAATTTGGCACAATTATTTGGCGCAATTATTTGGCGCAATATATTGGCGCAATATATTGGCGCGATTATTTGGAGCAATTATTTGGAGAAATTATTTGGTGCAATATATTGGCTCTATTTATATATTTTTCGCCAAAAAATATTTGGCGCTATTTTATGGGGATATTATTTGGCGCTGTTATTAGGCGCAATTATTTGGCGCAATTATTTGGCGCAATTATTTGGCGCAATTATTTGGCGCAATTATTTGGCGCAATTATTTGGCGCAATTATTTGGCGCTATAATTAGGCGCAATTATTTTGCGCTATAAATATATAGGCGCTATTATGAATAAATGGCGCTATGAATATATTGGCGCTATTATTGGCATTATTATTGGCACTATTATAAATATATTGGCACAATTATTTGGCGCTATTATATATTGGGTCTATTATTTGGCACTATGAATATATTGGCGCTATTATTGGTGCTATTTTTCAGCGCTATTTTTTGGCGCTATTATTGGCGCTATTTTTTGGCGCTATTTTTTTGTGCTATTTTTTGGAGCTATTTTTTGGCGCTATTATGAATATTTGGTGCCAAAAAATATTTGGCGCTATTGTTTGGCGAAATTATTTGGTGCTATTATTTGGCGCTAATATTAGGCACACTTATTTGGGGCTATTAATATATTGGCGCTATTATGAATATTTGGCGTTATTAATGAATTTTAAAATATTGGTGCTATTATTTGGCGTAATTATTTGGCGTTATTATTTGGCGCTATTATTAGGCCAATTATTTGGCGCTATAAATATATTGGCGCTATTATGAATAAATGGCGCTATGAATATATTGACACTATTGTTGGCACTATTATTGGAACTATTATGAATATACTGGCCCTATTATTTGGCGCTATAATATATTGGCACTATTATGAATATATTGGTGCTATTATTTGCGCTATTATTTGGCGTTATTATCGGAGCTATTATTTTGCGCTATTTTTTGGCACTATTTTTTGGTGTTATTATGAATATTTGGCACCAAAAAATATTTGGCGCTATTATTTGGTGGTATTATTTAGCGCTATTATTTGGCGCAGTTATTTGGCGCAAATATTTGGCGCATTTATTTGGCGATATTATTTGGAGCTACTATTAGGCGCAATTATTTGGCGCTATTAATATATTGGCGATATTATGAATATTTGGCACTATTAATGAATCTTAAAATATTGGCGCCTTTATTTGGCGCAATTATTTGGCGCAATTATTTGGCGCTATTATTCGGCGTTATTATTAGGCGCAATTATTTGGCGCTATAAATATATTGGCGCTATTATTGGTACTATTATGAATATATTGGCGCTATTATTGGCGCTATTATATGGCGCTATTTTTTGGCGCTATTATTGGTACTATTATGAATATATTGGCGCTATTATTGGCGCTATTATATGGCGCTATTTTTTGGCGCTATTATTTGGTGCTATTATGAATATTTGGCGCCAAAACATATTTGGTGCTATTATTTGGCGCAGTTATTTTGAGCAAATATTTGGCGTATTTATTTGGCGCTATTATTAGGCGTAATTATTTGCCGCTATTAATATATTGGCGCTATTATGAATATTTGGCGCTATTAATGAATGTTAAAATATTGACGCTATTATTTGGTGCTATTATTTGATGCCAAATAATATTTGGAGCTATTATTTGGCACTATTATTGGCGCTATTAAAATATTGGCGCTATTAAAATATTGGCGCTAATATGAACATTAAAATAACAGTGAAAATGTACATGGCGCTATTATATTGAATGTTAAAATAACACTGAAAATATATTGAATGTTAAAATATTGGCACTATTATGAATATTTGGTGCTATTAAATAATAGCGCCAAATTTGGCGCCAAATATTAATGGTGTCAAATATTGGCGCCAAATCTTGGCGCTATTATTGGCGCTATTATTTGGCGCTTTTATTAGGGCTATAATTTGGCGCTATTATGAATATTTGGCGCCAAAAAATATTTGGCGCTACTTTGAATATTTGGTGCCAAATATTTGGCGCTATTATGAATATTTGGCTCTATTTTTTGGTGTCATTATTGGCGCTATTATTTGGCACTATTATTTGGCGCTATTATGAATATTTGGCGCCAAATATTTGGCGCTATTATTGGGCGAAATTATTTGGCGCTATAATTTGGCACTATTATGTGGTGCTATTATATTTGAGGCTATTATATGGCGCTAATATTTGGTACTATTATATGGCGCTATTATTTGGCCCTATTAAATGGCGCTATGAATATTTTGGCGCTATATATCGGTGCTATTATTGGCGCTATTATATTTGGCGGTATAATATGGCGATATTATTTGGCACGATTATATGGCGCCATTATATGGCGCTATTATATGGCGCTAATATTTGGCGCTATTATATTGCGATATTATTTGGCCCTATTAAATGGTGCTATGAATATATTTGCACTATTATTGGCGCTATATATTGGCACTATTATTGGCGCTATTATTGGTGCTGTTGTTGGCGCTTTTATTGGGGCTATTATTGAATGTTTATATATTGGCGCTATTATTTGGCGCTATTATTTGGCGCTATTGTGAACATTTGGCGCCAAAAAATATTTAGTGCTATTATACGGTGCTATTATTTTGCGATATTATTTGGCGCAATTATTTGGCGCAATATATCGGCGCTATTTATATATTTTGCGCCAAAAAATATTTGGCGCTATTATCTGGCGCTATTATTTGGTGCTTTTATTAGTCGCAATTATTTTGCGCTATAAATATATTGGCGCTATTATGAATAAATGGTGCTATGAATATATTAGCGCTATTATTGGCGCTATTATTGGTACTATTATAAATATAGTGGCGCTATTATATATTGGCGCTACTATGAATATATTGGCGCTACTATGAATATATTTGCGCTATTATTTGGCGCTATGAATATATTGGCGCTATTATTGGCACAATTATTTGGCTCTATTATTGGGGCTATTATGAATATTTGCCGCAAAAAAATATTTGGCGCTATTATATGGCGCTATTATTTGGCGCGCAGTTATTTGGCGCAAATATTTGGAGCAGTTATTTGGCGCTTTTATTTGGTGCTATTATTAGACGCAATTATTTGCCGCTATTAATATATTGGCGCAATTATAAATATATTGCGCTATTAATTAATGTTAAAATATTGGCGCTAATTTTTGGCGATATTATTTGGCGCTATTATCTGGCGCCAAATAATATTTGGCACTATTATTTTTTGATATTATTGGCGCTATTAAAATATCGCTGCCATTAAAATATTGGCGATATTATAAATATTAAAATAAAAAGAAAAATATATATGGCGCTATTATATTGAATGTCAAAATAACATTGAAAATATATTGAATATTAAAATATTGGTAGTATTATGAATATTTTGCGCTATTATTGAATGTTAATATATTGGATCTATTATTTGGCAACAAATAATAGCGCCAAATATTGGCGCCAAATATTGGCGGTATTATTTGGCGGTATTATGAATATTTGGTGCCAAAAAATATTTGGCAATATTAGTTGGTGCTATTATTTGGCGCTACTATATTTTGCACTATTATATGGCGCTATTATTTTGCGCTATTATATGGCGCTAATATTTGGTGCTAATATTTGGCGCTAATATTTGGCGCTATTATATGGCGCTATTATTTGGCCCTATTAAATGGCGCTATGAATATATTGGTGCTATTATTGGTGCTATATATTGGGGCTATTATTTGGCGCTATTATATTTGGCGTTATGATTTGGCGCTATTATATGGTGCTAAAATTTGGCACTATTATATGGTGCTATTATTTGGCGCTATTATATGGCGCTATTATTTGGCCCTATTAAATGCCGCTATGAATATATTGGCGCTATTATTGGCACAATATATTGGTTCTATTATTTGACGCTATTATATTTGGCGTTATTATATGGCGCTATGATTTGGCGCTATTATATGGCACTATAATATGGCGTTATTATATGGCGCCAATATTTGGCGCTATTATATGGCGATATTATTTGGCACTATTATTTCGCGATATTATTTGGCGCTATTATCTGGGGCTATTATGTGGCTCTATTATATTCGGCGCTATTATGTGGCACTATTATTTGGCGCTATTATCTGGTGCTATTATATAGCGCTATTATATGGTGCTAATATTTGGAGCTAATATTTGGCATTATTATATGGCGCTATTATTTGTCCCTATTAAATGGTGCTATGAATATATTGGCGATATTATTGGTGCTATTGTTGGAGCTGTTATTGGCACTTTTATTGGCACTATTATTGAATGTTTAAATATTGGCGCTATTATTTGGCTGAAAATAATAGCGCCAAATATTGGCGTGATTATTGGTGCCATAATTTGACGCTATTATTGGTGCAATTATTTGGCGCTATTATTTTGTGCTGTTATTTGGCGCTATTATAAATATTTGACACCAAAAAATATTTGGCGCTATTATTAGGCGTAATTATTTGGCGCAATTATTTGGCATAATTATTTGGCGCTATTTATATATTTTGTGCCAAAAAATATTTGGCACTATTATTAATTCGCTATTATTTGGCGCTGTTATTAGGCGCAATTATTTTGCGCACTTATTTGGCGCAATTATTTGGCGCTGTTATTTGGCGTTATTATTTAGCTCAATTATTGTAAGCTATAAATATATTGGCCCTATTATGAATAAATGGCCCTATGAATATATTGGCGCTATTATTGGTGCTATTATTGGAAACATTATGAATATATTGGCGCTATTATTTGGCGCTAGGAATATATTGGTGCTATTATTGGTGCTCTTATTTGGCGCTATTATTGGCGCTATTTTTTGGCGCTATTATGAATATTTGGTGCCAAAAAATATTTGGCACTATTATATGGCGCTATTATTTGGAACTATTATTTGGTATAGTTATTTGGGGCAAATATTTGGCGCAATTATTTGACGCTATTATTTGGCGCAATTATTATGCGCACTTATTTGGTGCTATTAATATATTGGCGTTATTATGAATATTGGGCACTATTAATGGATGTTAAAATATTGGCGATATTATTTGGCCTAATTATTTGGTGAAATTATTTGGCGCTTTTATTAGGCGCAATTATTTGGTGCTATAAATATATTGGCACTATTATGAATATTTGGCGCTATTATTGAATGTTAAAATATGGCGCTATTATTTGGCGCCAAATAATAGCGCCAAATATTGGCGCTATTATTGGCGCTATTATTTGGTGCTTTTATTGGTGCTATTATTTGGAGCTATTATTTGGCGCTGTAATGAATTTTTAGCGCCAAAAAATATTTGGCGCTACTATGAATATATGGCGCCAAATATTTGGCGCTATTAAGAATATTTGGCTCTATTATTGGCGCCATTATTGGCGCTATTATTCGGAGCTATTATTTGGGGCTATTAATAGGCTCTATTATTTGGTGCTATTATATGGTGCTATTATATGACGCTATTATATTGCACTATTATATGGCGCTAATATTTGGGCGCTTTTATTGGCGCTTTTATTGAATGTTTAAATATTTGGCGCTATTATGAATATTTGGTGCCAAAAAATATTTGGCGCTACTATGAATATATGGCGCCAAATATTTGGCGCTATTATGAATATTTGGCTCTATTTTTTGGTAACATTATTGGCGCTATTATTTGGCGCTATTATGAATATTTGGCGCCAAATATTTGGGGATATTATTGAGTGAAATTATTTGGCGCTATAATTTGGCACTATTATTTGGCACTATTATATTTGAGGCTATTATATGGCGCTAATATTTGGTGCTATTATATGACCCTATTATTTGGCCATATTAAATGGCGCTATGAATATATTGGCTCTATTATTGGCGCTATATATCGGTGCTATTATTTTGCGCTATTATATTTGGCGCTATTATATGGCGCTATTATTTGGCGCGATTATATGGTGCTATTAAATGGCGCTAATATTTGGTGCTATTATATTGCAATATTATTTGGCCCTATTAAACGGTGCTATGAATATATTGGCGCTATTATTGCTGCTATATATTGGCACTATTAATGGCGCTATTATTGGTGCTGTTTTTGGCGCTTTTATTGGTGCTATTATTGAATGTTTATATATTGGCACTATTATTTGGCGCTATTATTTGGCGCTATTGTGAACATTTGGCGCCAAAAAATATTTAACGCTATTATACGACGCTATTATTTGGCGATATTATTAGGTGCAATTATTTGGCGCAATTATTTAGCGCTTCTATTTGGCGCAATATATTGGCGCTATTTATATATTTTGCGCCAAAAAATATTTAGCGCTATTATATGGCGCTATTATTTTGTGCTTTTATTAGGCGTAATTATTTTGCGCTATAAATATATTGGCGCTATTATGAATAAATGGCGCTATGAATATAGTAGTGCTATTATTGGCACTATTATGAATATAGTGGCGCTATTATATATTGGCACTACTATGAATATATTGGCGCTATGAATATATTGGTTCTATTATTGACACTATTATTTGGCGCTATTATTGGAGCTATTATGAATATTTGCCGCAAAAAAATATTTGGCGCTATTATTTAGCGCAGTTATTTGGCGCAAATATTTGGCGCAGTTATTTGGCGTTATTATTTGGTGCCATTATTATACGCAATTATTTTCCACTATTAATATATTGGCGCTATTATGAATATTTTACGCTATTAATTAATGTTAAAATATTGGCGCTATTTTTTGGCGCTATTATTTGGCGCTATTATCTGGCACCAAATAATATTTTGCGCTATTATCTTGTGCTATTATTGGCACTATTAATATATCGATGCCATTAAAATATTGGCGCTATTATGAATATTAAAATAACACAGAAAATATATTTGGCGCTATTATATTGAATTTCAAAATAACACAGAAATATATTGAATATTAAAATATTGGCAGTATTATGAATATTTTTCGCTATTATTGAATGTTAATATATTGGCGCTATTATTTGGAGCCAAATAATAGTGTCAAATATTGGCGCCAAATATTGGTGCCAAATCTTGGCGCCAAATATTGGCGCTATTATTTGGTGATATTATGAATATTTGGCGCCAAAAAATATTTGGCAATATTATTTGGTGCTATTATTTGGCGGTATTATATTTTGCACTATTATATGGCGCTATTATTTTGCGCTATTATATGGCGCTAATATTTGGCGCTAATATTTCGCGCTAATATTTGGCGCTATTATATGGCGCTATTATTTGGCCCTATTAAATGGCGCTATAAATATATTGGCGCTATTATATGGCGCTGTTATATTTGGCGTTATGATTTGGGGCTATTATATGGCGCTATTATATGGTGCTAAAATTTGGCGCTATTATATTGCGCTATTATTTGGCGCTATTATATGGCGCTATTATTTGGCCCTATTAAATGGCGCTATGAATATATTGGCGCTATTATTAGCGCTATATATTGGTGCTATTATTTGGCGCTATTATATTTGGCGTTATTATATGGTGCTATGATTTGGTGCTATTATATGGTGCTATAATATGGCGATATTATATGGCGCCAATATTTGGTTCTATTATATGTCGATATTATTTGGCGCTATTATGTGGTGATATTATTTGGTGCTATTATCCGGGGCTATTATGTGGCGCTATTATATTTAACGCTATTATGTGGCGCTATTATTTGGCGCTATTATCTGGCGCTCTAATAAAGCGCTATTATATGACGCTAATATTTGGCGCTAATATTTGGCGTTATTATATGGCGCTATTATTTGGCCCTATTAAATGGTGCTATGAATATATTGGCGATATTATTGGCGCTATTGTTGGTGCTATTATTGGCGCTTTTATTGGCGCTATTATTGAATGTTTAAATATTGGCGCTATTATTTGGCTCAAAATAATAGCGCTAAAAATTTGCGTGATTATTGGTGCCATAATTTGACGTTATTATTGGTGCTATTATTTGGCGCTATTATTTGGTGCTATTATTTGGCGCTATTATAAATATTTGGCGCCAAAAAATCTTTGACGCTATTAAATGGGCTATTATTAGGCGCAATTATTTGGCACAATTATATGGCGCAATTATTTGGCATAATTATTTGGCGCTATTTATATATTTTTTGCCAAAAAATATTTGTCTCTATTATATGGCACTATTATTTGGCACTGTTATTAGGCGCAATTATTTTGCGCACTTATTTGGCGCTATTATTTAGTGCTATTATTTGGCGCTATTATTAGGCACAATTATTGTGCGCTATAAATATATTTGCCCTATTAATGGCCCTATGAATATATTGGCGCTATTATTGGCGATATTATTGGCAACATTATGAATATATTGGCGCTATTTTTTGTCGCTATTATTTGGCGCTAGGAATATATTGGTGCTATTATTGGTGCTATTATTTGGCGCTATTATTGGCGCTATTTTTTGGCGCTATTATGAATATTTGGCGCCAAAAAATATTTGGCACTATTATATGGCACTATTATTTGGCGCTATTATTTGGAGCTATTATTTGGCACAGTTATTTGGGGAAAAATATTTGGCGCAATTATTTGGCGCTATTATTATGCGCAATTATTTGGTGCTATTAATATATTGACGCTATTATGAATATTTGGCACTATTAATGAATGTTAAAATATTGGAGCTATTATTTGGCCTAATTATTTGACGTAATTATTTGGCACAATTATTTGGCGCTATTATTAGGCGCAATTATTTGGCGCTATAAATATATTGGCACTATTATGAATATTTGGCGCTATAAATATATTGGCACTGTTATGAATATTTGGCGCTATTATTGAATGTTAAAATATTGGCACTATTATTTGGCGCCAAATATTGGCACCAAATATTATTGGCGCCAAATATTGGCGCTATTATTTGGCGCTTTTATTGGTGCTATAATTTGGCACTATTATTTGGCGCTATAATGAATATTTGGCACCAAAAAATATTTGGCACTACTATAAATATATGGCGCCAAATATTTGGTGCTATTATGAATATTTGGCTCTATTATTTGGTGTCATTATTGGTGCTATTATTTGGCGCAATTATTTGGGGCTATTATTTGGCTCTATTATTTGGTGCTATTATATGGCGCTATTATATGACACTATTATATTGCACTATTATATGGCACTAATATTTGGCACTGTTATTTGGCCCTATTAAATAGCGCTATGAATATATTGGAAATATTATTGGTGCTATATATTAGCGCTATTATATTTGGAAGTATTACATAGCGCTATTATTTGGCGCTATTATATGGCGCTATTATATGGCGTCAATATTTGGTGCTATTATATGGCGTTATTATTTGCCGCTATTAAATGGCGCTATGAATATATTGGCGCTATTATTGGCGCTATACAATGGCGCTATAATTGGTGCTATTATTGGTGCTATTATGGGCGCTTTTATTAGCGCTTTTATTGAATGTTTAAATATTGGCGCTACTATTTGGCACAAAATAATAGCGCCAAATATTGGCGCCAAATATTAGCACCAAATATTGGCGCGATTATTGGCGCCATAATTTGACGCTATTGTTGGCGATATTATTTGGCACTATTATTTGGCAGTATTATGAATATTTAGCACCAAAAAATATTTGGCGCTATTATATGGTGCTATTATTAGGCGCAATTATTTGGCGCAATTATTTGGCGCAGTTATTTGGCGCAATTATTTGGCGCAATATATTGGCGCTATTTATATATTTTGCGCCAAAAAATATTTGGTGCTATAATTTAGCGCTGTTATTAGGTGCATTTATTTGGCACAATTATTTGGCGCAATTATTTGACGCAATTTTTTGGTGCAATTATTTGGCACTATTATTTTGCGCTATAAATTTATTGGCGCTATTATGAATAAATGGAACTATGAATATATTGGCTCTATTATTGGTGCTATTATTGGAATTATTATGAATATATTGGCGATATTATATATTGACGCTATTATGAATATATTGGCTGTATTATTTGGCGCTATGAATATATTGGTGCTATTATTGGCGCTATTATTTGGCGCTATTATTGGCGCTATTATTTGGCGCTATTTTCTTGGTGCTATTATGAATATTTGGCGCCAAAATATATTTGGCGCTATTATATAGCGCTGTTATTTGGCGGTATTATTTGGCGCAGTTATTTGGCCCAGTTATTTGGCGCAAATATTTGGCGCTATTATTTGGCGCTATTATTAGGCACAATTATTTGGTGCTATTAATATATTGGCACTATTATAAATATTTGGCGCTACTAATGAATGTTAAAATATTGGGGCTATTATTTGGCCCAAAATAATGGCGCCAAATATTGGTGCCAAATATTGGCGCCAAATATTGGCCTGATTATTGGCGCCATAATTTGGCGCTATTATTGGCGCTATTATTTGGTGCTATTATTTGGTACTATTATTTGTCGCTATTAAGAACATTTGGCGCCAAAAAAATATTTGGTGCTATTATATTGCACTATTATTTGGTGCTATTATTAGGCGCAATTATTTCGCGCAATTATTTAGAGCAATGTATTGGCGCTATTTATATATTTTGCGCCAAAAAATATTTGTGGCTATTATATGGCGCTATTATTTGGCGTTGTTATTAGGCGTAATTATTTTGCGCAATTATTTGGCGCAATTATTTGGCGCAATTTTTTAGCGCAATCATTTGGCGCAATTATTTGGCGCAATTATTTGGCGCAATTATTTTGCGCTATAAATATAGTGGCGCTAATATGAATAAATGGCACTATGAATATATTGGCGCTATGAATATATTAGCATAATTATTGGCGCTACTATTGGTACTATTATAATATATTGGTGCTATTATTTGGGGCTATTATATATTGGTGCTATTATTTGGCACTATGAATATATTGGCGCTATTATTGGCGCTATTATTTGGCACTATTATTAGCGCTATTATATGACACTATTTTTTGGCGCTATTTTTTGGCGCTATTATGAATATTTGGCGCCAAACAATATTTGGCGCTATTATATGTCGCAATTATTTGGCGCTATTATTAGGCAAAATTATTTGCCGCTATTAATATATTGGCGCTATTATGAATATTTGGCGCTATTTATTAATGTCAAAATATTGGGGCTATTTTTTGGCGCTATTATTTGACGCGAAATAATATTTGGTGCTATTATTGGCGCTATTAATATATAGGCGCTATTAAAATATTGGCGCTATTATGAATATTAAAATAACACTGAAAATATATTTGGCGCTATTATATTGAATGTTAAAATAACACTGAAAATATATTGAATGTTAAAATATTGGCGCTATTATGAATATTTGGAGCTATTAATGAAAGTTAAAATATTGGCGCTATTGTTTGGTTCTTTTGTTGGCGATATAATTTGGCGCTATTATTTGGCGCTATTATGAATATTTGGCGGAAAAAATATTTGACGTTACTATGAATATAAGGCACCAAATATTTGGCACTATTATGAATATTTGGCTCTATTATTTGGTGCTATTATTGGCGCCATTACTTGGCGTTATTATTTGGCAATATTATGAATATTTGTGCCAAATATTTGGTGCTATTATTTGGTGATATTATTTGGCGCTATTATTTGGCGCTATTATATTGGTGCTATTATTGGTGCTATATATGGCGCAAATATTGGCATTATTATTGGTGCTTTTATTGGCGCTTTTATTGGTGCTATTATTGAATGTTTAAATATTGGCGCTATTATTTGGCGCAAAATAATAGCGCCAAATATTGACGTGATTATTGGCCCCATAATTTGATGCTATTATTGGTGCTATTATTTGGCGCTATTATTTTGGCACTATTATTTGACACTATTATAAATATTTGGTGCTATTATATGGCGCTATTATTAGGCGCAATTATTTGGCCCAATTATTTGACGCAATTATTTGGCGCAATATATTGGCGCTATTTATATATTTTGCGCCAAGAAATATTTGGCGCTATTATATGGTGCTATCAATTGGCGCTGTTATTAGGCGCAATTATTTTGCGCAATTATTTGGAGCAATTATTTGGCGTAATTATTTGGCACAATTATTTGGCGCAATTATTTGACACTGTTATTCGGCGCTATTTTTAGGCGCAATTATTTTGCGCTGTAAATATATTGGCGCTATTATGAATAAATGGCGCTATGAATATATTGGTACTATAATTGGTGCAATTATTGGCACTATTATGAATATATTGGCGCTATTATTTGGCGCTATAATATACTGGCGTTATTATGAATATATTGGTGCTATTATTTGGCGCTATGAATATATTGGCGTTATTATTGGCGCTATTATTTGGTGCTATTATTGGCGCTATTATTTGGTGCTATTATTAATATTTGGTACCAAAAAATATTTGGCGCTATTATATGGTGCCATTATTTGGCACTATTATTTTGCGCTATTATTTGGCGTAGTTATTTGGCACTAATATTTGGCGCAAATATTTGGCGCTATTTTTTGGCGCTATTATTTGGCGTAATTATTTGGCGCTATTAATATATTGGCGCTATTATGAATAAAAGGCACTATGAATATATTAGCGCTATTATGAATAAAATGCGCTATGAATATATTTGGCGCTATTATTTGGCGCAATTATTTGGTGCTATAAATATATTGGCGATATTATGAATAAATGGCGGGATTAATATATTGGCGCTATTATTGGCACTATTATGAATATACTGGTGCTATTATATATTTTCGCTATTATGAATATATTGGTGCTATTATTTGGTGTTATGAATATATTGGCGCTATTATTGGTGCTTTTATTGGCGCTATTATATGGCGCTATTTTTTGACACTATTTTTGGGCGCTATTATGAAGATTTGGTGCCAAAAAACATTTGGCGCTATTATATGGCGCTATTATTTAGTGCTATTATTTGGCGCAGTTATTTGGTGCGGTTATTTGGCGCACTTATTTTGCTCTCTTATTTGGCGCTATTGTTAGGCGCAATTATTTGCCGCTATTAATATATGGCACTATTATGAATATTTGGCGCTATTAATGAATGTTAAAATATTGGCACTATTTTTTGGCGGTATTATTTGTCACAATTATTTGGCACCAAATAATATTTGGCGCTATTATTTGGCGCTATTATTAGTCGCAATTATCTGCCGCTATTAATATATTGACGCTATTATGAATATTTGGTGCTATTAATTAATGTTAAAATATTGGCGCTATTTTTTGACGCTGTTATTTGGCGTTATTATTTGGAGCTATTGTTGGCGCTATTAAAATACTGGCGCTATTAAAATATTGGCGCTATTATTAATATTAAAATAACACTAAAAATATATTTGGCGCTATTGTATTGAATGTTAAAATAACACAGAAAATATATTGAATGTTAAAATATTGGTGCTATTATGAATATTTGGCGCTATTGTTGAATGTTAAAATATTGGCGCTATTATTTGGCACCAAATAATAGCGCCAAATAATGGCGCCAAATATTATTGGTGCTAAATATTGGTGCTATTATTTGGGGCTTTTATTGGCGCTATAATTTGGCGCTATTATGAATA
Source organism: Viscum album (assembly GCA_963277665.1). NCBI lineage: Eukaryota > Viridiplantae > Streptophyta > Magnoliopsida > Santalales > Viscaceae > Viscum > Viscum album. The sequence continues at coordinate 907,908,317 of OY728127.1, read as the reverse complement.
TTTGGAGCCAAAAAATATTTGGTGCTACTATTAATATATGGCGCCAAAATATTTGCGCTATTATATCGCGCTATTATTTGGCGCTATTATATGGTTCTATTATATCCCGCTATTATATGGCGCTAATATTTGACGCTATTATATGGCGCTATTATTTGGTCCTATTAAATGGCGCTATGAATATATTGGCAATATTATTAGCGCTATTATTTTGCGCTATTATATTTTGCGCTACTATATGGCAATATTATTTAGCGCTTTTATATGGTGCTATTAGCGCTTTTATATGGTGCTATTATATGGCGCTATTATTGGTGCTTTTATTGGCGCTATTATTGAATGTTTAAATATTTGCGCGATTATTGGCGCCATAATTTGATGCTATTATTGGTGCTATTATTTGGCGCAATTATTTGACGAAATTATTTGGCACAATATATTGGCGCTATTTATATATTTTGCGCCAAAAAATATTTGGCGCTATTATATGGCGCTGTTATTAGGCGCAATTATTTTGTGCAATTATTTGGTGCAATTATTTGGCGCAATTATTTGGCACTATTATTTGGCGCTATTATAAGGCGCAATTATTTTGCGCTATGAATATATTGGCGCTATTATGAATAAATGGCGCTATGAATATATTGGCGCTATTATTTGCGCTATTATTGGTACTATTATGAATATATTAGTTCTATTGTTTGGGGCTATTATATATGGGCGCTATTATTTGGCACTATGAATTTATTGGCGGTATTATTGGCGCTATTATTTGGCGCTATTATTGGCGCTATTATATGACGCTATTTTTCGGCGCTATTTTTTGGCACTATTATGAATATTTGGTGCCAAAAAATATTTGGCGCAATTATTTGGTGCTATTATTAGGCTCAATTATTTGCCGTTATTAATATATTGGCGCTATTATGAATATTTGGGACTATTAATTAATGTGAAAATATTGGGGGTATTTTTTGGCGCTATTATTTGGCCCGAAAAAATATTTGAAGCTATTATTGGCGCTATTAAAATATAGGCGCTATTAAAATATTGGCGCTATTATGAATATTAAAATAACACTGAAAATATATTTGGCGTATTATATTGAATGTTAAAATAATACTGAAAATATATTGAATGTTAAAATAACACTGAAAATATATTGAATGTTAAAATATTGGCGCTATTATGAATATTTGGCGCTATTAATGAATATTAAAATATTGGCGCTATTATTTGGCACCAAAAAATAGCGCCAAATATAGGCGCCAAATATTAATCGTGCCAAATATTGGCGCCAAATATTGGGGCTATTATTGGCGCAATTATTTGGCGCTTTTGTTGGTGATATAATTTGGCGCTAATATTTGGCACTATTATGAATATTTGGGGGCAAAATATATTTGAGGCTACTATGAATATATGGCACCAAATATTTCACACTATTATGAATATTTGGCTCTATTATTTGGCGCTATTATTGGCGTTATTACTTGGCGCTATAATTTGGCGCTATTATGAATATTTGGTGCCAAATATTTGGTACTATTATTTGGTGATATTATTTGGCGCTATTATTTGACGCTATTATTTGGCGTTATTATATTTGGCACTATTATATGGCGCTATTATTTGGGCCTATTAAATGGGGCTATGAATATATTGGCGCTATTATTGGCGCTATATATTGGTGCTATTATTTGGTGCTATTATATTTGGTGCTATTATTTGGCACTATTATATGGTGCTATTATATAACGCTATTATATGGTGCTTATATTTAACTCTATTTTATGGCGCTATTAAATGGCGCTATGAATATATTGTTGCTATTATTGGTGCTATATATTGGCGCTATTATTGGCACTATTGTTGGTGCTTTTATTGGCGCTTTTATTTGCGCTATTATTGAATGTTTAAATATTAGTGCAATTATTTGGCGCAAAATAATAGTGTCAAATATTGGCGCCAAATATTGACGTGATTATTGGCCCCATAATATGACGCTATTATTGGTGCTATTATTTGGCGCTATTATTTTGGCGCTATTATTTGACACTATTATGAATATTTGGCGCTAAAAATTATTTGACACTATTATATGGCGCTATTATTAGGCCCAATTATTTGATGCAATTATTTGGCAAAATTATTTGGCGCAATATATTGGTGCTATTTATATATTTTGCACCAAAACATATTTGGTGCTATTATATGGTGCTATTATTTGGCGTTGTTATTAGGCGCAAGTATTTTGCGCAATTATTTGGAGCAATCATTTGGCGTAATTATTTGGCACAATTATATGGTGCAATTAATTGGCACTGTTATTTTGCATTATTGTTAGGCCCAATTATTTTGCGCTGTAAATATATTGGCACTATTATGAATAAATGGCGCAATAAATATATTGGCACAATTATTGACACTATTATGAATATATTTGTGCTATTATTTGGAGCTATTATATACTGGCGTTATTTTGAATATATTGGTGCTATTATTTGACGCTATGAATATATTGGCGTTATTATTGGCGTTATTATTTGGCGCTATTATTGGCGCTATTATTTGACGCTATTTTTTGGCGCTATTATGAATATTTGGCGCCAAAAAATATTTGGCTCTATTATATGGTGCTATTATTTGGCACTATTATTTGGCGCTATTATTTGGTGCAGTTATTTCATATTTGGCGCAAATACTTTGCGCTATTTTTTGGCGTTATTATTAGGCGCAATTATTTGGCGCTATTAATATATTGGCGCTATTATGAATATTTAGCGCTATTAATGAATGTTAAAATATCGGCTCTATTATTTAGCGCAATTATTTGGTGCAATTATTTGGCGCTATTATTTGGCGCAATTATTTGGTGCTATAAATATATTGGCACTATTATGAATAAATGGCGCTATAAATATATTGGCGCTATTATTGGAGCTATTATTGGCACTATTATAAATATATTTATACTATTATATATTTTCGCTATTATGAATATATTGGCACTATTATTTGGCGCTATGAATATATTGGTGCTATTATTGGCGCTATTATTTGGCGCTATTATTGGCGCTATTATATGATGCTATTTTCTGACGCTATTTTTTGGCGCTATTTTGAATATTTGGCGCCAAAAAACATCTAGCGCTATTATATGGCGCTATTATTTGGTGCTATTATTTGGCGCAGTTATTTGGTACAGTTATTTGGCACACTTATTTGGCTCTCTTATTTGGCGCTATTGTTAGGTGCAATTATTTGCTGCTATTAATATACTGGCGCTATTATGAATATTTGGCGCTAATAATGAATGTTAAAATATTGGCATTATTTTTTGGCGCTATTATTTGTCGCTATTATTTGGTGCCAAATAATATTTGGCGCTATTATTGGCGCTATTAAAATATTGGCGTAATTATGAATATTAAAATAGCATTGAAAATATATTTGGCGCTATTATATTTAATATTATAATAACACTGAAAAAATATTGAATGTTAAAATTTTGGTGCTATTATGAATATTTAGCACTATTGTTGAATGTTAAAATATTGACGCTATTATTTGGCGTCAAATAATAGCGCCAAATAATGGTGCCAAATATTATTGGTGCCAAATATTGGCACTATTATTTGGGGCTTTTATTGGCACTATAATTTGGAGCTATTATTTGGCGCAATTATGAATATTGGGAGCCAAAATATATTTGGTGCTGCTATGAATATGTGGCGCCAAATATTTGGCGATATTATGAATATTTGGCTCTATCATTTAGCACCATTATTTGCACTATTATTTGGCGCTATTATGAATATTTGGAACCTAATATTTGGTGCTATTATTTGGCAAGATTATTTGGTGCTATTATTTGGAACTATTATATTTTGCGCTATTATATCGCGCTATTATTTGGCGCTATTATATGGTTCTATTATATCACGCTATTATATGGCGCTAATATTTGGCACTATTATATGGCGCTATTATTTGGCCCTATTAAATGGCGCTATGAATATATTGGCAATATTATTGGCGCTATTATTTTGCGCTATTATATATTGTGCTACTATATGGCGCTTTTATTTAGCGCTCTTATATGGTGCTATTATATGGCGCCAATATTTGGTGTTATTATTGGCGCTATTTTTTGGCGCTATTATGAATATTTGGTGCCAAAAAATATTTGGCGCTATTATATGGTGCTATTATTTTGCACTATTATTTGGCGCTATTATTTGGCGTAGTTATTTGACGCTAATATTTGGCGCAAATATTTGGCGCTATTTTTTGGCGTTATTATTAGGCGCAATTTTTTGGCGCTATTAATATATTGGCGCTATTATGAATATTTAGCGCTATTAATGAATGTTAAAATATTGGGTCTATTATTTGGCGCAATTATTTGGCGCAATTATTTGGTGCTATTAATATATTGGAGCTATTATGAATAAATGGCACTATGAATATATTGGCGCTATTATTGGGGCTATTATTGGCACCATTATGAATATATTTGCAGTATTATATATTTTCTCTGTTATGAATATATTGGCGCTATTATTGGCGCTATTATTTGGCGCTATTATTGGCGCTATTATATGGCACTATTTTCTGACGCTATTTTTTGGCGCTATTATGAATATTTGGCGCCAAAAAACATTTGGCGCTATTATATGACGCTATTATTTGGTGCTATTATTTGGCGCATTTATTTGGTGCAGTTATTTGGCACACTTATTTGGCTCTCTTATTTGGCGCTATTATTAGGTGCAATTATTTGACGCTATTAATATATTGGCGCTATTATGAATATTTGGTGCTAATAATGAATGTTAAAATATTGACACTATTTTTTGGCGCTATTATTTGTCGCTATTATTTGGTGCCAAATAATATTTGGCGCTATTATTTGGCGCTATTATTGGCGCTATTAAAATATTGTTGCAATTATGAATATTAAAATAGCACTGAAAATATATTTGGCGTTATTATATTTAATATTAAAATAACACTGAAAAAATATTGAATGTTAAAATATTGGTGCTATTATGAATATTTGGCACTATTGTTGAATGTTAAAATATTGACGCTATTATTTGGCATCAAATAATAGCGCCAAATAATGGCGCCAAATATTATTGGTGCCAAATATTGGCACTATTATTTGGGGCTTTTATTGGCACTATAATTTGGCGCTATTATTTGGCGCAATTATGAATATTTGGAGCCAAAATATATTTGGTGCTGCTATGAATATATGGCGCCAAATATTTGGCGATATTATGAATATTTGGCTCTATTATTTGGCGCCATTATTTGCGCTATTATTTGGCGCTATTATGAATATTTGGAACCAAATATTTGGTGCTATTATTTGGCAAGATTATTTGGTGCTATTATTTGGAACTATTATATTTTGCGCTATTATATCGCGCTATTATTTGGCGCTATTATATGGTTCTATTATATCGCACTATTATATGACACTAATATTTGGCGCTATTATTTGGCCCTATTAAATGGCGCTATGAATATATTGGCAATATTATTGGCGCTATTATTTGGCGCTATTATATATTGTGCTACTATATGGCGCTATTATTTAGCGCTCTTATATGGTTCTATTATATGGCGCCAATATTTGGTGCTATTATATGGCGCTATTATTTGGTGCCAATATTTGGTGCAGTATTATTTGGTGCCAATATTTGGTGCAGTATTATTTGGTGCCAATATTTGGTGCAGTATTATTTGGTGCTATTATTTGGCGTAGTTATTTGGCACACTTATTTGGCGCAATTATTTGGCGCTATTGTTAGGCGCAATTATTTGGTGCTATTAATATATTGGCGCTATTATGAATATTTGGCACTATTAATGAATGTTAAAATATTGGGGCTGTTATTTGGTACAATTATTTAGCGCAATTATTTGGCGCAATTATTTGGGGCAATTATTAGGCGCTATAAATATATTGGCGCTATTATGAATAAATGGCGCTATGAATAAATTTGCGCTAATATTGGCACTATTATGAATATATTGGCGCTATTATTTGGTGCTATTATATATTGGTGCTATTATGAATATATTGGCGCTATTATTTGGCGCTCTGAATATATTGGCGCTATTATTGGCGCTATTATTTGGTGCTATTATTGGCGCTATTATATGACACTATTTTTTGGCGCTATTATGAATATTTGGATCCCAAAAATATTTGGCTCTATTATATGGCGCTATTATATGACACTATTATTTGGTGCTATTATTTGGTGCCAAAAAATATTTGGCGCTATTATATGGCGCTATTATTAGGCTTAATTATTTGGCACAATTATTTGGCACAATATATTGTCGCTATTAATATATTTTGCATCAAAAAATATTTAGCGCTATTATATGACGCTATTATTTGGCGCAATTATTTGACTCTATTATTTGGCACTATTATGAGACGCAATTATTTTGCGCTATAAATATATTGGCGCTATTATGAATAAATGGCGCTATGAATATATTAGCACTATTATTGGCACTATTATTGGCACTATTATGAATATAGTGGCGCTATTATTCGGCGCTATTATATATTGGCGCTATTATGAATATATTGGCACTATTATTTGGCGCTATGAATATATTGGCGCTATTATTGGCGCTATTATTTGGCGCTATTATTGGCGCTATTTGTTGGCACTATTATGAACATTTTGCGCCAAAAAATATTTGGCGCAAAAATATATAAATAGCGCCATATATTTAGCGCTATTATGAATATTTCGCTCTATTATTGAATGGTAATATATTGGCGCTATTATTTGGTGATATTATGAATATTTGGCACCAAAAATTATTTGGCGCTACTATGAATATATGGCGCCAAATATTTGGCACTATTATGAATATTTGGCTCTATTATTTGGCGCTAATGTTGGCGCTATAATTTGGCACTATTATTAATATTTGGCGCCAAATATTTGGTGCTATTATTTGATGATATTATTTAGAGCTTTTATTTGGTGCTATTATATTTTCCCTATTATATGGCGCTATTATTTGGGGCTATTATATGGCGCTAATGTTTGAGGCTATTATATGGCGCTAATATTTGGCGCTATTATATGGTGCTATTATTTGGCCCTATTAAATGGCGCTATGAATATATTGGAACTATTATTGACACTATATATTGGTACTATTATTTGGTGCTATTATATTTGGCGCTATTATATGGCGCTATGATTTGGCGCTATTATGTGGCGTTATTATATAGCGCTAATATTTGGCACTATTACGTGGTGCTATTATTTGGCGCTATTAAATGGTGCTATGAATATATCAGCGCTATTATTGGTGCTATTATTGGTGCTTTTATTGACGCTATTATTGAATGTTTAAATATTGGTGCTATTATTTGGTGCAAAATAATAGCGTCAAATATTGGCGTGATTATTGGCGCCATAATTTGATGCTATTATTGGTGCTATTATGTGGCGCTATTATGTATATTTGGCGCCAAAAATTTTTGGTGCTATTATATGGCGCTATTATTAGGCGCAATTATTTGAAGCAATTATTTGGCGCAATTATTTGGCGCAATTATTTGGAACAATTTTTTGGCACTATTTATATATTTTGCGCCAAAAAATATTTGGCGCTATTATATGGCGCTATTATTTGACCCTATTAAATGGCGCTATGAATATATTAGCGCTTTTATTGGCACTTTTATTGGCGCTATATATTGGTGCTATTATTTGGCGTTATTATATTTCGCTCTATTATATGGCGCTATTATTTGGCGCTATTATATGACGCTATTATTGAGGTTGTTATTGGCACTTTTATTGGCGCTATTATTGAATGTTTAAATATTGGCGCTATTATTTGGTGCTATTATTTGGCGCTATTATTTGACACTATTATATTATTTGGCACCAAAAAATATTTGGTGCTATTATATGGTGCAATTATTTGGCGCTATTATTAGGCGCAATTATTTGGCACAATTATTTGGCGTAATTATTTGGCGCAATTATTTGGTGCAATATTTTGGCGCTATTTATATATTTAGCGCCAAAAAATATTTGGCACTATTATATGGCGCTATTATTTGGTGGAATTATTTGGCGCGATTATTAGGCACAATTACTTTGCGCTATAAATAAATTGGTGCTATTATGAATAAATGGCGCTATGAATATATTGGCGCTATTATTGGCGCAATTATTGGCACTATTATGAATATATTGGCGCTATTATTGGCACAATTATTGGCACTATTATAAATATATTGGCGCTATTATTTGACGCTATTATATATTGGCGCTATTATAAATATATTGGCGCTATTATATGGCGCTATTAGTTGGCGCAGTTATTTGGCGCAAATTTTTGGCGCACTTATTTGGCGCTATTATTTGGTGCAATTATTAGGCGCAATTATTTGCCTCTATTAATATATTGGTGCTGTTATAAATATTTTGTGCTATTAATTAATGGGAAAATATTGGGGCTATTATTTGACGCCATTATTTGGCGCCAAATAATATTTGACGCTATTATTGGCGCTATTAAAATATCGGCGCTTTTAAAATATTGGCGCTATTATGAATATTAAAATGACACTGAAAATATATTTGGCGCTATTATATTGAATGTTAAAATAACACTGAAAATATATTGAATGCTAAAATATTGGCGCTATTATGAATATTTGGCACCATTATTGAATGTTAAAATATTGGCGCTTTTTTTTGGCCCCAAATAAAAGCGCCAAATATTGACGCTATTATTGACGCAATTATTTGGCGCTTTTATTGGCGATATAATTTGGTGCTATTATTTGACACAATTATGAATATTTGGTGCCAAATAATATTTGGCGCTATTATGAATATGTGGCGCCAAATATTTGGCCCTATTATGAATATTTGGCTCTATTATTTGGCACTCTTATTGGTGCTATTATTTGGCGCTATTATTGGGCACTATTATGAATATTTGGCAGCAAATATTTAGTGCTATTATTTGGGGATATTATTTGGCACTATTATTTGACGCTATTATATTTTGCGCTATTATATGGCGCTATTATTTGGCACTATTATAAGGAACTAATATTTGGCGCTATTATATGGCACTAATATTTGGCGCTATTATATGGCCCTATTATATGGCGCAATTATTTGGTGCTATTATGAATATTTGGCACCAAAAAATAGTCGGCGCTACTATGAATATATGGCGCCAAATATTTGGTGCTATTATGAATATTTGGCTCTATTATTTGGCGCTATTATTTGGCACCAAATATTGGCATGATTATTGGCGCCATAATTTGACGCTATTATTGGCGCTATTATTTGGCGCTATTATTTTGCGCTATTATTTGGTGCTATTATGAATATTTGGCGTCAAAAAATATTTGGCTCTATTATATGGCGCTATAATTTGGCACAATTATTTGGCGCAATTATTTGGTGCAATATATTGGCGCTATATATTGGCGCGATTATTTGGCGCAATTATTTGGCGAAATTATTTGGTGCAATATATTGGTGCTATTTATATATTTTTCGCCAAAAAATATTTGGCGCTATTTTATGGGGATATTATTTGGCGCTGTTATTAGGCGCTGTTATTAGGCGCAATTATTTGGCGCAATTATTTGGCGCAATTATTTGGCGCAATTATTTGGTGCTATTATTAGGCGCAATTATTTTGCGCTATAAATATATTGGCGCTATTATGAATAAATGGCGCTATGAATATATTGGCGCTATTATTGGCACTATTGTTGGCACTATTATGAATATATTGGCACAATTATTTGGAGCTATTATATATTGGGGCTATTATTTGGCACTATGAATATATTGGCGCTATTATTGGCGCTATTTTTCGGCCCTATTTTTTGGTGCTATTATTGGTGCTATTTTTTTGTGCTATTTTTTGGTGCTATTTTTTGGCGCTATTTTTTGGAGCTATTATGAATATTTGGTGCCAAAAAATATTTGGCGCTATTGTTTGGTGGAATTATTTGGTGCTATTATTTGGCGCTAATATTAGGCACACTTATTTGGCGCTATGAATATATTGGCGTTATTATTGGCGCTATTATTTGGCGCTATTATTGGCGCTATTATTTGACGCTATTTTTTGGCGCTATTATGAATATTTCGTGCCAAAAAATATTTGGCGCTATTATATGGTGCTATTATTTGGCACTATTATTTGGCGCTATTATTTGGCGCAGTTATTTCATATTTGGCACAAATATTTGGCGCTATTTTTTGGCCTTATTATTAGGCGCAATTATTTGGCGCTATTAATATATTGGCGCTATTATGAATATTTAGCGCTATTAATGAATGTTAAAATATTGGCTCTATTATTTGTCGCAATTATTTGGTGCAATTATTTGGCGCTATTATTTGGCGCAATTATTTGGTGCTATAAATATATTGGCGCTATTATGAATAAATGGCGCTATGAATATATTGGCGCTATTATTGGAGCTATTATTAGCACTATTATGAATATATTTGTACTATTATATATTTTCGCTATTATGAATATATTGGCGCTATTATTTGGCGCTATGAATATATTGGTGCTATTATTGGCGCTATTATTTGGCGCTATTATTGGCGCTGTTATATGACGCTATTTTCTGACGCTATTTTTTGGCGCTATTTTGAATATTTGCTGCCAAAAAACATCTAGTGCTATTATATGGCGCTATTATTTGGTGTTATTATTTGGCGCAGTTATTTGGTACAGTTATTTGGCACACTTATTTGGCTCTCTTATTTGGCGCTATTATTAGGTGCAATTATTTGCCGCTATTAATATATTGGCGCTATTATGAATATTTGGCGCTAATAATGAATGTTAAAATATTGACATTATTTTTTGACGCTATTATTTGTCGTTATTATTTGGTGCCAAATAATATTTGGCGCTATTATTGGCGCTATTAAAATATTGGCGCAATTATGAATATTAAAATAGCACTGAAAATATATTTGGCGCTATTATATTTAATATTAAAATAACACTGAAAAAATATTGAATGTTAAAATATTGGTGCTATTATGAATATTTGGCACTATTGTTGAATGTTAAAATATTGACGCTATTATTTGGCGTCAAATAATAGCGCCAAATAATGGTGCCAAATATTATTGGTGCCAAATATTGGCACTATTATTTGGGGCTTTTATTGGCACTATAATTTGGCACTATTATTTGGCGCAATTATGAATATTTGGAGCCAAAATATATTTGGTGCTGCTATGAATATATGGCGCCAAATATTTGGCGATATTATGAATATTTGGCTCTGTTATTTAGCGCCATTATTTGCGCTATTATTTGGCGCTATTATGAATATTTGGAACCAAATATTTGGTGCTATTATTTGGCAAGATTATTTGGTGCTATTATTTGGAACTATTATATTTTGCGCTATTATATCGCGCTATTATTTGGCGCTATTATATGGTTCTATTATATCACGCTATTATATGGCGCTAATATTTGGCACTATTATATGGCGCTATTATTTGGCCCTATTAAATGGCGCTATGAATTTATTGGCAATATTATTGGCGCTATTATTTTGCGCTATTATATATTGTGCTACTATATGGCGCTTTTATTTAGCGCTCTTATATGGTGCTATTATATGGCGCCAATATTTGGTGTTATTATTGGCGCTATTATGAATATTTGGTGCCAAAAAATATTTGGTGCTATTATATGGTGCTATTATTTGGCACTATTATTTGACGGTATTATTTGGCGCAGTTATTTGGCGCTAATATTTGGCGCAAATATTTGGCGCTATTTTTTGGCGTTATTATTAGGCGCAATTTTTTGGCGCTATTAATATATTGTTGCTATTATGAATATTTAGCGCTATTAATAAATGTTATAATATTGGGTCTATTATTTGGCGCTATTATTTGGCGCTATTATTTGGCACAATTATTTAGTGCTATAAATATATTGGTGCCATTATGAATAAATGGCGCTATGAATATATTGGCGCTATTATTGGGGCTATTATTGGCACTATTATGAATATATTTGCAGTATTATATATTTTCGCTATTATGAATAAATTGGCGCTATTATTTGGCGCTATGAATATATTGGCGCTATTATTAGCGCTATTATTTGGCGCTTTTATTGGCACTATTATATGACACTATTTTCTGACGCTATTTTTTGGCGCTATTATGAATATTTGGCGCCAAAAAACATTTGGCGCTATTATATGACGCTATTATTTGGTGCTATTATTTGGCGCATTTATTTGGTGCAGTTATTTGGCACACTTATTTGGCTCTCTTATTTAGCGCTATTAATAGGTGCAATTATTTGACGCTATTAATATATTGGCGCTATTATGAATATTTGGTGCTAATAATGAATGTTAAAATATTGACACTATTTTTTGGCGCTATTATTTGTCGCTATTATTTGGTGCCAAATAATATTTGGCGCTATTATTTGGCGCAATTATTGGCGCTATTAAAATATTGGTGCAATTATGAATATTAAAATAGCACAGAAAATATATTTGGCGCTATTATATTTAATATTAAAATAACACTGAAAAAATATTGAATGTTAAAATATTGGTGCTATTATGAATATTTGGCACTATTGTTGAATGTTAAAATATTGACGCTATTATTTGGCGTCAAATAATAGCGCCAAATAATGGCGCCAAAAAATGGCACCAAATATTATTGGTGCCAAATATTGGCACTATTATTTGGGGCTTTTATTGGCACTATAATTTGGCGCTATTATTTGGCGCAATTATGAATATTTGGAGCCAAAATATATTTGGTGCTGCTATGAATATATGGCGCCAAATATTTGGCGATATTATGAATATTTGGCTCTATAATTTAGCGCCATTATTTGCGCTATTATTTGGCGCTATTATGAATATTTGGAACCAAATATTTGGTGCTATTATTTGGCAAGATTATTTGGTGCTATTATTTGGAACTATTATATTTTGCGCTATTATATCGCGCTATTATTTGGCGCTATTATATGGTTTTATTATATCGCGCTATTATATGGCACTAATATTTGGCGCTATTATTTGGCCCTTTTAAATGGTGCTATGAATATATTGGCAATATTATTGGCGCTATTATTTGGCGCTATTATATATTGTGCTACTATATGGCGCTATTATTTAGCGCTCTTATATGGTGCTATTATATGGCGCTATTATATGGCGCCAATATTTGGTGCTATTATATGGCGCTATTATTTGGTGCCAATATTTGGTGCAGTATTATTTGGTGCCAATATTTGGTGCAGTATTATTTGGTGCCAATATTTGATGCAGTATTATTTGGTGCTATTATTTGGCGTAGTTATTTGGCACACTTATTTGGCGCAATTATTTGGCGCTATTGTTAGGCGCAATTATTTGGTGCTATTAATATATTGGCACTATTATGAATATTTGGCTCTATTAATGAATGTTAAAATATTGGGGCTGTTATTTGGTACAATTATTTGGCGCAATTATTTAGCGCAATTATTTGGGGCAATTATTAGGCGCTATAAATATATTGGCGCTATTATGAATAAATGGCGCTATGAATATATTTGCGCTAATATTGGCACTATTATGAATATATTGGCGCTATTATTTGGCGCTATTATATATTGGTGGTATTATGAATATATTGGTGCTATTATTTGGCGTTCTGAATATATTTGCGCTATTATTGGCGCTATTATTTGGTGCTATTATTGGCGCTATTATATAACACTATTTTTTGGCGCTATTATTAATATTTGGATCCCAAAAATATTTGGCTCTATTATATGGCGCTATTATATGACACTATTATTTGGCGCTATTATTTGGCCCCAAAAAATATTTAGCGCTATTATATGGCGCTATTATTAGGCTTAATTATTTGGCACAATTATTTGGCACAATATATTGTCGCTATTAATATATTTTGCATCAAAAAATATTTAACGCTATTATATGGCGCTATTATTTGGCGCAATTATTTGACTCTATTATTTGGCACTATTGTGAGGCGCAATTATTTTGTGCTATAAATATATTGGCGCTATTATGAATAAATGGCGCTATGAATATATTAGCACTATTATTGGCGCTATTATTGGCACTATTATGAATATAGTGGCGCTATTATTGGCACTATTATGAATATAGTGGCGCTATTATATATTGGCGCTATTATGAATATATTGGCACTATTATTTGGTGCTATGAATATATTGGCGCTATTATTGGCGCTATTTGTTGGCACTATTATGAACATTTTGCGCCAAAAAATATTTGGCGCAAAAATATATAAATAGCGCCATATATTTAGCGCTATTATGAATATTTCGCTCTATTATTGAATGGTAATATATTGGCGCTATTATTTGGCGATATTATGAATATTTGGCACCAAAAATTATTTGGCGCTACTATGAATATATGGCGCCAAATATTTGGCGCTATTATGAATATTTGGCTCTATTATTTGGTGCTAATGTTGGCGCTATAATTTGGCACTATTATTAATATTTGGCGCCAAATATTTGGTGCTATTATTTGGCGATATTATTTGGAGCTTTTATTTGGCGCTATTATATTTTCCCTATTATATGGCGCTATTATTTTGGTCTATTATATGGCGCTAATATTTGAGGCTATTATATGGCGCTAATATTTGGCGCTATTATATGGCGCTATTATTTGGCCCTATTAAATGGCGCTATGAATATATTGGCACTATTATTGACACTATATATTGGTACTATTATTTGGTGCTATTATATTTGGCGCTATTATATGGTGCTATGATTTGGCGCTATTATGTGGCGTTATTATATAGTGCTAATATTTGGCACTATTACATGGCGCTATTATTTGGCGCTATTAAATGGTGCTATGAATATATCAGCGCTATTATTGGTGCTATTATTGGTGCTTTTATTGACGCTATTATTAAATGTTTAAATATTGGTGCTATTATTTGGCGCAAAATAATAGCGTCAAATATTGGCGTGATTATTGGCGCCATAATTTGATGCTATTATTGGTGCTATTATTTGGCGCTATTATTTGGCGCTATTATGAATATTTGGCGCCAAAAATTTTTGGTGCTATTATATGGCGCTATTATTAGGCGCAATTATTTGAAGCAATTATTTGGCGTAATTATTTGGCGCAATTATTTGGAATAATTTTTTGGCACTATTTATATATTTTGCGCCAAAAAATATTTGGCACCATTATATGGCGCTATTATTTGGCTCTATTAAATGGCGCTATTATTATATTTGCGCTTTTATTGGCACTTTTATTGGCGCTATATATTGGTGCTATTATTTGGCGTTATTATATTTCGCTCTATTATATGGCGCTATTATATGGCGCTATTATTGAGGTTGTTATTGGCACTTTTATTGGCGCTATTATTGAATGTTTAAATATTGGCGCTATTATTTGGCGCAAAATAATTGCGCCAAATATTGGCGCGATTATTGGCGCCATAATTTGACGCTGTTATGGGCGCTATTATTTTGTGCTATTATTTGACGCTATTATTTGACACTATTATAATATTTGGCGTCAAAAAATATTTGGTGCTATTATATGGCGGAATTATTTGGCGCTATTATTAGGCGCAAGTATTTGGCACAATTATTTGGCGTAATTATTTGGCGCAATTATTTGGTGCAATATTTTGGCGCTATTTATATATTTAGCGCCAAAAAATATTTGGCGCTATTATATGGCGCTATTATTTGGTAGAATTATTTGGCGCGATTATTAGGCACAATTATTTTGCGCTATAAATAAATTGGTGCTATTATGAATAAATGGCGCTATGAATATATTGGCGCTATTATTGGCGCAATTATTGGCACTATTATGGATATATTGGCGCTATTATTGGCACAATTATTGGCACTATTATAAATATATTGGTGCTATTATTTGGCGCTATTATATATTGGTGCTATTATAAATATATTGGCACTATTATATGGCGTTATTATTTGGCACAGTTATTTGGCGCAAATTTTTGGCGCACTTATTTGGCGCTATTATTTGGCGCAATTATTTGGCCCAATTATTTGATGCAATTATTTGGCAAAATTATTTGGCGCAATATGTTGGCGCTATTTATATATTTTGCACCAAAACATATTTGGCGCTATTATATGGTGCTATTATTTGGCGTTGTTATTAGGCGCAATTATTTTGCGCAATTATTTGGAGCAATCATTTGGCGTAATTATTTGGGACAATTATATGGCGCAATTAATTGGCACTGTTATTTTGCACTATTATTAGGCCCAATTATTTTGCGCTGTAAATATATTGGCGCTATTATGAATAAATGGCGCTATGAATATATTGGCACAATTATTGACACTATTATGAATATATTTGCGCTATTATTTGGAGCTATTATATACTGGCGTTATTTTGAATATATTGGCGCTATTATTTGGCGCTATGAATATATTGGCGTTATTATTGGTGCTATTATTTGGCGCTATTATTAGCGCTATTATTTGACGCTATTTTTTGGTGCTATTATGAATATTTGGTGCCAAAAAATAATTGGCGCTATTATATGGTGCTATTATTTGGCACTATTATCTGGCGCTATTATTTGGCGCTATGAAAATATGGGCGCTATTATTTGGCGCTATGAATATATTGGTGCTATTATTGGCGCTATTATTTGGCGCTATTATTGGCGCTATTATATGGCGCTATTTTCTGACGCTGTTTTTTGGCGCTATTTTGAATATTTGGCGCCAAAAAACATCTAGCGCTATTATAGGGCGCTATTATTTGGTGCTATTATTTGGCGTAGTTATTTGGTACAGTTATTTGGCACACTTATTTGGCTCTCTTATTTGGCGCTATTATTAGGTGCAATTATTTGCCGCTATTAATATATTGGTGCTATTATGAATATTTGGCGCTAATAATGAATGTTAAAATATTGGCATTATTTTTTGGCGCTATTATTTGTCGCTATTATTTGGTGCCAAATAATATTTGGCGCTATTATTGGTGCTATTAAAATATTGGCGCAATTATGAATATTAAAATAGCACTGAAAATATATTTGGCGCTATTATATTTAATATTAAAATAACACTGAAAAAATATTGAATGTTAAAATATTGGTGCTATTATGAATATTTGGCACTATTGTTGAATGTTAAAATATTGACGCTATTATTTGGCGTCAAATAATAGCGCCAAATAATGGTGCCAAATATTGGCACTATTATTTGGGGCTTTTATTGGCACTATAATTTGGCGCTATTATTTGGCGCAATTATGAATATTTGGAGCCAAAATATATTTGGTGCTGCTATAAATATATGGCGCCAAATATTTGGCGATATTATGAATATTTGGCTCTATTATTTAGCACCATTATTTGCGCTATTATTTGGCGCTATTATGAATATTTGGAACCAAATATTTGGTGCTATTATTTGGAAAGATTATTTGGTGCTATTATTTGGAACTATTATATTTTGCGCTATTATATCACGCTATTATTTGGCGCTATTATATGGTTCTATTATATCACGCTATTATATGGCGCTAATATTTGGCACTATTATATGGCGCTATTATTTGGCCCTATTAAATGGCACTATGAATATATTGGCAATATTATTGGTGCTATTATTTTGCGCTATTATATATTGTGCTACTATATGGCGGTATTATTTAGCGCTCTTATATGGTGCTATTATATGGCGCTATTATATGGCGCCAATATTTGGTGCTATTATATGGCGCTATTATTTGGTGCCAATATTTGGTGCAGTATTATTTGGTGCCAATATTTAGTGCAGTATTATTTGGTGCCAATATTTGGTGCCAATATTTGGTGCAGTATTATTTGGTGCTATTATTTGGCGCAGTTATTTGGCACACTTATTTGGCATAATTATTTGGCGCTATTGTTAGGCGCAATTATTTGGTGCTATTAATATATTGGCGCTATTATGAATATTTGGCGCTATTAATGAATGTTAAAATATTGGGGCTGTTATTTGGTACAATTATTTGGCGCAATTATTTGGGGCAATTATTAGGCGCTATAAATATATTGGCGCTATTATGAATAAATGGCGCTATGAATATATTTGCGCTAATATTGGCACTATTATGAATATATTGGCGCTATTATTTGGCGCTATTATATATTGGCGCTATTATGAATATATTTGCGCTATTATTTGGCGCTCTGAATATATTGGCGCTATTATTGGCGCTATTATTTGGTGCTATTATTGGCGCTATTATATGACACTATTTTTTGGCGCTATTATGAATATTTGGATCCCAAAAATATATGGTTCTATTATATGGCGCTATTATATGGCACTATTATTTGGCGCTATTATTTGGCGCCAAAAAATATTTGGCGCTATTATTAGGCTTAATTATTTGGCACAATTATTTGGCACAATATATTGTCGCTATTAATATATTTTGCATCAAAAAATATTTAGCGCTATTATATGGCGCTATTATTTGGCGCAATTATTTGGCACTATTATGCGGCGCAATTATTTTGCGCTATAAATATATTGGCGCTATTATGAATAAATGGCGCTATGAATATATTAGCACTATTATTGGCGCTATTATTGACACTATTATGAATATAGTGGCGCTATTATTGGCACTATTTTGAATATAGTGGCGCTATTATTTGGCGCTATTATATATTGGCGCTATTATGAATATATTGGCACTATTATTTGGCGCTATGAATATATTGGCGCTATTATTGGCGCTATTATTTGGCGCTATTTTTGGCGCTATTTGTTGGCACTACTATGAATATTTTGCGCCAAAAAATATTTGCCGCAAAAATATATAAATAGCGCCATATATTTAGCGCTATTATGAATATTTCGCTCTATTATTGAATGGTAATATATTGGCGCTATTATTTGGCGATATTATGAATATTTGGCACCAAAAATTATTTGGCGCTACTATGAATATATGGCGCCAAATATTTGGCGCTATTATGAATATTTGGCTCTATTATTTGTCGCTATTTTTTTGCGCTATTATTTGGCGCTATTATTTGGCACCAAATAATATTTGGCGCTATTATTTGGCCCTATTATTGGCGCTATTAAAATATTGGCGTTATTATGAATATTAAAATAACACTGAAAATATATTTGGCGCTATTTTTTTGAATGTTAAAATAACATTGAAAATAAATTGAATGTCAAAATATTGGCGCTATTATGAATATTTGGCGCTATTATTGAATGTTTAAGTATTGGCGCTATTATTTGGTGCCAAATAATAGCGCCAAATATTGGCGCCAAATATTATTGGGGCCAAATATTGGTGCTATTATTGGCACTATTATTTGACGCTTTTATTGGCGCTATAATTTGACACTATTATTTGGCGCTGTTATGAATATTTGGAGAAAAAAAATATTTGGCCCTACTATGAATATATGGCGCCAAATATTTGGCGCTATTATGAATATTTGGCTCTATTATTTGGCGCAATTATTGGCAGTATTATTTTGCGATATTATGAACATTTGGCGCCAAATATTTGGTGCTATTACTTGGTGATATTATTTGGCGCTATTATTTGGCGCTATTATTTGGCTCTATTATATTTGGCGCTATTATATGGCGCTATTATTTGGCTTTATTATATGGTGCTATTATATGGCCCTAATATTTGGCGCTATTATATGGCGCTATTATTTGGCCCTATTAAATGGCGCTATGAATATATTGGCGCTATTATTTGCATTATATATTTGCACGATTATTTGGCGCTATTATATTTGGAGCTATTATATGGCACTATTATTTGGCGCTATTATATGGCACTATGAATATATTGGCGCTATTATATGGCGCTAATATTTAGTGCTATTATATGGCACTATTATTTGGCGCTATTATTTGGCGCTATGAATATATTGGCGCTATTATTGGCGCTATTATTGAATTTTTAAATATTGGCGCTATTATTTGGTGCAAAATAATAGCGCCAAATATTGGCACAATTATTGGTTCCATAATTTGATGCTATTATTGGTGCTATTATTTGGCGCAATTATTTGACGAAATTATTTGGCACAATATATCGGCGCTATTTATATATTTTGTGCCAAAAAATATTTGGCTGTATTATATGGTGCTATTATTTGGCGCTGTTATTAGGTGCAATTATTTTGCGCAATTATTTGGCGCAATTATTTGGCG
This sequence comes from Viscum album, assembly GCA_963277665.1. NCBI lineage: Eukaryota > Viridiplantae > Streptophyta > Magnoliopsida > Santalales > Viscaceae > Viscum > Viscum album. The sequence continues at coordinate 907,887,983 of OY728127.1, read as the reverse complement.
CAATTATTTGGCGCTTTTATTTGGCGCTATTATTTGGCGCTATTATTAGGCGCAATTATTTTGCGCTATGAATATATTGGCGCTGTTATGAATAAATGGTGTTATGAATATATTGGCGCTATTATTGGCACTATTATGAATATTTTGGCGCTATTATTTGATGCTATTATATATTGGCGCAATGAATATATTGGCGCTATTATTTGCGCTATTATTTGGCGCTATTATTGGAGCTATTATTTTGTGCTTTTTTTTGGCACTATTTTTGGGTGCTATTATGAATATTTGGCGCCAAAAAATATTTGGTGCTATTATTTGGTGGTATTATTTGGCGCTATTATTTGGCACAGTTATTTGGTGCAAATATTTGGCGCATTTATTTGGCGATATTATTTGGAGCAATTATTAGCCGCAATTATTTGGCGCTATTAATATATTGGCGATATTATGAATATTTGGCACTATTAATGAATGTTAAAATATTGGCGCCTTTATTTGACGCAATTATTTAGCGCAATTATTTGGCGCTATTATTCGGCGTTTTTATTAGGCGCAATTATTTGGCGCTATAAATATATTGGCGCTATTATTAGCACTATTATGAATATACTGGCGCTATTATTGGCGCTATTATATGTCGCTATTTTTTGGCGCTATTATTTGGTGCTATTATGAATATTTGGCACCAAAAAATATTTGGCGCTATTATTTGGCGCAGTTATTTAGAGAAAATATTTGGCGTGTTTATTTGGCGCTATTATTTGGCGTTATTATTAGGCGTAATTATTTGCCGCTCTTAATATATTGGCGCAATTATGAATATTTGGTGCTATTAATGAATGTTAAAATATTGGCGCTATTATTTGGTGCTATAATTTGGTGCCAAATAATATTTGGAGCTATTATTTAGCGCTATTATTGGCGCTATTAAAATATTGGCGCTAATATGAATATTAAAATAACAGTGAAAATGTACATGGCGCTATTATATTGAATGTTAAAATAACACTGAAAATATATTGAATGTTAAAATATTGGCACTATTATGAATATTTGGTGCTATTAAATAATAGCGCCAAATTTGGCGCCAAATCTTGGTGCTATTATTGGCGCTATTATTTGGCGCTTTTATTAGCGCTATAATTTGGCGCTATTATGAATATTTGGCTCTAAAAAATATTAGGCGCTACTATGAATATTTGGCGCCAAATATTTGGCGCTATTATGAATATTTGGCTCTATTTTTTGGTGCCATTATTGGCGCTATTATTTGGCGCTATTATGAATATTTGGCGCCAAATATTTGGGGCTATTATTGGGCGAAATTATTTGGCGCTATAATTTGACACTATTATTTGGCGCTATTATATTTGAGGCTATTATATGGCGCTAATATTTGGCACTATTATATGGCGCTATTATTTGGCGCTATTAAATGGCGCTATGAATATATTGGCGCTATTATTGGTGCTATATATCGGTGCTATTATTTGGCGCTATTATATTTGGCGGAATTATATGGCGCTATTATTTGGCACGATTATATGGCGCCATTATGTGACGCTATTATATGGCGCTAATATTTGGCGCTATTATATTGCGATATTATTTGACCCTATTAAATGGTGCTATGAATATATTGGCGCTATTATTTGCGCTATATATTGGCAATATTATTGGCGCTATTATTGGTGCTGTTGTTGGCGCTTTTATTGGTGCTATTATTGAATGTTTATATATTGGCGCTATTATTTGGCGCTATTGTGAACATTCGGCGCCAAAAATTATTTAGTGCTACTATACGGTGCTATTATTTTGCGATATTATTAGGCATAATTATTTGGCGCAATTATTTGGCGCTTCTATTTGGCGCAATATATTGGTGCTATTTATATATTTTGCGCCAAAAAATATTTGGCGCTATTATATGGCGCTATTATTTGGTGCTTTTATTAGGCGCAATTATTTTGCGCTATAAATATATTGGCGCTATTATGAATAAATGGTGCTAATATTATATTAGTGCAATTATTGGCGCTATTATTGGTACTATTATGAATATAGTGGCGCTATTATATATTGGCGCTACTATGAATATATTGGCGCTATTATTTGGCGCTATGAATATATTGGCGCTATTATTGGCACTATTATTTGGCACTATTATTGGGGCTATTATAAATATTTGGCGCAAAAAAATATTTGGCGCTATTATTTGGCGCTATTATTTGGCGTAGTTATTTGGCGCAAATATTTGGCGTAGTTATTTGGCGCTATTATTTGGTGTTATTTTTAGACGCAATTATTTACCGCTATTAATATATTGGCGCTATTATAAATATTTTGCGCTATTAATTAATGTTAAAATATTGGCGCTATTTTTTGGCGATATTATTTGGCGCTATTATCTGGCGCCAAATAATATTTGGCGCTATTATTTTTTGATATTATTGGCGCTATTAAAATATCGATGCCATTAAAATATTGGTGATATTATAAATATTAAAATAACACGAAAAATATATATGGCGCTATTATATTGAATGTCAAAATAACACTGAAAATATATTGAATATTAAAATATTGGCAGTATTATGAATATTTTGCGCTATTATTGAATGTTAATATATTGGCTCTATTATTTGGCGCCAAATAATAGCGCCAAATATTGGTGCCAAAAGTTGGTGCCAAATATTGGCACAAATATTGGCGCTATTATTTGGCGATATTATGAATATTTGGCGCCAAAAAATATTTGGCAATATTATTTGGTGCTATTATTTGGTGCTATTATATTTTGCGCTATTATATGGCGCTATTATTTTGCGCTATTATATGGCGCTAATATTTGGTGCTAATATTTGGCGCTAATATTTGGCTCTATTATATGGCGCTATTATTTGGCCCTATTAAATGGCGCTATGAATATATTGGCACTATTATTGGCGCTATATGTTGGTGCTATTATTTGGCACTATGAATATATTGGTGCTATTATTGGCGCTATTATTTGGCACTATTATTGGCGCTATTATATGACGCTATTTTTTGGCGCTATTTTTTGGCACTATTATGAATATTTTCGGCTAAAAAATATTTGGCGCTATTATATGTCGCAATTATTTGGCGCTATTATTAGGCGAAATTATATGCCGCTATTAATATATTAGCGCTATTATGAATATTTGGCGCTATTAATTAATGTCAAAATATTGGGGCTATTTTTTGGTGCTATTATTTTGCGCTATTATTGGTGCTATTAATATATAGGCGCTATTAAAATATTGGCGCTATTATGAATATTAAAATAACACTGAAAATATATTTGGTGCTATTATATTGAATGTTAAAATAACACTGAAAATATATTGAATGTTAAAATATTGGCGCTATTATGAATATTTGGCGCTATTAATGAATGTTAAAATATTGGCACTATTATTTGGTGCTTTTGTTGGTGATATAATTTGGCGCTATTATGAATATTTGGTGGAAAAAATATTTGACGCTACTACGAATATAAGGCGCCAAATATTTGGCGCTATTATGAATATTTGGCTCTATTATTTGGCGCTATTATTGGCGCTATTACTTAACGCTATTATTTGGCGCTATTATGAATATTTGGTGCCAAATATTTGGTGCTATTATTTGGTGATATTATTTGACGCTATTATTTGGCGCTATTATTTGGCGCTATTATATTTGGCGCTATTTTATGGCGGTATTATTTGGCGCTATTATATGGCACTAATATTTGACGCTATTATATGGTGCTAATATTTGGCGCTATTATATGGCGCTATTATTTGGCCCTATTAAATGGCGCTATGAATATGCCGGTGCTATTATTGGTGCTATATATTGGTGCTATTATTTGGTGCTATTATATTTGGTGATTTTATTTGGCACTATTATATGACGCTATTATATGATGCTATTATTTGGCGCTTATATTTGGCTCTATTTTATGGCACTATTATTTTGCGCTATTATTTGGCGCTATTAAATGGAGCTAGGAATATATTGATGCTATTATTGGTGCTATATATTGGCGCAAATATTGGCACTATTATTGGTGCTTTTATTAGCGCATTTATTGGTGCTATTATTGAATGTTTAAATATTGGTGCTATTATTTGGCGCAAAATAATAGCGCCAAATATTGATGTGATTATTGGCCCCAAAATTTGATGCTATTATTGGTGCTATTATTTGGCGCTATTATTTTGGCACTATTATTTGACACTATTATGAATATTTGGCGCCAAAAAATATTTGGCGCAATTATTAGGCGCAATTATTTGGCCCAATTATTTGACGCAATTATTTGGCGAAATTATTTGGCGCAATATATTGGCGCTATTTATATATTTTTTGCCAAAAAATATTTGGCGCTATTATATGGTGCTATCAATTGGCGCTGTTATTAGGCGCAATTATTTTGCACAATTATTTGGAGCAATTATTTGGCGCAATTATTTGGCACAATTATTTGGCGCAATTATTTGGCACTGTTATTTGGCGCTATTTTTAGGCGCAATTATTTTACGTTGTAAATATGTTGGCGCTATTATGAATAAATGGCACTATGAATATATCTGCACTATTATTGGCAGAATTATTGGCACTATTATGAATATATTGGCGCTATTATTTGGCGCTATTATATACTGGCATTATTATTAATATATTGACGCTATTATTTGGCGCTATGAATATATTGGCGTTATTATTGACGCTATTATTTGGCGCTATTATTGGCGCTATTATTTGGTGCTATTTTTTGGCGCTATTATTAATATTTGGTGCCAAAAAATATTTGGCGCTATTATATGGTGCTATTATTTGGCACTATTATTTTGCGCTATTATTTGGCGCAGTTATTTGGCGCTAATATTTGGCGCAAATATTTGGCGCTATTTTTTGGCGCTATTATTTGGCGTAATTATTTGGCGCTATTAATATATTGGCGCTATTATGAATAAAAGGCGCTATGAATATATTGGCGCTATTATGAATAAAAGGCGCTATGAATATATATTTGGCGCTATTATTTGGCGCAATTATTTGGTGCTATAAATATATTGGCGCTATTATGAATAAATGGTGCGATTAATATATTGGCGCTATAATTGGCGCTATTATTGGCACTATTATGAATATAATGGTGCTATTATATATTTTCGCTATTATGAATATATTGGTGCTATTGTTTGGTGCTATGAATATATTGGCGCTATTATTGGCGCTTTTATTGGCGCTATTATATGGCGCTATTTTTTGACACTATTTTTCGGCGCTATTATGAAGATTTGGTGCCAAAAAACATTTGGCGGTATTATATGGCGCTATTATTTGGTGCTATTATTTGGCGCAGTTATTTGGTGCAGTTATTTGGCGCACTTATTTGTCTCTCTTATTTGGCGCTATTATTAGGCGCAATTATTTGCCGCTATTAATATATTGGCGCTATTATGAATATTTGGCGCTATTAATGAATGTTAAAATATTGGCACTATTTTTTGGCGGTATTATTTGTCGCAATTATTTGGCGCCAAATAATATTTGGCGCTATTAAAATATTGGCGCAATTATGAATATTAAAATAGCATTGAAAATATATTTGGCGCTATTATATTGAATATTAAAAAAACACTGAAAATATATTGAATGATAAAATATTGGCACTATTATGAATATTTGGCGCTATTGTTGAATGTTAAAATATTGACGCTATTATTTGGCACCAAATAATAGCGCCAAATAATGGCGCCAAATATTATTGGTGCTAAATATTGGCGCTATTATTTGGGGCTTTCATTGGCTCTATAATTTGGCGCTATTATGAATATTTGGAGCCAAAAAATATTTGGTGCTACTATGAATATATGGCGCCAAATATTTGGCGCTATTATGAATATTTGGCTCTATTATTTGCACTATTATTTGGCGATATTATGAATATTTGGCACCAAATATTTGGTGCTATTATTTGGCGAGATTATTTGGTGATATTATTTGGTGCTATTATATTTTGCGCTATTATATCACGCTATTATTTGGCGCTATTATATGGTTCTATTATATCACGCTATTATATGGCGCTAATATTTGGCGCTATTATATGACGCTATTATTTGGCCCTATTAAATGGCTATATGAATATATTGGCAATATTATTGGTGCTATTATTTTGTGCTATTATATTTTGCGCTACTATATGTCGATATTATTTAGCGCTCTTATATGGTGCTATTATATGGCGCTATTATATGGTGCCAATATTTGGTGCTATTATATGGCGCTATTATTTGGCGCCATTAAATGGCGCTATGAATATATTGATGCTATATTATGGGGCTATTATTGGCGCTATTATTGGTGCTGTTATTGACGCTTTTATTGGCACTATTATTGAATGTTTAAATATTGCCACCATTATTTGGAGCAAAATAATAGCGCCAAATATTGGCACCAAATATTGGCGCCATAATTTGACGCTATTATTGGCTCTATTATTTGGCGCTATTATGAATATTTGGCGCCAAAAAATATTTGGCGCTATTATACTGCACTATTCTTAGGCGCAATTATTTGGCGTAATTATTTGGCGTTATTTATATATTTTGTGCCAAAAAATATTTGGCGCTATTATATGACAATATTATTTAGCGCAGTTATTAGGTACAAGTATATATTGGCACTATTTTGAATATATTGGCGCTATTATTTGGCACTAATATATATAGGTGCCATTATGAATATATTGGCGCTATTATTTGGTATTATGAATATATTGGCGCTATTATCGGCGCTATTATTTGGCGCTATTATTGGCGCTATTTTTTTGCGCTATTTTTTGGCGCTATTATGAATATGTGGCGCCAAAAAATATTTGGCGCTATTATTTAGCAGTATTATTTGGTGCTATTATTTGGCGCAGTTATTCGGCACACATATTTGGCGCAATTATTTGGCGCTATTGTTAGGCGCAATTATTTGGTGCTATAAATATATTGGCGCTATTATGAATATTTGGCGATATTAATTAATGTTAAAATATTGAGGCTGTTATTTGGTGTAATTATTTGGCGCAATTATTTGGGGCTATTATTAGGTGCAATTATTTAGCGCTATAAATATATTGGCACTATTATGAATAAATGACGTTATGAATATATTGACACTAATATTGGCACTATTATTAATATACTTGCGCTATTATTTGGCGTTATTATATATTGGTGCTATTATGAATATATTGGCGCTATTATTTGGCGTTATGAATATATTGGCGCTATTATTGGCGCTGTTATTTGGTGCTATTATTGGCGCTATTATATGACACTATTTTTTGGCGCTATTATGAAAATTTGGAGTTCAAAAATATTTGACGCTATTATATGGCGCTATTATTTGACGCTATTATTTGGCGCTATTATGAACATTTGGCGCCAAAATATATTTGGCGTTATTATATGAAGCTATTATTAGGCGCAATTATTTGGCACAATATATTGGTGCTATTTATATATTTTGCACCAAAAAATATTTAGCGCTATTATATGGCGCTATTATTTAGCACAATTATTTTACACTATAAATATATTGGTGCTATTATGAATAAATGGCGCTATGAATATATTAGCGCTATTATTGGCGCTATTATGAATATAGTGGTGCTATTATTGGCACTATTATGAATATAGTGGCCCTATTATTTGGCGCTTTATTGGCACTATTTGTTGGCGCTATTATGAATATTTTGCGCCAAAAAATATTAGGCACTATTATATGGCGCTATTATTTGGCGCTATTATTTGGCGCAGTTATTTGGCGCAAATATATAATGCAGTTTTTTGGAGCTATTATTTGGTGCTATTATATTGATTGTTAAAATAACACTGAAAATATATTGAATGTTAAAATATTGGCGCTATTATGAATATTTGGCGCTATTATTGAATGGTAATATGTTGGCGCTATTATTTGGATATATTATGAATATTTGGCACCAAAAAATATTTGCCGCTACTATGAATATATGGCGACAAATATTTGGCGCTATTGTGAATATTTGGCTCTTTTATTTGGCGCTACTGTTGGCGCTATTATTTTGCACTATTATTAATATTTGGTGCCAAATATTTGGTGTTATTATTTGGCGATATTATTTGACGCTATTATATTTTCCCTATTATATGGCGCTATTATTTGGCGCTATTATATGACGCTAATATTTGGCGCTATTATATGGCGCTAATATTTGACGCTATTATATAGCGCTATTATTTGGACCTATTAAATGGCGCTATGAATATATTGGCGCTATTATTGGCACTATATATTGGCGCTATTATTTGGCGCTATTATATTTGGCGCTATTATATGGCGCTATGATTTGGCGCTATTATGTGGCGTTATTATATGGCGCTAATATTTGACGCTATTATATGGCGCTATTATTTGGCGCTATTAAATGGTGCTATGAATATATCAGCGCTATTATTGGTGCTGTTATTGGTGCTTTTATTGACGCTATTATTGAATGTTTAAATATTGGCGCTATTATTTGGCGCAAAATAATAGCGTCAAATATTGGCGTGATTATTGGCGCCATAATTTGACGCTATTATTGGTGCTATTATTTGGCGCTATTATATATATTTGGCGCCAAAAAATTTTGGCGCTATTATATGGCGCTATTATTAGGCGCAATTATTTGGCGCAATTATTTGGCGCAATTATTTGACGCAATTATTTGCCACAATTATTTGGCGCTATTTATATATTTTGCGCCAAAAAATATTTGGTGCAATTATATGGCCCTATTATTTGGCGCAATTATATGGCGTTAATATTTGGCGCTATTATTTGGCAATATTAAATGGCGCTATGAATATATTGGCGCTTTTATTGGCGCTATTATTTTGCGCTATTATATTTGGTACTGTTATATGGCGCTATTATATGGCGCTAATATTTGGGGCTATTATATGGCGCTATTATTTGGTGCTATTAAATGGCGCTATGAATATATTGGCGCTATTATTGGTGCTATATATTGGCGATATTATTGGCGCTATTATTGGGGCTGTTATTGGCACTTTTATTGGCGCTATTATTGAATGTTTAAATATTGGTGCGATTATTGGCGCCATAATTTGATTCTATTATTGGCGCTATTATGTGGTGCTATTATTTGGCGCTATTGTTTGGCACTGTTATGAATATTTGGTGCCAAAAAATATTTGGTGCTATTGTCACGGCCCGTCCTTGGGGCCCGTGCCGTGACTACCCCAAGCCCGCCTTCCATAGGTCAGGGGCTGGCGACTAGCACCAAAGGCATAATATCCCGATAACTGGGAAGCCATTACCTTTATAAAAGAAAACAAGCAACACAGAGTACAAGCGGAAGCAAAACACTAAGTACAAAAGAAAAGCTGAAAAGTAAATGGGCCATAATACAAACCCAAAAGAAAGTACAACTACAACTGAACAAGGTACAACAACTAAAAGACAAATAGCTGGAAGAGGGAAGCAGCTCCTGGGTCGTCCTCCTCGGATCCTACCTGAAGGGTAGGTACAGATAGCACAGCTCCTGGTCGTCCACCACGGATCCTACCTGAAGGGTAGGTACAGATAGCTTCCTCCACGCTCTCGTCCGTCAACCTCCTCTGTGAGTCGTCACGTCGTGTAGTCCACCTCCGGGTACCGTCCAGTCCTCGAACCCTTGGCCTCCGTCAACACTGCCCGTCGTCTGCAACCAACACAACGAGGTGCGGGCATAGCCCGTGCAGGGGTGAGTATAACGATACTCAGTAGGGACCCCGAGACCCTCAAGGTCTCACTAAACCAACAAGGATAACCACAAGAAGATCTCAACAGATAACTTCTACTTAGGTATATGCCCATACATATACCTAAGTTATCAAGTAACCCATCTCAATCATGAGGAAACACAAGGATTGTTAAATCAACGGATAACCACTACCCAGGTATATGCCCATACATATACCTATGTTTGGAAGTGACCCATCTCAATCATGAGGTAACACAAGGTCAAAAGTCTCAGCTCAAACCAGGATTTTCATTATCGAAACCGTAACTGCTGATGAGCTCTGTCTCTAGAGTGTACAATGGTCCTGTCACGACTCCGAGGTACTGCTCACTAACCTAAGACTGCTGAGGTACTCCTCCTATCGAGTACCGCGGGCCTGCCACCTCACACAGTAGTGCTTCTCACCGGGGTCTGCCACCCAACACAGTAGTGCTCCCCCCTCATAGCCTACAGAGGTACTCCTCCGGTCGAGTACCGCGGGTCTGCCACCTCACATAGTAGTGCTCCTCCGCTATGGGTCTGCCACCTCACAAAGTAGTGCTCCCCATTGGGCTACGTAAGTCACTCCGAATCGAATCGGACAAGCAGTCTTCAGGTCTCGGCCGGCTACACGGTCTCCGTACTCCGTACGCTCGTCTCTGGGAGGGTCTGCTCCACGAGTTACAAGGCGATACTCCAAGTATCTCAAAGCCCCACGAAGAAGTATCTCAAAGGACCGCCTCGTCATAGGGGTCTCAACACAAGAGACGGTGCGTCAATCGGACGCCCGGTATGTGAGTTATTAGCTTTTTCGTCCCAGGGGCCCGGTTGGTTTTGTGAGCGAACCAAACCCGGCCGTATCTCAACTGTACCCCGAACTCTCATAGGGTATACTCATAGGGACCGTTTCTCAACGAGATCACCAACTCCGCTGACGGTTCGTCAAACGGACGTTCTGTCAGAAAGGTATCAGCTTTTCCGTTCCAGGGGCCCGGTTGGATTTCTATGCGATCCAACCCGGCCATGATCCATCTGCATCCAAATCTCATGCGGAGAATGCCAAAAGTTTCGTATCGTCAACAGGAACTCAACGCAACAGACGGCGCGTCAATAAGACGCCCAGTCTGAGAGTTATTGGCTTTTTCGTTCCACACCCACCCTGGGAAACTTCCCAGGAGGTCACACATCCTGATCACTCCTCTAGGCCAAGCACGCTTAACTATGGAGTTTTAACCACGAAGGCTTTCGAAAAGGGAGGTTCACCTTGAGTATAGTATACCGAAAGGACCGTCTTGATCCAAGGATCGCGTTACCGCTGACGGCGAGTCGTTTGGAGGCCCGTAGCCCAAGATACGGGCATTTGACCAAAACTGGTCCGAAACTGGGGTTCTGGGCCCGGGCCGACCCGGCCCGACCCCCCTGGGTCGGCCGAACCGGGTCGACCCGGCCTGGGCGGCGACCAGGCCCGACCGGTGGCGAGGCGGCGCGGTGGCGCGATCCTGCGCGGCGGCGCGGTCCAGCGCGGCGGCGCAAACCGGCGCGGCGACACGGCCTGGGCGTCGTTCGGGTGCCGCGCGCGGGGGGGGGGGGGGGGGGCAAAGCCCTCCCCCCCTTTGAGAACCGTGGCTCCTTAATTGGGGCCGCTTTTGAGACCCGGCCGGGGGAAATTAATTCCCCCGGTCTCCACTGCCCGGCCGGCCCGCACTGGCCGGCCGGTTTCCCCAGCAAGGACCGGCGACGGCCGGTCCTTCCTTCGCCGACACCGGCGGCCCTGTGCCGGCCGCCGGTCATCTTGCTCCGCCGCGGCCCGAAACCGGCCGCGGCCTATGCCGTTCGGCGCGATGTGACGGCATCGCTTCCCTCCGCCGCGGCCCCGCTCCGGCCGCGGCCCCGCTCCGGCCGCGACGCCTTTGACTTTCTTCGACGCGACGCGACGATGTCGCGTTCTTGGATTTCTTTCCACGGCGTGGCGCGACGGCGCCACGCGTATCTTCCGCAATAAATCGCGTGGTGCGACGGCACCACGTTTTCTCGTATCATCCTCAAGAAACCATCACGAAAAACAAAGGAGGAGGGTCGGCCGTGTTTGTGCGGTCCGACCCCCTCGCGTTATTCGATAACAAAAAGGGTTTTAATCCACGATCATCAACACGTTTGTATTCACGAACAATTAAATAAATAGAAAACCCTCAATCATCAACCGCTTGATCGGACGATCCGCGGATCAACCCGGTATTGGTTGGTCCGCGCTCGTCGTTTTTTCTCAAAAGATTAGAGAATTCCAAAATAAATTCCCCTACCTCGGCTTCAAGAACGGAGTTCTTCAACGACCCGCGGAAGACAAGAGTCGCGGAGGTCGGGCGTTGTTCCGTCTAGGTTGGTGGGAGAAGAGCTCGGTGAAGTCGAGCCGAGACGTCACCCTCTGTATACTTTGTAGGCGGCGGTGCTTCCCTTCCTTACTCCGGTTGAAGATGGTCGGAGGTGTTGCTTCACGTTCTTCGGAAACGTGGAACGTTCTTCCTGGAGAGGTTGGTGATCTTCCAAGAGTTTTTCTCCTCTCCTTAGTTCTCCCCACAAGGTTTATGCCAACCCAAAAAGAAGAATATAATCTCTCTTTTTAATGTTGGCAAAATGAATTCAAAAGAATTCAAACACTCAAAATAATTAATTAAGTTGGTTTAATTAATTAATTGAAAAGTGTTGGCAAGAATTTCAAAAGATTGAAATTCAAATAAACCATACTTAACTCACCTCATTAATTAATCAAGTTGTCAAATATTAAAGAATGTGAGTTAATGGGGAGTTGGAATGTGAGGGGTTAAGAGGGTCAGGGAGTTTAAGGAATTTGAAAAGGTGGGGGGGGGGGTTCGTGTGGGCCCCACCCTTTCAAATATCCACACATGGGAAGTTGGATGGATGTGGGCCCACCACCAACTTCCCATGGGAGAAGTTAACCACTTAACATTGTTAAAATTTGATTTAACAATTTTATTCACTTTTTTTTAATTAAACCCCAAAAATTAACTTCTCCTCCCGCACAAACGCAACTACAGTAAAGGTTCTCTTAAGCGATTACCGGCGTTGCGAGTTCATCGGTGCAATCGGATTTCAATTCCGAGCACCGGTTCAAAAGATAGAAATTCCTGCTCGCTCGTTCACTGAACGTACCCGAGCCAAACTTCGGAAATTAATTCCGGGCACACAGGGCCTCGGAATCAGGCGCCGTCAGAAATTGCGTTCTTGTAAAATTCTTAAGAAAATTAACAAAAAAATTTCCTTGAAATTTCCGGGTCTTTACAGCTATTACATGGTGCAATTATTTGGCGCTATTATTAGGCGCAATTATTTGGCGCAATTATTTGGCGCAATATGTTGGCGCTATTTATATATTTTGCACCAAAAAATATTTGGCGCTATTATATGGCACTATTATTTGGTGCAATTTTGTGGCGCAATTATTAGGCACAATTATTTTGCGCTATAAATAAATTGGTGCTATTATGAATAAATGGTGCTATGAATATATTGTCGTTATTATTGGCAAATTATTGGCACTATTATGAATATATTGGCGCTATTATTTGGTACTATTATATATTGGCGCTATTATGAATATATTGGCGCTATTATTTGGTGCTATTAATATATTGGCGCTATTATTGGCGCTATTATTTGGTGCTATTATTGGCACTATTTTTTGGCGCTATTTTTTGGTGCTATTTTTTGGCGATATTATGAATATTTGGCACAAAAAAATATTTGGCGCTATTATATGGCCCTATTATTTAGCGCTATTATATGACGCTATTATTTGGCGCTATTATATGGTGCTATTATTTAGCCCTATTATTTGGCACTATTATTTGGCGCTATTATTTGGCGCTATTATTTGGCGCAGTTATTTGGTGCAAATTTTTGGCGCAATTATTTGGCGCAATTATTTGGCGCAATTATTAGGCGCAATTATTTGCCTCTATTAATATATTGGAGCTATTATGGATATTTTGTGCTATTAATTAATGGGAAAATATTGGGGCTATTTTTTGGCGCTATTATTTGGCGCCAAATAATATTTGGCGCTATTATTGGCACTATTAAAATATCGGCGCTATTAAAATATTGGCGCTATTGTGAATATTAAAATAACACTGAAAATATATTTGGTGCTATTATATTGAATGTTAAAATAACACTGAAAATATATTGAATGATAAAATATTGGCGCTATTATGAATATTTGGCGCTATTATTGAATGTTAAAATATTGGTGCTTTTATTTGGCCCCAAATAATAGCGCCAAATATTGGCGCCAAATATTATTGGTGCCAAATATTGGCGCCAAATATTGGCGCTATTATTGACGCTATTATTTGGCGCTTTTATTGGCGATATAATTTGGCGCTATTATTTGGCGCAATTATGAATATTTGGTGCCAAAAAATATTTGGCGCTACTATGAATATATGGCGCCAAATATTTGGCGCTATTATAAATATTTGCCTCTATTATTTGGCGCTATTATTGGTGCTATTATTTGGCGCTATTATATGGCACTATTATGAATATTTGGCGGCAAATATTTAGTGCTATTATTTGGTGATATTATTTGGCACTATTATTTGGCACTATTATATTTTGTGCTATTATATGGCGATATTATTTGGTGCTATTATATGGCACTAATATTTAGTGCTATTATATGACAATAATATTTGGTGCTATTATATGACCCTATTATATGGCGCAATTATTTGGTGCTATTATGAATATTTGGCGCCAAAAAATAGTCGGCGCTACTATGAATATATGGCGCCAAATATTTGGCACTATTATGAATATTTGGCTCTATTTTTTGGTGCTATTATTTGGCGCCAAATATTGGCACGATTATTGACGCCATAATTTGACGCTATTATTGGCGCTATTATTTGGTGCTATTATGAATATTTGGCGCCAAAAAATATTTGGCTCTGTTATATGGCGCTATAATTTGGCGCAATTATTTGGCGCAATTATTTGGTGCAATATATTGGCGCTTATATTGGTACGATTATTTGGCGCAATTATTTTTGCGAAAGAATTTGGTGCAATATATTGACATTATTTATATATTTTTTGGCCAAAAATATTTGCCGCTATTTTATGGGGCTATTATTTCGCGCTGTTATTAGGCACAATTATTTTGCGCAATTATTTTGCGCAATTATTTGGCGCTATTATTTGGCGCTATTATTTGGCGCTATTATTAGGCGCAATTATTTTGCGATATAAATATATAGGCGCTATTATGAATAAATGGCGCTATGAATATATTGGCGCTATTATTGGCACTATTATTGGCACTATTATAAATATATTGGCGCTATTATTTGGCACTATTATATATTGGCGCTATTATTTTGCACTATAAATATATTGGCGCTATTATTGGCGCTATTTTTTGGAGCTATTTTTTGGCGCTACCATTAGCGCTATTTTTTGGCGCTATTTTTTGGTGTTATTTTTTGGCGCTAATTTTTGGCGCTATTATGAATATTTGGTGCCAAAAAAATATTTGGCGCTATTATATGGCTTTACTGTTTGGCGGAATTATTTGGTGCTATTATTTGGCGCTAATATTAGGCACACTTATTTTGCGCTATTAATATATTGGCGCTATTTTGAATATTTGGCGTTATTAATGAATGTTAAAATATTGGTGCTATTATTTGGCGCTATTATTAGATGCAATTATTTATCCCTATAAATATATTGGCGCTATTATGAATAAATTGCGCTATGAATATATTGGCAATATTATTGGTGCTATTATTGGCACTATTATGAATATACTGGCGCTATTATTTGGCGTTGTAATATATTGGCACTATAATAGCGTCATATAATAGCGCCAAATATTTTTTGGCGCAAAATATATAAATAGCGCCAATATATTGCTCCAAATAATTGTGTCAAATAATAGCGCCATATAATAGTGCCAAATATTTTTTGGCCCAAAATATATAAATAGCGCCAATATATTGCTCCAAATAATTGCGCCAAATATTTGCGCCAAATATTTGCGCCTAATAATAGCGCCAAATAATAGCGCAATATAATAGCGCCAATAATTTTTTGGCGCCAAATGTTCATAATAGTGACAAATAATAGCGCTTAATAATAGCACCAATAATAGCACCAATAATAGCCTCAAATTATGGCGCCAATAATCACGCCAATATTTGGCGTTATTATTTTGCTCCAAATAATAGCACCAATATTTTAACACTCATTAATAGCGCCAAATATTCATAATAGCACCAATATATTAATAGTACCAAATAATTGTGCCTAATAATAGCGCCAAATAATATTGCCAAATAATTGCGCCAAATATTTGCACCAAATAACTGGGGCAAATAACTGCGCCAAATAATACCACCAAATAATAGCGCCATATAATAGCGCCAAATATTTTTTGGCGCCAAATATTCATAATAGCGCCAAAAAATAGCTCCAAATAATAGCACTAATAATAGCGCCAATTAATAGCACCAATAATAGTGCCAATATATTCATAGCGCCAAATAATAGCGCCAATATATTCAAAATAGCGCCATTATATAATATCACCAAATAATAGCGCCAATATATTCATAATTGTGCCAATAATGGCGCCAATAAGAGAGCCAATATATTCATAGCTCCATTTATTCATAATAGCACCAATAAATTTATAGCAAAAAAATAATAGCGCCAAATAATAGCGTCAAATAATTGCTCCAAACAATTGCGCCAAATAATTGCGCCAAATAATTGTGCCAAATAAGTGCACCTAATAACAGCGCCAAATAATAGCGCCAAATATTTTTTGGCACAAAATATATAAATAGCACCAATATATTGCACCAAATAATTGCGCCAAATAATAGCGCCATATAATAGTGCCAGATATTTTTTGGCGCCAAATATTCATAATAGTGCCAAATAATAGCGCCAATAATAGCGTCAAGTTATGGTGCCAATAATCACGCCAATATTTGGCGCCAATATTTGGCGCTATTATTTTGTGCCAAATAAAAGCGCCAATATTTAAACATTCTATAAAAGCGCCAATATTTAAACATTCAATAAAAGCGCCAATAAAAGAGCTCATAACAGCACCAATAATAGCGCCAATTACATCGCCATTGTATAGAGCCAATAATAGCACCAATATATTCATAGCGCCATTTAATGGCGCTAAATAATAGCGCTATATAATAGCGTCAAATATTGGCGCCATATAATCGCGCCAAATAATAGCGCCATATAATAGCGCCAATAAATTTATAGCCCAAAATAATAGTGCCAAATAATTGCGCCAATCAATTTGTGCAAATAATTGCGCCAAATAATTTTTCCAAATAAGTGCACCTAATAACAGCGCCAAATAATAGTGCTAAATATTTTTTGGTGCAAAATATATAAATAGCGCCAATATATTGCGCCAAATAATTGCGTCAAATAACTACGCCAAATATTTGCGCCAAATTATTGCGCCTAATAATAGCGCCATATAATAGCGCCAAATATTTTTTAGCGCCAAATATTCATAATACTGCCAAATAATGTGCCAAATAATAGCGCCAATAATAGCGTCAAATTATGGTGCCAATAATCATGCCAATATTTGGTGCCAATATTTGGCGCCAATATTTGGCGCTACTATTTTGTGCCAAATAGTAGCGTCAATATTTAAACATTCAATAAAAGCGCCAATAAAAGCGCTCATAACAGCACCAATAAGAGCGCCATTGTATAGCGCCAATAATAGCGCCAATATATTATAGCGCCATTTAATAGCGCCAAATAATAGCGTCATGTCACGACCCGTCCTCGGGCCCGTGCCGTGACTACCCCAAGCCCGCCTTCCATAGGCCAGGGGCTGGCGACTAGCACCAAGGTGTAAAATCCCGATAACTGGGAAGGCATTGCCTTTATAAAGAAAACAAGCACCACAGAGTACAAGCGGAAGTAAAACACTAAGTACAAAAGAAGAGCTGAAAAGTAAAAGGGGCCGGAAATACAAGCCCAACTGTAAAGTACAACTCGAAAGGGAAAACAGCGACTGAAAAGTAAAGCTGCTACGCTGAGATGTCCACTGGAAATCCCACCTGAAGGGTGGGTACAGATAGCTCCTCTGCTCATCGGGTCCCGCCATCCGCTCCGAGTATGTCCCGCCCAGTGGTCCACCTCCGGGTACCGTCCAGTCCTCGAACCTTCGGCTTCTGTCAGCACTGTCCGTCGTCTGCAACCAACACAACGAGGTGCGGGCATAGCCCGTGCAGGGGTGAGTATAACGATACTCAGTAGGGACCCCGAGACCCTCAAGGTCTCACTAAACCAACAAGGATAAACACAAGAAGATCTCAACAGATAAACTATACTTAGGTATATGCCCATACATATACCTAAGTTATCAAGTAACCCATCTCAATCATGAGGAAACACAAGGATTGTGAAAACGACGGATAACCACTACTCGGGTATATGCCCATACATATACCAAAGTTAGCAAGTGACCCATCTCAATCATGAAGTAAACACAAGAACAAAAGTTTCAGCTCAAACCAGGATTTTCATTATCGAAACCGTAACTGCTGAAGAGCTCCGTCTCTAGAGTGTACAGTGGTCCTGTCACGACTCCGAGGCTGCCGCTCACTAACCTAGGACTGCTGAGGTACTCCTCCTATCGAGTACTGCGGGTTTGCGGCCAACTACCGGGCGCTCCGTCCGCTGAGGGTCTGTCGCCAAATACCGGGCGCTACCCAGATAGCCTGCTGAGGTACTCCTCCTGTCGAGTACCGCGGGTCTGCTGCCAACTACCAGGCGCTCCGTCCGCCGTGGGTCTGCCGCCAAATACCGGGCGCTCCGTCCACTGGGCTAGTCGACTCACTCCAAGTCGAGTCGGTCAAGCAGTCGTCAGGTCTCAGCCGGCTACACGGTCTCCGTACTCTGCACGCTCGTCTCCACCGTCGCGGGTTTGTCGCTACAACCAAGCGCACACACTCCGTAGGGTATCGCGGGTCCGCCGCTACAACCAAGCTCTCCACCGCCAAGGGTCTGCTGCTGCATCCAAGCACACCACCACTGTCAAGTACCACGGGTCCGCTCCACGAGCTACTGGTCGATACTCCAAGTATCACAAGGTCCCGCGAAGAAGTGTCTCAAAGATCCGTCTCGTCACAGGGGTCTCAACGCAACAGACGGCGCGTCGATCGGACGCCCGGTCTGTGAGTTATTAGCCTTTTCGTCCTAGGGGCCCGGTTGGTTTCGTGAGCGAAACCAATCCCGGCCGTATCTCAACTGCACCCCGAACTCCCATAGGGTATACTCAAAGGGACCGTTACTCAACGTAACCACCAACGCCGCTGACGGCTCGTCAAGCGGACGTCCTGTCTGAAAGATATCAGCTTTCCCGTTCCAGGGGCCCGGTTGGATTTCGGGTACAATCCAACCCGGCCATACTCCGACTGTATCCAAAACTCGGGCGGAGTATATCAAAAGTTCCGTCTCATCAAGAGGAAGTCAACGAAACAGACGGCGCGTCAATCGGACGCCCGGTCTGTGAGTTATTGGCTTTTTCGTCTCCGGGGCCCGGTTGGTTTTTTTAAGGCAAAACCAACCCGACCGTACTCCACCTGCGTCCAAACCTCGGGCGGAGTATGCCAAAAGATCCGTCACACTAGGAGGAACATTACGCGACTGACGGCTCGTCAATCGGACGTCCGTAGCTCAAGATATGAGCGTTTCCGCTCCGAAGGCCCGGTTGGTTCTGTGAACGAACCAACCCGGCCGAACTCAAAGTAAACCGAAACCTTGAGTGCGATATACCGAAACGACCGTCTCGATCCAAGGATCGCGTTGCCGCAGACGGTTCGTCATTCGGAGGTCCGAAGCTCAAGTTATGAGCCAAAAACCAAAACAGGTTCGAAACGGGGGGGTCCGGGTCCGGGCCGACCCGGCCCGACCCCCCCCCCCCCCCCCCGGGGCGGTGCGGAGGCGGCGCGGCGGCCGGCGGCGGCGGCGGCGGGCGGCGCGGCGGCGGCGGCGGCGGGCCGCGCGGCGGCGGCGGCGGCGGCGGCGGCGGGCCGCGCGGCGGCGGCGGCGGCGGGCGCCGCACGGGGTGGCAGCACGCGGGGCTCAGCCCCGCGATTCCTTCAAAAAAAAAACGGCGCGGCCTTTGTGCCGCGCCAGCTTCTTTAAAACCGCCCCCCCTCACGTGGGGGGGCCTGCTGGCGCCGAACCAAGGGGGCCGGATGCCCCCTTCCCTCAAGAACCACCCCCTCTCTTAAAGAGGGGGTTTTAATAACACGGCCGGGGAATTTATTTCCCCGGTTTTAAAGACTTCCGGCCGGCCAGTTGGCCGGCCGGTTTTCTCCAACGGGACCGGAAAAATCCGGTCCCCTCTTCGGCTTCCGACGCCGGCGGCCCGGCCGCCGGTCTTATCTTCCGCCGCGGCCCGGAACCAGCCGCGGCGTTCGTCGTCCGACGCGGTGCGACGGCACCGCGCCCCTTTGCCGTGCTTTGATAATCATCCAACGCGGCGCGACGGCGTCGCGTTTCTGTTGTTTCTACCATGGTGCGTGCGACGGCATCGCGAAGATATTTGCACGTTCATCCGCGTGGTGCGACGGCACCACGCCACTTGCTTCCTTCCGCAAGATAAAAATCAACATAAACGTTGGAGGGGGGTTCGGCCGTGTTCATGCGGTCCGGCCCCCCCTCACGTTAAATAAAACTCAACATGAACATTTCAAGCCTCATGTTAGACATGCCAGATCCATGTTCAAGAAATGGAATAATTTAAGAATGAAACAACAATCCCCTACCTCGGGTTTAAGATTCGAAGAATCGTCTACGTCCCGCGGAAGACGGCGTCGCGGAGGTCGGGTGTCGCGGAAGCCGTTCGTCAAATCCGATGACGAAGGGATGCGTTCGAAGAGTCACGTCGTTGGCGAAACTTGTACGCCGACGAAGATGGTCCGAGGAGGAAGCGGCGTTCCCTCTCGTTGACACCGAGGACGAAGAAGAGAGGCGTCGTTCTTCGTCGGAGTTTGAGCGTTCTTCGTTCTTCGTTCTTCGTCAGAGTTGAAGATGAAGAGGAATGCTCTCAAAAGCTCTCAAGGGAACAAACGATCAACCCAAAATAAAATAAGACTACATCTTATTTTATTCTCACTTTTCCAACCTTTCAAAATTCAAAGTTGAATTCAATTCATTAATTAAGTCTAGAGTTGACAAAATTAAATGAAAAGATAAATTGGCAAGAGTTAAAGTAGGGGAGAGTTACATAATTAAGAGGGGGGGTTTTGAGAGGTTAAGGAATTTGAAAAGAAAAAGGGGTTCGTGTGGGCCCCACCACACTTAATCCTCCCAAGGGAGGTTAAGTGGGTGTGGGTCCCACTTCTAACCTCCTTTGGTAGGTTTTTAAAATAAGTTAAAATAAAATTTGTTTTGCACAAATTTTATTTAACTTAACTGAAAAACCCCAAAACGTAACTTTCAACCCGCAACAAACGCAACTCCCGAAAAGGTCTCATTAAGCGAATATCGGCGCTGCGAGTTCATCGGTGCCCTCGGATTTCAATTCCGAGCACCGGATCAAAAGTTAGGAATTCCCGCTCGTTCGTTCACTGAACGTACCCGAGCCAAACTTCGGAAATTAATTCCGGGCACTCCGGGCCTCGGAATCAGATGCCGTCTGAAACCGCGCTCTTGTAAAATTCTAAAGAAAATTAAGAAAAAATTTTCCTTGAATTTTACGGGTCTTTACATTACTCCCACCTCAGGGCTTTACGTCCCCGTAAAGCTACATCAAAAACTAGGGAAACAAAAGAGTGTACTGAGCACGCATCTGAGCCTCCCGCTCCCATGTGCTCTCCTGGAGATTTCCGTGCCGCCATCTGCTGCGCACAAGAGGAATCGATCGCCCATGTAGAACCCGCTCCTGGATGACATGGACCTCCTCTGACGTGGCTCGGACCATCTCTGGTCCCACAAGAGCTGCGAGATTTCTTCTTTGCCGAAAAGAGAAACCTGGTCTCATCCCCTGGATGAACCACATTCTTTGCCTAAAACAGTCAATCCTAACATGGATGACATTAATCCATACCAAGGATGACGTCGTAAGGCCTCGACGCTACTACTAAGAGATCCAACCGTTACTCTCGCCTCCAAGGGTTGAGTCACACTGTCGGCATCAGTGTGTGGTAACTGGTCTCCTCCAGTAGATGTCTCACAAGTGAGGGTCAAGTCAACAGTCAACTAGAACCTCTTAGTAACATCACAAAAGAGGACAGGAAAGAAAACATCACAAAGGATGCGTCTTTTATTATTGCAGCTCATAATACAAGACGCTACACAAAAGCAACATCAACATGGAACTAGAAGTACAAGAGACGTATCCACTAGTTCCGCTCCTGTCCACCTGCTTTACTGTTGCTCAAGCATTTGTCGCTGCCTCAACCTCGGTGGCTCCCTCCAAGCCTGCGGATCGAGGAGTCGGACAGTCACGTGCCAGGTGACCCTTTCCTCGGCATGAGTAACACAACCTGCTCCTTGCACGGCTAGCTCTGTTCCCACTCCGGGTGCCCTGCACCACCGGTCCTAAAACCCGAGTTCGCCCAACTGCTGGTCTGGTCCTCCTGGACCTCTGCATCATCTGTCTACTGCCCACAGATGACTCGGCTTCTGATCGAAAATCACGCGGTAAAGGCAGAATCTCCTGTACACGCTCGGGGTGTAGAGATACTGGCACAAACTCCACCCTGAAGAAGGTCTCGAAGTCTTCCCATGCGAAGTTCATCTCATCGCAAAACTGAAACAAGTGGCTCCACCACCTACCTGCTGCTGCGTGTAGTAGGCTCGCAGCGAGGATCACCATGAGGTCTGCTGGTGTCCTCACTAGCCTAAACACTCGTACCACTGCCTCCAGCCAGTCCTCTGCAACCTGGGAATCCGTCTCCCCGCGAAACCTAGGCGGTCGCTGGCGCTGAAACTCATGCAGTGCGCTGAGGCGACGTGCATCGTCATCGGCTGCTGCTGGAAGCATCGGGGGCTCGGCGAGTAGAGCTACCGCCGGTGCCACTGCTAACAAAGGGCCCTGCACCGAGGCCTCGTCGCTCGGTGGGCTGTCGTCACGTTCGATTCTCGGAACCCTAGCTGGTCGTCTGAGAAAAGACATCCTGAAAGAAACAACGAAACACGATCAAACGATTATACCCGGTGAGCTGACCTGGTTTGAGCTATTTTAAGGGGAAAAACTTTTGTAAACACACACGCAATCAGTGTTTTCGTGCACAAAGTCGGAAATCAGTTGTCAGGGTCCTGGTGTATGGATACGTCGGCCGCCCGCACCAACACTGGACTCCCTGGACTGAAAACCACACTCGGTACCCTTAACACTATTGCTTCACAGAAAGAAAGATCAGAGTTATAAGTTCTGCGGTAGAATCGAACTCCTCTGATACCAATTTGTCACGACCCGTCCTCGGGCCCGTGCCGTGACTACCCCAAGCCCGCCTTCCATAGGCCAGGGGCTGGCGACTAGCACCAAGGCGTAAAATCCCGATAACTGGGAAGGCATTGCCTTTATAAAGAAAACAAGCACCACAGAGTACAAGCGGAAGTAAAACACTAAGTACAAAAGAAGAGCTGAAAAGTAAAAGGGGCCGGAAATACAAGCCCAACTGTAAAGTACAACTCGAAAGGGAAAACAGCGACTGAAAAGTAAAGCTGCTACGCTGAGATGTCCACTGGAAATCCCACCTGAAGGGTGGGTACAGATAGCTCCTCTGCTCATCGGGTCCCGCCATCCGCTCCGAGTATGTCCCGCCCAGTGGTCCACCTCCGGGTACCGTCCAGTCCTCGAACCTTCGGCTTCTGTCAGCACTGTCCGTCGTCTGCAACCAACACAACGAGGTGCGGGCATAGCCCGTGCAGGGGTGAGTATAACGATACTCGGTAGGGACCCCGAGACCCTCAAGGTCTCACTAAACCAACAAGGATAAACACAAGAAGATCTCAACAGATAAACTATACTTAGGTATATGCCCATACATATACCTAAGTTATCAAGTAACCCATCTCAATCATGAGGAAACACAAGGATTGTGAAAACGACGGATAACCACTACTCGGGTATATGCCCATACATATACCAAAGTTAGCAAGTGACCCATCTCAATCATGAAGTAAACACAAGAACAAAAGTTTCAGCTCAAACCAGGATTTTCATTATCGAAACCGTAACTGCTGAAGAGCTCCGTCTCTAGAGTGTACAGTGGTCCTGTCACGACTCCGAGGCTGCCGCTCACTAACCTAGGACTGCTGAGGTACTCCTCCTGTCGAGTACTGCGGGTTTGCGGCCAACTACCGGGCGCTCCGTCCGCTGAGGGTCTGTCGCCAAATACCGGGCGCTACCCAGATAGCCTGCTGAGGTACTCCTCCTGTCGAGTACCGCGGGTCTGCTGCCAACTACCAGGCGCTCCGTCCGCCGTGGGTCTGCCGCCAAATACCGGGCGCTCCGTCCACTGGGTTAGTCGACTCACTCCAAGTCGAGTCGGTCAAGCAGTCGTCAGGTCTCAGCCGGCTACACGGTCTCCGTACTCTGCACGCTCGTCTCCACCGTCGCGGGTCTGTCGCTACAACCAAGCGCACACACTCCGTAGGGTATCGCGGGTCCGCCGCTACAACCAAGCTCTCCACCGCCAAGGGTCTGCTGCTGCATCCAAGCACACCACCACTGTCAAGTACCACGGGTCCGCTCCACGAGCTACTGGTCGATACTCCAAGTATCACAAGGTCCCGCGAAGAAGTGTCTCAAAGGTCCGTCTCGTCACAGGGGTCTCAACGCAACAGACGGCGCGTCGATCGGACGCCCGGTCTGTGAGTTATTAGCCTTTTCGTCCCAGGGGCCCGGTTGGTTTCGTGAGCGAAACCAATCCCGGCCGTATCTCAACTGCACCCCGAACTCCCATAGGGTATACTCAAAGGGACCGTTACTCAACGTAACCACCAACGCCGCTGACGGCTCGTCAAGCGGACGTCCTGTCTGAAAGATATCAGCTTTCCCGTTCCAGGGGCCCGGTTGGATTTCGGGTACAATCCAACCCGGCCATACTCCGACTGTATCCAAAACTCGGGCGGAGTATATCAAAAGTTCCGTCTCATCAAGAGGAAGTCAACGAAACAGACGGCGCGTCAATCGGACGCCCGGTCTGTGAGTTATTGGCTTTTTCGTCTCCGGGGCCCGGTTGGTTTTTTTAAGGCAAAACCAACCCGACCGTACTCCACCTGCGTCCAAACCTCGGGCGGAGTATGCCAAAAGATCCGTCACACTAGGAGGAACATTACGCGACTGACGGCTCGTCAATCGGACGTCCGTAGCTCAAGATATGAGCGTTTCCGCTCCGAAGGCCCGGTTGGTTCTGTGAACGAACCAACCCGGCCGAACTCAAAGTAAACCGAAACCTTGAGTGCGATATACCGAAACGACCGTCTCGATCCAAGGATCGCGTTGCCGCAGACGGTTCGTCATTCGGAGGTCCGAAGCTCAAGTTATGAGCCAAAAACCAAAACAGGTTCGAAACGGGGGGGTCCGGGTCCGGGCCGACCCGGCCCGACCCCCCCCCCCCGGGGCGGTGCGGCGGCGGCGCGGCGGCTGGCGGCGGCGGCGGCGGACGGCGGCGGCGGGCGGCGGCGGCGGGCGGCGCGGCGTCGGCGGCGTCGGGCCGCGCGGCGGCGGCGGCGGCGGGCCGCGGTGGCGGCGGCGGCGGGCCGCGCTGGCGGCGGCGGCGGGCCACGGTGGCGGCGGCGGCGGGCCGCGCTGGCGGCGGCGGCGGGCCGCGCTGGCGGCGGCGGGCGCCGCACGGGGTGGCAGCACGCGGGGCTCAGCCCCGCGATTCCTTCAAAAAAAAAACGGCGCGGCCTTTGTGCCGCGCCAGCTTCTTTAAAACCGCCCCCCCCCTCACGTGGGGGGGCCTGCTGGCGCCGAACCAAGGGGGCCGGATGCCCCCTTCCCTCAAGAACCACCCCCTCTCTTAAAGAGGGGGTCTTAATAACACGGCCGGGGAATTTATTTCCCCGGTTTTAAAGACTTCCGGCCGGCCAGTTGGCCGGCCGGTTTTCTCCAACGGGACCGGAAAAATCCGGTCCCCTCTTCGGCTTCCGACGCCGGCGGCCCGGCCGCCGGTCTTATCTTCCGCCGCGGCCCGGAACCGGCCGCGGTCTCTTCGTCCCGCCGCGGCCCGGAACCGGCCGCGGCGTTCGTCGTCCGACGCGGTGCGACGGAACCGCGCCCCTTTGCCGTGCTTTGATAATCATCCAACGCGGCGCGACGGCGTCGCGTTTCTGTTGTTTCTACCATGGTGCGTGCGACGGCATCGCGAAGATATTTGCACGTTCATCCGCGTGGTGCGACGGCACCACGCCACTTGCTTCCTTCCGCAAGATAAAAATCAACATAAACGTTGGAGGGGGGTTCGGCCGTGTTCATGCGGTCCGGCCCCCCCTCACGTTAAATAAAACTCAACATGAACATTTCAAGCCTCATGTTAGACATGCCAGATCCATGTTCAAGAAATGGAATAATTTAAGAATGAAACAACAATCCCCTACCTCGGGTTTAAGATTCGAAGAATCGTCTACGTCCCACGGAAGACGGCGTCGCGGAGGTCGGGTGTCGCGGAAGCCGTTCGTCAAATCCGATGACGAAGGGATGCGTTCGAAGAGTCACGTCGTTGGCGAAACTTGTACGCCGACGAAGATGGTCCGAGGAGGAAGCGGCGTTCCCTCTCGTTGACACCGAGGACGAAGAAGAGAGGCGTCGTTCTTCGTCGGAGTTTGAGCGTTCTTCGTTCTTCTTTCTTCGTCAGAGTTGAAGATGAAGAGGAATGCTCTCAAAAGCTCTCAAGGGAACAAACGATCAACCCAAAATAAAATAAGACTACATCTTATTTTATTCTCACTTTGCCAACCTTTCAAAATTCAAAGTTGAATTCAATTCATTAATTAAGTCTAGAGTTGACAAAATTAAATGAAAAGATAAATTGGCAAGAGTTAAAGTAGGGGAGAGTTACATAATTAAGAGGGGGGGTTTTGAGAGGTTAAGGAATTTGAAAAGAAAAAGGGGTTCGTGTGGGCCCCACCACACTTAATCCTCCCAAGGGAGGTTAAGTGGGTGTGGGTCCCACTTCTAACCTCCTTTGGTAGGTTTTTAAAATAAGTTAAAATAAAATTTGTTTTGCACAAATTTTATTTAACTTAACTGAAAAACCCCAAAACGTAACTTTCAACCCGCAACAAACGCAACTCCCGAAAAGGTCTCATTAAGCGAATATCGGCGCTGCGAGTTCATCGGTGCCCTTGGATTTCAATTCCGAGCACCGGATCAAAAGTTAGGAATTCCCGCTCGTTCGTTCACTGAACGTACCCGAGCCAAACTTCGGAAATTAATTCCGGGCACTCCGGGCCTCGGAATCAGATGCCGTCTGAAACCGCGCTCTTGTAAAATTCTAAAGAAAATTAAGAAAAAATTTTCCTTGAATTTTACGGGTCTTTACACGTCATATAATAGCACCAAATGTTGATGCCATATAATAGTGCCATATAATAACGCCATATAATAGCGCCAAATAATAGCGCTATATAATAGTGCCAAATATAATAGAGCCAAATAATAGCGCCAATATATAGCACCAATAATATCGCCAATATATTCATAGCGCTATTTAATAGGGCCAAATAATAGCGCCATATAATAGCGCCAAATATTAGCGTCATATAATAGTGCAATATAATAGCGCCATATAATAGCACCAAATAATATAGCCAAATAATAGCCCCAGATAATAGCATCAAATAAGAGCGCCAATAATGGCGCCAAATAATAGAGCCAAATATTCATAATAGCACCAAATATTTGGCGCCATATATTCATAGTAGCGCCAAATATTTTTTGGTGCCAAATATTCATTATAGCGCCAAATAATATCGCCAAATTATAGCACCAATAAAAGCGCCGAATAATAACGCCAATAATAGCACCAATATTTGGCGCCAAATAATAGCGCCAATATTTTAACATTCAATAATAGTGCCAAATATTCATAATAGTGCCAATATATTTATAGCGCCAAATAATTGCACCTAATAATAGCGCCAAATAATTACACCAAATAATTGCGCCAAATAATTAGGCCAAATAATAGCGCCAATATTTTAACATTTATTAATAGCGCCAAATATTCATAATAGCGCCAATATATTAATAGCACCAAATAAGTGCGCATAATAATAGCGCCAAATAATAGCGACAAATAATTGCGCCAAATATTTGCCCCAAATAACTGTGCCAAATAATAGCGCAAAATAATAGCACTATATAATAGTGCCAAATATTTTTTGGCACCAAATATTCATAATAGCGCCAAAAAATAGCGCCAAAAAATAGCGCAAATAATAGCGCCAAATAAGAGCACCAATAATAGCACCAATATATTCCTAACGCCAAATAATAGCGCCAATATATTCAGTATTGCCAATAATAGCGCCAATAATAGCGCCAATATATTCATAATGTTGCCAATAACAGGGCTAATAATAGCACCAATATATTAATAGGGCCATTTATTCATAATAGGGCCAATATATTTATAGTGCACAATAATTGCGCATAATAATAGCGCCAAATAATAGCGCCAAATAATTGCGCCAAATAAGTGCGCCAAATAATTGCGCCTAATAACAGTGCCAAATAATAGCGCCATATAATAGCGCCAAATATTTTTTGGCGCAAAATATATAAATATCGCCAAATAATTATGCCAAATAATTGCGCCAAATAATTGCGCCTAATAATAGCACCATATAATAGCGCCAAATATTTTTTGGCACCAAATATTCATAATAGCGCCAAATAATAGCACCAAATAATAGCGCCAATATATTCATATCGCCAAATAATAGCGCCAAATATTTGGCGTCAAATATTCATAATAGCGCCAAAAAATAGCGCCAATAATAGCGCCAAATAATAGCACCAATAATAACGCCAATATATTCATATCGCCAAATAATAGCGCCAATATATTCATAATGTTTCCAATAATAGCGCCAATATATTCATAGGGGCACAAGAGCCTCAGCCCAGTTGGTGAGGACTCGCTAGGTGCATCCAAGAGACCCAGGATCAAATCCTGGTGGAGGCATATTTTCCGGGTTACTGTAGTAGTACTGTAGCAGGCACTGTTCGGTACTATAGCAGCCAGAACTATTCATCCATCTGGGCCTTCGGGTCATGTAATCTCTTAAGCCTACGGGCCATGTAATCTCTGAGCCTACGGGCCTTGTAAGGGTTCCCTCTCATCCCTTGAAAGAGGGGTTATCAAAATCAATAAAAAATGGAGGCCTTCGGGCCATTCAGGCAGGAATATATTCATAGGGCCATTTATTCATAATAGGGCCAATATATTTATAGTGCACAATAATTGAGCCTAATAATAGCGCCAAATAATAGCACCAAATAATTGCGCCAAATAAGTGTCCAAAATAATTGCGCCTAATAACAGCGCCAAATAATAGAGCCATATAATAGCGCCAAATATTTTTTGTTGCAAAATATATAAATAGCGCCAAATAAATATGACAAATAATTGCGCCTAATAATAGCGTCATATAATAGCCCCAAATATTTTTTGGTGCCAAATATTAACAATAGTGCCAAATAATAGCACCAAATAATAGCGCCAAATAATAGCACCAATAATAGCGTCAAATTATGACACTAATAATCACGCCAATTTTTGGTGCTATTATTTTGAGTCAAATAATAGCGCCAATATTTACACATTCAATAATAGCGCCAATAAAAGCGCCAATAACAGCACCAACAATAGCGCCAATAATATCGCCAATATATTCATAGCACTATTTAATAGGGCAAAATAATAGCGCCATATAATAATGCCAAATATTAGCGCCAAATATTAGCACCATATAATAGTGCTATATAATAGCGCCAGATAATAGCGCAAAATAATAGTGCCACATAATAGCGCCGAATATAATAGCGCTACATAATAGCCCCAGATAATAGCGCCAAATAATATCGCTAAATAATAGCGCCAAATAATATCGCAATATAATAGCGCCAAATATTGGTGCCATATAATAGTGCCATATTATAGTGCCATATAATAGCACCAAATCATAGCGCCATATAATAACGCCAAATATAATAGTGCCAAATAATAGCACCAATATATTGCGCCAATAATAGCACCAATATATTCATAGCGGCATTTAATAGGGCCAAATAATAGCGCCATATAATAGCGCCAAATAATAGCGTCATATAATAGCACCAAATTTTAGCACCATATAATAGCGCCATATAATAGCGCCAAATCATAGCGCCAAATATAATAGCGCCAAATAATAGTGCCAATATATAGCGCCAATAATAGCGCCAATATATTCATAGCGCCATTTAATAGGGCCAAATAATAGCGCCATATAATAGCGCCAAATATTAGCGCCAAATATTAGCGCCAAATATTAGCGCCATATAATAGCGCAAAATAATAGCGCCATATATATTTTCCGTGTTATTTTAATATTCATAATATCGCCAATATTTTAATGGCACTGATATTTTAATGGCGCCAATAATAGCAAAAAGTAATAGCGCCAATTTTTATTTGGTGCGAGATAATAGCGCCAAAAAATAGCGCCAGTATTTTAACATTAATTAATAGCGCAAAATATTCATAACAACGCTAATATATTAATAGCGGTAAATAATTGCGTCTAATAATAGCACCAAATAATAGCGCCAAATAACTGCGCCAAATAATAGCGTCAAATAATAGCGCCATATAATAGAGGCAAATATTTTTTGCGCCAAATATTCATAATAGCGCCAATAATAGCGCCAAATAATAGTGCCAATAATAGCGCCAATATATTCATAGCGCCAAAAAATAGCCCCTATATATTCATAGTAGCGTCAATATATAAAAGCGCAACTATATTCATAATAGTTCCAATAATAGCGCTAATATATTAATAGCGCCATTTATTCATAATAGCGCCAATATATTTATAGCGCAAAATAATTGCGCCTAATAAAAGTACTAAATAATAGTGCCATATAATAGCGCCAAATATTTTTTGGTGCAAAATATATAAATAACGCCAATATATTGCACCAAATAGAAGCACTAAATAATTATGCCAAACAATTGCGCCTAATAATATCGCCAAATAATAGCGCTGTATAATAGCACTAAATATTTTTTGGCACCAAATGTTCAGAATAGCGCCAAATAATAGCGCCAAATAATAGCGCCAATATATAAACATTCAATAATAGCACTAATAAAAGCACCAACAACAGCACCAATAATAGCACCAATAATAGTGCCAATATATAGCGCCAATAATAGCGCCAATATATTCATAGCACCATTTAATAGGGCCAAATAATATCCCAATATAATAGCGCCAAATATTAGCGCCATATAATAGCGTCATATAATGACACCATATATTCGCGCCAAATAATAGCGCCATATAATACCGCCAAATATAACAGCGCCAAATAATAGCACCGATATATAGCGCCAATAATAACGCCAATATATTCATAGCGTCATTTAATAGGGCCAAATAATTGCGCCATATAATAGTGCCAAATATTAGCGCCATATAATAGCGTCAAATATAATAGCGCCAAATAATAGTGCCAAATTATAGCGCCAAATAATTTCGCCCAATAATAGTCCCAAATATTTGGCGCCAAATATTCATAATAGCGCCAAATAATAGCACCAATAATGGCACCAAAAAATAGAGCAAAATATTCATAATAGCGCCAAATATTTGGCGCTATATATTCATAGTAGTGCCAAATATTTTTTGGCGCCAAATATTCATAATAGCACCAAATTATAGCGCTAATAAAAGTGCCAAATAATAGCGCTAATAAAAGCGCCAAATAATAGCGTCAATAATAGCACCAATATTTGGCGCCAATATTTGGCCCCATTAATATTTGGCGCCAAATTTGGTGCTATTATTTGGCACCAAATAATAGCACCAATATTTTAACATTCAATAATAGCACCAAATATTCATAATAGTGCCAATATTTTAACATTCAATATATTTTCAGTGTTATTTTAACTTTCAATATAATAGCGCCAAGTAAATTTTCACTGCTATTTTAATATTCATATTACGCCAATATTTTAATAGCGCCAATATTTTCATAGCGCCAGATAATAGCTCCAAATATTATTTGGCACCAAATAATAGCACCAAATAATAGCGCCAATATTTTAACATTCATTAATAGTGCCAAATATTCATAATAGCGCCAATATATTAATAGCGGCAAATAATTACGCTTAATAATAGTGCCAAATAATAACGCCAAATAAATACACAAAATATTTGCCCCAAATAACTCCGCCAAATAATAGCGCCAAATATTTTTTGGCTCCAAATATTCATAATAGCACCAAATAGTAGCGCCAAAAAACAGCGCCATATAATAGCTCCAATAATAGCGCCAGTATATTCATAATAGTGCCAATAATAGTGCCAATATATTTATAGTGCCAAATAATTGCGCCTAATAATAACACTAAATAATAGCACCAAATAATTGCGCCAAATAATTGCGCCAAATAATAGTGCCAATTATAGCACCAAATAATTTCGCCCAATAATAGCCCCAAATATTAGGCACCAAAAATTCATAAGAGCGCCAAATAATAGGGCCAAATAATAGCGCCAATAATGGCACAAAAAAATAGAGCCAAATATTCATAATAGCGCCAAATATTTGGCGCCATATATTCATAGTAGCGCCAAATATTTTTTGGCACCAAATATTTATAATAGTGCCAAATATTTTAACATTCAATAAAAGCGCCAAAAAAAGCACCCATAATAGCACCAATAATAGCGCCAATTATAGCGCCATTGTATAGCGCCAATAATAGCGCCAATATATTCATAGCGCCATTTAATAGCGCCAAATAATAGCGCCATATAATAGCGCCAAATATTGACGCCATATAATAGCGCCATATAATAGCGCCATATAATAGCGCCATATAATAGTGCAATATAATAGCGCCAAATAATAGCGCAATATAATAGTGTCAAATATAATAGCGCCAAATAATAGCGCCAATATATAGCACCAATAATATCGCCAATATATTCATAGCGCTATTTAATAGGGCCAAATAATAGCACCATATAATAGCACCAAATATTAGCGCCATATAATAATGCAATATAATAGCGCCATATAATAGCGCCATATAATAGCACCAAATAATAGAGCCAAATAATAGACCTAGATAATAGCGAAAAATAATAGCGCCAATAATTGCGCCAAATAAGAGAGCCAAATATTCATAATAGCGCCAAATATTTGGCGCCATATATTCATAGTAGCGCCAAATATTTTTTGGCTTCAAATATTCATTATAGCGACAAATAATAGTGCCAAATTATAGCACCAATAAAAGCGCCAAATAATAGCTCCAATAATAGCACCAATATTTGGTGCCAATAATATTTGGCGCCAATATTTGGCGCTATTATTTGGCACCAAATAACAGGGCCAATATTTTAACATTCAATAATAGCGCCAAATATTCATAATAGTGCCAATATATTTATAGCACCAAATAATAGCGCCTAATAATAGCGCCAAATAATTGCGCCAAATAATTAGGCCAAATAATAGCGCCAATATTTTAACATTCATTAATAGCGCCAAATATTCATAATAGCGCCAATATATTAATAGCACCAAATAAGTGCGCATAATAATAGCACCAAATAATAGCGCTAAATAATTGTGCCAAATATTTTCCCCAAATAACTGTGCCAAATAATAGTTCCAAATAATAGCGCCAAATAATAGCGCCATATAATAGTGCCAAATATTTTTTGGCGCCAAATATTCATAATAGCGCAAAAAATAGCCTCAAAAAATAGCGCCAATAATAGCGCCAAATAAGAGCACCAATAATAGCACAAATATATTCCTAGCACCAAATTATAGCGCCAATATATTCATAATGTTGCCAATAATAGCGCCAATAATAGCGCCAATATATTCATAGGGCCATTTATTCATAATAGGGCCAATATATTTATAACGCACAATAATTGCGCCTAATAATAGCGCCAAATAATTACGCCAAATAATTGCGCCAAATAATAGCGCCAAATATTTTTTGGTGCAAAATATATAAATAGAACCAAATAATTATACCAAATAATTGCGCCAAATAATTGGGGCAAATAATTGCGCCTAATAATAGCGTCATATAATAGCGCCAAATATTTTTTGGCGCCAAATATTCATAATAGCGCCAAATAATAGCACCAAATAATTGCGCCAAATAATAACACCAATAATAGCGTCAAATTATTGCATCAATAATCATGCCAATTTTTGGCGTTATTATTTTAAGCCAAATAATAGCGCCAATATTTAAACATTCAATAATAGCGCCAATAAAAGCGTCAATAACAGCACCAACAATAGCGCCAATAATATCACCAATATATTCATAGAACCATTTAATAGGGCCAAATAATAGCGCCATATAATAAGGCCAAATATTAGCGCCAAATATTAGCGCCATATAATAGCGCTATATAATATCGCCAGATAATAGCGCCAAATAATAGCGCCACATAATAGCGCCAAATATAATAGTGCCACATAATAGCCCTAGATAATAGCACCAAATAATATCGTCAAATAATAGCGCCAAATAATATCGCCATATAATAGCGCCAAATATTGGCGCCATATAATAGCGTCATATTATAGCGCCATATAATAGCACCAAATCATAGTGCCATATAATAACGCCAAATATAATAGCCCCAAATAATAGCTCCAATATATAGCGCCAATAATAGCGCCAATATATTCATAGCGCCATTTAATAGGGCCAAATAATAACGCCATATAATAGCGCCAAATAATAACGCCATATAATAGAGCCAAATTTTAGCACCATATAATAGCGCCAAATCATAGCGCCAAATATAATAGCGCCAAATAGTAGCACCAATACTAGCACCAATAATAGCGCCAATATATTCATAGCGCCATTTAATAGGGCCAAATAATAGCGCCATATAATAGCGCCAAATATTAGCGTCAAATATTAGCGCCAAATAATAGCACCAAATAATATTGCCAAATATTTTTTGGAGCTGAATATTCATAATATCATCAATTAATAACACCAATATTTGGCGCCAATATTTGGTGTTATTATTTGGCACCAAATAATAGCGCCAATATATTAACATTCAATAATAGCGCAAAATATTCATAATACTGCCAATATTTTAATATTCAATATATTTTCAGTGTTATTTTGACATTCAATATAATAGCACCAAATATATTTTCCGTGTTATTTTAATATTCATAATAGCGCCAATATTTTAATGGCACCGATATTTTAATAGTGCCAATAATAGCACAAAATAATAGCGCCAAATATTATTTGGCGCCAGATAATAGCGCCAAATAATAGCGCCAAAAAATAGTGCCAATATTTTAACATTAATTAATAGCGCAAAATATTCATAATAGCTCCAATATATTAATAGCGGCAAATAATTGCGTCTAATAAGAGCACCAAATAATTGCGCCAAATAACTGCGCCAAATATTTGCGCCAAATAACTGCGCCAAATAATAGCGCCAAATAATAGCGTCATATAATAGCACCAAATATTTTTTTGCGCCAAATATTCATAATAGCGCCAATAATAGCGCCAAATAATAGCGCCAATAATAGCACCAATATATTTATAGCGCCAAATAATAGCGCCAATATATTCATAGTAGCGATAATATATAATAGCGCCACTATATTCATAATAGTACCAATAATAGCGCCAATAATAGCGCTAATATATTAATAGCGCCATTTATTCATAATAGCGCCAATATATTTATAGCGCAAAATAATTGCGCCTAATAAAAGAACTAAATAATAGGGCCAAATATTTTTTGGCGCAAAATATATAAATTGCGGCAAAATATTGCGCCAAATAGAAGCGCCAAATAATTGCGCCTAATAATATCGCCAAATAATAGCGCCGTATAATAGCGCTAAATATTTTTTGGCGCCAAATGTTCAGAATAGCGCCAAATAATAGCGCCAATATATAAACATTTAATAATAGCACCAATAAAAGCGCCAACAACAGCACAAATAATAGCGCCAATAATAGTGCCAGTATATAGCGCCAATAATAGCGCCAATATATTCATAGCACCATTTAATAGGGCCAAATAATATGGCAATATAATAGCGCCAAATATTAGCGCCATATAATAACGCCATATAATCGCATCAAATAATAGCGCCATATAATAGCGCCAAATAATAGCACCATATAATAGCGCCAAATATAATAGCGCCAAATAATAGCACCGATATATAGCGCTAATAATAGCTCCAATATATTCATAGCGCCATTTAATAGGGCCATATAATACCGCCAAGTATAATAGCGCCAAATAATAGCACCGATATATAGCGCCAATAATAGCGCCAATATATTCATAGCGTCATTTAATAGGGCCAAATAATTGCTCCATATAATAGTGCCAAATATTAGCGCCATATAATAGCGTCAAATATAATAGCGCCAAATAATAGTGCCAAATTATAGCGCCAAATAATTTCGCCCAATAATAGTCCCAAATATTTGGCGCCAAATATTCATAATAGCGCCAAATAATAGCGCCAATAATGGCACCAAAAAATAGAGCAAAATATTCATAATAGCGCCAAATATTTGGCGCCATATATTCATAGTAGTGCCAAATTTTTTTGGCGCCAAATATTCATAATAGCACCAAATTATAGCGCTAATAAAAGTGCCAAATAATAGCGCTAATAAAAGCGCCAAATAATAGCGCCAATAATAGCACCAAGATTTGGCGCCAATATTTGGCTCCATTAATATTTGGCGCCAAATTTGGCGCTATTATTTGGCACCAAATAATAGCACCAATATTTTAACATTCAATAATAGCACCAAATATTCATAATAGTGCCAATATTTTAACATTCAATATAATTTCAGTGTTATTTTAACTTTCAATATTATAGCGCCAAGTAAATTTTCACTGCTATTTTAATATTCATATTAGCGCCAATATTTTAATAGCGCCAATATTTTCATAGCGCCAAATAATAGCTCCAAATATTATTTGGCACCAAATAATAACACCAAATAATAGCGCCAATATTTTAACATTCATTAATAGCGTCAAATATTCATAATAGCGCCAATATATTAATAGCGGCAAATAATTACGCTTAATAATAGTGCCAAATAATAGCGCCAAATAAATACACCAAATATTTGCGCCAAATAACTCCGCCAAATAATAGCGCCAAATATTTTTTGGCTCCAAATATTCATAATAGCACCAAATAATAGCACCAAAAAACAGCGTCATATAATAGCGCCAATAATAGCGCCAGTATATTCATAATAGTGCCAATAATAGCGCCAATATATTTATAGCGCCAAATAATTGCGCCTAATAATAACACTAAATAATAGCACCAAATAATTGCGCCAAATAATTGCGCCAAATAATAGTGCCACATTATAGCGCCAAATAATTTCGCCCAATAATAGCCCCAAATATTAGGCACCAAATATTCATAATAGCGCTAAATAATAGGGCCAAATAATAGCGCCAATAATGGCACAAAAAAATAGAGCCAAATATTCATAATAGCGCCAAAAATTTGGCGCCATATATTCATAGTAGCGCCAAGTATTTTTTGGCACCAAATATTTATAATAGCGCCAAATATTTAAACATTCAATAAAAGCGCCAATAAAAGCACCCATAATAGCACCAATAATAGCGCCAATTATAGCTCCATTGTATAGCGCCAATAATAGCGCCAATATATTCATAGCGCCATTTAATAGCGCCAAATAATAGCGCCATATAATAGCGCCAAATATTGACGCCATATAATAGCGCCAAATATTGACGCCATATAATAGCGCCATATAATAGTGCAATATAATAGTGCCAAATAATAGCGCAATATAATAGTGCCAAATATAATAGCGCCAAATAATAGCGCCAATATATAGCACCAATAATATCTCCAATATATTCATAGCGCTATTTAATAGGGCCAAATAATAGCACCATATAATAGCGCCAAATATTAGCGCCATATAATAGTGCAATATAATAGCGCCATATAATAGCGCCATATAATAGCACCAAATAATAGAGCCAAATAAGAGACCTAAATAATAGCGCCAAATAATAGAGCCAATAATTGCGCCAAATAAGAGAGCCAAATATTCATAATAGCGCCAAATATTTGGCGCCATATATTCATAGTAGCGCCAAATATTTTTTGGCTTCAAATATTCATTATAGCGACAAATAATAGCGCCAAATTATAGCACCAATAAAAGCGCCAAATAATAGCTCCAATAATAGCACCAATATTTGGTGCCAATAATATTTGGTGCCAATATTTGGCGCTATTATTTGGCACCAAATAACAGCGCCAATATTTTAACATTCAATAATAACGCAAAATATTCATAATAGTGCCAATATATTTATAGCACCAAATAATAGCGCCTAATAATAACGCCAAATAATTGCGCCAAATAATTAGGCCAAATAATAGCGCAAATATTTTAACATTCATTAATAGCGCCAAATATTCATAATAGCGCCAATATATTAATAGCACCAAATAAGTGTGCATAATAATAGCACCAAATAATAGCGCTAAATAATTGTGCCAAATATTTTCCTCAAATAACTGTGCCAAATAATAGTTCCAAATAATAGCGCCAAATAATAGCGCCATATAATAGTGCCAAATATTTTTTGGTGCCAAATATTCATAATAGTGCAAAAAAATAGCGCCAAAAAATAGCGCCAATAATAGCGCCAAATAAGAGCACCAATAATAGCACAAATATATTCCTAGCACCAAATAATAGCGCCAAATAATAGCGCCAATATATTCATAATGTTGCCAATAATAGCGCCAATAATAGCGCCAATATATTCATAGGGCCATTTATTCATAATAGGGACAATATATTTATAACGCACAATAATTGTGCCTAATAATAGCGCCAAATAATTGCACTAAATAATTGCGCCAAATAATAGCGCCAAATATTTTTTGGTGCAAAATATATAAATAGAACCAAATAATTATACAAATAATTGCGCCAAATAATTGGGGCTAATGATTGCGCCTAATAATAGCGTCATATAATAGCGCCAAATATTTTTTGGCGCCAAATATTCATAATAGCGCCAAATAATAACACCAAATAATTGCGCCAAATAATAGCACCAATAATAGCGTCAAATTATTGCATCAATAATCATGCCAATTTTTGGCGTTATTATTTTAAGCCAAATAATAGCGCCAATATTTAAACATTTAATAATAGCGCCAATAAAAGCGTCAATAACAGCACCAACACTAGCGCCAATAATATCACCAATATATTCATAGCACCATTTAATAGGGCCAAATAATAGCGCCATATAATAAGGCCAAATATTAGCACCAAATATTAGCGTCATATAATAGCGCTATATAATAGCGCCAGATAATAGCGCCAAATAATAGCGCCACATAATAGCGCCAAATATAATAGCGCCACATAATAGCCCCAGATAATAGCACCAAATAATATCGTCAAATAATAGCGCCAAATAATATCGCCATATAATAGCGCCAAATATTGGCGCCATATAATAGCGTCATATTATAGCGCCATATAATAGCCCCAAATCATAGTGCCATATAATAACGCCAAATATAATAGCCCCAAATAATAGCTCCAATATATAGCGCCAATAATAGCACCAATATATTCATAGCGCCATTTAATAGGGCAAAATAATAGCGTTATATAATAGCGCCAAATAATAGCGCCATATAATAGATCCAAATTTTAGCACCATATAATAGCGCCAAATCATAGCGCCAAATATAATAGCGCAAAATAGTAGCGCCAATAATAGCGCCAATAATAGCGCCAATATATTCATAGCGCCATTTAATAGGGCCAAATAATAGCGCCATATAATAGCGCCAAATATTAGTGTCAAATATTAGCGCCAAATATTGGCGCCATATAATAGCGCAAAATAATAGCGCCATATAATAGTGCAAAATATAATAGCGCCAAATAATAGCACCAAATAATATTGCCAAATATTTTTTGGAGCCGAATATTCATAATATCATCAATTAATAACACCAATATTTGGCGCCAATATTTGGTGCTATTATTTGGCACCAAATAATAGCGCCAATATATTAACATTCAATAATAGCGCAAAATATTCATAATACTGCCAATATTTTAATATTCAATATATTTTCAGTGTTATTTTGGCATTCAATATAATAGCACCAAATATATTTTCCGTGTTATTTTAATATTCATAATAGCGCCAATATTTTAATGGCACCGATATTTTAATAGCGCCAATAATAGCACAAAATAATAGCGCCAAATATTATTTGGCGCCAGATAATAACGCCAAATAATAGCGCCAAAAAATAGTGCCAATATTTTAACATTAATTAATGGCGCAAAATATTCATAATAGCTCCAATATATTAATAGCGGAAAATAATTGCGTCTAATAATAGCACCAAATAATTGCGCCAAATAACTGCGCCAAATATTTGCGCCAAATAACTGCGCCAAATAATAGCGCCATATAATAGCGCCAAATATTTTTTTGCGCCAAATATTCATAATAGCGCCAATAATAGCGCCAAATAATAGCGCCAATAATAGCGCCAATATATTTTTCGCGCCAATATATTCATAGTAGCGATAATATATAATAGCACCACTATATTCATAATAGTACCAATAATAGCGCCAATAATAGCGCTAATATATTAATAGCGCCATTTATTCATAATAGCGCCAATATATTTATAGCGCAAAATAATTGCGCCTAATAAAAGAACTAAATAATAGGGCCAAATATTTTTTGGCGCAAAATATATAAATTGCGGCAATATATTACGCGAAATAGAAGCGCCAAATAATTGCGCCTAATAATATCGCCAAATAATAGCGCCGTATAACATCGCTAAATATTTTTTGGTGCAAATGTTCAGAATAGCGCCAAATAATAGCGCCAATATATAAACATTTAATAATAGCACCAATAAAAGCGCCAACAACAGCACAAATAATAGCGCCAATAATAGTGCCAGTATATAGCGCCAATAATAGCGCCAATATATTCATATCACCATTTAATAGGGCCAAATAATATGGCAATATAATAGCGCCAAATATTAGCGCCATATAATAACGCCATATAATCGCACCAAATAATAACACCATATAATAGCGCCAAATAATAGCGCCATATAATAGCGCCAAATATAATAGCGCCAAATAATAGCACCGATATATAGCGCTAATAATAGCTCCAATATATTCATAGCGCCATTTAATAGGGCCAAATAATAGCGCCATATAATAGCGCCAAATATTAGTGCCATATAATGGCCTCAAATATAATAACGCCAAATAATAGTGCCAAATTATAGCGCCAAATAATTTCGCCCAATAATAGCCCCAAATATTTGGCGCCAAATATTCATAATAGCGCCAAATAATAGTGCCAAATAATAGCGCCAATAATGACACCAAAAAATAGAGCCAAATATTCATAATAGCGCCAAATATTTTTTGGCGCCAAATATTCATAATAATGTCAAATTATAGCGCTAATAAAAGTGCCAAATAATAGCGCCAATAATAGCGCCATGATTTGGCGCCAATATTTTGCACCATTAATATTTGGTGCCAATATTTGGCGCTATTATATTTGGCGCTATTATATGGCGCTATTATTTGGCGCCATTTTATGGCGCCATTATATGGCGCTATTATATGGAGCTAATATTTGGCGCTATTATATTGCGATATTATTTGGCCCTATTAAATGGTGCTACGAATATTTTGACGGTACTATTGGCGCTATATATTGGCACTATTATTGGCGCTATTATTGGTGCTGTTGTTGGCGCTTTTATTGGTGCTATTATTGAATGTTTATATATTGACACTCTTATTTGGCGCTATTATTTGGCGTTATTGTGAACATTTGGCGCCAAAAAATATTTAGCGCTATTATACGGAGCAATTATTTATCGATATTATTAGGCGCAATTATTTGGCGCAATTATTTGGCGCTTCTATTTGGCGCAATATATTGGCGCTATTTATATATTTTGCACCAAAAAATATTTGGCGCTATTATATGGCGCTATTATTTGGTGCTTTTATTAGGCGCAATTATTTTGAGCTATAAATATATTGGCGCTATTATGAATAAATGGAGCTATGAATATATTAGCGCTATTATTGGCGCTATTATTGGCACTATTATGAATATAGTGGCGCTATTATGTATTGGCACTACTATGAATATATTGGCACTATTATTTGGCGCTATGAATATATTGACGCTATTATTGGTGCTATTATTTGGTGCTATTATTGGCGCTATTATGAATATTTGGCGCAAAAAAATATTTGGCACTATTATTTGGCGTAGTTATTTGGCGCAAATATTTGGCGCAGATATTTGGTGCTATTATTTGATGTTATTATTAGACGTAATTATTTGCCGCTATTAATATATTGGCGCTATTATGAATATTTTGCGCTATTAATTAATGTTAAAATATTGGCGCTATTTTTTTGCGCTATTATTTGGCGCTATTATCTGGCACCAAATAATATTTGGCGCTATTATTTTGTGTTATTATTGGCGCTATTAAAATATCGGTGCCATTAAAATATTGGCTGTATGATGAATATTAAAATAACACGGAAAATATATTTGGCGCTATTATATTGAATGTCAAAATAACACTGAAAATATATTGAATATTAAAATATTGGCAGTATTATGAATATTTTTCGCTATTATTGAATGTTAATATATTGGCGCTATTATTTGGCGATATTATGAATATTTGGCGCCAAAACTTATTTGGCAATATTATTTGGTGCTATTATTTGGCGCTATTATATTTTGCACTACTATATGGCGCTATTATTTTGCGCTATTATATGGCGCTAATATTTGGCGCTAATATTTGGCGCTATTATTTGGCCCTATTAAATGGCGCAATAAATATATTGGCGTTATAATTGGCGCTATATATTGGCGCTATTATTTGGCGCTATTATATTTGGCGCTATGATTTGGTGCTATTATATTGCGCTATTATATGGTGCTAAAATTTGGCGTTATTATATGGCGCTATTATATGGTGCTATTATTTGGCCCTATTAAATGGCGCTATGAATATATTGGCGCTATTATTGGCGATATATATTGGTGCTATTATTTTCCGCTATTATATTTGGCGTTATTATATGGCGCTATGATTTGGTGCTATTATATGGCGCTATAATAAGACGCTATTATATGGTGCTATTATATGACGATATTATTTGGCGCTATTATTTGGCGCTATTATCTGGGGCTATTATGTGGCTCTATTATATTTGGCGCTATTATGTGGCGCTATTATCTGGTGCTATTATATAGCGCTATTATATGGCGCTAATATTTAGTGCGAATATTTGGCGTTATTATATGGCGCTATTATTTGGCCCTATTAAATGGTGCTATGAATATATTGGCGATATTATTGGCGCTATTGTTGGTGCTGTTATTGGTGCTTTTATTGACTCTATTATTGAATGTTTAAATATTAGCGATATTATTTGGCTCAAAATAATAGCGCCAAACATTGGCGTGATTATTGGTGCCATAATTTGACGTTATTATTGGTGCTATTATTTGGCACTATTATTTGGTGCTATTATTTGGCGTTATTATAATATTTGGCGCCAAAAAATATTTGGCGCTATTATTAGGCGCAATTATTTGGTGCAATTATTTGGCGCAATTATTTGGCATAATTATTTGGCACTATTTATATATTTTGCGCCAAAAAATATTTGGCCCTATTATATGGCGCTATTATTTGGCGCTGTTATTAGGCGCAATTATTTTGCGCACTTATTTGGCGCAATTATTTGGCGCTATTATTTGGCGCTATTATTATGCGCAATTATTGTGCACAATAAATATATTGACCCTATTATGAATAAATGACCCTATGAATATATTGGAGCTATTATTGGCGCTATTATTGGCAACATTATGAATATATTGGCGCTATTATTTGGTATTATTATTTGGCACTAGGAATATATTGGTGCTATTATTGGTACTCTTATTTGGCGCTATTATTGGCACTATTGGTTGGCGCTATTATGAATATTTGGCGCCAAAAAATATTTGGCACTATTATATGGCGCTATTATTTGGCGCTATTATTTGGCACTATTATATGGCGCTATTATTTGGCACTATTATATGGCGCTATTATTTGGCACTATTATATGGCGCTATTATTTGGCACTATTATATGGTGCTATTATTTGACACTATTATATGGCGCTATTATTTGGCGCTATTATGAATATTTGGCGCTATTAATGAATATTAAAATATTGGTGCTATTATTTGGCACCAAAAAATAGCGCCAAATATTGGCGCCAAATATTATTGGTGCCAAATATTGGCGCCAAATATTGGGGCTATTATTGGCGCAATTATTTGGCACTTTTGTTGGCGATATAATTTGGCGCTATTATTTGGCGCTATTATGAATATTTGGCGGCAAAAAATATTTGAGGCTACTATGAATATATGGCACCAAATATTTGGCGCTATTATGAATATTTGGCTCTATTATTTGGCGCTATTATTGGTGCTATTACTTGGCGCTATTATTTGGCGCTATTATGAATATTTGGTGCCAAATATTTGGTGCTATTATTTGGTGATATTATTTGGCGCTATTATTTGACGCTATTAT
The DNA here is from genome assembly GCA_963277665.1 of Viscum album. Classification (NCBI taxonomy): domain Eukaryota; kingdom Viridiplantae; phylum Streptophyta; class Magnoliopsida; order Santalales; family Viscaceae; genus Viscum; species Viscum album. Next base: position 907,843,098 of record OY728127.1, on the reverse strand, counting down.
TTGGCGCTATTATATTTGGCACTATTATATGGCGCTATTATTTGGCCCTATTAAATGGCGCTATGAATATATTGGCACTATTATTGGAGCTATATATTGGTTCTATTATTTGATGCTATTATATTTGGTGCTATTATTTGGCACTATTATATGGCGCTATTATATGACGCTATTATATGGCGCTTATATTTGACTCTATTTTAGGGCGCTATTATTTGGCGCTATTAAATGGCGCTATGAATATATTGTTGCTATTATTGGCGCTATTATTGGTGCTATTATTGGTGCTTTTATTGGCGCTATTATTGAATGTTTAAATATTGGCGCTATTATTTGGTGCAAAATAATAGTGTCAAATATTGGCACCAAATATTGATGTGATTATTGGCCCCATAATTTGAGGCTATTATTGGTGCTATTATTTGGCGCTATTATTTTGGCGCTATTATTTGACACTATTATGAATATTTGGTGCCAAAAATTATTTGGCGCTATTATATGGCACTATTGTTAGACGCAATTATTTGGCCCAATTATTTGACGCAATTATTTGGTGAAATTATTTGGCTCAATATATTGGCGCTATTTATATATTTTGCACCAAAAAATATTAGGTGCTATAATTTGGTGCTATTATTTGGCGATGTTATTAGGCACAATTATTTTGCGCAATTATTTGGAGCAATTATTTGGCACAATTATTTTGCGCAATTAATTGGCACTGTTATTTTGTGCTATTATTAGGCCCAATTATTTTGCACTGTAAATATATTGGCGCTATTATGAATAAATGGCGCTATGAACATATTGGCACTATTATTGGCACAATTATTGCCACAATTATGAATATATTGGCGCTATTATTGGCGCAATTTTTTGGCGCTATTATGAATATTTGGTGCCAAAAAATATTTGGCGCTATTATATGGCGTTATTATTTGACACTATTATTTGGCGCTATTATTTGGCGTAGTTATTTGGCGCTAATATTTGGCGCAAATATTTGGTGCTATTTTTTGGCGTTATTATTAGGCGCAATTATTTGACGCTATTAATATATTGGCGCTATTATGAATATTTAGCGCTATTAATGAATGTTAAATTATTGGCTCTATTATTTGGCGCAATTATTTAGCGCAATTATTTGACGCTATTATTTGGCGCAATTATTTGGTGCTATAAATATATTGGCGCTATTTTGAATAAATGGCGCTATGAATATATTGGCGCTATTATTGGAGCTTTTATTGGCATTATTATGAATATATTTTCACTATTATATATTTTCGCTATTATGAATATATTGGCGCTATTATTTGGCGCTATGAATATATTAGCGCTATTATTGGCGCTAATATTTTGCGCCAAAAAACATTTGGCGCTATTATATGGTGCTATTATTTGGTGCTATTATTTGGCGTAGTTATTTGGTGCAGTTATTTGGCACACTTATTTGGCTCTCTTATTTGGCGCTATTATTAGGTGCAATTATTTGCCGCTATTAATATATTGGCGCTATTATGAATATTTGGCAATAATAATGAATGTTAAAATATTGGCACTATTTTTTGGCGCTATTATTTGTCGCTATTATTTGGCGCCAAATAATATTTGGCGCTATTATTGGAGCTACTAAAATATTTGCGCAATTATGAATATTAAAATAGCACTGAAAATATATTTGGCGCTATTATATTTAATATTAAAATAAAACTAAAAAATATGGAATGTTAAAATATTGGCGCTATTATGAATATTTGGCACTATTGTTGAATGTTAAAATATTGGCGCTATTATTTGGCGCCAAATATTATTGGTGCCAATATTGGCACTATTATTTGGGGCTTTTATTGGCGCTATAATTTGGCGCTATTATTTAGCGCTATTATGAATATTTGGAGCCAAAAAATATTTGGTGCTGCTATGAATATATGGCGCCAAATATATGGCGCTAATATGAATATTTGGCACTATTGTTGAATGTTAAAATATTGGCGCTATTATTTGGCGCCAAAAAATAGCACCAAATAATGGCGCAAAATATTATTGGTGCCAAATATTGGCACTATTATTCGGGGCTTTTATTGGCGCTATTATTTGGCGCTATTATGAATATTTGGAGCCAAAAAATATTTGGTGCTGCTATGAATATATGGCGCCAAATTTTGGCGCTATTATGAATATTTGGCCCTATTATTTAGTGCCATTATTTGCACTATTATTTGGCGCTATTATGAATATTTGGAACCATATATTTGGTGCTATTATTTGGAAAGATTATTTGGTGCTATTATTTGGCGCTATTATATTTTGCGCTATTATATCGCGCTATTATTTGACGCTATTATATGGTTCTATTATATCACGCTATTATGAATATATTGGCACTATTATTTAGTGCTAATATATATTAGCGCCATTATGAATATATTGGCGTTATTATTTGGCGTTATGAATATATTGGCGCTATTATCGGTGCTATTATTTGGCGCTATTATTGGTGCTATTATTTGGCGCTATTATTTGGCGATATTTTTTTGCGCTATTTTTTGGCGCTATTATGAATATGTGGCGCCAAAAAAAATTTGGCGCTATTATATGGCGCTATTATTTAACAGTATTATTTGGCGCAATTATTTGGCGCTATTGTTAGGCGCAATTATTTGGTGCTATTAATATATTGGCACTATTATGAATATTTGGCGCTATTAATGAATGTTAAAATATTAGGGCTGTTATTTGGTACAATTATTTGGTGCAATTATTCGGGGCAATTATTAGGCGCTATAAATATATTGGCGCTATTATGAATAAATGACGCTATGAATATATTTGCGCTAATATTGGCACTATTATGAATATATTGGCGCTATTATATGACACAATTTTTTGGCTATATTATGAATATTTGGATCCCAAAAATATTTGGCGCTGTTATTTGGCGCCAAAAAATATTTGGTGCTATTATATGGCACTATTATTAGGCGTAATTATTTGGCGCAATTATTTGGTGCAATATATTGTCGCTATTTATATATTTTGCACCAAAAAATATTTAGCGCTATGATATGGTGCTATTATTTGGCGCAATTATTTGGCGCAATTATTTGGCTCCATTATTTGCCGCTATTATTAGGCGCAATTATTTTGCGCTATAAATATATTGGTGCTATTATGAATAAATGGCGCTATGAATATATTAGCACTATTATTGGCGCTATTATTAGCACTATTATAAATATATTGGCGCTATTATTGACACTATTATGAATATAGTGGCGCTATTATTTGGCGCTATTATATATTGGCGCTATTATGAATATATTGGCACTATTATTTGGCGCTATGAATATATTGGCGCTATTATTGGCGCTATTATTTGGTGCTATTATTGGCGCTATTTGTTGGCACTATTATGAATATTTTGCGCCAAAAAATATTTGGCGTAAAAATATATAAATAGCGCCATATATTTGGCGTTATTATGAATATTTGGCTCTATTATTGAATGGTAATATATTGGCGCTGTTATGAATATTTGGCGCTATTATTGAATGGTAACATATTGGCGCTATTATTTGGCGATATTATTAATATTTGGTGCCAAAAAATATTTGGTGCTACTATGAATATATGGCGCCAAATATTTGGCGCTATTATGAATATTTGGCTCTATTATTTGGCGCTACTGTTGGCGCTATTATTTGGCACCATTATTAATATTTGGCGCCAAATATTTGGTGCTATTATTTGGTGATATTATTTGGCGCTTTTATTTGGTGCTATTATATTTTCCCTATTATGTGGCGCTATTTTTTGGCGCTATTATATGACGCTAATATTTGGAGCTATTATATAGCGCTAATATTTGGCGCTATTATTTGGCCCTATTAAATGGCGCTATGAATATATTGGCGTTATTATTGGCACTATATATTGGTACTATTATTTGGTGCTATTATATTTGGCGCTATTATATGGCGCTATGATTCGGCGCTATTATGTGGCGTTATTATATAGCACTAATATTTGGCACTATTACATGGCGCTATTATTTGGCACTATTAAATGGTGCTATGAATATATCATCGATATTATTAGTGCTGTTATTGGTGCTTTTATTGGCACTATTATTGAATGTTTAAATATTGGTGCTATTATTTGGCGCAAAACAATAGCGCCAAATATTGGCGTGATTATTGGCGCCATAATTTGACGTTATTATTGGTGCTATTATTTGGCGCTATTATTTGGCGCTATTATGTATATTTCGCGCCAAAAATTTTTGACGCTATTATATGACGCTATTATTAGGCGCAATTATTTGAAGCAATTATTTGGCGTAATTATTTGGAACAATTTTTTGGCACTATTTATATATTTTGCGCCAAAAAATATTTGGCGCTATTATTTGGCGCTATTGTATGGCGCTAATATTTGGTGCTATTATATGACGCTATTATTTGGCCCTATTAAATGGCGCTATGAATATATTGGCGCTTTTATTGGTGCTATATATTGATGCTATTATTTGGCGCTATTATATTTGGCGCTATTATATGGCACTATTATTTGGCGCTGTTATATCGCTCACTTATATTGCGCTATTATATGGAGCAAATATTTGGCGCTATTATATGGTGCTATTATTGGGGTTGTTATTGGCACTTTTATTGGCGTTATTATTGAATGTTTAAATATTGGCGCTATTATTTGGCGCAAAATAATAGCGCCAAATATTGGTGCCAAATATTGGCGTGATTATTGGCGCCATAATTTGACGCTATTATTGGCGCAATTATTTGGTGTTATTATTTGGCGCTATTATTTGGCGCTATTATGAATATTTGGTGCCAAAAAATATTTGGTGCTATTATATGGCGCAATTATTTGGCGCTATTATTAGGAGGAATTATTTGGCACAATTATTTGGCGCAATTATTAGGCGCAATTATTTGGCGCAATATATTGGCGCTATTTATATATTTTGCGCCAAAAATATTTGGCGCTATTATATGGCGCTATTATTTGGTGAAATTATTTGACGCGATTATTAGGCACAATTATTTTGCGCTATAAATAAATTGGTGCTATTATGAATAAATGGCGCTACGAATATATTGGCACAATTATTGGCACTATTATGAATATATCGGCAATATTATTTGGCGCTATTATATATTGGTGTTATTATGAATATATCGGCGCTATTATTTGGCGCTATTATATGGAGCTATTATTTGGCGCTATTATTTGGCGCAATTATTAGGTGCAATTATTTGTCTCTATTAATATATTGGCGCTATTATGAATATTTTGTGCTATTAATTAATGGGAAAATATTGGAGCTATTACTTGGTGCTATTATTTGGCCTCAAATAATATTTGGCGCTATTATTGACAGTATTAAAATATCGGTGCTATTAAAATATTTGGCTCTATTATTTGGCACTATTATTGGTGCTATTATTTGGTGCTATTATTTGGCACTATTATGAATATTTGGCAGCAAATATTTAGTGCTATTATTTGGGGATATTATTTAGCACTATTATTTGGTCCTATTATATTTTGCGCTATTATATGGTGCTATTATTTGGCACAATTATATGGAAGTAATATTTGGCGCTATTATATGGCACTAATATTTGGCGCTATTATATGACCCTATTATATGACGCAATTATTTGGTGCAATATATTGGCACTATTTATATATTTTTCGCCAAAAAATATTTGGCGCTATTTTAGAGGGATATTATTTGGCGCTGTTATTAGGCACAATTATTTTGCGCAATTATTTGGCACAATTATTTGGCGCAATTATTTGGCGCTATTATTGGGCGCTATTATTAGGCGCAATTATTTTGCGCTATAAATATATAGGCGCTATTATGAATAAATGGCGCTATGAATATACTAGCGCTATTATTGGCACTATTATTGGCACGATTATGAATATATTGGCACAATTATTTGGCGATATTATATATTGGGGCTATTATTTGGCACTATGAATATATTAGTGCTATTATTGGCGTTATTTTTCGGCGCTATTTTTTGGCGCTATTATGAATATTTGGTGCCAAAAAATATTTGGCGCTATTATATGGCTCTATTGTTTGGCAGAATTATTTGGTGCTATTATTTGGCGCTAATATTATGCACACTTATTTGGTGCTATTAATATATTGGCACTATTATGAATATTTGGAGTTATTAATGAATGTTAAAATATTGGTGCTATTATTTGGCGGAATTATTTGGCGCTATTAATAGGCGAAATTATTTGGCGCTATAAATATATTGGCGCTATTATGAATAAATGGCGCTATGAATATATTAGCACTATTATTGGCACTATTATTGGAACTATTATGAATATACTGACACTATTATTTGGCACTATAATATATTGTCAATATTATGAATATTTTTGCGCTATTATTTGGCGCTATGAATATATTGGCGCTATTATTGGCGCTATTATTAGGTGCTATTATTGAACCTATTATATGGCGCTATTTTTTGGCGCTATTATGAATATTTGGCGCCAAAAAAAATTTAGCGCTATTATATGGTGCTATTATTTGGCGCTATTATTTGGCGTAGTTATTTATCGCAGTTATTTGGCGTAATTATTTGGCGCTATTATTTGGTGCTATTATTAGGAGCAATTATCTGTCGCTATTAATATATTGGCAATATTATGAATATTTGGCGCTATTAATGAATGTTAAAATATTGGCGCTATTTTTTGGCACTATTTTTTTGCGCTATTATTTGGCGCTATTATTTGGCCCTATTATTGGCGCTATTAAAATATTGGCGCTATTATGAATATTAAAATAACACTAAAAATATATTTGGCTCTATTATATTGAATGTTAAAATAACATTGAAAATAAATTGAATGTTAAAATATTGGCGCTATTATGAATATTTGGCGCTATTATTGAATGTTTTAAGTATTGGCGCTATTATTTGGTGCCAAATAATAGCGCCAAATATTGGCGCCAAATATTATTGGTGCCAAATATTAGCGCAAAATATTGGTGCTATTATTGGCACTATTATTTGGCGCTTTTACTGGCGCTATAATCTGGCCCTATTATTTGGCGCTATTATGAATATTTGGAGAAAAAAATATTTCGCGCTACTATGAATATATGGCGCCAAATATTTGGTGCTATTATGAATATTTGGCTCTATTATTTGGCGCAATTATTGCCGCTATTATTTTGCGCTATTATGAATATTTGGCGCCAAATATTTGGTGCTATTACTTGGCGATATTATTTGGCGCTATTATTTGTCGCTATTATTTGACTCTATTATATTTGGCACTATTATATGGCGCTATTATTTGGCTCTATTATATGGCATTATTATATGGCCCTAATATTTGGTGCTATTATATGGCGCTATTATTTGGCCATATTAAATGGTTCTATGAATATATTGGCGCTATTATTTGTGCTATATATTTGCGTGATTTTTTGGCGCTATTATATTTGGAGCTATTATATGGCACTATTATTTGACGCTATTATATGGCGCTATGAATATATTGGCGCTATTATTGGCGCTATTATTGAATTTTTAAATATTGGCGCTATTATTTTGCGCAAAATAATAGCGCCAAATATTGGCGCAATTATTGGTGCCATAATTTGATGCTATTATTGGTGCTATTATTTGGCGCAATTATTTGACGAAATTATTTGGCGCAATATATCGGCGCTATTTATATATTTTGTGCCAAAAAATATTTGGCGCTATTATATTGCGCTATTATTTGGCGCTGTTATTAGGTGTAATTATTTTGCGCAACTATTTGGTGCAATTATTTGGCCCAATTATTTGGCTCTTTTATTTGGTGCTATTATTTGGTGCTATTATTAGGCGCAATTATTTTGCGCTATAAACATATTGGCGCTATTATGAATAAGTGGCGCTATGAATATATTGGCGCTATTATTGGCGCTATTATTGGCACTATTATAAATATTTTGGCACTATTATTTGGCGCTATTATATATTGGCGCAATGAATATATTGGCGCTATTATTTGCGCTATTATTTGGCGCTATTATTTGGCGCTATTATCAGAGCTATTATTTTGCGTTATTTTTTGGCACTATTTTTTGGTGCTATTATGAATATTTGTCGCCAAAAGATATTTGGCGCTATTATTTGGTGGTATTATTTGGCGCTATTATTTGGCGCAGTTATTTGGCGCAAATATTTAGTGCATTTATTTGGCGATATTATTTGGAGCTATTATTAGGCGCAATTATTTGGCGCTATTAAGATATTGGCGATATTATGAATATTTGGCACTATTAATGAATGTTAAAATATTGGCGCCTTTATTTGGCTCAATTATTTGGCACAATTATTTGGCGCAATTATTTGGCATTATTATTAGGCGCAATTATTTGGCGCTATAAATATATTGGTGCTATTATTGGCACTATTATAAATATACTGTCGCTATTATTGGCGCTATTATATGGTGCTATTTTTTGGCGTTATTAATGAATGTTAAAATATTGACGCTATTATTTGGTGCTATTATTTGGTGCCAAATAATATTTGGAGCTATTATTTGGCGCTATTATTGGCGCTATTATTTGGCGCTTTTATTAGCGCTATAATTTGGCGCTATTATGAATATTTGGCACCAAAAAATATTTGGCGCTACTATAAATATTTGGCGCTATTATGAATATTTGGCTCTATTTTTTGGTTCCATTATTGGCGCTATTATTTGGCACTATTATGAATATTTGGCGCCAAATATTTGGGGCAATTATTGGGTGAAATTATTTGGTGCTATAATTTGGCACTATTATTTGGCGCTATTATATTTGAGGCTATTATATGGCGCTAATATTTGGCACTATTATATGGCGCTATTATTTGGCCCTATTAAACGGCGCTATGAATATATTGGCGCTATTATTGGCGCTATATATCGGTGCTATTATTTGGTGCTATTATATTTGGCGGTATTATATGGCGCTATTATTTGGCACGATTATATGGCGCCATTATGTGGTGCTATTATATGGCGCTAATATTTGACGCTATTAAATTGCGATATTATTTGGCCCTATTAAATGGTGCTATGAATATATTGGCGCTATTATTGGCGCTATATATTGGCACTATTATTGGCGCTATTATTGGTGCTGTTGTTGGCGCTTTTATTGGTGCTATTATTGAATGTTTATATATTGGCGCTATTATTTGGCGTTATTATTTGGCGCTATTGTAAACATTTGGCGCCAAAAAATATTTAGTGCTATTATACGGCGCTATTATTTGGCGATATTATTAGGCGCAATTATTTGGCGCTTCTATTTGGCGCAATATATTGGCCCTATTTATATATTTTGCGCCAAAAAATATTTGGTTCTATTATTTGGTGCTTTTATTAGGCGCAATTATTTTGCGCTATAAATATATTAGCGCTATTATGAATAAATGGCGCTATGAATATATTAGCACTATTATTGGCTCTATTATTGGTACTATTATGAATATAGTGGCGCTATTATATATTGGCGCTACTATGAATATATTGGCGCTTTTATTTGGCGCTATGAATATATTGGCGCTATTATTGGCACTATTATTTGGCGCGATTATTTGCGCTATTATGAATATTTGGCGCAAAAAAATATTTGGTGCTATTATATGGCGCTATTATTTGGCACAGTTATTTGGCGCAAATATTTGGCGCAATTATTTGGCGCTATTATTTGGTGCTATTATTAGACGCAATTATTTGCCGCTATTAATATATTGGCGCTATTATGAATATTTTGCGCTATTAATTAATGTTAAAATATTGGCGCTATTTTTTGGCGATATTATTTGGCGCTACTATCTGGCGCTAAATAATATTTGGTGCTATTATTTTATGATATTATTGGCGCTATTAAAATATCGCTGCCATTAAAATATTGGCGATATTATAAATATTAAAATAACACAGAAAATATATATGGCGCTATTATATTGAATGTCAAAATAACACTGAAAATATATTGAATATTAAAATATTGGCAGTATTATGAATATTTTGCGCTATTATTGAATTTTAATATATTGGCTCTATTATTTGGTGATATTATTAATATTTGGCACCAAAAAATATTTGGCAATATTATTTGGTGCTATTATTTGGCGCTATTATATTTTGCAGTATTATATGGCGCTATTATTTTGCGCTATTATATGGCGCTAATATTTGGCGCTAATATTTGGCGCTAATATCTAGCGCTATTATATGGCGCTTTTATTTGGCCCTATTAAATGGCGCTATGAATATAATGGCGCTATTATTGGTGCTATATATTGGCGCTATTATTTGGCATTATTATATTTGGGGCTATGATTTGGCGCTATTATATGGCGCTATTGATTGGCACTATTAAATTCCGCTATGAATATATTGGCGCTATTATTGGCGCAATATATTGGTGCAATTATTTGGCGGTATTATATTTGGCGTTATCATATGGTGCTATGATTTGGTGCTATTATATGGCGCTATAATATGACGCTATTATATGGCGCCAATATTTGGCGCTATTATATGGCGATATTATTTGGCGCTATTATTTGGCGATATTATTTGGCGCTATTATCTGGGGCTATTATGTGGCGCTATTATATTCGGCGCTATTATGTGGCACTATTATTTGGCGCTATTATCTGATGCTATTATATAGCGATATTATATGGTGCTAATATTTGGCGCTAATATTTGGTATTATTATATGGCGATATTATTTGGCTCTATTAAATGGTGCTATGAATATATTGGTGATATTATTGGCGCTATTGTTGGTTCTGTTATTGGCGCTTTTATTGGCGCTATTATTGAATGTTTAAATATTGGCGCTATTATTTGGCTCAAAATAATAGCGCAAAAAATTGGCGTGATTATTGGTGCCATAATTTGACGCTATTATTGGTGCTATTATTTGGTGCTATTATTTGGCGCTATTATGTATATTTGGCACCAAAAAATATTTGGCGCTATTATATGGCGCTATTATTAGGCACAATTACTTGGCGCAATTATTTGGCGCAATTATTTGGCATAATTATTTGGCATTATATATATATTTTGCGCCAAAAAATATTTGGCGCTATTATACGGCGCTATTATTTGGCGCTATTATTAGGCGCAATTATTTTGCACACTTATTTGGCGCTATTATTTGGCGCTATTATTAGGCTCAATTATTGTGCGCTATAAATATATTGGCCCTATTATGAATAAATGGCTCTATGAATATATTGGCACTAATATTGGTGCTATTATTGGAAACATTATGAATATATTGGCGCTATTATTTGGCGCTAGGAATATATTGGTGCTATTATTGGTGCTCTTATTTGGCGCTATTATTGGCGCTATTTTTTGGCGCTATTATGAATATTTGGCACCAAAAAATATTTGGCACTATTATATGGCGTTATTATTTGGCGCTATTATTTGGAGCTATTATTTGGCATAGTTATTCGGGGCAAATATTTGGCGCAATTATTTGACGCTATTATTTGGCGCTATTATTATGCGCACTTATTTGGTGCTATTAATATATTGGCGTTATTATGAATATTTGGCGCTATTATGAATATTTGACGCTATTAATGAATGTTAAAATATTGGGGCTATTATTTGGCCTAATTATTTGGCAGAAATATTTGGCGCAATTATTTGGCGCAATTATTTGGCGCTTTTATTAGGTGCAATTATTTGGCGCTATAAATATATTGACACTATTATGAATATTTGGTGCTATTATTGAATGTTAAAATATGGCGCTATTATTTGGCGCCAAATAATAGCGCCAAATATTGGTGCCAAATATTATTGGCGCCAAATATTGGCGCTATTATTGGCGTTATTATTTCTCGCTATAATTTGGCGCTATTATTTGGCGCTATAATGAATATTTGGCGCCAAAAAATATTTGGCGATACTATGAATATATGGCGCCAAATATTTGGCACTATTAAGAATATTTGGCTCTATTATTTGGCGCCATTATTGGCACTATTATTTGGCGCTATTATTTGGGGCTATTATTTTGCTCTATTATTTGGTGCTATTATATGACGCTATTATATGACGCTATTATATTGCACTATTATATGACGCTAATATTTGGCGTTATTATTTGGCTCTATTAAATAGCGCTATGGATATATTAGTGATATTATTGGTGCTATATATTGGCGCTATTATTTGGCGCTATTATATTTGGCACTATTATATAAAGCTATTATTTGGTGCTATTATATGACACTATTATATGGCGTATTATATGACGCTATTATATGGCGTCAATATTTGGCGCTATTATATGGCGCTAGTATTTGGTGCTATTAAATGGTGCTATGAATATATTGGCACTATTATTGGCGCTATAAAATGGCGCTATAATTGGAGCTATTATTGGTGCTGTTATGGGCGCTTTTATTGGCGCTTTTATTGAATGTTTAAATATTTGGCGAAAAAAAATATTTGGCGCTACTATGAATATATGGCGCAAAATATTTGGTGCTATTATGAATATTTGGCTCTATTTTTTTTTGCCATTATTGGCACTATTATTTGGCGCTATTATTTGGCGCTATAATTTGGCACTATTATTTGGCGCTATTATATTTGAGGCTATTATATGGCGCTAATATTTGACGCTATTATATGGCGCTATTATTTGGCTCTATTAAATGGTCCTATGAATATATTGGCGCTATTATTGGCGCTATATATCGGTGCTATTATTTGGCGCTATTATATTTGGTGCTATTATATGGCGCTATTATTTGGCGCGATTATATGACGCTATTATATGGCGCTAATATTTGACGCTATTATATTGCGATATTATTTGGCTCTATTAAATGGTGGTATGAATATATTGGCACTATTATTGGCACTATATATTGGCACTATAATTGGCACCATTATTGGTGCTGTTGTTGGCGCTTTTATTGGTGCTATTATTGAATGTTTATATATTGGCGCTATTATTTGGCGCTATTATTTGGCACTATTATTTGGCGCTATTGTGAACATTTGGCGCCAAAAAATATTTAGCGCTATTATACAACGCCATTATTTGGCGATATTATTAGGCGCAATTATTTGGCGTAATTATTTGGCGCTTCTATTTGGCGCAATATATTGGCGCTATTTATATATTTTGCACCAAAAAATATTTGGCGCTATTATATGGCGCTATTATTTGGTGCTTTTATAAGGCGTAATTATTTTGTGCTATAAATATATTTGCGCTATTATGAATAAATTGCGCTATGAATATATTAGCGCTATTATTGGCGCTATTATTGGCACTATTATGAATATAGTGGCGCTATTATATATTAGCGCTATTATGAATATATTGGCGTTATTATTTGGCGCTATGAATATATTGGTGCTATTATTGGCGCTATTATTTGGCGTTATTATTGGCGCAATTATGAATATTTGGTGCAAAAAAATATTTGGCGCTATTATATGGTGCTATTATTTGGCGCAGTTATTTGACGCAAATATTTGGCCCAGTTATTTGGCACTATAATTTGGTGCTATTATTAGACGCAATTATTTGCCGCTATTAATATATTGGCGCTATTATGAATATTTTGCGCTATTAATTAATGTTAAAATATTGGCGCTATTTTTTGGCGCTATTATTTGGCGTTATTATCTGGCGCCAAATAATATTTAGCGCTATTATTTTGTTCTATTATTGGCGCTATTAAAATATCAGTGCCATTAAAATATTGGCGCTATTATGAATATTAAAATAACACAGAAAATATATTTGGTGCTATTATATTGAATGTCAAAATAACACTGAAAATATTTTGAATATTAAAATATTGGCAGTATTATGAATATTTTTTGCTATTATTGAATGTTAATATATTGGCGCTATTATTTGGCGCCAAATAATAGTGCCAAATATTGGCGCCAAATATTGGCGCCAAATATTGGTGCCAAATATTGGCCCCAAATATTGGCGCTATTATTTGGCGATATTATGAATATTTGGCGCCAAAAAATATTTGGCAAAATTATTTGGTGCTATTATTTGGTGCTATTATATTTTGCACTATTATATGGCGCTATTATTTTGCGCTATTATATGTCTCTAATATTTGGCGCTAATATTTCGCGCTAATATTTGGCGCTATTATATGGCGCTATTATTTGGCCCTATTAAATGGCGCTATAAATATATTGGCGCTATTATATGGTGCTATTATATTTGGCGTTATGATTTGGCGCTATTATATGGCGCTATTATATGGTGCTAAAATTTGGCGCTATTATTTGGCGCTATTATTTGGCTCTATTAAATGGCGCTATGAATATATTGGCACTATTATTGGCGCTATATATTGGTGCTATTATTTGGTGCTATTATATTTGGTGTTATTATATGGCGCTATGATTTGGTGCTATTATATGGCGCTATAATATGGCGTTATTATATGGCGCCAATATTTGATGCTATTATATGGCGATATTATTTGGCGCTATTATTTGGCGATATTATTTGGCGCTATTATCTGGGGCTATTATGTGGCGCTATTATATTCGGCACTATTATGTGGGGCTATTATTAGGCGCTTTTATCTGGCGCTACTATATAGCGGTATTATATAACGCTAATATTTGGTGCTAATATTTGGCGTTATTATATGGCGCTATTATTTGGCCCTATTAAATGGTGCTATGAATATATTCGCGATATTATTGGTGATATTGTTGATGCTATTATTGGCTCTTTTATTGGCGCTATTATTAAATGTTTAAATATTGGCTCTATTATTTGGCTCAAAATAATAGCCCAAAAAATTGGCGTGATTATTGGTGCCATAATTTGACGTTATTATTGGTGCTATTATTTGGCGCTATTATTTTGTGCTATTATTTGGAGCTATTATGAATATTTGGCGCCAAAAAATATTTGGCGCTATTATATGGCGCTATTATTATGCACAATTATTTGGCGCAATTATTTGGCGTAATTATTTGGCATAATTATTTGGCGCTATTTATATATTTTGCGCCAAAAAATATTTGGCTCTATTATATGGCGCTATTATTTGGCGCTGTTATTAGGCGCAATTATTTTGCACACTTATTTGGCGCTATTATTTAGTGCTATTATTTGGCGCTATTATTAGGCGCAATTATTGTGCGCTATAAATATATTGGCCCTATTAATGGCCCTATGAATATATTGGCACTATTATTGGCGATATTATTGGCAACATTATGAATATATTGGCGCTATTATTTGGCGCTATTATTTGGCACTAGTAATATATTGGTGCTATTATTGGTGCTCTTATTTGGCGCTATTATTGGTGCTATTTTTTGGCGTTATTATGAATATTTGGCCCCAAAAAATATTTGGCACTATTATATGGCGCTATTATTTGGCGCTATTATTTGGAGCTATTATTTGGCACAGTTATTTGGGGAAAATATTTGGCGCCATTATTTGGGGCTATTATTTTGCGCTATTATTATGCGCACTTATTTGGTGCTAATAATATATTGGCGCTATTATGAATATTTGGCTTATTAATGAATGTTAAAATATTGGAGCTATTATTTGGCCTAATTATTTGGGGTAATTATTTGGCGCAATTATTTGGCCCTATTATTAGGCGCAATTATTTGGCGCTATAAATATATTGGCACTATAATTGGTGCTATTATTTGGTGCTTTTATTGGTGCTATAATTTGGCAATATTATTTGGCGCTATAATTAATATTTGGCGCCAAAAAATATTTAGCACTACTAGGAATATATGGCACCAAATATTTGGTGCTATGATGAATATTTGGCTCTATTATTTGGTGCCACTATTGGTGCTATTATTTGGCGCAATTATTTGGGGCTATTATTTGGCTCTATCATTTGGTGCTATTATATGGCGCTATTATATGGCAATATTATATTGCACTATTATATGGCGCTAATATTTGGCGCTATTATTTGGCCCTATTAAATAGCGCTATGAATATATTGGCGATGTTATTGGTGCGATATGTTGCCGCTATTATTTGGCGCTATTATATTTGGCACTATTATATAGCTCTATTATTTGGTGCTATTATATGGCGCTATTATATGGCGCTATTATATGGCGTCAATATTTGGCGCTATTATATGACGTTATTATTTGCCGCTATTATATGGCGCTATGAATATATTGATGCTATTATTGGCGCTATACAATGGCGCTATTATTGGTGCTATTATGGGCGCTTTTATTGAATGTTTAAATATTGGCGCTACTATTTGGCACAAAATAATAGCGCCAAATATTGGCGCCAAATATTGGCACCAAATATTGACGCGATTATTGGCGCCATAATTTGACACTATTATTGGCGCTCTTATTTGGCACTATTATTTGGCAGTATTATGAATATTTGGTGCCAAAAAATATTTGGCGCTATTATATGGCGCTATTATTAGGCGCAATAATTTGGCGCAATTATTTGGGGCGGTTATTTGGCGCAATTATTTGGCGCAATATATTGGCGCTATTTATATATTTTGCGTCAAAAAATATTTGGCGTTCTTATTTGGCGTTGTTATTAGGAGCACTTATTTGGCACAATTATTTGGCGCAATTATTTGACGCAATTGTTTGGTGCAAATATTTGGAACTATTATTTTGCGCTATAAATTTGTTGGCGCTATTATGAATAATTGGAGCTATGAATATATTGACTCTATTATTGGCGCTATTATTGGCACTATTATGAATATATTGGCGCTATTATTTGGCGATATTATATATTGGCGCTATTATGAATATATTGGCGGTATTATTTGGCGCTATTATTGGCGCTATTATTGGCGCTATTATTTGGCGCTATTATTGGCGCTATTATTTGGATTTTATTTTTTTGGTGCTATTATGAATATTTGGCACCAAAATATATTTGGTGCTATTATATGACGCAATTATTTGGCGGTATTATTTGGCGCAGTTATTTGGCACAAATATTTGGCACAATTATTTGGCACTATTATTTGGCGCTATTATTAGGCACAATTATTTTGTGATATTATTATATTGGCACTATTATAAATATTTGGCGCTATTAATGAATGTTAAAATATTAGGGCTATTATTTGGCCCAAAATAATGGCGCCAAATATTGGGGCCAAATATTGGCGCCAAATATTGGCGCGATTATTGGCGCCATAATTTGGCGCTATTATTGCCGCTATTATTTGGTGCTATTATTTGGCGCTATTATTTATCGCTATTAAGAACATTTGGCGCCAAAAAAATATTTGGCGCTATTATATTGCGCTATTATTAGGCGCAATTATTTCCGCAATTATTTGGAGCAATGTATTGGTGCTATTTATATATTTTGCGCCAAAAAATATTTGGCGCTATTATATGGCTCTATTATTTGGCGCTGTTATTAGGCGTAATTATTTTGCGCAATTATTTGGCGCAATTATTTGGCGCAATCATTTGGCGCAATTATTTGGCGCTATTATTAGGCGCAATTATTTTGCGCTATAAATATAGTGGCGCTATTATGCATAAATGGCGCTATGAATATATTGGCGCTACTATTGGTACTATTATGAATATATTGGTGCTATTATTTCGGGCTATTATATATTGGTGCAATTATTTGGCACTATGAATATATTGCTGCTATTATTGGCGCTATTATTTGGCACTATTATTGGCGCTATTATATGACACTATTTTTTGGCGCTATTTTTTGGCGCTATTATAAATATTTGGCACCAAAACATATTTGGCGTTATTATATGTCGCAATTATTTGGCGCTATTATTAGGCAAAATTATTTGCCGCTATTAATATATTGGTGCTATTATGAATATTTGGCGCTATCAATTAATGTGAAAATATTGGGGCTATTTTTTGGCGCTATTATTTGGTGCGAAATATTATTTGGCGCTATTATTTGGCGTTATTTTTGGCGCTATTAATATATAGGCACTATTAAAATATTGGCGCTATTATGAATATTAAAATCACACTGAAAATATATTTGGCGCTATTATATTGAATGTTAAAATAACACTGAAAATATATTGAATGTTAAAATATGGCGCTATTATGAATATTTGGCGCTATTAATGAATGTTAAAATATTGGCGCTATTATTTGGTGCTTTTGTTGGCGATATAATTTGGCGCTATTATTTCGCGCTATTATGAATATTTGGCGGCAAAATATATTTGATGCTACTATGAATATAAGGCGCCAAATATTTGGCGCTATTATGAATATTTGGCTCTATTATTTGGCGCTATTATTGGCGCTATTACTTGGCGCTATTATTTGGCGCTATTATGAATATTTGGTGCCAAATATTTGGTGATATTATTTGGCGCTATTATTTGGCACTATTATTTGGGGCTATTATATTTGGCGCTATTATATGGCGGTATTATTTGGCGCTATTATATGGCATTAATATTTGGCGCTATTATATGATGCTAATATTTGGCGCTATTATATGGCGCTCTTATTTGGCCCTATTAAATGGCGCTATGAATATGTCAGCACTATTATTGGTGCTATATATTGGTGCTATTATTTGGTGCTATTATATTTGGTGATTTTATTTGGCACTATTATATGGCACTATTATATGACGCTATTATATGGCGCTTATATTTGGCTCTATTTTATGGCACTATTATTTTGCGCTATTATTTGGCGTTATTAAATGGAGCTATGAATATATTGGTGCTATTATTGGTGCTATATATTGGCGCAACTATTGGCACTATTATTGGTGCTTTTATTGGCGCTTTTATTGGTGCTATTATTGAATGTTTAAATATTGGCGCTATTATTTGGCGCAAAATAATAGCGCCAAATATTGACGTGATTATTGGCCCCATTATTTGACGCTATTATTGGTGCTATTATTTGGCGCTATTATTTTGGCACTATTATTTGACACTATTATGAATATTTGGCGCCAAAAAATATTTGGCGCTATTATATGGCGCTATTATTAGGCGCAATTATTTGGCACTATTATTGTCACTATTATTAGGCGCAAATATTTGGCGCTATTATATGGCGCTATTATTAGGCGCAATTATTTGGCGCCAAAAAATATTTGGCGCTATTATTGGAACTATTATGAATATACTGGTGCTATTATATATTTTAGCTATTATGAATATATTGGTGCTGTTATTTGGTGCTACGAATATATTGGCGCTATTATTGGCGCTATTATATGGCGCTATTTTTTGACACTATTTTTTGGCGTTATTATGAAGATTCGGCGCCAAAAAACATTTGGGGCTATTATATGGTGCTATTATTTGGTGCTATTATTTGGCGCAGTTATTTGGTGCAGTTATTTGGTGCACTAATTTGGCTCTCATATTTGGCGCTATTATTAGGCGCAATTATTTGCCGCTATTAATATATTGGCGCTATTATGAATATTTGGCGCTATTAATGAATGTTAAAATAATGCCACTATTTTTTGGCGGTTTTATTTTTCGCAATTATTTAGTGCCAAATAATATTTGGCGCTATTATTTGGCGCTATTAAAATATTGGTGCAATTATGAATATTAAAATAGCACTGAAAATATATTTGGCGCTATTATATTGAAAATTAAAATAACACTAAAAATATATTGAATGTTAAAATATTGGCGTTATTTTGAATATTTGGCGCTATTGTTGAATGTTAAAATATTGGCGCTATTATTTGGCACCAAATAATAGCGCCAAATAATGGCGCCAAATATTATTGGTGCTAAATATTGGCGCTATTATTTGGGGCTTTTATTGGTGCTATAATTTGGAGCTATTATGAATATTTGGAGCCAAAAAATATTTGGTACTACTATGAATATATGGCGCCAAATATTTGGCGCTATTATGAATATTTGGATCTATTATTTGGCGCCATTATTTGCGCTATTATTTGGCGCTATTATGAATATTTGGCACCAAATATTTGGTGATATTATTTGACAAGATTATTTGGTGATATTATTTGGCGCTATTATATTTTGCGCTATTATATCGCGCTATTATTTGGCGCTATTATATGGTTCTATTATATCACGCTATTATATGGCGCTAATATTTGGCGCTATTATATGGCGCTATTATTTGGCACTATTAAATGGCGCTATGAATATATTGGAAATATTATTGGCGCTATTATTTTGTGCTATTATATTTTGCGCTACTATATGGCGATATTATTTAGCGCTTTTATATGGTGCTATTATATGACGCTATTATATGGGACCAAAATTTGGTGCTATTATATGGCGCTATTATTTGGCGCCATTAAATGGCGCTATGAATATATTGGCGCTATATTATGGGGCTATTATTGGAGCTATTATTGGTGCTTATATTGGCGCTTTTATTGGCACTATTATTGAATGTTTAAATATTGCCACTATTATTTGGAGAAAAATAATAGCACCAAATATTGGCACCAAATATTGGCGCCATAATTTGACGCTATTATTGGCTCTATTATTTTGCTCTATTATGAATATTTGGCGCCAAAAAATATTTGGCGCTATTATATTGCGCTATTGTTAGGTGCAATTATTTGGCGTAATTATTTGGCGCAATATATTGGCGCTATTTATATATTTTGTGCCAAAAAATATTTGGCGCTATTATAGGGCGCTATTATGAATATTTGGCGCTATTAATGAATGTTAAAATAATGGCACTATTATTTGGCGGTATTATTTGTCGCAATTATTTGGTGCTATTATTTGGCGCTATTAAAATATTGGCGCAATTATGAATATTAAAATAGCACTGAAAATATATTTGGTGCTATAATATTGAAAATTAAAATAACACTGAAAATATATTGAATGTTAAAATATTGGCGTTATTTTGAATATTTGGCGCTATTGTTGAATGTTAAAATATTGGCGCTATTATTTGGCACCAAATAATAGCGCCAAATAATGGCGCCAAATATTATTGGTGCTAAATATTGGCGCTATTATTTGGGGCTTTTATTGGCGCTATAATTTGGCGCTATTATGAATATTTGGAGCCAAAAAATATTTGGTGCTACTATGAATATATGGCGCCAAATATTTGGCGCTATTATGAATATTTGGCTCTATTATTTGGCGCCATTATTTGTGCTATTATTTGGCGCTATTATGAATATTTGGCACCAAATATATGGTGATATTATTTGACAAGATTATTTGGTGATATTATTTGGTGCTATTATATTATTCTCTATTATATCGCGCTATTATTTGGTGCTATTATATGGTTCTATTATATCACGCTATTATATGGCGCTAATATTTGGCGCTATTATATAGCACTATTATTTGGCCCTATTAAATGGCGCTATGAATATATTGGCAATATTATTGGCGCTATTATTTTGTGCTATTATATTTTGCGCTACTATATGGCGATATTATTTAGCGCTCTTATATGGTGCTATTATATGGCGCTATTATTTGGTGCCAATATTTGGTACTATTATATGGCGCTATTATTTGGCGCCAAAAAATACTTGGCGCTATTATATTGCGCTATTGTTAGGTGCAATTATTTGGCGTAATTATTTGGCGCAATATATTGGCGCTATTTATATATTTTGTGCCAAAAAATATTTGGCGCTATTATTTAGCGCTGTTATTAGGTACAATTATATATTGCCACTATTATGAATATATTGGCGCTATTATTTGACACTAATATATATTGGCGCCATTATGAATATATTGGTGCTATTATTTGGCATTATGAATATATTGGCGCTATTATCGGCGCTATTATTTGGCGCTAGTATTGGCGCTATATTTTGGCGCTATTATGAATATGTGTCATCAAAAAATATTTGGCGCTATTATTTAACAGTATTATTTGGCGCTATTATTTGGCGCAGTTATTCGGCACGCATATTTGGCGCAATTATTTGGCGCTATTGTTAGGCGCAATTATTTGGTGCTATTAATATATTGGCGCTATTATGAATATTTGGCGCTATTAATGAATGTTAAAATATTGGGGCTGTTATTTGGTGCAATTATTTGGAGCTATTATTAGGCGCAATTCTTTGACGCTATAAATATATTGGCGCTATTATGAATAAATGGCGCTATGAATATATTGGCGCTAATATTGGCACTATTATTAATATACTGGCGCTATTATTTGGCGTTATTATATATTGGCACTATTATGAATATATTGGCGCTATTATTTGGCACTATGAATATATTGGCGCTATTATTGGCGCTATTATTTGGTGCTATTATTTGCGCTATTATATGACACTATTTTTTGGCGCTATTATGAATATTTGGAGCTCAAAAATATTTGACGCTATTATATGGTGCTATTATTTGGCGCTATTATGAACATTTGGCGCCAAAAAATATTTGGCGTTATTATATGGCGCTATTATTAGATGCAATTATTTGGCGCAATTATTTGGCGCAATATATTGGCACTATTTATATATTTTTCACCAAAAAATATTTAGCGCTATTATATGGCGCTATTATTTGGCGCAATTATTTTGCGCTATAAATATATTGGCACTATTATGAATAAATGGCGCTATGAATATATTGGCGCTATTATTGGCGCTATTTGTTGGCGCTATTATGAATATTTTGCGCCAAAAAATATTAGGCACTATTATATGGCGCTATTATTTGGCGCTATTATTTGGCACAGTTATTTGGCGCAAATATTTGACGCAGTTATTTGGAGCTATTATTTGGCGCTATTATATTGATTGTTAAAATAACACTGAAAATATATTGAATGTTAAAATATTGGCGCTATTATGAATATTTGGCGCTATTATTGAATGGTAACATGTTGGTGCTATTATTTGGCGATATTATGAATATTTGGCGCCAAAAAATATTTGGCGCTACTATGAATATATGGCGCCAAATATTTGGCGCTATTATGAATATTTGGCTCTTTTATTTGGCGCTACTGTTGGCGCTATTATTTGGCACTATTATTAATATTTGGTGCCAAATATTTGGTGCTATTATTTGGTGATATTATTTGACGCTATTATATTTTCCCTATTATATGGCGCTATTATTTGGCGCTATTATATGGCGCTAATATTTGGCGCTATTATATGGTGCTAATATTTGGCGCTATTATATGGTGATATTATTTGGCCCTTTTAAATGGCGCTATGAATATATTGGCGTTATTATTGGCACTATATATTGACGCTATTTTTTGGTGCTACTATATTTGGCACTATTATATGGCGCTATGATTTGGCGCTATTATGTGGCATTATTATATGGCGCTAATGTTTGACGCTATTATATGGCGCTATTATTTGGCGCTATTAAATGGTGCTATGAATATATCCGCGCTATTCTTGGTGCTGTTATTGGTGCTTTTATTGACGCTATTATTGAATGTATATTTGGCGCCAAAAAATTTTGGCGCTATTATATGGTGCTATTATTAGGTGCAATAATTTGGCGCAATTATTTGGCACAATTATTTGGCGTAATTATTTGGCGCAATTATTTGACACAATTATTTGGCGCTATTGATATATTTTGCGCCAAAAAATATTTGGCGCAATTATAGGGCGCTATTATTTGGCGCAATTATACGATGCTAATATTTAGTGCTATTATATGGCGCTATTATATGGCGCTATTATTTCGCCCTATTAAATGGCGCTATGAATATATTGGTGCTATTATTTGGTGCTATTATATTTGGTGCTATCATATGGCGCACTTATATGGTGCTATTATATAGCGCACTTATATGGCGCTATTATATGGCGCTATTATTTGGGGCTATTATATGGTGCTATTATTTGGCGCTATTAAATGGCGCTATGAATATATTGGCGCTATTATTGGTGCTATATATTGGTGATATTATTTGGCGTAATTATTTGGCGCAATTATTTGCCACAATTATTTGGCGCTATTTATATATTTTGCGCCAAAAAATATTTGGCGCAATTATAGGGCGCTATTATTTGGCGCAATTATACGATGCTAATATTTAGTGCTATTATATGGCGCTATTATATGGCGCTATTATTTCGCCCTATTAAATGGCGCTATGAATATATTGGCGCTTTTATTGGCGCTATATATTGGCGCTATTATTTGGTGCTATTATATTTGGTGTTATCATATGGCACACTTATATGGTGCTATTATATAGCGCACTTATATGGCGCTATTATATGGCGCTATTATTTGGGGCTATTATATGGTGCTATTATTTGGCGCTATTAAATGGCGCTATGAATATATTGGCGCTATTATTGGTGCTATATATTGGTGATATTATTGGCGCTATTATTGGGGCTGTTATTGGCACTTTTATTGGCGCTATTATTGAATGTTGAAATATTGGCGCGATTATTGGCGCCATAATTTGATGCTATTATTGGCGCTATTATGTGGTGCTATTATTTAGTGATATTATTTGGCGCTATTATGAATATTTGGTGCCAAAAAATATTTGGTGTTATTATATGACACAATTGTTTGGCGCTATTATTAAGCGCAATTATTTGGCGCAATTATTTGGCGCAGTTATTTGGCGCAATATGTTAGCGCTATTTATATATTTTGTGCCAAAAAATATTTGGCGCTATTATATTGAACTATTATTTGGTCCAATTATTTGGCGCAATTATTAGGCACAATTATTTTGCGCTATAAATAAATTGGTGCTATTATGAATAAATGGTGCTATGAATATATTGGCATTATTATTGGCACAATTATTGGCACTATTATGAATATATTGACGCTATTATTTGGTACTATTTTATATTGGCTCTATTATGAATATATTGGCGCTATTATTTGGGGCTATGAATATATTGGGGCTATTATTGGCGCTATTATTTTTCGCTATTATTGGCACTATTTTTTGGCGCTATTTTTTGGCGTTATTTTTTGGCGATATTATGAATATTTGGCACCAAAAAATATTTGGCGCTATTATATGGCGCTATTATTTGGCGCTATTATATGGCGCTATAATTTGGCGCTATTATATGGGGCTATTATTTAGCCCTATTATTTGGCACTATTATTTGGCGCTATTATTTAGCGCTATTATTTGGCACAGTTATTTGGCGCAAATTTTTGGCGCAATGATTTGGCGCAATTATTTGGCTCAATTATTAGGCGCAATTATTTGCCTCTATTAATATATTGGCGCTATTATGGATATTTTGTGCTATTAATTAATGGGAAAATATCGGGGCTATTTTTTGGCGCTATTATTTGGTGCCAAATTATATTTGGCGCTATTATTGGCGCTATTAAAATATCGGCGCTATTAAAATATTGGCGCTATTATGAATATTAAAATAACACTGAAAATATATTTGGCGCTATTATATTGAATGTTAAAATAACACTGAAAATATATTGAATGTTAAAATATTGGAGCTATTATGAATATTTGGCACTATTATTGAATGTTAAAATATTGGTGCTATTATTTGGCGCCAAATAATAGCACCAAATATTGGCGCCAAATATTATTGGTGCCAAATATTGGCGCCAAATATTGGCGCTATTGTTGATGCTATTATTTGGCGCTTTTATTGGCGATATAATTTGAGGCTATTATTTGGCGCAATTATGAATATTCGGTGCCAAAAAATATTTGGCGCTACTATGAATATACGACGCCAAATATTTGGCGATATTATGAATATTTGGCTGTATTATTTGGCGCTATTATTGGTGCTATTATTTGGCGCTATTATATGGCACTATTATGAATATTTGGCGCCAAATATTTAGTGCTATTATTTGGTGATATTATTTGGCACTATTATTTGGCGCTATTATATTTTGTGCTATTATATGGTGATATTATTTGGTGCTATTATATGGCACTAATATTTGGCGCTATTATATGGCACTAATATTTGGCGCTATTATATGGCCCTATTATATTGCGCAATTACTTGGTGCTATTATGAATATTTGGCACCAAAAAATAGTTGGCGCTACTATGAATATATGGAGCCAAATATTTGGCACTATTATGAATGTTTGGCTCTATTATTTGGCGCTATTATTTGGCACCAAATATTGGTACGATTATTGACGCCATAATTTGACGCTATTATTGGCACTATTATTTGGCACTACTATTTGGTGCTATTATGAATATTTGGCGCCAAAAAATATTTGGCTCTGTTATATGGTGCTATAATTTGGCGCAATATATTGGCGCTATATATTGGCACGATTATTTGGCGCAATTATTTGGCGAAATTATTTGGTGCAATATATTGGCGTTATTTATATATTTTTCGCCAAAAAATATTTGGCGCTATTTTATGGGGCTATTATTTGGCGCTATTATTAGGCACAATTATTTTGTGCAATTATTTGGAGCAATTATTTGGTGCAATTATTTGGCGCAATTATATGGCGCTATTATTTGGCGCTATTATTAGTCGTAATTATTTTGCGATATAAATGTATAGGCGCTATTATGAATAAATGGCCCTATGAATATATTGGCGCTATTATTGGCACTATTATTGGCACTATTAGGAATATATTGGCGCTATTATATATTGGCGCTATTATTTTGCACTATAAATATATTGGCGCTATTATTGACGCTATTTTTTGGAGCTATTTTTTGGCGCTACCATTAGCTCTATTTTTTGGCACAATTATTTGGTGCTATTTTTTGGCGCTAATTTTTGGCGCTATTATGAATATTTGGTGCCAAAAAATATTTGGCACTATTATATGACGCTACTGTTTGGCGGAATTATTTGGTGCTATTATTTGGCGCTAATATTAGGCACACTTATTTGGCGCTATTAATATATTGGCGCTATTATGAATATTTTGCGTTATTAATTAATGTTAAAATATTGGTGCTATTATTTGGCGCTATTATTTGGCACTATTATTAGGTGCAATTATTTGGTGCTATAAATATATTGGTACTATTATGAATAAATGGCACTATGAATATATTGGCACTATTATTGGTGCTATTATTGGCACTATTATGAATATACTGGTGCTATTTTTTTAGCGCTGTAATATATTGGCACTATAATAGTGCCATATAATAGCGCCAAATATTTTTTGGCGCAAAATATATAAATAGCGCCAATATATTGCTCCAAATAATTGCGCCATATAATAGCACCAAATATTTTTTGGCGCAAAATATATAAACAACGCCAATATATTGGTCCAAATAATTACGCCAAATAATTGCACCAAATAATTGCGCCTAATAATAGCGCCAAATAATAGCGCAATATAATAGCGTCAAATAATTTTTGGCACCAAATGTTCATAATAGCGAGAAATAATAGCGCCAAATAATAGCACCAAATAATAGCACCAATAATTGCGTCAAATTATGGCATCAATAATCACGCCAATATTTGGCGTTATTATTTTGCGTCAAATAATAGCGCCAATATTTTAACATTCATTATTAGCACCAAATATTCATAATAGCGCCAATATATTAACAACACCAAATAATTGTGCCTAATAATAGCGCCAAATAATTGCGCCAAATATTTGCACCAAATAACTAGGACAAATAATTGCGCCAAATAATACCGCCAAAAAATAGCGCCATATAATAGCGCCAAATATTTTTTGGCGCCAAATACTCATAATAGCGCCAAAAAAAAGTGCCAAATAATAGCACCAATAATAGTGCCAAATAATATCACCAATAATAGTGACAATATATTCATAGCGCCAAATAATAGCGCCAATATATTCAAAATAGCGCCATTATATAATATTGCCAAATAATAGCGCCAATATATTCATAATTGTGCCAATAATAGCGCCAATAAAAGAGCCAATATATTCATAGCTCCATTTATTCGTAATAGCACCAATAAATTTATAGCGCAAAATAATAGCGCCAAATAATTGTGCCAAATAATTGCGTCAAACAATTGCGCCAAATAATTGCGTCAAACAATTGTGCCAAATAAGTGCACCTGACAACAGCGCCAAATAATAGCGCCAAATATTTTTTGGCACAAAATATATAAATAGCGCCAATATATTGCGCCAAATAATTGCGCCGAATAATAGCGTCTTATAATAGCGCCAAATATTTTTTGGTGCCAAATATTCATAATAGTGCCAAATAATAGTGCTAAATAATAGCGCCAATAATAGCGTCAAGTTATGGCACCAATAATCACGCCAATATTTGGCGATATTATTTTGTGCCAAATAAAAGCGCTAATATTTAAACATTCAATAAAAGCGCCAATAAAAGAGCCCATAACAGCACCAATAATAGCGCCAATTACAGCACCATTGTATAGAGCCAATAATAGCACCAATATATTCATAGCGCCATTTAATGGCGCCAAATAATAGCGCCAAATATTGGTGCCATATAATCGCGCCTAATAATAGCGCCATATAATAGCGTCAATAAATTTATAGCGCAAAATAATAGCGCCAAATAATTGCGCCAAACAATTGCGTCAAATAATTACGCGAAATAATTGTGCCAAATAAGTGCACCTAATAACAGCGCCAAATAATAGCGCCAAATATTTTTTGGCGCAAAATATATAAATAGCACCAATATATTGCGCCAAATAACTGCGCCAAATAATTGCGCCTAATAATAGCGCCATATAATAGCGCCAAATATTTTTTAGCGCCAAATATTCATAATACTGCCAAATAATAGTGCCAAATAATAGCGCCAATAATAGCGTCAAATTATGGCGTCAATAATCGCACCAATATTTGGTGCCAATATTTGGCGCCAATATTTGGCGCTATTATTTTGTGCCAAATAGTAGCACCAATATTTAAACATTAAATAAAAGCGCCAATAAAAGCACCCATAACAGCACCAATAATAGCGCCAATTATAGCGCCATTGTATAGCACTAATATATTCATAGCGCCATTTAATAGCGCCAAATAATAGCGCCATATAATAGCGCCATATAATAGCGCCATATAATAGCGTCATATAATAGCGTCAAATAATAGCGCTATATAATAGTGCCAAATATAATAGCGCCAAATAATAGCGCCAATATATAGTATCAATAATATCGCCAATATATTCATAGCGCTATTTAATAGGGCCAAATAATAGCGTCATATAATAGCGCCAAATATTAGCGCCATATAATAGTGCAATATAATTGCGCCATATAATACCGCCATATAATAGCCCCAAATAATATAGCCAAATAATAGCCCCAAATAATAGCATCAAATAATTGTGCCAATAATGGTGCCAAATAATAGAGCCCAATATTCATAATAGCCCCAAATATTTGGCGCCATATATTCATAGTAGCACCAAATATTTTTTGCCGCCAAATATTCATTATAGCGCCAAATAATAGCGTCAAATAATAGCACCAATAAAAGCGACGAATAATAACGCCAGTAATAGCGCCAATATTTGGCGCCAAATAATAGCGCCAATATTTTTTCATTCAATAATAGTGTCAAATATTCATAATAGTGCCAATATATTTATAGTGCCAAATAACTGCGCCTAATAATAGCGCCAAATAATTGCACCAAATAATTGCGCCAAATAATTAGGACAAATAATAGCGCCAATATTTTTACATTTATTAATAACGCAAAATATTCATAATTGCGCCAATATATTAATAGCACCAAATAAGTGCGCATAATAATAGCGCCAAATAATAGAGCCAAATATTTGCCCCAAATAACTGTGCCAAATAATAGATCCAAATAATAGCGTAAAATAATAGTGCCATATAGTAGTGCCAAATATTTTCTGGCACCAAATACTCATAATAGCGCCAAAAAATAGCGCAAAAAAAAGCGCAAATAATAGCGTCAAATAAGAGCACCAATAATAGCACCAATATATTACTAATACCAAATAATAGCGCCAATATATTCATAATGTTTCCAATAATATCGTTAATAATAGCGCCAATATATTCATATGGCTATTTATTCATAATAGGGCCAATATATTTATAGCGCACAACAATTGCGCCTAATAATAGCGCCAAATAATAGTGCCAAATAATTACGCCAAATAAGTGCGCAAAATAATTGCGCCTAATAACAGCGCCAAATAATAGTGCCATATAATAGCGCCAAATATTTTTTGGGGCAAAATATATAAATAGCACCAAATAATTATGCCAAATGATTGCGCCAAATAATTGCGCCAAATAATTACACCTAATTATAGCACCATATAATAGCGCCAAATATTTTTTGGCGCCAAATATTCATAATAGTGTCAAATAATAGCACCAAATAATAGCACCAATAAAAGCGACGAATAATAACGCCAGTAATAGCGCCAATATTTGGCGCCAAATAATAGCGCCAATATTTTTTCATTCAATAATAGTGCCAAATATTCATAATAGTGCCAATATATTTATAGTGCCAAATAATTGCGCCTAATAATAGCGCCAAATAATTGCAACAAATAATTGTGCCAAATAATTAGGTCAAATAATAGCGCCAATATTTTAACATTTATTAATAGCTCCAAATATTCATAATAGCGCCAATATATTAATAGCACCAAATAAGTGCGCATAATAATAGCGTCAAATAATAGCGCCAAATATTTGCCCCAAATAACTGTGCCAAATAATAGCTCCAAATAATAGTGCAAAATAATAGTGCCATATAATAGTGTCAAATATTTTTTGGCACCAAATATTCATAATAGCGCCGAAAAATAGCGCAAAAAAAAGCGCAAATAATAGCGCCAAATAAGAGCACCAATAATAGCACCAATATATTACTAATGCCAAATAATAGCTCCAAATAATAGCGCCAATATATTCATAATGTTTCCAAAAATATCGCCAATAATAGCGCCAATATATTCATAGGGCCATTTATTCATAATAGGGCCAATATATTTGTAGCGCACAACAATTGCGCCTAATAATAGCGCCAAATAATAGCGCCAAATAATTGCGCCAAATAAGTGCGCAAAATAATTGCGCCTAATAACAGCGCCAAATAATAGTGCCATATAATAGCGCCAAATATTTTTTGGGGCAAAATATATAAATAGCACCAAATAATTATGCCAAATAATTGCGCCAAATAATTGCGCCAAATAATTGTGCCAAATAATTGCACCTAATAATAGCACCATATAATAGCGCCAAATATTTTTTGGCGCCAAATATTCATAATAGTGCCAAATAATAGCACCAAATAATAGCGCCAAATAATAGCACCAATAATAACGTCAAATTATGGCACCAATAATCATGCCAATTTTTTGCGCTATTATTTTGAGCCAAATAATAGCGCAAATATTTAAACATTCAATAATAGCGCCAATAAAAGTGCCAATAACAGCACCAACAATAGCGCCAATAATATCGCCAATATATTCATAGCACAATTTAATAGGGCCAAATAATTGCGTCATATAATAATGCCAAATATTAGCAGCAAATATTAGCACCATATAATAGTCCTATATAATAGCGCCAGATAATAGCGCCAAATAATAGCGTTACATAATAGCGCCAAATATAATAGCGCCACATAATAGCCCCAGATAATAGCGCCAAATAATATCGTCAAATAATAGCGCCAAATAATATCGCCATATAATAGAGCCAAATATTGGCGCCATATAATAGCGCCATATTATAGCGCCATATAATAGCACCAAATCATAGCGCCATATAATACCGCCAAATATAATAGCGCCAAATAATAGCACCAATATATAGCACTAATAATAGCGCCAATATATTCATAGCGCCATTTAATAGGGCCAAATAATAGTGTAATATAATAGCGCCAAATAATAGCGCCATATAATAGCGCCAAATTTTAGCACCATATAATAGCGTCATATAATAGCGCCAAATCATAGCACCAAATATAATAGAGAAAAATAATAGCGCCAATAATAGGGCCAATATATTCATAGCGTCATTTAATAGGTCCAAATAATAGCGCCATATAATAGCGCCAAATATTAGCGTCAAATATTAGCGCCATATAATAGCGCAAAATAATAGCGCCATATAATAGTGAAAAATATAATAGCGCCAAATAATAGCACCAAATAATGTTGCCAAATATTTTTTGGCGCCAAATATTCATAATATCGCCAAATAATAGTGCCAATATATTAACATTCAATAATAGTGAAAAATATTCATAATATTGTCAATATTTTAATATTCAATATATTTTCAGTGTTATTTCGACATTCAATATAATAGCGCCAAATATATTTTCCGTGTTATTTTAATATTCATAATAGCACCAATTTTTTAATGGCACCGATATTTTAATATCGCCAATAATAGCACAAAATAATAGCACCAACTATTATTTGGCGCCAGATAATAGCGCCAAATAATAGCGGCAAAAAATAGCGCCAATATTTTAACATTAATTAATAGTGAAAAATATTCATAATAGCGCCAATATATTAATAGCAGCAAATAATTGCGTCTAATAATAGCACCAAATAATAGCGTCAAATAACTGCGCCATATAATAGCGCCAAATTTTTTTTGCGCCAAATATTCATAATAGTGCCAATAATAGCGCCAAATAATAGCACCAATAATAGCACCATAAATTCATAGCGCCAATATGTTCATAGTAGTGCCAATATATAATAGCGCCACTATATTCATAATAGTGCCAATAATAGCGCCAATAATAGCGCGAATATATTTATAGCGCCATTTATTCATAATAGCGCCAATATATTTATAGCGCAAAATAATTGCGCCTAATAAAAGCACCAAATAATAGCGACATATAATAGCGCCAAATATTTTTTTGGCGCAAAATATATAAATAGCGCCAATATATTGCACCAAATAGAAGCGCCAAATAATTGCGCCAAATAGTTGCGCCTAATAATATCGCTAAATAATAGTGCTGTATAATAGCGCTAAATATTTTTTGGTGCCAAATGTTCACAATAGCGCCAAATAATAGCGCCAAATAATAGTGTCAATATATAAACATTTAATAATAGCACCAATAAAAGCGCCAACAAGAGCACCAATAATAGCGCCAATAATAGCGCCAATATATAGCGCCAATAATAGGGCCAATATATTCATAACACCACTAAATAGGGCCAAATAGTATCGCAAAATAATAGCGTCAAATATTAGTGCCATATAATAGCGCCATATAATGGCGCCATATAATCACGCCAAATAATAGCACCATATAATGGCGCCATATAATTGCGCCAAATAATAGCGCCATATAATAGCGCCAAATATAATAGCGCCAAATAATAGCACCGATATATAGCGCCAATAATAACACCGATATATTCATAGTGCAATTTAATAGGGCCAAACAATAGCGCCATATAATAGGGACAAATATTAGTGCCATATAATAGCCTCAAATATAATAGCGCCAAATATTCATTATAGCGCCAAATAATAGCGCCAAATTATAGCACCAATAAAAGTGCCAAATAATAGCTCCAATAATAGCGCCAATATTTGGCGCCAATAATATTTGGCGCCATGAATATTTGGCGCCAATATTTGGTGCTATTATTTGGCGCCAAATAAAAGCGCCAATATTTTAACATTCAATAATAGCGCCAAATATTCATAATATTGCCAATATATTTATAGCGCCAAATAATTGCGCCAAATAATTGCACCAAATAATTGCACCAAATAATTAGGCCAAATAATAGCGTCAATATTTTAACATTCATTAATAGCCTCAAATATTCATAATAGCGCCAATATATTAATAGCACCAAATAAGTGCGCATAATAATAGCGCCAAATAATAGCGCCAAATAATTGCACCAAATATTTTCCCCAAATAACTGTGCCAAATAATAGCTCCAAATAATAGCGCCATATAATAGTGCCAAATAATTTTTGGGGCCAAATATTTATAATAGCGCTAAAAAATAGCGCAAAAAAATAGCGCCAAATAAGAGCACCAATAATAGCACAAATATATTCCTAGCGCCAAATAATAGCGCCAATATATTCATAATGTTTCCAATAATAGCGCCAATAATAGATCCAATATATTCATAGGGCCATTTATTCATAATAGGGCCAATATATTTATAGCGCACAATAATAGCGCCTAATAATAGCGCCAAATAATTGCGCCAAATAAGTGCGCAAAATAATTGCGCCTAATAACAGCGCCAAATAATATGGCCATATAATAGCGCCAAATATTTTTTGGCGCAAAATATATAAATAGCGCCAAATAATTATGCCAAATAATTGCGCCAAATAATTGCGGCAAAAAATTGTGCCTAATAATAGCGTCATATAATAGCGCCAAATATTTTTTGCCGCCAAATATTCATAATAGCGCCAAATAATATCACCAAATAATAGCGCCAAATAATAGCACCAATAATAGCGTCAAATTATTGCACCAATAATCACGCCAATTTTTGGCATTATTATTTTGAGCCAAATAATAGCGCCAATATTTAAAGAATTCAATAATAGCCTCAATAAAAGCGCCAATAACAGCACCAACAATAACGCCAATAATATCGCCAATATATTCATAGCACCATTTAATAAGGCCAAATAATAGCGCCATATAATAATGCCAAATATTAGCGCCAAATATTAGCGCCATATAATAACGCTATATAATAGCGCCAGATAATAGCCCCAAATAATAGCGCCACATAATAGCGCCAAAAATAATAGCGCCACATAATAGCCCCAGATAATAGCGCCAAATAATATCGCCAAATAATAGCGCCAAATAATATCGCCATATAATAGCACCAAATATTGGCGCCATATAATAGCGTCATATTTCAGCGCCATATAATAGCATCAAATCATAGCACCATATAATAACGCCAAATATAATAGCACCAAATAGTATCTCCAATATATTGCGCCAATAATAGCACCAATATATTCATAGCGCCATTTAATTGGGCCAAATAATAGCGTCATATAATCGCGCCAAATAATAGCGCCATATAATAACGCCAAATTTTAGCACCATATAATAGCGCCATATAATAGCGCCAAATATAATAGCGCCAAATAGTAGCACCAATAATCGCGCCAATATATTCATAGCGTCATTTAATAGGGCCAAATAACAGCGCCATATAATAGCGCCAAATATTAGCGCCAAATATTAGCGCCAAATATTAGCGCCATATAATAGCGCAAAATAATAGCGCTATATAATAGTGAAAAATATAATAGCGCCAAATAATAGCAATAAATAATATTGCCAAATATTTTTTGGCACCAAATATTCATAATATCGCCAATTAATTACGCCAATATTTTGCGTCAATTTTTGGCACCAATATTTGGCACCAATATTTGGCACCAATATTTGGCGCCAATATTTGGTGCTATTATTTGGCACCAAATAATAGCGCCAATATATTAACATTCAATAATAGCGCAAAATATTCATAATTCTGCCAATATTTTAATATTCAATATATTTTCAATGTTATTTTGACATTCAATATAATAGCGCCAAATACATTTTCCGTGTTATTTTAATATTCATAATAGCGCCAATATTTTAATGGCACCGATATTTTAATAGCCCCAATAATAGCACAAAATATTAGCGCCAAATATTATTTGGCGCAAGATAATAGCGCAAAATAATAGCGCCAAAAAATAGCGCCAATATTTTAACATTAATTAATAGCGCAAAATATTCATAATAGCGCCAATATATTAATAGCGGAAAATAATTGCGTCTAATAATAGCACCAAATAATAGCGCCAAATAACTGCGCCAAATATTTGCGCCAAATAACTGCGCCAAATAATAGCGCCATATAATAGCGCCAAATATTTTTTTGCGCCAAGTATTCATAATAGCGCCAATAATAGCGTCAAATAATAGCGCCAATAATAGCGCCAATATATTCATAGTGCCAAATAATAGCGCCAATATATTCATAGTAGCGCCAATATATAATAGCGCCACTATATTCATAATAGTGCAAATAATAGCGCCAATAATAGCGCTAATATATTCATAGCGCCATTTATTCATAATAGCGCCAATATATTTATAGCGCAAAATAATTACGCCTAATAAAAGCACCAAATAATAGCGCCAAATATTTTCTTGCGCAAAATATATAAATAGCGCCAATATATTGCGCCAAATAGAAGCGCCAAATAATTGCGCCAAATAATTGCGCCTAATAATATCGCCAAATAATAGCATCGTATAATAGCGTTAAATATTTTTTGGCACCAAATGTTCACAATAGTGCCAAATAATAGTGCCAATATATAAACATTCAATAATAGCACCAATAAAAGCGCCAACAACAGCACAAATAATAACGCCAATAATAGTGCCAATATATAGTGCCAATATATTCATAGCACTATTTAATAGGGCCAAATAATATCGCAATATAATAGCGCCAAATATTAGCGCCATATAATGGCGCCAAATAATAGCGCCATATAATAGTGTCAAATATAATAGCACCAAATAATAGCACCGATATATAGCGCCAATAATAGCGCTAATATATTCATAGCGCCATTTAATAGGGCCAAATAATAGCGCCAAATAATAGCGCCAAATATTAGCGCCTTATAATAGCCTCAAATATAATAGCGCCAAATAATAATGCCAAATTATAGCGCCAAATATTCATAATAGCGCTAAATAATAGCGCCAAATAATAGCACCAAATAATAACGCCAATTATGGCACCAAAAAATAGAGCCAAATATTCATAATAGCGCCAAATATTTGGCGCCATATATTAATAGTAGCGCCAAATATTTTTTGCCACCAAATATTCATAATAGCGCCAAATATTTAAACATTCAATAAAAGCGCCAATAAAAGCGCCCATAACATCACCAATAATAGCGCCAAATATAGCGCCATTGTATAGCGCCAATAATAGCGCCAATATATTCATAGCGCCATTTAATAGCACCAAATAATAGCACCATATAATAGCGCCAAATATTGACGTCATATAATAGCGTCATATAATAGCGCCATATAATAGTATCATATAATAGCGCCAAATAATAGCGCTATATAATAGTGTCAAATATAATAACGCCAAATAATAGTGCCAATATATAGCACCAATAATATCACTAATATATTCATACCGCTATTTAATAGGGCCAAATAATAGTGCCATATTATAGCACCAAATATAAGCGCCATATAATAGTGCAATATAATAGCGCCATATCATAGCATCAAATAATAGAGCCAAATAATAGCCCCAAATAATAGCACCAAATAATAGCGCCAATAATGTCGCCAAATAATAGAGCCAAATATTCTTAATAGCGCCAAATATTTGGCGCCATATATTCATAGTAGCACAAAATATTTTTTGGTGCCAAATATTCATTATAGCGCCAAATAATAGCGCCAAATTATAGCCCCAATAAAAGTGCCAAATAATAGCGCCAATAATAGCGCCAATATTTTGCGCTATTTTTTGGCGCCAAATAATAGTGCCAATATTTTAACATTCAATAATAACGCCAAATATTCATAATAGCGCCAATATATTTATAGCGCCAAATAATTGCGCCTAATAAAAGCGCCAAATAATTATTCCAAATAATTGCGCCAAATAATTAGGTCAAATAATAGCACCAATATTTTAACATTCATTAATAGCGCCAAATATTCATAATAGCGCCAATATATTAATAGCACCAAATAAGTGCACATAATAATAGCACCAAATAATAGCGCCAAATACTTGCGTCAAATATTTGCCCCAAATAACTATGCCGAATAATAGCTCCAAATAATAGCGCCATATAATAGTGCCAAATATTTTTTGGCGCCAAATATTCATAATAGCGTCAAAAAATAGCGCCAATAATAGCGCCAAATAAGAGCACCAATAATAGCACCAATATATTCCTAGGGCCAAATAATAGCGCCAAATTATAGCGACAATATATTCATAATGTTTCCAATAATAGCACTAATAATAGCGCCAATATATTCATAGGGCCATTTATTCATAATAGGGCCAATATATTTATAGCGCACAATAATTGAGACTAATAGTAGCGCCAAATAATAGCACCAAATAATTGCCACAAATAAGTGTGCAAAATAATTGCGCCTAATAACAGCGCCAAATAATAGAGCCATATAATAAAGCCAAATATTTTTTGGCGCAAAATATATAAATAGCGCCAAATAATTATGCCAAATAATTGCGCCAAATAATTGCGCCAAATAATTGCGCCTAAAAATAGCGCCATATAATAGCGCCAAATATTTTTTGGTGCCAAATATTCATAATAGCGCCAAATAATAGCACCAAATAATAGCGCCAAATAATAGCACTAATAATAGAATCAAATTATGGCACCAATAATCACGCCAATTTTTGGCGCTATTATTTTGAGGCAAATAATAGCGCCAATATTTAAACATTCAATAATAGCATCAATAATAGCACCAATAATAGCGCCAATAATAGCGCCAATAATAGCAAAAAGTAATAGCGCCAATTATTATTTGGCGCCAGATAATAGCGCCAAAAAATAGCGCCAATATTTTAACATTAATTAATAGTGCAAAATATTCATAATAGCGCCAATATATTAATAGCGGCAAATAATTGCGTCTAATAATAGCACCAAATAATAGCGCCAAATAACTGCGCCAAATATTTACGCCAAATAACTACGCCAAATAATAGCGCCAAATAATAGCGCCAAATATTTTTTTGCGCCAAATATTTATAATAGCGCCAATAATAGCGCCAAATAATAGTGCCAATAATAGCACCAATATATTAATAGCACCAAATAATAGCGCCAATATATTCATAGTAGCGCCAATATATAATAGCGCCACTATATCCATAATAGTGCCAATAATAGCGCCAATAATAGCGCTAATATATTCATAGCGCCATTTATTCATAATAACGCCAATATATTTATAGCGCAAAATAATTGCGCCTAATAAAAGCACCAAATAATAGCACCATATAATAGCGCCAAATATTTTTTTGGCGCAAAATATATAAATAGCGCCAAATAGAAGCGCCAAATAATTGCACCTAATAATATCGCCAAATAATAGCGCCGTGTAATAGCACTGAATATTTTTTGGCGCCAAATGTTCACAATAACGCCAAATAATAGCGCCAAATAATAGCGCAAATATATAAACATTCAATAATAGCACCAATCAAAGCGCCAAAAACAGCACCAATAATAGCGCCAATAATAGTGCCAATATATAGCGCCAATAATAGTGCCAATATATAGTGCCAATATATTCACAGCACCATTTAATAGGGCCAAATAATATCGCAATATAATAGCGCCAAATATTAGCGCCATATAATAGCACCATATAATGGCGCCATATAATCGCGCCAAATAATAGCGCCACATAATACCGCCAAATATAATAGCACCAAATAATAGCACCGATATATAGCGCCAATAATAGCGCCAATATATTCATAGCGCCATTTAATAGGGCCAAATAATTGCGCCATATAATAGTGCCAAATATTAGCGCCATATAATAGCCTCAAATATAATAGCGCCAAATAATAGTGCCAAATTATAGCGCCAAATAATTTCACCCAATAATAGCCCCAAATATTTGGCGCCAAATATTCATAATAGCACCAAATAATAGCGCCAATAATGACACCAAAAAATAGAGCCAAATATTTATAATAGTGCCAAATATTTGGGGCCATATATTCATAGTAGCGCCAAATATTTTTTGGCGCCAAATATTCATAATAGCGTCAAATTATAGCGCTAATAAAAGCGCCAAATAAAAGCGCCAATAATAGCACCAATATTTGGCTCCAATATTTGGCCCCATTAATATTTGGCACCAAATTTGGCGTTATTATTTGGCACCAAATAATAGCGTCAATATTTTAACATTCAATAATAGCACCAAATATTCATTATAGTGCCAATATTTTAACATTCAATATATTTTCAGTGTTATTTTAACATTCAATATAATAGCGCCAAGTACATTTTCACTGTTATTTTAATATTCATATTAGCGCCAACATTTTAATAGCACCAATATTTTAATAGCGCCAAATAATAGCTCCAAATATTATTTGGCACCAAATAATAGCGTCATATTTTAACATTCATTAATAGCGCCAAATATTCATAATAGCGCCAATATATCAATAGCGGCAAATAATTACGCTTAATAATAGCGCCAAATAATAGCGCCAAATAAATACGCCAAATATTTGCGCCAAATAACTGCGCCAAATAATAGCGCGAAATATTTTTTGGCGCCAAATATTCATAATAGCACCAAATAATAGCACAAAAAAATAGTGCCATATAATAGCGTCAATAATAGCGCCAATATATTCATAATAGTGCCAATAATAGCGCCAATATATTTATAGCGCCAAATAATTACGCCTAATAATAACGCCAAATAATAGCGCCAGATAATTGCGCCAAATAATTGCACCAAATAAAGGCGCCAAATAATAGTGCCAAATTATAGTGCCAAATAATTTCGCCCAATAATAGCCCCAAATATTAGGCGCCAAATATTCATAATAGCGCCAAATAATAGCGCCAATAATGGCACCAAAAAATAGAGCCAAATATTCATAATAGCGCCAAATATTTGGCATCATATATTCATAGTAGCGCCAAATATTTTTTGGTGCCAAATATTCATAATAGCACCAAATATTTAAACATTCAATAAAAGCGCCAATAAAAGCGCCCATAACAGCACCAATAATAGCGCCAATTATAGCGCCATTGTATAGTGCCAATAATAGCGCAAATATATTCATCGCGCCATCTAATAGCACCAAATAATAGCGCCAAATATTGACGCCATATAATAGCGCCATATAATAGCGCCATATAATAACGTCATATAATAGCGCCAAATAATAGCGCTATATAATAGTGCCAAATATAATAGCGCCAAATAATAGCGCCAATATATAGCACCAATAATATCGCCAATATATTCATAGCGCTATTTAATAGGGCCAAATAATAGCACCATATAATAGCACCAAATATTAGCGCCATATAATAGTGCAATATAATAGCGCCAAATAATAGCGCCATATAATAGCGCCAAATAATAGAGCCAAATAATAGCCCCAAATAATGACGCCAAATAATAGCGCCCATAATTGCGCCAAATAAGAGAGCCAAATATTCATAATAGCGCCAAATATTTGGCGCAATATATTCATAGTAGCGCCAAATATTTTTTGGCACCAAATATTCATTATAGCGACTAATAATAGCCAAATTATAGCACCAATAAAAGCGCCAAATAATAGCTCCAATAATAGCGCCAATATTTGGTGCTATTATTTGAAGCCAAATAACAACGCCAATATTTTAACATTCAATAATAGCGCCAAATATTCATAATAGTGCCAATATATTTATAGCGCCAAATAATTGCGCCTAATAATAGTGTCAAATAATTGCGCCAAATAATTGCACCAAATAATTAGGCCAAATAATAGCACCAATATTTTAACATTCATTAATAGCACCAAATATTCATAATAGCGCCAATATATTAATAGCACCAAATAAATGCGCATAATAATAGCACCAAATAATAGCGCCAAATAATTGCGCCAAATATTTTCCCCAAATAACTGTGGCAAATAATAGCTCCAAATAATAGCGCCAAATAATAGCGCCATATAATAGTGCCAAATATTTTTTGGCGCCAAATATTCATAATAGTGCCAAAAAATAGCACCAATAATAGCGCCAAATAAGAGCACCAATAATAGCACAAATATATTCCTAGCACCAAATAATAGCGCCAAATAATAGCGCCAATATATTCATAGGGCCATTTATTCATAATAGGGCCAATATATTTATAACGCACAATAATTCACCTAATAATAGCGCCAAATAATTGCGCCAAATAATAGCGCCATATAATAGCGCCAAATATTTTTTGGCGCAAAATATATAAATTGCGTCAAATAATTATGCCAAATAATTGTGCCAAATAATTGCGACAAATAATTTCGCCTAATAATAGCGCCATATAATAGCGCCAAATATTTTTTGGCGCCAAATATTCATAATAGCGCCAAATAATAGCACCAAATAATATCGCCAAATAATAGCACCAATAATAGCGTCAAATTATTGCACCAATAATCATGCCAATTTTTGGCGTTATTATTTTGAGCCAAATAATAGCGCCAATATTTAAACATTCAATAATAGCGCAAATAAAAGCGCCAATAACAACACCAACAATAGCGCCAATAATATCGCCAATATATTCATAGCACCATTTAATAGGGCCAAATAATAGCGCCATATAATAATGCCAAATATTAGCGCCAAATATTAGCGCCATATAATAGCGCTATATAATAGCGCCAGATAATAGCGCCAAATAATAGCGCCACATAATAGCGCCAAATATAATAGCGCCACATAATATCCCCAGATAATAGCACCAAATAATATCACCAAATAATAGTGTCAAATAATATCGCCATATAATAGCGCCAAATATTGGCGCCATATAATAGCGTCATATTATAGCGCCATATAATAGCACCAAATCATAGTGCCATATAATAACGCCAAATATAATAGCTCCAATATATAGCGCCAATAATAGGGCCGATATATTCATAGCGCCATTTAATAGGGCCAAATAATAGCGCCATATAATAGCGCCAAATAATAGCGCCATAAAATAGCGCCAAATTTTATCACCTTATAATAGCGCCATATAATAGCGCCAAATCATAGCGCCAAATATAATAGCACCAAATAGTAGCGCCAATAATAGCGCCAATATATTCATAGCGCCATTTAATAGGGCCAAATAATAGCGCCAAATATTAGTGCCAAATATTAGCGCCAAATATTAGTGCTATATAATAGCGCAAAATAATAGCGCCATATAATACTGCAAAATATAATAGCGCCAAATAATTTCCTCAAATAATATTGCCAAATATTTTCTGGCGCCAATATTTGGTGCTATTATTTGGCACCAAATAATAGCGCCAATATATTAACATTCAATAATAGCGCAAAATATTCATAATACTGCCAATATTTTAATATTCAATATATTTTTAGTGTTATTTTGACATTCAATATAATAGCGCCAAATATATTTTTCGTGTTATTTTAATATTCATAATAGCACCAATATTTTAATAGTACCGATATTTTAATAGCACCAATAATAGCACAAAATAATAGCGCCAAATATTATTTGCCGCCAGATAATAGCGCCAAATAATAGCGCCAAAAAATAGCGCCAATATTTTAACTTTAATTAATAGCGCAAAATATTCATAATAGCACCAATATATTAATAGCGGCAAATAATTTCGTCTAATAATAACACCAAATAATAGCGCCAAATTACTGCACCAAATATTTGCGCCAAATAACTGCGCCAAATAATAGCGCCAAATATTTTTTTGTGCCAAATATTCATAATAGCGCCAATAATAGCGCCAATAATAGCGCTAATATATTCATAAAAGTGCCAATAATAGTGCCAATAATAGCGCCACTATTTTCATAATAGTGCCAATAATAGTGCTAATAATAGTGATAATATATTC
This sequence comes from Viscum album, assembly GCA_963277665.1. Lineage (NCBI taxonomy): Eukaryota > Viridiplantae > Streptophyta > Magnoliopsida > Santalales > Viscaceae > Viscum > Viscum album. The sequence goes on along the minus strand of OY728127.1, from coordinate 907,799,349 downwards.
ATAGCGCCATTTATTCATAATAGCGCCAATATATTTATTGTGAAAAATAATTGCGCCTAATAAAAGCACTAAATAATAGGGCCAAATATTTTTTGGTGCAAAATATATAAATAGCGCCAATATAATGCGCCAAATAGAAGCACCAAATAATTGCGCCAAATAATTGCGCCTAATAATATCGCAAAATAATAGCGCCGTATAATAGCGCTAAATATTTTTTGGCGCCAAATGTTCAGAATAGCGCCAAATAATAGCGCCAATATATAAACATTCAATAATACCACCAATAAAAGTGCCAACAACAGCACAAATAATAATGCCAATAATAGTCCAATATATAGTGCCAATAATAGCGTCATTATATTCATAGCACCATTTAATGGGGCCAAATAATATCGCAATATAATAGCGCCAAATATTAGCGTCATATAATAGCGCCATATAATCGCGCCAAATAATAGCGCCATATAATAGCGCCAAATATAATAACGCCAAATAATAGCACCGATATATAGCGCCAATAATAGCGCTAATATATTCATAGCGCCATTTAATAGGGCCAAATAATAGCGCAATATAATAGCGCCAAATATTAGCACCATATAATAGCCTCAAATATAATAGCGCCAAATAATAGTGCCAAATTATAGCGCCAAATAATTTCTCCCAATATAAGCCCCAAATATTTGGTGCCAAATATTCATAATAGCACCAAATAATAGTGCCAAATAATAGCGCCAATAATGGCACCCAAAAATTGTGCCAAATATTCATAATAGCGCCAAATATTTGGCGCCATAATTTCATAGTAGCGCCAAATATTTTTTGGCGCTAAATATTCATAATAGCGTCAAATTATAGCGCTAATAAAAGCGCCAAATAATAGCGCCAATAATAGCGCCAAGATTTGGCGCCAATATTTGGCACCATTAATATTTGGCGCCAATATTTGGCGCTATTATATTTGGTGCTATTATATGGTGGCCCGGTGCCGGCCGCCGGTCATCTTGCTCCGCCGCGGCCCGGAATCGGCCGCGGCCTATGCCGTCCGGCACGATGTGACGGCATCGCTTCCCTCCGCCGCGACCCCACTCTGGCCGCGGCGCCTTTGACTTTCTTTGATGCGACGCGACGACGTCGCGTTCTTGGATTTCTTTCCACAGCGCGGTGCGACGGCGCCACGCAATAATTGTCGTGCGATTCCCGCATGGTGCGACGGCACCACGCCATCCCGTTCCATCCGCAAGGAAACAATTATGAACATAGAAGGGGGGTTCGGCCATGTTGGTGCGGTCCGGACCCCCCTCTCGTTAGAAAATAACATTTAATCCTTTATCCTCGAAGTTCGACATTATAGATTCAAGAATGGAAAATAAATAAATAAAATATCAACAATCCCGTACTTCGTATTCAAGTGCGGAGCACGCCAATCAAGCCGCGGAAGACTAGCGTCGCGGAGGTCGGGTGTCGCGGAAATCGAACGTCGTTTCCATTGACGTCGAGGTGCGTCCGAAGAGGTACGTCGCTGGAAAAGCTTCGTAAGCTGACAGAGATAGTCCGAGCAGGAAATGACGTCTCCTTTCGTTGACACGGGAAGAAGATCGAAGAAGCGGCATCGTCGATCTTCGAAAACACACCGGCTACGAAGAAGAGAAGCGGCGTTCTTCGTCGGAGCTTAAGTGTTCTTCATGTTCTTCATCAAGGTTGAAGAAGGTGGAGAGAGCTTCTCAAAATCTCTCAAGGTGGCAAAGGAGACCAACCCAAAATAAAATAAGCTTAAGCCTTATTTTATTTACACAACTAAACATTTGAATTTCAAAAGATAAGAAACGAACCATTAATTCGTAGAATTAATTCAACGAAAGAAACAACTCATTTAATTTACGAAATAAACCGCCCAATTAAATGGTCTGTTAAGAAGTTAAGAAAACGTGTCAGTTGACTTTCATAATGACGGGTTTTCGCGGGTGCGTTACTTAGCGGAAAGAAACGGCGGGGCTCGTGCGGGCCCCCCCTCACAAATATCCTACCAAGAGGGTAGGATATTTCTGGATAGTACCCTATCTGGTTTAACTCAGTTTAGCCGCTTTTAAGTGGCTTCAAGTGGCATCCAAGTGGCTTAGGTGAAATAAAATAACGTTGTCGTAAAATTATTTTATTTCTTAACTTTAAGCCCAAAAATTAAAAACCACACCCGAGCAAACGCAACTCCGAAAGAGGTGTTTCTAAGAGAATACCGGCGCTGTGATTTCATCGGTGCCCTCAGAATTCGATTCCGGGCACCAGTTCAAAAGTTAGAAAAACCCGCTCATCCGTTCACTGGACGTACCTGAGCCAAACTTCGGAAAAAGATTCCAGTCACACCGGGCCTCGGAATCAGGTGCCGTCAGAAACTTTGTTCTTGTAAAATTTCCAAGAAAATTAAGAAAAAGAATTTCTTGGAATTTACGAGTCATTACATTACTCCCACCACAGGGCTTTACATCCCCGTAAAGCTTCACCACAAACTTAGGGATACAAGGGCGGTACTGAGCACGCATCTGAGCCTTCCGCTCCCATGTGCTCACCTGGAGGTTCCGTACTGCCAAGGAAAGCGCACCCGGGGAACCGATCATCCTCGTAGGATCTGCTCCTGTCGATCCTCGATCCCCACTGGAACCTCTGTGAAAAACACCTCATCGCCATCATCCAGCTCCTCATGGTCGATGATATGCGAAGGGTCGAGCACCTATCTCCTCAGTTGAGATACGTGGAAGTCGTCGTGCACCTGGTGCAACTGAGGTGGATGGGTCAAGCGGTAAACCACCCTGCCTACCCAGGTGAGTACCTAGAAAGGTCCGTTGAACCTCGGAGACAACTTGCCACCTTGGCCACATCTCCGTAAACCTCGTCGAGGTGAGACCCGTATAAGGACGTGATCGTCATCCTCGAACTCCAGGGGTCTCCATTTCCTGTTAGAACTGGAACTCAAAATGACTGCTGCCATGAGGGTAAGGTTGACCGACTCAAGAGTGATTGGTCACACCCTCCTATGCAAGAGTTACCCTGCGCTGCCTGGGGTTTCCTTTTCCGCCGACCAAGGAAAACCCATCCCGACGTTTGCCAAAAACCGTCAATTTGAGTATGAACAGTTATTTCCCACTCCATACTCAAACTAACGTCGTAAGGCCTCGACGCTGCCACCAAGAGAATCCAACCAGAACTCTCGCCTCGAGGGACTGACCACACCCTCGGCGTAAGTGTGATTATCGAGTCTCCTCCCAGGGTATCTCCAGATGTGAGGGTCAAGTCCACGGCTTACCGGAAACTCTAGGTCTGGAACAAGATTTGTGAAAGCGAGGAATGATTCATATCGACGTCTGTTACTACAGCAGCTAGTAGTGGACACATACTATCCCTTGAATCATTTCTAGAGCCATTGGGTCACACTCCTTGACCGCATGAAGCCGCATTCTTCCACCGCCCTCCAGCTCCCTGAGCCTGGCGGGAATAACTAAGGCGGGTGGTTGTACCATGTTAGGATGTACACCACCTCATGCTGCTCTCCAAGCTCTGTCTCCACATCTGCTGCTTTGTAGACTCATCTCTCCTTTAAGCTTCCTCTTCTTGAAACATTTAACACGCCCGAGTCTCTAAGACTGGCACCGGTTTCCTGTTTCTTACTCCACTGTGCAGTCTTCATCCGCTCCTGGATGAACTGCACCTCCTTTGCATATGATCTGGAAGAGCTGCTAAAATTTCTCCCTTGCCGAAAAGAGAAACCTGGTCTCATCCCCTCTCTGGATGAACCACGCCCATTGCCTAATACATTCAATCCTGACATGAAGGATGCATTCATGCCATGGATGACGTCGTAAGGCCTCGACGTAACTACTAAGAGATCCAACTGTCACTCTCGCCTCCAAGGGTCGAGTCACACTGTCGGCATCAGTGTGTGGTCACTAGGTCTCCTTCAGTAGAAAACTCAAAAGTGAGGGTCAAGTCAACAGTCTTAGCCGAGACCACTCAGTATCAACCAAACAAAAGGACAGGAAAGCAAACACAGAAAAGTGTCTTTTTATTATTGCAGCTCATAGTACAAGACACAAAGCAACTACAGACAAACATCAACAAAACCAGAAGCAACAAGATCAATAGCCTCCAGGTCGGAAGCTAGTCCCGCTCCTGTCCATCTGCTTCCAGACCTCCAAGACCATAGGCCTCAGCTGCCTGAAGCTGAGCTCTCCCATGTCCTCCTGTCCCCTGCGGTTGGGGTGGGCCTCCTGGTGGTGGTGGCAACATCCTGAAGCGTTGTCCACCTCCAGCTGCACGGCCAGCTCCTCTGCCATGGCCGCCTGCTCCTTGCGGTCCGCCCTGATCGAACCTCTGCCTCTGCCTCGGAGGTTCTTCATTTAACTACTGGTCATCTACATGGCGGGTCAGACAGTCACGTGTTATGTGACCAATTCCGCTGCAGGAGTAACACTTCATGGAAGGTCTGGCTCTATCACTTCCCTTGGTGCCTCGCACTACCGACCCTGAGTCACGCGGTCGACCACCTGTAGGTCTGGTCCTCTTGGACCCCTACGTCATCTGTCTACTGCCCGCTAGAGAAGACTCTGCCGCATGCCGGCTAGTGGTGTGTCCTGTTGCTGGAGACTGCTCAGCAAGGAAACTCTCCACTAAGAGGGCTCGCTCCAACACTCCTGTCTGCGTCGGAATGTTGTGCGATACAACCGAAGTTCTGATCTCCCGCCTGAGCCCCTGCTCGAAGGTTCGGGCCTTGAAGAACGGGTCCCGTACCATATCTGTGGAGTAGCGCGAGAGGTCTGTGAATCTCGCTGAGTACTGTGCCACTGACATGCTTCCCTACCGCAGCTGAAGTAACTCCTCTATACGCACCGCTCGAAGGGTGGCTGGTACAAACTCCGCCCGGAACAGGCTCTCGAAGTCTGCCCATAGAAGTGTCGCCTCGTCATGCATCTGAAGCATCAGGCTCCACCATCTACCTGCTGCTGCTTGAAGAAGGCTGGCAGCAAGGATCACTATGAAATCTGTCGGCATCCCCACTAGCCTGAAGACTCTCACCACAGCCTCCAGCCAATCCTCAACCGCCTACGGGTCCGTCCCTCCCTGAAACCTGGGTGGCCACTGGCGCTGGAACTCATGCAGTGCGCTCAAGCGACGTGCATCCTCTGCTGCTGGGACTGGTGGCATCGGTGGCCCAATGGGTAGTAGTACCGCTGGTGCCTCAATTGGGATAGGGCCCTGTACTGAGGTCTCGTCGCTCGACGGGCTGTCAGTACGCACCACTCTCGGGGCTCTAGCTGGTCGTCCACGGGGAGGCATCCTGAAAGAAACAATGTGACACGGTCAAAAGATTATACCTGGTGAGCTGACCTGGTTTGAGCTGACATTTAAATAAAACTTCTGGAAAACACACACGCAATCAGTGTTTTCATACAGAAAGTCAGAAATCAGTTGTCAGGGTCCTGGTGTATGGATACGTCGGCCGCCCGCACCAACACTGAACTCCCTGAACTGAAAACCACACTCAGTACTCTTAACACTATTGCTTCACAGAAAGAAACATCAGAGTTTATTGTAACATCCCCAAATGATAAAGGGTTAAATGACTAAATGATATGACTCATGCCAACAAGGTGCACCTTCCTTTTCGGGAGCCTGTCTGATTAGAACTCCATAGTTAACCGTGCTTGGCCTGGAGTAGTGATCAGGATGGGTGACCTCCTGGGAAGTTTCTCAGGGTGTGTGTGAGTGAGGACAAAGCACACTAGAAAGGACATGTGTTGGCCTGTGGGGACTATCATTAGTCAGATGACCCGTTTGGGCATGTGGGTGGACCTTGGGGTGGGCCCCACGTGTCTACGGGGCAACTGGTGGTACCTGGTGGGCCAGGATCCGACAGCCATGTTAAGGCGGGGTGGTTGTGCTGTCACCGGGGCTCGGTTGTGACATTTGGTATCAGAGGAGGAACCCAGCATTAAGTGCATGGTGCACTGCCTGGGTTGAGATGTAGGGCCCACAACGAGTGCATTGTGCTCTAAAGGGGGGGGGGGGGGGGGCGGTGATTGTAACATCCCCAAATGATAAAAGGTTAAATGACTAAATGATATGTGACTCATGTCAATAAGGTGAACCTTTCTTTTCGGGAGTCTGTCTGATTAGAACTCCATAGTTAAGCGTGCTTGGCTTGGAGTAGTGATCAGGATGGGTGACCTCCTGGGAAGTTTCTCAGGGTGTGTGTGAGTGAGGACAAAGCACACCGGAAAGGACATGTGTTGGCCTGTGGGGACTATCATTAGTCAGATGACCCGTTCGGGCATGTGGGTGGACCATGGGGTGGGCCCCACGTGTCTGTGGGGCAACTGGTGGTACCTGGTGGGCCAGGATCCGACGGTGGTTGTGCTGTCACCGGGGCTCAGTTGTGACATAATTATTTGGTGCTATTATTTGGTGCAATTATTTGGTACTATTATTAGGCGCAATTATTTTCCGCTATTAACATATTGGCACTATTATGAATATTTGGTGCTATTAATGAATGTTAAAATATTGGCACTATTATTTGGCGCCAACGCCATTCTTTGGCGCTATTATTGGCGCTATTAAAATATTGGTGCTATTAAAATATTGGTACTATTATGCATATTACAATAACACTGAAAATATATTTGGCGCTATTATATTGAATGTTAAAACAACACTAAAAATATATTTGGCGCCAAATATCGACGCTATTATTGGTGCTATTATTTGGCGCTATTATGAATATTTGGCGCCAAAAAATATTTGGCACTACTATGAATATATGGCACCAAATATTTGGCGCTATTATGAATATTTGACTCTATTATTTGGCACTATTATTTGCGCTATTATGTGGTTCTATTATTTGGCGCTATTATGAATATTTGATGCCAAATATTTGGTGCTATTATTTGGTGATTTATTTGGCGCTATTATCTGGTGCTATTATGTGGCGCTATTATATTTGGCGCTATTATTTGGCTCTATTATATGACGCTGTTATTTAGTGCTATTTTATAGCGCTAATATTTGGCGCTAATATTTGGCGTTATTATATGGTGCTATTATTTGGCCCTATTAAATGGTGCTATGAATATATTGGTGCTATTATTGGTGCTATATATTGGTGCTATTATATTTGTCCCTATTACATGGCGCTATAAATATATTGGCGCTATTATTGGCACTATTATTGGTGCTGTTATTAGCACTTTTATTGGCGCTATTATTGAATGTTTAAATATGTCGCCATAATTTGATGCTATTATTGGTGCTATTATTTGGCACTCTTATTTGGCGCTATTATTTGGCGCTATTATGAATATTTGGCGCCAAAAAATATTTGGCGCTATTATTAGGCGCAAGTATTTGGTGCAATTATTTGGTGCAATTGTTTTGTGAAATTATTTGGCGCTATATATTGGCGCTATTATATGGCACTATTATTTGGCATTGTTATTAGGCACAATTATTTTGCGCAATTATCTGGCACAATTATTTGGCCTTTTTATTTGGCGCAATTATTTTGCGCTATAAATATATTGGCACTATTATGAATAAATGGTGCTATGAATATATTGGCGCTATTATTGCTACTATTATGAATATATTGACGCTATTATTTAGCGATATTATATATTGGCGCTATTATGAATATATTGGCACTATTATTTAGCATTATGAATATATTGGAGCTATTATTGGCGCTATTATTTGGCGCTATTATTGGCATTATTATATGACGCTATTTTTTGGCGCTATTATGAATATTTGGCACCAAAAAATATTTGGCGCTATTTTATGGCTCTATTATTTGGTGCTATTATTTGGCACTATTATTTGGCGCAGTTATTTGATGCAAATATTTGGCGCTATTATTTGGCGCTAGTATTTGGCGCAAAATAATATTTGGTGCTATTATTGGCGCTATTAAAATATCGGCACTATTAAAATATTGGCGCTATTATGAATATTAAAAGAACACTTAAACTATATTTGGCGCAATTATTTGGCTTTATTATGAATATTTGGCGCCAAAAAATATTTGATGCTACTATGAATATATAGTGCCAAATATTTGGCGCTATTATGAATATTTGGCTCTATTATTTGGCGCAATTATTGACACTATTATTTTGCGCTATTATGAATATTTGGCGCCAAATATTTGGTGCTATTACTTGGCGATATTATTTGGCGCTATTATTTGGTGCTATTATTTGGCTCTATTATATTTGGCGCTATTATATGATGCTATTATTTGGGGCTATTATATGGTGCTAATATTTGGCACTATTATATGGCGCTAATATTTGGCGCTATTATTTGGCGCTATTATACTTGGCGCTATTATATGGCGCTATTATTTGGCGCTATTATATGGCGCTATTATATGACGCTATTATATGGCGCTTATATTTGGCTCTATTATATTTGGCTCTATTATTTGGAGCTATTAAATGGTGATATTATTGGATGCTATTATTGGCGCCATAATTTGACGCTATTATTGGCGCTATTATTTGGCCCTATTATCTTGGCGCTATTATTTGGCGCTATTATTAATATTTGGCGCTAAATTATATTTGGCGCTATTATATGGCGCTATTATTAGGTGCGATTATTTGGCACGATTATTTGGCGCAATTATTTGGTGAAATTATTTGGCGCAATATATTGGCGTTATTTATATATTTTACGCCAAAATATATTTGGCGCTATTATTTAGCGCTATTATTTGGCGCTGTTACTAGGCGCAATTATTTTGCCCAATTATTTGGAGCAATTAATTGGCGCAATTATTTGGCACAATTATTTGGCGCAATTATTTGGCGCTATTATCTAGCGCTATTATTAGGCGCTATAAATATATTGGCGCGATTTTGAATAAATGGCGCGATGAATATATTGGCGCTATTATTGTCACTATTATGAATATATTGGCGCTATTATATATTGGCACTATTTTTTGGCCCTATTATGAATATTTGACGCCAAAAATATTTGGCGCTATTATTTGACGCTATTATTTGGCGCTATTATTTGACACTGTTATTTGGTGCAAATATTTGGCGCTATTATTTGGCCCTATTATTATGCGCACTTATTTGGCACTGTTAATATATTGGCGCTATTATGAATATTTGGCACAATTATTTGGGGTAATTATTTGGGATATTTATTTGGCGCTATTATTTGGCGCTATTATTTGGCCCTATTATTTGGCGCAATTATTTGGTGCTATAAATATATTAGCGTTATTATGAATAAATGGCGCTATGAATATATTGGTGCTATTTTTGGCACTATTATTGGCAATATTATGAATATACTAGAGCTATTATTTGGCATTATTATATATTGGCACTATTATGAATATATTGGCGCTATTATTTGGCGCTATTATTGGCCCTATTATATGGTGCTATTTTTTTGGGCTATTATGAATATTTGGCATAAAAAAATATTTGGCGCTATTTTTTGGCGCAGTTATTTGGCGCAGTTATTTGGCCCAATTATTGGGCGCTGTTATTTGGTGCAATTATTAGGCGCATTTACCTACCGCTATTAATATATTGGTGCTATTATGATTATTTGGTGCTATTAATGAATGTTAAAACATTGGCGCTATTATTTGGCACCAAATAATATTTGGCGCTATTATTTGGCGCTATTATTGGTGCTATTAAAATATTGGCGCTATTATGAATATTAAAATAACACTGAAAATATATATGGCGCTATTATATTGAATGTTAAAATAACACTGAAAATATATTAAATGTTAAAATATTGGTGCTATTATGAATATTTGGTGCTATTTTTGCATGTTAAAATATTGGCGCTATTATTTGGTGCCAAATAATACCACCAAATATTGGCGCCAAATAATATTGGTGCCAAATATTGGCGCTATTATTGGCGCTATTATTTGGCGCTATAATTTGACACTATTATTTGGCGTTATTATGAATATTTGGTGCCAAAAAATATTTGGCGCTACTATGAATATATAGTGCCAAATATTTGGTGCTATTATGAATATTTGGCTCTATTATTTGGCGCTATTATTGGCGGTATTATTTGGCGCTATTATGAATATTTGGCGCCAAATATTTGGTGCTATTATTTGGCGCTATTATTTGGCCCTATTATTTGGCGCCATTATTTGGCGTTATTATATTTGGCGCTATTATTTGGCGCCATTATTTGGCGCTATTATGAATATTTGGCACTATTATTTGGCGCTATTATTGACGTATTATTTGGCGCTATTATTTGGTGCCATTATTTGGCGGCATCATTTGGCACGATTATATGGTGCTATTATTTGGCGCTATTATATGGCACTATGAATATATTGGAGCTAATATTTGGCGCTATTATATGGCACTATTATTTGGCCCTATTAAATAGTACTATGAATATATTGGCGCTATTATTGGCGCTGTATATTGGTGCTATTATTTGGCATTATTAAATTTGGCGCTGTTATTTGGCGCTATTATATGGTGCACTTATATGACACTATTATATGGTGCTAATATTTGGCTCTATTATATGGCGCTATTATTTGGCGCTATTAAATGGTGCTATGAATATATTGGTGTTATTATTGGCGCTATATATTGGTGTTATTATTGGCGCTATTATTGGGGCTGTTATTTGCACTTTTATTAGCGCTATTATTGAATGTTTAAATATTGGCGCCAAATATTGGCGCGATTATTGGCGCCATAATTTGACGCTATTATTGGCCATATTATTTGGTGCTATTATTTGGTGCTATTATGAATATTTGGCGCCAAAAAATATTTGGTGCTATTATATGGAGCTATTATTTGGCGTTATTATTAGGTGCGATTATTTGCCCCAATTATTTGGCGCAATTATTTGGCGCAATTATTTGGCCAAATATATTGGCGCTATTTATATAGTTTGCACCAAAAAATATTTGGATCTATTATATGGCTCTATTATTTGGTGCAATTAATTGGCACAATTATTAGGCACAATTATTTTGCGCTATAAATAAATTTGTGCTATTATGAATAAATGGATTTATGAATATATTGGCGCTATTATTGGCGCAATTATTGGCACTATTATGAATATATTGGCGCTATTATTTGGTGCTATTATATATTGGAACTATTATGAATATATTGGCGCTATTATTTGGCACTATGAATATATTGGAGCTATTATTGGCGCTATTATTTGGCGCTATTATTGGCACTATTTTTTGGCGCTATTTTTTGGCGCTATTTTTTGGCGATATTATGAATATTTGGTACTAAAAAATATTTAGCGCTATTATATGGCGCTATTATTTGGCGCTATTATATGGCGCTATTATTTGACGCTATTATATGGAGCTATTATTTGGCGCTATTATTTGGCGCTATTATTTGGCGCTATTATTTGGGGCAGTTATTTGGCGCAATTATTTGGCGCTATTATTTGGCGCAATTATTTGCCTCTATTAATATATTGGCGCTATTATGAATATTTTGTGCTATTAATTAATGGGAAAATATTGGGGCTATTTTTTGTCGATATTATTTGGCGCCAAATAATATTTGGCGCTATTATTAGCGCTATTAAAATATCAGCGCTATTAAAATATTGGCGCTATTATAAATATTAAAATAACAATGAAAATACATTTGGCGTTATTATATTGAATGTTAAAATAACACTGAAAATATATTGAATGTTAAAATATTGGCTCTATTATGAATATTTGGTGCTATTATTGAATGTTAAAATATTGGCGCTATTATTGGCGCTATTATTTGGCACTTTTATTGGCGCTATAATTTGGCACTATTATTTGGCGCTTTTATTGGCGCTATAATTTGGCACTATTATTTGGCGTTATTATGAATATTTGGCGCCAAAAAATATTTGGCGCTACTATGAATATATAGTGCCAAATATTTGGCACTATTATGAATAATTGGCTCTATTATTTGGCACTATTATTGGTTCTATTATTTGGCGCTATTATGAATATTTGGCACCAAATATTTGGCGCTATTATTTGGCGATATTATTTGGCGCTATTATTTGGCGCCATTATTTGGGGTTATTATATTTGGCGCCATTATTTGGGGTTATTATATTTGGCACTATTATTTGGCGCCATTATTTGGCGCTATTATTTTTGGCGCCATTATTTGGTGCTATTATGAATATTTGACTCTATTATTTGGCGCTATTATTGGCGCTATTATTTGGCGCTATTATTGGCGCTATTATTTGGCGCTATTATGAATAATTTGCGCCAAATATTTGGCGCTATTATTTGGCGCTATTATGAATATTTGGAGCCAAATATTTGGCGCGATTATTTGGCGATATTATTTGGCGCCATTATTTGGCGCGATTATATGGTGTTATTATTTGGCGCCACTATATGGCGCTATTATATGGCGCTAATATTTGGCTATATTATATGGCATTATTATTTGGCCCTATTAAATGGTGCTATGAATATATTGGCGCTTTTATTGGCGCTATGTATTGGTGCTATTGTTTGGCGCTATTATATTTTGCGCTATTATATGGCCCTATTATTTGAAGCTATTATATGGCGTACTTATATGACGCTATTATATGGCGCTAATATTTGGCGCTATTATATGGCGCTATTATTGGGCGCTATTAAATGGCGCTATGAATATATTGGCGTTATATATTGGCGCTATTATTGGCGCTATTATTGGGGCTGCTATTGGCACTTTTATTGGCGCTATTATTGAATGTTTAAATATTGGCGCTATTATTTGGTGCAAAATAATAGCGCCAAATATTGGATCCAAATATTGGCGCGATTATTGGCACCATAATTTGATGCTATTATTGCCGCTATTATTTGGTTCTATTATTTGGCGCTATTATTTGGCGCTATTATGAATATTTGGCGCCAAAAAATATATGGTGCTATTATATGGCACTATTATTTGGTGCTATTATTAGACACGATTATTTGGCCCAATTATTTGGCACAATTATTTGGCGTAATTATGTGGTGCAATATATTGGCGCTATTTATATATTTTGCACCAAAAAATATTTGGCTCTATTATATGGTGCTATTATTTGGTGCAATTATTTGGCACAATTATTAGGCACAATTATTTTGCGCTATAAATAAATTGGTGCTATTATGAATAAATGGCGCTATGAATATATTGGCGCTATTATTGGTGCAATTATTGGCACTATTATGATTATATTGGCGCTATTATTTGGCGCTATTATATATTGGCGCTATTATCAATATATTGGCGATATTATTTGGCACTATGAATATATTGGCGCTATTATTGGCGCTATTATTTGGCGCTATTATTGGCACTATTTTTTGCCGCTATTTTTTGGCGATATTATGAATATTTGGCACCAAAAAATATTTGGCGCTGTTATATGGCGCTATTATTTGGTGCTGTTATATGGCGCTATTATTTGGTGCTATTATATGGCGCTATTATATGGCGCTATTATTTGGCGCTATTATTTGGCGCTATTATTTGGCGCTATTATTTGGCGCATTTATTTGGCGCAGTTATTTGGCGCTATTATTTGGCGCAATTATTAGGTGCAATTATTTGCCTCTATTAATATATTGGCGCTATTATGAATATTTTGTGCTATTAATTAATGGGAAAATATTGGGGCTATTTTTTGGCGCTATTATTTGGCGCCAAATTATATTTGACGCTATTATTGGCGCTATTAAAATATCGGCGCTATTACAAAATTTGCGCTATTATGAATATTAAAATAACATTGAAAATATATTTGGCGCTATTATATTGAATGTTAAAATAACACTGAAAATATATTGAATGTTATAATATTGGCACTATTATGAATATTTGGCGCTATTATTGAATGTTAAAATATTGGCGCTATTATTTGGCGCCAAATAATAGCGCCAAATATTGGTGCCAAATATTATTGGTGCCAAATATTGGCGCCAAATATTGGCGCTATTATTGACACTATTATTTAGCGCTTTTATTGGCGATATAATTTGGCGCTATTATTTGGCGCAATTATGAATATTTGGTGCCAAAAAATATTTGGCACTACTATGAATATATGGCGCCAAATATTTGGCGCTATTATGAATATTTGGCTCTATTATTTGGTGCTATTATTGGCGCAATTATTTGGCGCTATTATTTGGCACTCTATTATGACTATTTGGCGGCAAATATTTAGTGCTATTATTTGGTGATATTATTTGGCACTATTATTTGGTGCTATTATATTTTGCGCTTTTATATGGTGCTATTATTTGGCGCTATTATATGGCACTAATATTTGGCGCTATTATATGGCACTAATAATTGGCGCTATTATATGGCCCTATTATATGACGCAATTATTTGGTGCTATTATTAATATTTGGCGCTAAAAAATAGTTGGCGCTACTATGAATATATAGCGCCAATTATTTGGAGCTATTATGAATATTTGGCTCTATTATTTGGCGCTATTATTTGGCGCCAAATATTGGCACGATTATTGGTGCCATAATTTGACGATATTTTTGGCGCTATAATTTGGCGCTATTATTTGGCGCTATTATTTGGTGCTATTATGAATATTTGGTGCGAAAAAATGTCTAGCTCTATTATATGGCGCTAGAATTTGGCGCTATTATTTGGCGCAATATATTGGCGCTATATATTGGCGCAATTATTTGGCGAAATTATTTGATGCAATATATTGGCGCTATTTATATATTTTTCGCCAAAAAATATTTGTCGCAATTTTATGGGGCTATTATTTGGCGCTGTTGTTAGGCGCAATTATTTTGCGCAATTATTTGGCACAATTATTTGGCACAATTATTTGGAGCAATTATTTGGCGCAATTATTTGACGCTATTATTAGGCGCAATTATTTTGCGCTATAAATATATAGGCGCTATTATGAATAAATGGAGCTATGAATATATTGGTGCTATTATTGGCACTATTATTGGCACTATTATGAATATATTTGCGCTATTAATTATTGGCGCTATTATTTGGAACTATGAATATATTGGCGCTATTATTGGTGCTATATTTTGGTGCTATTATGAATATTTGGTGCCAAAAAATATTTGGCGTTATTATATGGCGCTACTGTTTGGCGAAATTATTTGTTGCTATTATTTGGCGGTAATATTAGGCACACTTATTTGGCGCTATTAATATATTGGTACTATTATGAATATTTGGCGTTATTAATAAATGTTAAAATATTGGTGCTATTATTTTGCGTAATTATTTGGCGTTATTATTTGACGCAATTATTTGGCGCTATAAATATATTGGCGCTGTTATGAATAAATGGTGCTATGAATATATTGACACTATTATTGGCGCTATTATTGGCACTATTATGAATATACTGGCGCTATTATTTGGCGCTATAATATATTGGCACTATAATGAATATATTGGCGCTATTATTTGGCGCTATGAATATATTGGCGCTATTATTAGGCACTATTATTGACCCTATTATATGGCGCTATTTTTTTGCGCTATTATGAATATTTGGTGCCAAAAAATATTTGACGCTATTATATGGTGCTATTATTTGGCGATATTATTTGGCGTAATTATTTATCGCAGTTATTTGGCGCAATTATTTGGCGCAATTAACTGGTGCTATTATTAGGCGCAATTATCTACCGCTATTAATATATTGGCACTATTATGAATATTTGGTGCTATTAATGAATGTTAAAATATTGGCGCTATTTTTTGGCACTATTTTTTTGCGCTATTATTTGGCGCTATTTTTTGGCACCAAATAATTGCGCCAAATAATTGCGCCAAATAATTGCACCTAATAATAGCGCCAAATAATAGCGCAATATAATAGCACCAAATATTTTTTGGCGCCAAATGTTCATAATAGCGACAAATAATAGCGCCAAATAATAGCACCAAATAATAGCACCAATAATTGCGTCAAATTATGGCGTCAATAATCACGCCAATATTTG
The DNA here is from genome assembly GCA_963277665.1 of Viscum album. Lineage (NCBI taxonomy): Eukaryota > Viridiplantae > Streptophyta > Magnoliopsida > Santalales > Viscaceae > Viscum > Viscum album. Next base: position 907,783,298 of record OY728127.1, on the reverse strand, counting down.
GCGTTATTATTTTGCGCCAAATAATAGCGCCAATATTTTAACATTCATTGATAGCGCCAAATATTCATAATAGCGCCAATATATTAATAGCACCAAATAATTGTGCCTAATAATAGCGCCAAATAATATTGCCAAATAATTGCGCCAAATATTTGCGCCAAATAACTAGGGCAAATAACTGAGTCAAATAATACCGCCAAATAATAGCACCATATAATAGCGCCAAATATTTTTTGGCACCAAATATTCATAATAGCGCCAAAAAATAGCGCCAAATTATAGCACCAATAATAGCGCCAAATAATAGCACCAATAATAGTGCCAATATATTCGTAGTGCCAAATAATAGCGCCAATATATTCAAAATAGCGTCATTATATAATATCGCCAAATAATAGCGCCAATATATTCATAATTGTGCCAATAATAGCGCCAATAAGAGAGCCAATATATTCATAGCTCCATTTATTCATAATAGCACCAATAAATTTATAGCGCAAAATAATAGCGCCAAATAATTGTGCCAAATAATTGCGTCAAACAATTACGCCAAATAATTGTGCCAAATAATTGTGCCAAATAAGTGCACCTAACAACAGTGCCAAATAATAGCGCCAAATATTTTTTGGCACAAAATATATAAATAGCGCCAAATAATTGCGCCAAATAATAGCGCTATATAATAGCGCCAAATATTTTTTGGCGCCAAATATTCATAATAGTGCCAAATAATAGTGCTAAATAATAGCACCAATAATAGCGTCAAGTTATGGCGCCAATAATCACGCCAATATTTGGCACTATTATTTTGTGCCAAATAAAAGCGCCAATATTTAAACATTCAATAAAAGCACCAATAAAAGAGCCCATAACAGCACCAATAATAGTGCCAATTACAGCACCATTGTATAGAGCCAATAATAGCGCCAATATATTCATAGCGCCATTTAATGGCGCCAAATAATAGCGCCATATAATCGCGCCAAATAATAGCGCCATATAGTAGTGCCAATAAATTTATAGCGCAAAATAATAGAGCCAAATAATTGCGCCAAACAATTGCGTCAAATAATTGCGTCAAATAATTGTGCGAAATAAGTGCACCGAATAACAGCGCTAAATAATAGCGCCAAATATTTTATGGCACAAAATATATAAATAACGCCAATATATTGCGCCAAATAATTGCACCAAATATATGCGCCAAATAATTGCGCCAAATTATTGCGCCTAATAATAGCGCCATATAATAGCGCCAAATATTTTTTAGCACCAAATATTCATAATACTGCCAAATAATAGTGCCAAATAATAGCGCCAATAATAGCGTCAAATTATGGCGTCAAGAATCGCACCAATATTTGGTGCCAATATTTGGCGCCAATATTTGGCGCTATTATTTTGTGCCAAATAGTAGCGCCAATATTTAAACATTCAATAAAAGCGCCAATAAAAGCGCCCATAAAAGCACCAATAATAGCGCCAATTATAGCGCCATTGTATAGCGCCAATATATTCATAGCGCCATTTAATAGCGCCAAATAATAGCGCCATATAATAGCGCCAAATATTGGCGCCATATAATAGCGCCATATAATAGCGCCATATAATAGCGCCATATAATAGCGCCAAATAATAGTGCTATATAATAGTGCCAAATATAATAGCGCCAAATAATATTGCTAATATATAGCATCAATAATATCGCCAATATATTCATAGCGCTATTTAATAGGGCCAAATAATAGCGCCATATAATAGCGCCAAATATTAGCTCCATATAATAGTGCAATATAATAGCGCCATATAATAGTGCCATATAATAGTGCAATATAATAGGGCCATATAATAGCGCCGTATAATAGCACCAAATAATATATCCAAATAATAGCCACAAATAATAGCACCAAATAATAGCGCCAATAATGGCGCCAAATAATAGAGCCAATTATTCATAATAGCGCCAAATATTTGGCGCCATATATTCATAGTAGCGCCAAATATTTTTTGGCGCCAAATATTCATTATAGCGCCAAATAATAGCGCCAAATTATAGCACCAATAAAAGCGTTGAATAATAACGCCAGTAATAGCGCCAATATTTCGCGCCAAATAATAGCGCCAATATTTTAACATTCAATAATAGCGCCAAATATTCATAATAGTGCCAATATATTTATACCGCCAAATAACTGCGCCTAATAATAGCGCCAAATTATTGCACCAAATAATTAGGCCAAATAATAGCGCCAATATTTTAACATTTATTAATAGTGCCAAATATTCATAATAGCGCCAATATATTAATAGCACCAAATAAGTGCGCATAATAATAGCGCCAAATAATAGTGCCAAATAATTGTGCCAAATATTTGCCCCAAATAACTATACCAAATAATAGTTCCAAATAATAGCGCAAAATAATAACGCTATATAATAATGCCAAATATTTTTTGGTGCCAAATATTCATAATAGCGCCAAAAAATAGCGTCAAAAAATAGCGCAAATAATAGCGCCAAATAAGAGCACCAATAATAGCACCAATATATTACTAACGCCAAATAATAGCTCCAAATAATAGCGCCAATATATTCATAATGTTGCCAATAATAGCGCCAATAATAGCGCCAATATATTCATAGGGCCATTTATTCATAATAGGGCCAATATATTTATAGCGCACAATAATTACGCCTAATAATAGCGCCAAATAATAGCGCCAAATAATTGCGCCAAATAAGTGCGCAAAATAATTTCGCCTAATAACAGCACCAAATAATAGCGCCATATAATAGCGCCAAATATTTTTTGTTGCAAAATATATAAATAGCGCCAAATAATTATGCCAAATAATTGCACCAAATAATTGCGCCAAATAATTGCGCCTAATAATAGAACCATATAATAGCGCCAAATATTTTTTGGCACCAAATATAATAATAGCGCCAAATAATAGCACCAAATAATAGCGCCAAATAATAGCACCAATAATAACGTCAAATTATGGTACCAATAATCATGCCAATTTTTGGCGCTATTATTTTGAGCCAAATAATAGCGCAAATATTTAAACATTCAATAATAGCGCCAATAAAAGCGCCAATAACAGCACCAACAATAGCGCCAATAATATCGCCAATATATTCATAGCACCATTTAATAGGGCCAAATAATAGCGCCATATAATATCGCCAAATATTAGTACCAAATATTAGCGCCATATAATAGCGCTATATAATAGCGCCAGATAATAGCGCCAAATAACAGCGCTACATAATAGCGCCAAATATAATAGCGCCACATAATAGCCCCAGATAATAGCGCCAAATAATATCGCCAAATAATAGCGCCAAATAATAGCGCCAAATAATATCGCCATATAATAGCGCCAAATATTGGCGCCATATAATAGCGCCATATTATAGCGCCATATAATAGCACCAAATCATAGCGCCATATAATAACGTCAAATATAATAGCGCCAAATAATAGCGCCAATATATAGCACTAATAATAGCGCCAATATATTCATAGCGCCATTTAATAGAGCCAAATAATAGCGCCATATAATAGCGCCAAATAATAGCGCCATATAATAGCGCCAAATTTTAGCACCATATAATAGCGCCATATAATAGCGTCAAATCATAGCACCAAATATAATAGCGCCAAATAATAGCGCCAATAATAGGGCCAATATATTCATAGCACCATTTAATAGGTCCAAATAATCGCGCCATATAATAGCGCCAAATATTAGCGCCAAATATTAGCGCCATATAATAGCGCAAAATAATAGCGCCATATAATAGTGAAAAATATAATAGCGCCAAATAATAGCACCAAATAATATTGCCAAATATTTTTTGGCGCCAAATATTCATAATATCGCCAAATAATAGCACCAATATATTAACATTCAATAATAGGGAAAAATATTCATAATACTGCCAATATTTTAATATTCAATATATTTTTAGTGTTATTTTGACATTCAATATAATAGCGCGAAATATATTTTCTGTGTTATTTTAATATTCATAATAGCGCCAATATTTTAATGGCACCGATATTTTAATAGTGCCAATAATAGCACAAAATAATAGCGCCAAATATTATTTGGCGCCAGATAATAGCGCCAAATAATAGCGCCAAAAAATAGCGCCAATATTTTAACATTAATTAATAGTGAAAAATATTCATAATAGTGCCAATATATTAATAGCGGAAAATAATTGCGTCTAATAATAGCACCAAATAATAGCGCCAAATAACTGCGCCATATAATAGGGCCAAATATTTTTTTGCGCCAAATATTCATAATAGTGCCAATAATAGTGCCAAATAATAGCGCCAATAATAGCGCCATATATTCATAGCGCCAATATATTCATAATAGCACCAATATATAATAGCGCCGCTATATTCATAATAGTGCCAATAATAGCATCAATAATAGCGCTAATATATTCATAGCGCCATTTATTCAAAATAGCGCCAATATATTTATAGCGCAAAATAATTGCGCCTAATAAAAGCACCAAATAATAGCGCCAAATATTTTTTGGCGCAAAATATATAAATAGCGCCAATATATTGCGCCAAATAGAAGCGCCAAATAATTGCGGCAAATAATTGCACCTAATAATATCGCCGAATAATAGCGCCGTATAATAGCGCTAAATATTTTTTGGCGCCAAATGTTCACAATAGCGCCAAATAATAGTGCCAAATAATAGCGCCAATATATAAACATTCAATAATAGCACCAATAAAAGCGCCAACAAGAGCACCAATAATAACGCCAATAATAGTGCCAATATATAGCGCCAATAATAGGGCCAATATATTCATAGGACCACTAAATAGGGCCAAATAATATCGCAATATAATAGCGCCAAATATTAGTGCCATATAATAGCGCCATATAATGGCACCATATAATCGCGCCAAATAATAGCGCCATATAATAGCGCCAAATATAATAGCGCCAAATAATAGCACAGATATATAGCGCCAATAATAGCACTGATATATTCATAGCGCAATTTAATAGGGCCAAATAATAGCGCCATATAATAGTGACAAATATTAGTGCCATATAATAGCCTCAAATATAATAGCGTCAAATACTAGTGCCAAATTATAGCGCCAATAAATTTCACCCAATAATAGCCCCAAATATTAGGCGCCAAATATTCATAATAGCGCCGAATAATAGCGCCAATAATGGCACCAAAAAATAGAGCCAAATATTCATAATAGCGCCAAATATTTGGCACCATATATTCATAGTAGCGCCAAATATTTTTTGGCGCCAAATATTCATAATCGCGCCAAATATTTAAACATTCAATAAAAGCGCCAATAAAAGTGCCCATAACAGCACCAATAATAGCGCCAGTTATAGCGGCTTTGTATAGCACCAATAATAGCGCCAATATATTCATAGCGCCATTTAATAGCGCCAAATAATAGCCCCATATAATAGCACCAAATATTGACGCCATATAATAGCACCATATAATAGCGCCATATAATAGCGCCATATAATAGCACCAAATAATAGAGCCAAATAATAGCCCCAAATAATAGCGCCAAATAATAGCGTCAATAATTGCGCCAAATAATAGAGCCAAATATTCATAATAGCGCCAAATATTTGGCGCCATATATTCATAGTAGCACCAAATATTTTTTGGCGCCAAATATTCATTATAGCGCCAAATAATAGCGCCAAATTATAGCACCAATAAAAGTGCCAAATAATAGCTCCAATAATAGCGCCAATATTTGGCGCCAATAATATTTGGTGCCAATATTTGGAGCTATTATTTAGCGGCAAATTACAGCGCCAATATTTTAATATTCAATAATAGAGCCAAATATTCATAATATTGCCAATATATTTATAGCGCCAAATAATTGCGCCTAATAATAGCGCCAAATAATTGCACCAAATAATTGCGCCAAATAATTAGGCCAAATAATAGCACCAATATTTTAACATTTATTAATAGCCCCAAATATTCATAATAGCGCCAATATATTAATAGCACCAAATAAGTGCGCATAATAATAACGCCAAATAATAGTGCCAAATAATTGCACCAAATATTTTTCCCAAATAACTGTGTCAAATAATAGCTCCAAATAATAGCGCCAAATAATAGCGCCATATAATAGTGCCAAATATTTTTTTGGCGCCAAATATTCATAATGGCGCCAAAAAATAGCGCCAAATAAGAGCACCAATAATAGCACAAGTATATTCCTAGCGCCAAATAATAGCACCAATATATTCATAATGTTGCCAATAATAGCGCCAATAATAGATCCAATATATTCATAGGGCCATTTATTCATAATAGGGCCAATATATTTATAGCGCACAATAATTGCGCCTAATAATAGCGCCAAATAATTGTGCCAAATAATTGCGCCAAATAAGTGCACAAAATAATTGCGCCTAATAACAGCGCCATATAATAGCGCCAAATATTTTTTTGCGCAAAATATATAAATTGCGCCAAAAAATTATACCAAATAATTGCGCCAAATAATTGCGGCAAATAATTGTGCCTAATAATAGCGCCATATAATAGCGCCAAATATTTTTTGCCGCCAAATATTCATAATAGCGCCAAATTATATCACCAAATAATAGCACCAAATAATATCACCAATAATAGCGTCAAATTATTGCACCAATAATCACGGCAATTTTTTGCGTTATTATTTTGAGCCAAATAATAGCGCCAATATTTAAACATTCAATAATAGCACCAATAAAAGCGCCAATAACAGCACCAACAATAGCGCCAATAATATCACCAACATATTCATAGCACCATTTAATAGGGCCAAATAATAGCGCCATATAATAATGCCAAATATTAGCACCAAATATTAGCGCCATATAATAGTGCTATATAATAGCGTTAGATAATAGCCCCAAATAATAGCGCCACATAATAGCCCTAAATATAATAGCGTCACATAATAGCCCCAGATAATAGCGCCAAATAATATCGCCAAATAATAGTGCCAAATAATATCGCCATATAATAGCGCCAAATATTGGCGCCATATAATAGCGTCATTTTTCAGCGCCATATAATAGCACCAAATCATAGCGCCATATAATAACGCCAAATATAATAGCGCCAAATAATAGCTCCAATATATAGCGCCAATAATAGCGCCAATATATTCATAGCGCCATTTAATAGGGCCAAATAATAGCACCATATAATAACGCCAAATAATAGCGCTATATAATAGCGCCAAATTTTAGCACCATATAATAGCGCCATATAATAGTGCCAAATATAATAGCGCCAAATAGTAGTGCCAATAATCGCGCCAATATATTCATAGCGTCATTTAATAGGGCCAAATTATAGCGCCATATAATAGCGCCAAATATTAGCGCCAAATATTAGCGCCATATAATAGCGTAAAATAATAGTGCCATATAATAGTGCAAAATATAATAGCGCCAAATAATAGCACCAAATAATATTGCCAAATATTTTTTGGCGCCAAATATTCATAATATCGCCAATTAATAACGCCAATATTTGGCGCTATTATTGAATGTTAAAATATTGGCGCTATTATTTGGTGCCAAATAATTGCGCCAAATATTGGTGAAAAATATTATTGGTGCCAAATATTTGCGCCAAATATTGGCGCCAAATATTGGCGCTATTATTTGGCGCTTTTCTTGGTGATATAATTTGGTGCTGTTATTTGGCGCTATTATGAATATTTGCTGTCAAAAAATATTTGGCACTGCTATGAATATATGGCGCCAAATATTTGGTGCTATTATGAATATTTGGCTCTATTATTTGACGCTATTATTGGCACAAATAATATTTGGCACTTTTATTTGGTGCTATTATGAATATTTGGCGCCAAATATTTGGTGCTATTATTTAGGGATATTATTTGGCACTATTATTTGACGCTATTATTTGGCGCTATTATATTTGGCCCTTTTAAATGACGCTATTATTTGGCGCTATTATATGGCGCTAATATTTGGCGCTATTATATGGCCCTAATATTTGGCGCTATTATTTGGCCCTATTAAATGGCACTATGAATATATAGGCGATATTATTGGCGCTATATATTGGCGCTATTTTTTGGCGCTATTATATTTGGCGCTATTATATGGCGCTATTATTTGGTGCAATTATATGGCACTATTATATGGCGCTATTATATGGCGCTCATATTTGGCTCTATTATTTGGCGCTATTATATGGCGCTATTATTTAACACTATTATTGGCGCCATAATTTGACGCTATTATTGGCGCAATTATTTGGCTCTATTATTTTGGCGCTATTATTTGGCGCTATTATGAATACTTGGCGCTAAAAAATATTTGGTGCGATTATATGGCGCTATTATTAGGTGCGATTATTTGGCATGATTATTGGGCGCAATTATTTGGCGAAATTATTTGGCGCAATATATTGGCACTATTTATATATTTTGCGCCAAAAAATATTTGGCGCTGTTATATGGCGCTATTATTTGGCATTGTTATTAGGCGCAATTATTTTGGGCAATTATTTGGCGCAATTATTTGGAGCAAATATTTGGCGCTATTATCTCGCGCTATTATTAGGCACAATTATTTTGTGCTATAAATATATTGGCGCTATTTTGAATAAATGGCGCTATGAATATATTGGCGCTATTATTGGCGCTATTATTGGCACTATTATGAATATATTGGCGCTATTATATATTGGTGCTATTTTTTGGCGCTATTATGAATATTTGGAGCCAAAAATATTTGGTGCTATTATTTGGCGCTATTATTTGGCACTATTATTTGGCGCAAATATTTGGCGCTATTATTTGGCGCTAATATTAGGCCCACTTATTTAGCGCTGTTAATATATTGGCACTATAATGAATATTTGGCACTATTATGAATATTTTGCACAATTATTTCGCGCTATTATTTGGTGCTATTATTAGGCACAATTATTTGCCGCTATTAATATATTTGCGCTATTATGAATTTTTGGCGCTATTAATGAATGTTAAAATATTGACGCTATTTTTTGGCACTATTTTTTGGCACTATTATTTGGCACTAAAATTTGGCGCCAAATAATATTTGGCACTCTTATTTGGCGCTATTATTGGCACTATTAATTTTGGCGCTATTAAAATATTGGCGCTATTATGAATATTAAAATAACACTGAAAATATATTTGGCGCTATTATATTGAATGTTAAAATAGCACTGAAAATATATTGAATGTTAAAATATTGGTGCTATTATGAATATTTGGCGCTATTATTGAATGTTAAAATATTGGCCCTATTATTTGGCGCCAAAAAATATCGCCAAATATTGGTGCCAAATATTGGCCCCAAATATTGGGGCTATTATTTGGCGCTTTTATTGACGCTATAATTTGGCGCTATTATTTAAAGCTATTATGAATATTTGGTGCCCAAAAGTATTTGGTGCCCAAAAGTATTTGGCGCTACTATGAATATATGGAGCCAAATATTTGGTGCTATTATGAATATTTCACTCTATTATTTGGCGCTATTATTGGCACTATTATTTGGCGCTATTATGAATATTTGGTTCCAAATATTTGGCGCTATTATTTGGCGATATTATTTGGGGCTATTATTTGGTGCTATTATTTGGCGCTATTATATTTGGTGCTATTATATGGCGCTATTATTTGGCCCTATTAAATGACGCTATGAATGTATTGGCACTATTATTGGTGCTATATATTGGTGCGATTATTTGGCACAATTATTTGGAGAAATTATTTGGTTCAATATATTGGCGCTATTTATATATTTTGCGCCAAAAAATATTTGGCGCTATTATTTTGTGCTGTTATTAGGCGCAATTATTTTTGCGAAATTATTTGCCACAATTATTTGGCGCAATTATTTGGCGCAATTATTTGGCTCTATTATTTGGCGCTATTATTTGGCGTAATTATTTTGTGCTATAAATATATTGGCGCTATTATGAATAAATGGCGCTATGAATATATTGGCGCTCTTATTGGTGCTATTATTGGCACTATTATGAATATATTGGCGCTATTATTTGGCGTTATTATATATTGGCACTATTATTTGGCACTATGGATATATTGACTCTATTATTGGCGCTATTTTTGGGTGCTATTGTTGGCACTATTTTTTTGCGCTATTTTTTGGCGCAGTTATTTGGCGCAAATATTTGGTGCTATTATTTGGCGCAATTATTTGGCACTAATATTAGGTGCACTTATTTGGCGCTATTAATATATTGGCGCTATTATTTGGCGTAATAATTTGGCGCTATTATTAGGCGCTATTATTTGGCGCTATGAATATATTGGCGCTATTATGAATAAATGGCATTATGAATCTATTGGTGCTATTATTGGTGCTATTATTGGCACTTTTATGAATATACTGGTGCTATTATTTGGTGCTATTATATATTGGCGCTATTATGAATATATTAGCGCTATTATTTGGCGCTATGAATATATTGGCGCCATTATTGGCGCTATTATTTGGCACTATTATTGGCCCTATAACATCGCGCAATTTTTTGGTGCTATTAGGAATATTGGGCACCAAAAAATATTTGGAGCTATTATATGATGCTATTATTTGGCGCTATTATTTGGCACAGTTATTTGTCGCAGTTATTTGGTGCAATTGTTTGGCACTATTATTTGGTACATTTATCTGCCGCTTTTAATATATTGGCGCTATTATGAATATTTGACACTATTAATGAATGTTAAAATATTGGCGCTATTTTTTGGCGCTATTTTTTCGCGCTATTATTTGGAACTATTGTTTGGCGCCATATAATATTTGGCGCTATTATTTAGTGCTATTATTGGGCAGAATTATTTGCCGCTATTAATATATTGGCACTATTATGAAATATTTGGCGCTGTTAATGAAGGTTAAAATATTGGCACTATTTATTAGCACTGTTAAAATATTGGCAATATTAAAATATTGGTGCTATTGTGAATATTAAAATAACACTGAAAATATATTTGGCTCTATTAAAATATTGGTGCTATTGTGAATATTAAAATAACACTGAAAGTATATTTGGCGCTATTATATTGAATGTTAAAATAACACTGAAAATATATTGAATGTTAAAATATTGGTGCTATTATGAATATTTGGCGCTATTATTGAATGTTAAAATATTGGCGCTATTATTTGGTGAAAAATAATAGCGCAAAATATTGACGCCAAATATTATTGTTTCCAAATATTGGCGCCAAATATTTGCGCTATTATTGGCCCAATTATTTGGCGCTTTTATTGGCACTATAATTTGGCATTATTATTTGGCGCTATTATGAATATTTGGCGCCAAAAAATATTTGGCACTACTATGAATATATGGCGCCAAATATATGGTGCTATTATGAATATTTGGATCTATTATTTGGCGCAATTATTGGCGCTATTATTTGGCGCTATTATGAATATTTGGCGCCAAATATTTGGTGCAATTACATGGCGATATTATTTGGCGCTATTATTTGGGGCTATTATTTGGCGTTATTATATTTGATGCTATTATATGGTGCTATTATTTGGCGCTATAATATGGCCCTAATATTTGGCGCTATTATATGGCACTATTATTTGGCCCTATTAAATGGATCTATGAATATATAGGCGCTATTATTAGCTCTATATATAGGCGCGATTATTTGGCGCTATTATATTTGGCACTATTATATGGCGCTATTATTTGGCGCTATTATATGGCCATATTATATGGTGCTATTGTATGACGCTATTATTTGGCGCTATTATATGACGCTATGTATATATTGGCGCTATTAAATGGCGCTATGAATATATTGGCGCTATTATTGGTGCTATTATTGTTGCTGTCATTGGCGCTTTTATTTGCGCTATTATTGAATGTTTAATTATTGGCGTTGTTATTTGGCGCAAAATAATAGCGCCAAATATTCGCGCGATTTTTGGCGCCATAATTTGATGCTATTATTGTGCTATTATTTGGTGCAATTATTTGACGAAGTTATTTGGCACAATATATTGGCGCTGTTTATATATTTTGCGCCAAAAAATATTTGGGGCTATTATATGGCGCTATTATTTGGCGCTGTTATTAGACGCAATTATTTTGTACATTTAATTGGCACAATTATTTGGCGCTTTTATTTGGCACAATTATTTGGCGCTATTATTTGGCACTATAAATATATTGGCGCTATTATGAATAAATGGCGCTATGAATATATTGGCGCTATTATTGGCATTATTATTTAGCGCTATTATATATTGGCGCTATTATTTGGCGCTATGCATATATTGGCGCTATAATTTGCGCTATTATTTGGTGCTATTATTGGTGCTATTATTTGGCACTATTTTTTGCGCTATTTTTTTGGCGCTATTATGAATATTTGGCGCCAAAAAATATTTGGCGCTATTATATGTCGCTAATATTTGGCCATATTATTTGGCGCTATTATTTGGCGCAGTTATTTGGCGCAAAATATTTGGCGCATTTATTCGGCGCTATTATTTGGCACTATTATTAGATGCAATTATTTAGCGCTATTAATATATTGGCGCTATTATGAAAATTTGGCGCTTTTAATGAATGTTAAAATATTGGCGCTATTATTTGGCGCAATTATTTGGCGTTATTATTAGGTGCAATTATTTGGTGCTATAAATATATTGGCGATATTATGAGTAAATGAAGCTATGAATATATTGGCGCTATTATTTGCACTATTATAAATATACTGGCGCTATTATTTTGCGCTATTATATATTGGCGCTATTATGAATATGTTGACACAATATTTGGCACTATAAATATATTGGTGCTATTATTTGTGCTATTATTTGGCGCTATTATTGGCTCTATTTTTTTCCGCTATTATGTATATTTGTCGCCAAAAAATATTTGGCGCTTTTATATGAAGCTATTCTTTGGTGCAGTTATTTGGTGCAAATATTTTCCGCATTTATTTGGTGCTTTTATTTGGCGCTATTATTGGGCCCAATTATTTGCCGCTATTAATATATTGGCGCTATTATGAATATTTGGCGCTATTAATGAATGTAAAAATATTGGCGTTATTTTTTTGCCCTATTATTTGGCGCTATTATTTGGAGCTATTATTTGGCGCCAAGTAATATTTGGCGCTATTATTTGGCGTTATTATTGGCGCTATTATGAATATTAAAATAACACTGAAAATATACTTGGCGCTATTATATTGAATGTTAAAATAACATTGAAAATATATTGAATGTTAAAATATTGGTGCTATTATGAATATTTGGAGCTATTATTGAATGTTAAAATATTGGTGCTATTATTTGGCGCCAAATATTGGCGCTATTATTTGTGCTATTACTTGGTGCTTTTATTAGCGCTATAATTTGGCGCTATTATGAATATTTGGAGGCAAATTTTTTTGGCGCTACTATGAATATATGGCGCCAAATATTTGGTGCTATTATGAATATTTGCTCTATTATTTGGGGCCATTATTGGCCCTATTATTTGGCGCTATTATTTGGCGCTATTATGAATACTTGCCACCAAATATTTGGTGCTATTATTTGGTGAAATTATTTGGCGCTATTATTTGGCGCTATTATTTTTGGGGCTATTATATGGCACTAATATTTGGCGCGATTATATGGCGCTATTATTTGGCCCTATTAAATGGCGCTATGAATATATAGGCGCTATTATTGACGCTATATTTTTGGTGCTATAATTTGGCCCTATTATATTTGGCGCTATTATATGGCGCCATTATTTGGCACTATTATATGGCGCCATTATATGGTGATAATATTTGGCGCTATTATATTGCGCTATTATTTGGTGCTATTAAATGGCGCTATGAATATATTGGCGCTATATATTAGCACTATTATTGGCGCTATTATTGGTGCTGTTATTGGCACTTTTATTGGCGCTATTATTGAATGTTTAAATATTGGCGCTATTATTTGGCGCAAAATAACACCGCCAAACATTGGCGCCAAATATGGGCGCGATTATTGGCGCCATAATTTGACGCTATTATTGGCGCTATTATTTGGCGCTATTATTTGGAGCTATTATTTGGCGCTATTATGAACATTTTGCACCAAAAAATATTTGGCACTATTATATGGCGCTATTATATGGTGCTATTATTAGGCGCAATTATTTGGCGCAATATATTAGCACTATTTATATATTTTGCACCAAAAAATATTTCGCGCTATTATATGGCGCTATTTTTTGGCGCTGTTATGAATATTTGGTGCCAAAAAATATTTGGAGCTATTATATGGCACTATTATTTGGCGCTCTTATTTGGCATAGTTATTTGGCGCAGTTATTTTGCGCTATTATTTGGCACTATTATTAGGCGCAATTATTTGTTGCTATTAATATATTGGCTCTATTATGAATATTTGGAGCTATTAATTAATGTTAAACTATTGGCGCTATTTTTTGGCGCAATTATGTGGCGCCAAATAATATTTGGCGCTATTATTTGGCATTATTATTGGGGCTATTAAAATATCGGTGCTTTTAAAATATTGGTGCTATTATGAATATTAAAATAACACTGAAAATATATTTGGCGCTATTATATTGATGTTAAAATAACACTGAAAATATATTGAATGTTAAAATATTGGTTCTATTATGAATATTTGGCGCTATTATTGAATCTTAATATATTGGCGCTATTATTTTGCGCCAAATAATAGCGCCAAATTTTGGCGCAAAATATTATTGGCACCAAACATTGGCGCCAAACATTGGCGCTATTATTTGGTGCTTTGGCGCTAAAAAATATTTAGTGCTACTATGAATATATGGCGCCAAATATTTGGCGCTATTATGAATATTTGGCTCTATTATTTGGGGTTACTATTGCCGCTATTATTTGGCGCTATTATTTGGCGCTATTATATTTGGCACTATTATATGGCACTATTATTTGTCACTATTATATGGCACTAATATTTGGCGCTATTATATGGTGCTAATATTTGACGTTATTATATGGTGCTATTATTTGGCCCTATTAAATGGCGCAATGAATATATTGGTGTTATTATCGGCACTATATGTTAGCGCTATTATATTGGGCGCTATTATACGGTGCTATGATTTAGCGCTATTATATGACGCTATTATATGACGCTAATATTTGGCGCTATTATATGATGCTATTATTTGGTTCTATTAAATGGTGCTATGAATATATTTGCCCTATTATTTGACGCTATTATAAGGACTAATTATTTGGCGCAATATATTGGTGCTATTTATATATTTTGTGCCAAAAAATATTTGGCGCTATTCTATGGCACTATTATTTGGTGCTGTTATTAGGCGCAATTATTTGGCGCAATTATTTGGTGAAATAGTTTGGTGCTTTTATTTGGCGCTATTATTTTTCGTTATAAATATATTGGCGCTATTATGAATAAATGGAGCTATGAATATATTGGCGCTATAATTGGCTTTATTATTGGAACTATTATGAACATATTGGCGCTATTATTTGGCACTATTATATATTGGCGCTATTATTAATATATTGGCGCTATTATTTGGTGCTATGAATATATTAGCACTATTTTTGGCGCTATTATTTGGAGCTATTATTGGCGCTGTTATTTGGCGCTGTTTTTTCGCGCTATTTTTGGCAATATTTTTTACGCTATTTTTTGCCGCTATTATGAATATATGGCCCCAAGAAATATTTGGCGCTATTATATGGCGCCATTATTTGGCGGTATTATTTGGTGCTATTATTTGGTGCTATTATTTGGTGTAGTTATTTAGTGCACATATTTGGTGAAATTATTTGGCGCTATTATTCGACGCTATTGTTAGGCGCAATTATTTGGCGCTATTAATATATTGGTGCTATTATAAATATTTGGCACTATTAATGAATGTTAAAATATTGGTGCTGTTATTTGGCGTAATTATTTGGTGCAATTATTTTGCGCAATTATTTGGCACTATTATTTGGCGCTATTATTAAGCGCAATTATTTAGCGCTATAAATATATTGGCGCTATTATGAATAAATGGCGCTATGAATATATTAGTGCTAATATTGGGACTATTATGAATATACTGGCGCTATTATTCGGCGCTATTATATATTGGCGCTATTATGAATATATTGGCACTATTATTTGACGCTATGAATATATTGGTGCTATTATTGGCGCTATTATTTGGTGCTATTATTGGTGCTATTATATGTCGCTATTTTTTGGTGCTATTTTTTGGCGCTATTACGAAAATATGGCACCAAAAAATATTTGGCGCTATTATATGGCGCTATTATATGACGCTATTATTTGGCGCTATTATTTCGTGCTAATATTAGGCGTAATTATTTGGTGCAATTATTTGGTGCAATTATTTGGTGCTATTATTAGGCGCAATTATTTTCCGCTATTAACATATTGGCACTATTATGAATATTTGGTGCTATTAATGAATGTTAAAATATTGGTGCTATTATTTGGCACCAACGCCATTCTTTGGCGCTATTAAAATATTGGTGCTATTAAAATATTGGCACTATTATGCATATTACAATAACACTGAAAATATATTTGGCGCTATTATATTGAATGTTAAAATAACACTAAAAATATATTTGGCGCCAAATATCGACGCTATAATTGGTGCTATTATTTGGCGCTATTATGAATATTTGGCGCCAAAAAATATTTGGCACTACTATGAATATATGGCACCAAATATTTGGCGCTATTATGAATATTTGGCTCTATTATTTGGAACTATTATTTGCGCTATTATGTGGTGCTATTATTTGGCGCTATTATGAATATTTGATGCCAAATATTTGGTGCTGTTATTTGGTGATATTATTTGGTGCTATTATCTGGTGCAATTATGTGGCGCTATTATATTTGGCGCTATTATTTGGCTCTATTATATGACGCTGTTATTTAGTGCTATTATATGGCGCTAATATTTGGTGCTAATATTTGGCGTTATTATATGGTGCTATTATTTGGCCCTATTAAATTGTGCTATGAATATATTGGCGCTATTATTGTCGCTATATATTGGCACTATTATTTGGCGCTATTATATTTGGCCATATTATATGGTGCTATAAATATATTGGCGCTATTACTGGCACTATTATTGGTGCTGTTATTGGCACTTTTATTGGCGCTATTATTGAATGTTTAAATATGGCGCCATAATTTGATGCTATTATTGGTGCTATTATTTGGCACTCTTATTTGGCGCTATTATTTGGTGCTATTATGAATATTTGGCGCCAAAAAATATTTGGCGCTATTATTAGGCGCAAGTATTTGGTGCAATTATTTGGCGCAATTATTTTGTGAAATTATTTGGCGCTATATATTGGCGCTATTATATGACACTATTACTTAGCATTGTTATTAGGCACAATTATTTTGTGCAATTATCTGGCACAATTATTTGGCCTTTTTATTTTGCGCAATTATTTTGCGCTATAAATATATTGGCACTATTATAAATAAATGGCGCTATGAATATATTGGCACTATTATTGCCACTATTATGAATATATTGGCGCTATTATTTGGCGATATTATATATTAGCGCTGTTATGAATATATTGGCACTATTATTTAGCATTATGAATATATTGGAGCTATTATTGGCGCTATTATTTGGCGCTATTATTGGCACTATTATATGACGCTATTTTTTGGCGCTATTTTTGGCACTATTATGAATATTTGACACTAAAAAATATTTGGCGCTATTATATGGCGCTATTATTTGACGCTATTATTTGGCACTATTATTTGGCGCAGTTATTTGATGCAATTATTTGGCGCAATTATTTGGCGCAATTAATTGGCCCTACTATTTGGCACAAAATAATATTTGGCGCTATTATTGGCGCTATTAAAATATCGGCACTATTAAAATATTGGCGCTATTATGAATATTAAAAGAACACTTCAAATATATTTGGCGCAATTATTTGGCTTTATTATGAATATTTGGCAACAAAAAATATTTGACCCTACTATGAATATATAGTGCCAAATATTTGGCGCTATTATGAATATTTGGCTCTGTTATTTCTCGCAATTATTGGCGCTATTATTTTGCGCTATTATGAATATTTGGCGCCAAATATTTGGTGCTATTACTTGGTGATATTATTTGGCGCTATTATTTGGCGCTATTATTTGGCTCTATTATATTTGGCGCTATTATATGGCACTATTATTTGGTGCTATTATATGGTGCTAATATTTGGCGCTATTATATGGCGCTAATATTTGGCGCTATTATATGGCGCTATTATTTGGCGCTATTAAATGGCGCTATGAATATATTGGCGATATTATTGGCGAAATATATTGGCGCTATTATTTGGCGCTATTATACTTGGCGCTATTATATGACGCTATTATTTGGCGCTATTATATGGCGCTATTATATGACGCTATTATATGGCGCTTATATTTGGCTCTATTATATTTGGCTCTATTATTTGGAGCTATTAAATGGTTCTATTATTTGACGCTATTATTGGCGCTATAATTTGACGCTATTATTGGCGCTATTATTTGGCCCTATTATTTTGGTGCTATTATTTGGCGCTATTATGAATATTTGGCGCTAAATTATATTTGGCGCTATTATTAGGTGTGATTATTTGGCACGATTATTTGGCGCAATTATTTGGCGAAATTATTTGGCGCAATATATTGGCGTTATTTATATATTTTACGCCGAAAAATATTTGGCGCTATTATTTAGCGCTATTATTTGGTGCTGTTACTAGGCGCAATTATTTTGCACAATTATTTGGAGCAATTATTTGGCGCAATTATTTGGCGCTATTATCTAGCGCTATTATTAGGCGCAATTATTTTGCGCTATAAATATATTGGCGCGATTTTGAATAAATGGCGCTATGAATATATTGGCGCTATTATTGGCACTATTATGAATATATTGGCGCTATTATATATTGGCACTATATTTTGGCTCTATTATGAATATTTGACGCCAAAAATATTTGGCGCTATTATTTGACGCTATTATTTGGCGCTATTATTTGGCACTGTTATTTGGCGCAAGTATTTGGCGCTATTATTTGACACTAATATTATGCGCACTTATTTGGCACTATTAATATATTGGCGCTATTATGAATATTTGGCACTATTATTTGGGGTAATTATTTGGGGTAATTATTTGGCGCTATTATTTGGCCTTATTATTAGGCGCAATTATTTGGTCCTATAAATATATTGGCGTTATTATGAATAAATGGCGCTATGAATATATTGGTGCTATTTTTGGCACTATTATTGGCAATATTATGAATATACTAGAGCAATTATTTGGCGCTATTATATATTGGCACTATTATGAATATATTGGCGCTATTATTTGGCGCTATTATTGGCCCTATTATATGGTGCTATTTTTTTGGGCTATTATGAATATTTGGCGTAAAAAAATATTTGGCGCTATTTTTTGGCGCAGTTATTTGGCGCAATTATTTGGCCCAATTATTGGGCGCTGTTATTTGACGTAATTATTAGGCGCATTTACCTACCGCAATTAATATATTGGTTCTATTATGATTATTTGGCGCTATTAATGAATGTTAAAACATTGGCGCTATTATTTGGCACCAAATAATATTTGGCGCTATTATTGGTGCTATTAAAATATTGGCGCTATTATGAATATTAAAATAACACTGAAAATATATTTGGCGCTATTATATTGAATGTCAAAATAACACTGAAAATATATTAAATGTTAAAATATTGGCGCTATTATGAATATTTGGCGCTATTATTGCATGTTAAAATATTGGCGCTATTATTTGGTGCCAAATAATACCACCAAATATTGGCGCCAAATATTATTGGTGCCAAATATTGGCGCTATTATTGGCGCTATTATTTGGCGCTTTTATTGGCGTTATAATTTGGCACTATTATTTGGCGTTATTATGAATATTTGGCGCTATTATGAATATTTGGCTCTATTATTTGGCGCTATTATTGGCGCTATTATTTGGTGCTATTATGAATATTTGGCGCCAAATATTTGGCGCTATTATTTGGCGATATTATTTGGCACTATTATTTGGCGCTATTATTTGGCGTTATTATATTTGGCGCTATTATTTGGCGCCATTATTTGACGCTATTATATTTCGAGCCATTATTTGGCGCTATTATGAATATTTGGCTCTGTTATTTGGCGCTATTATTGGTGCTATTATTTGGCGCTATTATATGGCACTATGAATATATTGGCGCTATTATATGGCGCTAATATTTGACATTATTATATGGCGCTATTATTTGGCCCTATTAAATGGTGCTATGAATATATTGGTGCTTTTATTGGCGCTATATATTGGTGCTATTATTTGGCGCTATTAAATTTGGCGCTGTTATATGGCGCTATTATTTGGCGCTATTATATGGCGCACTTATATGACACTATTATACGACGCTAATATTTGGCGCTATTATATGGCACTATTATTTGGCGCTATTAAATGGCGCTATGAATATATTGGGGTTATTATTGGTGCTATATATTGGTGCTATTATTGGCGCTATTATTGGGGCTGTTATTGGCACTTTTATTGGCGCTATTATTGAATGTTTAAATATTGGCGATATTATTTGGCGCAAAATAATAGCGCCAAATATTGGCGCCAAATATTGGCGCGATTATTGGCGCCATAATTTGACGCTATTATTGGCGCTATTATTTGGTGCTATTATTTGGCGCTATTATTTGGCGCTATTATGAATATTTGGCGCCAAAAAATATTTGGTGCTATTATATGGCGCTATTATTTGGCGCTATTATTAGGCGCGATTATTTGGCCCAATTATTTGGTGCCATTATTTGGCGCAATTATTTGGCCAAATATATTGGTGATATTTATATATTTTGCGCCAAAAAATATTTGGCTCTATTATATGGCGCTATTATTTGGTGAAATTAATTGGCACAATTATTAGGCACAATTATTTTGCGCTATAAATAAATTTGTGCTATTATGAATAAATGGCTTTATGAATATATTGACGCTATTATTGGCGCAATTATTGGCACTATTATGAATATATTGGCGCTATTATTTGGCGCTATTATATATTGGAACTATTATGAATATATTGGCGCTATTATTTGGCACTATGAATATATTGGAGCTATTATTGGCGCTATTATTTGGCGCTTTATTTGCACTATTTTTTGGCGCTATTTTTTGGTGATATTATGAATATTTTGTACCAAAAAATATTTGGCGCTATTATATGACGCTATTATTTGGAGCTATTATATGGCGCTATTATTTGATGCTATTATATGGCGCTATTATTTGGAGCTATTATTTGGCGCTATTATTTGGCGCTATTATTTGGTGCTATTATTTGGCGCAGTTATTTGGCGCAAATTTTTGGCGCTATTATTTTGCGCAATTATTTGCCTCTATTAATATATTGGCGCTATTATGAATATTTTGTGCTATTAATTAATGGGAAAATATTGGGGCTATTTTTTGTTGATATTATTTGGCGCCAAATAATATTTGGCGCTATTATTAGCACTACTAAAATATCGGCGCTATTAAAATATTGGCGCTATTATAAATATTAAAATAACAATGAAAATATATTTGGCGCTATTATATTGAATGTTAAAATAACACTGAAAATATATTGAATGTTAAAATATTGGCTCTATTATTAATATTTGGTGCTATTATTGAATGTTAAAATATTGGCGCTATTATTTGGTGCCAAATAATAGCGCCAAATATTGGCGCCAAATATTATTGGTGCCAAATATTGGAGCTATTATTGGTGATATTATTTGGCGCTTTTATTGACACTATAATTTGGTACTATTATTTGGCGTTATTGTGAATATTTGGCGCCAAAAAATATTTGGCGCTACTATGAATATATAGTGCCAAATATTTGGCACTATTATGAATATTTGGCTCTATTATTTCGCGCTATTATTGGTGCTATTATTTGGTGCTATTATGAATATTTGGCACCAAATATTTGGCGCCATTATTTGGCGATATTATTTGGTGCTATTATTTGGTGCCATTATTTGGCGTTATTATATTTGGCGCTATTATTTGGCGCCATTATTTGGCGCTATTATTTTTGGCGCCATTATTTGGCGCTATTATGAATATTTGACTCTATTATTTGGCGCTATTATTGGCACTATTATTTGGCGCTATTATAAATATTTGGTGCCAAATATTTGGCGCTATTATTTGGCGCTATTATGAATATTTGGCGCCAAATATTTGGCGCGATTATTTGGCGATATTATTTGGCACCATTATTTGGCGCCATTATTTGGCGCGATTATATGGTGTTATTATTTGGCGCCACTATATGGCGCTATTATATGGCGCTATTATATGGCGCGAATATTTGGCGCTATTATATGGCGTTATTATTTGGCCCTATTAAATGGTGTTATGAATATATTGGCGCTATATATTGGTGCTATTGTTTGGCGCTATTTTATTTGGCGCTATTATATGGCGCTATTCTTTGGCGCTATTATATGGCGTACTTATATGACGCTATTATATGACGCTAATATTTGGCGCTATTATATGACGCTATTATTTGGCGCTATTAAATGGCGCTATGAATATATTGGCGTTATTATTGGCGCTATATATTGGTGCTATTATTGGCGCTATTATTGGGGCTGTTATTGGCACTTTTATTGGCGCTATTAT
The DNA here is from genome assembly GCA_963277665.1 of Viscum album. Classification (NCBI taxonomy): domain Eukaryota; kingdom Viridiplantae; phylum Streptophyta; class Magnoliopsida; order Santalales; family Viscaceae; genus Viscum; species Viscum album. The sequence goes on along the minus strand of OY728127.1, from coordinate 907,760,413 downwards.
TGAATGTTTAAATATTGGCGCTATTATTTGGCACAAAATAGTAGAGCCAAATATTGGAGCCAAATATTGGCACGATTATTGGCGCCATAATTTGACACTATTATTGCCGCTATTATTTGGTGCTATTATTTGACGATATTATTTAGCGCTATTATGATTATTTGGCGCCAAGAAAAATTTGGTGCTATTATATGGCGCTATTATTTGGCGCTATTATTAGGCACGATTATTTGGCCCAATTATTTGGCGCAATTATTCGGCGCAATTATGTGGCGCAATATATTGGTGTTATTTATATATTTTGCACCAAAAAATATTTGGCTCTATTATATGGCGCTATTATTTGGTGCAATTATTTGTCACAATTATTAGGCACAATTATTTTTCACTATAAATAAATTGGTGCTATTATGAATAAATGGCGCTGTGAATATATTGGCCCTATTATTGGTGCAATTATTGGCACTATTATGAATATATTGGGGCTATTTGTAAAGATCCGGAAATTTCAAGGAATTTTTTTTTTAATTTTCTTTGGAATTTTACAAGAACGCAGTTTCTGACGGCACCTGATTCCGAGGCCCGGTGTGCCCGGAATTAATTTCCGAAGTTTGGCTCGGGTACGTTCAGTGAACGAGCGAGCGGGAATTTCTATCTTTTGAACCGGTGCCCGGAATCGAATTCCGAGGGCACCGATGGAACCGCAGCGCCGGTAATTACTTAGGAACTCCTCTTCCGGTGTTGCGTTTACACGAGTGTTGATAATAAAAATTGTGGAAGTTTATTTTATAACTACACTACAATTTTTATTAACTTACTCTAAGTGTTAGCTCATGGTGGAAGTTGGGTAACCATCCAACCTCCCTTGGGAGGTTATGAGTGTGGTGGGGCCCACACGAACCCCACCTCTTCATATCCTCTAAAACCCCTCAACTCCCACTTAAATGATTTTTAACTTAGTTAAAACTTATGTCTTAAATGAGTTGATTTTAATGTGGTGAGTTGTGTGAGTCTTGAATTTCAAACACTTGAATTTCAAAAGCCATGTGAAGTTAATTAAATAAGTGGAGAACTTATTTCTTTTGGTTGGGTTGTGTTGTTTGAGAGCTTTTGGAAAGAAGGCTTAGAAGTCTTGAAGTTTCTTCATCCTCTTGACAAAGAACGTGAAGAACAATCGGACATCGACGAAGAACGCCACGTTCTCGGGAACCGTCTTCCGCGACGCCATACCCGCAATACCGACGACGTCTTCTTCTGCGACATCTCTTTTCGCGATGCCGAATCTCGTCACCTCTTAAATCAATGTAGGAGTTTTAACTTTTTAAAGTTATGTGGATCTCTCCTTCGAACGTGAAGGTTTATATTTGTCGGGCCTTGATTCCAAATCTTTTTATTTAATTTAAAAGATTGTGAAAGTTTATCATTCATTAAAGGCCGATTGTTAGCAAATAACGCGAGGGGGCCGGACCACACGAACACGGCCGACCCTCCTCCTATTCATGTTGATTTTGTTGTGGATAGAAACGGGTGTGGCGCAGTGTCGTTGCACTGCGCAGGATCATGCGGGAAGAAATGCGTGGCGCTGTCAAGCCGCGTCGTTAAATAATGCAAGGACGCGATGTCGTCGCGCCGCGTCGAAGAAAGTTGAAGGCACCGCGGCCGGAGCGGGGCCGCGGTGGAGGGGCGCGGTGCCGTCGCACCGCGCCTGACAACGAAGGCCGCGACCGGTTACGGGCCGCGGCGGAACGAGAAGACCGGCGGCCAGCCGGGCCGCCGGTTTCGGAAGCCGGAAGGGGGACCGGCCTTGCCGGTCCCGTTGAGGAAGAACCGGCCGGCCAGGTCGGGCCGGCCGGAAGGGAGAAAACCGGGGGAAACAATTTCCCCCGGCCAGCCTTAATGCCCCCCCCCCATTATGAGGGGGGCCGGTTTCACAAAGGGGGGGCAGGCGGCCCCCCGTTTTCTCGAAGGCAGGCCGCCACGGGAGGGGGCCGTTTTTCTTTAGACGCGGCAGGTTGCCGTGCCGCCAGCTGAGGAAAGGCGGGGGCTTTGCCCCCCGCGCTGGCACACGAACGACGCCCAGGCCGCGCCGCCGTGCCGGCCCGCGCCGGACCGCGCCGCGACGGGTTTTCCGAGCCGGGCCGGGTCGTCGGGCCGGGTCGCCGCCCGGGGCGGGTCGACCCGATTTGGCTGACCCGGGGGGGGGGGGGTGGTCGGGTCGGGTCGGCCCGGGCCCAGACCCCTAGTTTCGGACCACTTTTCATCAAATGCCCGTATCTTGGGCTACGGGCCTCCAAACGACTCGCCGTCAGCGGCAACACGATCCTTGGATCGAGACGGTCATTTCGGTATACTCAAGGTGCACCTTCCTTTTCGGGAGCCTACATGGTTAAAACTCCATAGTTAAGCGTGCTTGGCCAAGAGTAGTGATCAGGATGGGTGACCTCCTGGGAAGATTCCCAGGGTGGGTGTGAGACGGAAAGGCCAATAACTAACAGACCGGGCGTCTGATTTACGCGCCGTCTGTTTCGTTGAATTCCTCTTGATGAGACGGATCTTTTGGAATACTCCGCCCGAGGTTTGGAAGCAGGTGGAATACCGTCGGGTTGGTTTTGCCTTAAAAAAACCAACTGGGCCCCTGGAACGAAAAAGCCAATAACTCTCTGACCGGGCGTCCGATTGACGCGCCGTCTGTTGCGTTGAGTTCCTGTTGACGATACGGAACTTTTGACATTCTACACCCGAGATTTGGATGCATATGGATAGTGGACGGGTTGGATCGCACAGAAATCCAACCGGGCCCCTAGAACGGAATAGCTGATACCTTTCTGATAGAACGTCCGTTTGACGAACCGTCAGCGGCGTTGGTGATCTCGTTGAGAAACGGTCCCTATGAGTATACCCTATGAGAGTTCGGGGTACAGTTGAGATACGGCCGGGTTTGGTTCGCTCAAGAAACCAACTGGGCCCCTGGGACGAAAAGGCTAATAACTCAAAGACCGGGCGTCCAATTGACGCGCAGTCTGTTGTGTTGAGACCCCTATGATGAGGCGGTCCTTTGAGATACTTCTTCGTGGGACTTTGAGATACTTGGAGTATCGACTTGTAGCTCGTGGAGCGGACCCTCCCAGTGACGAGCGTGCGGAGTACGGAGACCGTGTAACTGGCCGAGACCTGACGACTGCTTGACCGACTCGACTTGGAGTGAGTCGACTAGCCCAGTGGACGGAGCACTACTTTCTCAGGTGCAGAACCATGGCGGACGGAGCACTACCTGTGTGACAGTGCAGACCCACGGTACTCGTCCGGAGAGTACCTCAGCAGGCTACTAAGGGGTGTGCACTACAGTGTTTGGGTGACATACCTCGGCGGGAAGCACTACTGTGTCTGGGTGGCTAACCCACGGTACTCGACAGGAGGAGTACTTCAGCAGTCTTATGTTAGTGAGCAGTACCTCAGAGTCATGACAGGACCACTGTACACTGTAGAGACGGAGCTCTTCAGCAGTTATGGTTTCGATAATGAAAATCCTGGTTTGAGCTGATACTTTTGACCTTTGTGTTTACCTCATGATTGAGATGGGTCACTTGATAACCTAGGTATATGTATGGGCATATACCTGGGTAGTAGTTATCCGTTGATTTCACAATCCTTGTGTTTCCTCATGATTGAGATGGGTTACTTGGTAACTTAGGTATATGTATGGGCATATACCTAAGTAGAGGTTATCTGTTGAGATCATCTATGTGGTTATCCTTGTTGGTTTTAGTGAGACCTTGAGGGTCTCGGGGTCCCTACTGAGTATCGTTATACTCACCCCTGCACGGGCTATGCCCGCACCTCGTTTTGTTGGTTGCAGACGACGGGTAGTGCTGACAGAGGCCGAGTGTTCGAGGACTGGATGGTACTAGGAGGTGGGCTATACGACGAGATGGTACCCGGAGGAGGACCTCACGATGAGACGGTACCCAGAGGTGGACGTGATGACGAGGCGGTACCCGGAGGTGGACCACTGGGCGGGACATACTCGGAGCGGACGGCGGGACCCGAGGAGCAGAGGAGCTATCTGTACCCACCCTTCAGGTGGGATTTCTAGTGGACAACTCGGCGTAGCAGCTTTACTTTTTAGTTGTTGTTTTCCCTTTCGAGTTGTACTTTACAGTTGGGCTTGTATTTCCGGCCCCTTTTTACTTTCCGCACTTACTGTTGTACTCAGTTTTTACTTAGTGTTTACTTCTTCCGCTTGTACTCTGTGTGATTGTTTACTTTACAAAGGCAATGCCTTCCCTTTTTGCAGGGATTTATGCCTTGGTGCTAGTCGCCAGCCCCTGGCCTATGGAAGGCGGGCTTGGGGTAGTCACGGTACGGGCCCTGAGGACGGGTCGTGACAAATTGGTATCAGAGGAGTTTGGTTCTACCGCTGAACTTACAACTCTGATGTTTCTTTCTGTGAAGCAATAGTGTTGAGAGTACCGAGTGTGGTTTTCAGTTCTGGGAGTCCAGTGTTGGTGCGGGCGGCCGATGTATCCATACACCAGGACCCTGACAACTGATTTCCGACTTTGTGCACGAAACACTGATTGCGTGTGTGTTTTCAAAGGTTTTCCCTTAAAACAGCTCAAACCAGGTCAGCTCACCAGGTATAAACGTTTGACCGTGTCACGAAATTTCTTTCAGGATGCCTTTTCAAGGACGACCAGTTAGAGCCCAGAGGGATGTGCGTGCTTACAGCCTGTCGAGCGACGAGGCTTCGGTACAGGGCCCTCTTGCAGTTGAGGCACCAACGGAGGCACCAGCGGTACTGCTACCCGTTGGGCCACCGATGCCACCAGCCCCAGCAGTAGGCGATGCACGACGCTTGACCACACTTCATGAGTTCCAGCGCCAGAGGCCACCCAGGTTCTGGGGAGAGACGGACCCGCAGGCAGCTGAGGTTTGGCTGGAGGCTGTGGTGAGAGTCTTGAGGCTAGTGGGGACGCCGACAGACTTCATGGTGATCTTTGCTACCAGCCTCCTTCAGGCAGCAGCAGGCAGGTGGTGGAGCCACTTGTTTCAGTTTTGCGATGGGATGAACTTCGCATGGGAAGACTTCGAGACCTTCTTCAGGGTGGAGTTTGTGCCAGTAGCTCTACACCCTGAGCGTGTACAGGAGCTTCTACCTTTGCCTCGTGTTTTTCGATCAGTAGCCGAGTCATCTGTGGGCAGTAGACAGATGATGCAGAGGTCCAGGAGGACAAGACTAGCAGTTGGACGATCTCGGGTTTTAGGACCGGTGGTGCGGGGCACCCGGGGTGGGAACAGAGCTAGGCGTGCCAGAAGCAGGTTGTGTTACTCATGCAGTGGAAAGCGTCACCTGGCACGTGACTGTCCGACTCCTCGTACAGTTGATCCGCAGGCTTTGGAGGAGCGTCCAAGGTAGTAGAGCTCTGGGAGCAGGTGGACAGGAGCGGAACTAGTGGATACGTTCCTTGTACTTCTAGTTCCATGTTGTTGTTGTTTCGTGTCTTGTACTATGAGCTACAATAATAAAAAGACACTTATATTTGTTTTGCTTTCCTGTCTTTTGTTTGGTTGATACTGAGTGGTCCCGGTTAAAACTGTTGACTTGACCCTCACTTTTGAGATTTCTACTGGAGGAGACCCAGTGACCTCACACTGATGCCGATAGTGTGACTCGACCCTTGGAGGCGAGAGTGACAGTTGGATCTCTTGGTAGTTACTTCGAGGCCTTACGATGTCATCCATGGCATGAATGCATCATTCATGTTGGAATTGACTGTATTAGGCAACGAATGTGGTTCATCCAGGGGATGAGACCAGATTTCTCTAATCGGCAAAGAAGAAATCATAGCAGCTCTTGTCAGACTAAAGGAGGTCCAGGACATCCAAGAGAGGATGAAGACTGCACAGTACAGTAAGAAACAGGAAACCGGTGCCAGTTTTAGAGACTCGGGCGTGTTAAAGAAGAGGAAGCTTAAAGGAGAGATGAGTCTACGAAGCAGCAGACGTGGAGGCAGAGCTAGGAGAGCAGCATGAGGTGGTGTACATCCTAACATTGTACAACCACCCGCCTTAGTTATTCCTACCAGGCTCAGGGAGCTGGAGGGAGGAGGAAGAGTGCGGTTGCATGCGGTCAAGGAGTGTGACCCAATGGCTCTAGAAATGATTCAATGGACAGTATGTGTCCACTACTAGCTGCTGTAGTAATGGACGTAGATGGGAATCATTCCTTGCTTTCACAAATCTTGTTCCAGACCTAGAGTTTCCGGTAAGCCATGGACTTGACCCTCACGTCTGGAGATACATTGGGAGGAGACTCGATAATCACACTTACGCCGATGGTGTGGTCAGACCCTCGAGGCCTTACGACGTTAGTTTGATTATGGAATGGGCAATAACTATTCATACTCAAATTGACGGTTTTAGGCAAACGTCGGGATGGGTTTTCCTTGGTCGGTGGAAAAGGAAACCCCAGGCAGCGCAGGGTAACTCTTGCATAGCAGGGTGCGACCGATCACTCTTGAGTCGGTCAACCTTACCCTCGTGGCAGCAGCCTTTTGAGTTCCAGTTCTAACAGAAAATGGAGACCTCTGGAGTTCGAGGATGACAATCACGTCCTTATACGGGTCTCACCTCGACGAGGTTTACGGAGATGTGGCCAAGGTGGCAAGTTATCTTTGGGGTTCATCGGAGCTTCTTAGGTCCCCAGCTGGGTAGGCGGGGTGGTTTACCGCTTGACCCATTCACCACAGTTGCACCAGGTGCACGACGACTTCCACAAATCTCAACTGAGGAGAGACGTGTTCGACCCTTCGCATACCATCGACCATGAGGAGCTGGACGATGGCGATGGGGTGTCTTTCACGGAGATTCTAGTGGGGATCGAGGATCGACAGGAGCAGATCCTACGAGGACGATCGATTCCTCGGGTGCACTTTCTTTGGCAGTACGGAAACCTCCAGGTGAGGACATAGGAGCGGAAGGCTCAGATGCGTGCTCTGTACCGCTTTTGTGACCCTAGTTTGTGTTGAAGCTTTACGGGGACGTAAAGCCCTGAGGTGGGAGTAATGTAAAGATCTGGAAATTTCAAGTAAATTTTTTTCTTAATTTTCTTTGGAATTTTACAAGAACGCAGTTTCTGACGGCGCCTGATTCCGAGGCCCGGTGTCCCCAGATTTAATTTCCGAAGTTTGGCTCGGGTACGTTCAGTGAACGAGCGAGCGGGAATTTCTATCTTTTGAACCGGTGCCCGGAATCGAATTCCGAGGGCACCGATGGAACCGCAGCGCCGGTAATTACTTAGGAACTTCTGTTCCGGAGTTGCGTTTACACGAGTGTTGATAATAAAAATTGTGGAAGTTTATTTTATAACTACACTACAATTTTTATTAACTTACTCTAAGTGTTAGCTCATGGTGGAAGTTGGGTAACCACCCAACCTCCCTTGGGAGGTTATGATGGTGGTGGGGCCCACACGAACCCCACCTCTTCATATCCTCTAAAACCCCTCAACTCCTACTTAAATGATTTTTAACTTAGTTATAACTTATGTCTTAAATGAGTTGATTTTAATCTGGTGAGTTGTGTGATTCTTTTGAATTTCAAACACTTGAATTTCAAAATCCATGTGAAGATCATTAAATAAGTGGAGAACTTATTTCTTTTGGTTGGGTTGTGTTGTTTGAGAGCTTTTGGAAAGAAGGCTTAGAAGTCTTGAATTTTCTTCATCCTCTTGACAAAGAACGTGAAGAACAATCGGACATCGACGAAGAACGCCACATTCTCGGGAACCGTCTTCCGCGACGCCATACCCGCAATACCGACGACGTCTTCTTCCGTGACATCTCTTTTCGCGACGCCGAATCTCGTCACCTCTTAAATCAAGGTAGGGGTTTTAACTTTTTAAAGTTATGTGGATCTCTCCTTCGAACTTAAAGGTTTATATTTGTCGGGCCTTGATTCCAAATCTTTTTATTTAATTTAAAAGATTGTGAAAGTTTATCATTCATTAAAGGCCGATTGTTAGCAAATAACGCGAGGGGGCCGGACCACATGAACACGGCCGACCCTCCTCCTATTCATGTTGATTTTGTTGTGGATTGAAATGGGTGTGGCGCGGTGCCGTCGCACTGCGCAGGATCATGAGGCAAGAAATGTGCGGCGCCGTCGCGCCACGTCGTTAAATAATGCAAGGATGCGACGCCGTCGCGCCGCGTCGAAGAAAGTTGAAGGCACCGCGACCGGAGCAGGGCCGCGGTGGAGGGGCGCGGTGCTGTCGCACCGCGCCTGACAACGAAGGCCGCGGCCGGTTCCGGGCCGCGGAGGAACGAGAAGACCGGCGGCCAGCCGGGCCGCCAGTTTCGGAAGCCGGAAGGGGGACCGACCTTGCCGGTCCCGTTGAGGAAGAACCGGCCGGCCAGGTCGGGCCGGCCGGAAGGGAGAAAACCGGGGGAAATAATTTCCCCTGGCCAGCCTTAATGCCCCCCCCCATTATGAAGGGGGCCGATTTCACAAAGGGGGGGCAGGCGGCCCCCCGTTTTCTCGAAGGCAGGCCCCCACGGGAGGGGGCCATTTTTCTTTAGGCGCGGTAGGTTGCCGCGCCGCCAGCTGAGGAAAGGCGGGGGCTTTTCCCCCCGCGCGCGGCACACGAACGGCGCCCAGGCCGCTCCGCCGTGCCGGCCCGCGCCGCCGCGCCGGGACGGGTTTTCTGAGCCGGGCCGGGTCGTCGGGCCGGGTCACCGCCCGGGGCGGGTCGACCCGATTTGGCTAACCCAGGGGGGGGGGGGGGGTCGGCCCGGGTCGGCCCGGGCCCAGACCCCCAGTTTCGGACCATTTTTGGTCAAATGCCCGTATCTTGGGCTACGGGCCTCCAAACGATTCGCCGTCAGCGGCAACGCGATCCTTGGATCGAGACGGTCGTTTCGGTATACTATACTCAAGGTGCACCTTCCTTTTCGGGAGCCTACGTGGTTAAAACTCCATAGTTAAGCGTGCTTGGCCAAGAGTAGTGATCAGGATGGGCGACCTCTTGGGAAGTTTCCCAGGGTGGGTGTGAGACGGAAAGGCCAATAACTAACTCATCGGGAGTCCGATTTACGCGCCATCTGTTTCGTTAAATTCCTCTTGATGATACGGATCTTTTGGCATACTCCGCCCGAGGTTTGAAAGCAGGTGGAGTACGGTCGGGTTGGTTTTGCCTTAAAAAAACCAACTGGGCCCCTGGAACGAAGAAGCCAATAACTCTCAGACCAGGCGTCCGATTGACGCGCCGTCTGTTGCGTTGAGTTCCTGTTGACGATACGGAACTTTTGACATTCTTCGCCCAAGATTTGGATGCAGATGGATAGTGGCCAGGTTGGATCGCACAGAAATCCAACCGGGCCCCTAGAACGGAAAAGATGATACCTTTCTGACAGAACGTCTGTTTGACAAACCGTCAGCGGCGTTGGTGATCTCGTTGAGAAACGGTCCCTATGAGTATACCCTATGAGAGTTCGGGGTACAGTTGAGATACGGCCGGGTTTGGTTCGCTCACGAAACCAACCGGGCCCTTGGGACGAAAAGGCTAATAACTCACAGACCGGGCGTCCGATTGACGCGCCGTTTGTTGTGTTGAGACCCCTATGACGAGGCGGTCCTTTGAGATACTTCTTCGTGGGACTTTGAGATACTTGGAGTATCGACTTGTAGCTCGTGGAGCGGACCCTCCCAGTGACGAGCGTGCGAAATACGGAGACCGTGTAACTGGCTGAGACCTGACGACTGCTTGACCGACTCGACTTGGAGTGAGTTGACTAGCCCAGTGGACGGAGCACTACTTTCTGAGGTGAAGAACCATGGCGGACGGAGCACTACCTGTGTGACAGTGCAGACCCGCGGTACTCGTCCGGAGAGTACCTCAGTAGGGTACTAGGGGGTGTGCACTACTGTGTTTGGGTGACATACCTCGGCGGGAAGCACTACTGTGTCTGGGTGGCTGACCCGTGGTACTCGATAGGAGGAGTACTTCAGCATTCTTAGGTTAGTGAGGAGTACCTCAGAGTCGTGACAGGACCACTGTACACTCTAGAGACGGAGCTCTTCAGCAGTTACGGTTTCGATAATGAAAATCCTAGTTTGAGCTGAGACTTTTGACCTTTGTGTTTACCTCATGATTGAGATGGGTCACTTGATAACTTAGGTATATGTATGGGCATATACCTGGGTAGTATTTATCCGTTGATTTCACAATCCTTCTGTTTTCTCATGATTGAGATGGGTTACTTGATAACTTAGGTATATGTATGGGCATATATCTAAGTAGAGGTTATCTGTTGAGATCTTCTATGTGGTTATCCTTGTTGGTTTTAGTGAGACCTTGAGGGTCTCGGGGTCCCTACTGAGTATCTTTATACTCACCCCTGCCCGGGCTATGCCCGCACCTCGTTGTGTTGGTTACAGACGACGAGCAGTGCTGACAGAGGCCGAGTGTTCGAGGACTGGACGGTACCTGGAGGTGGGCTATACGACGAGATGGTACCCGTAGGAGGACCTCACGATGAGACGGTACCCAGAGGTGGACGTGACGACGAGGCGGTACCCGGAGGTGGACCACTGGGCGGGACATACTCGGAGCGGACGGCGGGACCCGAGGAGCAGAGGAGCTATCTGTACCCACCCTTCAGGTGAGATTTCTAGTGGACAGCTCGGCGTAGCAGCTTTACTTTTCAGTTGTTGTTTTCCCTTTCGAGTTGTAATTTACAATTGGGCTTGTATTTCCGGCCCCTTTTTACTTTCCTCACTTACTGTTGTACTCAGTTTTTACTTAGTGTTTACTTCTTCAGCTTGTACTCTGTGTGATTGTTTACTTTACAAAGGCAATGCCTTCCCTTTTTGCCGGGATTTACGCCTTGGTGCTAGTCGCCAGCCCCTGGCCTATGGAAGGCGGGCTTGGGGTAGTCACGGCACGGGCCCCGAGGACGGGTCGTGACACTATTATTTGGCGCTATTATATATTGGCGCTATTATCAATATATTGGTGCTATTATTTGGAACTATGAATATATTGGCGCTATTATTGGCGCTATTATTTGGCGCAATTATTGGCACTATTTTTTTCCGCTATTTTTTGGCGATATTATGAATATTTGGCACCAAAAAATATTTGGCGCTGTTATATGGCGCTATTATTTGGTGCTATTATATGGCGCTATTATATGGCACTATTATTTGGCGCTATTATATGGCGCTATTATTTGGCGCTATTATTTGGTGCTATTATTTGGTGCTATTATTTGGTGCTCTTATTTGGCATAGTTATTTGGCGCAGTTATTTGGCGCAAATTTTTGGCGCTATTATTTGGCGCAATTACTAGGCGCAATTATTTGCCTCTATTAATATATTGGCGCTATTATAAATATTTTGTGCTATTAATTAATGGGAAAATATTGGGGCTATTTTTTGGCGCTATTATTTGGCGCCAAATAATATTTGACGCTATTATTGGCGCTATTAAATATCGGCGCTATTAAAATATTGGCGCTATTATGAATATTAAAATAACATTGAAAATATATTTGGCGCTATTATATTGAATGTTAAAATAACACTGAAAATATATTGAATGTTATAATATTGGCACTATTATGAATATTTTCCGCTATTATTGAATGTTAAAATATTGGCGCTATTATTTGGCGCCAAATAATAGCGCCAAATATTGGCACCAAATATTATTGGTGCCAAATATTGGCACCAAATATTGGCGCTATTATTGACACTATTATTTCGCGCTTTTATTGGCGATATAATTTGGCGCTATTATTTGGCGCAATTATGAATATTTGGTGCCAAAAAATATTTGGCGCTATTATGAATATCTGGCACCAAATATTTGGCACTATTATGAATATTTGGCTCTATTATTTGGCTCTATTATTTGGCGCTATTATTGGCGCAATTATTTGGCGCTATTATTTGGCACTATTATGAATATTTGGCGGCAAATATTTAGTGTAATTATTTGGTGATATTATTTGGCACTATTATTTGGTGCTATTATATTTTGCGCTATTATATGGTGCTATTATTTGGCGCTATTATATGGCACTAATATTTGACGCTATTATATGGCACTAATATTTGGCGCTATTATATGGCCCTATTATATGGCGCAATTATTTGGTGCTATTATTAATATATGGCGCCAAAAAATAGTTGGCGCTACTATGAATATATAGCGCCAATTATTTGGGGCTATTATGAATATTTGGCTCTATTATTTGGCGCTATTATTTGGCGCTAAATATTGGCACGATTATTGGCGCCATAATTTGACGATATTGTTGGCGCTATAATTTGGCGCTATTATTTGGCGCTATTATTTGGTGCTATTATGAATATTTGGTGCCAAAAAATATCTAGCTCTATTATATGGCGCTATAATTTGGTGTTATTATTTGGCGCAATATATTGGCACAATATATTGGTGCGATTATTTGGCGCAATTATTTGATGAAATTATTTGATGCAATATATTGGCGCTATTTATATATTTTTTGCCAAAAAATATTTGTCGCTATTTTATGGGGCTATTATTTGGCGCTGTTGTTAGGCGCAATTATTTTGCGCAATTATTTGGCACAATTATTTGGCACAATTATTTGGCGCAATTATTTGGCGCAATTATTAGACGCTATTATTAGGTGCAATTATTTTGCGCTATAAATATATAGGCGCTATTATGAATAAATGGCGCTATGAATATATTGGCGCTATTATTGGCACTATTATTGGCACTATTATGAATATATTGGCGCTATTAATTATTGACGCTATTATTTGGCACTATGAGTATATTGGCGCTATTATTGGTGCTATTTTTTGGCGCTATTATGAATATTTGGTGCCAAAAAATATTTGGCGTTATTATATGGCGCTACTGTTTGGCGGAATTATTTGGTGCTATTATTTGGCGGTAATAGTAGGCACACTTATTTGGCGCTATTAATATATTGGCACTATTATGAATATTTGGTGTTATTAATAAATGTTAAAATATTGGTGCTATTATTTTGCGTAATTATTTGGCGCTATTATTTGGTGCTATTATTTGGCGCAATTATTTGGCGCTATAAATATATTGGCTCTAGTATGAATAAATGGTGCTATGAATATATTGACACTATTATTGGCGGTATTATTGGCACTATTATGAATATACTGGCGCTATTATTTGGCGCTATAATATATTGGCACTATAATGAATATATTGGCGCTATTATTTGGCGCTATGAATATATTGGTGCTATTATTAGGCGTTATTATTGACCCTACTGTATGACACTATTTTTTTGCGCTATTATGAATATTTGGTGCCAAAAAATATTTGACGCTATTATATGGTGCTATTTTTTGGCGATATTATTTGGCGCAGTTATTTGTCGCAGTTATTTGGCGCAATTATTTGGCTCAATTAATTGGTGCTATTATTAGGCGCAATTATCTACCGTTATTAATATATTGGCACTATTATGAATATTTGGTGCTATTAATGAATGTTAAAATATTGGCGCTATTTTTTGACACTATTTTTTTGCGCTATTATTTGGTGCTATTATTTGGCACCAAATAATATTTGGAACTACTATTTGGCCCTATTATTGGCGCTATTAAAATATTGGCACTATTATGAATATTAAAATAACATTGAAAATATATTTGGCGCTATTATATTGAATGTTAAAATAACATTGAAAATAAATTGAATGTTAAAATATTGGCGCTATTATTGGCGCTATTATTTGGCGCTTTTATTGGTGCTATAATTTGGCACATTTATTTGGCGCTATTATGAATATTTGGAGAAAAAAATATGGCGCTACTATGAATATATGGTGCCAAATATTTGGCGCTATTATGAATATTTGGCTCTATTATTTGGCACTATTATGAATATTTGGCTCTATTACTTGGTGATATTATTTGGCGCTATTATTTGGCGCTATTATTTGGCGCTATTATATTTGTCGCTATTATATGGCGCTATTATTTGACGCTATAATATGGCGCTATTATATGACCCTAATATTTGGCGCTATTATATGACACTGTTATTTGACCCTATTAAATGGCGCTATGAATATATTGGCGATATTATTTGCGCTATATATTGCCGTGATTATTTGGCGCTATTATATTTGGTGCTATTATATGGAACTATTAATTGACCCTATTATATGGCGCTACTATATGGCGCTATTATATGGCGCTAATATTTGGCGCTATTATATGGCGCTATTATTTGGCGCTATTATATGACGCTATGAACATATTGGCGCTATTATTTGCGCTATATATTGGCTCTGTTATTGGGGCTATTATTGGAGCTTTTATTGGTGCTATTATTGAATGTTTAAATATTGGCGCTATTATTTGGTGCAAAATAATAGCGCCAAATATTGGCGCGATTATTGGCGCCATAATTTGATGCTATTATTGGTGCTATTATTTGGCGCAATTATTTGAAGAAATTATTTGGCGCAATATATTGGCGCTATTTATATATTTTGTGCCAAAAAATATTTGGCGCTATTATATCGCGCTATTATTTGGCGCTGTTATTTGGTGCAATAATTTTGCGCAATTTTTTGGCGCAATTATTTGATGCTATTAGTTGAAACTATTATTTGGAGCTATTATTAGGCGCAATTATTGAGCTATTATTGGCACTATTATGAATATTTTGACGCTATTGTTTGGCGCTATTATATATTGGCACTATTATTTAGCGCTATAAATATATTGGCGCTATTATTTGTGCTATTATTTAGCGCTATTATTTGGTGCTATTATTGGAGCTATTATTTGGCGCTATTTTTTGGCGCTATTTTTTGTCGCTATTATGAATATTTGGCGCCAAAAAATATTTGGCGCTATTATATGACGCTATTATTTGGTGGTATTGTTTGGCGCTATTATTTGGCGCAGTTATTTGGTGCAAATATTTGGCACATTTATTTGGCGCTATTATTTGGAGCTATTATTAGGCGCTATTATTTGGCGCTATTAATATATTGTCGATATTATGAATATTGGGCTCTATTAATGAATGTTAAAATATTGGTGTCTTTAATTGGTGCAATTATTTGGAGCAATTATTTGGCGCAATTTTTTGGTGCTTTTATTAGGCGCAATTATTTGGCGCTATAAATATATTGGCACTATTATTGACACTATTATCTATTATATGGCGTTATTTTTTGGCGATATTATTTGGTGCTATTATGAATATTTGGCGCTAGAAAATATTTGGCGCTATTATTTGGCGCAGTTATTTGGCGCAAATATTTGGCGTATTTATTTGGAGCTATTATTTGGCGCTATTATTAGGCGTAATTATTTTCTACTATTAATATATTGTCTCTATTATGAATATTTGGCGCTATTAATGAATGTTAAAATATTGGCGTTATTATTTGGTGCTTTTATTTGGTGCCAAATTATATTTGGAGCTATTATTTGGCGCAATTATTGGCGCTATTAAAATATTGGCGCTAATATGAATATTAAAATAACAGTGAAAATATACTTGGCGCTATTATATTGAATGTTAAAATAACACTGAAAATATGTTGAATGTTAAAATATTGCCACTATTATGAATATTTGGCACTATTATTGAATGTTAAAATATTGGCACCATTATTTGGCGCCAAATATTGGCGTCAAATATTAATGGTGCCAAATATTGGCGCCAAATCTTGGCCCTATAATTTGGCGCTTTAATTAGCGCTATTATTTGGCGTTATTATTTGGCACTATTATGATTATTTGGTGCCAAAAAATATTTGGCGCTACTATGAATATATGGCGCCAAATATTTTGCACTATTATGAATATTTGGCTCTATTTTTTGGTGCCATTATTGGCGCTATTATTTGGCGCTATTATTTGGCGCTATTATATTTGAGGCTATTATATGACGCTAATATTTGGTGCTATTATATGGCGCTATTATATGGCGCTATTATTTGGCCCTATTAAATGGCGCTATGAATATATTGGCGCTATATATCGGTGCTATTATTTGGCGCTATTATATTTGGTGCTATTAAATGGCGCTATTATTTGACGCGATTATATGGCGCCATTATATGGCGCTATTATATGGCGTTAATATTTGGCACTATTATATTGCGATATTATTTGGCGCTATGAATATATTGGCGCTATATATTGGCACTATTATTGGCGCTATTATTGGTGCTGTTGTTGGCGCTTTTATTGGTGTTATTATTGAATGTTTATATATTGGCGCTATTATTTGGCGCTATTGTGAACATTTGGCTCCAAAAAATATTTAGCGCTATTATACGACGCTATTATTTGGCAATATTATTAGGCGCAATTATTTGGCGCTTCTATTTGATGCAATATATTGGCGCTATTTATATATTTTGCCCCAAAAAATATTTGGCGCTATTATATGGCGCTATTATTTGGTGCTTTTATTAGGCGCAGTTATTTTGCGCTATAAATATATTGGCGCTATTATGAATAAATGGCGCTATGAATATATTAGCGCTATTATTGGCGCTATTATTGGCACTATTATGAATATAGTGGCGCTATTATATATTGGCGCTACTATGAATATATTGGCGCTATTATTTAGCGCTATGAATATATTGGCGCTATTATTGGCGCTATTATTTGGCACTATTACTGGCTCTATTATGAATATTTGGCGCAAAAAAATATTTGGCGCTATTATATGGCGCTATTATTTGGCGCAGTTATTTGGCGCAAATATTTGGCGAAGTTATTTGGCGCTATTATTTGGTGCTATTATTAGACGTAATTATTTGTCGCTATTAATATATTGGCGCTATTATGAATATTTTGTGCTATTAATTAATGTTAAAATATTGGCGCTATTATCTGGCACCAAATAATATTTGGCGCTATTATTTGGTGCTATTATTGGCGATATTAAAATATAGGTGCCATTAAAATATTGGCGCTATTATGAATATTAAAATAACACGGAGAATATATTTGGCGCAATTATATTGAATGTTAAACTAACACTGAAAATATATTGAATATTAAAATATTGGCGCTATTATGAATATTTTTCGCTATTATTGAATGTTAATATATTGGCACTATTATATGGCGCTATTAATTTTCGCTATTATATGGCGCTAATATTTGGCGCTAATATTTCACGCTATTATATAGCGCTATTATTTGCCCCTATTAAATGGCGCTATGAATATATTGGCGCTATTATTTGGCGCTATTATATTTGGCGCTATGATTTGGCGCTATTATATGACGCTATTATATGGCGCTAAAATTTGGCGCTATTATATGGCACTATTATTTGGCGCTATTATATGGCGCTATTATTTGGCTCTATTAAATGGTGGTATGAATATATTGGCGCTATTATTGGCGCTATATATTGGCGAAATTATTTGGCGCTATTATATTTGGCCCTATTATATGGCGCTATGATTTGGTGCTATTATATGGTGCTATAATATGACGCTATTATATGGCGCCAATATTTGGCGCTATTATATGACGATATTATTTGGTGCTATTATTTGACGATATTATTTGGCGCTATTATCTGATGCTATTATGTGGCGTTATTATATTTGGCGCTATTATGTGGCGCTATTATTTGGCGCTATTATGTGGCGCTATTATTTGGCGCTATTATCATGCGCTATTATATAGAGCTATTATATGGCGCTAATATTTGGCGCTAATATTTGGCCCTATTAAATGGTGCTATGAATGTATTGGCGATATTATTGGCGCTATTGTTGGTGCTGTTATTGGCGCTTTTAGTGGCGCTATTATTGAATGTTTAAATATTGGCACTATTATTTGGCTCAAAATAATAGCGTCAAAAATTGGCGTGATTATTGGCACCATAATTTAACGCTATTATTGGTGCTATTATTTGGCACTATTATTTGGCGCTATTATGAATATTTGGCGCCAAAAAATATTTGGCGCTGTTATATGGTGCTATTATTAGGCGCAATTATTTGGCGCAATTATTTGGCGCAATTATTTGGAATAATTATTTGGTGCTATTTATATATTTTGCGCCAAAAAATATTTGGCGCTATAATATGGCGCTGTTATTTGGCGCTGTTATTAGGCGCTATTATATGGCGCTATTATATGGCGCTGTTATTTGGCGAAATTATTTGACACAGTTATTTGGGGAAAATATTTGGCGCAATTATTTGTCGCTATTATTTGGTGCTATTATTATGCGCACGTATTTGGTGCTATTAATATATTGGCGCTATTATGAATATTTGGCGCTATTAATGAATGTTAAAATATTGGAGCTATTATTTGGCCTAATTATTTGGCGCAATTATTTGGCACAATTATTTGACGCTATTATTTGGCACAATTATTTGGTGCTATAAATATATTGGCACTATTATGAATATTTGGCGCTATTATTGAATATTTGGCGCAATTATTTGGCACTATTATTAATATTTGGTGCTATTATAGAATATTTGGTGCAATTATTTGGCGCTATTATTGAATATTTGGCACAATTATTTGGTGCTATAAATATATTGGCACTATTATGAATATTTGGCGCAATTATTTGGCGCTATTATTAGGCACAATTATTTGGTGCTATAAATATATTCTCACTATTTTGAATATATTGGCACTATTATGAATATTTGGCGCTATTATTAAATGTTAAAATATTGGTGCTATTATTTGGCTCTTTTATTGGGGCTATAATTTGACGCTATTATTTGGCGCTATTATGAATATTTGGCGCCAAAAAAAATTTGGCGCTACTATGAATATATGGCGCCAAATATTTGGTGCTATTATTAATATTTGGCTCTATTATTTGGCGCCATTATTGGCGCTATTATTTGGCGCTATTATTTGGGGCTATTATTTGGCTCTATTATTTGGCGCTATTATATGGCGCTATTATATGGCGCTATTATATTACACTATTATATGGTGCTAATATTTGGTGCTATTATATGACGCTATTATTTGACCCTATTAAATAGCGCCATTAATATATTGGCGATATTATTGGTGCTATATATTGGCGCTATTATTTAGTGCTATTATATTTGGCACTATTATATAGCGCTATTATTTGGCGCTATTATATGGCGCTATTATATGGCATCAATATTTGGCGCTATTATATGGCGCTATTAAATGGCGCTATGAATATATTGGCGCCATTATTGGCGCTATACAATGGCGCTATAATTGGTGCTATTATTTGTGTTGTTATGGGTGCTTTTATTGGCACTTTTATTGAATGTTTAAATATTGGTGCTACTATTTGGCACAAAATAATAGCGCCAAATATTGGTGCCAAATATTGGCACCAAATATTGGGGCGATTATTGGCACCATAATTTGACGCTATTATTGGCACTATTATTTGGCTCTATTATTTGGCCCTATAATGAATATTTGGCGCCAAAAAATATTTGGCGCTATTATATGGCAATGTTATTTGGCGCTATTATTAGGCGCAATTATTTGGCGCAGTTATTTGGCACAATTATTTGGTGCTATTTATATATTTTTCACCAACAAATATTTGGCGCTATTATTTGGCGCCGTTATTAGGTGCACTTATTTGGCAGAATTATTTGGCGCAATTGTTTTGCCCAATTATTTGGCGCTATTATTTTGCGCTATAAATTTATTGGCGCTATTATGAATAAATAGAGCTATGAATATATTGGCTCTATTATTGGCGCTATTATTGGAACTATTATGAATATAATGGCGCTATTATTTGGCGATATTATATATTGGCGCTATTATGAATATATTGGCGCTATTATTTGGCGCTATGAATATATTGGCGCTATTATTGCTGCTATTATTTGGCGTTATTATTGGCGCTATTTTTTGGCGCTATTTTTTGGTGCTATTATGAATATTTGGCACCAAAATATATTTGGTGCTATTATATGGCGCTATTATTTGGCGGTATTATTTGGCACAGTTATTTGGCCCAGTTATTTGTTGCAAATATTTGGCGCAATTATTTGGCGCTATTATTTGGAGCTCTTATTAGGCACAATTATTTGGTGCTATTAATATATTGGCGCTATTATGAATATTTGGCGCTATTAATAAATGTTAAAATATTGGGGCTATTATTTGGCGCAAAATAATGGCACCAAAAATTGGCTCGATTATTGGAGCCATAATTTGATGCTATTATTGGCGCTATTATTTGGTGCTATTATTTGGCGCTATTATTTGTCGCTATTAAGAACATTTGGCGCCAAAAAATATTTGGCGCTATTATATTGTGCGATTATTTGGCCCAATTATTTTGCCCAATTATTTGGTGCAATTATTTGGAGCAATGTATTGGCGCTATTTATATATTTTGCGTCAAAAAATATTTGGCTCTATTATATGGCACTATTATTTGGCGCTGTTATGAATAAATGGCGCTATGAATATATTGGCGCTATTATTTGGCGCTATTATGAATATATTGGCGCTATTATGAATAAATGGCGCTATGAATATATTGGCGCTATTATTGGCGCTATTATTGGTACTATTATGAATATATTGGTTCTAATATTTGGGGCTATTATATATTGGTGCTATTATTTGGCACTATGAATATATTGGCGCTATTATATGACGCTATTTTTCGGTGCTATTTTTTGGTGCTATTATGAATATTTGGTGCCAAAAAATATTTGGCGCAATTATTTGGTGCTACAATTATTTACCGCTATTAATATATTGGCACTATTATGAATATTTGGTGTTATTCATTAATGTGAAAATATTGGGGCTATTTTTTTGCGCTATTATTTGGCGCTATTATTTGGCCCGAAAAAATATTTGGCGCTATTATTGGCGCTATTAAAATATAGGCGCTATTAAAATATTGGCGGTATTATGAATATTAAAATAACACTGAAAATATATTTGGCGCTATTATATTGAATGTTAAAATAACACTGAAAATATATTGAATGTTAAAATATTGGCGCTATTATGAATATTTGGCGCTATTGATGAATATTAAAATATTGGCGCTATTATTTGGCACCAAAAAATAGCGCCAAATATTGGCGCCAAATATTAATGGCGCCAAATATTGCCGGCAAATATTGGGGCCATTATTGGTGCAATTATTTGGCGCTTTTGTTGGTGATATAATTTGGCGCTATTATTTGGCGCTATTATGAATATTTGTCGGTAAAAAATATTTGAGGCTACTATGAATATATGGCACCAAATATTTGGCACTATTATGAATATTTGGCTCTATTATTTGGCGCTATTATTGGCACTATTACTTGGCGCTATTATTTGGCGTTATTATGAATATTTGGTGCCAAATATTTGGTGCTATTATTTGGTGATATTATTTGGCGCTATTATTTGACGTTATTATTTAGCGCTATTATATTTGGTACTATTATATGGCGCTATTGTTTGGCCCTATTAAATGGGGCTATGAATATATTGACACTATTATTGGCACTATATATTGGTGCTATTATTTGGTGCTATTATATTTGGTGCTATTATTTGGCACTATTATATGGTGCTATTATATGACGCTATTATATGGCGCTTATATTTGACTCTATTTTATGGCGCTATTATTTGGTGCTATTATTTGGCGCTATTAAATGCCGCTATGAAAATATTGTTGCTATTATTGGCGCTATATATTGGCGCTATTATTGGCACTATTGTTGGTGCTTTTATTGGCGCTTTTATTGGCGTTATTATTGAATGTTTAAATATTGGCGCTATTATTTGGCACAAAATAATAGTGTCAAATATTGGCGCCAAATATTGACGTGATTATTGGCCCCATAATTTGACGATATTATTGGTGCTATTATTTGGCGCTATTATTTTGACGCTATTATTTGACACTATTATGAATATTTGGCGCCAAAAATTATTTGGCGCTATTATTAGGCGTAATTATTTGGCCCAATTATTTGAAGCAATTATTTGGAAAAATTATTTGGCACAATATATTGGCGCTATTTATATATTTTGCACCAAAAATATTTGGCGCTATTATATGGTTCTATTATTTGGCGTTTTTATTAGGCGCAATTATTTTGCGCAATTATTTGGAGCAATTATTTGGCGTAATTATTTGGCACAATTATTTGGCGCAATTAATTGGCACTGTTATTTTGCACTATTATTAGGCCCAATTATTTTGCGCTGTAAATATATTGGTGGTATTATGAATAAATGATGCTATTAATATATTGGCACTATTATTGGCACAATTATTGATACTATTATGAATATATTGGCGCTATTATTTGGCGCTATTATATACTGGTGTTATTATGAATATGTTGGCGCTATTATTTGGCGATATGAATATATTGGCATTATTATTGGCGCTATTATTTGGCGCTATTATTGGCGCTATTTTTTGGCACTATTATGAATATTTGGTGCCAAAAAATATTTGGCGCTATTATATGGCACTATTATTTGGCACTACTATTTGATGCTATTATTTGGCGCAGTTATTTGGTGCTAATATTTGGCGCAAATATTTGGTGCTATTTTTTGGCGTTATTATTAGGTGCAATTTTTTAGTGCTATTAATATATTGGCGCTATTATGAATATTTAGCGCGATTAATGAATGTTAAAATATTGGGTCTATTATTTGGCGCAATTATTTGGCGCTATTATTTGGCGCAATTATTTGGTGCTATAAATATATTGGCGCTATTATGAATAAATGGCACTATGAATATATTGGCGCTATTATTGGGGCTATTATTGGAACTATTATGAATATATTTGCAGTATTATATATTTTCGCTATTATGAATATATTGGCGCTATTATTTGGTGTTATGAATATATTGGCGCTATTATTGGCGCTATTATTTGCCGCTATTATTGGCGCTGTTATATGGCACTATTTTCTGATGTTATTATGAATATTTGGCGCCAAAAAACATTTGGCGCTATTATATGGCGCTATTATTTGGTGCTATTATTTGGCGCATTTATTTGGTGCAGTTATTTGGCACACTTATTTGGCTCTCTTATTTGGCGCTATTATTAGCTGCAATTATTTGACGCTATTAATATATTGGCGCTATTATGAATATTTGGTGCTAATAATGAATGTTAATGTAAAGAACCGTAAAATTCAAGGGAAATTTTTTTCTTAATTTTCTTTAGAATTTTACAAGAGCGCGGTTTCTGACGGCACCTGATTCTGAGGCCCGGAGTGCCCGGAATCAATTTCCGAAGTTTGGCTCGGGTACGTTCAGTGAACGAACGAGCGGGAATTCCTAACTTTTGATCCGGTGCTCGGAATTGAAATCCGAGGGCACCGATGAACTCGCAGCGCCGATATTCGCTTAAAGAGACCTTTTCATAAGTTGCGTTGGTTGCGGGTTGAAAGTTAGTTTTTGGGTTTTAGGTTTAAGTTAAATAAAATTTTGTGAAGAACAAAATTTATTTTAACTTGTTAAATCCTACCAAAGGGAGTTGGAAGTGGGACCCACATCCACTTAACCTCCCTTGGGAGGATTAAGTGTGGTGGGGCCCACACGAACCCCTAAACCTTTCATATTCTCCCAACTTCCTTAACGCCTCATTAAATGACATGAGTTATTTAATTTTGGAGTTAATCCTTTTGAATTTCAAACTTTTGAAATTCTAGTGTGTTATGTGATAATAAAATAAGATGTTGTCTTATTTTATTTTGGTTAATTGTTTGTCTTCTTGAGAGGTGGAGAGCTTTTCCTTCTTCTTCTTCATCTCTGACGAAGATCACGAAGAACGCTCAACTTGACGAAGAACGCTCAAGTCCCGACGAAGAACGTCGCTCCGCTCTTCTTCGTCTTCCGTGTCAACGAGTGGGAACGCCGCTTCCTCCTCGGATTCCCTTCGTCGACATAAGAGGTTTCGCCAACGGCGTATCACATCGGACGCATCTCTCCGTCAACGGAATTGACGAACGACGATCGCGACGCCCGATCTCCGCGACGTCGACTTCCGCGAACGTTGGCAAATCCTCGATCTTATACCCAAGGTAGGGGTTTTTGTTTAATGTTTAATTATTCTATTCTTGCTCGTGGATCGCATGACTAACGTGAGGAATTTGAATATTTTATGTTGTGTTGTTATTTAACGTGAGGGGGGGCCGGACCGCACGAACACGGCCGAACCCCCCTCCATCGTTCTTGTTGAATTGCTTGCGGGTGGATGAATCAAGGTGGCGTGGTGCCGACGCACCACGCGGATATTCGTCCAATCCTTATTGCGCGACGCCGTCACGCCGCGCCATGGAAGAAAAATCAAGGACGCGACGCCGTCGCGCCGCGTTGATAGAAATCGAGGTGCGGCGGAGGGGCGCGGTGCCGTCGCACCGCACCGGATGACGAACACCGCGGCCGGTTCCGGGCCGCGGCGGGACGAGGAGACCGCGGCCGGTTCCGGGCCGCGGTGGAATGAGAAGACCGGCGGCCGGGCCGCCGGCGTCGGAAGCCGAAGAGGGGACCGGATTTTCCGGTCCCGTTGGAGAAAACCGGCCGGCCAGTTGGCCGGCCGGATGCCATTAAACCGGGGGAATAAATCCCCCGGCCAGCTCATGAAACCCCCCTCTTTAAGAGGGGGCGGTTTCCTTGTGGGGGGCAAAGCCCCCCACGTGGGGGGGGGGGGGTTTGCAAATAGGGGGCATGGCATATAGCCGCGCCGACTTCCAATCAGCGGGGGAATTAAATTTCCCCCCGCGCTGCCTCTGTGCGGCGCCAGGCCGCCGCGGCCGTCGCGCCTCCGCGCCGCCGGCCGGCCGGCTGGCCGGGCCGGGTCGGACCCGGGTCGGGTCGACCCGGGGGGGGTCGGGCCGGGTCGGCCTGGACCCGGACCCCCCCGTTTCGAATCTTTTTCGGCCTTTTGGCCATATCTTGAGTCTCGGACCTCCGATTGACGAACCGTCTCCGGCAACGCGATCCTTGGATCGAGATGGTCGTTTCGGTATATCGCACTCAAGGTTTAGGATTACTTTGAGTTCGGCCGGGTTGGTTCGTTCACGAAACCAACCGGGCCTTCGGAGCGGAAACGCTCATATCTTGAGCTACGGACGTCCGATTGACGTGCCGTCAGCTGTGTTGTGTTCCTCTTAGTGAGACGGATCTTTTGGCATACTCCGCCCGAGGTTTGGACGCAGGTGGAGTACGGTCGGGTTGGTTTTGCCTTAAAAACCAACCGGGCCCCGGGGACGAAAATGCCAATAACTCTCAGACCGGGCGTCCGATCGACGCGCCGTCTGTTGCGTTGAGTTCCTGTTGATGATACGGAACTTTTGGATACATCAACTCTGGTCTTCGTGACAGTTGATGTATCAGCCTCTCGGCTCGTGGAGCGGACTCTCCGAACGAGCTTGCTGTGTGCGGGAACCCTAGTGCTGGCTGCGACTGTTACTTTGACTGCTACTGCTACTACTGCTACTGTGACTGCGACGACGACAGTACAGAGATCCTGTGTGGATTCGACGATGACGACTACAGCACTCAGCGATCCTACGTGGATCAGTGCAACAGGTCCTGTGTGGGCCCGATCCTGTGTGGGTCCGATCCTGTGTGGGTCCTTGCGCTCAGCGGTCCTGTGTGAACCAGCGCCTACAGGTCCTGTGTGGGCCCGATCCTGTGAGGGTCTTTGCGGGGGTTAGTTACCTATCGATCCTTCGTGGGTCCGACGACTTAGATGGATCAGTGATCATCTTTATCGTCCTTTGAAGAAGTATACCTGTGTGAGCTGAATCCTGTTGCTTTCCTGTGTGGATTGTGTTGTGCAATCCTGTGTGGATTACGTTTTGCTTTCCTGTGTGGAATACGTTTACTTTCCTATGTGGACTGAGTTGAACTTGGGCTCAGAGGTTGGAGCGTATTTGAATTGATGACTTAGGTATATGTATGGGCATATACCTAAGCAGTGTCGGTTGTTACTTCGTGATTATACCTTTATTCATGGTTTATCCTTTGTGGATTTGAGAGACCTTTAGGGGTCTCGGGGTCCCTACTGAGTAGCTTATACTCACCCCTGCACGGGCTTTGCCCGCACTACGTTGTGTTGGTTGCAGACGACGGACAGCGTTGACCTTAGCTGAGGCTTGCAGAGCGGGACGGTACCCGGAGGTGGACCACTGGGCGGGACGTGCACGGAGCAGACGGCGGGACCTGTGGAGCAGAGGAGCTATTTGTACCCACCCTTCAGGTGGGATTTCCAGTGGACAGCTCGGTGTAGCGGCATTTACTTTTCAGTTGCTGTTTTCCCCTTTCGAGTTGTACTTTACTTTCAGTTTGGGTTTGTATTCTGGCCCATTTACTTTTCCGCACTTTCAGTTGTACTCTGTTTTTGTTTAGTGTTTACTTTC
The DNA here is from genome assembly GCA_963277665.1 of Viscum album. Taxonomy (NCBI): domain Eukaryota; kingdom Viridiplantae; phylum Streptophyta; class Magnoliopsida; order Santalales; family Viscaceae; genus Viscum; species Viscum album. The sequence continues at coordinate 907,733,970 of OY728127.1, read as the reverse complement.
CGCTTGCTTACTCTGTGGTGTTTGTTTACTTTACAAAGGCAATGCCTTCCCTTTTTACCGGGATTTACGCCTTGGTGCTAGTCGCCAGCCCCTGGCCTATGGAAGGCGGACTTGGGGTAGTCACGGCACGGACCCCGAGGGTGGGTCGTGACAAATTGGTATCAGAGGAGTTCGGTTCTACCGCAAACTCTGATCTTTTCTATGTGAAGCAATAATGTTTAGCGTATTGAGTGTGGTTATCAGTCCAGGGAGTCCAGTGTTGGTGCGGCGGCCGACGTATCCGTACACCAGGACCCTGACATCTGATTTCCGACTTAATGCACGAAAACATTGATTGCGTGTGTGTTTCAAAGTTTTCTTTGTGATTACTTATATCAGCTCACCAGGTATACTGTTCTGACCGTGGCGCACCTGTTTCCTTTTCAGGATGGCCCCCGACGGCAGCCAGCTAGGGTTCCGAGAGTCGAGCGTGACGACAACCCACCGAGCGATGAGGCCTCGGTGCAGGGCCCTCTTCCAGCAGTGGCACCAGCGGTAGCTCTACCCGTCGAGCCCCCGATGCTTCCAGCAGCAGCCGCTGACGATGCACGTCGCCTCAGCGCGCTGCATGAGTTTCAGCGCCAGCGACCGCCCAGGTTTCGCGGGGAGACGGATCCCCAGGCAGCAGAGGACTGGCTGGAGGCAGTAGTACGAGTGTTTATGCTAGTGAGGACACCAGCAGACCTCATGGTGATCCTCGCTGTGAGCCTACTACACGCAGCAGCAGGACGATAGTGGAGCCTGATGCTCCAGGTGCACGATGAGGCATCTCTACTTTGGACGGACTTTGAGAGCCTCTTTCGCTCGGAGTTCGTCCCAGCCACCCTTCGTGCGGTGCGTATCCAGGAGCTTCTACAGCTGCGGCAGGGCAGCATGACGGTCGCACAGTACTCGGCGAGATTTACCGATCTCTCGCGCTACTCGACCGACATGGTACGAGACCCATTCTTCCGGGCCCGGACCTTCGAGCAGGGTTTGAGACACGAGATCAGGGCATCGCTGATCTCCCTCAGCATACCGACTCAGACGGGAGTACTGGAGCGGGCTCTTCTGATCGAGAGCTTCCTTGCTGAGTCTACACCAGCACAGAGACCCACCGCAGGGTGGCACGTGGCAGAGTCATCTGCAGCAGGCAGTCGACGGATGACTCAGGGGTCCAGACAGACCAGACCTTCGGGCAGACAATCTCAGGGCACTGGCTCAGCAGTGCGGGGCACACAGCACGGAGCCAGTCTTACGAGAGGCAGACAGTGCTACTCGTGCGGCGGGCAGGGCCACATGGCTCGTGACTGCCCGACCTGCCGTGCCGAGGAGCAGCAGACAGTTGATGGACCACCGAGGCAGAGGCAGAGGGTCGACCGTGGCGGTCCGCATGGAGGAGGCGGACGAGGCAGAGGAGCTGGACGAGCAGCCGGTGGTGGCCGACGCTTTGAGGCTCTACCACCACCACCACCAGGAGGTCCACCCCGACCACAGGGAGCTGGCGGGCAGCGACAGGCACAACTCCAGGCAGTAGAGGCCTACGACCACGGCGCACCCGAGATGATTCGAGGTACTATCTGTGTCTACTCCACCCTTGCTGCAGTTCTTATAGACACAGGAGCGAGTCACTCTTTCATAGCCGCTGCCCTTGTTCGGAGCTCGGAGATTCCGACAGAGCCGTTGGCTCGATCCTTATGGCTAGAGACTCCTACGGGAGCAGACTCGACGATTACGCATTGGTGCCGGCAGTGTGAGATTACTCTAGGAGGTGAGAGCTTCGGCTGGGATCTTTTAGTAGCAGCGTCGAGGCCTTACGACGTCATCTTGGGCATGGATTGGCTATCTACGGTCCATGCACAGATTGACTGTTTTAGGCGCAATGTGTGATGTGTACGCACCGACGGGAGTAGGTTCACCTTCACCGACGAGAAGGGAGCCTTTGCAGCACAGGATGGACTTCCGCGGAGGAGAGGACAACCCATCACTCATCAGTTGGCTAGCCTTATCCTTGGAGCAGTTGACGTGCGGAGTCCTGGTTTTCCTGCAGTGGTGGATCAGTTTGCGGACGTTTTTCCCGACGATGTTCCAGGGCTACCTCCTCGCAGAGAGGTAGACTTTTATATTGACTTGTACCCCGGGACAGCCCCGATATCCACTCCAGTATATCGTATGGCCCCCGCCGAGCTTCGAGAGCTACGGGTATAGTTGGAGGACTTGCAGGGCAAGAGGTTCATCCAACCCAGTGTTTCACCCTGGGCTTCCCCGATTTTGTTCGCCAAGAAGGCGGACGGGAGCTTGTGACTTTGTGTTGATTATCGTCGCCTGAACCAGGTGACAGTGAGGAACAAGTATCCGCTACTGAGGATTGATGACCTCTTTGATCAGCTCAAGGGAGCACAGTGGTTCTCGAAGATAGACCTCAGGTCAGGCTATCATCAGCTCAGAGTCAGAGACGAGGATGTGCAGAAGACGGCCTTCAGATGTCGGTATGGCCACTATGAGTTCTTGGTTATGCCTTTCGGTGTAACCAATGCTCCAGCAGTGTTCATGGCTCTCATGAACAGGATCTTTCAGCCATACCTCGATCGGTTTGTCGTGGTCTTCATCGACGACATTCTGATTTACTCTACGACAGAGGAGGAGCACGCCTATCACTTGCGAGTTGTACTAGACACACTCCGAGAGCACCAGCTTTATGGTAAGCTCTCGAAGTGCCAGTTCTGGATACGTGAGGTCCACTTCTTGGGTCACGTTATCTCTGAGGCGGGAGTTGCAGTGGATCCCGCGAAGATTGAGGCTGTGTTAGCATGGGAGCCACCCAGGAGCGTGACTGAGGTTCGGAGTTTCTTGGGACTAGCTGGATACTATCGGAGATTCGTGCCAGACTTCTCTAGAGTTGCGGCATCACTCACAGCTTTGACAAAGAAGGGGAAACCCTTCGTGTGGTCAGACAGATGCCAACAGAGCTTCCAGGAGCTGAGACAGAGATTGACTAGCGCACCTATCTTGAGGTTGCCTAAGGAGGGAGTAGGGTACGTAGTCTACTGCGATGCATCAGGGACCGGACTCGGATGTGTTCTGATGCAGGAGCGGGCCGTGATTGCCTATGGATCACGTCAGTTGAGGCCGCATGAGCAGAACTACGCTACCCATGACCTGGAGCTAGCAGCAGTGGTCTTCGCTCTGAAGACATGGCGACACTATCTGATGGGCGAGCGCTTTACAGTCTTTTCTGGTCATCAGAGTCTCAGGTATATCTTCTCGCAGAAGGACCTGAACCTGAGACAGCGGCGATGGCCCGAGTTCCTCCAGGACTATGACTTTGAGATAGTCTATACTCCTGGGAAGGGGAACGTAGTAGCCGATGCCCTCAGCAGGAGGACGGGCATTCAGTTACTTGAGGAGGCGACGGAGCAGCTAGCCTCTTTGCAGATATCCTTCGTGGATAGAGATGGAGCAGCCTTCCTCCAGTCTCTCACAGTCACCCCTCCTCTACTGCAGCGAGTCAGGGAGGCACAGCGTGAGGACGCTGACTATGAGACACGACGTACACAGATATCCTCGGGACAGGCACCTGATGGTTTCTTCCTTGGAGCAGAGCACGACATCCTTTTCAGAGGACGTACCATGGTACCAGTCGCTTTGCGAGAGGAAGTGCTGAGGGAGTTTCACACTTCTCCTTTGGCGGTACATCCTGGAGTGGCGAAGATGTACCAGGACCTCAGACGGCAACACTGGTGGCCGGGCATGAAGAAGGCTGTAGCAGAGTTCGTTTCTCGATGCCTCACCTGTCAGCAGGTAAAGGCAGAGCATCAGGTACCAGCGGGCTTGGTACAGCCCTTGGAGGTTCCGGAGTGGAAGTGGGACAGCATATCTATGGATTTCGTGACTGGAATTCCATGCACTTCCAGAGGTCACGACTCCATCTGGGTGATTGTTGACCGACTCACCAAGTCGGCACACTTCTTACCCATCAGAGAGCAGAGCTCAGTGGAGAGCTTGGGACGTCTCTACGTTCAGGAGATTGTGCGGCTCCACGGCGTGCCATCATCTATCGTCTCCGATCGAGATGCCCGCTTTACTTCTCGGCTTTGGAAGGGGTTACAGGAGGCGTTCGGGACGCAGCTACGTCTGAGCACAGCCTTTCATCCTCAGACGGATGGTCAGACGGAGAGGACCATTCAGACACTCGAGGACATGCTCCGCGCATGTGTCCTCGACTTTGGTTGTAGCTGGGAGGACCACCTACCCTTGGTGGAGTTTGCGTACAACAACAGCTACCACTCCACTATCGGGATGGCACCATACGAGGCGTTGTACGGCCGACCTTGTAGATCTCCTTTGTGCTGGACAGACCCTGGAGAGTCAGCACTGGTGGGACCGGAGATGGTCCAGGCCACGACAGAGAAGGTCCAGGTCATCCAGGAGCGGATGAGGACAGCACAGAGCCGGCAGAAGTCATACGCTGACAGGAGGCGGAGGCCACTGGAGTTCGAGGATGGCGACCACGTCTTCTTGCGGGTCTCACCTCGACGTGGTATTCGGAGATTTGGCCGAGGCGGCAAGTTATCTCCGCGCTTCATCGGACCCTTCCAGATTCTCAGCAGGATTGGTGAGGTGGCTTATCGCCTGGCTCTACCACCTCAGTTGCACCGGGTGCACGACGTCTTCCACGTGTCTCAGCTGAGGAGATACGTGCACGACCCGACACACATCATTGACCATGGGGAGCTTGACGTTGACGATGGGGCGACTTTTACGGAGGTCCCGGTGGAGATAGAGGATCGACAGGAGCGGGTCCTGCGTGGGCGATCGATTCCTCTTGTGCGCATCAGATGGCAGCACGGGAATCTCCAGGAGAGCACATGGGAGCGGGAGGCTCAGATGCGTGCTCAGTACCCTCATTTTTCCCTAGTTTTTGATGTATCTTTACGGGGACGTAAAGCCCTAAGGTGGGAGTAATGTAAAGACCCGTAAAATTCAAGGGAAATTTTTTTCTTAATTTTCTTTAGAATTTTACAAGAGTGCGGTTTCTGACGGCACCTGATTCCGAGGCCCGGAGTGCCCGGAATCAATTTCCGAAGTTTGGCTCGGGTACGTTCAGTGAACGAACGAGCGGGAATTCCTAACTTTTGATCCGGTGCTCGGAATTGAAATCCGAGGGCACCAATGAACTGGCAGCGCCGATATTCGCTTAAAGAGACCTTTTCGGAAGTTGCGTTGGTTGCGGGTTGAAAGTTAGTTTTTGGGTTTTAGGTTTAAGTTAAATAAAATTTTGTGAAGAACAAAATTTATTTTAACTTGTTAAATCCTACCAAAGGGAGTTGGAAGTGGGACCCACATCCACTTAACCTCCCTTGGGAGGATTAAGTGTGGTGGGGCCCACACGAACCCCTAAACCTTTCATATTCTCCCAACTTCCTTAACGCCTCATTAAATGACATGAGTTATTTAATTTTGGAGTTAATCCTTTTGAATTTCAAACTTTTGAAATTCTAGTGTGTTATGTGATAATAAAATAAGATGTTGTCTTATTTTATTTTGGTTAATTGTTTGTCTTCTTGAGAGGTGGAGAGCTTTTTCTTCTTCTTCTTCATCTTTGACGAAGATCACGAAGAACGCTCAACTTGACGAAGAACGCTAAAGTCCTGACGAAGAACGCCGCTCCGCTCTTCTTCGTCTTCCGTGTCAACGAGTGGGAACGCCGCTTCCTCCTCGGATTCCCTTCGTCGACATAAGAGGTTTCGCCAACGGCGTATCACATCGGACGCATCTCTCCGTCAACAGAATTGACAAACGACGACCGCGACGCCCGATCTCCGCGACATCGACTTCCGCGAACGTTGGCAAATCCTCGATCTTATACCCAAGGTAGGGGTTTTTGTTTAATGTTTAATTATTCTATTCTTGCTCGTGGATCGCATGACTAACGTGAGGAATTTGAATATTTTATGTTGTGTTGTTATTTAACGTGAGGGGGGGCCGGACCGCACGAACACGGCCGAACCCCCCTCCATCGTTCTTGTTGAATTGCTTGCGGGTGGATGAATCAAGGTGGCGTGGTGCCGACGCACCACGCGGATATTCGTCCAATCCTTATTGCGCGACGCCGTCACGCCGTGCCATGGAAGAAACATCAACGACGCGACGCCGTCGCGCCGCGTTGATAGAAATCGAGGTGCGGCGGAGGGGCGCGGTGCCGTCGCACCGCGCCGGATGACGAACACCGCGGCCGGTTCCAGGCCGCGGCGGGACGAGGAGACCGCGGCCGGTTCCGGGCCGCGGCGGGATGAGAAGACCGGGGGCCGGGCCGCCGGCGTCGGAAGCCGAAGAGGGGACCGGATTTTCCGGTCCTGTTGGAGAAAACCGGCCGGCCAGCTGGCTGGCCGGATGCCATTAAACCGAGGGAATAAATCCCCCGGCCAGCTCATGAAACCCCCCTCTTTAAGAGGGGGCGGTTTCCTTGTGGGGGGCAAAGCCCCCCACGTGGGGGGGGGGGGGGGGCGGTTTGCAAATAGGGGGCGCGGCATATAGCCGCGCCGACTTCCAATCAGCGGGGGAATTAAATTTCCCTCCGCGCTGCCTCTGTGCGGCGCCAGGCCGCCGCGGCCGCCGCGCCGCCGGCCGGCCGGCCGGGCCGGGTCGGCCCGGACCCGGACCCCCCCGTTTCGAATCTTTTTCGGTCTTTTGGCCATATCTTGAGCCTCGGACCTCCGATTGACGAACCGTCTGCGGAAACGCGATCCTTGGATCGAGACGGTCGTTTTGGTATATCGCACTCAAGGTTTCGGATTACTTTGAGTTCGGCCGGGTTGGTTCGTTCACGAAACCAACCGGGCCTTCGGAGCGGAAACGCTCATATCTTGAGCTACGGACGTCCGATTGACGTGTCGTCAGCTGTGTTGTGTTCCTCTTAGTGAGACGGATCTTTTGGCATACTCCGCCCGAGGTTTGGACGCAGGTGGAGTACGGTCGGGTTGGTTTTGCCTTAAAAACCAACCGGGCTCCGGGGACGAAAATGCCAATAACTCTCAGACCGTGCGTCCGATCGACGCGCCGTCTGTTGCGTTGAGTTCCTGTTGACGATACGGAACTTTTGGATACATCAACTTTGGTCTTCGTGACAGTTGATGTATCAGCCTCTCGGCTCGTGGAGCGGACTCTCCGAACGAGCTTGCTGTGTGCGGGAACCCTAGTGCTGGCTGCGACTGTTACTGTGACTGCTACTGCTACTACTGCTACTGTGACTGCGACGACGACAGTACAGAGATCCTGTGTGGATTCGACGACGACGACTACAGCACTCAGCGATCCTACGTGGATCAGTGCTACAGGTCCTGTGTGGGCCCGATCCTGTGTGGGTCCGATCCTGTGTGGGTCCTTGCGCTCAGCGGTCCTGTGTGAACCAGCGCCTATAGGTCCTGTGTGGGCCCGATCCTGTGTGGGTCTTTGCGGGGGTTAGTTACCTATCGATCCTTCGTGGGCCCGGTCCTGTGTGGGCCCGATCCTGTGTGGAATACGTTTACTTTCCTGTGTGGACTGAGTTGAACTTGGGCTCGGAGGTTGGAGCGTATTTGAATTGATGACTTAGGTATATGTATGGGCATATACCTAAGCAGTGTCGGTTGTTACTTCGTAATTATACCTTTCTTCGTGGTTTATCCTTTGTGGATTTGAGAGACCTTCAGGGGTCTCGGGGTCCCTACTGAGTAGCTTATACTCACCCCTGCACGGGCTTTGCCCGCACTACGTTGTGTTGGTTGCAGACGACGGACAGCGTTGACCTTAGCTGAGGCTTGCAGAGCGGGACGGTACCCGGAGGTGGACCACTAGGCGGGACGTGTACGGAGCAGACGGCGGGACCTGTGGAGCAGAGGAGCTATCTGTACCCACCCTTCAGGTGGGATTTCCAGTGGACAGCTCGCTGTAGCGGCATTTACTTTTCAGTTGCTGTTTTCCCCTTTCGAGTTGTACTTTACTTTCAGTTTGGGTTTGTATTCTGGCCCATTTACTTTTCCGCACTTTCAGTTGTACTCTATTTTTGTTTAGTGTTTACTTTCCGCTTGCTTACTCTGTGGTGTTTGTTTACTTTACAAAGGCAATGCCTTCCCTTTTTACCGGGATTTACGCCTTGGTGCTAGTCGCCAGCCCCTGGCCTATGGAAGGCGGGCTTGGGGTAGTCACGGCACGGACCCCGAGGGTGGGTCGTGACAGTTAAAATATTGACACTATTTTTTGGAGCTATTATTTGTCGCTATTATTTGGTGCCAAATAATATTTGGCGCTATTATTTGGCGCTATTATTGGCGCTATTAAAATATTGGCGCAATTATGAATATTAAAATAGCACTGAAAATATATTTGGCGCTATTATATTTAATATTAAAATAACACTGAAAAAATATTGAATGTTAAAATATTGGCGCTATTATGAATATTTGGCACTATTGTTGAATGTTAAAATATTAGCGCTATTATTTGGCGCCAAATAATAGCGCCAAATAATGGTGCCAAATATTATTGGTGCCAAATATTGGCACTATTATTTGGGGCTTTTATTGGCGCTATAATTTGGCGCTATTATTTGGCACTATTATGAATATTTGGAGCCAAAATATATTTGGTGCTGCTATGAATATATGGCGCCAAATATTTGGCGATATTATGAGTTTTTGGCTCTGTTATTTAGCGCCATTATTTGCGCTATTATTTGGCGCTATTATGAATAATTGGAACCAAATATTTGGTGCTATTATTTGACAAGATTATTTGGTGCTATTATTTGGCGCTATTATATTTTGCGCTATTATATCTCGCTATTATTTGGCGCTATTATATGGTTCTATTATATCGCGCTATTATATGACGCTAATATTTGGCGCTATTATTTGGCCCTATTAAATGGCGCTATGAATATATTGGCAATATTATTGGCGCTATTATTTGGTGCTATTATATATTTTGCTACTATATGGCGCTTTTATTTAGCTCTCTTATATGGTGCTATTATATGGCGCTATTATATGGCGCCAATATTTGGTGCTATTAAATGGTGCTATTATTTGGCGCTATTAAAGGGCGCTATGAATATATTGGCGCTATATTATGCTGCTATTATTGGCACTATTATTGGTGCTGTTATTGGCGCTTTTATTAGCACTATTATTGAATGCTTAAATATTGCTGCTATTATTTGGAGCAAAATAATATCGCCAAATATTGGCACCAAATATTGGCACCAAATATTGGCGCCATAATTTGACGCTATTATTGGCTCTATTATTTGGCACTATTATGAATATTTGGCGCCAAAAAATATTTGGCGCTATTATATGGTGCTATTATTTGGCGCTATTCTTAGGCGCAATTATTTGGCATAATTATTTGGTGCAATATATTGGCGCTATTTATATATTTTGTGCCAAAAAATATTTGGCGCTATTATATGGCGCTATTATTTAGCGCTGTTATTAGGCACAATTATATATTGGCACTATTATGAATATATTGGCGCTATTATTTAGTGCTAATATATATTGGTGCCATTATGAATATATTGGTGCTATTATTTAACGTTACGAAAATATTGGCACTATTATCGGTGCTATTATTTGGCGCTATTATTGGTGCTATTATTTGACGATATTATTTGGCGCTATTTTTTGGCGATATCTTTTGGTGCTATTTTTTGGCACTATTATGAATATGTGGTGCCAAAAAATATTTGGCGCTATTATATGGCGCTATTATTTAGTAGTATTATTTGGTGCTATTATTTTACGCAGTTATTTGACACACATATTTGGCGCAATTATTTGGCGATATTGTTATGCGCAATTATTTGGTGCTATTAATATATTGGCGCTATTATGAATATTTGGTGCTATTAATGAATGTTAAAATATTGGAGCTGTTATTTGGTGCAATTATTTGGCGCAATTATTTGGGGCAATTATTAGGCGCTATAAATATATTGGCGCTATTATGAATAAATGGCACTATGAATATATTTGCGCTAATATTGGCACTATTATGAATATACTGGTGCTATTATTTGGCGCTATTATATATTGGCGCTATTATGAATATATTGGCACTATTATTTGGCGCTATGAATATATTGGCGCTATTATTTAGTGCTATTATTGCCGCTATTATATGACACTATTTTTTGGCGCTATTATGAATATTTTCATCCCAAAAATATATGGCGCTATTATATGGCGCTATTATATGGCGTTATTATTTGGCGCTATTATTTGGAACCAAAAAATATTTGGCGCTATTATATGGCGCTATTATTAGGCGTAATTATTTGGCACAATTATTTGACGCAATATATTGTCGCTATTTATATATTTTGCACCAAAAAATATTTAGCGCTATTATATGGTGCTATTATTTGGCGCAATTATTTGGCTCTATTATTTGGCGCTATTATTAGGCGCATTTATTTTGCGCTATAAATATATTGGCGCTATTATGAATAAATGGCGCTATTATGAATAAATGGCGCTATGAATATATTAGCACTATTATTGGCGCTATTATTGGCACTATTATGAATATAGTGGCGCTATTATTGGCACTATTATGAATATAGTGGCGCTATTATTTGGCGCTATTATATATTGGCGCTATTATGAATATATTGGCACTATTATTTAGCGCTGTGAATATATTGGCGCTATTATTGGTGCTATTATTTGGCACTATTATTGGCGCTATTTGTTGGCACTATTATGAATATTTTGCGCCAAAAAATATTTGGCGCAAAAATATATAAATAGTGCCATATATTTGGCGCTATTATGAATATTTCGCTCTATTATTGAATGGTAATATATTGGCGAGATTATTTAGCGATATTATGAATATTTGGCGCCAAAAAATATTTGGCGCTACTATGAATATATGGCGCCAAATATTTGGCGCTATTATGAATATTTGGCTCTATTATTTGGCGCTACTGTTGGTGCTATTATTTGGCACTATTAATAATATTTGGTGCCAAATATTTGGTGCTATTATTTGGCAATATTATTTGGCACTTTTATTTGGCGCTATTATATTTTCCCTATTATATGGCGCTATTATTTGGCGCTATTATATGACGCTAAAATTTGAAGCTATAATATGGTGCTAATATTTGGCGCTATTATATGACGCTATTATTTGGCCCTATTAAATGGCGCTATGAATATATTGACACTATTATTGGCAATATATATTGGTACTATTATCTGGTGCTATTATATTTGGCGCTATTATTTGGCGCTATGATTTGGCGCTATTATGTGATGTTATTATATTGCGCTAATATTTGGCACTATTACATGGCGCTATTATTTGGCGCTATTAAATGGTGCTATGAATATATCAGCGCTATTATTGGTGCTATTATTGGTGCTTTTATTGGCGCTATTATTGAATGTTTAAATATTGGTTCTATTATTTGGCGCAAAATAATAGCGCCAAATATTGGCGTGATTATTGGCGCCATAATTTGACGCTATTATTGGTGCTATTATTTGGCGCTATTATTTGGCGCTATTATGTATATTTGGCGCCAAAAATTTTTGGCGCTATTATTAGTCGCAATTATTTGAAGCAATTATTTGGCGCAATTATTTGGCACAATTATTTGGAACAATTTTTTGGCACTATTTATATATTTTGCGCCAAAAAATATTTGGCGCTATTATATGGTGCTATTATTTGGCGCTATTATATGGCGCTAATATTTGGTGCTATTATATGGCGCTATTATTTGGCCCTATTAAATGGCGCTATGAATATATTGGCGCTTTTATTGGAGCTTTTATTGGCGCTATATATTGGTGCTATTATTTGGCACTATTATATTTGACACTATTATATGGCGCTATTATTGGGCGCTGTTATATCGCGCACTTATATGGCGCTATTATATGGCGCAAATATTTGGCGTTCTTATATGGCGCTATTATATGGCGCTATTATTGGGGTTGTTATTGGCACTTTTATTGGCGCTATTATTGAATGTTTAAATATTGGCGCTATTATTTGGCGCAAAATAATAGCGCCAAATATTGGCGCCAAATATTGGCGCGATTATTGACGCCATAATTTGATGCTATTATTGGCGCTATTATTTGGTGCTATTATTTGGCGCTATTATTTGGCGCTATTATGAATATTTGGCGCCAAAAAATATTTGGTGCTATTATATGGCGCAATTATTTGGCGCAATTATTAGGCGCAATTATTTGGCACAATTATTTGGCGCAATTATTTGGCGCAATTATTTGGCGAAATATATTGGCGCTATTTATATATTTAGCGCCAAAAAATATTTGGCGCTATTATATGGCCCTATTATTTGATGAAATTATTTGGCGCGATTATTAGGCACAATTATTTTGCGCTATAAATAAATTGGTGCTATTATGAATAAATGGCGCTATGAATATATTGGCGCTATTATTGGCACTATTATGAATATATTGGCGCTATTATTTGGTGCTATTATATATTGGCGCTATTATAAATATATTGGCGCTGTTATTTGGCGCTATTATATGGTGCTATTATTTGGCGCAGTTATTTGGAGCAAATTTTTGGCGCACTTATTTGGCGCTATTATTTGGAGTAATTATTAGGCGCAATTATTTGCCTCTATTAATATATTGGCGCTAATATAAATATTTTGTGCTATTAATTAATGGGAAAATATTGGGGCTATTATTTGGCGCCAAATAATATTTGGCGCTATTGTTGGCGCTATTAAAATATCGGTGCTATTAAAATATTGGCGCTATTATGAATATTAAAATGACACTAAAAATATATTTGGCGCTATTATATTGAATGTTAAAATAACACTGAAAATATATTGAATGTTAAAATATTGGCGCTATTATGAATATTTTGCGGCATTATTGAATGTTAAAATATTGGCCCTTTTATTTGGCCCCAAATAATATCCCCAAATATTGGCGCTATTATTGACGCTATTATTTGGCGCTTTTATTGGTGATATAATTTGGCGCTATTATTTGGTGCAATTATGAATATTTGGTGCCAAATAATATTTGGCGCTATTATGAATATGTGGCGCCAAATATTTGGCCCTATTATGAATATTTGGCTCTATTATTTGGCACTATTATTGGTGCTATTATTTGGCGCTATTATTTGGCACTATTATGAATATTTGGCAGCAAATATTTAGTTCTATTATTTGGGAATATTATTTGGCACTATTATTTGGCGCTATTATATTTTGCGCTATTATATGGCGCTATTATATAGAACTAATATTTAGCGCTATTATTTGGCACTAATATTTGGCGCTATTATATGGCCCTATTATTGGCGCTATTATTGGCGCTATTATTTGGTGCTTTTATTGGTGCTATAATTTGGCGCTATTATTTGGCACTATAATGAATATTTAGCGCCAAAAAATATTTGGTGCTACTATGAATATATGGCGCCAAATATTTGGCGCTATTAAGAATATTTGGCTCTATTATTTGTCGCCATTATTGGCGCTATTATTTTGAGCTATTATTTGGGGCTATTAATAGACTCTATTATTTGGTGCTATTATATGGTGCTATTATATGGCGCTATTATATTGGACTATTATATGGCGCTAATATTTGGGCGCTTTTATTGGCGCTTTTATTGAATCTTTAAATATTTGGCGCTATTATGAATATTTGGTGCCAAAAAATATTTGGCGCTACTATGAATATATGGCGCCAAATATTTGGCGCTATTATGAATATTTGGCTCTATTTTTTGGTACCATTATTGGTGCTATTATTTGGCGCTATTATGAATATTTGGCGCCAAATATTTGGGGCTATTATTGGGTGAAATTATTTGGCGCTATAATTTGGCACTATTATTTGGCGCTATTATATTTGAGGCTATTATATGACGCTAATATTTGGCGCTATTATATGGCCCTATTATTTGGCCCTATTAAATGGCCCTATGAATATATTGGCTCTATTATTGGCGCTATATATAGGTGCTATTATTTTGCGCTATTATATTTGGCGCTATTATATGGCGCTATTATTTGGCGCGATTATATGGTGCTATTAAATGGCGCTAATATTTGGTGCTATTATATTGCGATATTATTTGGCCCTATTAAATGGTGCTATGAATATATTGGCGCTATTATTGGCGCTATATATTGGCACTATTAATGGCGCTATTATTGGTGCTGTTGTCGGCACTTTTATTGGTGCTATTAATGAATGTTTATATATTGGCACTATTATTTGGCGCTATTATTTGGCGCTATTATTTGGCGCTATTGTGAACATTTGGCGCCAAAAAATATTTAACACTATTATACGGCGCTGTTATTTGGCGATATTATTAGGCGTAATTATTTGGCGCAATTATTTAGCGCCTTTATTTGGCGCAATATATTGGCGCTATTTATATATTTTGCGTCAAAAAATATTTGGCGCTATTATTTGGTGCTTTTATTAGGCGTAATTATTTTGCGCTATAAATATATTGGCGCTATTATGAATAAATGGCGCTATGAATATATTAGAGCTATTATTGGCACTATTATGAATATAGTGGTGCTATTATATATTGGCGCTACTATGAATATATTGGCGCTATTATTTGGCGCTATAAATATATTGGTGCTATTATTGACGATATTATTTGGCGCTATTATTAGCGCTATTATAAATATTTGGTGCAAAAAAATATTTGGCGCTATTATTTAGCGCAGTTATTTGGCACAGTTATTTGGCGCTATTATTTGGTGCTATTATTAGACGCAATTATTTGCCGCTATTAATATATTGGCGCTATTATGAATATTTTGGGCTATTAATTAATCTTAAAATATTGGCGCTATTTTTTGGCGCTATTATTTGGCACTATTATCTGGCACCAAATAATATTTTGCGCTATTATTTTGTGCTATTATTGGCACTATTAAAATATCAGTGCCATTAAAATATTGGCGCTATTAAGAATATTAAAATAACACAGAAAATATATTTGGCGCTATTATATTGAATTTCAAAATAACACAGAAATATATTGAACATTAAAATATTGGCAGTATTATGAATATTTTGCGCTATTATTGAATGTTAACATATTGGGGCTATTATTTGGTGCCAAATATTGGCGCTATTATTTGGTGATATTATGAATATTTGGCGCCGAAAAATATTTGGCAATATTATTTGGTGCTATTATTTGGTGGTATTATATTTTGCACTATTATATGGCGCTATTATTTTGCGCTATTATATGGCGCTAATATTTGGCACTAATATTTGGTGCTAATATTTGGCGCTATTATATGGCGCTATTATTTGGACCTATTAAATGGCGCTATAAATATATTGGCGCTATTATATGGCGCTTTTATATTTGGCGTTATGATTTGGCGCTATTATATGACACTATTATATGGTGCTAAAATTTGGCGCTATTATATTGCGCTATTATTTGGCGCTATTATATGGCGCTATTATTTGGCCCTATTAAATGGCGCTATGAATATATTGGCGCTATTATTAGCGCTATATATTGGTGCTATTATTTTGCACTATTATATTTGGCGTTATTATATGGCGTTATGGTTTGGTGCTATTATATGGCGCTATAATATGGCGATATTATATGGCGCCAATATTTGGTTCTATTATATGTCGATATTATTTGGCGCTACTATGTACTTTGTACTACTTTTTTCTTTTTTTAATAAAATTGGGGCCGGGCATTCAGCCTGGGCCTGCAACTTTTTGGTATTTGGCGCTATTATGTGGCGATATTATTTGGCGTTATTATCTGGGGATATTATGTGGCGCTATTATATTTAGCGCTATTATGTGGCGCTATTATCTGGCACTCTAATATAGCGCTATTATATGACACTAATATTTGGCGCTAATATTTGGCATTATTATATGGCGCTATTATTTGGCCTTATTAAATGGTGCTATGAATATATTGGCGTTAGTATTGGTGCTATTGTTGGTGCTATTATTGGCGCTTTTATTGGTGTTATTATTGAATGTTTAAATATTGGCGCTATTATTTGGCTCAAAATAATAGCGCTAAAAATTTGCGTGATTATTGGTGCCATAATTTGACGTTATTATTGGTGCTATTATTTGGCGCTCTTATTTGGTGCTATTATTTGGCGCTATTATAAATATTTGGCGCCAAAAAATATTTGGCGCTACTATATGGCGCTATTATTAGGCGCAATTATATGGCACAATTATTTGGCGCAATTATTTGGCATAATTATTTGGCGCTATTTATATATTTTGTGCCAAAAAATATTTGGCTCTATTATATGGCACTATTATTTGGCGCTGTTATTAGGCGCAATTATTTTGCGCACTTATTTGGCGCTATTATTTGGTGCTATTATTTGGTGCTATTATTAGGCGCAATTATTGTGCGCTATAAATATATTTGCCCTATTAATGGCCCTATGAATATATTGACACTATTATTGGCGATATTATTGGAAACATTATGAATATATTGGCGCTATTTTTTGGCCCTATTATTTGGCAATAGGAATATATTGGTGCTATTATTGGTGCTCTTATTTGGCGCTATTATTGGCGCTATTTTTTGGCGCTATTATGAATATTTGGCACCAAAAAATATTTGGCACTATTATATGGCGCTATTATTTGGCGCTATTATTTGGAGCTATTATTTGGCACAGCTATTTGGGGAAAAATATTTGGCGCAATTATTTGGCGCTATTATTATGCGCAATTATTTGGTGCAATTAATATATTGACGCTATTATGAATATTTGGTGCTATTAATGAATGTTAAAATATTGGAGCTATTATTTGGCCTAATTATTTGGCATAATTATTTGGCACAATTATTTGGCGCTATTATTAGGCGCAATTATTTGGCGCTATAAATATATTGGCACTATTATGAATATGTGGCGCTATAAATATATTGGCACGATTATGAATATTTGGCGCTATTATTGAATGTTAAAATATTGGCGCTAATATTTGGCGCCAAATATTGGCACCAAATATTATTGGTGCCAAATATTGGTGCTTTTATTGGTGCTATAATTTGGCACTATTATTTGGCACTATAATGAATATTTGGCGCCAAAAAATATTTGGCACTACTATAAATATATGGCGCCAAAAATTTGGTGCTATTATGAATATTTGGCTCTATTATTTGGTGCCATTATTGGTGCTATAATTTGGCGCAATAATTTGGGGCTATTATTTGGCTCTATTATTTGGTGCTATTATATGACGCTATTATATGACACTATTATATTGCACTATTATATGGTGCTAATATTTGGTGCTATTATTTGACCCTATTAAATAGCGCTATGAATATATTGGTGATATTATTGGTGCTATATATTGGCGCTATTATATTTGGAACTATTACATAGCGCTATTATTTGGCGCTATTATATGGCGCTATTATATGGCATCAATATTTGGTTCTATTATATGGCGTTATTATTTGCCGCTATTAAATGGCGCTATGAATATATTGGCGCTATTATTGGCGCTATACAATGGCGCTATTATTGAATGTTAACATATTGGCGCTATTATTGGCGCAGTTATTTGGCGTAATTATTTGGCGCAATATATTGGCGCTATTTATATATTTTGCGCCAAAAAAAATTTGGCGCTATTATTTGGCGCTGTTATTAGGTTCACTTATTTGACACAATTATTTGGCGCAATTATTTAACGCAATTGTTTGGCGCAATTATTTGGCACTATTATTTTGCGCTATAAATTTATCGGCGTTATTATGAATAAATAGAGCTATGAATATATTTGCTCTATTATTGGCGCTATTATTGGCATTATTATAAATATATTGGCGATATTATATATTGGCGCTATTATGAATATATTGGCGTATTATTTGGCGCTATGAATATATTGGTGCTATTATTTGGCGCTATTCTTTTGGTGCTATTATGAATATTTGGCGCCAAAATATATTTGGCGCTATTATATGGCGCTATTATTTGGCGGTATTATTTGGCGCAGTTATTTGGCCCAGTTATTTGGCGCAAATATTTGCCGCAAATATTTGGCGCTATTATTTGGCGCTATTATTAGGCACAATTATTTGGTGCTATTAATATATTGGCACTATTATAAATATTTGGCGCTATTAATGAATGTTAAAATATTGGAGCTATTATTTGACCCAAAATAATGGCGCCAAATATTGGTGCCAAATATTGGCCCGATTATTGGCGCCATAATTTGGCACTATTATTTGGTGCTATTATTTGGTGCTATTATTTGTCGCTATTAAGAACATTTGGCACCAAAAAAATATTTGGCGCTATTATATTGCGCTATTATTTGGCTCTATTATTAGGCGCAATTATTTCGCGCAATTATTTAGAGCAATGTATTGGCGCTATTTATATATTTTGCGCCAAAAAATATTTGCCGCTATTACATGGCGCTATTATTTGGCGTGGTTATTAGGCGTAATTATTTTGCGCAATTATTTGGCGCAATTATTTGGCGCAATTTTTTAGCGCAATCATTTGGCGCAATTATTTGGCGCTATTATTAGGCGCAATTATTTTGCGCTATAAATATAGTGGCGCTATGAATATATTGGCACTATGAATATATTAGCGCAATTATTGGTGCTACTATTGGTACTATTATAATATATTGGTGCTATTATTTGGGGCTATTATATATTGGTGCTATTATTTGGCACTATGAATATATTGGCGCTATTATTGGCGCTATTATTTGCCACTATTATTGACGCTATTATATGACGCTATTTTTTGGCGCTATTTTTTGGCGCTATTATGAATATTTGGCACCAAAAAATATTTGGCGCTATTATATGTCGCAATTATTTGGCGCTATTATTAGGCGAAATTATTTTCCGCTATTAATATATTTTCGCTATTATAAATATTTGGCGCTATTAATTAATGTCAAAATATTGGGGCTATTTTTTGGCGCTATTATTCGGCGCGAAATAATATTTGGCGCTATTATTGGCGCTATTAATATATAGGCGCTATTAAAATATTGGCGCTATTAGGAATATTAAAATAACACTAAAAATATATTTGGCGCTATTATATTGAATGTTAAAATAACTCTGAAAATATATTGAATGTTAAAATATTGGCGCTATTATGAATATTTGGCGCTATTAATGAATGTTAAAATATTGGTGCTATTATTTGGTGCTTTTGTTGGCGATATAATTTGGCGCTATTATTTGGCGCTATTATGAATATTTGGCGGAAAAAAAATTTGACGTTACTATGAATATAAGGCGCCAAATATTTGGCGCTATTATGAATATTTGGCTCTATTATTTGGTGCTATTATTGGCGCTATTACTTGGCGGTATTATTTGGCACTATTATGAATATTTGTGCCAAATATTTGGTGCTATTATTTGGTGATATTATTTGGCGCTATTATTTGGCGCTATTATTTGGCGCTGTTATATTTGACGCTATTATATGGCGGTATTATTTGGCGCTATTATATGGCACTAATATTTGGCGCTATTATATGGCGCTAATATTTGGCGCTATTATATGGCGCTATTATTTGGATCTATTAAATGGCGTTATGAATATGCCGGTGCTATTATTGGCGCTATATATTGGTGCTATTATTTGGTGCTATTATATTTGGTGATTTTATTTGGCACTATTATATGGCTCTATTATATGACGCTATTATATGGCGCTTATATCTGGCTCTATTTTATGACACTATTATTTTGCGCTATTATTTGGCGCTATTAAATGGAGCTATGAATATATTGGTGCTATTATTGGTGCTATATATTGGCGTAAATATTGGCATTATTATTGGTGCTTTTATTGGTGCTTTTATTGGTGCTATTATTGAATGTTTAAATATTGGCGCTATTATTTGGTGCAAAATAATAGCGCCAAATATTGACGTGATTATTGGCCCCATAATTTGACGCTATTATTGGTGCTATTATTTGGCGCTATTATTTTGGCACTATTATTTGACACTATTATGAATATTTGGCGCCAAAAAATATTTGGCGCTATTATATGGCGCTATTATTAGGCGCAATTATTTGGCCCAGTTATTTGACGCAATTATTTGGAGAAATTATTTGGCGCAATATATTGGCGCTATTTATATATTTTGCGCCAAAAAATATTTGGCACTATTATATGGTGCTATCAATTGGAACTGTTATTAGGCGCAATTATTTTGCGCAATTATTTGGAGCAATTATTTGGAGTAATTATTTGGCACAATTATTTGGCGCAATTATTTGGCACTGTTATTTGGCGCTATTTTTAGGCGCAATTATTTTGCGCTGTAAATATATTGGTGCTATTATGAATAAATGGCGCTATGAATATATTGACACTATTATTGGCGCAATTATTGGCACTATTATGAATATATTGGCGCTATTATTTGGCGCTATAATATACTGGCGTTATTATGAATATATTGGTGCTATTATTTGGCGCTATGAATATATTGGCGTTATTATTGGCGCTATTATTTGGCGCTATTATTGGCGCTATTATTTGGCGCTATTTTTTGGCGTTATTATTAATATTTGGTGCCAAAAAATATTTGGCGCTATTATATGGTGCTATTATTTGGCACTATTATTTTCCGCTATTATTTGGCGTAGTTATTTGGCGTTAATATTTGGCACAAATATTTGGCGCTATTTTTTGGCGCTATTATTTGGTGTAATTATTTGGCACTATTAATATATTGGCGCTATTATGAATAAAAGGCGCTATGAATATATTGACGCTATTATGAATAAAAGGCTCTATGAATATATTTGGCGTTATTTTTTGGCGCTATTATTTGGCGCAATTATTTGGTGCTATAAATATATTGGCGCTATTATGAATAAATGGCGCGATTAATATATTGGCGCTATAATTGGCGATATTATTGGCACTATTATGAATATACTGGTGCTATTATATATTTTTGCTATTATGAATATATTGGTGCTATTATTTGGTGTTATGAATATATTGGCGCTATTATTGGCGCTATTATTGGCGCTTTTATTGGCGCTATTTTTTGACACTATTTTTTTGGCGCTATTATGAAGATTTGGTGCCAAAAAACAATTGGCGCTATTATATGGCGCTATTATTTGGTGCTATTATTTGGCGCAGTTATTTGGTGCAGCTATTTGGCGCACTTATTTTGCTCTCTTATTTGGCACTATTATTAGGCGCAATTATTTGCCGCTATTAATATATTGACGCTATTATGAATATTTGGCGCTATTAATGAATGTTAAAATATTGGCACTATTTTTTGGCGGTATTATTTGTCGCAATTATTTGGCACCAAATAATATTTGGCGCTATTATTTGGCGCTATTATTAGTCGCAATTATCTGTCGCTATTAATATATTGACGCTATTATGAATATTTGGCGCTATTAATTAATGTTAAAATATTGGCGCTATTTTTTGACGCTATTATTTTGCGCTATTATTTGGATCTATTATTGGCGCTATTAAAATATTGGCGCTATTATTAATATTAAAATAACACTAAAAATATATTTGGCGCTATTGTATTGAATGTTAAAATAACACTGAAAATATATTGAATGTTAAAATATTGGTGCTATTATGAATATTTGGCACTATTGTTGAATGTTAAAATATTGGCGATATTATTTGGCACCAAATAATAGTGCCAAATAATGGCGCCAAATATTATTGGTGCTAAATATTAGCGCTATTGTTTGGGGCTTTTATTGGCGCTATAATTTGGCGCTATTATGAATATTTGGAGCCAAAAAATATTTGGTGCTACTATTAATATATGGCACCAAATATTTGGCGCTATTATGAATATTTGGCTCTATTATTTGCCACCATTATTTGCGCTATTATTTGGCGCTATTATGAATATTTGGCACCAAATATTTGGTGCTATTATTTGGCGAGATTATTTGGTGATATTATTTGGAGCTATTATATTTTGCACTATTATATCGCGCTATTATTTGGCGCTATTATATGGTTCTATTATGTCCCGCTATTATATGGCGCTAATATTTGACGCTATTATATGGCGCTATTATTTGGTCCTATTAAATGACGCTATGAATATATTGGCAATATTATTGGCGCTATTATTTTGCGCTATTATATTTAGCGCTACTATATTGCGATATTATTTAGCGCTTTTATATGGTGCTATTATATGGCGCTATTATTGGTGCTTTTATTGGCGCTATTATTGAATGTTTAAATATTGGCGCTATTATTTGGTGCAAAATAATAGCGCCAAATATTGGCGCGATTATTGGCGCCATAATTTGATTCTATTATTGGTGCTATTATTTGGCGCAATTATTTGACGAAATTATTTGGCACAATATATTGGCGCTATTTATATATTTTGCGTCAAAAAATATTTTGCGCTATTTATATATTTTGCATCAAAAAATATTTGGCGCTATTATATGGCACTATTATTTGGCGCTGTTATTAGGCGCAATTATTTTGTTCAATTATTTGGTGCAATTATTTGGCGCAATTATTTGGCACAATTATTTGGCGCTATTATTTGGCGCTATTCTAAGGCGCAATTATTTTGCGCTTTGAATATATTGGCACTATTATGAATAAATGGCGCTAGGAATATATTGGCGCTATTATTGGTACTATTATGAATATATTGGTTCTATTATTTGGGGCTATTATATATTGTCGCTATTATTTGGCACTATGAATATATTCGCGCTATTATTGGCGCTATTATTTGGCACTATTATTGGCGCTATTATATGACGCTATTTTTCGGCGCTATTTTTTGGCACTATTATGAATATTTGGTGCCAAAAAATATTTGGCGCAATTATTTGGTGTTATTATTAGGCTCAATTAAATGGTGCTATTAATATATTGGCACTATTATGAATATTTGGCACTATTAATTAATGTGAAAATATTGGGGATATTTTTTGGCGCTATTATTTGGCGCTATTATTTGGCCCGAAATAATATTTGGCGCTATTATTGGCGCTATTAAAATATAGGCTCTATTAAAATATTGGCCCTATTATGAATATAAAAATAACATTGAAAATATATTTGGTGCTATTATATTGAATGTTAAAATAACACTGAAAATATATTGAATGTTAAAATATTGGTGCTATTATGAATATTTGGCGCTATTAATGAATATTAAAATATTGGCGCTATTATTTGGTACCAAAAAATAGCGCCAAATATTAATGGTGCCAAATATTGGCGCCAAATATTGGGGCTATTATTGGCGCAATTATTTGGCGCTTTTGTTGGTGATATAATTTGGCGCTATTATTTGGCACTATTATGAATATTTGGTGGCAAAGAATATTTGAGACTACTATGAATATATGGCATCAAATATTTGCACTATTATGAATATTTGGCTCTATTATTTGGCGCAATTATTGGCGCTATTACTTGGCGCTATTATTTGGCGCTATTATGACTATTTGGTGCCAAATATTTGGTGCTATTATTTGGTGATATTATTTGGCGCTCTTATTTGACGCTATTATTTGACGCTATTATATTTGGCACTATTATATGGCGCTATTATTTGGCCCTATTAAATGGGGCTATGAATATATTGGCGCTATTATTGGCGCTATATATTGGTGCTATTATTTGGTGCTATTATATTTGGTGCTATTATTTGGCACTATTATATGGTGCTATTATATAACGCTATTATATGGCGCTTATATTTGACTCTATTTTATGGTGCTATTATTTGGCGCTATTAAATGGCGATATGAATATATTGTTGCTATTATTGGCGCTATATATTGGAGCTATTATTGGCACTATTGTTGGTGCTTTTATTGGCGCTTTTATTGGCGCTATTATTGAATGTTTAAATATTGGCGCTATTATTTGGCGCAAAATAATAGTGTCAAATATTGGCACCAAATATTGATGTGATTATTAGCCCCATAATTTGACACTATTATTGGTGCTATTATTTGGCGCTATTATTTTGGCGCTATTATTTCACACTATTATGAATATTTGGGGCCAAATATTATTTGGCACTATTATATGGCGCTATTATTAGGCCCAATTATTTAGCCCAATTATTTGATGCAATTATTTGGAAAAATTATTTGGAGCAATATATTGGCGCTATTTATATATTTTGCACCAAAACATATTTGGCGCTATTATATGGTGCTATTATTTGGCGTTGTTATTAGGCACAGTTATTTTGCGCAATTATTTGAGGCAATTATTTGGCGTAATTATTTGGCACAATTATATGGCGCAACTAATTGGCACTGTTATTTTGAATAAATGGCTCTATGAATATATTAGCACTATTATTGGCGCTATTATTGGCACTATTATGAATATAGTGGCGCTATTATTGGCACTATTATGAATATAGTGGCGCTATTATTTGGCGCTATTATATATTGGCGCTATTATGAATATATTGGCACTATTATTTGGCACTATGAATATACTGGCGCTATTATTGGCGCTATTATTTGGCGCTATTATTGGCGCTATTTGTTGGCAATATTATGAATATTTTGCGCCAAAAAATATTTGGCGCAAAAATATATAAATAGCGCCATATATTTAGCGCTATTATGAATATTTCGCTCTACTATTGAATGGTAATATATTGGCGCTATTATTTGGCGATATTATGAATATTTGTCATCAAAAAATATTTGGCGCTACTATGAATATATGGCGCCAAATATTTGGCACTATTATGAATATTTGGCTCTATTATTTGGCGCTACTGTTGGCGCTATAATTTGGCACTATTATTAATATTTGGCGCCAAATATTTGGTGCTATTATTTGGCGATATTATTTGGAGCTTTTATTTGGCGCTATTATATTTTCCCTATTATATGGCGCTATTATTTGGGGCTATTATATGGCGCTAATATTTGGAGCTATTATATGGCGCTAATATTTGGCACTATTATATGGCGCTATTATTTGGCCCTATTAAATGGCGCTATGAATATATTGGCACTATTATTGGCACTATATATTAGTCCTATTATTTGGTGCTATTATATTTGGCATTATTATATGGCGCTATGATTTGGCGCTATTATGTGGCGTTATTATATGGCGCTAATATTTGGCACTATTACATGGCGCTATTATTTGGCGCTATTAAATGGTGCTATGAATATATCAACACTATTATTGGTGCTATTATTGGTGCTTTTATTGACGCTATTATTGAATGTTTAAATATTGGTGCTATTATTTGGCGCAAAATAATAGCGCTAAATATTGGCGTGATTATTGGCGCCATAATTTGACACTATTATTGGTGCTATTATTTGGCGCTATTATTTGGCGTTATTATGTATATTTGGCGCCAAAAATTTTTGGCGCTGTTATATGGCGCTATTATTAGGCGCAATTATTTGAAGCAATTATTTGGCGCAATTATTTGGCTCAATTTTTTGGAACAATTTTTTGGCACTATTTATATATTTTGCGCCAAAAAATTTATGGCGCTATTATATGGCGCTATTATTTGGCCCTATTAAATGGCGCTATGAATATATTGGCGCTTTTATTGGCACTTTTATTGGCGCTATATATTGGTGCTATTATTTGGCGCTATTATATTTCGCGCTATTATATGGCGCTATTATTTGGCGCTATTATATGGCTCTATTATTGAGTTTGTTATTGGCACTTTTATTGGCGCTATTATGAATATTAAAAAAACACAGAAAATATATTTGGCGCTATTATATTGAATTTAAAAATAACACAAAAATATATTTAATATTAAAATATTGGCAGTATTATGAATATTTTGCGCTATTATTGAATGTTAATATATTGGCGCTATTATTTGGCACCAAATAATAGTGCCAAATATTGGCACCAAATATTGGTGCCAAATATTGGCACCAAATATTGGCGCTATTATTTGGCGATATTATGAATATTTTCCGCCAAAAAATATTTGGCAATATTATTTGGTGCTATTATTTGGTGGTATTATATTTTGCACTATTATATGGCGCTATTATTTTGCGCTATTATATGGCGCTAATATTTGGCGCTAATATTTCGCGCAAATATTTGGCGCTATTATATGGCGCTATTATTTGTCCATATTAAATGGCGCTATAAATATATTGGCGCTATTATATGGCGCTGTTATATTTGGCATTATGATTTGGGGCTATTATATGGCGCTATTATATGGTGCTAAAATTTGGCGCTATTATATTGCGCTATTATTTGGCGCTATTATATGGCGCTATTATTTGGCCCTATTAAATGGCGCTATGAATATATTGGCGCTATTATTAGAGCTATATATTGGTGCTATTATTTGGCGCTATTATATTTGGCGTTATTATATGGCGCTATGATTTGGTGCTATTATATGGCGCTATAATATGGCGATATTATATGGCGCCAATATTTGGTTCTATTATATGTCGATATTATTTGGCTCTATTATGTGGCGATATTATTTGGCGCTATTATCCGGGGCTATTATGTGGCGCTATTATATTTAGCGCTATTATGTGGCGCTATTATTTGGTGCTATTATCTGGCGCTCTAATATAGCGTTATTATATGACGCTAATATTTGGCGCTAATATTTGGCGCTATTATATGGCGCTATTATTTGGCCCTATTAAATGGTGCTATGAATATATTGGCGATATTATTGGCGCTATTGTTGGTGCTATTATTGGCGCTTTTATTGGCGCTATTATTGAATGTTTAAATATTGGCGCTATTATTTGGCTCAAAATAATAGCGCTAAAAATTTGCGTGATTATTGGTGCCATAATTTGACGTTATTATTGGTGCTATTATTTGGCGCTCTTATTTGGTGCTATTATTTGGCGCTATTATAAATATTTGGCGCCAAAAAATATTTGGCGCTATTATATGACGCTATTATTAGGCACAATTATTTGGCGCAATTATTTGGCGCAATTATTTGGCGCAATTATTTGGCACAATATTTTGGCGCTATTTATATATTTAGCGCCAAAAAATATTTGGCGCTATTATATGGCTCTATTATTTGGTGAAATTATTTGGCGCGATTATTAGGCACAATTATTTTGCGCTATAAATACATTGGTGCTATTATGAATAAATGGCGCTATGAATATATTGGCGCTATTATTGGCGCAATTATTGGCACTATTATGAATATATTGGTGCTATTATTTGGCGCTATTATATATTGGTGCTATTATAAATATATTGGCGCTATTATTTGGCGCTATTATATGGCGCTATTATTTGGCGCAGTTATTTGGCGCAAATTTTTGGCGCACTTATTTGGCGCTATTATTTGGCGCAATTATTAGGCGTAATTATTTGCCTCTATTAATATATTGGCACTATTATAAATATTTTGTGCTATTAATTACTGGGAAAATATTGGGGCTATTATTTGGCGCCATTATTTGGCGCCAAATAATATTTGGCGCTATTAAAATATCAGCACTATTAAAATATTGGCGCTATTATGAATATTAAAATGACACTGAAAATATATTTGGCGCTATTATATGGAATGTTAAAATAACACTGAAAATATATTGAATGTCAAAATATTGGCGCTATTATGAATATTTTGCGCCATTATTTAATGTTAAAATATTGGCGCTTTTATTTCGCCCCAAATAATAGCGCCAAATATTGGTGCTATTATTGACGCTATTATTTGGCGCTTTTATTGGCGATATAATTTGGTGCTATTATTTGACACAATTATGAATATTTGGTGCCAAATAATATTTGACGCTATTATGAATATGTGGCGCCAAATATTTGACCCTATTATGAATATTTGGCTCTATTATTTGGCACTATTATTGGTGCTATTATTTGGCGCTATTATTGGGCACTATTATGAATATTTGGTAGCAAATATTTAGTGCTATTATTTGGGGATATTATTTGGCACTATTATTTGGCGCTATTATATTTTGTGCTATTATATGGTGCTATTATTTGGCGCTATTATATGGAACTAATATTTGGCGCTATTATATGGCCCTAGTATTTGGTGCTATTATATGGCCCTATTATATGGCGCAATTATTTGGTGCTATTATGAATATTTGGCACCAAAAAATAGTTGGCGCTACTATGAATATATGGCGCCAAATATTTGGTGCTATTATGAAAATTTGGCTCTATTATTTGGCGCTATTATTTGGCACCAAATATTGGCATGATTATTGGTGCCATAATTTGACGCTATTATTGGCGCTATTATTTGGCGCTATTATTTGGCGCTATTATTTGGTGCTATTATGAATATTTGGCGCCAAAAAATATTTGGCTCTATTATATGGCGCTATAATTTGGCACAATTATTTGGCGCAATTATTTGGCGCAATATATTGACGCTATATATTGGCGCGATTATTTGGCGCAATTATTTGGCGAAATTATTTGGTGCAATATATTGGCGCTATTTATATATTTTTCACCAAAAAATATTTGGCGCTATTTTATGGGGATATTATTTGGCGCTGTTATTAGGCGCAATTATTTTGCGCAATTATTTGGCGCAATTATTTGGCGCAATTATTTGGCGCAATTATTTGGCGCAATTATTGGGTGCTATTATTAGGCACAATTATTTTGCGCTATAAATATATAGGCGCTGTTATGAATAAATGGCGCTATGAATATATTGGCACTATTATTGGCACTATTATGAATATATTGGCATAATTATTTGGCGCTATTATATATTGGGGCTATTATTTGGCACTATGAATATATTGGCCCTATTATTGGCGCTATTTTTCGACGCTATTTTTTGGCGCTATTATTGGCGCTATTTTTTTGCGCTATTTTTTGGTGCTATTTTTTGGCGCTATTTTTTGGCGCTGTTATGAATATTTGGTGCCAAAAAATATTTGGTGCTATTGTTTGGCGGAATTATTTGGTGCTATTATTTGGCGCTAATATTAGGCACACTTATTTGGCGCTATTAATATATTAGCGCTATTATGAATATTTGGCGTTATTAATGAATGTTAAAATATTGGTATTATTATTTGGCGTAATTATTTGGCGCTATTATTAGGCACAATTATTTGGCGCTATAAATATATTAGCGCTATTATGAATAAATGGCACTATTAATATATTGGCACTATTATTGGCACTCTTATTGGCACTATTATTGGAACTAGTATGAATATACTGGCGCTATTATTTGGCGCTATAATATATTGTCACTATTATGAATATATTGGTGCTATTATTTGGCGCTATGAATATATTGGTGCTATTATTGGCGCTATTGTTAGGCGCTATTATTGAACCTATTATATGGCGCTATTTTTTGGCGCTATTATGAATATTTGGCGCCAAAAAATATTTTGCGCTATTATATGGTGATATTATTTGGCGCTATTATTTGGCACAGTTATTTATTGCAGTTATTTGGCGCAATTATTTGGCGCTATTATTTGGTGCTATTATTAGGCGCAATTATCTGTCGCTATTAATATATTGGCACTATTATGAATATTTGGCGCTATTAATGAATGTTAAAATATTGGCGCTATTTTTTGGAACTATTTTTTTGCGCTATTATTTGGCACTATTATTTGGCACCAAATAATATTTGGCGCTATTATTTGGCCCTATTATTGGTGATATTAAAATATTGGCGTTATTATAAATATTAAAATAACACTGAAAATATATTTAGCGCTATTATATTGAATGTTAAAATAACATTGAAAATAAATTGAATGTTAAAATATTGGCACTATTATGAATATTTGGCACTATTATTGAATATTTAAGTATTGGCGCTATTATTTGGTGCCAAATAATAGCGCCAAATATTATTGGTGCCAAATATTGGTGCTATTATTGGCACTATTATTTGGCGCTTTTATTGGTGCTATAATTTGACACTATTATTTGGCGCTATTAAGAATATTTGGAGAAAAAAAATATTTGGCCATACTATGAATATTTGGCGCAATTATGAATATTTGACTCTATTATTTGGCGCAATTATTGGCAGTATTATTTTGCGCTATTATGAATATTTGGCGCCAAATATTTGGTGCTATTACTTGGTGATATTATTTGGCGCTATTATTTGGCGCTATTATTTGGCTCTATTATATTTGGCGCTATTATATGGCGCTATTATTTGGCTCTATTATATGGCGCTATTATATGGCCCTAATATTTGGCGCTATTATATGGCGCTATTATTTGGCCCTATTAAATGGCGCTATGAATATATTGGCGCTATTATTTGCGCTATATATTTGCACGATTATTTGGCGCTATTATATTTGGAGTTATTATATGGCACTATTATTTGGCGCTATTATATGGCACTATGAATATATTGGCGCTATTATATGGCCCTAATATTTAGCGCTATTATATGACGCTATTATTTGGCGCTATTATGTGGCGCTATGTATATATTGGCGCTATTATTGGCGCTATTTTTGAATTTTTAAATATTGGCGCTATTATTTGGCCCAAAATAATAGCGCCAAATATTGGCGCAATTATTGATGCCATAATTTGATCCTATTATTGGTGCTATTATTTGGCGCAATTATTTGACGAAATTATTTGGCGCAATATACCGGCGCTATTTATATATTTTGTGCCAAAAAATATTTGGCTGTATTATATGGCGCTATTATTTGGCGCTGTTATTAGGTGCAATTATTTTTCGCAATTATTTGGCGCAATTATTTGGCACAATTATTTGGCGCTTTTATTTGGTGCTATTATTTGGCGCTATTATTAGGCGCAATTATTTTGCGCTATAAGTATATTGGCGCTATTATGAATAAATGGTGTTATGAATATATTGGCGCTATTATTGGTATTATTATGAATATTTTGGCGCTATTATTTGGCGCTATTATATATTGGCGCAATGAATATATTGGCGCTATTATTTGCGCTATTATTTGGCGCTATTATCAGAGCTATTATTTTGCGCTATTTTTTGGCACTATTTTTTGGTGCTATTATGAATATTTGGCGCCAAAAAATATTTGGCGCAGTTATTTGGTGGTATTATTTGGCGCTATTATTTGGCACAGTTATTTGGCGCAAATATTTGGCGCATTTATTTGGCGATATTATTTGGAGCTATTATTAGCCGCAATTATTTGGCGCTATTAATATATTGGTGATATTATGAATATTTGGCACTATTAATGAATGTTAAAATATTGACGCCTTTATTTGACGCAATTATTTGGCGCAATTATTTGGCGCTATTATTCGGCGTTATTATTAGGTGCAATTATTTGGCGCTATAAATATATTGGCGCTATTATTGGCACTATTATGAATATACTGACCCTATTATTGGCGCTATTATATGTCGCTATTGTCACGACCCGTCCTCGGGGCCTGTGCCGTGACTACCCCAAGCCCGCCTTCCATAGGCCAGGGGCTGGCGACTAGCACCAAGGCGTAAATCCCAGCAAAAAGGGAAGGCATTGCCTTTAAAAAGTAAACAAGCACCACAGAGTAAGCAAGCGGAAAAGTAAACACTAAGTAAAAACTGTACAAGCTATGCTGAAAGTAAAAGGGGCCGAAAATACAAGCCCAACTGTAAAGTACAACTGAAAGGAAAAAAACAGCAACGGAAAGGAAAAACTGCAGCGTCGAGCCGTCCTCTGGAAGTCCCACCTGAAGGGTGGGTACAGATAGCTTCAATGCTCCTCGGGTCCCGCCATCTGCTCCGAGCACGTCTCGCCCAGTGGTCCACCTCCAGGTACTGACTCGTCGTGTAGTCCACCTCCGGGTACTGACTCGTCGTCTAGTCCACCTTCGGGTACCGTCCAGTCCTCGAACACTCGGCCTCCATCAGCACTGCCTATCGTCTGCAACCAACACAACGAGGTGCGGGCATAGCCCGTGCAGGGGTGAGTATAACGATACTCAGTAGGGACCCCGAGACCCTCATGGTCTCTCTAAAACCAACAAGGATAACCACAAAGAAGATCTCAACAGATAACCTCTACTTAGATATATGCCCATACATATACCTAAGTTATCAAGTAACTCATCTCAATCATGAGGCAAACACAAGGTCAAAAGTCTCAGCTCAAACCAGGATTTTCATCATCGAAACCATAACTGCTGAAGAGCTCCGTCTCTGGAGTGTACAGTGGTCCTGTCACAACTCCGAGGTACTGCCCACTAACTTAAGACGGCTGTAGTACTCCACCTATCGAGTAATGCTGGCCAGCCGCTACAACCAAGCGCTCCCATGTGACGCTACAACCAAGCGCACCTCTGTCATGGGTCTGCCGCTACAACCAAGCGCTCCCATGTGCCGCTACAACCAAGCGCACCTATGTCGTGGGTCTGCCGCTACAACCAAGCGCTCCCATGTGCCGCTACAACCAAGCGCACCTCTGTCGTGGGTCTGCCGCTACAACCAAGCGCTCCCATGTGCCGCTCCAACCAAGCGCACCACTGTCGTGGGTCTGCCGCTACAACCAAGCGCTCCCATGTGCCGCTACAACCAAGCGCACAACTGTCGTGGGTCTACAGCTACAACCAAGCGCTCCCATGTGCCGCTACAACCAAGCGCACCTCTGTCGTGGGTCTGCCGCTACAACCAAGCGCTCCCATGTGCCGCTACAACCAAGCGCACCTCTGTCACACACCGAGTCGTTCGATCAGCAGTCGTCGGGTCTCAGTCAGCTACACGGTCTCCGTGCTCCGCCCCCTCGTCTCCGGGAGGGTCCGCTCCACGAGCTACTGGTCGATACTCCAAGTACCACAAAGTCCCGCAAGGAAGTATCTCGAAGGATCACCTCGTCATAGGGGTCTCAACGCAACAGACGACGCGTCAATCGGACGCCCGGTCTGTGAGTTATTAGCCTTTTCGTCCCAGGGGCCCGGTTGGTTTCGTGAGCGAACCAATCCGGCCGTAACTCAACTATACCCTGAACACTCACAGGGTATACTCATAGGGACCGTTTTTCAACGTGATCACCAATGCCGCTGACGGTTCGTCAAACGGACGTCTGGTCTGAAAGATACCAGCTTTTCCATTCCAGGGGCCCGGTTGGATTTCAGTGCGATCCAACCCGGCCACTATCCATCTGCATCCAAAACTCGGGCGGAGGATGCCAAAATTTCCGTCTCATCAAGAGGAACTCAACGCAATAGACGGCGCGTCAATCAGACGCCCGGTCTGAGAGTTATTGGCTTTTCCGTCTCACACCCACCCTGGGAAACTTCCCAGGAGGTCACCCATCCTGATCACTGCTCTAGGCCAAGCACGCTTAACTACGTAGGCTCCCGAAAAGGAAGGTTCACCTTGAGTATAGTATACCGAAACGACCGTCTCGATCCAAGGATCGCGTTTCCACTGACGGCGCGTCGTTCGGAGGCCTGTAGCTCAAGTTACGGGCGTTTGAACAAAAACCGTCCGAAGACGGGGGTCCGGGCCCGGGCCGACCCGGCCCGACCCCCCCCCCTGGGTCGGCCGAACCGGGTCGACCCGACCCAGGTCCGACCCAGTTGACCCGGCCCGGCGTGCGGGCCGCGCGGGTCGTCAGCGGACGCGGCGCATTGCCGCGTCCCGACCAGAAGAACCGGACCCGCGGACCGCGGGTCCGCTGGCCGCCACCGCGGCTCAGCCGCGGCGGCCTGTCCGGCGGCGCGCCAGGGCGCCGCCGCCTTTGGCCGCCCGCGCCGCCGCCGCCTTCCGCGGGCCGCCGGAGTCGTTCCGGTGGCCCGTTTTCCTTCCCGTCTGCGCCGATGTTCCTCCCGGGTTCCGTTCTTCACTGCGGGATCACCCAACATCCGTTGCGGCACGTTCCGTCGTCGCCTGTCAATTCCGCACAAAAAGAAGAACGGCGGAGGGTCGTCGGGCCGTGTTCGTTGGCCCGCACCCTCCGCGTTAGAGATAAACAACGGGAGAAATTGTTCAACACATGAACCGACAATTTTAATAAAATAAAATTGATCATTTGAAACAGGCTCTTTAATTTTTAAAGAACGTTCATGGGAATATAAAGAGGGGTATTCCAAAATTATAAAATCCCTACCTCGTCGATTGTCGCGCGCAGACGTTCTTCGTGGAAAAGCTCGTCGCGGAAGAGAGGGATCGTCGCGTCGTCGCGGGGAGGCGTCGCGTCGTCGCGTAATCCGGTGTTGAGTCATCGAACTCAAGAAGCCGATCGAAGATCCGTCGCGGAGGAAGAGATGTCGCAGAAGAACGTTGTCGGCTATGCGGATCAAGGCGTCGCGTCGTCGATTTCCGGGTTCGGCGTTCTTCGCGTTCTTCACGTTCTTCGCGTTCTTCGCGAGGGAGAAGAAGAAACAAGGATCCTCTCCAATCTTCTCAAAAGATTTTGGGTTGGTCTTATTTTATTAATATGCCAACACACGAAAACAGGTTAAGAAACGATTGAATTAATTCGTTGAATTAATTCAACGAAAGAAATAGGCCATTTAATTCACGAAAGAAACAGCCCATTTAATTCACGAAAGAAACAGCCCATTTAATTCACGAAAGAAACAGCCCAATTAAATGGTCTGTTAAGAATTTAGAAAACGCGTCTGTTGACTTTCATTAAGACGGGTTTTCACGGGTGCGTTTCTTAGCGGAAAGAAACGGCGGGGCTCGTGCGGGCCCCACCTCACAAATATCCTACCAAGGGGGTAGGATATTTCTGGATAGCATCCTATCCAGTTCAACTCAGTTCAAGCCGCCTTTAAGTGGCTTCAATTGGCTTCCAAGCGGCTTAAGTGAAATAAAATAAAGTTGTCGCAAAATTATTTTATTTCTTAACTTTAAGCCCGAAAATTAAAAACCACACCCGAGAAAACGCAACTCCGGAAGAGGCGTTTCTAAGCGAATACCGGCGCTGCGATTTCATCGGTGCCCTCAGAATTCGATTCCGGGCACCGGTTCAAAAGTTAGAAAAACCCGCTCGTCCGTTCACTGAACGTACCAGAGCCAAACTTCGGAAAATGATTCCGGGCACACCGGGCCTCGGAATCCGGCGCCGTCAGAAACTGCGTTCTTGTAAAATTCCAAAGAAAATAAAGAAAAAAAATTTCCTTGAAATTTGGGGGTCTTTACATTACTCCCACCACAGGGCTTTACGTCCCCGTAAAGCTTCAACACAAACTAGGGATACAAAGGCGGTACTGAGCACGCATCTGAGCCTTCCGCTCCCATGTGCTCACCTGGACCTTCTCTGTCGTGGCCCAGACCACCTCTAGTCCCACTAGAGCTGCCACGATTTCTTCCTTGCCGATAAGAGAAATCTGGTCTCATCCCCTGGATGAACCACGTTCTTCGCCTAATACGGTCAATCCCGACATGGATGATACTAATCCATACCAAGGATGACGTCGTAAGGCCTCGACGCTACTACCAAGAGATCCAACCGTTACTCTCGCCTCCAAGGGTTGAGTCACACTGTCGGCTTCAGTGTGTGATAACTGGGTCTCCTCCAGTAGATGTCTCACGGGTGAGGGTCAAGTCAATAGTCTAAACCGGAACCTCTTAGTAACAACACAAGAGAGGACAGGAAAGTAAAATGCCACAATAAAAGGTGTCTTTTATTACTGCAGCTCAAGTACAAAGACACAAAGCATCTATAAACACACATCAACAAAACTAGAAGCAACGTGAACAAAAGTCTCCAGGTCTGGAGCTAGTCCCGCTCCTGTCCATCTGCTCCCGGAGCTCCATGATCGTAGGCCTCAGATGCCTGAAGCTGAGCTCTCCCATGTCCTCCTATCCCCTGCGGTCGGGGTGGACCGCCTGGTGGTGGTGGTGGAAACACCCCGAAGCGTCGTCCACCTCCTGCTGCACGACCAACTCCCCTGTCATGGCCGCCTGCTCCTTGCGGCCCGCCCTGATCGAACCTCTGCCTCTGCCTGGGGGGTCCTTCGTTAATCTTCTGGTCATCCGTATGGCGGGTCGGACAGTCACGAGCCATGTGACCAACCCCGCCGCAGGAGTAACACTGCCCTCTCATGGCAAGTCGTTGCCCACCCCGAGTGCCTCGCGAAAACGATCCAGAGTCATGCTGGCGACCACCTGTAGGTCCAGTCCTCTTGGACCCCTGCGTCATCCGTCTACTGCCCGCTGCAGAAGACTCTGCCGCATGCCGGTAAGTGGTGGGTCCTGCTGCTGGAGACTGATCAGCAAGGAAACTCTCCACTAAGAGGGCTCGCTCTAACACCCCTGCCTGAGTCGAAATGTTGAGGGAGATCATCGAAGCCCTGATCTCATGCCTCAGTCCCTGCTCGAAGGTCCGGGCCTAGAAGAACGGGTCTCGTACCATATCTGTGGAGTAACGCGAGAGATCAGTAAATCTCGCCGAGTACTGGGCCACTGACATGCTGCCCTGCCGCAGCTGTAGTAGCTCCTGGATGCGCACCGCTCGGAGGGTGGCTGGGACGAACTCAGAGTGGAAGATGCTCTCAAAGTCCGTCCAGAGGAGAGACGCCTCGTCGTGCACCTGGAGCATCAAGCTCCACCATCTGCCTGCTGCCGCGTGCAGGAGACTCGCTGCGAGGATCACCATGAGGTCTGCTGGTGTCCTCACTAATCTGAAAACCTGAACAACTGCCTCCAGCCAGTCCTCGGCGGCCTGAGGGTCCGTCTCCCCACGGAACCTGGGCGGTCGCTGGCGCTGGAACTCATGCAGTGCACTAAGGCGACGTGCATCGCCAGCGGCTGGGGCTGGTAGCATCGGTGCCTCGGCGGGTATAGGTACCGCCGGTGCCTCAGCTGTCAAAGGGCCATGTACCGAGTCCTCGACGCTCGGTGGGCTGTCATCACGCTCCACTCTCGGAATCCTAGCTGGCTGTCATCGTGGGGCCATCCTGAAAAGGGAACAAGTGCGCCACGGTCAGGACAGTATACCTGGTGAGCTGACAGAAGTAATCACAAGGAAAACTTGAAACACACATGCAATCAATGTTTTCGTGCATTAAGTTGGAAATCAGAAGTCAGGGTCCTGGTGTACGGATACGTCGGCCGCCGCACCAACACTGGACTCCCTGGACTGATAACCACACCCAATACGCTAAACACTATTGCTTCACATAGAAGAAAGATCAGAGTCCCCGGTAGAACCGACCACCTCTGATACCAATTTGTCACGACCCGTCCTCGGGGCCCGTGCCGTGACTACCCCAAGCCCGCCTTCCATAGGCCAGGGGTTGGCGACTAGCACCAAGGCGTAAATCCCAGCAAAAAGGGAAGGCATTGCCTTTAAAAAGTAAACAAGCACCACAGAGTAAGCAAGCGGAAAAGTAAACACTAAGTAAAAACTGCACAAGCTGTGCTGAAAGTAAAAGGGGCGGAAAATACAAGCCCAACTGTAAAGTACAACTGAAAGGAAAAAAATAGCAACTGAAAGGAAAAACTGCAGCGTCGAGCCGTCCTCTGGAAGTCCCACCTGAAGGGTGGGTACAGATAGCTCCAATGCTCCTCGGGTCCCGCCGTCCGCTCCGAGCACGTCTCGCCCAGTGGTCCACCTCCAGGTACTGACTCGTCGTGTAGTCCACCTCCGGGTACTGACTCGTCATCTAGTCCACCTTCAGGTACCGTCCAGTCCTCGAACACTCGGCCTCCATCAGCACTGCCTATCGTCTGCAACCAATACAACGAGGTGCGGGCATAGCCCGTGCAGGGGTGAGTATAACGATACTCAGTAGGGACCCCGAGACCCTCATGGTCTCTCTATAACCAACAAGGATAACCACAAAGAAGATCTAAACAGATAACCTCTACTTAGATATATGCCCATACATATACCTAAGTTATCAAGTAACCCATCTCAATCATGAGGCAAACACAAGGTCAAAAGTCTCAGCTCAAACCAGGATTTTCATCATCGAAACCATAACTGCTGAAGAGCTTCGTCTCTGGAGTGTACAGTGGTCCTGTCACAACTCCGAGGAACTGCCCACTAACTTAAGACTGCTGTAGTACTCCACCTATCGAGTAATGCGGGCCAGCTGCTACAACCAAGCGCTCCCATGTGACGCTACAACCAAGCGCACCTCTGTCATGGGTCTGCCGCTACAACCAAGCGCTCACATGTGCCGCTACAACCAAGCGCACCTCTGTCGTGGGTCTGCCGCTACAACCAAGCGCTCCCATGTGCCGCTACAACCAAGCGCACCTCTGTCGTGGGTCTGCCGCTACAACCAAGCGCTCCCATGTGCCGCTACAACCAAGCGCACCACTGTCGTGGGTCTGCCGCTACAACCAAGCGCTCCCATGTGCCGCTACAACCAAGCGCACAACTGTCGTGGGTCTGCCGCTACAACCAAGCGCTCCCATGTGCCGCTACAACCAAGCGCACCTCTGTCGTGGGTCTGCCGCTACAACCAAGCGCTCCCATGTGCCGCTACAACCAAGCGCACCTCTGTCACACACCGAGTCGTTCGATCAGCAGTCATCGGGTCTCAGTCAGCTACACGGTCTCCGTGCTCCGCCCGCTCGTCTCCGGGAGGGTCCGCTCCACGAGCTACTGGTCGATACTCCAAGTATCACAAAGTCCCGCAAGGAAGTATCTCGAAGGATCACCTCGTCATAGGGGTCTCAACGCAACAGACGACGCGTCAATCGGACGCCCGGTCTGTGAGTTATTAGCCTTTTCGTCCCAGGGGCCCGGTTGGTTTCGTGAGCGAACCAATCCGGCCGTAACTCAAATATACCCCGAACACTCACAGGGTATACTCATAGGGACCGTTTTTCAACGTGATCACCAATGTCGCTGACGGTTCGTCAAACGGAAGTCTGGTCTGAAAGATATCAGCTTTTCCATTCCAGGGGCCCGGTTGGATTTCAGTGCGATCCAACCCGGCCACTATCCATCTGCATCCAAAACTTGGGCGGAGGATGCCAAAAGTTCCGTCTCATCAAGAGGAACTCAACGCAATAGACGGCGCGTCAATCAGACGCCCGGTCTGAGAGTTATTGGCTTTTCCGTCTCACACCCACCCTGGGAAACTTCCCAGGAGGTCACCCATCCTGATCACTGCTCTAGGCCAAGCACGCTTAACTAAGGAGTTTTAACTACGTAGGCTCCCGAAAAGGAAGGTGCACCTTGTGTATAGTATACCGAAACGACCGTCTCGATCCAAGGATCGCGTTGCCACTGACGGCGCGTCGTTCGGAGGCCTGTAGCTCAAGTTACGGGCGTTTGAACGAAAACCGTCCGAAGACGGGGGTCCGGGCCCGGGCCGACCCCCCCTGGGTCGGCCCGAACCGGGTCGACCCGACCCGGGTCCGACCCGGTTGACCCGGCCCGGGTCCGACCCGGTTGACCCGGCCCGGCCCGGCCCGCCCGGCTCGGCCGGCTCGGCTCGGCCGAGGGGCGCGGGTGGAAGCCGCGGGCGCAGCCCGCGGTCGAGGGAGCCGCGGCCCGCATGCGGGCCGCGCGGGTCGTCAGCGGACGCGACGCATTGCCGCGTCCCGACCGGAAGAACCGGACCCGCGGACCGCGGGTCCGCTGGCCGCCACCGCAGCTCAGCCGCGGCGGCCTGTCCGGCGGCGCGCCGGGGCGCCGCCGCCTCCGGCCGCCCGCGCCGCCGCCGCCTTCCGCGGGCCGCCGGAGTCGCTCCGGTGGCCCGTTTTCCTTCCCGTCTGCGCCGATGTTCCTCCCGGGTTCCGTTCTTCACTGCGGGATCACCCAACATCCGTTGCGGCACGTTCCGTCGTCGCCTATCAATTCAGCACAAAAAGAAGAACGGCGGAGGGTCGTCGGGCCGTGTTCGCTGGCCCGCACCCTCCGCGTTAGAGATAAACAACGGGAGAAATTGTTCAACACATGAACCGACAATTTTAATAAAATAAAATTGATCATTTGAAACCGGCTCTTTAATTTTTAAAGAACGTTCACGGGAATATAAAGAGGGGTATTCCAAAATTAAAAAATCCCTACCTCCTCGATCGTCGCGCGCGGGCGTTCTTCGTGGAAAAGCTCGTCGCGGAAGAGAGGGATCGTCGCGTCGTCGCGGGGAGGCGTCGCGTCGTCGCGGAATCCGGTGTTGAGTCATCGAACTCAAGAAGCCGATCGAAGATCCGTCGCGGAGGAAGAGATGTCGTAGAAGAACGTTGTCGGCTATGCGGATCAAGGCGTCGCGTCGTCGATTTCCGGGTTCGGCGTTCTTCGCGTTCTTCGCGTTCTTCACGAGGGAGAAGAAGAAACAAGGATCCTCTCCAATCTTCTCAAAAGATTTTGTGTTGGTCTTATTTTATTAATATGCCAACACACGAAAACAGGTTAAGAAACGATTGAATTAATTCGTTGAATTAATTCAATGAAAGAAACTGGCCATTTAATTCACGAAAGAAACAGCCCATTTAATTCACGAAAGAAACAACCCAATTAAATGGTCTGTTAAGAATTTAGAAAACACGTCAGTTGACTTTCATTAAGACGGGTTTTCACGGGTGCGTTTCTTAGCGGAAAGAAACGGCGGGGCTCCTGCGGGCCCCACCTCACAAATTTCCTACCAAGGGGGTAGGATATTTCTGGATAGCATCCTATCCAGTTCAACTCAGTTCAAGCCGCCTTTAAGTGGCTTCAAATGGCTTCCAAGCGGTTTAAGTGAAATAAAATAAAGTTGTCGCAAAATTATTTTATTTCTTAACTTTAAGCCCGAAAATTAAAAACCACACCCGAGCAAACGCAACTCCGGAAGAGGCGTTTCTAAGCGAATACCGGCGCTGCGATTTCATTGGTGCCCTCAGAATTCGATTCCGGGCACCGGTTCAAAAGTTAGAAAAACCCGCTTGTCCGTTCACTGAACGTACCCGAGCCAAACTTCGGATAATGATTCCGGGCACACCGGGCCTCGGAATCAGGCGCCGTCAGAAACTGCGTTCTTGTAAAATTCCAAAGAAAATCAAGAAAAAAAATTTCCTTGAAATTTACGGGTCTTTACAGCTATTTTTTGGCGCAATTATTTGGTGCTATTATGAATATTTGGCGCCAAAAAATATTTGGCGCTATTATTTGGCGCAGTTATTTGGAGCAAATATTTGGCGTGTTTATTTAGCGCTATTATTAGGCGTAATTATTTGCCGCTATTAATATATTGGCGCAATTATGAATATTTGGTGCTGTTAATGAATGTTAAAATATTGGCGCTATTATTTGGTGCTATTATTTGGTGCCAAATAATATTTGGAGCTATTATTTGGCGCTATTATTGGCGCTATTAAAATATTGGCGCTATTAAAATATTGGAGCTAATATGAATATTAAAATAACAGTGAAAATGTACATGGAGCTATTATATTGAATGTTAAAATAACACTGAAAATATATTGAATGTTAAAAAATTGGCACTATTATGAATATTTGGTGCTATTAAATAATAGCACCAAATTTGGCGCCAAATATTAATGGTGCCAAATATTGGCGCAAAATCTTGGTGCTATTATTGGCGCTATTATTTGGCGCTTTTATTAGCGCTATTATTTGGTGCTATTATGAATATTTGGCTCTATTTTTTGGTGCCATTATTGGCGCTATTATGAATATTTGGCACCAAATATTTGGGGCTATTATTGGGCGAAATTATTTGGCGCTATAATTTGACACTATTATTTGGCGCTATTATATTTGAGGCTATTATATGGCGCTAATATTTGGAACTATTATATGGCACTATTATTTGGCCCTATTAAATGGCGCTATGAATATATTGGTGCTATATATCAGTGCTATTATTTGGCGCTATTATATTTGGTGGTATTATATGGCGCTATTATTTGGCACGATTATATGGCGCCATTATATGGCACTATTATATGGCGCTAATATTTGGCGCTATTATATTGCGATATTATTTGGCCCTATTAAATGGTGCTATGAATATATTGGTGCTATTATTGGCGCTATATATTGGCACTATTATTGGCGCTATTATTGGTGCTGTTGTTGGTGCTTTTATTGGTGCTATTATTGAATGTTTATATATTGGCGCTATTATTTGGCGCTATTGTGAACATTTGGCGCCAAAAAATATTTAGGGCTATTATACGGCGCTATTATTTTGCGATATTATTAGGCGCAATTATTTGGCGCTTCTATTTGGCGCAATATATTGGTGCTATTTATATATTTTGCGCCAAAAAATATTTGGCGCTATTATATGGCGCTATTATTTGGTGCTTTTATTAGGCGCAATTA
The DNA here is from genome assembly GCA_963277665.1 of Viscum album. Classification (NCBI taxonomy): domain Eukaryota; kingdom Viridiplantae; phylum Streptophyta; class Magnoliopsida; order Santalales; family Viscaceae; genus Viscum; species Viscum album. The sequence goes on along the minus strand of OY728127.1, from coordinate 907,691,652 downwards.
TTTTGCGCTATAAATATATTGGTGCTATTATGAATAAATGGTGCTAAGAATATATTAGCGCAATTATGGGCGCTATTATTGGTACTATTATGAATATAGTGGCGCTATTATATATTAGCGCTACTATGAATATATTGGCGCTATTATTTGACGCTATGAATATATTGGCGCTATTATTGGCACTATTATTTGGCGCTATTATTGGTGCTATTATGAATATTTGGTGCAAAAAAATATTTGGCGCTATTATATGGCGCTATTATTTGACGCTATTATTTGGCGTAGTTATTTGGCGTAAATATTTGACGTAGTTATTTGGCGCTATTATTTGGTGCTATTTTTAGGCGCAATTATTTGCCGCTATTAATATATTGGCGCTATTATAAATATTTTGTGCTATTAATTAATGTTAAAATATTGGCGCTATTTTTTGGCGATATTATTTGGCACTATTATCTGGCGCCAAATAATATTTGGCGCTATTATTTGGCGCTATTATATGGCGCTATTATTTTGCACTATTATATGACTCTATTATTTTGCGCTATTATATGGCGCTAATATTTGGTGCTAATATTTGGCGCTAATATTTGGCGCTATTATATGGCGTTATTATTTGGCCCTATTAAATGGCGCTATAAATATATTGGCACTATTATTGGCGCTATATATTGGTGCTATTATTTGGCGCTATTATATTTGGCGCTATGATTTGGCGCTATTATATGGCGCTATTATATGGTGCAAAAATTTGGCACTATTATATGGTGCTATTATTTGGCGCTATTATACGGCGCTATTATTTGGCTCTATTAAATGCCGCTATGAATATATTGGTGCTATTATTGGTGCAATATATTGGTGCTATTATTTGGCGCTATTATATTTGACGTTATTATATGGTGCTATGATTTGGTGCTATTATATGGCGCTATAATATGGTGCTATTATATGGCGCCAATATTTGGCGCTATTATATGACGATATTATTTGGCATTATTATTTAGTGATATTATTTGGCGCTATTATCTGGGGCTATTATTTGGCGCTATTACTGAATGTTAAAATATGGCGCTATTATTTGGTGCCAAATAATAGCGCCAAATATTGGCTCCAAATATTAGCGCCAAATATTATTGGCACCATTATTGGCGCTATTATTTGGCGCTTTTATTGGTGCTATAATTTGGCGCTATTTTTTGGCGCTATAATGAATATTTGGCGCCAAAAAAAATTTGGCGCTACTATGAATATATGGCGCCAAATATTTGGCGCTATTAAGAATATTTGGCTCTATTATTTGGCGTCATTATTGGCGCTATTATTTGGCACAATTATTTGGGGCTATTATTTGGCTCTTTTATTTGGTGCTATTTTATAGCGCTATTATATGGCGCTATTATATTGCACTATTATATGACGCTAATATTTGGCGCTATTATATGGCGCTATTATTTGGCCCTATTAAATAGCGCTATGGATATATTAGTGATATTATTGGTGCTATATATTGACGCTATTATATTTGGCACTATTATATCGCGCTATTATTTGGCGCTATTATATGGCGCTATTATATGGCGCTATTATATAACGCTATTATATGGCGTCAATATTTGGAGCTATTATATGACGCTATTATTTGGCGCTATTAAATGGCGCTATGAATATATTGGCGCTATACAATGGCACTATAATTGGCGCTATTATTGGTGCTGTTATGGGAGCTTTTATTGGCGCTTTTATTGAATGTTTAAATATTTGGCGCTATTATGAATATTTGGCGCCAAAAAATATTTGGCGCTACTATGAATATATGGCGCCAAATATTTGGCGCTATTATGAATATTTGGCTCTATTTTTTGGTGCCATTATTGGCGCTATTATTTGCCACTATTATGAATATTTGGCGCCAAATATTTGGGGCTATTATTGGGCGAAATTATTTGGCGCTATAATTTGGCACTATTATTTGGCGCTATTATATTTGAGGCTATTATAGGGCGCTAATATTTGACGCTATTATATGGCGCTATTATTTGGCCATATTAAATGGCCCTATGAATATATTGGCTCTATTATTGGCGCTATATATCGGTGCTATTATTTTGCGCTATTATATTTGGCGCTATTATATGGCGCTATTATTTGGCGCGATTATATGGCGCTATTAAATGGCGCTAATATTTGGCGCTATTATATTGCGATATTATTTGGCCCTATTAAATGGTTCTATGAATATATTGGCGCTATTATTAGTGCTATATATTGGCACTATTATTGACGCTATTATTGGTGCTGTTGTTGGCGCTTTTATTGGTGCTATTATTGAATGTTTATATATTGGCACGATTATTTGGCGCTATTATTTGGTGCTATTATTTGGCGCTATTGTGAACATATGGCACAAAAAAATATTTACCACTATTATACGGCGCTATTATTTGGTGATATTATTAGGCGCAATTATTTAGCGCTTCTATTTGGCGCAATATATTGGCGCTATTTATATATTTTGCGCCAAAAAATATTTGGCGCTATTATATGGCGCTATTATTTGGTGCTTTTATTAGGCGTAATTATTTTGCGCTATAAATATATTGGCGCTATTATGAATAAATGGCACTATGAATATATTGGTGCTATTATTGATGCTATTATTTGGTGCTATTATTGGCGCTATTATGAATATTTGGCACAAAAAAATATTTGGCGCTATTATTTGGCGCAGTTATTTGGCGCAAATATTTGGTGCAGTTATTTGGCACTATTATTTGGTGCTATAATTAGACGCAATTATTTGCCGCTATTAATGTATTGGCGCTATTATGAATATTTTGCGCTATTAATTAATGTTAAAATATTGGCGCTATTTTTTGGCGCTATTATTTGGCGCTATTATTTTGTGCTATTATTGGCACTATTAAAATATCGGTGCAATTAAAATATTGGCGCTATTATGAATATTAAAATAACACAGAAAATATATTTGGCGTTATTATATTGACTTTTAAAATAACACTAAAAATATATTGAATATTTAAATATTGGTAGTATTATGAATATTTTGCGCTATTATTGAATGTTAATATATTGGCGCTATTATTTGGCGCCAAATAATAGTGCCAAATATTGGTGCCAAATCTTGGTGCCAAATATTGGCGCTATTATTTGGCGATATTATGAATATTTGGCGCCAAAAAATATTCGGTAAAATTATTTGGTGCTATTATATTTTTCACTATTATATGGCGCTATTATTTTTCACTTTTATATGGCGCTAATATTTGGCGCTAATATTTCGCGCTAATATTTGACGCTATTATATGGCGTTATTATTTGGCCCTATTAAATGGAGCTATAAATATATTGGTGCTATTATATTTGGCATTATGATTTGGCGCTATTATATGGCGCTATTATATGGTGCTAAAATTTGGCGCTATTATGTTGCGCTATTATTTGGCGCTATTATATGGCGCTATTATTTGGCCCAATTAAATGACGCTATGAATATATTGGCGCTATTATTGGCGTTATATATTGGTGCTATTATTTGGCGCTATTATATTTGGCGTTATTATATGGCGCTATGATTTGGTGCTATTATATGGCGCTATAATATGGCGATATTATATGGCGCCAATATTTGGTTCTATTATATGGTGATATTATTTGGCGCTATTATGTGGCGATATTATTTGGTGCTATTCTCTGGGGCTATTATGTGGCGTTATTATATTCAGCGCTATTATGTGGCGCTATTATTTGGCGCTATTATCTGACGCTCTTATATAGCACTATTATATGAGGCTAATATTTGGCACTAATATTTGGCGTTATTATATGGTGCTATTATTTGGCCCTGTTAAATGGTGCTATGAATATATTGGCAATATTATTGGCGCTATTGTTGGTGCTATTATTGGCGCTTTTATTGGTGCTATTATTGAATGTTTAAATATTGGCGCTATTATTTGGCTCAAAATAATAGCGCCAAAAATTGGCGTGATTATTAGTGCCATAATTTGACGTTATTATTGGTGCTATTATTTGGTGCTATTATTTGTTACTATTATTTGGCGCTATTATAAATATTTGGAGCCAAAAAATATTTGGCGCTATTATATGGCGCTATTATTAGGCGCAATTATTTTACGAAATTATTTGGCGCAATTATTTGGCATAATTATTTGGCGCTATTTATATATTTTGTACCAAAAAATAATTGGCTCTATTATATGGCGCTATTATTTGGCGCTGTTATTAGGCGCAATTATTTTGCGCACTTATTTGGCGCTATTATTTGGTGCTATTATTTGGTGCTATTATTAGGCACAATTATTGTGCGCTATAAATATATTTGCCCTATTAATGGCCCTATGAATATATTGGCGCTATTATTGGCGATATTATTTGCAACATTATGAATATATTGGCGCTATTATTTGGCGCTATTATTTGGCGCTAGGAATATATTGGTGCTATTATTGGTGCTCTTATTTGACGCTATTATTGGCGCTATTTTTTGGCGCTATTATGAATATTTGGTGCCAAAAAATATTTGGCACTATTATATGGCGCTATTATTTGGCGCTATTATTTGGAGCTATTATTTGGCACAGTTATTTGGGGAAAATATTTGGCGCAATTATTTGGTGCTATTATTTGACGCTATTATTTGGCGCTATTATTATGCGTACTTATTTGATGCTATTAATATATTGGCGGTATTATGAATATTTGGCGCTATTAATGAATTTTAAAATATTGGAGCTATTATTTGGCCTAATTATTTGGCGTAATTATTTGACGCAATTATTTGGCGCTATTATTTGTCGTAATTATTTGGCGCTATAAATATATTGGCACTATTATGAATATTTGGCGCTATTGTTGAATGTTAAAATATTGGCGCTATTATTTGGCATCAAATATTGGTGCCAAATATTATTGGCGCCAAATATTGGCACTATTATTTGGCGCTTTTATTGGTGCTATAATTTGGCAATATTATTTGGCGCTATAATGAATATTTGGTGCCAAAAAATATTTGGCCCTACTATGAATATATGGCGCCAAATATTTTGTGCTATTATGAATATTTGGCTCTATTATTTAGTGCCATTATTGGTGATATTATTTGGTGCAATTATTTGGCTCTATTATTTGCTGCTATTATATGACGCTATTATATGACACTATTATATTGCACTATTATATGACGCTAATATTTGGCGCTATTATTTGGCCCTATTAAATAGCGCTATGAATATATTGGCGATATTATTGGTGCTATATATTGGCGATATTATTTGGCTCTATTATATTTGGAACTATTATATGGCGCTATTATATGATGCTATTATATGGCGCTATTATATGGCTTCAATATTTGGTGCTATTATATGGCGTTATTATTTGCCGCTATTAAATGGCGCTATGAATATATTGGCGCTATTATTGGTGCTATACAATGGCGCTATAATTGGCGCTATTATTGGTGCTATTATGGGCGCTTTTATTGGCGCTTTTTTTGAATGTTTAAATATTGGCGCTACTATTTGGCACAAAATAATAGCGCCAAATATTGGCACCAAATATTGGAGCGATTATTGGCGCCATAATTTGACGCTATTATTGGCGCTATTATTTGGCACTATTATTTGGCAGTATTATAAATATTTGGCGCCAAAAAATATTTGGCGCTATTATATGGTGCTATTATTAGGTGCAATAATTTGACGCAATTATTTGGCGCAATTATTTGGTGCAATATATTGGCGCTATTTATATATTTTGCGCCAAAAAATATTTGGCGCTGTTATTAGGTGCACTTATTTGGCACAATTATTTGGCTCAATTATTTGACGCAATTGTTTGGCGCAATTATTTGGCACTATTATTTTGCGCTATAAATTTATTGGCGCTATTATGAATAAATGGAGATATGAATATATTGGATCTATTATTGGCGCTATTATTGGCACTATTATGAATATATTGGTGCTATTATTTGGCTATATTATATATTGGCGCTATTATGAATATATTGGCGGTATTATTTGGCGCTATGAATATATAGGCGCTATTATTGGCGCTATTATTTGGCGCTATTATTGGCACTATTATTTGGCGCTATTTTTTTGGTGCTATTATGAATATTTGGCACCAAAATATATTTGACGCTATTATATGGCGCTATTATTTGGCGGTATTATTTGACGCAGTTATTTGGCCTAGTTATTTGGCGTAAATATTTGGCACAATTATTTGGCGCTATTATTAGGCACAATTATTTGGTTCTATTAATATATTGGCACTATTATAAATATTTGGCGCTATTAATGAATGTTAAAATATTGGGGCTATTATTTGGCTCAAAATAATGGCGCCAAATATTGGTGCCAAATATTGGCGCCAAATATTGACGCGATTATTGGCGCCATAATTTGGCGCTATTATTGGCACTATTATTTGGTGCTATTATTTGTCGCTATTAAGAACATTTGGCGCAAAAAAAATATTTGGCGCTATTATATTGCGCTATTATTTGGCACTATTATTAGGCGCAATTATTTTGCGCAATTATTTGGAGCAATGTATTGGCGCTATTTATATATTTTGCGCCAAAAAATATTTGGCGCTATTATATGACGCTATTATTTGGCGCTGTTATTAGGCGTAATTATTTTGCGCAATAATTTGACACAATTATTTGGCGCAATTTTTTAGCGCAATCATTTGGCGCAATTATTTGGCGCAATTATTAGGCGCAATTATTTTGCGCTATAAATATAGTGGCGCTATTATGAATAAATGGCGCTATGAATATATTAGCGCTATGAATATATTAGCGCAATTATTGGCGCTACTATTGGTACTATTATGAATATATTGGTGCTATTATTTGGGGCTATTATATATTGGCGCTATTATTTGGCAATATGAATATATTGGCGCTATTATTGGCGCTATTATTTGGCACTATTATTTGCGCTATTATATGACGCTATTTTTTGGCGCTATTTTTTGGCACTCTTATGAATATTTGCGGCTAAAAAATATTTGGCGCTATTATATGTCGCAATTATTTGGCGCTATTATTTGGCGAAATTATTTGCCGCTATTAATATATTGGCTCTATTATGAATATTTGGCGCTATTAATTAATGTCAAAATATTGGGGCTATTTTTTGGCGCTATTATTTGGTGCTATTATTTGGCGCTATTATTGGCGCTATTAATATATAGGCGCTATTAAAATATTGGCGCTATTATGAATATTAAAATAACACTGAAAATATATTTGGTGCTATTATTGAATGTTAAAATAACATTGAAAATATATTGAATGTTAAAATAATAGACGCTATTATGAATATTTGGCGCTATTAATGAATGTTAACATATTGGCACTATTATTTGGTGCTTTTGTTGGCGATATAATTTGGCGCTATTATTTGGCGCTATTATGAATATTTGGTGGAAAAAATATTTGATGCTACTACGAATATAAGGCGCCAAATATTTGGCGCTATTATGAATATTTGGCTCTATTATTTGGCGCTATTATTGGCGCTATTACTTGGCGCTATTATTTGGCGCTATTATGAATATTTGGTGCCAAATATTTGGTGCTATTATTTGGTGATATTATTTGGAGCTATTATTTGGCGCTATTATTTGGCGCTATTATATTTGGCACTATTATATGGCGGTATTATTTGGCGCTATTATATGACACTAATATTTGGCGCTATTATATGGCGCTAATATTTGGTGCTATTATATGGCGCTATTATTTGGCCCTATTAAATGGTGTTATGAATATGCTGGTGCTATTATTGGCGCTATATATTGGTGCTATTATTTGGTTCTATTATATTTGGTGATTTTATTTGGTACTATTATATGGCGCTATTATATGATGCTATTATATGACGCTTATATTTGGCTCTATTTTATGGCACTATTATTTTGCGCTATTAAATGGAGCTAGGAATATATTGGTGTTCCTATTGGTGCTATATATTGGTGCAAATATTGGCACTATTATTGGTGCTTTTATTGGCGCTTTTATTGGTGCTATTATTGAATGTTTAAATATTTGTGCTATTATTTGGCGCAAAATAATAGCGCCAAATATTGACGTGATTATTGGCCCCATAATTTGACGCTATTATTGGTGCTATTATTTGGCGCTATTATTTTGGCACTATTATTTGACACTTATGAATATTTGGCGCCAAAAAATATTTGTCGCTATTATATGGCGCTATTATTAGGCGCAATTATTTGGCCCAATTATTTGACGCAATTATTTGGCGAAATTATTTGGTGCAATATATTGGCGCTATTTATATATTTTGCGCCAAAAAATATTTGGCGCTATTATATGGTGGTATCAATTGGCGCTGTTATTAGGTGCAATTATTTTGCACAATTATTTGGAGCAATTATTTGGCGTAATTATTTGGCACAATTATTTGGCGCAATTATTTGGCACTATTATTTGGCGCTATTTTTATGTGCAATTATTTTGCGCTGTAAATATATTGGCGCTATTATGAATAAATGGCACTATGAATATATTGGCACTATTATTGGCGCAATTATTGGCACTATTATGAATATATTGGCGCTATTATTTGGCGCTATTATATACTGGCGTTATTATTAATATATTGGCACTATTATTTGGCGCTATGAATATATTGGCGTTATTATTGGCGCTATTATTTGGCGCTATTATTGGCGCTATTATTTGGCGCAATTTTTTGGCTCTATTATTAATATTTGGTGCCAAAAAATATTTGGCGCTATTATATGGTGCTATTATTTGGCACTATTATTTTACGCTATTATTTGGCGCAGTTATTTGGTGCTAATATTTGGCGCAAATATTTGGCGCTATTTTTTGGCGCTATTATTTGGTGTAATTATTTGGCGCTATTAATACATTGGAGCTATTATGAATTAAAGGCGCTATGAATATATTGGCACTATTATGAATAAAAGGCACTATGAATATATTCGGCGCTATTATTTGGCGCTATTATTTGGCGCAATTATTTGGTGCTATAAATATATTGGCGCTATTATGAATAAATGGCGCGATTAATATATTGGCGCTATAATTGGCGCTATTATTGGTACTATTATGAATATACTGGTGCTATTATATATTTTCACTATTATGAATATATTGGTGCTATTATTTGGTGCTATGAATATATTGGCGCTATTATTGGCGCTATTATTGGCGCTATTATATGGCGCTATTTTTTGACACTATTTTTTGGCGCTATTATGAAGATTTGGCGCCAAAAAACATTTGGCGCTATTATATGGCGCTATTATTTGGTGCTATTATTTGGTGCAGTTATTTGGTGCAGTTATTTGGCGCACTTATTTGGCTCTCTTATTTGGCGCTATTATTAGGCGCAATTATTTGCCGCTATTAATATATTGGCGCTATTATGAATATTTGGCGCTATTAATGAATGTTAAAATATTGGCACTATTTTTTGGCGGTATTATTTGTCGCAATTATTTGGCGCCAAATAATATTTGGAGCTATTATTTGGCGCTATTAAAATATTGGCGCAATTATGAATATTAAAATAGCATTGAAAATATATTTGGCACTATTACATTGAATATTAAAATAACACTGAAAATATATTGAATGTTAAAATATTGGCGCTATTATGAATATTTGGCGCTATTGTTGAATGTTAAAATATTGACGCTATTATTTGGCACCAAATAATAGCGCCAAATAATGGCGCCAAATATTATTGTTGCTAAATATTGGCGCTATTATTTGGGGCTTTCATTGGCGCTATAATTTGGCGCTATTATGAATATTTAGAGCCAAAAAATATTTGGTGCTACTATGAATATATGGCGCCAAATATTTGGCGCTATTATGAATATTTGGCTCTATTATTTGGCGCCATTATTTGCGCTATTATTTGGCGATATAATGAATATTTGGTGCTATTATTTGGCGAGATTATTTGGTGATATTATTTGGCGCTATTATATTTTGCGCTATTATATCACGCTATTATTTGGCGCTATTATATGGTTCTATTATATCACGCTATTATATGGCGCTAATATTTGGCGCTATTATATGACGCTATTATTTGGCCCTATTAAATGGATCTATGAATATATTGGCAATATTATTGGCGCTATTATTTTGCGCTGTAAATATATTGGTGCTATTATGAATATTTGGCACAATTATTTGGTGCTATTGTTAGGCACAATTATTTGGTGCTATAAATATATTGGTGCTATTATGAATATTTGGCGCTATTAATTAATGCTAAAATATTGGGGCTGTTATTTGGTGCAATTATTTGGCGCAATTATTTGGGGCTATTATTATGCGCAATTATTTAGCGCTATAAATATATTGGCACCATTATGAATAAATAGCGCTATGAATATATTGGCACTAATATTGGCACTATTATTAATATACTGGCGCTATTATATGGCGTTATTATATATTGGCGCTATTATGAATATATTGGTGCTATTATTTGGTGCTATGAATATATTGGCGCTATTATTGGCGTTATTATTTGGTGCTATGATTGGCACTATTATATGACACTATTTTTTGGCGCTATTATGAATATTTGGAGTTCAAAAATATTTGACGCTATTATATGGCGCTATTATGAACATTTGGCGCCAAAAAATATTTCGCGTTAGTATATGAAGCTATTATTAGGCGCAATTATTTGGCGCAATATATTGGCGCTATTATACGGCGCTATTATTTGGCGCAATTATTTTACGCTATAAATATATTGGTGCTATTATGAATAAATGGCGCTATGAATATATTAGCGCTATTATTGGCGCTATTATGAATATAGTGGCGCTATTATTGGTACTATTATGAATATAATGGCGCTATTATTTGGCGCTATTATTGGCGCTATTTGTTGGCGCTATTATGAATATTTTGCGTCAAAAAATATTAGGCACTATTATATGGCGCTATTATTTGGCACTATTATTTGGCGCAGTTATTTGGCGCAAATATTTGACGCAGTTATTTGGAGCTATTATTTGGCGCTATTATATTGATTGTTAAAATAACACTGAAAATATATTGAATGTTAAAATATTGGCGCTATTATGAATATTTGGCGCTATTATTGAATGGTAATATGTTGGCGCTATTATTTGGCGATATTATGAATATTTGGCGCTACTATGAATATGTGGCGCCAAATATTTGGCGCTATTATGAATATTTGGCTCTTTTATTTGGCGCTACTGTTGGCGCTATTATTTGGCACTCTTATTAATATTTGGTGCCAAATATTTGGTGTTATTTTTTGGCGATATTATTTGACGCTATTATATTTTCCCTATTATATGGCGCTATTATTTGGCGCTATTATATGGCGCTAATATTTGGCGCTATTATATGGCGCTAATATTTGGCGCTATTATATGACGCTATTATTTGGCCCTATTAAATGGCGCTATGAATATATTAGCGCTATTATTGGCACTATATATTGGTGCTATTATTTGGCGCTATTATATTTGGCGCTATTATATGGCGCTATGATTTGGCGCTATTATGTGGCGTTATTATATGATGCTAATATTTAACGCTATTATATGGCGCTATTAAATGGTGCTATAAATATATCAGCACTATTATTGGTGCTATTATTGGTTATTTTATTGACGCTATTATTTAATGTTTAAATATTGGTGCTATTATTTGGCGCAAAATAATAGCGTCAAATATTGGCGTGATTATTGGCGCCATAATTTGACGCTATTATTGGTGCTATTATTTGGCGCTATTATGTATATTTGGTGCCAAAAAATTTTGGCGCTATTATATGGCGCTATTATTAGGCGCAATTATTTGGCGAAATTATTTGGTGCAATTATTTGACGCAATTATTTGCCATAATTATTTGGCGCTATTTATATATTTTGCGCCAAAAAATATTTGGCGCAATTATATGGCCCTATTATTTGGCGCAATTATATGGCGTTAATATTTGGCGCTATTATTTGGCTATATTAAATGGCGCTATGAATATATTGGCGCTTTTATTGGAGTTATATATTGGTGCTATTATTTGACGCTATTATATTTCGTACTATTATATGGCGCTATTATTTGGCGCAATTATATGGAGCACTTATATGGCGCTATTATATGGCGCTAATATTTGGGGCTATTATACGGCGCTATTATTTGGTGCTATTAAATGGCGCTATGAATATATTGGCGCTATTATTGGTGCTATATATTGGCGATATTATTGGCGCTATTATTGGGGCTGTTATTGGCACTTTTATTGGCGCTATTATTGAATGTTTAAATATTGGCGCGATTATTGGTGCCATAATTTGATGCTATTATTGGCGCTATTATGTGGTGATATTATTTGGCACTATTATTTGGCGCTATTATGAATATTTGGTGCCAAAAAATATTTGGTGCTATTGTCACGACCCGTCCTCGGGGCTCGTGCCGTGACTACCCCAAGTCCGCCTTCCATAGGCCAAGGGCTGGGGACTATCACCAAAGGCATAATATCCCGATAACTGGGAAGGCATTGCCTTTATAAAAGAAAACAAGCACCACAGAGTACAAGCGGAAGCAAAACACTAAGTACAAAAGAAAAGCTGAAAAGTAAATGGGCCAGAATACAAACCCAAAAGAAAGTACAACTACAACTGAACAAGGTACAACAGCTAAAAGACAAACAGCTGGAAGAAGGAAGCAGCTCCTGGGTCGTCCTCCTCGGATCCTACCTGAAGGGTAGGTACAGATAGCACAGCTCCTGGTCGTCCACCATGGATCCTACCTGAAGGGTAGGTACAGATAGCTTCCTCCACGCTCTCGTCCGTCAACCTCCTCTGTGAGTCGTCACGTCGTGTAGTCCACCTCCGGGTACCGTCCAGTCCTCGAACCCTCGGCCTCCGTCAACACTGCCCGTCGTCTGCAACCAACACAACGAGATGCGGGCATAGCCCGTGCAGGGTTGAGTATAACGATACTCAGTAGGGACCCCGAGACCCTCAAGGTCTCACTAAACCAACAAGGATAACCACAAGAAGATCTCAACAGATAACCTCTACTTAGGTATATGCCCATACATATACCTAAGTTATCAAGTAACCCATCTCAATCATGAGGAAACACAAGGATTGTTAAATCAACGGATAACCACTACCCAGGTATATGCCCATACATATACCTAAGTTAGGAAGTGACCCATCTCAATCATGAGGTAAACACAAGGTCAAAAGTCTCAGCTCAAACCAGGATTTTCATTATCGAAACCGTAACTGCTGATGAGCTCCGTCTCTAGAGTGTACAGTGGTCCTGTCACGACTCCGAGGTACTGCTCACTAACCTAAGACTGCTGAGGTACTCCTCCTGTCGAGTACCACGGGCCTGCCACCTCACACAGTAGTGCTTCTCCGTACTCCGTACGCTCGTCTCTGGGAGGGTCCGCTCTACGAGCTACAAGGCGATACTCCAAGTATCTCAAAGCCCCACGAAGAAGTATCTCAAAGGACTGCCTCGTCATAGGGGTCTCAACACAACAGACGATGTGTCAATCGGACGCCCGGTCTGTGAGTTATTAGCCTTTTCGTCCGAGGGGCCTGGTTGGTTTCGTGAGTGAACCAAACCCAGCCATATCTCAACTGTACCCCAAACTCTCGTAGGGTATACTCATAGGGACCGTTTCTCAACGAGATCACCAACGCCGCTGACGGTTCGTCAAACGGACGTTCTGTTAGAAAGGTATCAGCTTTTCCATTCCAGGGGCCCGGTTGGATTTCTGTGCGATCCAACCCGGCCACTATCCATCTGCATCCAAATCTCAGGCGGAGAATGCCAAAAGTTCCGTATCATCAACAGGAACTCAACGCAATAGACGGCGCATCAGCGAGGTCCAGCGCGGCGGCGCGGACTGGCACGGCGGTGCGGCCTGGGCGCCGTTCAGGTGCCGCGCGCGGGGGGGCAAAGCTTTCCCCCCCTTTGAGAATCGCGGCTCCTTAATTGGGGCCGCTTTTGAGACCCGGCCGGGGGAAATTAATTCCCCCAGTCTCCACTGCCTGGCCGGCCCGCACTGGCCGGCCGGTTTCACCAGCAGGGACCGGCGACGGCCGGTCCTTCCTTCGCCGACACCGGCGGCCCGGTGCCGGCCGCCGGTCATCTTGCTCCTCCGCAGCCCAGAACCGGCCGCGACCTATGCCGTTCGGCGCGATGCGACGACGTCGCTTCCCTCCGCCGCGGCCCCACTCCGGCCGCGACGCCTTTGACTTTCTTCGACGCGACGCCATCGCGTCGTGTTCTTGGATTTCTTTCCACGGCGCAGCGCGACGGCGCCATGCGTATCTTCCGCAATAAATCGCGTGGTGCGACGGCACCACGTTTTCTCGTGTCATCCTCAAGAAACCATCACGAAAAACAAAGGAGGAGGGTCGGCCGTGTTTGTGCGGTCCGACCCCCTCGCGTTATTTGATAACAAAAAGGGTTTTAATCCACGATCATCACCACGTTTGTATTCACGAACAATTAAATAAATAGAAAACCCTCAATCATCAACCGCTTGATCGGATGATCCGCGGATCAACCCGGTATTGGTTGGTCCGCGCTCGTCGTTTTTTCTCAAAAGATTAGAGAATTCCAAAATAAATTCCACTACCTCGGCTTCAAGAACGGAGTTCTTCAACGACCCGCGGAAGACAAGAGTCACGGAGGTCGGGCGTCGTTCCGTCTAGTTTGGTGGGAGAAGAGCTCAGTGAAGTCGAGTCGAGACGTCACCCTCTGTATACTTTGTAGGTGGCGGTGCTTCCCTTCCTTACTCCGGTTGAAGATGGTCGGAGGTGTTGCTTCACGTTCTTCGGAAACGTGGAACGTTCTTCCTCGAGAGGTTGGTGATCTTCTATGAGTTCTTCTCCTCTCCTTAGTTCTCCCCACAAGGTGTATGCCAACCCAAAAAGAAGAATATAATCTCTCTTTTTAATGTTGGCAAAATGAATTCAAAAGAATTCAAACACTCAAAATAATTAATTAAGTTGGTTTAATTAATTAATTGCAAAGTGTTGGCAATAATTTCAAAAGATTTAAATTCAAATAAACCATACTTAACTCACCTCATTAATTAATCAAGTTGTCAAATATTAAAGAATGTGAGTTAATGGGGAGTTGGAATGTGAGGGGTTAAGAGGGTTAGGGAGTTTAAGGAATTTGAAAAGGTGGGGGGGGTTCATGTGGGCCCCACCCTTTCAAATATCCACACATGGGAAGTTGGATGGATATGGGCCCACCACCAACTTCCCATGGGAGAAGTTAACCACTTAACATTGTTAAAATTTGATTTAACAATTTTATTCACTTTTTTTAATTAAACCCCAAAAATTAACTTCTCCTCCAGCACAAACGCAACTACAGTAAAGGTTCTCTTAAGCGATTACCGGCGTTGCGAGTTCATCGGTGCAATCAGATTTCAATTCCGAGCACCGGTTCAAAAGATAGAAATTCCCGCTCGCTTGTTCAGTGAACGTACCCGAGCCAAACTTCGGAAATTAATTCCGGGCACACCGGGCCTCGGAATCAGGCGCCGTCAGAAACTGCGTTCTTGTAAAATTCCTAAGAAAATTAAGAAAAAATTTTCCTTGAAATTTCCAGGTCTTTAAAGCTATTATATGGTGCAATTATTTGGCGCTATTATTAGATGCAATTATTTGGCGCAATTATTTGGCGCAATATGTTGGCGCTATTTATATATTTTGCGCCAAAAAATATTTGGCGCTATTATATGGCACTATTATTTGGTGCAATTATGTGGCGCAATTATTAGGCACAATTATTTTGCGCTATAAATAAATTGGTGCTATTATGAATAAATGGTGCTATGAATATATTGTCGTTATTATTGGCACAATTATTGGCACTATTATGAATATATTGGCTCTATTATTTGGTACTATTATATATTGGTGCTATTATGAATATATTAGTGCTATTATTTGGTGCTATGAATATATTGGCGCTATTATTGGCGCTATTATTTGGCGCTATTATTGGCACTATTTTTTGGCGCTATTTTTTTGTGTAATTTTTTGGCGATATTATGAATATTTGGCACCAAAAAATATTTGGCGCTATTATATGGCGCTATTATTTGGCGCTATTATATGGCGCTATTATTTGGCGCTATTATATGGTGCAATTATTTAGCCCTATTATTTGGCACTATTATTTGGCGCTATTATTTGGCGCTATTATTTGGCGCAGTTATTTGGCGCAAATTTTTGGCGCAATTATTTGGCGCAATTATTAGGCGCAATTATTTGCCTCTATTAATATATTGGCGCTATTATGGATATTTTGTGCTATTAATTAATGGGAAAATATTGGGGCTATTTTTTGGCGCTATTATTTGGCGCCAAATAATATTTGGCGCTATTATTGGCGCTATTAAAATATCGGTGCTATTAAAATATTGGCGCTATTATGAATATTAAAATAACACTGAAAATATATTTGGCGCTATTATATTGAATGTTAAAATAATACTGAAAATATATTGAATGTTAAAATATTGGTGCTATTATGAATATTTGGCGCTATTATTGAATGTTAAAATATTGGTGCTTTTATTTGGCCCCAAATAGTAGTGCCAAATATTGGCGCCAAATATTATTGGTGCCAAATATTGGCGCCAAATATTGGCGCTATTATTGACGCTATTATTTGGCTCTTTTATTGGCGATATAATTTGGCGCTATTATTTGGCGCAATTATGAATATTCGTTGCCAAAAAATATTTGGCGCTACTATGAATATATGGCGCCAAATATTTGGCGCTATTATAAATATTTGGCTCTATTATTTGGCGCTATTATTGGTGCTATTATTTGGCGCTATTATATGGCACTATTATGAATATTTGGCGGCAAATATTTAGTGCTATTATTTGGTGATATTATTTGGCACTATTATTTGGCGCTATTATATTTTGTGCTACTATATGGCAATATTATTTGGTGCTATTATATGGCACTAATATTTGGCGCTATTACATGGCACTAATATTTGGTGCTACTATATGGCCCTATTATATGGCGCAATTATTTGGTGCTATTATGAATATTTGGCGCCAAAAAATAGTTGGCGCTACTATGAATATATGGCGCCAAATATTTGGCACTATTATGAATATTTGGCTCTATTTTTTGGCGCTATTATTTGGCGCCAAATATTGGCATGATTATTGACGCCATAATTTGATGCTATTATTGGCCCTATTATTTGGCGCTATTATTTGGTGCTATTATGAATATTTGGCGCCAAAAAATGTTTGGCTCTGTTATATGGCGCTATAATTTGGCGCTATTTTATGGGGCTATTATTTGGCGCTGTTATTAGGCACAATTATTTTGCGCAATTATTTGGTGCAATTATTTGGCGCAATTATTTGGCGCAATTATTTGGCACTATTATTAGGCGCAATTATTTTGCGATATAAATATATAGGCGCTATTATGAATAAATGGCGCTATGAATATATTGGTGCTATTATTGGCACTATTATTGGCACTATTATAAATATATTGGCGCTATTATTTGGCGCTATTATATATTGGCGCTATTATTTTTCACTATGAATATATTGGCGCTATTATTGGTGCTATTTTTTGGAGCTATTTTTTGGCGCTACCATTAGCGCTATTTTTTGGCGCTATTTTTCGGTGCTATTTTTTGGCGCTAATTTTTGGCGCTATTATGAATATTTGGTGCCAAAAAAATATTTGGCGCTATTATATGGCTTTACTGTTTGGCGGAATTATTTGGTGCTATTATTTGGCGCTAATATTAGGCACACTTATTTGGCGCTATTAATATATTGGCGCTATTTTGAATATTTGGCGTTAGTAATGAATGTTAAAATATTGGTGCTATTATTTGGCGCTATTATTAGATGCAATTATTTGGCGCTATATATATATTGGCGCTATTATGAATAAATTGCGCTATGAATATATTGGCACTATTATTGGCGCTATTATTGGCACTATTATGAATATACTGGCGCTATTATTTGTTGTTGTAATATATTGGCACTAGAATAGCGTCATATAATTGCGCCAAATATTTTTTGGCGCAAAATATATAAATAGCGCCAATATATTGCTCCAAATAATTGTGTCAAATAATAGCGCCATATAATAGTACCAAATATTTTTTGGCGCAAAATATATAAATAGCGCGAATATATTGCTCCAAATAATTATGCCAAATATTTGCGCCAAATAATTGCGTCTAATAATAGCGCCAAATAATAGCGCAATATAATAGCGTCAAATATTTTTTGGCGCCAAATGTTCATAATAGTGATAAATAATAGCGCCTAATAATAGCACCAAATAATAGCACCAATAATAGCCTCAAATTATGGCGCCAATAATCACGCCAATATTTGACGTTATTATTTTGCGCCAAATAATAGCGCCAATATTTTAACACTCATTAATAGCGCCAAATATTCATAATAGCGCCAATATATTAATAGTACCAAATAATTGTGCCTAATAATAGCGCCAAATAATATTGCCAAATAATTGCGCCAAATATTTGCGCCAAATAACTGGGGCAAATAACTGCGCCAAATAATACCGCCAAATAATAGCGCCATATAATAGCACCAAATATTTTTTGGCGCCAAATATTCATAATAGCGCCAAAAAATAGCTTCAAATAATAGCACCAATAATAGCGCCAATTAATAGCACCAATAATAGTGCCAATATATTCATAGCGCCAAATAATAGCGCCAATATATTCAAAATAGCGCCATTATATAATATCACCAAAGAATAGCGCCAATATATTCATAATTGTGCCAATAATAGCGCCAATAAGAGAGCCAATATATTCATAGCTGCATTTATTTATAATAGCACCAATAAATTTATAGCAAAAAAATAATAGCGCCAAATAATTGCGCCAAATAATTGCGCCAAACAATTGCGCCAAATAATTGCGCCAAATAATTATGCCAAATAAGTGCACCTAATAACAGCGCCAAATAATAGCGCTAAATATTTTTTGCCCCAAAATATATAAATAGCACCAATATATTGTGCCAAATAATTGCGCCAAATAATAGCGCCATATAATAGTGCCAAATATTTTTTGGCGCCAAATATTCATAATAGTGCCAAATAATAGTGCTAAATAATAGCGCCAATAATAGCGTCAAGTTATGGTGCCAATAATCACGCCAATATTTGGCGCCAATATTTGGCGCTATTATTTTGTGCCAAATAAAAGCGCCAATATTTAAACATTCAATAAAAGCGCCAATAAAAGAGCTCATAACAGCACCAATAATAGCGCCAATTACAGCGCCATTGTATAGAGCCAATAATAGCAGCAATATATTCATAGCGCCATTTAATAGCGCCAAATAATAGCACCATATAATAGCGTAAAATATTGGCGCCATATAATCGCGCCAAATTATAGCGCCATATAATAGCACCAATAAATTTATAGCCCAAAATAATAGCGCCAAATAATTACGCCAATCAATTTGCGCAAATAATTGCACCAAAGAATTGTGCCAAATAAGTGCATCTAATAACAGTGCCAAATAATAGCGCTA
Organism: Viscum album; assembly: GCA_963277665.1. Classification (NCBI taxonomy): domain Eukaryota; kingdom Viridiplantae; phylum Streptophyta; class Magnoliopsida; order Santalales; family Viscaceae; genus Viscum; species Viscum album. The sequence goes on along the minus strand of OY728127.1, from coordinate 907,671,955 downwards.
AATATTTTTTGGTGAAAAATATATAAATTGCACCAATATATTGCGCCAAATAATTGCGCCAAATAACTGCGCCAAATAATTGCGTCAAATTATTGCGCCTAATAATAGTGCCATATAATAGCGCCAAATATTTTTTAGCGCCAAATATTCATAATACTGCCAAATAATAGTGCCAAATAATAGCGCCAATAATAGCGTCAAATTATGCTGCCAATAATCACGCCAATATTTGGCGCTATTATGAATATTTGGTGCCAAAAAATATTTGGTGCTATTGTCACGACCCGTCCTCGGGGCTCGTGCCGTGACTACCCCAAGCCCGCCTTCCATAGGCCAAGGGCTGGGGACTATCACCAAAGGCATAATATCCCGATAACTGGGAAGGCATTGCCTTTATAAAAGAAAACAAGCACCACAGAGTACAAGCGGAAGCAAAACACTAAGTACAAAAGAAAAGATGAAAAGTAAATGAGCCAGAATACAAACCCAAAAGAAAGTACAACTACAACTGAACAAGGTACAACAGCTAAAAGACAAACAGCTGGAAGAAGGAAGCAGCTCCTGGGTCGTCCTCCTCGGATCCTACCTGAAGGGTAGGTACAGATAGCACAGCTCCTGGTCGTCCACCATGGATCCTACCTGAAGGGTAGGTACAGATAGCTTCCTCCACGCTCTCGTCCGTCAACCTCCTCTGTGAGTCGTCACGTCGTGTAGTCCACCTCCGGGTACCGTCCAGTCCTCGAACCCTCGGCCTCCGTCAACACTGCCCGTCGTCTGCAACCAACACAACGAGATGCGGGCATAGCCCGTGCAGGGTTGAGTATAACGATACTCAGTAGGGACCCCGAGACCCTCAAGGTCTCACTAAACCAACAAGGATAACCACAAGAAGATCTCAACAGATAACCTCTACTTAGGTATATGCCCATACATATACCTAAGTTATCAAGTAACCCATCTCAATCATGAGGAAACACAAGGATTGTTAAATCAACGGATAACCACTACCCAGGTATATGCCCATACATATACCTAAGTTAGGAAGTGACCCATCTCAATCATGAGGTAAACACAAGGTCAAAAGTCTCAGCTCAAACCAGGATTTTCATTATCGAAACCGTAACTGCTGATGAGCTCCGTCTCTAGAGTGTACAGTGGTCCTGTCACGACTCCGAGGTACTGCTCACTAACCTAAGACTGCTGAGGTACTCCTCCTGTCGAGTACCACGGGCCTGCCACCTCACACAGTAGTGCTTCTCCGTACTCCGTACGCTCGTCTCTGGGAGGGTCCGCTCCACGAGCTACAAGGCGATACTCCAAGTATCTCAAAGCCCCACGAAGAAGTATCTCAAAGGACTGCCTCGTCATAGGGGTCTCAACACAACAGACGATGTGTCAATCGGACGCCCGGTCTGTGAGTTATTAGCCTTTTCGTCCGAGGGGCCCGGTTGGTTTCGTGAGTGAACCAAACCCAGCCATATCTCAACTGTACCCCAAACTCTCGTAGGGTATACTCATAGGGACCGTTTCTCAACGAGATCACCAACGCCGCTGACGGTTCGTCAAACGGACGTTCTGTTAGAAAGGTATCAGCTTTTCCATTCCAGGGGCCCGGTTGGATTTCTGTGCGATCCAACCCGGCCACTATCCATCTGCATCCAAATCTCGGGCGGAGAATGCCAAAAGTTCCGTATCATCAACAGGAACTTAACGCAATAGACGGCGCATCAGCGAGGTCCAGCGCGGCGGCGCGGACCGGCACGGCGGTGCGGCCTGGGCGCCGTTCAGGTGCCGCGCGCGGGGGGGCAAAGCTTTCCCCCCCTTTGAGAATCGCGGCTCCTTAATTGGGGCCGCTTTTGAGACCCGGCCGGGGGAAATTAATTCACCCAGTCTCCACTGCCTGGCCGGCCCGCACTGGCCGGCCGGTTTCACCAGCAGGGACCGGCGACGGCCGGTCCTTCCTTCGCCGACACCGGCGGCCCGGTGCCGGCCGCCGGTCATCTTGCTCCTCCGCAGCCCGGAACCGGCCGCGACCTATGCCGTTCGGCGCGATGCGACGACGTCGCTTCCCTCCGCCGCGGCCCCACTCCGGCCGCGACGCCTTTGACTTTCTTCGACGCGACGCCATCGCGTCGTGTTCTTGGATTTCTTTCCACGGCGCAGCGCGACGGCGCCATGCGTATCTTCCGCAATAAATCGCGTGGAGCGACGACACCACGTTTTCTCGTATCATCCTCAAGAAACCATCACGAAAAACAAAGGAGGAGGGTCGGCCATGTTTGTGCGGTCCGACCCCCTCGCGTTATTTGATAACAAAAAGGGTTTTAATCCACGATCATCACCACGTTTGTATTCACGAACAATTAAATAAATAGAAAACCCTCAATCATCAACCGCTTGATCGGATGATCCGCGGATCAACCCGGTATTGGTTGGTCCGCGCTCGTCGTTTTTTCTCAAAAGATTAGAGAATTCCAAAATAAATTCCACTACCTCGGCTTCAAGAACGGAGTTCTTCAACGACCCGCGGAAGACAAGAGTCACGGAGGTCGGGCGTCGTTCCGTCTAGTTTGGTGGGAGAAGAGCTCAGTGAAGTCGAGTCGAGACGTCACCCTCTGTATACTTTGTAGGCGGCGGTGCTTCCCTTCCTTACTCCGGTTGAAGATGGTCGGAGGTGTTGCTTCACGTTCTTCGGAAACGTGGAACGTTCTTCCTCGAGAGGTTGGTGATCTTCTAAGAGTTCTTCTCCTCTCCTTAGTTCTCCCCACAAGGTGTATGCCAACCCAAAAAGAAGAATATAATCTCTCTTTTTAATGTTGGCAAAATGAATTCAAAAGAATTCAAACACTCAAAATAATTAATTAAGTTGGTTTAATTAATTAATTGCAAAGTGTTGGCAATAATTTCAAAAGATTTAAATTCAAATAAACCATACTTAACTCACCTCATTAATTAATCAAGTTGTCAAATATTAAAGAATGTGAGTTAATGGGGAGTTGGAATGTGAGGGGTTAAGAGGGTTAGGGAGTTTAAGGAATTTGAAAAGGTGGGGGGGGGGTTCATGTGGGCCCCACCCTTTCAAATATCCACACATGGGAAGTTGGATGGATATGGGCCCACCACCAACTTCCCATGGGAGAAGTTAACCACTTAACATTGTTAAAATTTGATTTAACAATTTTATTCACTTTTTTTAATTAAACCCCAAAAATTAACTTCTCCTCCAGCACAAACGCAACTACAGTAAAGGTTCTCTTAAGCGATTACCGGCGTTGCGAGTTCATCGGTGCAATCAGATTTCAATTCCGAGCACCGGTTCAAAAGATAGAAATTCCCGCTCGCTTGTTCACTGAACGTACCCGAGCCAAACTTCGGAAATTAATTCCGGGCACACCGGGCCTCGGAATCAGGCGCCGTCAGAAACTGCGTTCTTGTAAAATTCCTAAGAAAATTAAGAAAAAATTTTCCTTGAAATTTCCAGGTCTTTAAAGCTATTATATGGTGCAATTATTTGGCGCTATTATTAGACGCAATTATTTGGCGCAATTATTTGGCGCAATATGTTGGCGCTATTTATATATTTTGCGCCAAAAAATATTTGGCGCTATTATATGGCACTATTATTTGGTGCAATTATGTGGCGCAATTATTAGGCACAATTATTTTGCGCTATAAATAAATTGGTGCTATTATGAATAAATGGTGCTATGAATATATTGTCGTTATTATTGGCACAATTATTGGCACTATTATGAATATATTGGCGCTATTATTTGGTACTATTATATATTGGTGCTATTATGAATATATTAGTGCTATTATTTGGTGCTATGAATATATTGGCGCTATTATTGGCGCTATTATTTGGCGCTATTATTGGCACTATTTTTTGGCGCTATTTTTTTGTGTAATTTTTTGGCGATATTATGAATATTTGGCACCAAAAAAAATTTGGCGCTATTATATGGCGCTATTATTTGGCGCTATTATATGGCGCTATTATTTGGCGCTATTATATGGTGCAATTATTTAGCCCTATTATTTGGCACTATTATTTGGCGCTATTATTTGGCGCTATTATTTGGCGCAGTTATTTGGCGCAAATTTTTGGCGCAATTATTTGGCGCAATTATTAGGCGCAATTATTTGCCTCTATTAATATATTGGCGCTATTATTGATATTTTGTGGTATTAATTAATGGGAAAATATTGGGGCTATTATTTGGCGCTATTATTTGGCGCCAAATAATATTTGGCGCTATTATTGGCGCTATTAAAATATCGGTGCTATTAAAATATTGGCGCTATTATGAATATTAAAATAACACTGAAAATATATTTGGCGCTATTATATTGAATGTTAAAATAATACTGAAAATATATTGAATGTTAAAATATTGGTGCTATTATGAATATTTGGCGCTATTATTGAATGTTAAAATATTTGTGCTTTTATTTGGCCCCAAATAGTAGTGCCAAATATTGGCGCCAAATATTATTGGTGCCAAATATTGGCGCCAAATATTGGCGCTATTATTGACGCTATTATTTGGCTCTTTTATTGGCGATATAATTTGGCGCTATTATTTGGCGCAATTATGAATATTCGTTGCCAAAAAATATTTGGCGCTACTATGAATATATGGCGCCAAATATTTGGCGCTATTATAAATATTTGGCTCTATTATTTGGCGCTATTATTGGTGCTATTATTTGGCGCTATTATATGGCACTATTATGAATATTTGGCGGCAAATATTTAGTGCTATTATTTGGTGATATTATTTGGCACTATTATTTGGCGCTATTATATTTTGTGCTACTATATGGCAATATTATTTGGTGCTATTATATGGCACTAATATTTGGCGCTATTACATGGCACTAATATTTGGTGCTACTATATGGCCCTATTATATGGCGCAATTATTTGGTGCTATTATGAATATTTGGCGCCAAAAAATAGTTGGCGCTACTATGAATATATGGCGCCAAATATTTGGCACTATTATGAATATTTGGCTCTATTTTTTGGCGCTATTATTTGGCGCCAAATATTGGCATGATTATTGACGCCATAATTTGATGCTATTATTGGCCCTATTATTTGGCGCTATTATTTGGTGCTATTATGAATATTTGGCGCCAAAAAATGTTTGGCTCTGTTATATGGCGCTATTTTATGGGGCTATTATTTGGCGCTGTTATTAGGCACAATTATTTTGCGCAATTATTTGGTGCAATTATTTGGCGCAATTATTTGGCGCAATTATTTGGCACTATTATTAGGCGCAATTATTTTGCGATATAAATATATAGGCGCTATTATGAATAAATGGCGCTATGAATATATTGGTGCTATTATTGGCACTATTATTGGCACTATTATAAATATATTGGCGCTATTATTTGGCGCTATTATATATTGGCGCTATTATTTTTCACTATGAATATATTGGCGCTATTATTGGTGCTATTTTTGGGAGCTATTTTTTGGCGCTAATTTTTGGCGCTATTATGAATATTTGGTGCCAAAAAAATATTTGGCGCTATTATATGGCTTTACTGTTTGGCGGAATTATTTGGTGCTATTATTTGGCGCTAATATTAGGCACACTTATTTGGCGCTATTAATATATTGGCGCTATTTTGAATATTTGGCGTTAGTAATGAATGTTAAAATATTGGTGCTATTATTTGGCGCTATTATTAGATGCAATTATTTGGCGCTATAAATATATTGGCGCTATTATGAATAAATTGTGCTATGAATATATTGGCACTATTATTGGCGCTATTATTGGCACTATTATGAATATACTGGCGCTATTATTTGTTGTTGTAATATATTGGCACTAGAATAGCGTCATATAATTGCGCCAAATATTTTTTGGCGCAAAATATATAAATAGCGCCAATATATTGCTCCAGATAATTGTGTCAAATAATAGCGCCATATAATAGTACCAAATATTTTTTGGCGCAAAATATATAAATAGCGCGAATATATTGCTCCAAATAATTATGCCAAATATTTGCGCCAAATAATTGCGTCTAATAATAGCGCCAAATAATAGCGCAATATAATAGCGCCAAATATTTTTTGGCGCCAAATGTTCATAATAGTGATAAATAATAGCGCCTAATAATAGCACCAAATAATAGCACCAATAATAGCCTCAAATTATGGTGCCAATAATCACGCCAATATTTGACGTTATTATTTTGCGCCAAATAATAGCGCCAATATTTTAACACTCATTAATAGCGCCAAATATTCATAATAGCGCCAATATATTAATAGTACCAAATAATTGTGCCTAATAATAGCGCCAAATAATATTGCCAAATAATTGCGCCAAATAACTGGGGCAAATAACTGCGCCAAATAATACCGCCAAATAATAGCGCCATATAATAGCACCAAATATTTTTTGGCGCCAAATATTCATAATAGCGCCAAAAAATAGCTCCAAATAATAGCACCAATAATAGCGCCAATTAATAGCACCAATAATAGTGCCAATATATTCATAGCGCCAAATAATAGCGCCAATATATTCAAAATAACGCCAATATATAATATCGCCAAAGAATAGCGCTAATATATTCATAATTGTGCCAATAATAACGCCAATAAGAGAGCCAATATATTCATAGCTCCATTTATTTATAATAGCACCAATAAATTTATAGCAAAAAAATAATAGCGCCAAATAATTGCGCCAAATAATTGCGCCAAACAATTGCGCCAAATAATTGCGCCAAATAATTATGCCAAATAAGTGCACCTAATAACAGCGCCAAATAATAGCGCTAAATATTTTTTGGCCCAAAATATATAAATAGCACCAATATATTGCGCCAAATAATTGCGCCAAATAATAGCGCCATATAATAGTGCCAAATATTTTTTGGCGCCAAATATTCATAATAGTGCCAAATAATAGTGCTAAATAATAGCGCCAATAATAGCGTCAAGTTATGGTGCCAATAATCACGCCAATATTTGGCGCCAATATTTGGCGCTATTATTTTGTGCCAAATAAAAGCGCCAATATTTAAACATTCAATAAAAGCGCCAATAAAAGAGCTCATAACAGCACCAATAATAGCGCCAATTACAGCGCCATTGTATAGAGCCAATAATAGCACCAATATATTCATAGCGCCATTTAATAGCGTCAAATAATAGCACCATATAATAGCGTAAAATATTGGCGCCATATAATCGCGCCAAATTATAGCGCCATATAATAGCACCAATAAATTTATAGCCCAAAATAATAGCGCCAAATAATTACGCCAATCAATTTGCGCAAATAATTGCACCAAAGAATTGTGCCAAATAAGTGCATCTAATAACAGTGCCAAATAATAGCGCTAAATATTTTTTGGTGAAAAATATATAAATTGCACCAATATATTGCGCCAAATAATTGCGCCAAATAACTGCGCCAAATAATTGCGTCAAATTATTGCGCCTAATAATAGTGCCATATAATAGCGCCAAATATTTTTTAGCGCCAAATATTCATAATACTGCCAAATAATAGTGCCAAATAATAGCGCCAATAATAGCGTCAAATTATGCTGCCAATAATCACGCCAATATTTGGTGCCAATATTTTGCGCTATTATTTTGTGCCAAATAGTAGAGCCAATATTTAAACATTCACTAAAAGCGCAAATAAAAGCGCTCATAACAGCACCAATAATAACGCCAATTATAGCGCCATTGTATAGCGCCAAAAATAGCGCCAATATATTCATAGCGCCATTTAATAGCTCCAAATAATAGCGCCATATAATAGCGGTATATAATAGTGCCAAATATAATAGAGCCAAATAATAGCGCCAATATATAGCACAAATAATATCGCCAATATATTCATAGCGCTATTTAATAGGGCCAAATAATAGCGCCATATAATAGCCCTAAATATTAGCATCATGTAATAGTGCAATATAATAGCGCCATATAATCGCACCATATAATAGCACCAAATAATATAGCCAAATAATAGCCCCATATAATAGCACCAAATAAGAGCTCCAATAATGGCGCCAAATAATAGAGCCAAATATTCATAATAGCGCCAAATATTTGGCGCCATATATTCATAGTAGCGCCAAATATTTTTTGGCGCCAAATATTCATTATAGCACCAAATAACAGCGCCAAATTATAGCACCAATAAAAGCGCCGAATAATAACGCCAATAATAGCGCCAATATTTTAACGTTCAATAATAGCGCTAAACATTCATAATAGTGCCAATATATTTATAGCGCCAAATAATTGCATCTAATAATAGCGCCAAATAATTACACCAAATAATTGCGCCAAATAATTAGGCCAAATAATAGCGCCAATATTTTAACATTTATTAATAGCGCCAAATATTCATAATAGCGCCAATATATTAATAGCACCAAATAAGTGCGCATAATAATAGCGCCAAATAATAGCGACAAATAATTGCGCCAAATATTTGCCCCAAATAACTGTGCCAAATAATAGCTCCAAATAATAGCACAAAATAATAGCGCCATATAATAGTGCCAAATATTTTTTGGCACCAAATATTCATAATAGCACCAAAAAATAGAGCCAAAAAATAGCGCAAATAATAGCGCCAAATAAGAGCACCAATAATAGCACCAATATATTCCTAACGCCAAATAATAGCGCCAATATATTCAGTGTTGTCAATAATAGCGCCAATAATAGCGCCAATATATTCATAATGTTGCCAATAACAGCGCCAATAATAGCACCAATATATTAATAGGGCCATTTATTCATAATAGGGCCAATATATTTATAGCGCACAATAATTGCGCCTAATAATAGCGCCAAATAATAGCGCCAAATAATTGCGCCAAATAAGTGCGCAAAATAATTGCGCCTAATAACAGCGCTAAATAATAGCGCCATATAATAGCGCCAAATATTTTTTGGCGCAAAATATATAAATAGCGCCGAATAATTATGCCAAATAATTGCGCCAAATAATTACGCCTAATAATAGCACCATATAAAAGCGCCAAATATTTTTTGGCACCAAATATTCATAATAGCGCGAAATAATAGCACCAAATAATAGCGCCAAATAATAGCACCAATAATAACGTCAAATTATGGCACCAATAATCATGCCAATTTTTGGCGCTATTATTTTGAGCCAAATAATAGCGCAAATATTTAAACATTCAATAATAGCGCCAATAAAAGCGCCAATAACAGCACCAACAATAGCGCCAATAATATCGCCATTATATTCATAGCACCATTTAATTGGGCCAAATAATAGCGCCATATAATAACGCCAAATATTAGCACCAAATATTAGCGCCATATAATAGCGCTATATAATAGCGCCAGATAATAGCGCCAGATAATAGCGCCAAATAATAGCGCTACATAATAGCGCCAAATATAATAGCGCCACATAATAGCCCCAGATAACAGCGCCAAATAATATCGCCAAATAATAGCACCAAATAATATCGCCATATAATAGCGCCAAATATTGGCGCCATATAATAGCGTCATATTATAGCGCCATATAATAGCACCGAATCATAGCGTCATATAATAACTCCAAATATAATAGCGCCAAATAATAGCACCAATATAAAGCACTAATAATAGCGCCAATATATTCATAGCGCCATTTAATAGGGCCAAATAATAGCACCATATAATAGCGCCAAATAATAGCGCCATATATTAGTGCCAAATTTTAGCACCATATAATAGCGTCATATAATAGCATCAAATCATAGCACCAAATATAATAGCGCCAAATAATAGCACCAATAATAGGGCCAATATATTCATAGCGCCATTTAATAGGTCCAAATAATAGCGCCATATAATAGCGCCAGATATTAATGCCAAATATTAGCGTCAAATTTTAGCACCATATAATAGCGCAAAATAATAGTGCCATTTAATAGTGAAAAATACAATAGCACCAAATAATAGCACCAAATAATATTGCCAAATATTCATAATATCGCCAAATAATAGCGCCAATATATTAACATTCAATAATAGTGAAAAATATTCATAATACTGCCAATATTTTAATATTCAAAATATTTTCAGTGTTATTTTGACATTCAATATAATAGCGCCAAATATATTTTCCGTGTTATTTTAATATTCATAATAGCGCCAATATTTTAATGGCACCGATATTTTAATAGCGCCAATAATAGCACAAAATAATAGCGCCAAATATTATTTGGCGCCAGATAATAGCGCCCAATAATAGCGCCAAAAAATAGCGCCAATATTTTAACATTAATTAATAGTGAAAAATATTCATAATAGCACCAATATTTTAATAGCGGCAAATAATTGCGTCTAATAATAGCACTAAATAATAGCGCCAAATAACTGCGTCATATTAGCGCCAAATATTTTTTTGCACCAAATATTCATAATAGTTTCTATAATAGCCCCAAATAATAGCGGCAATAATAGGGCCAATATATTCATAGCGCCAATATATTCATAGTAGCGCCAATATATAATAGCGCCACTATATTCATAATAGTGCCAATAATAGTGCCAATAATAGCGCTAATATATTCATAGCGCCATTTATTCATAATAGCGCCAATATATTTATAGCGCAAAATAATTGCGCCTAATAAAAGCACCAAATAATAACGCCATATAATAGCGCCAAATATTTTTTGGCGCAAAATATATAAATATAGCCAATATATTGCGCCAAATAGAAGCGCCAAATAATTGCGCCAAATAATTGCACCAAATAAATGCGCCTAATAATATCTCCAAATAATAGCGCCGTATAATAGCGCTAAATATTTTTTGGCGCCAAATGTTCACAATAGCGCCATATAATAGCGCCAAATAATAGCACCAATATATAACCATTCAATAATAGCACCAATAAAAGCGCCAAAAAGAGCACCAATAATAGCGCCAATAATAGTGCCAATATATAGCGCCAATAATATGGCCAATATATTCATAGCACCATTAAATAGGGCCAAAGAGTATCGCAATATAATAGTGCCAAATATTAGTGCCATATAATAGCGCCATATAATGGCGCCATATAATCGCGCCAAATAATAGCGCCATATAATAGCGCCAAATATAATAGCGCCAAATAATAGCACCGATATATAGCGCCAATAACAGCGCCAATATATTCATAGTGCCATTTAATAGGGCCAAATAATAGCTCCATATAATAGCGACAAATATTAGCGCCATATAATAGCCTCAAATATAATAGCGCCAAATAATAGTGTCAAATTATAGCGCCAAATAATTTCGCCCAATAATAGCCCCAAATATTAGGCGCCAAATATTCATAATAGCGCCAAATAATAGCACCAATAATGGCACAAAAAAATAGAGCCAAATATTCATAATAGCGCGAAATATTTGGCGCCATATATTCATAGTAGCGCCAAATATTTTTTGGCGCCAAATATTCATAATCGTGCCAAATATTTAAACATTCAATAAAAGCGCCAATAAAAGCTACCATAACAGCACAAATAATAGCACCAATTATAGCGCCATTGTATAGCACCAATAATAGTGCCAATATATTCATAGCGCCATTTAATAGCGCCAAATAATAGCGCCATATAATAGCACCAAATATTGACGCCATATAATAGCGCCATATAATAGCGCCATATAATAGCGCCATATAATAGCGCTATATAATAGTGCCAAATATAATAGCGCCAAATAATAGAACCAATATATAGCACCAATAATATCGCCAATATATTCATAACGCTATTTAATAGAGCCAAATAATAGCCCCATATAATAGCGCCAAATATTAGCGCCATATAATAGTGCAATATAATAGCGCCATATAATAGCGCCATATAATAGCACCAAATAATAGAGACAAATAATAGGCTCAAATAATAGCACCAAATAATTGCGCCAATAATTGCGCCAAATAATAGAGCCAAATATTCATAATAGCGCCAAATATTTGGCGCCATATATTCATAGTAGCGCCAAATATTTTTTGGCGCCAAATATTCATTATAGCACCAAATAATAGTGCCAAATTATAGCACCAATAAAAGCGCCAAATTATTGCTCCAATAATAGTGCCAATATTTGGCGCCAATAATATTTGGCGCCAATATTTGGCGCCAAATAACAGCGCCAATATTTTAACATTCAATAATAGCGCCAAATATTCATAATATTTCCAATATATTTATAGCGGCAAATAATTGCGCCTAATAATAGCGCCAAATAATTGCACCAAATAATTGCGCCAAATAATTATGCCAAATAATAGCGCCAATATTTTAACATTCATTAATAGTGCTGAATATTCATAATAGCGCCAATATATTAATAGCACCAAATAAGTACGCATAATAATAGCGTCAAATAATAGTGCCAAATAATTGCGCCAAATATTTTTCCCCAAATAACTATGCCAAATAATAGCTCCAAATAATAGCGCCAAATAATAGCGTCATATAATAGTGCCAAATAATTATGCCAAAATAATTGCGCCCAATAATAGCTCCAATAATAGATCCAATATATTCATAGGGCCATGTATTCATAATAGGTCCAATATATTTATAGCGCACAATAATTGCGCCTAATAATAGTGCCAAATAATTGCGCCAAATAAGTGCGCAAAATAATTGCGCCTAATAACAGCGCCAAATAATAGCGCCATATAATAGCGCTAAATTTTTTTTGGTGCAAAATATATAAATAGCGCCAAATAATTATGCCAAATAATTGCGCCAAATCATTATGGCAAATAATTGTGCCTAATAATAGCGTCATATAATAGCGCCAAATATTTTTTGCCGCCAAATATTCATAATAGCACCAAATAATAGCACCAAATAACAGCTCCAAATAATAGCACCAATAATAGCATCAAATTATTGCACCAATAATCACGCCAATTTTTGGCGTTATTATTTTGAGCCAAATAATAGAGCCAATATTTAAACATTCAATAATAGCGCCAATAAAAGCGCCAATAACAGCACCAATAATAGCGCCAATAATACCGCCAATATATTCATAGCACCATTTAATAGGGCCAAATAATAGCGTCATATAATAATGCCAAATATTAGCGCCAAATATTAACGCCATATAATAGCGCTATATAATAGCGCCAGATAATAGCCCCAAATAATAGCGCCACATAACAGCGCCAAATATAATAGCGTCACATAATAGCCCCAGATAATAGCGCCAAATAATATCGCCAAATAATAGCGCCAAATAATATCGCCATATAATAGCGCCAAATATTGGCGCCATATAATAGCGTCATGTTATAGCGCCACATAATAGCACCAAATCATAGCGCCATATAATAACGCCAAATAAAATAGCGCCAAATAATTGCTCCAATATATAGCACCAATAATAGAGCCAATATATTCATAGCGTCATTTAATAGAGCCAAATAATAGCGCCATATAATAGCGCCAAATAATAGCGCCATATAATAGCGCCAAATTTTAGCACCATATAATAGCGCCATATAATAGCGTCAAATAATAGCACCATATAATAGCGCCATATAATAGTGCCAAATCCTGGTGGAGGCATATTTCCGGGGTACTGTACCTGTAGCAGGCACTGTTCGGTACTGTAGTAGCCGGAACTATTCATCCATCTGGGCCTTCGGGTCATGTAATCTCTTAAGCCTACGGGCCATGTAATCTCTGAGCCTACGGGCCTTGTAAGGGTTCCCTCTCATCCCTTGAAAGAGGGGTTATCAAAATCAATAAAAAATGAAGGCCTTCGGGCCATTCAGGCAGGAATATATTCCTAGGGCCATTTATTCATAATAGGGCCAATATATTTATAGCGCACAATAATTGAGCCTAATAATAGCGCCAAATAATAGCACCAAATAATTGCACCAAATAAGTGTGCAAAATAATTGCGCCTAATAACAGCGCCAAATAATAGAGCCATATAAGAGCACCAAATATTTTTTGATGCAAAATATATAAATAGCGCCAAATAATTATGCCAAATAATTGCGCCAAATAATTGCGCCAATTAATTACGCCTAATAATAGCGTCATATAATAGCGCCAAATATTTTTTGGTGCCAAATATTAATAATAGCGCCAAATAATAGCACCAAATAATAGTGCCAAATAATAGCACCAATAATAGCGTCAAATTATGGCACTAATAATCACGCCAATTTTTGGTGCTATTATTTTGAGCCAAATAATAGCGCCAATATTTACACATTCAATAATAGCGCCAATAATAGCGCCAATAAAAGCGCCAATAACAGCACCAACAATAGCGCCAATAATATCGCCAATATATTCATAGCACTATATAATAGGACAAAATAATAGCGCCATATAATAATGTCAAATATTAGAGCCAAATATTAGCACCATATAATAGTGCTATATAATAGTGCCAGATAATAGCGCCAAATAATAGTGCCACATAATAGCGCTGAATATAATAGTGCTACATAATAGCCCCAGATAATAGCGCCAAATAATATCGCTAAATAATAGCGCCAAATAATATCGCCATATAATAGCGCCAAATATTGGCGCCATATAATAGTGCCATATTATAGCACCATATAATAGCACCAAATCATAGCGCCATATAATAACGCAAAATATAATAGTGCCAAATAATAGCACCAATATATTGCGCCAATAATAGATCCAATATATTCATAGCGGCATTTAATAGGGCAAAATAATAGCGCCATATAATAGCGCCAAATAATAGCACCATATAATAGCACCAAATTTTAGCACCATATAATAGCGCCAAATTATAGCGCCAAATCACAGCGCCAAATATAATCACGCCATATAATAGCGCCAATATATAGCGCCAATAATAGTGCCAATATATTCATAGCGCCATTTAATAGGGCCAAATAATAGCGCCATATAATAGCGCCAAATATTAGCGCCAAATATTAGCGCCATATAATAGTGAAAAATAATAGTGCCATATAATAGTGCAAAATATAATAGCTCCAAATATTAGCGCCATATAATAGTGCAAAATATAATGGCTCCAAAAAATATTTGGCCCTATTATATGGCGCTATTATTTGGCGCTGTTATTAGGCGCAATTATTTTTGCGCACTTATTTGGCGCAATTATTTGGCGCTATTATTTTGCGCTATTATTAGGCGCAATTATTGTGCGCTATAAATATATTGGCCCTATTATGAATAAATGGCCCTATGAATATATTGGCGCTATTATTGGCGCTATTATTGGCAACATTATGAATATATTGGCGCTATTATTTGGTACTATTATTTAGCACTAGGAATATATTGGTGCTATTTTTGGTGCTCTTATTTGGCGCTATTATTGGCACTATTGTTTGGCGCTATTATGATTATTTGGTGCCAAAAAATATTTGGCACTATTATATGACGCTATTATTTGGGGCTATTATTTGGCACAATTATATGACGCTATTATTTGGCACTATTATATGGCGCTATTATTTGGCACTATTATATGGCGCTATTATTTGACACTATTATATGGCGCTATTATTTGGCACTATTATATGACGCTATTATTTGGCGCTATTATGAATATTTGGCGCTATTATGAATATTTGGCGCTATTAATGAATATTAAAATATTTGTGCTATTATTTGGCACCAAAAAATAGCTCCAAATATTGGCGCCAAATATTATTGGTGCCAAATATTGGCGCCAAATATTGGGGCTATTATTGGCGCAATTATTTGGCACTTTTGTTGGCGATATAATTTGGCACTAATATTTGGCGCTATTATGAATATTTGGCTCTATTATTTGGCGCTATTATTGGGGCTATTACTTGGCGCTATTATTTGGCACTATTATGAATATTTGGTGCCAAATATTTGGTGCTATTATTTGGTGATATTATTTGGCGCTATTATTTGACGCTATTATTTGGCACTATTATATTTGGCGTTATTATATGGTGCTATTATTTGGCCCTATTAAATGGCGCTTTGAATATATTGGTGCTATTATTGGCGCTATATATTGGTGCTATTATTTGATGCTATTATATTTGGTGCTATTATTTGCACTATTATATGGTGCTATTATATGATGCTATTATATGGCACTTATATTTGACTCTATTTTATGCCACTATTATATTTGGCGTAATTATATGGCGCTATTATTTGGCCCTATTAAATGGAGCTATGAATATATTGGCACTATTATTGGCGCTATTATTGGTGCTTTTATTGGTGCTTTTATTGGCGCTATTATTGAATGTTTAAATATTGGCGCTACTATTTGGCGCAAAATAATAGTGTCAAATATTGGCGCCAAATATTGACGTGATTATTGGCCCCACAATTTGACGCTATTATTGGTGCTGTTATTTGGCGCTATTATTTTGGCGCTATTATTTGACACTATTATGAATATTTGGCGCCAAAAATTATTTGGCGCTATTATATGGCGCTATTATTAGGCGCAATTATTTGGCCCAATTATTTGATGCAATTATTTAGAGAAATTATTTGGCGCAATATATTGGCGCTATTTATATATTTTGCACCAAAAAATATTAGGCGCTATTATTTGGTGCTATTATTTGGCACTGTTATTAGGCACAATTATTTTGCGCAATTATTTGGAGCAATTATTTGGCATAATTATTTGGCACAATTATTTGGCGCAATTAATTGACACTGTTATTTTGCGCTATTATTAGGCCCAATTATTTTGCACTGTAAATATATTGGCGCTATTATGAATAAATGGCGCTATGAATATATTGGCACTAGTATTGGCACAATTATTGACACTATTATAAATATATTGGCGCTATTATTTGGCGCTATTATTGGCCCTATTTTTTGGCGCTATTATGAATATTTGTTGCCAAAAAATATTTGGCGCTATTATATGGCGCTATTATTTGACACTATTATTTAGCGCTATTATTTGGCGTAGTTATTTGGCGCTAATATTTGGTGCAAATATTTGGTGCTATTTTTTGGCGTTATTATTAGGCGCAATTATTTGGCGCTATTAATATATTGGCGCTATCATGAATATTTAGCGCTATTAATGAATATTAAAATATTGGCTCTATTATTTGGCGTAATTATTTAGCGCAATTATTTGACGTTATTATTTGGCGCAATTATTTGGTGCTATAAATATATTGGCGCTATTATGAATAAATGGCGCTATGAATATATTGGCGCTATTATTGGAGCTATTATTGGCACTATTGTGAATATATTTGCACTATTATATATTTTCGCTATTATGAATATATTGGCGCTATTATTTGGCGCTATGAATATATTAGCGCTATTATTGGCGCTATTATTTGGCGCTATTATAGGGGCTATTATATGGCGCTATTTTTTGGCGCTATTATGAATATTTTATGCCAAAAAACATCTGGCGCTATTATATGGCGCTATTATTTGGTGCTATTATTTGGCACAGTTATTTGGTGCAGTTATTTGGCACACTTATTTGGCTCACTTATTTGGCGCTATTATTAGGTGCAATTATTTGCTGCTATTAATATATTGGTGCTATTATGAATATTTGGCGCTAATAATGAATGTTAAAATATTGGCACTATTTTTTGGCGCTATTATTTATCGCTATTATTTGGCGCCAAATAAAATTTGGCGCTATTATTTGGCGCTATTATTGGAGTTATTAAAATATTGTGGCAATTATGAATATTAAAATAGCACTGAAAATATATTTGGCGCTATTATATTTAATATTAAAATAACACTAAAAAATATTGAATGTTATAATATTGGCGCTATTATGAATATTTGGCACTATTGTTGAATGTTAAAATATTGGCGCTATTATTTGTCGCCAAATAATAACGCCAAATAATGGCGCCAAATATTATTGGTGCCAATATTGGCACTATTATTTGGGGCTTTTATTGGCGCTATAATTTGGCGCTATTTGTAACGACCCAAAATTTCATTAATGGAAAATCCCTCTTGATCCAGTTAAATGTTCCTTTATGTTTTTATATGATGTCAACTTCTTCAGTTTAACGTTAAGATTTGTGACCGTTACTTTTATAGCCGTTGAACAGTGATCATCTGGGTAGTTTAAATATAAGGCTTTAACGAACCAATTTTCTACTCAGACAAAGGAAGCGATGGCCTCATCCAGTAGAATTGCCCCTTACGAAGCCCATTTGTTGGAGCTCGGAAAGGAGGTGGCGTCTTTGGGCTTTGCCCTTGACCAAGCCCAAGCTGAGCTTCATCAAGTCAAGCTCGAACGTGATCGTCTACGGGAAAAATGGAAGTTGATAGAGATTACCACCCGAGCGATGTTATCCGAGCAACCCCAAGAGTCTGTCACCATCGCACACCTTACCCTTAGGTCTTATGCGGCTATTTTAAGGGGTTATGTAACAAATAAGTAGCACCATGTTCATGTACATTATTTTTGTATATAATAGTGAATATAATTTCTAGTCATTTTTGATGCATTGTAATTAGTTTTTAAAGTACAAATGATGTTTTTAGTTATTATTTAATTAAGAATTATATTTTATTAAATTAAAGGATTTTTTAATTAAATAATATTTTAATAAAATATTATTATTAATATTAAATTAATTTTTATTAAATATAAATGATCCTATAATTTTATGAATGCAATTAAAATTTTTATTAAGGTTTGAAAGCCATTTCTGTCAAAACCCGTGAATTTTTTATAAATGTCGGTTTTTATTTTAAAAGTGAAAATTCACATATTTAGAAAATTATTTAGATAAAATAAATATTATTTTTGGAATCAGGACGTCGAAATTATCCAACGGTGAATTTTTCATAATTTTCTGAGACAGTCAAATTTTTGGGTAAAAATTAAATACCATTTAAATATATAATGTGTTTTATGACATCATAATGACCCAATGGTGATGTAATAAAATACCATAATCCTTATGTTCGGCCAATATGTGTTTTATCATTAAAATAATGAGGTTTTGGGTTTGTTTGACTCACTTTTCAAAGCATTAATGGAGCCCTCAAGACTTATTCAACACTTTGCCTTTTTAAATTAATTTCCATGGGAGTGTGACTCACCTCCACATAAGCAACCCTAATTTTTTAATAAGTTCGGACCTTGGACTTGTAAAATATTGTTTTCCTCTTTCCTTTTCCAGAAACCATGGGCTAATACCATGGGATGGTTTGTGGTTTGGATTATTTTAATATAAGGGGTCCCAAACCTAAATAATAAAGAATTCTCTCACCTTTCCTATATAAACCCACCCAAGCTCCCACTTCCTCCTCACTCAAAGCCCTTGAAGTTCGTCCAACCTCTGCCCTACTCTCTCTAGAATCCTCTCAAGGTGCCCCAAGCTCCCAAGAAGCCTCTCACAAGCCTCTCTCTAGCCTTTGGAAGCACACTTCCAAGTAAGGGGTTTTCTTCCTTTCTCATTTTTTTGTCAATTTTCTTTAAGTCGTATTTCCTTTTTTTCAATTATGAATGTTGGGGTATGGTTTCGCACCTCCCCCATACTGCCCTCTTATTGTTTGAATGATGGGAGAACCCTTTCTCTCTCATTAAATGCCTCCCATGTACACCCGTTACTATGCCGAAATTCCGAAAGGAACTTCTCTCTCTTCTTTTACATTCAAGCAATACTTTTGTATCATGAATCTAAATTCCATTTCTATTGTTGGGACATGTATATATATGATCTCCTTACTGTCCATTACATGTAAATATGATGAGGAACCCCTTTCTCTCTCATCAACCTTTTTTATGAATTCTTATGCCACGCCGTTACGCTGCCGAAATCGCACCGATTTTCTAAGCCAATATCATTGTGTAGTGAATACCATGCCCATTTCTCCATCAAGGGTATTCACCTTTATGCACATTTACTTATTGATTGTAAAGTTTCATGTATGAATTCCACATTCCTTTATCGTGGAATAAATGATTATGTTTTATGAATCCATGTTTTATGATCCATGTGGCACACTTATGCATGAAATGAAATGTTTAAGAAGGGTGCGCCCTGATAGCGCTCCAATGCATTGGGTAAAGTATAGTATCATGATACGTCATGTGCAATGAGTGTTGACTCATGCTAATTCAAGTGCAACGAGGGTTTACTCGTGCTTCAAGTGCAATGAGGGTTTACTCATGCTCCATGTGCAATGAGCCTTGGCTCATGCTAATTCAATGTTAAGTGTTGTTGCCACATTTCCATGTTATGATTATCATGCTTTATCATGCCTTTATGTTCATGTCTCTCTTTTTCTCTATTGATATGCCTATTGCCTAACATGTATTTTACTCCTCATTTTATTCATTTTGTACTCCCTTACTGGGCTTTATAGCTCACCCTTTTCTTATGCATGTCCTCAGGTTATCCCATGCAATGCTAAGTACGAAGGAATGTAGTGGTCATGTAAAGGAAGTTTTCAATAAGGATGTTGTTTTTCAAGTTTAAAGTTTTTATGTAATGATCCTAAGCCCCAAAGACACTAAACCTCTCGATCTTCTTTGTTGTATCAAGTGAAGTTTTATGTAATAAAGCATGTTTAAGTTGTAATAAAAAGCAGGGTTGTCATAGTTGGTATCAACGGATAGGTTTAGTTATTTTTGGGATTAGGAAACCCTAGTAAAGCCTTAGATACAAGACTAAGCATAATAAAAACATCCCTAAATTTTGGTAAATACTAAGTAAGTGTTTTATCAAACAAATACATCCCTGTCTGGATACGAGCAGGTAGAGGCGGCTCTGGCACAGATGTATCCTAGGGGTAAAACCCGAAAACACCGCTTTGAGCTAGACTCGAACGGGAACTGGTGCACGACAACGAGCCTTGCTGCACTCTTGGTTACGACACTCCCGGGGGATATGTTTTGATAAATTCACAATCTTAGTATGAACCCTTATTAAGGGAAAAATGCCCCTAAGAATATATGTTAGAAGGAAGATCATGAAAAGCCTGGATTGAATCCTATAGACTCATGAGTTGAAGAGATTAAAGTTTATTTATAAGTCATCAACTTTTGTCTTTGGATTACCCTTTATGTGTTACCCCTAACTTTCCTTTTATTCCAGCCAATGGCCGGTAGTAGGAGAACTCGGGCTAACAACCGTTGTGAAGATCAGTGTGATGATTGTACTTATGAGATGCCCAATCCAATGGGAGCGGGAATCGCGAACTTTGTCACGCTTCTCTCTCAGCTAACTCAAGTTTTGAATAGAAACACTGGTCAAGAGGAACGTTCAACCCCCCCTAAGAAAGAACAAGTCGCTATTGAAAGCTTCATGAGACAAAGACCTCCTACTTTTAGTGGATCATCCGATCCCACGATTTCTGAACAATGGATCAACTCCATTGAAAAGATATTCTCCATCCTCCAATGCTCTGAAAAAGAGAAGGTTCTCCTAGCGGCTTATCGTATGGAGGGTGAAGCTGATCAATGGTGGACGTTGATCAAAAATACGAAGCCTGAGGAGGAGATCGAGGCTTTGGTATGGAAGGTATTCCGGAAGATGTTTTTCGATAAATATTTTCCACGCACCCTCCGTCTTAAGATGAAAAGGGACTTCCTTTCCCTCAAGCAGAAAGATGAGGAATCTGTGGGAGCGTACGAGGCAAACTTCACAAGGCTTGCACGATACGCTTCCGGCTTTGTCGTTACCCCCAAATGCAAGGTTGACCGCTTCTTTGGTGGGCTGAAGCCTAGCTTGCGGAAAGCATTAGCGATCCGTGACTTCGACAACTATGAGGAAATTGTCCGATGTGCCCTCAAGGTTGAAATGGAGATCATAGAATCACAGGGGTATCATGGGGACAAGAAGCGGAAGGTGGACTTCAATGCTGGTGGTCCGATGGATAAATCCAACGGCGCTAAGAAATTCCAGCACCCCACTTGCCAAAAGTGTGGAAAGAAGCACCCTGGAAATTGCCTTAGGGGGACAAGAAAATGCTTTAAGTGTGGAAGAGAAGGGCACCTAGCTGTTAACTGTCAGCAAGAAGGACCCGCGGTTGCGACGGAGGGGAGGAACGCTCCGTTCGAACCTCAACGCGTTGTTCAATGCTTCAAATGCAAAGAACCGGGTCATTTTGCGAATCAATGCCCTAATCCAAGGGTTATCGGAGGCAATCAACAACCTCCAAGACAGCAAGGAAGAGCTTTTGCCATCACTTCTGCCGAAGTGAACCCCGACAACGAAGTGGTGACAGGTACGCTAGTTATTCATTCAAGAATAGAGAACGTACTTTTTGATTCAGGTTCTACGCATTCTTTTATATCTCAAAAGTTTAGTAGAATAATCCCTGCACCACCACAAATCATGGAAGTAAAGATGTCGGTGAGTACGGCAAATGGGGCAATCATTGCATCCCATGAGTATAACTCCTCCCCTGTTATGGATTGAATTTCCCGGCGAACCTCGTCATACTCCCTTTGGTGGAATTTGATGCAATTCTTGGCATGGATTGGCTTTCCTTATATAGAGCCAACATAAATTGTCAGGAGAGGGAAATCACACTCCATATGGAGAATCGACCCCCGATTCTTTACAAGTGTCAGGAGGAAGATGAATCTCCTTTAGCTCCATCATCTCCAGCATGGATATTACTTCCTTATGAGCACGCATATCTGGCTCAGATGATTGAGTCCAAGGAAGAAACCACCCTTGAAGAAATGCCTATTGTGAGGGAATTCGCTGAAGTATTTCCCGAGGAACTTCCTGGTCTTCCTCCAAGAAGAGATGTTGAGTTCTCAATTGAACTTATACCTGGGGCGCTACCAATATCCAAGAATCCATATAGAATGGCTGTGGTTGAGCTTGAAGAACTGAAGAAACAACTACAGGAGAATCTGGATAAAGGGTTTATACGCCCAAGTGCATCACCATGGGGTGCACCAGTCCTCTTCGTCAAGAAGAAGGATGGGTCAATGCGGCTTTGCATCGATTATCGTGAACTTAACAAAATCACGATAAAGAACAAGTATCCTCTCCCAAGAATCGATGACTTGTTTGATCAGCTGCGTGGAGCACAATACTTCTCCAAGGTCGACTTGCGGTCAGGATATTATCAAGTAAGGGTGAAGAAGGAAGATATCCCCAAGACTGCTTTTCGTACAAGGTACGGGCACTATGAATTCATAGTAATGCCTTTTGGACTCACCACTCCATCAATATTCATGGACTTGATGAATAGAGTCTTTAGAGATTACCTAGATAAATTTGTGGTAGTCTTTATAGATGATATTCTAATATACTCCAAAACCAAGGAGGACCATGAGGAGCATTTAAGAACTGTACTGGAGACTTTGCGCAAGGAGAAGCTCTATGCCAAGTACAGCAAGTGTGAGTTCTGGTTGAAGGAGGTCTCATTCTTGGGCCATATCATCACAAGCAATGGGATATCTATGGACCCCTCCAAAACAGATGCAATTGAGGGATGGCCGAGGCCAACATCGGTAACTGATATCCGTAGCTTCTTGGGGTTAGCTGGATATTATCGACGATTTGTGAGAAACTTCTCACGATTGTCCAACCCTCTTACCAAGCTAACTCGAAAGGGAGTAAAGTTTGCTTGGAGTGATGAATGCGAAGAAAGCTTCAAGGAGTTGAAAAGGAGGCTTATCACTGCACCTGTGCTCACTTTACCCACAAGTGGGGAGCTTTTTGTGGTATTCAGTGATGCTTCGAAGAAGGGCTTAGGATGTGTGCTGATGCAGAATGATAAAGTGATATCCTATGCCTCAAGACAGTTGAAAATCCATGAGCGAAACTATCCAACGCATGATCTGGAGTTGGCGGCGGTGATCTTTGCCTTGAAAATCTGGCGGCATTATCTCTATGGAGAGAAATGTGAGATATATACTGACCACAAGAGTCTTAAATATATATTCACACAAAAAGAGCTTAATATGCGCCAGAGAAGATGGATAGAGATCATAAAGGATTATGACTGTTCAATACATTACCACCCTGGGAAGGCGAACAAGGTGGCAGATGCCCTAAGTAGAAAGGATCCAGCAATTCTATCAATGATGAGAATTGAGAAGGATCCAATCTTCTTAGACTTGATGAAGATGGACGTGGGAATCATAAAGAAGGGAACATCATCAATCCTTTCACAAATGATTGCTCAACCATCTCTTTTGGAAAGGTTAAAGGATGCTCAAAAGGATGATGCGAGAATCCAAGAAAAAGTGGAAGCTATCAAAAAGGGAAAATCCTCAGAGTTTAATGTTAATGAAGAAGGAATTGTGCGGTTTGGGAAAAGACTATGTGTCCCATCAAGTTCGGAGCTGAAGAAGGAACTTTTGGATGATGCACATAGTTCAAATTTCTCTATTCACCCAGGAAGCACAAAGATGTATCGAGATCTCCGAGAAAACTTTTGGTGGGATAATATGAAGAAGGAGATCGCCGAATATACATCAAAGTGCCTGGTGTGTCAGCAAGTGAAGGCAGAGAGGCAGAAGTCTAAGGGGATGATGCAACCATTGCCCATACCAGAATGGAAATGGGAGAACATCACCATGGACTTCGTCACTGGACTTCCAAGGACATCCAAAAGCAACAATGCAATCTGGGTTATTGTGGATCATCTTACAAAGACTGCACACTTCATTGCTATTCGAGAGGATTTCTCTTTGGATCAACTGGCACGGATATATATCAGGGAAGTGGTACGGTTTCATGGAGTACCACTATCTATTGTGTCGGACCGAGATCCAAGATTTACCTCTAAGTTTTGGAAGAGTCTTCAACATGCTCTGAATACTGAACTGAACTTCAGTACGGCCTATCATCCTCAAACTGATGGCCAATCCGAGCGGACTATCCAAACACTTGAGGATATGTTGAGAGCGTGCTCAATGGACTTTAAAGGAGGATGGGATCAACATCTTCCTCTAGTTGAGTTCTCTTATAATAATAGTTTCCACTCGAGCATCCAAATGGCACCATATGAAGCCCTGTATGGGAAAAGGTGTAGAACACCGGCATGTTGGGATGAGGTCGGTGAACGTAAGCTGCTTGGACCAGAAATGGTCGAAGAAATGGTGGAGAAGGTGAAAACCATTCAGCAGCATATCAAGGCAGCCCAAAGTCGACAGAAGAGTTATGCAGATAATCGTCGACGAGACCTTGAGTTTAAAGTCGGAGACATGGTGTTTTTACGCATATCTCCGTGGAAGAAGGTCATGAGGTTTGGAAAGAAAGGGAAGTTAAGTCCAAGGTACATCGGCCCCTTCGAGATTCTTGATCGCGTTGGGGCTGTGGCCTATCGACTAGCACTTCCACCTACTATGGCCAAGGTGCATGATGTCTTCCATGTATCCCTCTTAAGGAAGTACATACCAGACCCTTCACATGTACTCTCTTCTGAGGTGGTACAATTAGAAGACGATCTTTCTTATGAGGAGCAACCAGTGAAGATCTTAGATCGTAGAGAAAAAGTTCTACGAAATAAGACAATGCCCCTCGTCAAGGTGTTGTGGAGAAACCACAAGTTTGAAGAAGCAACTTGGGAGTCGGAGGATATGATGAAGCTAAGTTACCCACATTTGTTTTAGTGTGGGAAAAAGGAAAATTTCGAGGGCGAAATTTCTTAAGGGGGGAATGTTGTAACGACCCAAAATTTCATTAATGGAAAATCCCTCTTGATCCAGTTAAATGTTCCTTTATGTTTTTATATGATGTCAACTTCTTCAGTTTAACGTTAAGATTTGTGACCGTTACTTTTATAGCCGTTGAACAGTGATCATCTGGGTAGTTTAAATATAAGGCTTTAACGAACCAATTTTCTACTCAGACAAAGGAAGCGATGGCCTCATCCAGTAGAATTGCCCCTTACGAAGCCCATTTGTTGGAGCTCGAAAAGGAGGTGGCGTCTTTGGGCTTTGCCCTTGACCAAGCCCAAGCTGAGCTTCATCAAGTCAAGCTCGAACGTGATCGTCTACGGGAAAAATGGAAGTTGATAGAGATTACCACCCGAGCGATGTTATCCGAGCAACCCCAAGAGTCTGTCACCATCGCACACCTTACCCTTAGGTCTTATGCGGCTATTTTAAGGGGTTATGTAACAAATAAGTAGCACCATGTTCATGTACATTATTTTTGTATATAATAGTGAATATAATTTCTAGTCATTTTTGATGCATTGTAATTAGTTTTTAAAGTACAAATGATGTTTTTAGTTATTATTTAATTAAGAATTATATTTTATTAAATTAAAGGATTTTTTAATTAAATAATATTTTAATAAAATATTATTATTAATATTAAATTAATTTTTATTAAATATAAATGATCCTATAATTTTATGAATGCAATTAAAATTTTTATTAGGTTTGAAAGCCATTTCTGTCAAAACCCGTGAATTTTTTATAAATGTCGGTTTTTATTTTAAAAGTGAAAATTCACATATTTAGAAAATTATTTAGATAAAATAAATATTATTTTTGGAATCAGGACGTCAAAATTATCCAACGGTGAATTTTTCATAATTTTCTGAGACAGTCAAATTTTTGGGTAAAAATTAAATACCATTTAAATATATAATGTGTTTTATGACATCATAATGACCCAATGGTGATGTAATAAAATACCATAATCCTTATGTTCGGCCAATATGTGTTTTATCATTAAAATAATGAGGTTTTGGGTTTGTTTGACTCACTTTTCAAAGCATTAATGGAGCCCTCAAGACTTATTCAACACTTTGCCTTTTTAAATTAATTTCCATGGGAGTGTGACTCACCTCCACATAAGCAACCCTAATTTTTTAATAAGTTCGGACCTTGGACTTGTAAAATATTGTTTTCCTCTTTCCTTTTCCAGAAACCATGGGCTAATACCATGGGATGGTTTGTGGTTTGGATTATTTTAATATAAGGGGTCCCAAACCTAAATAATAAAGAATTCTCTCACCTTTCCTATATAAACCCACCCAAGCTCCCACTTCCTCCTCACTCAAAGCCCTTGAAGTTCGTCCAACCTCTGCCCTACTCTCTCTAGAATCCTCTCAAGGTGCCCCAAGCTCCCAAGAAGCCTCTCACAAGCCTCTCTCTAGCCTTTGGAAGCACACTTCCAAGTAAGGGGTTTTCTTCCTTTCTCATTTTTTTGTCAATTTTCTTTAAGTTGTATTTCCTTTTTTTCAATTATGAATGTTGGGGTATGGTTTCGCACCTCCCCCATACTGCCCTCTTATTGTTTGAATGATGGGAGAACCCTTTCTCTCTCATTAAATGCCTCCCATGTACACCCGTTACTATGCCGAAATTCCGAAAGGAACTTCTCTCTCTTCTTTTACATTCAAGCAATACTTTTGTATCATGAATCTAAATTCCATTTCTATTGTTGGGACATGTATATATATGATCTCCTTACTGTCCATTACATGTAAATATGATGAGGAACCCCTTCTCTCTCATCAACCTTTTTTATGAATTCTTATGCCACGCCGTTACGCTGCCGAAATCGCACCGATTTTCTAAGCCAATATCATTGTGTAGTGAATACCATGCCCATTTCTCCATCAAGGGTATTCACCTTTATGCACATTTACTTATTGATTGTAAAGTTTCATGTATGAATTCCACATTCCTTTATCGTGGAATAAATGATTATGTTTTATGAATCCATGTTTTATGATCCATGTGGCACACTTATGCATGAAATGAAATGTTTAAGAAGGGTGCGCCCTGATAGCGCTCCAATGCATTGGGTAAAGTATAGTATCATGATACGTCATGTGCAATGAGTGTTGACTCATGCTAATTCAAGTGCAACGAGGGTTTACTCGTGCTTCAAGTGCAATGAGGGTTTACTCATGCTCCATGTGCAATGAGCCTTGGCTCATGCTAATTCAATGTTAAGTGTTGTTGCCACATTTCCATGTTATGATTATCATGCTTTATCATGCCTTTATGTTCATGTCTCTATTTTTCTCTATTGATATGCCTATTGCCTAACATGTATTTTACTCCTCATTTTATTCATTTTGTACTCCCTTACTGGGCTTTATAGCTCACCCTTTTCTTATGCATGTCCTCAGGTTATCCCATGCAATGCTAAGTACGAAGGAATGTAGTGGTCATGTAAAGGAAGTTTTCAATAAGGATGTTGTTTTTCAAGTTTAAAGTTTTTATGTAATGATCCTAAGCCCCAAAGACACTAAACCTCTCGATCTTCTTTGTTGTATCAAGTGAAGTTTTATGTAATAAAGCATGTTTAAGTTGTAATAAAAAGCAGGGTTGTCATACTATTATTTGGCGCTATTATGAATATTTGGGGCCAAAAAATATTTGGTGCTGCTATGAATATATGGCGCCAAATATTTGGCGCTATTATGAATATTTGGCACTATTGTTGATTGTTAAAATATTGACGCTATTATTTGGCGCCAAATAAAAGCGCCAAATAATGGCGCCAAATATTATTGGTGCCAAATATTGGCACTATTATTTGGGGCTTTTATTGGGGCTATAATTTGGCGCTATTATTTGGCGATATTATGAATATTTGGAGCCAAAAAATATTTGGTGCTGCTATCAATATATGGCGCCAAATATTTGGCGCTATTATGAAAATTTGGCCCTATTATTTAGCGCCCTTATTTGCGCTATTATGAATATTTGGAACCAAATATTTGGTGCTATTATTTGGAAAGATTATTTGGTGCTATTATATTTTGCACTATTATATCGCGCTATTATTTGACGCTATTATATGGTTCTATTATATCACGCTTTTATATGGCGCTAATATTTGGTGCTATTATATGGCGCTATTATTTGGCCCTATTAAATGGCGCTATGAATATATTGGCAATATTATTGGCGCTATTATTTGGTGCTATTATATATTGTGCTACTATATGGCTATATTATTTAGCGCACTTATATGGTGCTATTATATGGCGCCAATATTTGGTGCTATTATATGGCGCTATTACTTAGCGCTATTAAAGGGCGCTATGAATATATTGGCGCTATATTATGCCGCTATTATTGGCACTATTATTGGTGCTGTTATTGGCGCTTTTATTAGCACTATTATAGAATGCTTAAATATTGCTGCTATTATTTGGAGCAAAATAATAGCACCAAATATTGGCACCAAATATTGGCGCCATAATTTGATGCTATTAGTGGCTCTATTATTTGGCGCTATTATGAATATTTGGCGCCAAAAAATATATTTGGCGCTATTATATGACATTATTATTTGGCGCTATTCTTAGGCGCAATTATTTGGCGTAATTATTTGGCACAACATATTGGCGCTATTTATATATTTTACTCCAAAAAATATTTGGCGCTATTATATGGCGCTATTATTTAGCACTGTTTTTAAGCACAATTATATATTGGCACTATAATGAATATATTGGCGCTATTATTTAGTGCTAATATATATTGGCGCCATTATGAATATATTGGCGTTATTATTTGGCGTTATGAATATATTGGCGCTATTATCGGTGCTATTATTTGGCGCTATTATTGGTGCTATTATTTGGCGCTATTATTTGGCGCTATTTTTTGGCGATATTTTTTGGCGCTATTTTTTGGCACTATTATGAATATGTGGCGCCAAAAAATATTTGGCGCTATTATATGGCTCTATTATTTAACAGTATTATTTGGCGCAATTATTTGGCACACATATTTGGCGCAATTATTTGGCGCTATTGTTAGGCGCAATTATTTGGTGCTATTAATATATTGGCGCTATTATGAATATTTGGCGCTATTAATGAATGTTAAAATATTGGGGCTGTTATTTGGTACAATTATTTGGCGCAATTATTCGGGGCAATTATTAGGCGCTATAAATATATTGGCGCTATTAAGAATAAATGACGCTATGAATATATTTGCGCTAATATTGGCACTATTATGAATATACTGGCGCTATTATTTTGCGCTATTATATATTGGCGCTATTATGAATATATTGGCGTTATTATTTGGCGCTATGAATATATTGGTGCTATTATTGGCGCTATTATTTGGTGCTATTATTAGCACTATTATATGACACTATTTTTTGGCGAT
Source organism: Viscum album (assembly GCA_963277665.1). Lineage (NCBI taxonomy): Eukaryota > Viridiplantae > Streptophyta > Magnoliopsida > Santalales > Viscaceae > Viscum > Viscum album. The sequence continues at coordinate 907,641,840 of OY728127.1, read as the reverse complement.
ATTATGAATATTTGGATCCCAAAAATATTTGGCGGTATTATATGGCGCTATTATTTGACGCTATTATTTGGCAGCAAAAAATATTTGGTGCTACTATATGGCGCTATTATTAGGCGTAATTATTTGGCGCAATTATTTGGCGCAATATATTGTCGCTATTTATATATTTTTCGCCAAAAAATATTTAGCGCTATTATATGGCGCTACTATTTGGCGCAATTATTTGGCGTAATTATTTGGCTCCATTATTTGACGCTATTATTAGGCGCAATTATTTTACGCTATAAATATATTGGCGCTATTATGAATAAATGGCGCTATGAATATATTAGCACTATTATTGGCGCTATTATTAGCACTATTATGAATATAGTGGCGCTATTATTGACACTATTATGAATATAGTGGCGCTATTATTTGGCGCTATTATATATTGGCGCTATTATGAATATATTGGCACTATTATTTGGTGCTATGAATATATTGGCGCTATTATTGGCACTATTATTTGGTGCTATTATTGGCGCTATTTGTTGGCACTATTATGAATATTTTGCGCCAAAAAATATTTGGCGAAAAAATATATAAATAGCGCCATATATTTGGCACTATTATGAATATTTGGCTCTATTATTGAATGGTAATATATTGGCGCTGTTATGAATATCTGGCACTATTATTAAATGGTTATATATTGGCGCTATTATTTAGCGATATTATGAATATTTGGCGCCAAAAAATATTTGGCGCTACTATGAATATATGGTGCCAAATATTTGGCGCTATTATGAATATTTGGCTCTATTATTTGGCGCTACTGTTGGCACTATTTTTTGGTACCATTATTAATATTTGGCGCAAAATATGTGGTGTTATTATTTGGCGATATTATTCGGCGCTTTTATTTGGCGCTATTATATTTTCCATATTATATGGCGCTATTATTTGGCGCTATTATGTGGCGCTAATATTTGGAGCTATTATATAGCGCTAATATTTGGCGCTATTATATGGCGCTATTATTTGGCCCTATTAAATGGCGCTATGAATATATTGGCGCTATTATTGGCACTATATATTGGTACTATTATTTGGTGCTATTATATTTGACGCTATTATATGGCGCTATGATTTGGCGCTATTATATGACGCTATTATTTGGCACTATTACATGGTGCTATGAATATATCAGCGATATTATTAGTGCTGTTATTGGTGCTTTTATTGGTGCTATTATTGAATGTTTAAATATTGGTGCTATTATTTGGCGCAAAATAATAGCGCCAAATATTGGCGTGATTATTGGCGCCATAATTTGACGTTATTATTGGTGATATTATTTGGCGCTATTATGTATATTTGGCGCCAAAAATTTTTGACGCTATTATATGGCGCTATTATTAGGCGTAATTATTTGAAGCAATTATTTGGCGCAATTTTTTGGCGCAATTTTTTGGAACAATTTTTTGGCACTATTTATATATTTTGCGCCAAAAAATATTTGGCGCTATTATATGGCACTATTATTTGGCGCTATTGTATGGTGCTAATATTTGGTGCTATTATATGGCGCTATTATTTGGCCCTATTAAATGGCGCTATGAATATATTGGCGCTTTTATTGGTGCTATATATTGGTGCTATTATTTGGCGCTATTATATTTGGCACTATTATATGGCACTATTATTTGGCGCTGTTATATCGCGCACTTATATTGCGCTATTATATGGTGCAAATATTTGGCGCTATTATATGGCGCTATTATTGGGGTTGTTATTGGCACTTTTATTGGCGCTATTATTTAATATTTAAATATTGGCGCTATTATTTGGCCCAAAATAATAGCGCCAAATATTGGTGCCAAATATTGGCGCGATTATTGGCGCCATAATTTGACGCAATTATTGGCGCAATTATTTGGTGCTATTATTTGGCGCTATTATGAATATTTGGCGCCAAAAAATATTTGGTGCTATTATATGGCGCAATTATTTGGCGCTATTATTAGGCGCAATTATATGGCACAATTATTTGGCGCAATTATTTGGCGCAATTATTTGACCCAATATATTGCCGCTATTTATATATTTTGCGCCAAAAATATTTGGCGCTATTATATGGCGCTATTATATGGTGAAATTATTTGACGCGATTATTAGGCACAATTATTTTGCGCTATAAATAAATTGGTGCTATTATGAATAAATGGCACTATGAATATATTGGCGCTATTATTGGCGCAATTATTGGCACTATTATGAATATATTGGCGCTATTATTTGGCGCTATTATATATTGGTGTTATTATGAATATATTGGCGCAATTATTTGGCGCTATTATATGGAGCTATTATTTGGCGCTATTATTTGGCGCAATTATTAGGCGCAATTATTGCCTCTATTAATATATTGGCGCTATTATGAATATTTTGTGCTATTAATTAATGGGAAAATATTGGGGCTATTATTTGGCGCTATTATTTGGCCCCAAATAATATTTGGCGCTATTATTGGCGGTATTAAAATATCGGCGCTATTAAAATATTTGGCTCTATTATTTGGCACTATTATTGGTGCTATTATTTGGCGCTATTATTTGGCACTATTATGAATATTTGGCAGCAAATATTTAGTGCTATTATTTGGGGATATTATTTAGCACTATTATTTGGCGCTATTATATTTTCGCTATTATATGGCGCTATTATTTGGCACAATTATATGGAACTAATATTTTTTGCTATTATATGGCACTAATATTTGGCGCTATTATATGGCCCTATTATATGGCGCAATTATTTGGTGCAATATATTGGCGCTATTTATATATTTTTCGCCAAAAAAAATTTGGCGCTATTTTAGGGGGATATTATTTGGCGCTGTTATTAGGCACAATTATTTTGCGCAATTATTTGGCGCAATTATTTGGCGCTATTATTTGGCGCTATTATTAGGCGCAATTATTTTGCGCTATAAATATATAGGCGCTATTATAAATAAATGGCGCTATGAATATACTGGCGCTATTATTGGCACTATTATTGGCATTATTATGAATATATTGGCCCTATTATTTGGCGATATTATATATTGGGGCTATTATTTGGCACTATGAATATATTGGTGCTATTATTGGCGTTATTTTTCGGCGTTATTTTTTGGCGCTATTTTTTGGCGCTATTATGAATATTTGGTGCCAAAAAATATTTGGCGCTATTATATGGCTCTATTGTTTGGCGGAATTATTTGGTGCTATTATTTGGCGCTAATATTAGGCACACTTATTTGGCGCTATTAATGTATTGGCGCTATTATGAATATTTGGAGTTATTAATGAATGTAAAAATATTGGTGCTATTATTTGGCGGAATTATTTGGCGCTATTATTTGGCGCTATTATTAGGCGCAATTATTTGGCGCTATAAATATATTGGCGCTATTATGAATAAATGGCGCTATGAATATATTGGCACTATTATTGGCACTATTATTGGAATAATTATGAATATACTGGTGCTATTATTTGGCGTTATAATATATTGGCAATATTATGAATATTTTTGCGCTATTATTTGGCGCTATGAATATATTGGCGCTATTATTGGCGCTATTATTAGGCGCTATTATTGAACCTATTATATGGCGCAGTAATTTATCGCAATTATTTGACGCAATTATTTGGCGCTATTATTTGGTGCTATTATTAGGAGCAATTATCTGTCGCTATTAATATATTAGCACTATTATGAAAATTTAGCGCTATTAATGAATGTTAAAATATTGGCGCTATTTTTTGGCACTATTTTTTTGCGTTATTATTTGGCGCTATTATTTGGCACCAAATAATATTTGGCGCTATTATTTGGCCCTATTATTGGCGCTATTAAAATATTGGCGCTATTATGAATATTAAAATAACACTGAAAATATATTTGGCGCTGTTATATTGAATGTTAAAATAACATTGAAAATAAATTGAATGTTAAAATATTGGTGCTATTATTGAATGTTTTAAGTATTGGCGCTATTATTTGGTACCAAATAATAGCGCCAAATATTGGCGCCAAATATTATTGGTGCCAAATATTAGCGCCAAATATTGGTGCTATTATTGGCACTATTATTTGGCGCTTTTATTGGCGCTATAATCTGGCCCTATTATTTGGCGCTATTTTGAATATTTGGAGAAAAAAAATATTTCGCGCTACTCTGAATATATGGCGCCAAATATTTGGCGCTATTATGAATATTTGGCTCTATTATTTGGTGCAATTATTGGCGCTATTATTTTGCACTATTATGAATATTTGGCGCCAAATATTTGGTGCTATTACTTGGCGATATTATTTGGCGCTATTATTTGGCGCTATTTTTTGACTCTATTATATTTGGCACTATTATATGGCGCTATTATTTGGCTCTATTATATGGCACTATTATATGGCCCTAATATTTGGCGCTATTATATGGCGCTATTATTTGGCCCTATTAAATGGCGCTATGAATATATTGGTGCTATATATTTGCGTGATTATTTGGCGCTATTATATTTGGAGCTATTATATGACACTATTATTTGGCGCTATTGTATGGCACTATGAATATATTGGCGCTATTATGTGGCGCTAATATTTGGCGCTATTATATGGCGCTATTATTTGACGCTATTATATGGCGCTATGAATATAATGGCACTATTATTGGCGCTATTATTGAATTTTTAAATATTGGCGCTATTATTTGGCGCAAAATAATAGCACCAAATATTGGCGCAATTATTGGTTCCATAATTTGATGTTATTATTGGTGCTATTATTTGGCGCAATTATTTGACGAAATTATTTGGCGCAATATATCGGCGCTATTTATATATTTTGTGCCAAAAAATATTTGGCGCTATTATATAGCGCTATTATTTAGCGCGGTTATTAGGTGCAATTATTTTGCGCAATTATTTGGCGCAATTATTTGACTCAATTATTTGGCTCTTTTATTTGGCGCTATTATTTGGCGCTATTATTAGGCGCAATTATTTTGCGCTATAAATATATTGGCACTATTATGAATAAATGGCGCTATGAATATATTGGCACTATTATTGGTGCTATTATTGGTACTATTATGAATATTTTGGAAATATTATTTGGCGCTATTATATATTGGCGCAATGAATATATTGGCGCTATTATTTGCGCTATTATTTGGCTCTATTATCGGAGCTATTATTTTGCGCTATTTTTTGGCACTATTTTTTGGTGCTATTATGAATATTTGTCGCCAAAAGATATTTGGCGCTATTATTTGGTGGTATTATTTGGCGCTATTATTTGGCGCAGTTATTTGGCGCAAATATTTGGTGCATTTATTTGGCGATATTATTTGCAGCTATTGTTAGGTGCAATTATTTGGCGCTATTAATATATTGGCGATATTATGAATATTTGGCACTATTAATGAATGTTAAAATATTGGCGCCTTTATTTGCTGCAATTATTTGGCGCAATTATTTGGCGTTATTATTAGGCGCAATTATTTCGCGCTATAAATATATTGGTGCTATTATTGGCACTATTATGAATATACTGACGCTATTATTGGCGCTATTATTTGGTGCCATTATTGGCACAATTTTTTGACGCTATTATTTGGCGTTATTATGAATATTTGGCGCCAAATATTTGGGGCAATTATTGGGTGAAATTATTTGGTGCTATAATTTGGCACTATTATTTGGCGCTATTATATTTGAGGCTATTATATGGCGCTAATATTTGACACTATTATATGGCGCTATTATTTGGCCCTATTAAATGGCGCTATGAATATATTGGCGCTATATATTGGTGCTATTGTTTGGCGCTATTATATTTGGCGGTATTATATGGCGCTATTATTTGTCACGATTATATGGCGCCATTATATGAAGCTATTATATGGCGCTAATATTTGGCGCTATTATATTGCGATATTATTTGGCCCTATTAAATGATGCTATGAATATATTGGCACTATTATTGGCGTTATATATTGGCACTATTATTGGCGCTATTATTGGTGCTGTTGTTGGCGCTTTTATTGGTGCTATTATTGAATGTTTATATATTGTCGCTATTATTTGGCGCTATTATTTGGCGCTATTGTAAACATTTGGCGCCAAAAAATATTTAGTGCTATTATACAGCGCTATTATTTGGCGATATTATTAGGCGCAATTATTTGGCGCAATTATTTGGCGCTTCTATTTAGCGCAATATATTGGCCCTATTTATATATTTTGCGCCAAAAAATATTTGGCGCTATTATTTGGTGCTTTTATTAGGTGCAATAATTTTGCGCTATAAATATATTTGCGCTATTATGAATAAATGGCGCTATGAATATATTAGCGCTATTATTGGCGCTATTATTGGTACTATTATGAATATAGTGGCGCTATTATATATTGGCGCTACTATGAATATATTGACGCTATTATTTGGCGCTATGAATATATTGGCGCTATTATTGACACTATTATTTGGTGCTATTATTGGCGCTATTATGAATATTTGGCACAAAAAAATATTTGGCGCTATTATATGGCGCTATTATTTGGCGCTATTATTTGGCGCAGTTATTTGGTGCAAATATTTGGTGCAATTATTTGGCGCTATTATTTGGTCCTATTATTAGATGCAATTATTTGCTGCTATTAATATATTGGCGCTATTATGAATATTTTGCGCTATTAATTAATGTTAAAATATTGGCGCTATTTTTTGGCGATATTATTTGGCGCTATTATCTGGCGCTAAATAATATTTGGTGCTATTATTTTATGATATTATTGGCACTATTAAAATATCACTGCCATTAAAATATTGGCGATATTATAAATATTAAAATAACACAGAAAATATATATGGCACTATTATATTGAATGTCAAAATAACACTGAAAATATATTGAATATAAAAATATTGGCAGTATTATGAATATTTTGCTATATTATTGAATGTTAATATATTGGCTCTATTATTTGGCGATATTATTAATATTTGGCGCTAAAAAATATTTGGCAATATTATCTGGTCCTATTATTTGGCGCTATTATATTTTGCAGTATTATATGGTGCTATTATTTTGCGCTATTATATGGCGCTAATATTTGGCGCTAATATTTGGCGCAAATATCTGGCACTATTATATGGCGTTATTATTTGGCCCTATTAAATGGCGCTATGAATATAATGGCGCTATTATTGGTGCTATATATTGGCGTTATTATTTGGCGATATTATATTTGGGGCTATGATTTGGCGCTATTATATGGCGCTATTGTTTGGCCATATTAAATACCGCTATGAATATATTGGCGCTATTATTGGCGCAATATATTGGTGCAATTATTTGGCGGTATTATATTTGCCATTATTATATGGCGCTATGATTTGGTGCTATTATATGGCGCTATAATATGGCGTTATTATATGGCGCCAATATTTGGCGCTATTATATGGCGATATTATTTGGCGCTATTATTTAGCAATATTATTTGGCGCTATTATCTGGGGCTATTATGTGGCGCTATTATATTCAGCGCTATTATGTGGCACTATTATTTGGCGCTTTTATCTGGCGCTATTATATAGCACTATTATATGGTGCTAATAATTGGCGCTAATATTTGGTATTATTATATGGCGCTATTATTTGGCCCTATTAAATGGTGCTATGAATATATTGGTGATATTATTGGAGTTATTGTTGGTTCTGTTATTGGCGCTTTTAATGGCGCTATTATTGAATGTTTAAATATTGGCGCTATTATTTGGCTCAAAATAATAGCACCAAAAATTGGTGTGATTATTGGTGCCATAATTTGACGCTATTATTGGTGCTATTATTTGGTGCTATTATTTGGTGCTATTATTTGGCACTATTATGTATATTTGGCACCAAAAAATATTTGGTGCTATTATATGGCGCTATTATTAGGCGCAATTATTTGGCGCAATTATTTGGCGCAATTATTTGGCATAATTATTTGGCGCTATTTATATATTTTGCACCAAAAAATATTTGGCGCTATTATATAGCACTGTTATTTGGTGCTATTGTTAGGCGCAATTATTTTGCGCACTTATTTGGCGCAATTATTTGGCGCTATTATTTGGCACTATTATTAGGCTCAATTATTGTGCGCTATAAATATATTGGCCCTATTATGAATAAATGGCCCTATGAATATATTGGCACTAATATTGGTGATATTATTGGAAACATTATGAATATATTGGCGCTATTATTTGGCGCTAGGAATATATTGGTGCTATTATTGGTGCTCTTATTTGGTGCTATTATTGGCGTTATTTTTTGGCGCTATTATGAATATTTGGCGCCAAAAAATATTTGGCACTATTATATGGCGTTATTATTTGGCGCTATTATTTGGAGCTATTATTTGGCATAGTTACTCGGGGCAAATATTTGGCGCAATTATTTGACGCTATTATTTGGCGCTATTATTATGCGCACTTATTTGGTGCTATTAATATATTGGCGCTATTATGAATATTTGGCGCTATTAATGAATGTGAAAATATTGGCGCTATTATTTGGCCTAATTATTTGGCGCAATTATTTGGCGCAATTATTTGGCGCTTTTATTAGGTGCAATTATTTGGCGCTATAAATATATTGGCACTATTATGAATATTTGGCGCTATTATTGATAATAGCGGCAAATATTGGTGCCAAATATTATTGGCGCCAAATATTGGCGCTATTATTTGGCGCTATAATGAATATTTGGCGCCAAAAAATATTTGGCGCTACTATGAATATATGGCGCCAAATATTTGGCACTATTAAGAATATTTGGCTCTATTATTTGGCGCCATTATTGGCGCTATTATTTGGCGCTATTATTTGGGGCTATTATTTCGCTCTATTATTTGGTGCTATTATATGGCGCTATTATATGGCGCTATTATATTGCACTATTATATGGCGCTAATATTTGGCGCTATTATATGGCGCTATTATTTGGCCCTATTAAATAGCGCTATGGATATATTAGTGATATTATTGGTGCTATATATTGGCGCTATTATTTGGCGCTATTATATGGCGCTATTATATGATGCTATTATATGACGTCAATATTTGGCGCTATTATATGGCGCTAGTATTTGGCGCTATTAAATGGTGGTATGAATATATTGGCGCTATTATTGGCGCTATAAAATGGCGCTATAATTGGAGCTATTATTGGTGCTGTTATGGACGCTTTTATTGGCACTTTTATTGAATGTTTAAATATTTGGCGCTATTATGAATATTTGGCGAAAAAAAATATTTAGCGCTACTATGAATATATGGCGCCAAATATTTGGTGCTATTATGAATATTTGGCTCTATTTTTTGGTTCCATTATTGGTGCTATTATTTGGCGCTTTTATTTGGCGCTATTATGAATATTTGGAGCCAAATATTTGGGGCTATTATTGGGAGAAATTATTTGGCGCTATAATTTGGCACTATTATTTGGCGCTATTATATTTGAGGCTATTATATGGCGCTAATATTTGACGCTATTATATGGCGCTATTATTTGTCCCTATGAATATATTGGCGCTATATATCGGGGCTATTATTTGGCACTATTATATTTGGCGCTATTATATGGCGCTATTATTTGGCGCGATTATATGGCGCTATTATATGGTGCTAATATTTGACGCTATTATATTGTGATATTATTTGGCCCTATTAAATGGTGCTATGAATATATTGGCACTATTATTGGCGCTACATATTGGCACTATTATTGGCGATATTATTGGTGCTGTTGTTGGCGCTTTTATTGGTGCTATTATTGAATGTTTATATATTGGCGCTATTATTTGGCGCTATTATTTGGCGCTATTGTGAACATTTGGTGCCAAAAAATATTTAGTGATATTATACGACGCCATTATTTGGCGATATTATTAGGCACAATTATTTGGCGCAATTATTTGGTGCTTCTATTTGGCGCAATATATTGGCGCTATTTATATATTTTGTGCCTAAAAATATTTGGCGCTATTATATGGCGCTATTATTTGGTGCTTTTATTAGGCGTAATTATTTTACGCTATAAATATATTGGCGCTATTATGAATAAATGGCGCTATGAATATATTAGTGCTATTATTGGCGCTATTATTGGCACTATTATGAATATAGTGACGCTATTATATATTGGCGCTATTATGAATATATTGGCACTATTATTTGGCGCTATGAATATATTGGTGCTATTATTGGCGCTATTATTTGACGCTATTATTGGCGCAATTATGAATATTTGGTGCAAAAAAATATATGGCGCTATTATTTGGCGCAGTTATTTGGCGCAGTTATTTGGCGCTATAATTTGGTGCTATTATTAGACGCAATTATTTGCCGCTATTAATATATTGGCGCTATTATGAATATTTTGCGCTATTAATTAATGTTAAAATATTGGCGCTATTTTTTGGCGCTATTATTTGGCGCTATTATCTGGCGCCAAATAATATTTGGCGCTATTATTTTGTGCTATTATTGGCGCTATTAAAATATCGGTGCCATTAAAATATTGGTGCTATTATGAATATTAAAATAACACAGAAAATATATTTGGCGCTATTATATTGAATGTCAAAATAACACTGAAAATATATTGAATATTAAAATATTGGCAGTATTATGAATATTTTGCGCTATTATTGAATGTTAATATATTGGCGTTATTATTTGGCGCCAAATAATAGTGCCAAATATTGGTGCCAAATCTTGGGGCCAAATCTTGGCGCCAAATATTGGCGCTATTATTTGGCGATATTATGAATATTTGGCGCCAAAAAATATTTGGCGCCAAAAAATATTTGGCAAAATTATTTGGTGCTATTATTTGGCGCTATTATATTTTGCACTATTATATGGCGCTATTATTTTGCGCTATTATATGGTGCTAATATTTGGCGCTAATATTTCGCGCTAATATTTGGTGCTATTATATTTTGCACTATTATATGGCGCTATTATTTTGCGCTATTATATGGTGCTAATATTTGGCGCTAATATTTCGCGCTAATATTTGGCGCTATTATATGGCGCTATTATTTGGCCCTATTAAATGGCGCTATAAATATATTGGCGCTATATATTGGCGCTATTATATGGTGCTATTATATTTGGCGTTATGATTTGGCACTATTATATGGTGCTATTATATGGTGCTAAAATTTGGCGCTATTATATTGCGCTATTATTTGGCGCTATTATATAGCGCTATTATTTGGCTCTATTAAATGGCGCTATGAATATATTGGCGCTATTATTGGCACTATATATTGGTGCTATTATTTGGTGCTATTATATTTGGTGTTATTATATGGCGCTATAATTTGGTGCTATTATATGGTGCTATTATATGACGCCCATATTTGGAGCTATTATATGGCGATATTATTTGGCGCTATTATTTGGCGATATTATTTGGCGCTATTATCTGGGGCTATTATGTGGGACTATTATATTTGGCACTATTATGTGGCGCTATTATTTGGCGCTATTATCTGGTGCTATTATATAGCGGTATTATATAACGCTAATATTTGGCGTTATTATATGGCGCTATTATTTGGCCCTATTAAATGGTGCTATGAATATATTGGCGATATTGTTGGTGCTATTGTTGGTGCTATTATTGGCGCTATTATTAAATTTTTAAATATTGGCGCTATTTGGCTCAAAATAATAGCACCAAAAATTGGCATGATTATTGGTGCCATAATTTGACGTTATTATTGGTGCTATTATTTGGCGCTATTATTTTGTGCTATTATTTGGTGCTATTATGAATATTTGGTGCCAAAAAATATTTGACGCTATTATATAGCGCTATTATTATGCCCAATTATTTGGCGCAATTATTTGGCATAATTATTTGGCGTTATTTATATATTTTGCGCCAAAAAATATTTGGCTCTATTATATGGCGCTATTATTTGGTGATGTTATTAGGCACAATTATTTTGCGCACTTATTTGGCGCTATTATTTGGTGCTATTATTTGGCGCTACTATTAGTCTCAATTATTGTGTGCTATAAATGTATTGGCCCTATTAATGGCCCTATGAATATATTGGCACTATTATTGGCGATATTTTTGGCAACATTATGAATATATTGGCGCTATTATTTGGCGCTACTATTTGGCACTAGGAATATATTGGTGCTATTATTGGTGCTCTTATTTGGCGCTATTTTTTGGTGCTATTATGAATATTTGGCGACAAAAAATATTTGGCACTATTATATGGCACTATTATTTGGCGCTATTATTTGGAGCTATTATTTGGCACAGTTATTTGGGGAAAATATTTGGCGCCATTATTTGGGGCTATTATTTGGCGCTATTATTATGCGCACTTATTTGGTGCTAATAATATATTGGCGCTATTATGAATATTTGGCGCTATTAATGAATGTTAAAATATTGGAGCTATTACTTGGCCTAATTATTTGGCGTAATTATTTGGCGCAATTATTTGGCGCTATTATTAGGCGCAATTATTTGGCGCTATAAATATATTGGCACTATTATTGGTGCTATTGTTTGGCGCTTTTATTGGTGCTATAATTTGGCACTATTATTTGGCACTATAATGAATATTTGGCGCCAAAAAATATTTGGCACTACTAGGAATATATGGCGCCAAATATTTGGTGCTATTATGAATATTTGGCTCTATTATTTGGTGCCACTATTGGTTCTATTATTTGGCGCAATTATTTGGGGCTATTATTTGACTATATTATTTGGTGCTATTATATGGCGCTATTATATGGCAATATTATATTGCACTATTATATGGCGCTAATATTTGGCGCTATTATTTGGCCCTATTAAATAGCGCTATGAATATATTGGCGATATTATTGGTGCTATATATTGGCACTATTATTTGGCGCTATTATATTAGGCACTATTATATAGCTCTATTATTTGGCGCTATTATATGGCGTCAATATTTGGCGCTATTATATGGCGTTATTATTTGCCGCTATTAAATGGCGCTATGAATATATTGATGCTATTATTGGCGCTATACAATGGCGCTATAATTGGCGCTATTATTGGTGCTATTATGGGCGCTTTTATTGGCGCTTTTATTTACTGTTTAAATATTGGCGCTACTATTTGGCACAAAATAATAGCGCCAAATATTGGCGCGATTATTGGCGCCATAATTTGACACTATTATTGGCGCTATTATTTGACACTGTTATTTGGCAGTATTATGAATATTTGGCGCCAAAAAATATTTGGCGCTATTATATGACACTATTATTAGGCGCTTTTATTGGTGCTATAATTTGGCACTATTATTTGGCGCTATAATGAATATTTGGCGCCAAAAAATATTTGGCACTACTAGGAATATATGGCGCCAAATATTTGGTGCTATTATGAATATTTGGCTCTATTATTTGGTGCCACTATTGGTGCTATTATTTGGTGCAATTATTTGGGGCTATTATTTGGCTCTATTATTTGGTGCTATTATATGGCGCTATTATATGACAATATTATATTGCACTATTATATGACGCTAATATTTGGCGCTATTATTTGGCCCTATTAAATAGCGCTATGAATATATTGGCGATATTATTGGTGCTATATATTGGCGCTATTATTTGGCGCTATTATATTTGGCACTATTATATAGCTCTATTATTTGGCGTTATTATATGGCGCTATTATATGGCGTCAATATTTGGTGCTATTATATGGTGTTATTATTTGCCGCTATTAAATGGCGCTATGAATATATTGATGCTATTATTGGCGCTATACAATGGTGATATAATTGGCGCTATTATTGGTGCTATTATGGGCGCTTTTATTGGCGCTTTTATTGAATGTTTAAATATTGGCGCTACTATTTGGCACAAAATAATAGCGCCAAATATTGGCGCCAAATATTGGCACCAAATATTGGCGCGATTATTGGCGCCATAATTTGACACTATTATTGGCGCTATTATTTGACACTATTATTTGGCATTATTATGAATATTTGGCGCCAAAAAATATTTGGAGCTATTATATGGCACTATTATTAGGCGCAATAATTTGGCGCAATTATTTGGCGCGGTTATTTGGCGCAATTATTTGGCGCAATATATTGGCGCTGTTTATATATTTTGCGCGAAAAAATATTTGGCATTATTATTTGGCGTTGTTATTAGGTGCACTTATTTGGCACAATTATTTGGCGCAATTATTTGACGCAATTGTTTGGTGCAAATATTTGGCACTATTATTTTGCGCTATAAATTTATTGGCGCTATTATGAATAAATGGAGCAATGAATATATTGACTCTATTATTGGCGCTATTATTGGCACTATTATGAATATATTGGCGCTATTATTTGGCGATATTATATATTGGCGCTATTATGAATATATTGGCGGTATTATTTGACGCTATGAATATATCGGCGCTATTATTGGCGCTATTATTTGGCGCTATTATTGGCGCTATTATTTGGCTTTTATTTTTTGGTGCTATTATGAATATTTGGCGCCAAAATATATTTGGCTCTATTATATGACGCTATTATTTGGCGGTATTATTTGGCGCAGTTATTTGGCCCAGTTATTTGGCGCAAATATTTGGCACAATTATTTGGCGCTATTATTTGGTGCTATTATTAGGCACAATTATTTGGTGATATTAATATATTGGCACTATTATAAATATTTGGTGCTATTAATGAATGTTAAAATATTGGGGCTATTATTTGGCCCAAAATAATGGCGCCAAATATTGGTGCCAAATATTGGTGCCAAATATTGGCGCGATTATTGGCGCCATAATTTGGCGCCATTATTGGCGCTATTATTTGGTGCTATTATTTGACGCTATTATTTTTCGCTATTAAGAACATTTGGCGCCAAAAAAATATTTGGCGCTATTATATTGCGCTATTATTTGGCGCTATTATTAGGCGCAATTATTTCGCGCAATTATTTGGAGCAATGTATTGGCGCTATTTATATATTTTGCGCCAAAAAATATTTGGCGCTATTATATGGCGCTATTATTTGGCGCTGTTATTAGGCGTAATTATTTTGCGCAATTATTTGGCGCAATTATTTGGCGCAATCATTTGGCGCAATTATTTGGCGCTATTATTAGGCGCAACACTAGGGCAGAAAACGTTTTTTACGTCCGTTATTTTTAATTTTTTACGTCGGTTTCTAGCCGACGTTAATACGTGCGACGTTATAAATAAGGTTTTTGACGTCGGTTATTTAAAAACCGACGTCAAAAAGCATAAAATCGCGATGTTTATGACGTCGGTTATTTTAGAACCGACGTGATAAAGGGCCTGGAGAATGGTTTATCACGTCGGTTATTTTAGAACCGACGTGATAAAAGGCCTGGAGAATGGTTTATCACGTCGGTTATCTAAGAATCGACGTGATAAACTCGGGTGAGGGTGGTTTATCACGTCCGTTCTATAAGAACCGACGTGATAAACCGGGCTGAGCGTGGTTTATCACGTCGGTTAATATAAAACCGACGTGAAAAACCGGGGGAGGGGGGTTTATCACGTCAGTTATTGACTAACCGACGTGATAAACCGGTGGGAGGGGGTTTATCACGTCAGTTAGTCATTAACCGACGTGATAAACCCTTGTCCAGGCCGTTTGGCAGGTCCGTTATTCAATAACCGATGTGCTAAACCATTCTCCAGGCCCTTTATCACGTCGGTTATTAAATAACCGACGTGATAAACCATTCTCAAGGGCTTTTATCAAGTCGGTTATTAAATAACCGACGTGATAAACCATTTTCCAGGCCTTTTATCACGTCGGTTATTTAATAACCGACGTGATAAACTCTTTTACAGGCCTTTTATAACGTCGGTTATTAAATAACCGACGTGATAAACTATTTTCCAGGCATTTTATCACGTCGGTTATTAAATAACCGACGTGATAAACCCATTTTTTTTAAACAGAATGCAGTGATCTTCTCTCCACCAGAATCAACCAGAAAATAAATCAAGAAATCATACCACAAAAACAGAAGTACATCAAAAATAAGCATGTAAATAGATAACATATAAAACTTACCCACTAGACAGCATCCACCCTCATTTATACCCCATGGACAGCCCTCCCCCACCCCGTTGGAGCCCTCACCCTCATGTATACCCCCTGGACAACCCCCCCCCCCCCCCCACCCCGTTGGAGCCCTCACCCTCATGTATACCCCCTGGACAGCCCTCCCCCACCCCATTGGAGCTCCCACCCTCATGTATACCCCTTGGACAACCCTCCCCCACCCCATTGGAGCCCCCACCACACTCCTGGACTGCCCCCCGACCCCCGGACACCCCCAAACACCCCTCGACAACCCCCACCCGCCTGAACAACACCTCCTCACCCCCTCACCCCACTTGACAGCCCCCACCACACCCCTGGACAACCCCCCCACCCCTGGACAGCACTCCCACACCCCTGGACCGGCTTCCCACACCCCTGGACATCCCTGCCACCCCCCAAGACTATCCCCCCACCCCACCGGACAGCCCTCCCAAATCGTTGGACACCCCCAACCCCACTGAACACACCCCCACACCCTGGGAACCCCTCCCCCACAGACCCAAATCCATACCAGAAGAACCATCAAAATTAGACCAAAACAAGAAGTAGAGAAAAATTAAACATTCACTTATATAACATTCAAAACTTACACTGTCAACTTCAAAAAAAAACTAAATCAATCCTAAAAAACTACCAAATAGACAATTAAAACGACAATATTCAAAATTACATTTTACATTACAAACAACTAAAATTCAAATCAAACCTGTAAAATAATTTGACCACTCCACTTGTACGTGTTTGATGTCTTCAGCAGTATAGGGTTGAGGGTCATCAAAAATCTACAAATGAAAAAGAAGATAGTTTACGTGTATAATGAATAAATCAAACTGAGATATGATGGCAAAGTTTAAGAGGAAATCGTACCAGGTCAAAATTCACAACTGTCCCAGTTGTTATTATTTCATACATAAATCTTAACATATAATATCCGCATTCGATGAGGCCTTGTTGTTCATGACAATTCTGTTTTGAATGAGTGTAAATTCAATATATTATTTTTATGTAATATATCAAAAAGTACAAATTATAAATGGAAATTTACCTTCGCCTTTACATATTTGATCTTTGTATTTCTTTTCTTTTTGTTTTTTCGAAAGTAGGCCCATGCACTGTTAGAAAATAATACGAATGGGGTAAATTTAAAATTTATTATAATATATAAAACTATTGAGAAATTGAAACTTACTTTTCCAATATATTCTTAAAACTTGCCCGCACATCACCATGAACAGAGCATATCCAATAAAGAGCTTTCTCCCTTGGGCAAAAAATCCCTAACATCCAATGATTACTGATAAAAGGAAATTTAATGTTAGTGGTTTTTTATGTTAAAAGATAATTAACTATTTGAGAGAAATGTATTTCATACCTCTCACAAAAAGGCATCATCCAACATTGTTGGATTATATTCTTTTCAAATATTTCAGCAATATAAACCATTCTTTGTTCCTCAGTCAATGCACATGCTTCAGGGGAAATCAATTGCGGGTCCATGAATCCATATACTTCTGTCAGTTCATTCCTCTCACAAATTTTATAAATATACCTAATACAAAACAAATATAAGTATACATTTTCAATAAATATAACGCAGGGAAAAGGTGTTAAGACTTACATGGAAAAAATTTGCACCACGTTGATGCCCAACTTATCTCCAGTAACAAGCTCCATGATATCAGATTTTGTAATCCCCACAGTTATTTCACATCCACAAACATGAGATTCCATTGGAAACTCATAAAAACCCAACAACAAATGTGAATATCTTGACAATCTATCAAGACCAATGGAATCTGTATCTGATGTCATAGCCTGTTGTCTTTGTTGTTGTCTATACAGTATTTCTTTACCTTTGAAGTATTCCTGTGAAAAAAAATTGAGAATTATAGTAGTTTTCAAATGATAAAACAACTTTAATTATAAAATAAAATAAAAGATATAACATTCAGACCTCTATGGTAATGAGTCGAAGAAGTCTGGATGGCCAAACTAAAAAATGGCCGATACTCTGTCCAACTGTCGCCACCTCATCTGTAGGTATTGGTACCCTAGCTGATCTATCTATAATATCATGTACAGTGACCCTCTGATTCTATACCTCTAATTGTTGATGATTAACTGTATCTCCTATACAATATACCAACCCGTATGCTACTATATGATATTGAGAATCATCAACATACAACTCGCAATATGTAGGAAGCTGCGGCGGAGGCGTAGGATAAAAAATGGGGTCCGCAGGCTGAGGTGGGGGAGTGGGAGCTACTAGCGGAGGTGGAGGATAAATAATGGGGTCTACAGGGGGAGGTGGAGGAGTGGGAGCTGCAGTCTGAAATTGTCTTTGCATTTCTGCAAAAATAGACTGCACTGAATCTGTAATCTTGTCTTCCATCGTCGCATTAATATTTTGAACTTCAGCCTCCAAGGATTCTATTTTTTTTATAAACCCCCTCAATGTTATAATTTGAAGAACGTGGAAACACTTTTCTTACCGATACACCTGTCGGATATCCTCTTACACGACCAGGATGTTCGGGCCTTCCCAATGCTACAAATAAAATATCTTCCCTCCCAGTAGCTGTAAATGTCCTCTCTCAACTTTGCTCCTCAAGAGAGTCCTGTATTAATTAATTGAACATTTCTGTAATGATTGAAACTTATATGAAGAAAAAAGTTAACTTAAATAAATTAAATAGATATCTTACAATCCCCTCAGCTACGATTCTCGATTCTTCCGAAAGATATTGCCCTTTTTTTCCCTTCCGAGCTCTCTTCCATTTTTCATGTCTAGATGGAGGGGATGGAGGGGTCACCTCTCCAGAGCTTGAAGACTCAGCTCTTAGTTGTTGAAATTTTTCCACTATCATTTTTTCTTCCAATAACGTATACCCTCCCCGAGATAAACTATGAAGGTATACATTTTTAGATTGGATCTCCTGATGAGCTTTCCTTGTTTTCTATAATTTAAGAATAAGAAATCATTAACAAAACATTAATATAATCATTTATATAAGAAAGTATATAAAAGTTTACATTGCCCTTACCAGAAATGACTCTTTTTTTCTACTTTCAAAAAACTGT
The DNA here is from genome assembly GCA_963277665.1 of Viscum album. NCBI lineage: Eukaryota > Viridiplantae > Streptophyta > Magnoliopsida > Santalales > Viscaceae > Viscum > Viscum album. The sequence goes on along the minus strand of OY728127.1, from coordinate 907,622,552 downwards.
CTCCATGTGTCTTCATCTATAAAAGGATATATACGACATGGATTGTCATGACTCCTATGACCATAAATGAAATCAGATGTGAGGGTTGATTTGAAATCCCTCCATCTCCTGGCAGCCAACGATAAGCATTTCTTCCTGACTCCTCCAGTGTCAGGAATATCAAATGTCGTCTGATAAAGAAGAGGTTAAACATATTATATATACCAGAAACATTAATAGAATGGTCAAACAATGACAAAAGATCTTACCAAAATCTTCTCCCACAACTGAGCGATAATCGCTTTATCCACACCTCTCCAATCATCATACAGAATGCTTACTTTGGTCTTAGCCTGAGTTGCAATAAAACTCTTAAAATCTTTGGCATTCGGACCTCTAGGAATATCATCATCATCAAACTCAACTACTATCCTCTGATCCTGCGTACGGGCAAGTGATAATTTTGGTAAACGTGTGCAACCACGTTTACCAACCTTTGAACTCTTTTTCGTAATATGAGCATGTGAATGTTCATCCCCAGAGGTATGACCAGCAATATGCTCCTCCCCAGAATCATGTGGTTGATCATCTGAATGATCTGTCATTATTCTTCAAATCAAAAAAACAAACGTCAGTTCACAAATATACAAATTCAAATATTTTAATACTACTATAATCAGAAAATAGAAAAGTGTACTAGGTTACATAATAGTAAACATTGGTAATATGGTAAACATGTTAAACAATGGTAAAGATGGCAAAGATGGTCAAGATGGTCAAGATGGTCAAGATGGTCAAGATGGTAAAAAATGGAAAAAATGGTAAACCTGGGTCCTCCGGCTGGCCGGTGGGTAAGAACCGGTTGGCCGGTGCCCATACCAGCAGGCCGGTGGTCATCCACTGGTTGGCCGGTGTCACCAGGCAGTGGGCAAGCCTACTGCCTGGGTCCTTCGGCTGGCCGGTGGGCAAGAATCGGTTGGTCGGTGCCCATACCGACTGGCCGGTGCGCTAACACCAGCTGACCGGTGGCTTTGGCAGAAAGCAATGCTTCTGCCAGAGACCACCGGCTGGCCGGTGGTCATCCACTGGTTGGCCGGTGTCACCAGGCAGTGGGCAAGCCTACAATATCTAACATTTATGGAAAAAATAAAACATGTTTTAATAAATAAAAAAACTTACAATATCTAACATTTATGGAAAAAATAAATGTAAACAAGAAATAAACATATGTTACCTGTAATTTTAGGAATGTACAGATGGATTGTTTTCCCAAATTCCTTCGTCGTGATCGTTACTTATGGCACAAACTATGTCTTCAACATGATCATCATTATGTTCTGTTAATATTTCCATTGAAGTAGGGATCTCACATAAATCAACATATTCATCAAGTTCATCCTCACCAACATATTGTTTTTTCCCTTGTAAAATAACAGCCCACTACATATCTGATTGATCTACTACATAAAAAATTTGTTTTGCATGTGTTTCCATTATAAAAGAATCAGCTGTGTCTTCCAATCTATTCAGATTAACAAGTGTCATTCCAAATTCATCGTGTCTGACACTGTTGTTACCGTTAAACCATTTACAGTTAAAAACAGGAACTTTAATTTTAAAGTAATCAACCTCCCATATGTCTTCAATCACTCCATAATATGCATTTGATGCAGAAATTGGGTTTTTGTCCTTAGCACTCGAAAAATGCATTGCTTCTGCAAACACCAATACACCACTATTCCGAACTGCACTTCTGTTGTCCTGAGCTTTTGTATGAAATGTATAACCATTAATGTCATAGCCAGACCATGTTATCACATTTAAACATGGACCACCCACTATCCATTTTAATGTCTCTGATACATCTGATCTACCAAGCAAAGTTTTTTTAATCCATGACAAAAAAGTTTTGTTGTGCTCATTCAAAATCCACATTTCTTTCTTCTTTGGATGACATTGTTTCAACTCATTAATGTGCAATGTGATATATGGTTGAGCATCAGCTATGTTCTTCAAGATGTATGATTCTAACTTCTTCATCTGTTCAGCTGAAAATGATTTGACTTTCAAGCCGCGAATCCCCTTTCCCTCATTATTAACTCGTTCATGGCGAGATGGAGGCAAACCTATGTTTTGCGCCACAGCCAAGTAGCTCGTACAAAACTCTGCTACCTCCTCAGAAATATACTTTTCAATAATGGAGGCTTCAGGTCGATATAGATTTTTAACATACCCCTTTAATATTTTCATATACCTTTCAAAAGGATACATCCAACGAAGATATACAGGTCCACAAAGCTTTATTTCTCGAACCAGATGAATCATTAAATGCACCATTATATCAAAAAAAGCTGGAGGAAAATACATTTCCAATTAACAAAGTATTAAAATTGCATCCTTTTCCAAAATGTTCAAATCATTCACAACAATCGCCTTGTTACAAATTGAATTGAAAAAATAACACAACTTCATTATAGTCTTTCTGACACGAATGGGCAATATTCCACGCAATGAAACTGGTAGAATTTGTTGCATCATGACGTGACAATCATGTGATTTCATACCTATCAACTTCAAGTCCTTCATTGAGACAAAATTTTTTACATTAGAAGAATAACCTTGAGGCACTTTGGTATCATGAAGACACTGACAGAAGCTAATTTTCTCCCTCTTCGATAATGTATGACAAGCCGGGGGAAGAAATGTTCATCTTCCTTTAGGAGTGGGAGCTAACTCCAAACGTATTCCCATTGATAGTAAGTCTAATCTTGCATTCAACCCATCTTTAGTCTTTCCTTTAATGTCTAACAATGTTCCAATCAAAGAATCACAGATATTCTTCTCCACGTGCATGACATCAATATTATGTTTAACTTCATGATACCTCCAATATGGTAGCTCAAAAAATATTGACCTTTTCTTCCAAATATGTCTATCATTACAAGATTTCTGTGTCTTTCCCAATGTCACGTCAAGGTTTTTCACCCTCTCAAAATACAGATCATGGGATAAAGGTTTTGGAGCAGTATCAAATTCTTGTGAGCCATTAAATGCCTTTTTTAGTCTTCTATAAGGGTGTTCCATAGGCAAAAACTTTCGATGACCCATGTACACTGTTTTCCTCCCATGATGCAATTGACAATAGGACGTCTGTTGTTCGCAAATTGGACATGCTTTATGCCCTTTAACACTGTATCCAGACAAATTTTCATACGCTGGGAAGTCATTTATAGTGAACAGAAGCACTGTGTAATGGCCCGGACCTCTCTGGTCCATTACTTTGTGGAATTGTGGTGTTGGAGGTGTTTCGGGAGGACAAGGTGACTTATCCCCCAGCTGTTGCCTACCGGTAGCTCGGTCTACCGGTAGCTGCTGATTACCGGTAGCTCGGTCTACCGGTAGCTGCTGATTACCGGTAGCTCGGTCTACCGGTAGCTGCTGCCTACCGGTAGCTCGGTCTACCCGTAGCTGCTGATTACCGGTAGCTCGGTCTACCGGTAGCCGCATCCTACCGGTAGCTGGGTTTACCGGTAGCCACGGCATACTGATAGCTCAGTATACTTGTAGCCGCAGTCCAGCAGTAGCTCGACTAACACTTTGCCAAATTTCTAGTTCTGTGAACAGTGTTTCTATCGGTGAGGTCCTATCGGTGGACTTCTATCAGTTAGGATCTATCAGTAGACTTGTGTTTCTATCGGTAAGGTTCTATCGGTGAGCTTTTCTTTCCTTTGCCAATTTTTTTAGTTCTGTGAACAGTGTTTCCAGACTTCATAAGAGCTACCGATTCCATACTTTGCCAAATTTCATGAATGAACAGTGTTTCCAGACTTCATAAGAGCTACTGATTCCATACTTTGCCAAATTTCACGAATGAACAGTGTTTCCAGACTCCATAAGAGCTACCGATTCCATACTTTGCCAAATTTTGAGTATGTGAACAGTGTTTCCAGCTTCGCAAATTTGACGTTTTCTTTGACGTAAAATACTTTTAAAACCTTATTTTAAGGACTTTAAGGCCGATTCAAAGGCCATAAATCCTATATTAATTATTCCTAAGGCCGGGATGTTTTTTTACTCTGTCAAACCGCGTGGGTTAATGCGATCCGTTTTTAATGGAGAATAAACCGGATCTTAAACTGTCGCCTCTCTAATTTTTTTTAAAAGGAACGAGATATCATTCTTCGTTGTTCTTCCTCCTGGTTCTCATCTACGAGACGCTAGAACCTTGCAATCATTCTCGTAGGAGTTTCACAATCAAACGTTACTCAGATCAGTTCCGCTCTGTTGATGCAACCAAGTTATGTCGATCGTTCTTCGATATAAGCTATCGTGAGGAGAAGAGGACTGTGACCCGTTGTGTGGATAAAGGACGTCAAGAACTCTTCGAGGTAGGGGATTCATGGCTCCTCTAATTGTATATGTGCAATCGTAGAATTAGCATGATTTATCTCTTTGGATCACAATGAAATTGACCTAATTAAATACTTGAACCGGATTAAAAGAATTGGTTGATCGCATGGTGTTGCTTTATACCGTGATAACGGTTTGCCTAATGTTTTCCTAGATATAGTGATATCTATGTTTTCTTTGATTTGTTGTTCGTTCATGATAGAAATTGATAATGAACGTAAAGCCGGAATTAATTGTTAATTAATTGGCTAAAGATAAAGAGGCATGTAAATTAATCTGGTTATTGCCATTGTTGTAGTTGTTCTAATTTGAGGATAATCAAATTAGGGAAGTAAGCATGGTTATTTAAATTGTGATAGCTTACTGATTAGGTATCCATGATTGGAACCTATGAATAACAAGTCTGTTAATTCAATATGGATTAGAGAACAGATTATGTGGGAATTTCTAAAAGGGTTCTGAGTTACCCTCTTGTTTGTTAAAGGGCCGAGATCCCACTTTGTGATGTTTGTTTTCCTGCTGCTTGTGCTGTGATGTGAGCCTGGATGGCTGTTGTGATATGTGGAGGCATGGAGACTTGTGGTTGTGGCAGCGGATGACGCCTAGTGTGGCGAGATGCATCGGTTTATGCATATGGGTGTCGGGGAGGACACCAAGGGTGATGGTATGAGATGAATGTGATGGTTTGATGTTGGTGGTTTTGTTTGGTTGCTTATCTTCTTTACTTTTCCCCACTGCTCAAGGAAGCTGGTCTTGCTTACCCTCTTTCCGAAGGAGGCGAAGACACGCGGGGTATGCCATGTGCTTTCCGTGTTTAGCCTCTCGATGGAGGATGGGTCTATGCTCTTTCTATAGGCAGCAAAGACTCGACGGGTAGTATATCTACTCACCGTGTTGAGCCTCCTTTGTGTTTAGAAGCATAGGATGTTTTTCTAGAATGCCTGGGAATGTGGAAAAGTAATTCTGTAATGAATGTTTGATTAAATGGTGAAAATCCACGGGGATGGAGATGCTAGAATTTAAAGGTGATGTGAATCTTAAAAAGGAGCAGTTGTTTTTGAAAGTGATGCCATTTCAGTTTAATGTGGAATTCTTCATTCTTAATTAATGTTTAAAGAATTAATTAATGTACAGTGGAACTGATAAATGAGAATGGAGTAATCTAATAAAGCTCTTCATTGTTTGTGTGCTTATAGGATACCTAGTCTTAGAAGTAGCAGCCTGGAGTCTGAGAGACGTTAGCTGCAGTTGTATCTAAGACTAGGTAATGCCCATAGTGTGGATGTGAGTTACTTATATATTCTGTACTTTTTGTGTTTCTATACGCTACTCCACCCTGTCGGTAAGGGCAACTGACACCCCGGGGATTCTGAGCCCTGGGGGGGTGTTTTCCCCAACATTCTGATGGGAGGTTGAATGGCTGACTACCCCCTTTGGCCCTGCTCTCTTCTCTTGGTAGATCCTTGTGGTGGTAGGCACATTGGTTAGTTTTACCCATATATGTGTGTAGAGGGCTGTAATGGCTTGTGGTTATTTCACACACATATACTCTGGATATAGTATCCTATGGAATACTACAAGTGTAACGTGTATAGGCTGTGATGGCTTGAGGATCCTTACTCGGCGTATGGGCTGTGATGGCTTGAGGAATAATACTCGACGTATGATACACGTTATACGAGTTATGGTGGCTCTCGGAAACTACCTGGTTACTTTGGTTGTGAGGACGGTGTGGTGCTTCGCTCAGGTGTCTGCGGGCAATCCTTTGTGGTGCATGAGGTGCAGATTGTGGAGCTTAGTCCAGGTGTCTGCGGGCAAGCCTTTGGAGAGAGATGCACAGGACGTATGTCGTTGGGGCAAAGCGGAAAACCAGTGGGGAAGTAGTAGCAGGGTACCCTTGATATTATTTACTATATGCTATATTCTTGTATGCGTTACTTGGTGAGAGTAGCCATGGTGAGGTTGGGAACATAGTATACATGTTTAGATAACGAGTTAGTTTCACTTGTTGTTCACTGGGCTTTATCATGCTTTCTTTACTTTTTCACGAGAGTCTTGGGGAGGATCCTACTGAGTATACTGTTATACTCACCCTATGTAAATATAAACTGTTTTTCAGGTCACTTGGAGCAGGTTGGAGATCAAGCTGGTTACTACTAGCTTGCGGTTGGAGGAGTTGTTCGGGCTTGTGGTCGCTGCCGTTTTTCTTTCTTTTGGGTACTTTTAGTTTTCCCTTTCAGTTGTAGTACTTTTGCATGACATTTCATATATGTACTTGGTTTCCTTTTTATATTTCAGTTCTGAGTTGGAGTTGATTGGAGTCTATTCTATCTCTCTCTTCTGCTTGTGTTCTCTTAGAGGGTAATGCCTCCCATTTGTACGTTATTATACCCTCGGTTCTAGTCGCCAACCCGGGGCCTACTGGAGGCGGGACTCGGGGGTCATTATCTCCCTTTTCACATTGCCGGCCCAGGAGGGGTACACTTTGTGGGGAGGGGGTCGTGACAGAGTGGTATCAGAGGTCTGGTTGAGGGATAGGATGGAGTTTGGAGTTAGGCACAGGTGAGGATGCATGGGATGGTTGGGCAACAGTGTCATTCATGTTTAGCAAGTGGGGTAAACACTGGAGACCGGCAGAGACATAGGCGTTCAGGGCCCCCTATGATCTGTTGCACGGACCTTTAAGTTTACGATGGCTACTAAACAAAGTGATACTGGTTGCAGGGTAGAGACCTAGGAAAGGATCATGCATCATTATTCTTTGCGCCTGTGTTTGAATGGGTAGACCTTGGGATAGGTAACCAAAAATTAATAAAACAAAATAATTAATTAATTAATGTTGAGTCTTCCATATTCCAGGCTTAGGAGCTCTAACAGTTGTTATTTTACAGGTATGGCTCCAGGTCGACGTCCTCGTCAGGTTTGCGCCGAAGGTGCCCAGCAGGCTGTTCCAGCAGATCGCCGCCGGGTAGAGGTTGACGACGATGACACTTGGAGGAAGACACTCCGAGAGTTTCAGCGCCAGAGTCTACAGAAGTACAAGGGCTCCATTTTAGATGCAGTCACAGAAGACTGGTTGGAGGAGGTCGAGATAGGCTTCAGTTCGATTCGTGCTCGGAAGGAACACTGGGTGTCCTTGGTTGTGATGATGTTGCGTGGAGCAGTGAGATAGTGGTGGTTCTTGTTCCTCGGGGATCGTGAGGAGTCAGCGATCTCGTGGGAGGAGTTTCGAGACAGGTTTAGAGTCGAGTTTCTTTCATCGACTGCGAAGGCGTCCAGTCGCCAAGAGCTTCTTACCCTTCGACAGGGGAGCTCCAGTGTTCGAGAGTTTGGAATCCGTTTCAGGAACCTTCTACGATATGCTTCAGACCTGTTACCAGATGAGGAGGCCAGGGCGAGGCATTTCGAGGAGGCTTTGCATCCAGAGATCCAGCGCCAGGTCACCCCATTTATGCTGAAGACATATCTTGAGGTGCTGGCGAGGGCAGAGGTTGTTGAGAGGACTTTGACCAGGACCAGATCGTCACGAGAGGGGAATCGTCATGATTCCTCACGAAGCAGAGCTGTGGTCCGCGGTTCCCGGTTTTCAGGGCAGAAGAGTTTCCGTTCACCTGGGGGTAGGTCCCAGCCCTTCCTATCTCGTTTCTCTGGAGGCAACAACTCTCAGGCATATGCCAAGGGATCAGGCGCTTGTTTTTCTTGTGGTGGTCGTGGTCATCAGCAGCGGGAGTGCCCGAATTTTCAGAGCAGTCATCGTGCACCAGGCGCTCCACTCCAGGTTCCTCCGTTGAGGCAGTTCCAGCCGAGGCAGCAGCAGCAGGTTGCACCAGCTTTAGATCACCCGAGGGTAGATGGAGCAGGCAGAGGACAGCCCCATGACGCTCCCCGTCCTCAGAGAGCAGAGCGCGGCCGTGGTGGTGGTCGTCATCAGGTTCAGAGAGGCCGTGGAAGTGGTCGTGGTCAGCTTCATGCTCTAGCGTTGCCAGCCCCAGGCGAGCCAGACGTCGTCTGAGGTACCCTTTGCTTGTTTTCTACCTTGGTGTATGCCTTGTTTGATTCAAGAGCGACACACTCCTTTATATCCCCTACCCTTGTCCACGCTTTGGGACTTGAGGTAGAGAGGCTTCCAGTGCCCTTGGCGTTGACTACGCCAGTTGGAGGTCGAGCTAGCTTGTTTGAAGTATGTAGAGACTGTGAGCTAGTGTTGGGGAAGCACCGCTCTTGGGGAGATTTCCTATGTTTACGAATACAACCATATGATGTCATCCTTGGCATGGATTGGTTGTATTCAGTGCAGGCTATTGTGGATTGCTACAGGAAGAATGTCGTTTTCTTTGATGAAGATGGAGAGGAAGTAGTGTTTGTTGGTGAGAGAGATCCTCGGATGAGTCATAGACGAGTTTCATCCTTATCATCCATGATGGCTGGGATGATGCTGAGTTCTTCAGAGGTTCAACAGTTGGCGTTTCCTAGGGTCGTAGATGAGTACCCTGATGTCTTTCCAGAAGAGGTTGTATCCTTACCCCCTCGACGAGAGATCGAGTTTGGGATCGAGCTACAGCCAGGAGCGTCTCCTATCTCTATGTCTCCGTACAGGATGGACCCTTCTGAGTTACGATAGCTACGTATTAAGCTCGATGGTCTGTTGCAGTGTGGTTTTGTTCGGCCAAGTGTGTCACCGTGGGGTGCACCAGTTTTGTTTGTGAAAAAGGCTGATGGCAGTTTGCGGTTGTGCGCCGATTATCGTCGCTTAAACAAAGTGACAATAAAGAACCGCTATCCTCTCCCGCAGATTGACGACCTATTCGATCAACTGAAGGGTGCAAGTTGGTTTTCAAAGATCGACTTGCGGTCAGGATATCATCAGATGCGTGTAAAGGATGAGGATATCCCGAAGACTGCTTTCCGCTGTCGTCATGGGCATTATGAGTTTGTTGTAATGCCATTCGGCGTGACAAATGCTCCAACTGTTTTCATGGGGTTGATGAATGCTGTGTTCCGTGAATTCCTGGACAAGTTTGTTGTGGTTTTCATCGACGACATCCTTGTATACTCCACATCAGAAGAGGAGCATGTAGAGCATCTACGAGCCGTTTTGGGAGTTCTTTGCCAACATCGGTTGTTTGGGAAGTTGTCCAAGTGTGAGTTCTGGGCTCGAGAAGTTCGTTTCTTGGGACATGTTGTGTCCCAACAGGGAGTAGCTGTGGATCCTTCGAAGATAGAAGCAGTGGTGTCTTGGCCAGCCCCCAAGACTGTGTCAGAGGTGCGAAGTTTCCTTGGTCTCGCAGGCTATTATAGGAGGTTTGTGGCTAATTTCTCCCAAGTTGCGACTCCTCTGACAGCTTTGACCAGGAAGGATCAAGCGTTCATATGGACTGATCAGTGTCAGACAGCTTTCGAGTATCTAAAGGAGAAGTCGGTAAGTGCTCCAGTCCTTTGTCTTCCAACAGAGGGAGTCCAGTTTGATGTTTTCTGTGATGCTTCACATCTGGGGTTAGGCTGTGTTCTTATGCAGTAGAGGTCCGTTGTTTCTTATGGGTCTCGGCAGTTGCGTCCCCATGAACGCAACTATTCCACCCATGATCTTGAGTTGGCAGTCGTGGTGTTTGCTCTAAAGTTATGGAGACATTACCTCATTGGTGAGCACTTTGTGGTTTTCACCGATCATAAGAGTTTGAGGTATGTTTTCTCCCAACGCGACTTGAACTTGAGGCAGCGTCGGTGGATGGAGTTCTTGCAGGAATACAACTTCGAAATATCGTATACACCTGGGAAGGGAAATGTTGTTGCTGATGCACTGAGCCAAAAGTCACGTAATGATGTTGTGCGTGAATCTGGTGATTCCTGGAGAGTGATGGAAGAGCTATCATCTTTGCATCTTGATATGGGAGAAGTTGGGGGAAGAGGTTGTCTTTTCCAGATGACGGTGCAGTCTTCCCTGATGCAGAAGGTGGAAGAGTCTCAGTTGGGTGATTTAGAGGTGGAAGTTTGGAGAGACAGAGTTGTTTGTGGGGAGGCCCCTGATGGTTGGTCGGAGTATGAACAACACCGAGTGTTGTATCATGGCAGGCTTTTTGTTCCCTTGGCGATGCATGAGACGGTTCTCCGAGAGTTCCATAGTTCACCCTTGGCCGTACATCCTGGTGTGACGAAGATGTACCGATCCTTAAGGAGTCAGTTCTGGTGGCCTGGGCTGAAACGTATGGTTGCAGAGTGTGTGTCTCGATGTTTAGTCTGCCAGAAGGTGAAGGCCGAACACCGTGTTCCTGGTGGTCTTCTCCAACACATAGAGATTCCTCAGTGGAAGTGGGAGGACATCTCAATGGACTTTGTTACAGGTTTACCTCGAGCTCCGGGAGGACATGATGCTATATGGGTGGTAGTGGATCGTTTAACTAAATCGGTCCACTTCATAGCAATCAAGGAGTCGAGCTCAGTGGAGGTTTTGTCGAGGCAGTATCTGGAGGAGGTGGTGAGGCTTCACGGAGTACCTAGGACGATCATTTCTGATCGAGATCCTCGTTTTACCTCTAGGGTGTGGAGAGGTCTCCAACATGCTTTTGGATCTCAACTATGCCTTAGCACTGCTTTTCATCCTCAAACACATGGTCGGACAGAGCGAACCATCCAGACTCTTGAAGACATGTTGCGCTCTTGTGTTCTTGATTTTGGAGGTTCATGGGTGAAGCACTTACCCTTGGTAGAGTTCGCTTACAATAATAGTTTTCACTCTACCATCGGTATGGCGCCGTTTGAAGCCTTGTATGGCCGGTCATGCCGTTCTCCATTGTGCTGGACTGGGGTCAGAGAGTCGGCAATTCTCGGACCAGAACTAGTGCAGAATACATCAGAGATGGTTCAGGTGATTCGTGAGAGGATGAAGACAACACAGGATCGTCAGAAATCATATGCTGATCAAAGAAGGAGACCGTTAGAGTTTAATGTTGGGGATCATGTGTTTCTAAAGGTGACTCCCTGTCGTGGGCAGCGAAGGTTTGGTCATGGAAGTAAGCTTTCTCCCCGGTTTGTTGGGCCTTTCGAGGTGTTAGCTCGTGTTGGATCTGTGGCGTATCAAGTAGCACTTCCCCCTCAGATGAGTCGGATACATGATGTTTTCCATGTATCGCAGCTCCGTCGTTATCTTCATGATGAATCTCATGTTATCGATTGGGGAGAGATCGATATTGACGATGATGCAACCTTCGAGGAGCGACCTGTGGAGATCCAAGACCACAAGGAGAAGGTGTTGCGTGGGCGTTCTATCCCCTTAGTTTGTGTTTTGTGGCGACACGGTGGCATGGAGGAGAGTACCTGGGAGCGTGAGTCACAGATACGTGCTCAGTACCCAGAGTTGTTTAATGTTTAACTCTTTCCATGTAATGATATTTCCTCTCTGGTTAGACCTTTCATGTTTTATTTATGTACCTTTGATGTGATGTTGTGAATGAATTGTTTGGGTATGGATTGTTTGTTCCCGGATGTCAGAGTTTTGTTCCAGCTTTCGAACAACTCATGGTGGTTTTCCCCTGAGAGGTATCTTATGGGGTGGTTGTTCGGACCCCTCTTTTCTTCTGGGTTGGTTTTTAATTCTCGAGGACGAGAATGTTTTGAGAGGTATCTAATGTAATGGCCCGGACCTCTCCGGTCCATTACTTTGTGGAATTGTGGTGTTGGAGGTGTTCCGGGAGGACAAGGTGACTTATCCCCCAGCTGCTGCCTACCGGTAGCTCGGTCTACCGGTAGCTGCTGATTACCGGTAGCTCGGTCTACCGGTAGCTGCTGATTACCGGTAGCTCGGTCTACCGGTAGCTGATGATTACCGGTAGCTCGGTCTACCGGTAGCTGCTGCCTACCGGTAGCTCGGTCTACCGGTAGCTGCTGATTACCGGTAGCTCGGTCTACAGGTAGCCGCATCCTACCGGTAGCTAGGTTTACCGGTAGCCACGGCATACTGATAGCTCGGTATACTTGTAGCCGCAGTCCAGCAGTAGCTCGACTAACACTTTGCCAAATTTCTAGTTCTGTGAACAGTGTTTCTATCGGTGAGGTCCTATCGGTGGACTTCTATGAGTGAGGATCTATCAGTAGACTTGTGTTTCTATCGGTAAGCTTCTATCGGTGAGCTTTTCTTTCCTTTGCCAATTTTTTTAGTTCTGTGAACAGTGTTTCCAGACTTCATAAGAGCTACCGATTCCATACTTTGCCAAATTTCATGAATGAACAGTGTTTCCAGACTCCATAAGAGCTACTGATTCCATACTTTGCCAAATTTCACGAATGAACAGTGTTTCCAGACTCCATAAGAGCTACCGATTCCATACTTTTCCAAATTTTGAGTATGTGAACAGTGTTTCCAGCTTCACAAATTGGACGTTTTCTTTGACGTAAAATACTTTTAAAACCTTATTTTAAGGACTTTAAGGCCGATTCAAAGGCCATAAATCCTATATTAATTATTCCTAAGGCCGGGATGTTTTTTTACTTGGTCAAACCGCGTGGTTTAATGAGATCCATTTTTAATGGAGAATAAACCGGATCTTAAACTGTCGCCTCTCTAATTTTTTTTAAAAGGAACGAGATATCATTCTTAGTTGTTCTTCCTCCTGGTTCTCATCTATGAGACGCTAGAACCTTGCAATCATTCTTGTAGGAGTTTCACAATCAAACGTTACTCAGATCAGTTCCGCTCTGTTGATGCAACCAAGTTGTGTCGATCGTTCTTCGATATAAGCTATCGTGAGGAGAAGAGGACTGTGACCCGTTGTGTGGATAAAGGACGTCAAGAACTCTTCGAGGTAGGGGATTCATGGCTCCTCTAATTGTATATGTGCAATCATAGAATTAGCATGATTTATCTCTTTGGATCACAATGAAATTGTCCTAATTAAATACTTGAACCGGATTAAAAGAATTGGTTGATCGCATCCTGTTGCTTTATACCGTGATAATGGTTTGCCTCATGTTTTCCTAGATATAGTGATATCTATGTTTTCTTTGATTTGTTGTTCGTTCATGATAGAAATTGATAATGAACGTAAAGCTGGAATTAATTGTTAATTAATTGGCTAAAGATAAAGAGGCATGTAAATTAATCTGGTTATTGCCGTTGTTGTAGTTGTTCTAATTTGAGGATAATCAAATTAGGGAAGTAAGCATGGTTATTTAAATTGTGATAGCTTACTGATTAGGTATCCATGATTGGAACCTATGAATAACAAGTCTGTTAATTCAATATGGATTAGAGAACAGATTATGTGGGAATTTCTAAAAGGGTTCTGAGTTACCCTCTTGTTTGTTAAAGGGCCGAGAGCCCACTTTGTGATGTTTGTTTTCCTGCTGCTTGTGCTGTGATGTGAGCCTGGATGGCTGTTGTGATATGTGGAGGCATGGAGACTTGTGGTTGTGGCAGCGGATGACGCCTAGTGTGGCGAGATGCATCGGTTTATGCATATGGGTGCCGGGGAGGACACCAAGGGTGATGGTATGAGATGAATGTGATGGTTTGATGTTGGTGGTTTGGTTTGGTTGCTTATCTTCTTTACTTATCCCCACTGCTCAAGGCAGCTGGTCTTGCTTACCCTCTTTCCGAAGGAGGCGAAGACACGCGGGGTATGCCATGTGCTTTCCGTGTTTAGCCTCTCGATGGAGGATGGGTCTATGCTCTTTCTATAGGCGGCAAAGACTCGACGGGTAGTATATCTACTCACCGTGTTGAGCCTCCTTTGTGTTTAGAAGCATAGGATGTTTTTCTAGAATGCCTGGGAATGTGGAAAAGTAATTCTGTAATGAATGTTTGATTAAATGGTGAAAATCCACGAGGATGGAGATGCTGGAATTTAAAGGTGATGTGAATCTTAAAAAGGAGCAGTTGTTTTTGAATGTGATGCCATTTCAGTTTAATGTGGAATTCTTCATTCTTAATTAATGTTTAAAGAATTAATTAATGTACAGTGGAACTTATAAATGAGAATGGAGTAATCTAATAAAGCTCTTCATTGTTTGTGTGCTTATAGGATACCTAGTCTTAGAAGTAACAGCCTGGAGTCTGAGAGATGTTAGCTGCAGTTGTATCTAATACTAGGTAATGCCCATAGTGTGGATGTGAGTTACTTATATATTTTGTACTTTTTGTGTTTCTATACGCTACTCCACCCTGTCGGTAAGGGCAACTGACACCCCGGGGATTCTGAGCCCTGGGGGGGTGTTTTCCCCAACATTCTGATGGGAGGTTGAATGGCTGACTACCCCCTTTGGCCCCGCTCTCTTCTCTTGGTAGATCCTTGTGCTGGTAGGCACAGTGGTTAGTTTTACCCATATATATGTGTAGAGGGCTGTAATGGCTTGTGGTTATTTCACACACATATACTCTGGATATAGTATCCTATGGAATACTATAGGTGTAACGTGTATAGGCTGTGATGTCTTGAGGATCCTTACTCGGCGTATGGGTTGTGATGGCTTGAGGAATAATACTCGACGTATGATACACGTTATACGAGCTATGGTGGCTCCCGGAAACTACCTGGTTACTTTGGTTGTGAGGACGGTGTGGTGCTTCACCCAGGTGTCTGCGGGCAATCCTTTGTGGTGCACGAGGTGCAGATTGTGGAGCTTAGCCCAGGTGTCTGCGGGCAAGCCTTTGGAGAGAGATGCACAGGACGTATGTCGTTGGGGCAAAGCGGCAAACCAGTGGGGAAGTAGTAGCGGGGTACCCTTGATATTATTTACTATATGCTATATTCTTGTATGCGTTACTTGGTGAGAGTAGCCATGGTGAGGTTGGGAACATAGTATACCTGTTTAGATAACGAGTTAGTTTCACTTGTTGTTCACTGGGCTTTAGCATGCTTTCTTTACTTTTGCACGAGAGTCTTGGGGAGGATCCTACTGAGTATACTATTATACTCACCCTATGTACATGTAAACTGTTTTTCAGGTCACTTGGAGCAGGTTGGAGATCAAGCTGGTTACTACTAGCTTGCGGTTGGAGGAGGAGCTGTTCGGGCTTGTGGTCGCTGCCATTTTTATTTCTTTTGGGTACTTTTAGTTTTCCCTTTCAGTTGCAGTACTTTTGCATGACATTTCATATATGTACTTGGTTTCCTTTTTATATTTCAGTTCTGAGTTGGAGTTGATTGGAGTCTATTCTATCTCTCTCTTCTGCTTGTGTTCTCTTAGAGGGTAATGCCTCCCATTTGTATGTTATTATACCCTCGGTGCTAGTCGCCAACCCGGGGCCTACTGGAGGTGGGACTCGGGGGTCATTATCTCCCTTTTCACATTGCCGGCCCAGGAGGGGTACACTTTGTGGGGAGGGGGTCGTGACACACTGCATGCAGTTGAAAATATTCCATTTTATAAGAATCATACACCCTAATACCATCAGCCCATAACAGTTTCAAATCATCAATCAACGGTGACAAGTAAACATCAATATCATTACAGGGTTGCTTTGGACCAGAGATCATTGTACTCAACATGACATATTTGCGCTTCATACAAACTTCAGGAGAGAGGTTGTAAATTACCAATAAAATAGGTCATGAACTATGTTAGCAACTGAGCGTTCGGTATGGATTCATTCCATATGTGCACAACCCTAGTCAGAGATTTCTTATTTCATTTCCAAATGTAGAATACTGCGCATCAATTTTCTTCCATTGTGGACAATCAGCTGGATGACGTATTTTTCCATCACATACCCGCTCTTCAGCATGCCATCTTAACCTTTTTGCATCATGTGAATTAGCAAATAAACGTTTGAAACGATTAATTATAGGAAGATACCAAAATACCTTTGAAGGGAGCTTTGTAATCTCTACATCACCCTGTGATTTTTCTTTCACCTTATACCGTGATGTCCCACATTTTGGACACTCTAACAGAAATTCATATTCCTTCCTATATATAATGCAGTCATTCGGACAGGCATGTATTTTCTTGTATCCCAATCCCATCGGGCATAATATTTTCTTGGCTTTGTAATGTGAATCTGGAAGATCGTTGTCTTTTGGAAGAATGTCTTTCATCAATTGTAGCAGCTCTGTAAAACTTCTGTCACTCCATCCATGCTTCGCCTTTAGGTTAATCAATCTTAACACTGCCGACAGAACCGTAAAATCTGTACAACCGAGATATAATGGTTTTTCAGCATCACCATATAGACGTGCAACTGTCGGTTCTATCTCAATTTATTCTGCTACAATATCGCGAATCATTTCTTCAATTCCATCAGAGTTACCATCTTGCGAATCATCATCATCAGTGACATTCCGTCCAGTTTCACCATGCCAAATCCAAGGGCTATAACTCGGATTAAAACCATGACATATCAGATGATCTTTTATCTCTCTACTTTTCAACTTCTTCATATTCAAACATTTCAGGCATGGACAGAAAAAAATGTCACTACTTGGAACATTTCGTTTTGCAAATTCCAAAAAGGCATCAACACCTTCCTCAAATTCATTGCTCATTCGATGTGCCGTAATCCAACTTCGACTCATTATTACCTATAACAAATATCAACAAAAAATATATATTTTTAAGATAAGACAAAACATGTTTATAAGAAAAAAAATCATAATTTGAATGTAAAACAATTTAAAATATAAAACAGATCTTGAAAGTAGTAGTAGTTTTCATAAGTACCCAACACCAAATAGCTATACATCGTAAGTGTCATGTTAAAAATATGAATATAGACCATTTGTTTTATGTTTAATAATATTGTCATATTATCTGATCATTCTGATTATATATTATAATTACTATATCCTTTTGATCCGATATATAATCTAAGGACATTAATATTTCTTTATAAAAAGTAATGTTAATATCATGGTAATGTAAAAAAAAGTATATGTCGAACTATATATATGTAATACCAATAAAAAAATACATATGTGTTTGGCCTGGGTTTCACACATAAATCAACTCATCTCACATATTAAATTTTTGAATCATCCTACATAATACTTATTTTTATAACTTAGGGAATGAAAATAATAAAAGTTTTGATTTATGATACTCATTATGGGTAAACATGATATATATAAATATAATATCTAATCTCATAAAAAGATATCCATGGGGGTATAAGAGCATACACAAAGCACATGATCAAAAAGATAAGTGAAACAGTTCTATATAATCATAGATCATAAAACCTGAGTCCAAGTATAACAATTTTAGCATAACATAAGACATGATTTATATGATAGGGGGAACATGATTTAAAAAACCTTATTCACAAGATCACAACATTGGTATGTGGAATAACATAAGAGTGTGGCACAAAAATAATCATATAAGTCATAACATATGTCAAGGGAAAACATAGTTTCATTCACCTCATATTGGGATATGTTAATCAGCTTTCCTATAATTTATTATAATATTTCTTACCAGGCACATCACATAACACATTGGACATGGTATAACCATCTGTATCCCATATTGATCTATGATATATAATGCATTGTCGAATGCATTAGAAGGATATTATGGACCCAAATGTCACATAATGACTAACCATTTATATGGGTGAATCGTGATCATCAAATCATTTATAACACTTTCGTAGATCAATTAACTAACAAAAATGAAATGGGGGTCATAATTGTTTTTACAAAACATAATAATTATTAATACATAAAAATTTGTTTGGATGGTATGATAAGATAATATACCTAATTCAATCTAATTATCATTAAATTATTTCTACCTAGATAGAAAAGACCTTTATAAAAAATATTATGATGTAAGAATGTTGAATGAAATTTTAAGGATAGGTATTACCAATTGTACCTGGTCCAATTTCATTCATGAAAATAATTTTCTGGACAATCATATTGAAAATATGATTTTAAGAAAATAAGTACTACCAATCTTCATCCAGAAAGACACATTCCAGCTAAGTAGGAAATAATAATGTTGCTGGAAGAATGGAACGTTACAGTACCACCCATTATTTTTCAGATTTTGCTGAAGCTAATCCACAATGATTTAATAATCATTTGCGAGTTGAATGTTGCGAGTTGAATGAACATAATAACCATTTGCAATAAAAAAAATTCCACGAGATTCAAAAACGAACGAAAAGCACATCAAGAATCGAAACAAAAACGAACGAAATAAATTCGTGGAAGGCTTACTTGAATGTCGCCAGTTGAGATGATAGATCCAAGAGCAATGAAGAAGATAAACAATGAAGCCAAAATGAGTGTAATGCAGGCGATCGACGAGCCGATTAGGGTTTACCGCGTGAGAGAGAGACAAGCCGACGACTGTCAATCGAAAAAATCGTAAATGACAGAACACAGGCTTTAATGTTTTTAAATGCTTTATAACGTCGGTTATTATATAACCGACGTTATAAAATATTTTTTAGCTTTTTTATGTCGGTTATCTTAAACCCGACATAAAAAGGCTCCCGCGCTTTGGTTTTTTACGTCGGTTATTTGATAACCGACGTAAAAAACGCGTAGATATCGGGTTTTTTTACGTCGGTTTCCAAATAACCGACGAAAAAAACCCCGATATCTACGCCTTTTTTACGTCGGTTATCAAATAACCGACGTAAAAAACCAAAGCACCCGGGGGGTTTTTTACGTCGGTTATAAAATAATAGACGTAAAACACACCGCGCTTTGGTTTTTTACGTCGGTTATTTGATAACCGACGTAAAAAACGCGTCGATATCGGGTTTTTTACGTCGGTTACAAAATAACCGACATAAAAAACCCCCCGCGCATTGGTTTTTTACGTCGGTTATTTGATAACCGACGTAAAAACCCAGCAGGCGAGATTTGTAACGTCGGTTATTAAAATAACCGACGTGAAAAATCTACTCGCCGCATTGTTACGTCGGTTATATATAACCGACGTAAAAAATGGTGATGTAAAAAACGATTTCTGCACTAGTGCAATTATTTTGCGCTATAAATATAGTGGAGCTATTATGAATAAATGGCGCTATGAATATATTGGCGCTATGAATATATTGGCGCAATTATTGGCGCTACTATTGGTACTATTATGAATATATTGGTGCTATTATTTCGGGCTATTATATATTGGCGCAATTATTTGGCACTATGAATATATTGGCGCTATTATTGGTGCTATTATTTTGCACTATTATTGGTGCTATTATATGACGCTATTTTTTGGCGCTATTTTTTGGCGCTATTATAAATATTTGGTGCCAAAACATATTTGGCTCTATTATATGTCGCAATTATTTGGCGCTATTATTAGGCAAAATTATTTGCCGCTATTAATATATTGGCGCTATTATAAATATTTGGCGCTATTAATTAATGTGAAAATATTGGGGCTATTTTTTGGCGCTATTATTTGACGCGAAATATTACTTGGAGCTATTATTGGCGCTATTAATATATAGGCACTATTAAAATATTGGCGCTATTATGAATATTAAAATAACACTGAAAATATATTTGGCGCTATTATATTGAATGTTAAAATAACACTGAAAATATATTGAATGTTAAAATATTGGCGCTATTATGAATATTTGGCGCTATTAATGAATGTTAAAATATTGGAGCTATTATTTGGTGCTTTTGTTGGCGATATAATTTGGCGCTATTATTTGGCGCTATTATGAATATTTGGCGGCAAAATATATTTGACGCTACTATGAATATAAGGCGCCAAATATTTGGCGCTATTATGAATATTTGGCTCTATTATTTGGCGCTATTATTGGCGCTATTACTTGGCGCTATTATTTGGCACTATTATGAATATTTGGTGCCAAATATTTGGTGCTATTATTTGGTGATATTATTTGGCGCTATTATTTAGCGCTATTATTTGGCGCTATTATATTTGGCGCTATTATATTTGGCGCTATTATATTTGGCGCTATTATATGACGATGTTATTTGGCGCTATTATATGGCACTAATATTTGGCGCTATTATATAACGCTAATATTTGGTGCTATTATATGGCGCTATTATTTGACCCTATTAAATGGCGCTATGAATATGTCGGCACTATTATTGGAGCTATATACTGGTGCTATTATTTGGTGCTATTATATTTGGCTCTATTTTATGGCACTATTATTTTGCGCTATTATTTGGCGTTATTAAATCGAGCTATGAATATATTGGTGCTATTATTGGTGCTATATATTGGCGCAAATATTGGCACTATTGTTGGTGCTTTTATTGGCACTTTTATTGGTGCTATTATTGAATGTTTAAATATTGGCGCTATTATTTAGCGCAAAATAATAGCGTCAAATATTGACGTGATTATTGGCCCCATAATTTGACGCTATTATTGGTGCTATTATTTGGTGCTATTATTTTGGCACTATTTTTTGACACTATTATGAATATTTGGCGCCAAAAAATATTTGGCGCTATTATATGGCGCTATTATTAGGCGCAATTATTTGGCCCAATTATTTGACGCAATTATTTGGCGAAATTATTTGGCGCAATATATTGACGCTATTTATATATTTTGCGCCAAAAAATATTTGGCGCTATTATATGGTGCTATCAATTGGCGCTGTTATTAGGCGCTATTATATGGTGCTATCAATTGGCGCTATTATTTGTCGCTATTTTTTGGCACTATTATGAATATTTGGTGCCAAAAAATATTTGGCGCTATTATATGGTGCTATTATTTGGCACTATTATTTTGCGCTATTATTTGGTGCAGTTATTTGGCGCTAATATTTGGCGCAAATATTTGGCGCTATTTTTTGGCACTATTATTAGGCACAATTATTTGGCGCTATTAATATATTGGTGCTATTATGAATATTTGACGCTATTAATGAATGTTAAAATATTGGCGCTATTATTTGGCGCAATTATTTGGCGCAATTATTTGGCGCTATTATTTGGCGCAATTATTTGGTGCTATAAATATATTGGCGCTATTATGAATAAATGGCACAATTAATATATTGGCGCTATAATTGGCGCTATTATTGGCACTATTATGAATATACTGGTGCTATTATATATTTTAGCTATTATGAATATATTGGTGCTATTATTTGGTGCTACGAATATATTGGCGCTATTATTTGGTGCTATTATTGGCGCTATTATATGGCGCTATTTTTTGACACTATTTCTTGGCGTTATTATGAAGATTTGGTGCCAAAAAACATTTGGCGCTATTATATGGCGCTATTATTTGGTGCTATTCTTTGGCGCAGTTATTTGGTGTTGGCGCACTTATTTGGCTCTCTTATTTGGCGCTATTATTAGGCGCAATTATTTGACGCTATTATGAATATTTGGCGCTATTAATGAATGTTAAAATAATGGCACTATTATTTGGCGGTATTATTTATCGCAATTATTTGGTGCCAAATAATATTTGGCGCTCTTATTTGGCGCTATTAAAATATTGGCGCAATTATGAATATTAAAATAGCACTGAAAATATATTTGGTGCTATTATATTGAAAATTAAAATAACACTGAAAATATATTGAATGTTAAAATATTGGCGTTATTCTGAATATTTGGCGCTATTGTTGAATGTTAAAATATTGGCGCTATTATTTGGCACCAAATAATAGCGCCAAATAATGGCGCCAAATATTATTGGTGCTAAATATTGGCGCTATTATTTGGGGCTTTTATTGGCGCTATAATTTGGCGCTATTATGAATATTTGGAGCCAAAAAATATTTGGTGCTACTATGAATATATGGCGCCAAATATTTGGCGCTATTATGAATATTTGGCTCTATTATTTGGTGCCATTATTTGTGCTATTATTTGGCGCTATTATGAATATTTGGCACCAAATATTTGGAGATATTATATGACAAGATTATTTGGTGATATTATTTGGCACTATTATATTTTGCTCTATTATATCGCGCTATTATTTGGCGCTATTATATGGTTCTATTATATCACGCTATTATATGGCGCTAATATTTGGCGCTATTATATGGCACTATTATTTGGCCCTATTAAATGGCGCTATGAATATATTGGCAATATTATTGGCGCTATTATTTTGTGCTATTATATTTTGCGCTACTATATGGCGATATTATTTAGCGCTCTTATATGGTGCTATTATATGGCGCAATTATATGGCGCCAATATTTGGTGCTATTATATGGCGCTATTATTTGGCGCCATTAAATGGCGCTATGAATATATTGGCGCTATATTATGGGGCTATTATTGGAGCTATTATTGGTGCTTATATTGGTGCTTTTATTGGCACTATTATTGAATGTTTAAATATTGCCACTATTATTTGGAGCAAAATAATAGCGCCAAATATTGGCACCAAATATTGGCGCCATAATTTGATGCTATTATTGGCTCTATTATTTTGCGCTATTATGAATATTTGGCGCCAAAAAATATTTGGCGCTATTATATTGCGCTATTGTTAGGTGCAATTATTTGGAGTAATTATTTGGCGCAATATATTGGCGCTATTTATATATTTTGTGCCAAAAAATATTTGGCACTATTATTTAGCGCTGTTATTAGGTACAATTATATATTGGCACTATTATGAATATATTGGCGCTATTATTTGACACTAATATATATTGGCGCCATTATGAATATATTGGTGCTATTATTTGACATTATGAATATATTGGCGCTATTATCGGCGCTATTATTTGGCGCTAGTATTGGCGCTATTTTTTGGCGCTATTTTTTGGCGCTATTATGAATATGTGTCTTCAAAAAATATTTGGCGCTATTATTTAGCAGTATTATTTGGTGCTATTATTTGGCGCAGTTATTCGGCACGCATATATGGCGCAATTATTTGGCGCTATTGTTAGGCGCAATTATTTGGTGCTATTAATATATTGGCGCTATTAATGAATGTTAAAATATTGGGGCTGTTATTTGGTGCAATTATTTGGTGCAATTATTTGGTGCAATTATTTGGGGCTATTATTATGCGCAATTCTTTGACGCTATAAATATATTGGCGCTATTATGAATAAATGGCACTATGAATATATTGGTGCTAATATTGGCACTATTATTAATATACTGGCACTATTATTTGGCGTTATTATATATTGGCGCTATTATGAATATATTGGCGCTATTATTTGGCGCTATGAATATATTGGCGCTATTATTGGCGCTATTATTTGGTGCTATTATTTACACTATTATATGACACTATTTTTTGGCGCTATTATGAACATTTGGTGCCAAAAAATATTTGGCGTTATTATATGGCGCTATTATTAGATGCAATTATTTGGCGCAATTATTTGGCGCAATATATTGGCGCTATTTATATATTTTTTACCAAAAAATATTTAGCGCTATTATATGGCGCTATTATTTGGCGCAATTATTTTGCGCTATAAATATATTGGTGCTATTATGAATAAATGACGCTATGAATATATTGGCACTATTATTGGCGCTATTATGAATATAGTGGCGCTATTGTTGGCACTGTTATGAATATAGTGGCGCTATTATTGGCGCTATTTGTTGGCGCTATTATGAATATTTTGCGCCAAAAAATATTAGGCACTATTATATGGCGCTATTATTTGGCGCTATTATTTGGCACAATTATTTGGCGTAAATATTTGACGTAGTTATTTGGAGCTATTATTTGGCGCTATTATATTGATTGTTAAAATAACACTGAAAATATATTGAATGTTAAAATATTGGCGCTATTATGAATATTTGGCGCTATTATTGAATGGTAATATGTTGGTGCTATTATTTGGCGATATTATGAATATTTGGCACCAAAAAATATTTGGCGCTACTATGAATATATGGCGCCAAATATTTGCCGCTATTATGAATATTGGGCTCTTTTATTTGGCGCTACTGTTGGCGTTATTATTTGGCACTATTATTAATATTTGGTGCCAAATATTTGGTGCTATTATTTGGCGATATTATTTGACGCTATTATATTTTCCCTATTATATAGCGCTATTATTTGGCGCTATTATATGGTGCTAATATTTGGCGCTATTATATGGTGCTAATATTTGGCGCTATTATTTGGCCCTTTTAAATGGCGCTATGAATATATTGGCGCTATTATTGGCACTATATATTGACGCTATTATTTGGCACTACTATATTTGGCGCTATTATATGGCGCTATGATTTGGCGCTATTATGTGGCATTATTATATGGTGCAAATATTTGACGCTATTATATGGCGCTATTATTTGGCGCTATTAAATGGTGCTATGAATATATCAGCGCTATTCTTGGTGCTGTTATTGGTGCTTTTATTGACGCTATTATTGAATGTTTAAATATTGGCGCTATTATTTGGCGCAAAATAATAGCGCCAAATATTGGCGTGATTATTGGCGCCATAATTTGACGCTATTATTGGTGCTATTATTTGACGCTATTATTTGGCGCTATTATGTATATTTGGCGCCAAAAAATTTTGGCGCTATTATATGGTGCTATTATTAGGCGCAATAATTTGGCGCAATTATTTGGCGTAATTATTTGGCGCAATTATTTGCCACAATTATTTGGCGCTATTTATATATATTGCGCCAAAAAATATTTGGCGCAATTATAGGGCGCTATTATTTGGCACAATTATACGGCGCTAATATTTGGCGATATTATTTCGCCCAATTAAATGGCGCTATGAATATATTGGTGCTTTTATTGGCGCTATATATTGGCGCTATTATATTTGGTGCTATTATGTGGCGCACTTATATGGTGCTATTATATGGCGCACTAATATGGCGCTATTATAATGCGCTAATATTTGTGGCTATTATATGACGCTATTATTTGGCGCTATTAAATGGTTCTATGAATATATTGGCGCTATTATTGGTGCTATATATTGGCGATATTATTGGCTCTATTATTGGGGTTGTTATTGGCACTTTTATTGGCGCTATTATTGAATGTTTAAATATTGGCGCGATTATTGGCGCCATAATTTGACGCTATTATTGGCACTATTATGTGGTGCTATTATTTGGTGCTATTATTTGGCACTATTATGAATATTTGGAGCCAAAAAATATTTGGTGCTATTATATGGTGCAATTGTTTGGCGATATTATTAGGCGCAATTATTTGGCACAATTATTTGGCGCAATTATTTGGCGCAATATGTTAGCGCTATTTATATATTTTGTGCCAAAAAATATTTGGCGCTATTATATGGTACTATTATTTGGTCCAATTATTTGGCGCAATTATTAGGCACAATTATTTTGCGCTATAAATAAATTGGTGCTATTATGAATAAATGGTGCTATGAATATATTGGCATTATTATTGGCACAATTATTGGCACTATTATGAATATATTGACGCTATTATTTTGTACTATTTTATATTGGCTCTATTATGAATATATTGGCTCTATTATTTGGGGCTATAAATATATTAGGGCTATTATTAGCGCTATTATTTGGCGCTATTATTGGCACTATTATTTAGCGCTATTTTTTGGCGTTATTTTTTGGCGATATTATGAATATTTGGCACCCAAAAATATTTGGCGCTATTATATGGCGCTATTATTTGGCGCTATTATATGGGGCTATTATTTAGCCCTATTATTTGGCACTATTATTTGGCACTATTGTTTGGCGCTATTATTTGGCGCAGTTATTTGGCGCAAATTTTTGGCGCAATTATTTGGCGCAATTATTTGGTGCAATTATTAGGCGCAATTATTTGCCTCTATTAATATATGGGTGCTATTATGGATATTTTGTGCTATTAATTAATGGGAAAATATTGGGGCTATTTTTTGGTGCTATTATTTGGCGCCAAATAATATTTGGCGCTGTTATTAGTGCTATTAAAATATCGGCGCTATTAAAATATTGCCGCTATTATGAATATTAAAATAACACTGAAAATATATTTGGCACTATTTTATTGAATGTTAAAATAATACTGAAAATATATTGAATGTTAAAATATTGGAGCTATTATGAATATTTGGTACTATTATTGAATGTTAAAATATTGGTGCTATTATTTGGCGCCAAATAATAGCACCAAATATTGGCACCAAATATTATTGGTGCCAAATATTGGCGCCAAATATTGGCGCTATTGTTGACGCTATTATTTGGCGCTTTTATTGGCGATATAATTTGGCGCTATTATTTGGCGCAATTATGAATATTCGGTGCCAAAAAATATTTGGCGCTACTATGAATATATGGCGCCAAATATTTGGCGCTATTATGAATATTTGGCTGTATTATTTGGTGCTATTATTGGTGCTATTATTTGGCGCTATTATATGGCACTATTATGAATATTTGGCCGCAAATATTTAGTGCTATTATTTGGTGATATTATTTGGCACTATTATTTGGCGCTATTATATTTTGTGCTATTATATGGTGATATTATTTGGTGCTATTATATGGCACTAATATTTGGCGCTATTATATGGCACTAATATTTGACGCTATTATATGGCCCTATTATATTGCGCAATTATTTGGTGTTATTATGAATATTTGGCACCAAAAAATAGTTGGCGCTACTATGAATATATGGCGCCAAATATTTGGCACTATTTGGAATATTTGGCTCTATTATTTGGCGCTATGGTTTGGCGTGAAATATTGGCACGATTATTGATGCCATAATTTGACGCTATTATTGGCGCTATTATTTGGCGCTATTATTTGGTGCTATTATGAATATTTGGTGCCAAAAAATATTTGGCTCTGTTATATGGCGCTATAATTTGGCGCAATATATTGGCGCTATAAATTGGCACGATTATTTGGCGCAATTATTTGGCGAAAATATTTGGTGCAATATATTGGCGTTATTTATATATTTTTCGCCAAAAAATATTTGGCGCTATTTTATGGGGCTATTATTTAGCGCTGTTATTAGGCACAATTATTTTGCGCAATTATTTGGAGCAATTATTTGGTGCAATTATTTGGCACAATTATATGGCGCTATTATTTGGCGCTATTATTAGGCGCAATTATTTTGCGATATAAATATATAGGCGCTATTATGAATAAATGGCGCTATGAATATATTGACGCTATTATTGGCACTATTATTGGCACTATTAGGAATATATTGGCGCTATTATTTGGTGCTATTATATATTTGCGCTATTATTTTGCACTATAAATATATTGGCGCTATTATTGGCGCTATTTTTTGGAGCTATTTTCTGGCGCTACCATTAGCGCTATTTTTTTGCGCTATTTTTTGGTGCTATTTTTTGGCAATAATTTTTGGCGCTATTATGAATATTTGGTGCCAAAAAATATTTGGCGTTATTATATGGCGCTACTGTTTGGTGGAATTATTTGGTGCTATTATTTGGCGCTAATATTAGGCACACTTATTTGGCGCTATTAATATATTGGCGCTATTATGAATATTTGGCGTTATTAATTAATGTTAAAATATTGGTGCTATTATTTGGCGCTATTATTTGGCGCTATTATTAGGTGAAATTATTTGGTGCTATAAATATATTGGCGTTATTATGAATAAATGGCACTATTATTGGTGCTATTATTGGCACTATTATGAATATACTGGCGCTATTTTTTGGCGCTGTAATATATTGGCACTATATAGCGCCATATAATAGCGCCAAATATTTTTTGGCGCAAAATATATAAATAGCGCCAATATATTGCTCCAAATAATTGCACCAAATAATAGCGCCATATAATAGTGCCAAATATTTTTTGGCGCAAAATATATAAACAGCGCCAATATATTGCTCCAAATAATTGCGCCAAATAATTGAACCAAATAATTGCGCCTAATAATAGCACCAAATAATAGCGCAATATAATAGCGCCAAATATTTTTTGGTGCCAAATGTTCATAATAGCGACAAATAATAACGCCAAATAATAGCACCAATAATTGCGTCAAATTATGGCGTCAATAATCACGTCAATTTTTGGCGTTATTATTTTGCGCCAAATAATAGCGCCAATATTTTAACATTCATTATTAGCGCCAAATATTCATAATAGCGCCAATATATTAATAGCACCAAATAATTGTGCCCAATAATAGCGCCAAATAATTGCGCCAAATATTTGCGCCAAATAACTAGGGCAAATAACTGCGCCAAATAATACCGCCAAATAATAGCGCCATATAATAGCGCCAAATATTTTTTGGCGCCAAATACTTATAATAGCGCCAAAAAATAGTGCCAAATAATAGCACCAATAATAGCGCCAAATAATATCACCAATAATAGTGCCAATATATTCATAGCGCCAAATAATTGCTCCAATATATTCAAAATAGCGCCATTATATAATATCGCCAAATAATAGCGCCAATATATTCATAATTGTGCCAATAATAGCGCCAATAAAAGAGCCAATATATTCATAGCTCCATTTATTCATAATAGCACCAATAAATTTATAGCGCAAAATAATAGCGCTAAATAATTGTGCCAAATAATTTCGCCAAACAATTGCGCCAAATAATTGCGCCAAATAATTGTGCCAAATAAGTGCACCTAACAACAGCGCCAAATAATAGCGCCAAATATTTTTTGGCACAAAATATATAAATAGCGCCAATATATTGTGCCAAATAATTGCGCCAAATAGTAGCATCATATAATAGCGCCAAATATTTTTTGGTGCCAAATATTCATAATAGTGCCAAATAATAGTGCTAAATAATATGTCAATAATAGCATCAAGTTATGGCACCAATAATCACGCCAATATTTGGCACCAATATTTGGCGCTATTATTTTGTGCCAAATAAAAGCGCCAATATTTAAACATTCAATAAAACGCTAATAAAAGAGCCCATAACATCACCAATAATAGCGCCAATTACAGCACCATTTTATAGAGCCAATAATAGCGCCAATATATTCATAGCGTCATTTAATGGTGCCAAATAATAGCGCCATATAATAGCGCCAAATATTGGTGCCATATAATCGCGCCTAATAATAGCGCCATATAATAGCGCCAATAAATTTATAGCGCAAAATAATAGCACCAAATAATTACGCCAAACAATTGCATCAAATAATTACGCCAAATAATTGTGCCAAATAAGTGCAACTAATAACAACGCCAAATAATAGCGCCAAATATTTTTTGGCGCAAAATATATAAATAGCGCCAATATATTGCGCCAAATAATTGCGCCAAATAACTGCGCCAAATAATTGCGCCTAATAATAGCGCCATATAATAGCGCCAAATCTTTTTTAGCGCCAAATATTCATAATACTGCCAAATAATAGTGCCAAATAATAGCGCCAATAATAGCGTCAAATTATGGCGTCAATAATCGCACCAATATTTGGTGCCAATATTTGGCGCCAATATTTGGCGTTATTATTTTGTGCCAAATAGTAGCACCAATATTTAAACATTCAATAAAAGCGCCAATAAAAGCGCCCATTACAGCACCAATAATAGCGCCAATTATAGCACCATTGTATAGCGCCAATATATTCATAGCGCCAAATAATAGCGCCATATAATAGCGCCAAATATTGACGCCATATAATAGCGCCATATAATAGCGCTATATAATAGCGTTATATAATAGCGCCAAATAATAGCATTATATAATAGTGCCAAATATAATAGCGCCAATATATAGCATCAATAATATCGCTAATATATTCATAGTGCTATTTAATAGGGCCAAATAATAGCGTCATATAATAGCGCCAAATATTAGCGCCATATAATAGTGCAATATAATAGCGCTATATAATACCGCCATATAATAGCACCAAATAATATAGCCAAATAATAGCCCTAA
This sequence comes from Viscum album, assembly GCA_963277665.1. Lineage (NCBI taxonomy): Eukaryota > Viridiplantae > Streptophyta > Magnoliopsida > Santalales > Viscaceae > Viscum > Viscum album. Next base: position 907,592,354 of record OY728127.1, on the reverse strand, counting down.
ATAATAGCACCAAATAATTGCGTCAATAATGGCGCCAAATAATAGAACCAAATATTCATAATAGCGCCAAATATTTGGTGCCATATATTCATAGTAGCGCCAAATATTTTTTGGCGCCAAATATTCATTATAGCGCCAAATAATAGTGTCAAATAATAGCACCAATAAAAGCGACGAATAATAACGCCAGTAATAGCGCCAATATTTGGCGCCAAATAATAGCGCCAATATTTTATCATTCAATAATAGTGCCAAATATTCATAATAGTGCCAATATATTTATAGCGCTAAATAACTGCGCCTAACAATAGCGCCAAATAATTGCACCAAATAATTGCGCCAAATAATTAGGCCAAATAATAGCGCCAATATTTTAACATTTATTAATAGTGCCAAATATTCATAATAGCACCAATATATTAATAGCACCAAATAAGTGCGCATAATAATAGCGCCAAATAATAGCGCCAAATAATTGCGCCAAATATTTGCCCCAAATAACTATGCCAAATAATAGCTCCAAATAATAGCACAAAATAATAGTGCCATATAATAGTGCCAAATATTTTTTAGCGCCAAATATTCATAATAGCGCCAAAAAATAGCGCAAAATAAAAGCGCAAATAATAGCGCCAAATAAGAGCACCAATAATAGCACCAATATATTTCTAACGCCAAATAATAGCTCCAAATAATAGCACCAATATATTCATAATGTTTCCAATAATATCGCCAATAATAGCGCCAATATATTCATAGGGCCATTTATTCATAATAGAGCCAATATATTTATAGCGCACAAAAATTACGCCTAATAATAGCGCCAAATAATAGCGCCAAATAATTGCGCCAAATAAGTGCGCAAAATAATTGCGCCTAATAACAACGTCAAATAATAGTGCCATATAATAGCGCCAAATATTTTTTGGTGCAAAATATATAAATAGCACCAAATAATTATGCCAAATAATTGTGCCAAATAATTGCACCTAATAATAGCTCCATATAATAGCGCCAAATATTATTTGGCGCCCAATATTTATAATTTCGCCAAATAATAGCACCAAATAATAGCACCAATAATAACGTCAAATTATAGCACCAATAATCATGCCAATTTTTGGCGCTATTATTTTGAGCCAAATAATAGCGCAAATATTTAAACATTCAATAATAGCGCCAATAAAAGCGCCAATAACAACACCAACAATAGCACCAATAATATCGCCAATATATTCATAGCACCATTTAATAGGACCAAATAATAGCGCCATATAATAACGCCAAATATTAGCAGCAAATATTAGCGCCATATAATAGGGCAATATAATAGCGCCAGATAATAGCGCCGAATAATAGCGCTACATAATAGCCCCAAATATAATACCGCCACATAATAGCCCCAGATAATAGCGCCAAATAATATCGCCAAATAATAGCGCCAAATAATATCGCCATATAATAGCGCCAAATATTGGGGCCATATAATAGCGCCATATTATAGCGGCATATAATAGCCCCAAATCATAGCGCCATATAATAACGCCAAATATAATAGCGCCAAATAATAGCACAAATATATAGAACTAATAATAGCGCCAATATATTCATAGCGCCATTTAATAGGGCCAAATAATAGCGCCATATAATAGCGCCAAATAATAGCGCCATATAATAGCGCCAAATTTTAGCACCATATAATAGCGTCAAATCATAGCACCAAATATAATAGCGCCAAATAATAGTGCCAACAATAGGGCCAATATATTCGTAGCGCCATTTAATAGGTCCAAATAATAGCGCCATATAATAGCGCCAAATATTAGCGCCAAATAATAGCGCCAAATATTAGCGCCATATAATATCGAAAAATAATAGCGCCATATAATAGTGAAAAATATAATAGCGCCAAATAATAGCACCAAATAATATTGGCAAATATTTTTTGGCGCCAAATATTCATAATATCGCCAAATAATAGCGCCAATATATTAACATTCAATAATAGTGAAAATATTCATAATACTGTCAATATTTTAATATTCAATATATTTTCTGTGTTATTTCGACATTCAATATAATAGCGCCAAATATATTTTCCGTGTTATTTTAATATTCATAATAGCGCCAATTTTTTAATGGCACCGATATTTTAATAGCGCCAATAATAGCACAAAATAATAGCACCAAATATTATTTGGCACCAGATAATAGCGCCAAATAATAGCGCCAAAAAATAGTGCCAATATTTTAACATTAATTAATAGTGAAAAATATTCATAATAGCACCAATATATTAATAGCGGCAAATAATTGCGTCTAATAATAGCACCAAATAATAGCGTCAAATAACTGCGCCATATAATAGCGCCAAATATTTTTTTGCGGCAAATATTCATAATAGTACCAATAATAGCGCCAAATAATAGCGCCAATAATAGCGCCATATATTCATAGTGCCAATATATTCATAGTAGTGCCAATATATAATTGCGCCACTATATTCATAATAGTGCCAATAATAGCGCCAATAATAGCGCTAATATATTCATAGCGCCATTTATTCATAATAGCACCAATATATTTATAGCGCAAAATAATAGCGCCAAATAATAGCGCCAAATAATAGCGACATATAATAGCGCCAAATATTTTTTTGGCACAAAATATATAAATAGCGCCAATATATTGCGCCAAATAGAAGCACCAAATAATTGCGCCAAATAGTTGCGCCTAATAATATCGCTAAATAATAGTGTCGTATAATAGCGCTAAATATTTTTTGGTGCCAAATGTTCACAATAGCGCCAAATAATAGCGCCAAATAATAGTACCAATATATAAACATTCAATAATAGCACCAATAAAAGCGCCAACAAGAGCACTAATAATAGCGCCAATAATAGTGCCAATATATAGCGCCAATAATAGGGCCAATATATTCATAACACCACTAAATAGGGCCAAATAGTATCGCAATATAATAGCGTCAAATATTAGTGCCATATAATAGCGCCATATAATGGCTCCATATAATCACGCCAAATAATAGCGCCATATAATGGCGCCATATAATCGCACCAAATAATAGTGCCATATAATAGCGCCAAATATAATAGCGCCAAATAATAGCACCGATATATAGCGCCAATAATAACACCGATATATTCATAGCGCAATTTAATAGGGCCAAATAATAGCGCCATATAATAGCGACAAATATTAGCGCCATATAAAAGCCTCAAATATAATAGTGCCAAATATTCATTATATCACCAAATAATAGCGCCAAATTATAGCACCAATAAAAGTGCCAAATAATAGCTCCAATAATAGCGCCAATATTTGGCGCCAATAATATTTGGTGCCAATAATATTTGGCGCCAATATTTGGAGCTATTATTTGGCGCCAAATAAAAGTGTCAATATTTTAACATTCAATAATAGCGCCAAATATTCATAATATTGCCAATAAATTTATAGCGCCAAATAATTGCGCCAAATAATTGCACCAAATAATTGCGCCAAATAATTCGGCCAAATAATAGCGCCAATATTTTAACATTCATTAATAGCCTCAAATATTCATAATAGCGCCAATATATTTATAGCACCAAATAAGTGCGCATAATAATAGCGCCAAATAATAGCGCCAAATAATAGCACCAAATATTTTCCCCAAATAACTGTGCCAAATAATAGCTCCAAATAATAGTGCCAAATAATATCGCCATATAATAGTGCCAAATATTTTTTGGCGCCAAATATTCATAATAGCGCCAAAAAATAGCGCCAAATAAGAGCACCAATAATAGCACAAATATATTCAGAGCGCCACATAATAGCGCCAAATATTTTTTGGCGCAAAATATATAAATAGCACCAAATAATTATGGCAAATAATTGCGCCAAATAATTGCGGCAAATAATTGTGTCTAATAATAGCGCCAAATATTTTTTGCCGCCAAATATTCATAAAAGCACCAAATAATATCACCAAATAATAGCGCCAAATAATAGCACACCAATAATAGCGTCAAATTATTGCACCAATAATCACGCCAATTTTTGGCGTTATTATTTTGAGCCAAATAATAGAGCCAATATTTAAAGAATTCAATAATAGCGTCAATAAAAGTGCCAATAACAGCACCAACAATATCGCCAATAATATCGCCAATATATTCATAGCACCGTTTAATAGGGCCAAATAATAGCGCCATATAATAATGCCAAATATTAGCGCCAATATTAGCGCCATATAATAGCGCTATATAATAGCGCCAGATAATAGCCCCAAATAATAGCACCACATAATAGCGCCAAATATAATAGCGCCACATAATAGCCCCAGATAATAGCGCCAAATAATATCACCAAATAATAGCGCCAAATAATATCGCCATATAATAGCACCAAATATTGGCGCAATATAATAGCGTCATATTTCAGCGCCATATAATAGCACCAAATCATAGCGCCATATAATAACGCCAAATATAATAGCGCCAAACAATAGCTCCAATATATAGCGCCAATATATTCATAGCGCCATTTAATAGGGCCAAATAATAGCGCCATATAATCGCGCCAAATAATAGCACCATATAATAGCGCCAAATTTTAGCACCATATAATAGCGCCATATAATAGCGCCAAATATAATAACGTCAAATAGTAGCGGCAATAACCGCGCCAATATATTCATAGCGCCATTTAATAGGGCCAAATAATAGCGCCATATAATAGTGCCAAATATTAGCGCCAAATATTAACGCCAAATATTAGCGCCATATAATAGCGCAAAATAATAGCGCCATATAATAGAGCAAAATATAATAGAGCCAAATAATAGCACCAAATAATATTGACAAATATTTTTTGGCGCCAAATATTCATAATATCCCAATTAATAACGCTAATATTTGGCGTCAATATTTGGCACCAATATTTGGCGCCAATATTTGGCGCCAATATTTGGGGCTATTATTTGGCGCCAAATAATAGCGCCAATATATTAACATTCAATAATAGCGCAAAATATTCATAATACTGCCAATATTTTAATATTCAATATATTTTCAGTGTTATTTTGACATTCAATATAATAGCGCCAAATACATTTTCCGTGTTATTTTAATATTCATAATAGTGCCAATATTTTAATGGCACCGATATTTTAATAGCGCCAATAATAGCACAAAATAATAGTGCCAAATATTATTTGGCGCAAGATAATAGCACAAAATAATAGCGCCAAAAAATAACACCAATATTTTAACAATAATTAATAGCGCAAAATATTCATAATAGCGCCAATATATTAATAGCGGAAAATAATTGCGTCTAATAATAGCACCAAATAATAGCGCCAAATAACTGCGCCAAATATTTGCGCCAAATAACTGTGCCAAATAATCGCGCCATATAATAGCGCCAAATATTCATAATAGCGCCAATAATAGGGCCAAATAATAGCGCCAATAATAATGCCAATATATTCATAGTGCCAAATAATAGCGCCAATATATTCATAGTAGCGCCAATATATAATAGCGCCACTATATTCATAATAGTGCCAATAATAGCGCCAATAATAGCGCTAATATATTCATAGCGCCATTTATTCATAATAGCGCCAATATATTTATAGCGCAAAATAATTACGCCTAATAAAAGCACCAAATAATAGCGCCAAATATTTTTTGGCGCAAAATATATAAATAGCGCCAATATATTGCGCCAAATAGAAGCGCCAAATAATTGCGGCTAATAATATCGCCAAATAGTAGCATCGTATAATAGCGTTAAATATTTTTTGGCACCAAATGTTCACAATAGCGCCAAATAATAGTGCCAATATATAAACATTCAATAATAGCACCAATAAAAGCGCCAACAACAGCACCAATAATAACGCCAATAATACTGCCAATATATAGTGCCAATATATTCATAGCACCATTTAATAGGGCCAAATAATATCGCAATATAATAACGCCAAATATTAGCACCATATAATAGCGCCATATAATGGCGCCAAATAATAGCGCCATATAATAGTGTCAAATATAATAGCGCCAAATAATAGCACTGATATATAGCGCCAATAATAGCGCTAATATATTCATCGCACCATTTAATATGGCCAAATAATAGCGCCATATAATAGCACCAAATATTAGCGCCATATAATAGCCTCAAATATAATAGCGCCAAATAATAGTGCCAAATTATAGCGCCAAATATTCATAATAGTGCCAAATAATAGCGCCAAATAATAGCACCAAATAATAATGCCAATAATGGCACCAAAAAATAGAGCCAAATATTCATAATAGCGCCAAATATTTGGCGCCATATATTCATAGTAGCGCCAAATATTTTTTTCCACCAAATATTCATAATAGCGCCAAATATTTAAACATTCAATAAAAGCGCCAATAAAAGCGCTCATAACATCACCAATAATAGCGCCAATTATAGCGCCATTGTATAGCGCCAATAATAGCGCCAATATATTCATAGCGCCATTTAATAGCGTCAAATAATAGCACCATATAATAGCGCCGAATATTGACGCCATATAATAGCGTCATATAATAACGCCATATAATAGCGCCATATAATAGCACCAAATAATAGCGCTATATAATAGTGTCAAATATAATAGCGCCAAATAATAACGCCAATATATAGCACCAATAATATCAGTAATATATTCATAGCGCTATTTAATAGGGCCAAATAATAATGCCATATTATAGCGCCAAATATTAGCGCCATATAATAGTGCAATATAATAGCGCCATATAATAGCACCAAATAATAGAGCCAAATAATAGCCCCAAATAATAGCGCCAATAATGGCACCAAATAATAGAGCCAAATATTCTTAATAGCGCCAAATATTTGGCGCCATATATTCATAGTAACACAAAATATTTTTTGGCGCCAAATATTCATTATAACGCCAAATAATAGCGCCAAATTATAGCACCAATAAAAGTGCCAAATTATAGCACCAATAAAAGCGCCAAATAATAGCGCCAATATTTTAACATTCAATAATAGCGCCAAATATTCATAATAGTGCCAATATATTTATTGCGCCAAATAATTGTGCCTAATAAAAGCGCCAAATAATTGTTCCAAATAATTGCGCCAAATAATTAGGCCAAATAATAGCGCCAATATTTTAACATTCATTAATAACGCCAAATATTCATAATAGTGCCAATATATTAATAGCACCAAATAAGTGCGCATAATAATAGCGCCAAATAATTGCGCCAAATATTTGCCCCAAATAACTATGCCGAATAATAGCTCCAAATAATAGCGCCATATAATAGTGCCAAATATTTTTTGGCACCAAATATTCATAATAGCGTCAAAAAATAGCGCCAATAATAGCGCCAAATAAGAGCACCAATAATAGCACCAATATATTCCTAGCGCCAAATAATAGCGCCAATATATTCATAATGTTTCCAACAATAGCACCAATAATAGCGCCAATATATTCATAGGGCCATTTATTCATAATAGGGCCAATATATTTATAGCGCACAATAATTGAGACTAATAATAGCGCCAAATAATAGCACCAAATAATTGCCACAAATAAGAGCGCAAAATAATTGCGCGTAATAACAGCGCCAAATAATAGAGCCACATAATAGCGCCAAATATTTTTTGGCGCAAAATATATAAATAGCACCAAATAATTATGCCAAATAATTGCGCCAAATAATTACGCCAAATAATAGCGCCTAATAACAGCGCCATATAATTGCGCCAAATATTTTTTGGTGCCAAATATTCATAATAGCGCCAAATAATAGCACCAAATAATAGCGCCAAATAATAGCACTAACAATAGCATCAAATTATGGCACCAATAATCACGCCAATTTTTGGTGCTATTATTTTGAGCCAAATAATAGCGCCAATATTTAAACATTCAATAATAGCGTCAATAAAAGCACCAATAATAGCACCAACAATAGCGCCAATAATATTGCCAATATATTCATAGCACCATTTAATAGGGCCAAATAATAGCGTCATATAATAATGCCAAATATTAGCGCCAAATATTATCACCATATATTAGCGCTATATAATAGCGCCAGATAATAGCGCCAAATAATAGTGCCATATAATAGCGCCGAATATAATAGTGCCACACAATAGCCCCAGATAATAGCGCTAAATAATATCGCTAAATAATAGCGCCAAATAATATCGCCAAATAATAGCGCCAAATATTGGCGCTATATAATAGCACCATATTATAGCGCCATATAATAGCATCGAATCATAGCGCCATATAATAACGCAAAATATAACAGCGCCAAAGAATAGCACCAATATATTTTGCCAATAATAGCACCAATATATTTATAGCGACATTTAATAGGGCCAAATAATAGCGCCATATAATAGCGCCAAATAATAGCGCCATATAATAGCGCCAAATTTTAGCACCATATAATAGCGCCATATAATAGTTCAAATCATAGCGCCAAAAATAATAGCGCCAAATAATAGCACCAATATATAGCGCCAATAATAGCGCCAATATATTCACAGCGCCATTTAATAGGGCCAAATAATAGCGCCATATAATAGTGCCAAATATTAGCGCCAAATATTAGCGTCATATAATAGCGCAAAATAATAGCGCCATATAATAGTGCAAAATATAATAGCATCAAATAATAGAGCCAATATATTAACATTCAATAATAGCGCCACTATATTCATAATACTGCCAATATTTTAATATTCAATATATTTTCAGTGTTATTTTGACATTCAATATAATAGCGCCATATATATTTTCCGTGTTATTTTAATATTCATAATATCGCCAATATATTAATGGAACCGAAATTTTAATAGCGCCAATAATAGCAAAAAGTAATAGCACCAATTATTATTTGGCGCCAGATAATAGCGCCAAAAAATAGCGCCAATATTTTAACATTAATTAATAGTGAAAAATATTCATAATAGCGCCAATATATTAATTGCGGCAAATAATTGCGTCTAATAATAGCACCAAATAATAGCGCCAAATAACTGCGCCAAATATCTGCGCCAAATAACTGCGCCAAATAACAGCGCCAAATAATTGCACCAAACAATTGCACCTAATAATATCGCCAAATAATAGCGCTAAATATTTTTTGGCGCCAAATGTTCAGAATAACGCCAAATAATAGTGCCAAATAATAGCGCCAATATATAAACATTCAATAATAGCACCAAACAAAGCGCCAACAACAACGCCAATAATAGGGCCAATAATAGGGCCAATATATAGCGCCAATAATAGTGCTAATATATAGCGCCAATAATAGCGCCAATATATTCATAGCACCATTTAATAGGGCCAAATAATATCGCAATATAATAGCGCCAAATATTAGCGCCATATAATAGCGCCATATAATGGCGCCATATAATCGCGCCAAATAATAGCACCATATAATACCGCCGAATATAATATTGCCAAATAATAGCACCGATATATAGCGCCAATAATAGCGCCAATATATTCATAGCGCCATTTAATAGGGCTAAATAATTGCGCCATATAATAGTGCCAAATATTAGCGCCATATAATAGCCTCAACTATAATAGCGCCAAATAATATTGCCAAATTATAGCGCCAAATAATTTCGCCCAATAATAGCCCCAAATATTTGGCGCCAAATATTCATAACAGCGCCAAATAATAACGCCAATAATGGCACCAAAAAATAGAGCCAAATATTTATAATAGTGCCAAATATTTGGCGCCATATATTCATAGTAGCGCCAAATATATTTTGGTGCCAAATATTCATAATAACGCCAAATTATAGCGCTAATAAAAGCGCCAAATAAAAGGGCCAATAATAGCACCGATATTTGGCGCCAATATTTGGCCCTATTAATATTTGGCGCCAAATTTGGTGTTATTATTTGGCACCAAATAATAGCGTCAATATTTTAACATTCAATAATAGCACCAAATATTCATAATAGTGCCAATATTTTATCTTTCAATATATTTTCAGTGTTATTTTAACATTCAATATAATAGCGCCAAGTAAATTTTCACTGTTATTTTAATATTCATATTAGCGCCAATATTTTAATAGCACCAATATTTTTATAGCGCCAAATAATAGCTCCAAATATTATTTGGCACCAAATAATAGCACCAAATAATAGCGTCATATTTTAACATTCATTAATAGCGCCAAATATTCATAATAGCGCCAATATATCAATAGCGGCAAATAATTACGCTTAATAATAGCGCCAAATAATAGCGCCAAATAAATACGCCAAATATTTGCGCCAAATAACTGCGCTAAATAATAGCGCCAAATATTTTTTGGAGCCAAATATTCATAATAGCACCAAATAATAGCGCCAAAAAATAGTGCCATATAATAGCGCCAATAATAGCGCCAGTATATTCATAATAGTGCCAATAATAGCGCCAATATATTTATAGCGCCAAATAATTGCGCCTAATAATAACGCCGAATAATAGCGCCAAATAATTGCGCCAAATAATTGCGCCAAATAAAGGCGCCAAATAATAGTGCCAAATTGTAGCGCCAAATAATTTCGCCCAATAATAGCCCCAAATATTAGGCGCCAAATATTCATAATAGCGCCAAATAATAGTGCCAAATAATAGCGCCAATAATGGCACCAAAAAATAGAGCCAAATATTCATAATAGCGCCAAATATTTGGCTCCATATATTCATAGTAGCGCCAAATATTTTTTGGCGCAAAATATTCATAATAGCACCAAATATTTAAACATTCAATAAAAGCGCCAATAAAAGCGCCCATAACAGCACCAATAATAGCGCCAATTATTGCGCCATTGTATAGCGCCAATAATAGCGCTATATAATAGCGCCAAATATTGACGCCATATAATAGCGCCATATAATAGTGTCATATAATAGCGCCATATAATAGCGCCAAATAATAGTGCTATATAATAGTGCCAAATATAATAGCGCCAAATAATAGCGCCAATATATAGCACCAATAATATCGCCAATATATTCATAGCGCTATTTAATAGGGCCAAATAATATCACTATATAATAGCGCCAAATATTAGCGCTATATAATAGTGCAATATAATAGCGCCATATAATAGCGCCATATAATAGCCCCAAAAAATAGAGCCAAATAATAGCCCCAAATAATAGCGCCAAATAATAGCACCCATAATTGCGCCAAATAAGAGAGCCAAATATTCATAATAGCGCCAAATATTTGGCGCAATATATTCATAGTAGCTCCAAATATTTTTTGGCACCAAATATTCATTATAGCGACAAATAATAGCCAAATTATAGCACCAATAAAAGCGCCAAATAATAGCTCCAATAATAGCGCCAATATTTGGTGCTATTATTTGAAGCCAAATAACAGCGCCAATATTTTAACATTCAATAATAGCGCCAAATATTCATAATAGTGCCAATATATTTATAGCACCAAATAATTGCGCCTAATAATAGCGCCAAATAATTGCGCCAAATAATTGTGCCAAATAATTAGGCCAAATAATAGCGCCAATATTTTAACATTCATTAATAGCGCCAAATATTCAAAATAGCGCCAATATATTAATAGCACCAAATAAGTGCGCATAATAATATCACCAAATAATAGCGCCAAATAATTGCGCCAAATATTTTCCCCAAATAACTATGCCAAATAATAGCTCCAAATAATAGCGCCAAATAATAGCGCCATATAATAGTGCCAAATATTTTTTGGCGCCAAATATTCATAATAGCGCTAAAAAATAACGCCAAATAATAGCGCCAATAATAGCGCCAAATAAGAGAACCAATAATAGCACAAATATATTCCTAGCACCAAATAATAGTGCCAAATAATAGCGCCAATATATTCATAACGTTGCCAATAATAGCTCCAATAATAGCGCCAATATATTCATAGGGCCATTTATTCATAATAGGGCCAATATATTTATAGCACACAATAATTGCGCCTAATAATAGCGCCAAATAATTTCACCAAATAATAGCTCCATATAATAGCGCCAAATATTTTTTGGCGCAAAATATATAAATTGCGCCAAATAATTATGCCAAATAATTGCGTCAAATAATTGCGGCAAATAATTCCACCTAATAATAGCGCAATATAATAGCGCCAAATATTTTTTGGCGCCAAATATTCATAATAGCGCCAAATAATAGCACCAAATAATATCGCCAAATAATAGCACCAATAATAGCGTCAAATTATTGCACCAATAATCACGCCAATTTTTGGCATTATTATTTTGAGCCAAATAATAGCGCCAATATTTAAACCTTCAATAATAGCGCCAATAAAAGTGTCAATAACAGCACCAACAATAGCGCCAATAATATCGCCAATATATTCATAGCACCATTTAATAGGGCCAAATAATAGCGCAATATAATAATGCCAAATATTAGCGCCAAATATTAGCACCATATAATAGCGCTATATAATAGCGCCAGATAATAGCGCCAAATAATAGCGCCACATAATAGCGCTAAATATAATAGCGCCACATAATATCCCCAGATAATAGCACCAAATAATATCACCAAATAATAGCGTCAAATAATATCGCCATATAATAGCGCGAAATATTGGCGCCATATAATAGCGTCATATTATATCGCCATATAATAGCACCAAATCATAGTGCCATATAATAACGCCAAATATAATAGCCCCAAATAATAGCTCCAATATATAGCGCCAATAATAGCGCCGATATATTCATAGCACCATTTAATAGGGCCAAATAATAGCGCTAATATATTGGCATTATTTATATATTTTGCTCCAAAAAATATTTGGCGCTATTATATGGCGCTATTATCTGGTGCTTTTATTAGGCGCAATTATTTTGCGCTATAAATATATTGGCGCTATTATGAATAAATGGCGCTATGAATATATTAGCGCTATTATGAATATAATGGCGCTATTATATATTGGCGCTACTATGAATATATTGGCGCTATTATTTGGCGCTATGAATATATTGGCGCTATTATTTGGCGCTATTATTGGCACAATAATGAATATTTGGCGCAAAAAAATATTTTGCGCAGTTATTTGGCGCAAATATTTGGCGCAGTTATTTGGTGCTATTATTTGGTGCTATTATTAGACGCAATTATTTGCCGCTATTAATATATTGGCGCTATTATGAATATTTTGCGCTATTAATTAATGTTAAAATATTGACGCTATTATTTGGCGCTATTATCTGGCGCCAACTAATATTTGGCGCTATTTTTTTGTGCTATTATTGGCGCTATTAAAATATCGGTGCCATTAAAATATTGGCGGTATTATGAATATTAAAATAACACGGAAAATATATTTGGCGCTATTATATTGAATGTCAAAATAACACTGAAAATATATTGAATATTAAAATATTGGTAGTATTATGAATATTTTGCACTATTATTGAATGTTAATATATTGGCGCTATTAGTTGGCGCCAAATAATAGCGCCAAATATTGGTGCCAAATATTGGCGCCAAATATTGGCGCCAAATATTGGCGCCAAATATTGGCGCTATTATTTGGCGATATTATAAATATTTGGCACCAAAAAATATTTGGCAATATTATTTGGTATTATTATTTGGCGCTATTATATTTTGCACTACTATATGGTGATATTATTTTGCGCTATTATATGGCACTAATATTTGGCGCTAATATTTGGCGTTAATATTTGCCGCTATTATATGGCGCTATTATTTGGCCCTATTAAATGGCGCTATGAATATATTGGCACTATTATTGGCGCTATATATTGGCACTATTATTTGGCGCTATTATATTTGGCGCTATGATTTGGCGCTATTATATTGCGCTATTATATGGTGCTAAAATTTGGCGCTATTATATGGCGCTATTATTTGGCGCTATTATATGGCGCTATTATTTGGCCCTTTTAAATGGCGCTATGAATATATTGGCGCTATTATTGAAGCTATATATTGGTGATATTATTTGGCGCTATTATATTTGGCGTTATTATATGGCGCTATGATTTGGTGCTATTATATGGCGCTATAATATGACGCTATTATATGGCGCCAATATTTGGCGCTATTATATGGCGATATTATTTGGCGCTATTATTTGGCACTATTATTTGGCGCTATTATCTGGGGCTATTATGTGGCGCTATTATGTGGTGCTATTATGTGGCGCTATTTTTTAGCGCGAATATTTGGCGCAAATATTTTGCACATTTATTTGGCACAATTATATATGGGGCTATTATATGGCTCTATTATTTGGTGCTATTATATGGCGCTATTATATAGCTCTATTATATACTGCTAACATTTGGCGTTATTATATGGAGCTATTATTTGGCCTTATTAAATGGCGCTATGAATATATTGGCGCTATTATTGGCGCTATATATTGGTGCTTTTATTTGGCACTATTATATTTGGCGCTATTATATGGCGCTATTATTTGGTGCTATAATATGGCGTTATTATATGGGACTATTATATGGCGCTATTATTTGGCGCTATTATATTGCGCTATTATTTGGAGCTATTAAATGGCGCTGTGAATATATTGGCGCTATTATTGGTGCTGTTATTGGCACTTTTATTGGCGCTATTATTGAATGTTTAAATATTGGCGCTATTATTTGGCGCAAAATAATAGTACCAAATATTGGCGCCAAATATTGGCGCAATTATTGGCGCCATAATTTGACGCTATTATTGGCGCTATTATTTGGCGTTATTATTTGGCGCTATTATGAACATTTGGTGCCAAAGAATATTTGGCGCTATTATTTGGCACTATTATTAGGCGAAATTATTTGGCGCAATTATTTGGCGCAATTATTTGTTGCAATTATTTGGTGCAATATATTGGCGCTATTATTTGGTGCAATATATTGGCGCTATTTATATATTTTCCGACAAAAATATTTGGCGCTATTATATGGCACTTTTATTTGGCGCTGTTATTAGGAGCAATTATTTTGCGTAAATATTTGGCCCAATTGTTTGGCACAATTATTTGGTGCAATTATTTGGTGCTATTATTTACCGCTATTATTAGGCGCAATTTTTTTGTGCTATAAATATTTTGGCACTATTATGAATAAATGGTACTATGAATATATTAGCGCTATTGTTGGCGTTATTATTGGCACTATTATGAATATAGTGGCGCTATTATTTGGCGCTATTATGAATATTTTGGCGCTATTATTTGGCACTATGAATATATTGTTGCTATTATTGGTGTTGTTATTTGGTGCTATTATTGGCGCTATTTTTCGGTGCTATTTTTTGGTGATATTATGAATATTTGGCGCCAAAAACTATTTGGCACAATTATATGGTGCTATTATTTGGCGCAATTATTTGGCGCTATTATTTGGCATAGTTATTTGGCACAATTATTTGGCTCAATTATTTGGCACAATTATTTGGCGCTATTATTTGGCGCAATTATTTGATGCTGTTAATATATTATCGCTATTATGAATATTTGGTGCTATTAATTAAAGTTAAAATATAGGCGTTATTTTTTGGCGCTATTTTTTTACACTATTATTTGGCGCTATTATTGGGCGCCAAATAATATTTGGCACTATTATTCGATGCTATTATTGGCGCTATTTAAATATCGGCTCTATTATGAATATTAAAATTACACTGAAAATATATTTGGCGCTATTATATTGAATGTTAAAATAACACTGAAAATATATTGAATGTTAAAATATTGGCGCTATTATGAATATTTGGATTTATTATTGAATGTCAATATATTGGCGCCAAATATTGGCGCTATTATTTGGCGCTATTATAAATATTTAGCGCCAAAAAATATTTGGCGCTACTATGAATATATGGAGCCAACTATTTGGCGCTATTATGAATATTTGCCTCTATTATTTGGGGCTATTATTGGCGCGATTATTTTGCGCTATTATTTGGCGCTATTATTTGGTGCTATTATTTGGCGCTATTATTTAGCGCTATTATATTTGGCACTATTATATGGTGCTATTATTTGGTGCTATTATATGGAGCTAATATTTGGCACTATTATATGGCGCTAATATTTGACGATATTATATGGCGCTATTATTTGGCCCTATTAAATGGAGCTATGAATATATTGGCGCTATTATTGATGCTACATATTGGCGTAATTATTTAGCGTTGTTATATTTGGCGCTATTATATGGCGATATGATTTGGCGCTATTTTATGGCGCTATTATATTGGGCTATTATATGGCATGAATATTTGGCGCTATTATTTGGCGCTATTATTTGGTGCTATTAAATGGCGCTATGAATATATAGGCGCTATTATTGACGCTATGATTGGTGCTGTTATTGGTGCTTTTATTGTCGCTATTATTGAATGTTTAAATATTGGTGCTATTATTTGGCGCAAAATAATAGCGCCAAATATTGGCGCGATTATTGGCACAATAATTTGATGTTATCATTGGTGCTATTATTTGGTGCTAAAATTGGCGCTATTATTTGGAGCTATTATTTGGCGCTATTATTAGGTGTAATTATTTGGTACAATTATTTGCCCCAATTATTTGGCGCAATTATTTGGTGCTATTTATATATTTTGCGCCAAAAAATATTTGGTGCTATTATATGGCGCTATTATTTGGCGTAATTATTTCGTGCAATTATTAGGCGCTATTATTAGGCGCTATTATTTTGCGCTATAAATATATTGGCCCTGTTATGAATAATTGGCGCTATGAATATATTGGCGCTATTATTGGCACAATTATGAATATATTGGCGCTATTATTTGGTGCTATTATATATCAGCACCATTATTTGGTGCTATGAATATATTGGCGCTACTACTGGGGCTATTTTTTGATGCAATTTTTTTGCACTATTATAAATATTTGGTGCAAAAAAATATTTGGCGCTATTATTTGGTGCTATTATTTGGCGGTATTATATATTGGCACTATTATTTGGCGCTATGAATATATTGAAACTATTATTGGCGCTATTATTTGGTGCTATTATTTGGTGCTATTATGAATAATTGGGGCCATAAAATATTTGGCGCTATTGTATGACACTATTATTTGGCGCTATTATTTGGCGTAGTTATTTGGCGTAAATATTTGGCACAAATATTTGGCGCTATTATTTGGCGCTATTATTAGGCGCACTTATTTGGCGCTATTAATATATATGGCGCTATTATGAATATTTGGTGATATTAATGAATGTTAAAATATTGGCGCTATTTTTTGGCGCTATTTATTGGCGCTATTATTTGGCGCCAAATAATATTTGGTGCTATTATGAATATTAAAATAACTCTGAAAATATATTTGGTGCTATTATATTGAATGTTAAAATAACATTGAAAATATATTGAATGTTAAAATATTGGCGCTATTTTGAATATTTGGCGCTATTATTGAATGTTAAAATATTGCCGCTATTATTTGGTGCCAAATAATATCGCCAAATATTGGCGCCAAATAATATTGGTGCCAAATATTGGCGCCAAATAATATTGGTGCCAAATATTGGCCCCAAATATTGGCGCTATTATTGGTGCTATTATTTGGCTCTATAATTTGGCGCTATTATTTGGCGCTACTATGAATATTCGGCTCTATTTTTGGGTACCATTATTGGCGCTATTATTTGGAGCTATTATTTGGCGTTATTATGAATTTTTGGCGCTATTATTTGGCACTATTATTAGGCGAAATTTTTTGGCACAATTATTTTTCGCAATTATTTGGTGCAATATATTGGCGCTATTTATATATTTTCCGACAAAAATATTTGGCGCTATTATATAGCGCTTTTATTTGGCGCGTTATTAGGCGCAATTATTTTTCGTAAATATTTGGCGCAATTGTTTGGCACAATTATTTGGCGCAATTATTTGACGCTATTATTTACCGCTATTATTCGGCGCAATTATTTTGCGCTATAAATATATTGGCACTATTATGAATAAATGGTGCTATGAATATATTGGCGCTATTATTGGCGTTATTATTGGCACTATTATGAATATAGTGGTGCTATTATTTGGCGCTATTATATATTGGAGCTATTATATATTGGCGCTATTATATATTGGAGCTATTATGAATATATTTGGCCCTATTATTGGCGCTATATATTGGCACTATTATTGGTGCTATTATTGGTGCTCTTGTTGGCGCTTTTATTGGTGCAATTATTGAATGTTTATATATTGGTGCTATTATTTGGCGCTATTAGTTGCCGCTATTGTGAACATTTGGCGCCAAAAAATATTTAGTGCTATTATACGGTGCTATTATTTTGCGATATTATTAGGCGCAATTATTTGACGCAATATATTAGCGCTATTTATATATTTTGCGCCAAAAAATATTTGGCGCTATTATATGGCGCTATTATTTGGTGCTTTTATTAGGCGCAATTATTTTGCGCTATAAATATATTGGCGCTATTATGAATAAATGATGCTATGAATATATTAGCACTATTATTGGCGCTATTATTGGCACTATTATGAATATAGTGGCACTATTATATATTGGCGCTATTATGAATATATTGGCGCTATTATTTGGCGCTATGAATATATTGGTGCTATTATTGATGCTGTTATTTGGCACTATTATTGGCGCTATTTTTCGGCGCTATTTTTTGGCGCTATTATGAATATTTGGCGCCAAAAACTATTTGGCACTATTATATGGTGCTATTATTTGGTGCAATTATTTGGCGTAGTTATTTGGCGCAATTATTTGGCGCAATTATTTGGCGCAAATATTTGGCGCTACTATGAATATATGGAGCCAAATATTTGGCGCTATTATGAATATTTGCCTCTATTATTTGGGGCTATTATTGGTGTGATTATTTTGCGCTATTATTTGGCGCTATTATTTGGAGCTATTATTTGGTGCTATTATTGGCGCTATTATATTTGACACTATTATATGGCGCTATTATTTGGGGCTATTATATGGCGGTAATATTTGGCCCCATTATATGGCGCTAATATTTGGCGATATTATATGGCGCTATTATTTGGCCCTATTAAATGGAGCTATGAATATATTGGTGCTATTATTGATGCTACATATTGGCGCAATTATTTAGCGCTGTTATATTTGGCGCTATTATATGGCGATATGATTTGGCGCTATTTTATGGCGCTATTATATGGTGCTATTATATAGCGCGAATATTTGGCGCTATTATTTGAAGCTATTAAATGGCGCTATGAATATATTGGCGCTATTATTGGAGCTACGATTGGTGCTGTTATTGGCGCTTTTATTGGCGCTATTAATTAATGTTTAAATATTGGCGTTATTATTTGGCGCAAAATAATAGCGCCAAATATTGGCACGATTATTAGCGGCATAATTTGACATTATCATTGTTGCTATTATTTGGCGCTACTATTGGCTCTATTTTTTGGCGCTATTTTTTGGCGCTATTTTTTTGCACTATTCTGAATATGTGGTGCGAAAAAATATATGGCGCTATTATTTGGTGCTATTATATATTGGCACTATTATTTGATGCTATGAATATATTGGCACTATTATTGGTGCTACTATTTGACGCTATTATTGGCGCTATTTTTTGGCGCTATTATTTGATGTTATTTTTTTTTGTGCTATTATGAATATTTGAGGCCATAAAATATTTGACGCTATTGTATGACACTATTATTTGGCGTAGTTATTTGGCGTAAATATTTGGTGCAAATATTTGGCGCTATTATTTGGCGCTATTATTAGGTGCACTTATTTGGCGCTATTAATATATTGGCACTATTATGAATATTTGGTGCTATTAATGAATATTAAAATTTTGGCGCTATTTATTGGCGCTATTATTTGGTGCCAAATAATATTTGGTGCTATTATTTGGCGCTATTATTTGGCACTATTATGAATATTAAAATAACTCTGAAAATATATTTGGCGCTATTATATTGAATGTTAAAATAACACTGAAAATATATTGAATGTTAAAATATTGGCAATATTATGAATATTTGGCGCTATTATTGAATGTTAAAATATTGCCGCTATTATTTGGTGCCAAATAATATCGCCAAATATTGGCGCCAAATAATATTGGCCCCAAATATTGGCGCTATTATTGGCGCTATTATTTGGCGCTTTTATTGGCACTATAATTTGGCGCTATTATTTGGCGCTATTATAAATATTTGGCGCCAAAAAATAGTTGGCGCTACTATGAATATATGGCACCAAATATTTGGCGCTATTATGAATATTTGCCTCTATTATTTGGCGCTATTATTTGGTGCCAAATATTGGCACGATTACTGGCACCATAATTTGATGCTATTATTGGCGCTATTATTTGGTGCTATTATTTGGTGCTATAATTTGGCGCTATTATGAATATTTGGCACCAAAAAATATTTGGTGCTATTATATGAAGCTATTATTTGGCGATATTATTAGGCGCAATTATTTGGTGTAATTATTTGACGCAATTATTTGGCGCGATTATTTGGCGCAATATATTGGCGCTATTTATATAATTGCGCCAAAAAATATTTGGCGCTATTATATGGTGCTATTATTTGGGGCTGTTATTAGGCGCAATTATTTGGCACACTTATTTTGTGCAATTATTTGGTGCAATTATTTGGCGATATTATTTGGCTCTATTATTTTGCACTATAAATATATTGGTGCTATTATGAATAAATGGAGTTATGAATATATTGGCTCTATTATTGGCACTATTATTTGCACTATTATGAATATATTGGCGCTATTATTTGGTGCTCTTATGAATATATTGGCGCTATTATTTGGCACTATGAATATATTGGTGCTATTATTTGGCGCTATTATTTGGTGCTATTATATTTGGCGCTATTATTTGGCGCTATTATATGGCGCTATTATATGGCGCTAATATTTGGCCCTATTATATGACGCTATTATTTGGCCCTATTAAATGGCGCTATGAATATATTGGCACTATTATTGGCGCTATATATTGGCACGATTATTTGGCGCAATTATTTTGAGAAATTATTTGGTGAAATATATTGGCGTTATTTATATATTTTGCTCCAAAAAATATTTGGCGCAATTATTTGGCGTTGTTATTAGGCGCAATTATTTTTCACAATTATTTGGCGCACTTATTTGGTGCAATTATTTGGTACAATTATTTGGCGATATTATTTGTCTCTATTATTTTGCACTATAAATATATTGGTGCTATTATGAATAAATGGAGCTATGAATATATTGGCTCTATTATTGGCGCTATTATTTGCACTATTATGAATATATTGCCGCTATTATTTGGTGCTATTATGAATATATTGGCGCTATTATTTGGCACTATGAATATATTGGCGCTATTATTTGGCGCTATTATATTTGGCGCTATTATTTGGCGCTATTATATGGCGCTATTATATGGCCCTAATATTTGGCCCTATTATAGGGTGCTATTATTTGGCCCTATTAAATGGCGCTATGAATATATTGGCACTATTATTGGCACTATATATTGGCGCAATTATTTGGCGCAATTATTTTGAGAAATTATTTGGTGCAATATATTGGCGCTATTTATATATTTTGCTCCAAAAAATATTTGGCGCAATTATTTGGCGTTGTTATTAGGCGCAATTATTTTTCACAATTATTTGGCGCAATTATTTGGCGCAATTATCTGGTGCAATTATTTGGCGCAATTATTTGGCGCTATTATTTGGCGCTATTATTAGGCGCAATTATTTTGCGCAATTATTAGGCGCAATTATTTTGCGCTATAAATATATTGGCGCTATTATGAATAAAGGACGCTATGAATATATTGGCGCTATTATTGGCACTATTATGAATATATTGGCGCTATTATTTGGTGCTATTAAATATTGGCGCTATTATTTGGCGCTATGAATATATTGGCACTATTATTGGCGATATTATTTGGCGCTATTGTTGGCGCTATTGTTGGCGCTATTTTTTTGCCCTATTTTTTGGTGCTATTATGAATATTTGGCACCAAAAAATATTTGGCGCTATTATATGGCGCTATTATTTGGCGTTGTTATTTGGCGCTGTTATTTGGCGCAATTATTTGGCGCAATTATTTAGCGCTATTATTTGGCGCTAATATTAGGCGCATTTATTTGGCACTTTTAATATATTGGCGCTATTATAAATATTTGGCGCTATTAATGAATGTTAAAATATTGGCGCTATTATTTGGCGTATTTATTTAACGCTATTATTTGGCGCTATTATTTGGCGCTATTATTCGGCGCTATTATTTGGCGCTATAAATATATTTGCACTATTATGAATAAATGGCGCTATGAATATATTGACACTATTATTAGCGATATTATTGGCACTATTATGAATATACTGACGCTATTATTTGGCGCTATTATATATTGGCACTATTATAAATATATTGGCGCTATTATTTGGCGTTATGAATATATTGGTGCTATTGTTTGGCGCTATTATTGGCCCTATTATATGGAGTGGTTTTTTGGCGCTATTATGAATATTTGGCACCAAAAAATATTTGGCGCTATTATATGGCGCTATTATTTGGCGCAATTATTTGGTGTAGTTATTTGTCGCAGTTATTTGGCGCAATTATTTGGCGCTATTATGAATATTTGGCTCTATTAATGAAGGTTAAAATATTGGCGCTATTTTTTGGTGCTATTATTTGGCGCTATTACTGGCGCTATTAAAATATTGGTGCTATTAAAATATTGGCGCAATTATGAATATTAAAATAACACTGAAAATATATTTGGCGCTATAATATTGAATGTTAAAATAACACTGAAAATATATTGAATGTTAAAATATTGGCGCTATTATGAATATTTCACGCTATTATTGAATGTTAAAATATTGGCGCTATTATTTGTTGCCAAATAATAGCGCCAAATATTGGCATCAAATATTATTGGTGCCAAATATTGGCCCCAAATATTTGCGCTATTATTGGCGCTATTATTGGCGCTATTATTTGGCACTTTTATTGGCGCTATAATTTGGCACTATTATTTGGCGCTATTATGAATATTTGGCGCCAAAAAATATTTGGCGCTACTGTGAATATATGGCGCCAAATATTTGGCCCTATTATGAATATTTGGCTCTATTATTTGGTGCAATTATTGGCGCTATTATCTGGTGCTATTATAAATATTTGGCGCCAAATATTTGGTGCTATTACTTGGCGATATTATTTGGCGCTATTATTTAGAGCTATTATATTTGGCGCTATTATATGCCACTATTATTTGGCACTATTTTATGGCGCTATTATATGACCATAATATTTGGCGCTATTATGTGGCGCTATTATTTGGCTCTATTAAATGGCGCTATGAATATATTGGCACTATTATTGGTGCCATATATTGGCGTGATTATTTGGCGCTATTATATTTGGCGCTATTATATGGCGCTGTTATATGACGCTATTATATGGCGCTAATATTTGGCACTATTATATGGCGCTACGAATATATTGGCGCTATTAAATGGCGCTATGAATATATTAGCACTATTATTGGTGCTATTATTGGCGCTTTTATTGGTGCTATTATTGAATGTTTAAATATTGGCGCTATTATTTGGCGCAAAATAATAGCGCCAAATATTGGCGCGATTATTGGCAGCATAATTTGATGCTATTATTGGTGCTATTTTTTGGCACAATTATTTGACGAAATTATTTGGTGCAATATATTGGCGCTATTTATATATTTTGAGCTAAAAAATATTTGGCGCTCTTATTAAGCGCAATTATTTTGTGCAATTATTTGGCGCAATTATTTGGCGCTTTTATTTGGCGCTATTATTTGGCGCTATTATTTGGCGTTATTACTAGGCACAATTATTTTTGCGCTATAAATCTATTGGCGCCATTATGAATAAATGACGCTATGAATATATTGGCGCTATTATTGGCACTATTATGAATATATTGGCGCAATTATTTGGCGCTATTATATATTTGTGCTATTATTTGGCGCTGTGAATATATTGACGCTATTATTTGCGCTATTATTTGGTGCTATTATTGGGGCTATTATATGGCGCTATTTTTTGGCGCTATTAAGAATATTTGGCACCAAAAAATATTTGGCGCTATTATATAGCGCTATTATTTGGCGGTATTATTTGGTGCTATTATTTGGCGTAGTTATATGGCACAAATATTTGTCGCAATTATTTGGCGATATTATTAGGCGCAATTATTTGGTGCTATTAATATATTGGCGCTATTATGAATATATTGGAACTATTATTTGGTGCTATGAATATATTGGCGCTATTATTTGGCTCTATTATTGGCGCTATTATATGGCGCTATTTTTTGGCGCTATTATTTGGTGCTATTATGAATATTTGGCGCTAAAAAATATTTAGCGCTATTATATGGCGCCATTATTTGGCGCTATTATTTGGCGCAGTTATTTGGCGTAAATATTTTGCACATTTATTTGGCACAATTATATATGGGGCTATTTTATGGCGCTATTATTTGGTGCTATTATATGGCGCTATTATATAGCACTATTATATGGGGCTAACATTTGGCGTTATTATATGGCGCTATTATTTGGCCCTATTAAATGGCGCTATGAATATATTGGCACTATATATTGGCGCTATTATTTGGCGCTATTATATTTGGCGCTATTATATGGCGCTATTATTTTGTGCTATAATATGGCGCTATTATATGGGGCTATTATATGACGCTATTATTTGGCGCTATTATATTGCGCTATTATTTGGAGCTATTAAATGGCGCTATGAATATATTGGCGCTATTATTGGCGCTATTATTGGTGTTGGTATTGGTGCTTTTATTTGCGCTATTATTGAATGTTTAAATATTGGTGCTATTATTTGGTGAAAAATAATAGTGCTAAATATTGGCGCGATTATTGGCGCCATAATTTGACGCTATTATTGGTGCTATTATTTGGCGCTATTATTTGAAGAAATTATTTGGCGCTATTATTAGAAGAAATTATTTGGCGCAATTATTTGGCGTAATTATTTGGTCCAATATATTGGTGCTATTTATATATTTTCCGACAAAAATATTTGGCGCTATTATATGGCACTTTTATTTGGCGCTGTTATTAGGCGCAATTATTTTGCGTAAATATTTGGCCCAATTGTTTGGCACAATTATTTGGCACAATTATTTGGCGCTATTATTTACCGCTATTATTAGGCGCAATTATTTTGCGCTATAAATATATTGGCACTATTATGAATAAATGGCGCTATGAATATATTGGTGCTATTATTGGCGTTATTATTGGCACTATTATGAATATAGTGACGCTATTATTTGGCACTATTATATATTGGAGCTATTATGAATATTTTGGTGCTATTATTTGGCACTATGAATATATTGGTGCTATTATTGGTGCTGTTATTTGTTGCTATTATTGGCGCTATTTTTCGGCACTATTTTTTGGCACTATTATGAATATTTGGCGCCAAAAACTATTTGGCACTATTATATAGTGCTATTATTTGGCGCAATTATTTGCCGCTGTTAATATATTGGCGCTATTATGAATATTTGGTGCTATTAATTATAGTTAAAATATAGGCGTTATTTTTTGGCGCAATTTTTTTGCACTATTATTTGGTGCTATTATTGGACGCCAAATAATATTTGGCATTATTATTTGGCACTATTATTTACGCTATTAATATATCGACTCTATTATGAATATTAAAATTACATTGAAAATATATTTGGCGCTATTATATTGAATGTTAAAATAACACTGAAAATATATTGAATGTTAAAATATTGGCGCTATTATTATTAATATTTGGCTTTATTATTGAATGTCAATATATTGACGCCAAATATTGGTGCTATTATAAATATTTAGCGCCAAAAAATATTTGGCGCTACTATGAATATTTAGCGCTATTATATTTGGCACTATTATATGGCGCTAATATTTGGCACTATTATATGGCGCTAATATTTGGCGATATTATATGGCGCTATTATTTGGCCCTATTAAATGGCACTATGAATATATTGGCGCTATTTTTGATGCTATATATTGGTGCTATTATTTAGCACTGTTATATTTGGCGCTATTATATGGCGATATGATTTGGCGCTACTTTATCGCACTATTATAAGGTGCGAATATTTGTCGCTATTATTTGGCACTATTATTCGGCACTATTAAATGGCGCTCTGAATATATTGGCGTTATTATTGGCGCTATGATTGGTGCTGTTATTGGCGCTTTTATTGGCGCTATTATTGAATGTTTAAATATTGGCGTTATTATTAGCCACAAAATAATAGCGCCAAATATAGGCGTGATTGTTGGCGCCATAATTTGATGTTATAATTGGTGCTATTATTTGGCTCTAATATTGGCGCTATTATTTGGCGCTATTATTAGGTGTAATTATTTGGCACAATTATTTGACCCAATTATTTGGCGCAATTATTTGGCGCTATTTATATATTTTGCGCCAAAAAGTATTTGGCGCTGTTATATGGCGCTATTATTTGGCGCAATTATTTGGTGCAATTATTTGGTGCTATTATTTGGCGCTATTATTAGGCGCAATTATTTTACACTATAAATATATTGGCTCTATTATGAATAAATGGAGTTATGAATATATTGACGCTATTATTGACACTGTTATGAATATATTGGCGCTATTATTTGGCACTATTATATATCAATGCTATTATTTGGCGCTATGAATATATTTGCGCTATTATTTAGCGCTACTATTGGCGCTATTTTTTAGCGCTATTTTTTGGCGCTATTTTTTTGCACTATTTTTTGGCGCTATTTTTTGCACTATTATGAATATTTGGTGTCAAAAAGTATTTGGCGCTATTATATGGCGCTATTATTTGGCGGTATTATTTGGCGCTATTATATACTGGCACTATTATTTGGCGCTATGAATATATTGGCACTATTATTGGCGCTATTATTTGGCGCTATTATTGGCACTATTTTTTGGCGCTATTATTTGGTGCTATTTTTTGGCGCTATTATGAATATTTGGGGCCATAAAATATTTGGCGCTATTGTATTGCGCTATTATTTGGCGCTATTATTTGCCGTAGTTATTTGGCGCAAATATTTGGCACATATATTTGGCACTATTATTTGGCGCTTTTATTAGGCGCACTTATTTGGCGCTATTAATATATTGGCGCTATTATGAATATTTGGTGCTATTAATGATTGTTAAAATATTGGCGCTATTTTTTGGCGCAATTTATTGGTGCTATTATTTGGCGCCAAATAATATTTGGCGCTATTATTTGGCGCTATTATGAATATTAAAATAACTCTTAAAATATATTTGGCGTTATTATATTGAATGTTAAAATAACACTGAAAATATATTGAATGTTAAAATATTGGCGCTATTATGAATATTTGGCGCTATTATTGAATGTTAAAAGATTGCCGCTATTATTTGGTGCCAAATATTATCGCCAAATATTGGAGCCAAATAATATTGGTTCCAAATATTGGCCCCAAATATTGGCGCTATTATTAGCGCTATTATTTGGCACTATAATTTGGCGCTATTATTCGGCGCTATTATGAATATTTGGCGCAAAAAAATAGTTGGCGCTACTATGAATATATGGCACCAAATATTCGGCACTATTATGAATATTTGGCTCTATTATTTGGCGCCAAATATTGGCACGATTATTGGCGCCATAATTTGACGCTATTATTGGCGTTATTATTTGGTGTTAATATTTGGCGCTATTATGAATATTTGGCACCAAAACAATATTTGGCGCTATTATATGAAGCTATTATTTGGCGATATTATTAGGCACAATTATTTGGCGTAATTATTTGGCGCAATTATTTGGCGTGATTATTTGGCGCAATATATTGGCGCTATTTATATATTTTGCACCAAAAAATATTTGGCTCTATTATATGGATCTATTATTTGGGGCTGTTATTAGGCGCAATTATTTGGCACACTTATTTGGAGCAATTATTTGGTGCAATTATTTGGTGCTATTATTTGGCGCTATTATTTTGCGCTATAAATATATTTGTGCTATTATGAATAAATGGAGCTATGAATATATTGGCGGTATTATTGGTACTATTATGAATATATTGGTGCTATTTTTTGGTGCTACTATGAATATATTGGCGCTATTATTTGGCGCTACTATTGGCGCTATTATTTTGAGCTATTATTTGATGATATTATGAATATTTGGCGCCAAAAAATATTCGGCGTAAAAAATATTTGGCGCTATTATTTGTCGGTATTATTTGCCCATATTATTTGGCGCAGTTATTTGGCGCATTTATTTGGCGCTATTATTTAGCGCTATTGTTAGGTGCAATTATTTGGCGCTATTAATATATTGGCGCTATATGAATATTTGGCGCTATTAATGAATATTTGATGCTATTAATGGCGCTATTATTGGGCGCTATTATGAATATTTGGCGCCAAATATTTGAATCTATTATTTGGGGATATTATTTGGCGCTATTGTTTGGCGCTATAATATTTGGCGCTATTATTTGGCACTATTATATGGCATTATTATATGGCGCTAATATTTGGCCCTATTATATAGCGCTATTATTTGGTTCTATTAAATGGCGCTATGAATATATTGGCACTATTATTGGTGCAATATATTGGCACGATTATTTGGGGTAATTATTTTGCGAAATTATTTGGTGCAATATATTGGCGCTATTTATATATTTTGTTCCAAAAAATATTTGGCGCTATTATTTGGCGCTGTTATTAGGTGCAATTATTTGGCACAATTATTTGGCGCAATTATTTGGCGCAATTATTTGGTACAATTATTTGGCGCAATTATTTGCCGCAATTATTTGGTGCTATTATTAGGCGCAATTATTTTGTGCTATTATTAGGCACAATTATTTTGCGCTATAAATATATTGGCGCTATTATGAATAAATGGTGCTATGAATATATTAGCGCTATTATTGACACTATTATGAATACATTGACGCTATTATTTGTTGCTATTATATATTGACGCTATTATTTGGCGCTATAAATATATTGGCACTATTATGAATACATTGGCGCTATTTTTTTGCCAATTTTTTTGGTGCTATTATGAATATTTGGCACCAAAAAATATTTGGCGCTATTATATGGCGCTATTATTTGGCGCTGGTATTTGGCGCAGTTATTTGGCGCAAATATTTGGCGCAATTATTTGGCGCTATTATTTGGCGCTAATATTAGGCGCATTTATTTGGCACTATTATGAATATTTGGAGCTATTAATGAATGCTAAAATATTGGCGTTATTATTTGGCGTATTTATTTAATGCTATTATTTGGCGCTATTATTTGGCGCTATTATTCGGCGCTATTATTTGGCGCTATAAATATATTGGCACTATTATGAATAAATGGCGCTATGAATATATTGGCGCTATTATTGGCGATATTATTGGCACTATTATGAATATACTGACGCTATTATTTGGCACTATTATATATTGGCACTATTATGAATATATTGGCGCTATTATTTTGTGTTGTGAATATATTGGCGCTATTATTTGACGCTATTATTGGCCCTATTATACGGAGCTGTTTTTTGGCGCTATTATGAATATTTGGCGCCAAAAAATATTTGGCGCTATTATATGGCCCTATTATTTGGCGAAATTACTTGCCGCAGTTATTTGTCACAGTTATTTGGCGCAATTATTTGGTTCTATTATTTGGCGCAATTATTAGTCGCAATTATCTACCGCTATTAATATATGGGCGCTATTATGAATATTTGGCACTATTAATGAATGTTAAAATATTGGCGCTATTTTTTGCGCTATTATTTGGCGCTATTTGTGGGCACAATTATTTTCCTCTATTAATATATTGGCGCTATTATGAATATTTGGCTCTATTAATGAAGGTTAAAATATTGGCGCTATTTTTTGGTGGTATTATTTGGCGCCAAATAATATTTGCCGCTCTTATTTGGCGCTATTATTGGCGTTATTAAAATATTGGCACTATTAAAATATTGGCGCAATTATAAATATTAAAATAACACTAAAAATATATTTGGTGTTATTATATTGAATGTTAAAATAACACTGAAAATATATTGAATGTTAAAATATTGGCGCTATTATGAATATTTCGCGCTATTATTGAATGTTAAAATATTGGCGCTATTATTTCGTGCCAAATAATAGCGCCAAATATTGGCGTCAAATATTATTGGGGCCAAATATTGGCACCAAATATTGGTGCTTTTATTGGCGCTATAATTTGGCACTATTATTTGGCGCTATTATGAATATTTGGCGCCAAAAATTATTTGGCACTACTATGAATATATGGTGCCAAATATTTGGCCCTATTATAAATATTTGCCTTTATTATTTGGCGCAATTATTAGCGCTATTATTTGGTTCTATTATGAATATTTGGCGCCAAATATTTGGTGTTATTATTTGGCGATATTATTTGGCGCTATTATTTAGAGCTATTATATTTGGCGCTATTATATGGCGCTATTATATGACCCTAATATTTGCCGCTATTATGTGGTGCTATTATTTGGCCATATTAAATGGTGCTATGAATATATTGGCGCTATTATTGGCGCCATATATTGGCGTGATTATTTGGCGCTATTATATTTGGCGCTATTATATAGCGCTATTATATGCCGCTAATATTTGACGCTATTATATGGTGCTATGAATATATTGGTGCTATTAAATGGCACTATGAATATATTAACGCTATTATTGGTGCTGTTATTGGTGCTTTTATTGGCGCTATTATTGAATGTTTAAATATTGGCGCTATTATTTGGCGCAAAATAATAGCGCCAAATATTGGCGCGATTATTGGCAGCATAATTTGATGGTATTATTGGTGCTATTATTTGGCACAATTATTTGACTAAATTATTTGGTGCAATATATTGGCGCTATTTATATATTTTGAGCCAAAAAATATTTGGCGCTATTATATGGACCTATTATTTGGCGCTGTTATTAGGCTCAATTATTTGGCACAATTATTTGGCGCAATTATTTGGTGCTATTATTTGGCGCTATTATTTGGCACTATTACTAGGCGCAATTATTTTTGCGCTATAAATATATTAGTGCCATTATGAATAAATGGTGCTATGAATATATTGGCGCTATTATTAGCGCTATTATTGGCACTATTATGAATATATTGGCACAATTATTTGGTGCTATTATATATTGGTGCTATTATTTGGCGCTATGAATATATTGGCGCTATTATTTGGCGCTAGTATTGGGGCTATTATATGGCGCTATTTTTTGGCTCTATTAAGAATATTTGGCACCAAAAAATATTTGGCGCTATTATATGGCGCTATTATTTGGCGGTATTATTTGGCGCCATTATTTGGTGCAGTTATATGGCGCCAATATTTGGCGCATTTATTTGGCGCTATTAATATATTGGCGCTATTATTAATATTTGGTGCTATTAATGAATGTTAAAATATTGGTGCTATTATTTGGCACGATTATTTGGAGCAGTTATTTGGCACTATTATTTGGTGTTATTATTAGGCACAATTATTTGGCGCTATAAATATATTGGCGCTATTTTGAATAAATGGCACTATTATTGGCACTATTATGAATATACTGGTGCTATTATTTGGCTCTATTATATATTGGCGCTATTATGAATATATTGGCACTATTATTTGGTGCTATGAATATATTGGCGCTATTATTGGTGCTATTATTTGGCTCTATCATTAGCGCTATTATATTGCGCTATTTTTTGGCGCTATTATTTGGTGCTATTATGAATCTTTGGCGACAAAAAATATTTGACGCTATTATATGGCGCCATTATTTGGCGCTATTATTTGGCGCAGTTATTTGGCACAAATATTTTGCACATTTATTTGGCACAATTATATATGGGGCTATTATATGGCTCTATTATTTGGTGCTATTATATGGCGCTATTATATAGCGCTAATATTTGGTGCTAAAATTTGGCGTTATTATATGGCGCTATTATTTGGCCCTATTAAATGGCGTTATGAATATATTGGTGCTGTTATTGGCCCTATATATTGGTGCTATTATTTGGCACTATTATATTTGGCGCTATTATATGGCTCTATTATTTGGTGCTATAATATGGCGCTATATATGGGGCTATTATATGGCGCTATTATTTGGAGCTATTATATTGTGCTATTATTTGGAGCTATTAAATGGCGCTGTGAATATATTGGCGTTATTATTGGCGCTATTATTGGTGCTGTTATTGACGCTTTTATTGGCGCTATTATTGAATGTTTAAATATTGGCCCTATTATTTGGCGTAAAATAATAGTGCCAAATATTGGCGCCAAATATTGGCCCAATTATTGGCGCCAAAATTTGACGTTATTTTTGGCGCTATTATTTGGCGCTATTATGAACATTTGGCGCCAAAAAATATTTGGCGCTATTATTAGGTGAAATTATTTGGCGAAATTATTTGGTGCAATTATTTGGTGCAATTATTTGGTGCAATATATTGGCGCTATTATTTGGTGTAATATATTGGCGCTATTTATATATTTTTCGACATAAATATTTGGCGCTATTATATGACACTTTTATTTGGTGCTGTTATTAGGAGCAATTATTTTGCGTAAATATTTGGTGCAATTGTTTGACACAATTATTTGGCGCTATTATTTACCGCTATTATTAGGCGCAATTATTTTGTGCTATAATATATTGGCACTCTTATGAATAAATGGTACTATGAATATATTGGTGCTATTGTTGGCGTTATTATTGGCACTATTATGAATATAGTGGCGCTATTATTTGGTGCTATTATGAATATATTGACGCTATTATTTGGCGTTATGAATATATTGGTGCTATTATAGGTGCTGTTATTTGGCGCCATTTTTCGGTGCTATTTTTTGGCGCTATTATGAAAGTTTGGCGCCAAAAACTATTTGGCAATATTATATGATGTTATTTTTGGCGCAATTATTTGGCGCTATTATTTGGCGCAATTATTTGCCGTTGTTAATATATTGGCGCTATTATGAATATTTGGTGCTATTAATTAAAGTTAAAATATAGGCGTTATTTTTTGGCGCTATTTTTTTGTACTATTATTTGGCGCTATTATTGGGCGCCAAATAATATTTGGCACTATTATTTGGCACTATTATTGGCGCTATTTAAATATCGGCTCTATTATGAATATTAAAATTACACTGAAAATATATTTGGGGCTATTATATTGAATGTTAAAATAACACTGAAAATATATTGAATGTTAAAATATTGGCGCTATTATGAATATTTGGATTTATTATTGAATGTCAATATATTGGCGCCAAATATTGGCATTATTATTTGGCGCTATTATAAATATTTAGCACCAAAAAATATTTGGCACTACTATGAATATATGGAGCCAACTATTTGGCGCTATTATGAATATTTGCCTCTATTATTTGGGGCTATTATTGGCGCGATTATTTTGCGCTATTATTTGGCGCTATTATTTGGCGCTATTATTTGCCACTATTATTTAGCGCTATTATATTTGGCACTATTATATGGTGCTATTATTTGGTGCTATTATATGGTGCTAATATTTGGCACTATTATATGGCGCTAATAATTGGCGATATTATATGGCGCTATTATTTAGCCCTATTAAATGGAGCTATGAATATATTGGTTCTATTATTGATGCTACATATTGGCGCAATTATTTAGCGTTGTTATATTTGGCGCTATTATATGGCGATATGATTTGGCGCTATTTTATGGCACTATTATATGGCGCTATTATATGGCGCGAATATTTGGCGCTATTATTTGGCGCTATTAAATGGCGCTATGAATATATTGGCGCTATTATTGGCACTATTATGAATATATTGGCGCAATTATTTGGCGATATTATATATTGGAGCTATTATTTGGCGCTATGAATATATTGACGCTATTTATTGTGCTATTATTTGGTGCTATTATTGGGGCTATTATATGGCGCTATTAAGAATATTTGGCACCAAAAAATATTTGGCGCTATTATATGACGCTATTATATGGCGCTATTATTTGGCGGTATTATTTGGCGCTATTATTTGGCGTAGTTATATGGCGCAAATATTTGTCGCTATTATTTGGCGATATTATTAGGCGCAATTATTTGGCGCTATTAATATATTGGCGCTATTATGAATATATTGGCACTATTATTTGGTGCTATGAATATATTGGTGCTATTATTTGGCTCTATTATTGGCGCTATTTTTTGGCGCTATTATTTGGTGCTATTATGAATATTTGGCGCTAAAAAATATTTGGCGCTATTATATGGCGCCATTATTTGGCACTATTATTTGGCGCAGTTATTTGGTGTAAATATTTTGCACATTTATTTGGCACAATTATATATGGGGCTATTTTATGGCGCTATTATTTGGCCCTATTAAATGGTGCTATGAATATATTGGCACTATATATTGGCGCTATTATTTGGCGCTATTATATTTGGTGCTATTATATGACGCTATTATTTGGTGCTATAATATGGCGCTATTATATGGGGCTATTATATGGCGCTATTATTTGGCGCTATTATATTGCGCTATTATTTGGAGCTATTAAATGGCGCTATGAATATATTGGCACTATTATTGGTGCTGGTATTGGTGCTTTTATTGGCGCTATTATTGAATGTTTAAATATTGGTGCTATTATTTGGCGCAAAATAATAGTGCCAAATATTGGCGCGATTATTGGCACCATAATTTGACGCTATTATTGGCGCTATTATTTGGCGCTATTATTTGGTGCTATTATTTGGTGTTATTATGAATATTTGACGCTATTATTTGGCGCAATTATTAGAAAAAATCATTTGGCGCAATTATTTGACGCAATTATTTGGCACAATCATTTGGTGCAATATATTGGCGCTATTTATATATTTTCTGACAAAAATATTTGGCGCTATTATATGGTGCTTTTATTTGGCGCTGTTATTAGGCGCAATTATTTTGCGTAAATATTTTGCGCAATTGTTTGGCACAATTATTTGGCGCAATTATTTGGCGCTATTATTTACCGCTATTATTAGGCGCAATTATTTTGCGCTATAAATATATTGGCACTATTATGAATAAATGGTGCTATGAATATATTGGCGCTATTATTGGTGTTATTATTGGTACTATTATGAATATAGTGGCGCTATTATTTGTCGCTATTATATATTGGAGCTATTATGAATATATTGGCGCTATTATTTGGCGCTATGAATATATTGGTGCTGTTATTTGGCGCTATTATTGGGGCTATTTTTTTGCGCTATTATGAATATTTGGCACCAAAAACTATTTGGAACTATTATTTGGCGCAATTATTTGGCGCAATTATTTTCCGCTGTTAATATATTGGTGCTATTATGAATTTTTGGTGCTATTAATTAAAGTTAAAATATAGGCGTTATTTTTTGGCGCTATTTTTTTGTACTATTATTTGGCGCTATTATTGGGCGCCAAATAATATTTGGCACTATTATTTGGCACTATTATTGGCGCTATTAATATATCGACTCTATTATGAATATTAAAATTACACTGAAAATATATTTGCCGTTATTATATTGAATGTTAAAATAACACTGAAAATATATTGAATGTTAAAATATTGGCGCTATTATGAATATTTGGCTTTATTATTGAATGTCAATATATTGGCGCAAATATTGGTGCTATTATTTGGCGCTATTATAAATATTTAGCGCCAAAAAATATTTTACGCTACTATGAATATATGGGGCCAAATATTTGGCGCTATTATGAATATTTGCCTCTATTATTTGGGGCTATTATAGGCGCGATTATTTTGCGCTATTATTTGGCTCTATTATTTAGCGCTATTATTTAGCGCTATTATATTTGGCACTATTATATGGCGCTAATATTTTGCACTATTATATGGCTCTAATATTTGGCGATATTATATGGCGTTATTATTTGGCCCTATTAAATGGCGCTATGAATATATTGGCGCTATTTTTGATGCTATATATTGGCGCTATTATTTAGCGCTGTTATATTTAGCGCTATTATATGGCGATATGATTTGGCGCTATTTTATGGCGCTATTATATGGCGTGAATATTTGTCGCTATTATTTGGCACTATTATTCGGTGCTATTAAATGGCGCTGTGAATATATTGGCGTTATTATTGGCGCTATGATTGGTGCTGTTATTGGCGCTTTTATTGGCACTATTATTGAATGTTTAAATATTGGCGCTATTATTTGCTGCAAAATAATAGCGCTAAATATAGGCGCGATTATTGGCGCCATAATTTAACGTTATCATTGGTGCTATTATTTGGCGCTAATATTGGCGCTATTATTTGGCGCTATTATTAGGTGTAATTATTTGGCACAATTATTTGGTCAAATTATTTGGCGCAATTATTTGGCGCTATTTATATATTTTGCGCCAAAAAATATTTGGTGCTATTATATGGCGCTATTATTTGGCGTAATTATTTGGTGCAATTATTTGTTGCTATTATTTGGCGCTATTATTTGGTGCAATTATTTTGCGCTATAAATATATTGGCCCTATTATGAATAAATGGAGTTATGAATATATTGGCGCTATCATTGGCACTATTATGAATATATTGGCACTATTATTTGGCGCTATTATATATCAGCGCTATTATTTGGCGCTATGAATATATTTGCGGTATTATTTGGCACTACTATTGGCGCTATTTTTTTGCACTATTATGAATATTTGGTGCCAAAAAATATTTGGCGCTATTATATGACACTATTATTTGGTGATATTATTGGGCGCTATTATATATTGACACTATTATTTGGCGCTATGAATATATTGGCACTATTATTGGCGCTATTAGTTGGCGCTATTATTGGCACTATATTTTGGCGCTATTATTTGGTGTTATTTTTTGGCGCTATTATGAATATTTGGGGCCATAAAATATTTGGCGCTATTATTTGGCACTATTATTTGGCGTAGTTATTTGGCGCAAATATTTGGCGCTATTATTTGGCGCTACTATTAGGCACACTTATTTGGCGCTATTAATATATTGGCCCTATTATGAATATTTGGTACTATTAATGAATGTTAAAATATTGGCGCTATTTTTGGGCGCAATTTATTGGCGCTATTATTTGGCACCAAATAATATTTGGCGCTATTATTTGATGCTATTATGAATATTAAAATAACTCTGAAAATATATTTGGCGCTATTATATTGAATGTTAAAATAAGACTGAAAATATATTGAATGTTAAAATATTGGTGCTATTATGAATACTTGGCGTTATTATTGAATGTTAAAATATTGCCGCTACTATTTGGTGCCAAATAATATCGCCAAATATTGGCGCCAAATAATATTGTTGCCAAAGATTGGCCCCAAATATTGGCGCTATTATTGGCGCTATTATTTGACACTTTAATTTGACGCTATTATTTGGCGCTATTATGAATATTTGGCGCAAAAAAATAGTTGGCGCTACTATGAATATACGGCACCAAATATTCGGCGCTATTATGAATATTTGGCTCTATTATTTGGTGCTATTATTTGGCGCCAAATATTGGCATGATTATTGGTGCCATAATTTGATGCTATTATTGGCGCTATTATTTGGTGTTATTATGTTGCGCTATTATGAATATTTGGCACCCAAAAAATATTTGGCGCTATTATATGAAGCTATTATTTGTCGATATTATTAGGTGCAATTATTTGGCATAGTTATTTGGCGCAATTATTTGGTGTGATTATTTGGTGCAATATATTGGCACTATTTATATATTTTGCGCCAAAAAATATTTGGCGTTATTATATGGCGCTATTATTTGGGGCTGTTATTAGGCGCAATTATTTGGCGCACTTATTTGGTGCAATTATTTGGTGCAATTATTTGGCGCTATTATTTTGCGCTGTAAATATATTGGTGCTATTATGAATAAATGGAGCTATGAATATATTGACGCTATTATTGGCACTATTATGAATATATTGGCGCTATTATTTGGCACTACTATTGGCGCTGTTATTTAGCGCTATTATTTGATGCTATTTTGAATATTTGGCGCCAAAAAATATTTGGCGGCAAAAAATATTTGGCACCAAAAAATATTTGGCGCTATTATATGGCGCTATTATTTGTCGGTATTATTTGGCACTATTATTTGGCGCAAATATTTGGCGCATTTATTTGGCGCTGTTATTTAGCGCTATTGCTAGGTGCAATTATTTGGCGCTATTAATATATTTGCTCTATTATGAATATATGGCGCCAAATATTTGGATCTATTATTTGGGGATATTATTTGGCGCTATTATTTAGAGCTATTATATTTGGATCTATTATTTGGCGCTATTATATGGTGCTATTATATGGCGCTAATATTTGGCCCTATTATATGGCACTATTATTTGGCCCTATTAAATGGCGCTATGAATATATTGGCACTATTATTGGCACTATATATTGGAGTAATTATTTGGCGCAATTATTCTGCGAAATTATTTGGTGCAATATATTGGCGCTGTTTATATATTTTGTTCCAAAAAATATTTGGCGTTATTATTTGGCGATGTTATTAGGCGTAATTATTTTTCGCAATTATTTGGCGCAATTATTTGGCGCAATTATTTGGTGCAATTATTTGGCGCAATTATTTGGCGCTATTATTTGGCGTTATTATTAGGTGCAATTATTTTGTGCTATTATTAGGTGCAATTATTTTGCGATATAAATATATTGGCGCTGTTACGAATAAATGGCGCTATGAATATATTGGCACTATTATTGGCATTTTTATGAATATATTGGCGCTATTATTGGCACTATTATGAATATATTGGCGCTATTATTTGTTGTTATTATATATTGGCGCTATTATTTGGCGCTATGAATATATTGGCCCTATTATTGGCGCTATTGTTGGCGCTATTTTTTGGCGCTATTTTTTGGCGCTATTATGAATATTTAGCGCCAAAAAAAAAATTGGCGCTATTATATGGCGCTATTATTTGGCGCAGTTATTTGGCGCAAATATTTGGCGTAATTATTTGGTGCTATTATTTGGTGCTAATATTAGGAGCATTTATTTGGCACTTTTAATATATTGGCGCTATTATGAATATTTGGCGCTATTAATAAATGTTAAAATATTGGCGTTATTATTTGGCATATTTATTTAACGCTATTATTTGGCGCTATTATTCGGCGCTATAAATATATTGGCACTATTATGAATAAATGGCGCTATGAATATATTGGCGCTATTATTGGCGATATTATTGGCACTATAATGAATATACTGACGCTATTATTTGGCGCTGTTATATATTGGCACTATTATGAATATATTGACGCTATGAATATATTGGCGCTATTATTGGCGCTATTATTTGGCGCTATTATTTTCCCTATTATACGGAGCTGTTTTTTGGCGCTATTATGAATATTTGGCACCAATAAATATTTAGCGCTATTATATGGCGCCATTATTTGGCGCAGTTATTTGTCGCAGTTATTTGGCGCAATTATTTGGCGCTATTATTTGGCGCTATTATTAGTCGCAATTATCTGCCGCTATTAATATATTGGCACTATTATGGATATTTGGCACTATTAATGAATGTTAAAATATTGGCGCTATTATTTGGCACCAAATAATGTTTGGCGCTATTATTTGGCGCTATTATTGGGCACAATTATTTTCCGCTATTAATATATTGGCGCTATTATGAATATTTGGCTCTATTAATGAAGGTTAAAATATTGGCGCTATTTTTTGGTGCTATTATTTGGCGCCAAATAATTATTGGCGCTATTAAAATATTGGCGCTATTAAAATATTGGCGCAATTATGAATATTAAAATAACACTGAAAATATATTTGGCGTTATTATATTGAATGTTAAAATAACACTGAAAATATATTGAATGTTAAAATATTGGTGCTATTATGAATATTTCACGCTATTGTTGAATGTTAAAATATTGGCGTTATTATTTGGTGCCAAATAATAGCACCAAATATTGGCGCCAAATATTGGCGTCAAATATTATTGGTGCCAAATATTGGCGCCAAATATTGGCACTATTATTGGCACTATTTTTTGGAACTTTTATTGACGCTATAATTTGGCACTATTATATGGCGCTATTATGAATATTTGGCGCAAAAAAATATTTGGCGCTACTATGAATATATGGTGCCAAATATTTGGCCCTATTATGAATATTGGGCTCTATTATTTGGCGCAATTATTGGCGCTATTATTTGACGCTATTATGAATATTTGGCGCCAAATATTTGGTGCTATTACTTGACGATATTATTTGGCGCTATTATTTAGAGCTATTATATTTGGCGCTATTATATGAACCTAATATTTTCCGCTATTATGTGGCGCTATTATTTGGCCATATTAAATTGCGCTATAAATATATTGGCACTATTATTGGCGCCATATATTGGCACTATTATATTTGGCGCTATTATATAGCGCTATTATATGGCGCTAATATTTGGCTCTATTATATGGCGCTATGAATATATTGGTGCTATTAAATGGCACTATGAATATATTAGCGCTATTATTGGTGCTGTTATTGGCGCTTTTATAGGCGCTATTATTGAATGTTTAAATATTGGCGCTATTATTTGGCGCAAAATAATAGCTCCAAATATTGGCGCGATTATTGGCAGCATAATTTGATGCTATTATTGGTGCTATTATTTGGCACAATTATTTGAAAAAATTATTTTGTGCAATATATTGGCGCTATTTATATATTTTGAGCCAAAAAATATTTGGCGCTATTATATGGCCCTATTATTTGGCGCTGTTATTAGGCGCAATTATTTGGCGCAAATATTTGGTGCAATTATTTGGTGCTATTATTTGGCTCTATTATTTGGCGCTATTACTAGGCGCTATTATTTTTTCGCTATAAATATATTGGCGCCATTATGAATAAATGGCGCTATGAATATATTGGCGCTATTATTGGCGCTATTATTGTCACTATTATGAATATATTGGCACA
The DNA here is from genome assembly GCA_963277665.1 of Viscum album. NCBI lineage: Eukaryota > Viridiplantae > Streptophyta > Magnoliopsida > Santalales > Viscaceae > Viscum > Viscum album. Next base: position 907,551,010 of record OY728127.1, on the reverse strand, counting down.
ATTATTTGGCGCTATTATATATTGGTGCTATTATTTGGCTCTATGAATATATTGGCGCTATTATTTGCGATATTATTTGGCGCTATTATTGGGGCTATTATATGGTGCTATTTTTTTGCGCTATTAAGAATATTTGGCACCAAAAAATATTTGGCGCTATTATATGGCGCTATTATTTTGCGGTATTATTTGGCGCTATTATTTGGCGCAGTTATATGGCACCAATATTTGGCGAATTTATTTGGCGCTATTATTTGGGGATATTATTAGGCGCAATTATTTGGCGCTATTAATATATTGGCGCTATTATGAATATTTCGTGCTATTAATGAATGTTAAAATATTGGTGCTATCAGTTGGCGTAATTATTTGGAGCAATTATTTGGCGCTATTGTTTGGCATTATTATTAAGCGCAATTATATGGCGCTATAAATATATTGGCGTTATTATGAATAAATGGCGCTATAAATATATTGGCGCTATTATTGGCACTATTATGAATATATTGGTGCTATTATTTAGCTCTATTATATATTGGCACTATTATGAATATATTGGCACTATTATTTGGTGCTATGAATATATTGGCGCTATTATTGGCGCTATTATTTGGCTCTATTATTGGCGCTATTATATGGCAATATTTTTTGGTGCTATTATTTGGTGCTATTATAAATATTTGGCACTATTATATGACGCCATTATTTGGCACTATTATTTGGCGCAGTTATTTGGTGCAAATATTTTTCACATTTATTTGGCACAATTATATATGGGGCTATTATATGGCTCTATTATTTGGTGCTATTATATGGCGCTATTATATAGTGCTATTATATGGTGCTAACATTTTGCGTTATTATATGGCTCTATTATATCGCCCTATTAAATGGTGCTATGAATATATTGGCGTTATTATTGGCGCTATATATTGGCGCTATTATTTGGCGCTACTATATTAGGCGCTATTATATGGCGCTATTATTTGGTGCTATAATATGACGCTATTATATGAGGCTATTATATGATGCTATTATTTGGCTCTATTATATTGCGCTATTATTTGGAGCTATTAAATGGCGCTATGAATATATTGGCGCTATTATTGGCGCTATTATGGGTGCTGTTATTTGCGCTTTTATTGGCGCTATTATTGACTGTTTAAATATTGGCGCTATTATTTGGCGCAAAATAATAGTGCCAAATATTGGCGCGATTATTGAAGCCATAATTTGACGATATTATTGGCGCTATTATTTGGCGCATTATGAACATTTGGCACCAAAAAATATTTGGCGCTATTATTTGGTGCTATTATTAGGCGAAATTATTCGGCGCAATTATTTGGTGCAATTATTTGGCGCAATTATTTGGTGCAATATATTGGCGCTATTTATATATTTTCCGACAAAAATATTTGGCGCAATTATTTGGCGCTATTATTTGGCGTAGTTATTTGGCGCAATTATTTGGCGCAATTCTTTGACGCTATTATTTGGTGCAATTATTTGCCGCTTTTTAAATATTGGTGCTATTATTAATATTTGGTGTTATTAATTAAAGTTATAATATAGGCGTTATTTTTTGGCGCTATTTTTTTTGCACTATTATTTGGCGCTATTATGGGGCGCCAAATAATATTTGGCACTATTATTTGGCGCTATTATTGGTGCAATTAAAATATCGGCTCTATTATGAATATTAAAATTACACTGAAAATATATTTGGCGCTATTATATTGAATGTTAAAATAACACTGAAAATATATTGAATGTTAAAATATTGGCGCTATTATGAATATTTGGATTTATTATTAAATGTCAATATATTGGCGCCAAATATTGGGGCTATTATTTGGCGCTATTATAAATATTTAGCGCCAAAAAATATTTGGCGCTACTATGAATATATGGAGCCAAATATTTGGCGCTATTATGAATATTTGCCTATATTATTTGGGGCTATTATTGGCGCGATTATTTTGCGCTATTATTTTGCGCTATTATTTGGTGCTATTTTTTGGCGCTATAATTTAGCACTATTATATTTGGCACTATTATACGGTGCTATTATTTGGGGCTATTATCTGGCGCTAATATTTGGCACTGTTATATGACGCTAATATTTGGCGATATTATATGGTGCTATTATTTGGCCCTATTAAATGGCGCTATGAATATATTGGCGCCATTATTGATGCTACATATTGGCGCAATTATTTAGTGTTGTTATATTTGGCGCTATTATATGGCGATATGATTTGACGCTATTTTATGGCGCTATTATATGGCGCAAATATTTGGCGCTATTATTTGGCGCTATTATTCGGCGCTATTAAATGGCGCTATGAATATATTGGCGCTATTATTGGCACTATGATTGGTGCTGTGATTGGTGCTTTTATTGGCACTATTATTGAATGTTTAAATATTGGCGCTATTATTTGGCGCAAAATAATAGCGCCAAATATTGGCACGATTATTTGCGCCATAATTTGACGTTATCATTGGTGCTGTTATTTGGCGCTAATATTGGCACAATTATTTGGAGCTATTATTTGGAGCTATTGTTAGGTGTAATTATTTGGCACAATTATTTGGCCCAATTATTTGGTGCAATTATTTGGCGCTATTTATATATTTTGCGGCCAAAAATATTTGGCGCTATTATATGGCGCTATTATTTGGCGCAATTATTTGGTGCAATTTTTAGGCGCTATTATTTGGCGCTATTATTAGGCGCAATTATATGGCATTATTATTTGACACTATTATATGGCGCTATTATATGACCCTAATATTTGACACTATTATGTGGCGCTATTATTTGACCCTATTAAATGGCGCTATGAATATATTGGCGCTATTATTGGCGCCATATATTGGTGCGATTATTTGGTGCTATTATATTTGGCGCTATTATATGGCGCTATTATATGGTGCTATTATGTGGTGCTAATATTTGGCGTTATTATATGGCGCTATGAATATATTGGCACTATTAAATGGCGCTATGAATATATTAGCGCTATTATTGGTGCTGTTATTGGCGCTATTATTAAATGTTTAAATATTGGCGCTATTATTTGGCGCAAAATAATAGCGCCAAATATTGGCGCGATTATTGGCAGCATAATTTAATGCTATTATTGGTGCTATTATTTGGCACAATTATTTGACGAAATTATTTGGTGCAATATATTGGCGCTATTTATATATTTTGAGCCAAAAAATATTTGGCGCTATTATATGGCCCTATAATTTGTCACTGTTATTAGGCGCAATTATTTTGCGCAATTATTTGGCGCAATTATTTGGTGTAATTATTTGGTGCTATTATTTGGCGCTATTATTTGGCGCTATTACTAGGCGTAATTATTTTTGCGCTATAAATATATTGGCGCCACTATGAATAAATGGCACAATGAATATATTGGCACTATTATTGGCACTATTATTGGCACTATTATGAATATATTGGCGCAATTATTTGGTGCTATTATATATTGGTGATATTATTTGGCGCTATGAATATATTGGCGCTATTATTTGCGCTATTATTTGGCGCTATTATTGGGGCTATTATATGGCGCTATTTTTTGGCGTTATTTTTTGGCGCTATTTTTTGGCACTATTAAGAATATTTGGCAACAAAAAATATTTGGCTCTATAATATGGCGCTATTATTTGGCGGTATTATTTGGCGCTATTATTTGGCGCAGTTATATGGCGCAAATATTTGGCGCATTTATTTGGCACTATTATTTGGCGACATTATTAGGCGCAATTATTTGGCGCTATTAATATATTGGCGCTATTATGAATATTGGGTGCTATTAATGAATGTTAAAATATTGGTGCTATTATTTGGCGCATTTATTTGGAGCAAATATTTGGCGATATTATTAGGCGCAATTATTTGGCGCTATAAATATATTGGCACTATTATGAATATTTGGCGCTATTATTGAATGTTAACATATTGGCGCTATTATTTGGTGCTATAATTTGGTGCTATTATTTGGCGCTATTATGAATATTGGGCGCCAAAAACTATTTAGCGCAATTATGAATCTATGGCGCCAAATATTTGGCGCTATTATGAATATTTGGCTCTATTATTTGATGCCATTATTGGCGCTATTATTTGGCGCTATTATGAATATTTGGCCCCAAATATTTGGTGTTATTATTTGCCGAAATTATTTGGCGCTATTATATTTGGCGCTATTATATGGCGCGATTATTTGGCACTATTATATGGCGCTATTATATAACACTATTATATGGCGCTAATATTTGGCGCTATTATTTGGCCTTATTAAATAGCACTGTGAATATATTGGCGATATTATTGGCGCTATATATTGGCGCTATTATTTGGTGCTATTATATTTGGCACTATTATATAGCGCTATTATTTGGCGCTATTATATGGCGCTATTATATTGCGCTATTATATGGCGCCAATATTTGGCGCTATTATATGGCGCTATTATTTGGCGCTATTAAATGGCGCTATGAATATATTGGCGCTATTATTGGCACTATACAATGGCTCTATAATTGGCGCTATTATTCGTGCTGTTATGGGCGCTTTTATTGGTGCTTTTATTAAATGTTAAAATATTGGCACTATTATTTGGCACAAAATAATAGCGCCAAATATTGGCGCCAAATATTGACGCGATTATTGGCACCATAATTTAATGCTATTATTGGCGCTATTATTTGGCACTATTATTTGGCACTATTATGAATATTTGGCGCCAAAAAATATTTGGCGCTATTATATGGCGCTATTATTTGGCGCAATTATTTTGTGCAATTATTTGGTGCAATATATTGGCGTTATTTATATATTTGGCGCCAAAAAATATTTGGCGCGATAATATGACACTATTATTTGGCGATGTTATTAGGCACAATTATTTGGTGCAATTATTTGGGGCAATTATTTGGCGCAATTATTTGGCGCAATTATTTAGCGCAATTATTTGGCGCTATTATTTGGTGCTATTATTTTGCGCTATAAATATATTTGCGCTATTATGAATAAATGGAGCTATGAATATATTTGGCGCTGTTATTTGGCGCTGTTATTTGGCGCAAATACTTGGCGTAATTATTTGGTGCTATTATTTGGCGCTAATATTAGACACATTTATTTGGCACATTTAATATTTTGGTGCTATTATGAATATTTGGAGCTATTAATGAATGTTAAAATATTGGCGCTATTATTTGGCGTATTTATTTAACGCTATTATTTGGCGCTATTATTTGGCGCTATTATTCGACGCTATTATTTGGCGCTATAAATATATTTGCACTATTATTTGGCCCTATTAAATAGCCCTATGGATATATTAGTGATATTATTGGTGCTATATATTGGCGCTATTATTTGGCGCTATTATATTCGGCACTATTATATAGCGCTATTATTTGGTGCTATTATATGGCGCTATTATATGGCGCTATTATATGACGCTATTATATGGCGTCAATATTTGGCACTATTATATGGCGTCAATATTTGGCACTATTATATGGCGCTAGTATTTGGCGCTATTAAATGGTGCTATGAATATATTGGCGCTATAAAATGGCGCTATAATTGGAGCTATTATTGGTACTGTTATGGGCGCTTTTATTGGCGCTTTTATTGAATGTTTAAATATTTGGCGCTATTATGAATATTTGGCTCTATTTTTTGGTGCCATTATTGGCGCTATTATGAATATTTAGAGCCAAATATTTGGGGCTATTATTGGGCGAAATTATTTGACGCTATAATTTGGCACTATTATTTGGCGCTATTATATTTGAGCCTATTATATGGCGTTAATATTTGACGCTATTATATGGCGTTATTATTTGGCCCTATGAATATATTGGCGCTATATATCGGTGCTATTATTTGGTGCTATTATATTTGGCGCTATTATATGGCGCTATTATTTGGCGCGATTATATGGCACTATTATATGGTGCTAATATTTGACGCTATTATATTGCGATATTATTTGGCCCTATTAAATGGTGCTATGAATATATTGGCACTATTATTGGCGCTATATATTGGCACTATTATTGTCGCTATTATTGGTGCTGTTGTTGGCGCTTTTATTGGTGCTATTATTGAATGTTTATATATTGGCGCTATTATTTGGCGCTATTATTTGGTGCTATTATTTGGCGCTATTGTGAACATTTGGCGCCAAAAAATATTTAGCGCTATTATAAGACGCCATTATTTGGCGATATTATTAGGCGCAATTATTTGGCGCAACATATTGGCGCTATTTATATATTCTGTGCCAAAAAATATTTGGCACTATTATATGGCGCTATATATTGGCACTATTATTGGCGTTATTATTGGTGCTGTTGTTGGCGCTTTTATTGGTGCTATTATTGAATGTTTATATATTGGCACTATTATTTGGCGCTATTGTGAACATTTGGTGCCAAAAAATATTTAACTCTATTATACGATGCTATTATTTGGCGATATTATTAGGCGCAATTATTTGGCGCTTCTATTTGGCGCAATATATTGGCGCTATTTATATATTTTGCGCCAAAAAATATTTGGCGCTATTATTTGGTGCTTTTATTAGGCGTAATTATTTTACGATATAAATATATTGGCGCTATTATGAATAAATAGCGCTATGAATATATTAGCGCTATTATTGGCGCTATTATGAATATAGTGACGCTATTATATATTGGCGCTATTATGAATATATTGGCGCTATTATTTGGCGCTATGAATATATTGGTGCTATTATTGACGCAATTATTTGGCGCTATTATTGGCGCAATTATGAATATTTGGTGCAAAAAAATATTTGGCGCTATTATATGGCGCTATTATTTGGCGCAGTTATTTGGCGCAGTTATTTGGCGCTATAATTTGGTGCTATTATTAGACGCAATTATTTGCCGCTATTAATATATTGGCGCTATTATGAATATTTTGTGCTATTAATTAATGTTAAAATATTGGCGCTATTTTTTGGCGCCAAATAATATTTGGTGCTATTATTTTGTGCTATTATTGGCGCTATTAAAATATCGGTGCCATTAAAATATTGGCACTATTATGAATATTAAAATAACACAGAAAATATATTTGGCACTATTATATTGAATGTCAAAATAACACAGAAAATATATTGAATATTAAAATATTGGCAGTATTATGAATATTTTGCGCTATTATTGAATGTTAATATATTGGCGCTATTATTTGGCACCAAATAATAGTGCCAAATATTGGGGACAAATCTTGGCGCCAAATATTGGCGCTATTATTTGGCGATATTATGAATATTTGGCACCAAAAAATATTTGGAAAAATTATTTGGTGCTATTATTTGGTGCTATTATATTTTGCACTATTATATGGCGCTATTATTTTGCGCTATTATATGGTGCTAATATTTGGCGCTAATATTTCGCGCTAATATTTGGCGCTATTATATGGCGCTATTATTTGGCCCTATTAAATGACGCTATAAATATATTGGCGCTATATATTGGCGCTATTATATCTTGCTATTATATTTGGCGTATGATTTGGCGCTATTATATGGCGCTATTATATGGTGCTAAAATTTGGCGCTATTATATTGCGCTATTATTTGGCGCTATTATATGGCGCTATTATTTGGCTCTATTAAATGGCGCTATGAATATATTGGCACTATTATTGGCGCTATATATTGGTGCTATTATTTGGCGCTATTATATTTGGTGGTATTATATGGCGCTATGATTTGGTGCTATTATATGGTGCTATAATATGGCGCTATTATATGGCGCCAATATTTGGTGCTATTATATGACGATATTATTTGGCGCTATTATTTGGCGATATTATTTGGCGCTATTATCTGGGGCTATTATGTGGCACTATTATATTCGGCACTATTATGTGGCGCTATTATCTGGCGCTATTATATAGCGGTATTATATAACGCTAATATTTGACGTTATTATATGGCGCTATTATTTGGCCCTATTAAATGGTGCTATGAATATATTGGTGATATTGTTGGTGCTATTGTTGGTGCTATTATTGGCCCTATTATTAAATTTTTAAATATTGGCGCTATTATTTGGCTCAAAATAATAGCACCAAAAATTGGCATGATTATTGGTGCCATAATTTGACGTTATTATTGGTGCTATTATTTGGCGCTATTATTTTGTGCTATTATTTGGCGCTATTATGAATATTTGGTGCCAAAAAATATTTGGCGCTATTATATGGCGCTATTATTATGCGCAATTATTTGGCGCAATTATTTGGCATAATTATTTGGCGCTATTTATATATTTGGCGCCAAAAAATATTTGGCTCTATTATATGGCTCTATTATTTGGTGCTGTTATTAGGCGCAATTATTTTGCGCACTTATTTGGCGCTATTATTTGGTGCTATTATTTGGCGCTATTATTAGTCGCAATTATTGTGCGCTATAAATGTATTGGCCCTATTAATGGCCCTATGAATATATTGGCACTATTATTGGCGATATTATTGGCAACATTATGAATATATTGGCGCTATTATTTGGCGCTATTGTTTGGCACTAGGAATATATTGGTGCTATTATTGGTGCTCTTATTTGGCGCTATTTTTTGGCGCTATTATGAATATTTGGCGCCAAAAAATATTTGGCACTATTATTTGGCGCTATTATTTGGAGCTATTATTTGGCACAGTTATTTGAGGAAAATATTTGGCGCCATTATTTGGGGCTATTATTTGGTGCTATTATTATGCGCACTTATTTGGTGCTATTAATATATTGGCGCTATTATGAATATTTGGCGCTGTTAATGAATGTTAAAATATTGGAGCTATTATTTGGCCTAATTATTTGGCGTAATTATTTGGCGCAATTATTTGGCGCTATTATTAGGCGCAATTATTTGGCGCTATAAATATATTGGCACTATTATTGGTGCTATTATTTGGCGCTTTTATTGGTGCTATAATTTGGCACTATTATTTGGCGCTATAATGAATATTTGGCGCCAAAAAATATTTGGCACTACTAGGAATATATGGCGCCAAATATTTGGTGATATTATGAATATTTGGCTCTATTATTTGGTGCCACTATTTGTGCTATTATTTGGCGCAATTATTTGGGGCTATTATTTGGCTCTATTATTTGGTGCTATTATATGGCGCTATTATATGACAATATTATATTGCACTATTATATGGCGCTAATATTTGGCGCGATTATTTGGCCCTATTAAATAGCGCTATGAATATATTGGCGATATTATTGGTGCTATATATTGGCGCTATTATTTGCCGCTATTATATTTGGCACTATTATATAGCTCTATTATTTGGCGCTATTATATGGCGCTATTATATGGCGCTATTGTATGGCGTCAATATTTGGCGCTATTATATGGCGTTATTATTTGCCGCTATTAAATGGCGCTATGAATATATTGATGCTATTTTTGGTGCTATACAATGGCACTATAATTGGCGCTATTATTGGTGCATTTATGGGCGCTTTTATTGGCGCTTTTATTGAATGTTTAAATATTGGCGCTACTATTTGGCATAAAATAATAGCGCCAAATATTGGCGCGATTATTGGCGCCATAATTTGACACTATTATTGGCGCTATTATTTGACACTATTATTTGGCAGTATTATGAATATTTGGCGCCAAAAAATATTTGGCGCTATTATATGGCACTATTATTAGGCGCAATAATTTGGCGCAATTATTTGGCGCGGTTATTTAGCGCAATTATTTGGCGCAATATATTGACGCTATTTATATATTTTGTGCGAAAAAATATTTGGCGTTATTATTTGGCGTTGTTATTAGGTGCACTTATTTGGCACAATTATTTGGCGCAATTATTTGACGCAATTGTTTGGTGCAAATATTTGGCACTATTATTTTGGGCTATAAATTTATTGGCGCTATTATAAATAAATGGAGCTATGAATATATTGACTCTATTATTAGCGCTATTATTGGCACTATTATGAATATATTGGCGCTATTATTTGGCGATATTATATATTGGCGCTATTATGAATATATTGGCGTATTATTTGGCACTATGAATATATTGGTGCTATTATTGGCGCGATTATTTGGCGCTATTATTGGCGCTATTATTTGGCTTTTATTTTTTTGGCGCTATTATGAATATTTGGCGTCAAAATATATTTGGCGCTATTATATGATGTTATTACTTGGCGGTATTATTTGGCGCAGTTATTTGGCCCAGTTATTTGGCCAATTATTTGGCACAATTATTTGGGGCTATTATTTGGCGCTATTATTAGGCACAATTATTTGGTGATATTAATATATTGGCACTATTATAAATATTTGGTGCTATTAATGAATGTTAAAATATTGGGGCTATTATTTGGCCCAAAATAATGGCGCCAAATATTGGTGCCAAATATTGGCGCCAAATATTGGCGCGATTATTGGCGCCATAATTTGGCGCTATTATTGGCGCTATTATTTGGTGCTATTATTTGACGCTATTATTTGTCGCAATTAAGAACATTTGGCGCCAAAAAAATTTTTGGCGCTACTATATTGCGCTATTATTTGGCGCTATTATTAGGCGCAATTATTTCGCGCAATTATTTGGAGCAATGTATTGGCGCTATTTATATATTTTGCGCCAAAAAATATTTGGCGCTATTATATGGCGCTATTATTTGGCGCTGTTATTGGTCGTAATTATTTTGCGCAATTATTTGGCGCTATTATTAGGTGCAATTATTTTGCGTTATAAATATAGTGGAGATATTATGAATAAATGGCTCTATGAATATATTGGGGCTATGAATATATTGGCGCAATTATTGGCTCTACTATTGGTACTATTATGAATATATTGGTGCTATTATTTCGGGCTATTATATATTGGCGCAATTATTTGGCACTATGAATATATTGGCGCTATTATCGGTGCTATTATTTGACACTATTATTGGCGCTATTATATGACGCTATTTTTTGGCGCTATTATAAATATTTGGCGCCAAAACATATTTGGCGCTATTATATGTCGCAATTATTTGACGCTATTATTAGGCAAAATTATTTTCCGCTATTAATATATTGGCGCTATTATGAATATTTGGCGCTATTAATTAATGTGAAAATATTGGGGCTATTTTTTGGCGCTATTATTTGACGCGAAATATTATTTGGCGCTATTATTTGGCGCTATTAATATATAGGCTCTATTAAAATATTGGTGCTATTATGAATATTAAAATAACACTGAAAATATATTTGGCGCTATTATATTGAATGTTAAAATAACACTGAAAATATATTGAATGTTAAAATATTGGTGCTATTATGAATATTTGGTGCTATTAATGAATGTTAAAATATTGGCGCTATTATTTGGTGCTTTTGTTGGCGATATAATTTGGCGCTATTATTTGGCACTATTATGAATATTTGGTGGCAAAATATATTTGATGCTACTATGAATATAAGGCGCCAAATATTTGGCGCTATTATGAATATTTGGCTCTATTATTTGGCGCTTTTATTGGCGCTATTACTTGGCGCTATTATTTGGCACTATTATGAATATTTTGTGCAAAATATTTGGTACTATTATTTGCTGATATTATTTGGCTCTATTATTTAGCGCTATTATTTGGCGCTATTATATTTGGTGCTATTATATGGCGGTATTATTTGGCGCTATTATATGGCACTAATATTTGGCGCTATTATATGACGCTAATATTTGGCGCTATTATATGGCGCTATTATTTGGCCCTATTAAATGGCGCTATGAATATGTCAGCACTATTATTGGCGCTATATATTGGTGCTATTATTTGGTGCTATTATATTTGGTGATTTTATTTGGCACTATTATATGGCACTATTATATGACGCTATTATATGGCGCTTATATTTGGCTCTATTTTATGGCACTATTATTTTGCGGTATTATTTGGCGTTATTAAATGGAGCTATTAATATATTGGTGCTATTATTGGTGCTATATATTGGCGCAAATATTGGCACTATTGTTGGTGCTTTTATTGGCGCTTTTATTGGTGCTATTATTGAATGTTTAAATATTGGCGCTATTATTTGGCGCAAAATAATAGCGCCAAATATTGACGTGATTATTGGCCCCATAATTTGACGCTATTATTGGTGCTATTATTTGGCGCTATTATTTTGGCGCTATTATTTGACACTATTATGAATATTTGGCGCCAAAAAATATTTGGCGCTATTATATGGCGCTATTATTAGGCGCAATTATTTGGCCCAATTATTTGACGCAATTATTTGGCGAAATTATTTGGCGCAATATATTGGCGCTATTTATATATTTTGCACCAAAAAATATTTGGCGCTATTATATGGTGCTATCAATTGGCGCTGTTATTAGGCGCTATTATATGGTGCTATCAATTGGCGCTATTATTTGGCGCTATTTTTTGGCACTATTATGAATATTTGGTGCCAAAAAATATTTGGCTCTATTATATGGTGCTATTATTTGACACTATTATTTTGCGGTATTATTTGGTGCAGTTATTTGGCGCTAATATTTGGCGCAAATATTTGGCGCTATTTTTTCGCGCTATTATTAGGCGCAATTATTTGGCGATATTAATATATTGGCGCTATTATGAATATTTGACGCTATTAATGAATGTTAAAATATTGGCGCTATTATTTGGCGCTATTATTTGGCGCAATTATTTGGCGCTATTATTTGGCGCTATTATTTGGCGCAATTATTTGGTGCTATAAATATATTGGCACTATTATGAATAAATGGCACAATTAATATATTGGCGCTATAATTGGCGCTATTATTGGCACTATTATGAATATACTGGTGGTATTATATATTTTAGCTATTATGAATATATTGGTGCTATTATTTGGTGCTACGAATATATTGGCGCTATTATTTGGCGCTATTATTGGCGCTATTATATGGCGCTATTTTTTGACAATATTTTTGGCGTTATTATGAAGATTTGGCGCCAAAAAACATTTGGCGCTATTATATGGCGCTATTATTTGGTGCTATTATTTGGCGCAGTTATTTGGTGCAGTTATTTGGCGCACTTATTTGGCTCTCTTATTTGGCGCTATTATTAGGCGCAATTATTTGACGCTATTAATATATTGGCGCTATTATGAATATTTGGCGCTATTAATGAATGTTAAAATAATGGCACTATTATTTGGCGGTATTATTTGTCGCAATTATTTGGTGCCAAATAATATTTTGCGCTATTATTTGACGCTATTAAAATATTGGCGCAATTATGAATATTAAAATAGCACAGAAAATATATTTGGTGCTATTATATTGAAAATTAAAATAACACTGAAAATATATTGAATATTAAAATATTGGCATTATTTTGAATATTTGACGCTATTGTTGAATGTTAAAATATTGGCGCTATTATTTGGCACCAAATAATAGCGCCAAATAATGGCGCCAAATATTATTGGTGCTAAATATTGGCGCTATTATTTAGGGCTTTTATTGGCGCTATAATTTGGAGCTATTATGAATATTTGGAGCCAAAAAATATTTGGTGCTACTATGAATATATGGCGCCAAATATTTGGCGCTATTATGAATATTTGGCTCTATTATTTGGCGCCATTATTTGTGCTATTATTTGGCGCTATTATGAATATTTGGCACCAAATATTTGGTGATATTATTTGACAAGATTATTTGGTGATATTATTTGGCGCTATTATATTTTGCTCTATTATATCGCGCTATTATTTGATGCGATTATATGGTTCTATTATATCACGCTATTATATGGCGCTAATATTTGGCGCTATTATATGGCACTATTATTTGGCCCTATTAAATGGCGCTATGAATATATTGGCAATATTATTGGTGCTATTATTTTGTGCTATTATATTTTGCGCTACTATATGGCGATATTATTTAGCGCTCTTATATGGTACTATTATATGACGCTATTATATGGCGCCAATATTTGGTGCTATTATATGGCGCTATTATTTTGCTCCATTAAATGGCGCTATGAATATATTGGCGCTATATTATGGGGCTATTATTGGAGCTATTATTGGTGCTTATATTGGCGCTTTTATTGGAACTATTATTGAATGTTTAAATATTGCCACTATTATTTGAAGCAAAATAATAGCGCCAAATATTGGCACCAAATATTAGCGCCATAATTTGACGCTATTATTGGCTCTATTATTTTACGCTATTATGAATATTTGGCGCCAAAAAATATTTGGCTCTATTATATTGCGCAATTGGTTGGTGCAATTATTTGGCGTAATTATTTGGCGCAATATATTGGCGCTATTTATATATTTTGTGCCAAAAAATATTTGGCGCTATTATTTAGCGCTGTTATTAGGTACAATTATATGTTGGCACTATTATGAATATATTGGCGCTATTATTTGACACTAATATATATTGGCGCCATTATGAATATATTGGTGCTATTATTTGGCATTATGAATATATTGGCGCTATTATCGGCGCTATTATTTGGCGCTAGTATTGGCGCTATTTTTTGGCGCTATTATGAATATGTGTCGTCAAAAAATATTTGGCGCTATTATTTAACAGTATTATTTGGTGCTATTATTTGGTGCAGTTATTCGGCACGCATATTTGGCGCAATTATTTGGCGCTATTGTTGGGCGCAATTATTTGGTGCTATTAATATATTGGCGCTATTATGAATATTTGGCGCTATTAATGAATGTTAAAATATTGGAGCTGTTATTTGGTGCAATTATTTGGCGCAATTATTTGAGGCTATTATTAGGCGCAATTCTTTGACGCTATAAATATATTGGCGCTATTATGAATAAATGGCGCTATGAATATATTGGCGCTAATATTGGCACTATTATTAATATACTGGCGCTATTATTTGGCGTTATTATATATTGGCACTATTATGAATATATTGACGCTATTATTTGGCGCTATGAATATATTGGCGCTATTATTGGCGCTATTATTTGGTGCTATTATTTGCGCTATTATATGACACTATTTTTTGGCGCTATTATGAATATTTGGAGCTCAAAACTATTTGACGCTATTATATAGTGCTATTATTTGGCGCTATTATGAACATTTGGCGCCAAAAAATATTTGGCGTTATTATATGGCGCTATTATTCGGTGCAATTATTTGGCACAATTATTTGGCGCAATTATTTGGCGCAATATATCAGCGCTATTTATATATTTTTCACCAAAAAATATTTAGCGCTATTATATGGCGCTATTATTTGGCGCAATTATTTTGCGCTATAAATATATTGGCGCTATTATGAATAAATGGCGCTATGAATATATTGGCGCTATTATTGGCGCTATTATGAATATAGTGGCGCTATTGTTGGCACTATTATGAATATAGTGGTGCTATTATTTGGCGCTATTATTGGCGCTATTATTGGCGCTATTTGTTGGCGCTATTATAAATATTTTGCGCCAAAAAATATTAGGCACTATTATATGGCGCTATTATTTGGCGCTATTATTTGGCACAGTTATTTAGCGCAAATATTTGACGCAGTTATTTGGAGCTATTATTTGGTGCTATTATATTTATTGTTAAAATAACACTGAAAATATATTGAATGTTAAAATATTGGCGCTATTATGAATATTTGGCGCTATTATTGAATGGTAATATGTTGGTGCTATTATTTGGCGATATTATGAATATTTGGCGCCAAAAAATATTTGGCGCTGCTATGAATATATGGCACCAAATATTTGGCGCTATTATGAATATTTGGCTCTTTAATTTGGCGCTACTGTTGGCGCTATTATTTGGCACTATTATTAATATTTGGTGCCAAATATTTGGTGTTATTATTTGGCGATATTATTTGACGCCATTATATTTTCCCTATTATATGGCGCTATTATTTGGCGCTATTATATGGCGCTAATATTTGGCGCTATTATATGGTGCTAATATTTGGTGCTATTATATGGCGCTATTATTTGGCCCTTTTAAATGGTGCTATTAATATATTGGCGTTATTATTGGCACTATATATTGACGCTATTTTTTGGCGCTACTATATTTGGCGCTATTATATGGCGCTATGATTTGGCGCTATTATGTGGCATTATTATATGTCGCTAATATTTGACGCTATTATATGGTGCTATTATTTGGCACTATTAAATGGTGCTATAAATATATCAGCGCTATTCTTGGTGCTGTTATTGGTGCTTTTATTGACGCTATTATTGAATGTTTAAATATTGGCGCTATTATTTGGCGCAAAATAATAGCGCCAAATATTGGCGTGATTATTGGCGCCATAATTTGACGCTATTATTGGTGCTATTATTTGGCACTATTATTTGGCGCTATTATGTATATTTGGCGCCAAAATATTTTGGCGCTATTATATGGTGCTATTATTAGGCGCAATAATTTGGCGCAAGTATTTGGCGTAATTATTTGGCACAATTATTTGCCACAATTATTTGGCGCTATTTATATATTTTGCGCCAAAAAATATTTGGCGCTATTATTTGGCACAATTATACGGCGCTAATATTTGGCGCTATTATACGGCGCTATTATTTCGCCCTATTAAATGGCGCTATGAATATATTGGGGCTTTTATTGGCGCTATATATTGGCGCTATTATTTGGCGCTATTATATTTGATGTTATTATGTGGCGCACTTATATGGTGCTATTATATGGCGCACTTATATGGCGCTATTATATGGCGCTAATATTTGGGGCTATTATATGGCGCTATTATTTGGGGCTATTAAATGGCGCTATGAATATATTGGCGCTATTATTGGTGATATATATTGGTGATATTATTGGCGCTATTATTGGGGCTGTTATTGGCACTTTTATTGGCGCTATTATTGAATGTTTAAATATTGGTGCGATTATTGGTGCCATAATTTGACGCTATTATTGGCACTATTATGTGGTGCTATTATTTGGTGCTATTATTTGGCACTATTATGAATATTTGGGGCCAAAAAATATTTGGTGCTATTATATGGCGCAATTGTTTGGCGCTATTATTAGGCGCAATTATTTGGCACAATTATTTGGTGCAATTATTTGGCGCAATTATTTGGCGCAATATGTTAGCGCTATTTATATATTTTGTGCCAAAAAATATTTGGCGCTATTATATGGTACTATTATTTGGTCCAATTATTTGGCGCAGTTATTTGGCACAATTATTTTGCGCTATAAATAAATTGGTGCTATTATGAATAAATGGTGCTATGAATATATTGGCATTATTATTGGCACAATTATTGGCACTATTATGAATATATTGACGCTATTATTTTGTACTATTTTATATTGGCTCTATTATGAATATATTGGCGCTATTTTTTGGGGCTATGAATATATTGGGGCTATTATTGGTGCTATTATTTGGCGCTATTATTGGCACTATTTTTTGGCACTATTTTTTGGCGTTATTTTTTGGCGATATTATGAATATTTGGCACCAAAAAATATTTGGCGCTATTATATGGCGCTATTATTTGGTGCTATTATATGGGGCTATTATTTAGCCCTATTATTTGGCCCTATTATTTGGCGCTATTATTTGGCGCAGTTATTTGGCGCAAATTTTTGGCGCAATTATTTGGCGCAATAATTTGGTGCAATTATTAGGTGCAATTATTTGCCTCTATTAATATATTGGCGCTATTATGGATATTTTGTGCTATTAATTAATGGGAAAATATTGGGGCTATTTCTTGGCGCTATTATTTGGCGCCAAATAATATTTGGCGCTATTATTGGCGTTATTAAAATATCGGTGCTATTAAAATATTGGCACTATTATGAATATTAAAATAACACTGAAAATATATTTGGCGCTATTATATTGAATGTTAAAATAATACTGAAAATATATTGAATGTTAAAATATTGGAGCTATTATGAATATTTGGCACTATTATTGAATGTTAAAATATTGGTGCTATTATTTGGCGCCAAATAATAGCACCAAATATTATTGGTGCCAAATATTGGCGCTATTGTTGACGCTATTATTTGGCGCTTTTATTAGCGATATAAGTTGGCGCTATTATTTGCCGCAATTATGAATATTCGGTGCCAAAAAATATTTGGTGCTACTATGAATATATGGCGCCAAATATTTGGCGCTACTATGAATATTTGGCTGTATTATTTGGCGCTATTATTGGTGCTATTATTTGGCGCTATTATATGGCACTATTATGAATATTTGGCGGCAAATATTTAGTGCTATTATTTGGTGATATTATTTGGCACTATTATTTGGCACTATTAAATTTTGTGCTATTATATGGTGATATTATTTGGTGCTATTATATGGCACTAATATTTGACGCTATTATATGGCACTAATATTTGGTGCTATTATATGGCCCTATTATATTGCGCAATTATTTGGTGCTATTATGAATATTTGGCACCAAAAAATAGTTGGCGCTACTATGAATATATGGCGCCAAATATTTGGCACTATTATGAATGTTTGGCTCTATTATTTGGCGCTATGGTTTGCGCGAAATATTGGCACGATTATTGACGCCATAATTTGACGCTATTATTGGCGCTATTATTTGGCGCTATTATTTGGTGCTATTATGAATATTTGGCACCAAAAAATATTTGGATCTGTTATATGGCGCTATAATTTGGTGCAATTATTTGGCGCAATATATTGGCGCTATATATTGGCACGATTATTTGGCGCAATTATTTGGCGAAATTATTTGGTGCAATATATTGGCGTTATTTATATATTTTTCACCAAAAAATATTTGGCGCTATTTTATGGGGCTATTATTTGACACTGTTATTAGGCACAATTATTTTGCGCAATTATTTGGAGCAATTATTTGGTGCAATTATTTGGCGCAATTATATGAAGCTATTATTAGGCGCAATTATTTTGCGATATAAATATATAGGCGCTATTATGAATAAATGGCACTATGAATATATTGGCGCTATTATTGACACTATTATTGGCACTATTAGGAATATATTGGAGCTATTATTTGGTGCTATTATATATTGGCGCTATTATTTTGCACTATAAATATATTGGCGCTATTATTGGTACTATTTTTTGGAGCTATTTTTTGGCGCTACGATTAGCGCTATTTTTTGGCGCTATTTTTTGGTGCTATTTTTTGGCGATAATTTTTGGCGCCATTATGAATATTTGGTGCCAAAAAATATTTGGCGCTATTATATGGCGCTACTGTTTGGTGGAATTATTTGGTGCTATTATTTGGCGCTAATATTAGGCACACTTATTTGGGGCTGTTAATATATTGGCGCTATTATGAATATTTGGCATTATTAATTAATGTTAAAATATTGGTGCTATTATTTGGCGCTATTATTTGGCGCTATTATTAGGTGCAATTATTTGATGCTATAAATATATTGGCGCTATTATGAATAAATGACACTATGAATATATTGGCACTATTATTGGTGCTATTATTGGCACTATTATGAATATACTGGCGCTATTTTTTGGCGCTGTAATATATTGGCACTATAATAGTGCCATATAAGAGCGCCAAATATTTTTTGGCGCAAAATATATAAATAGCGCCAATATATTGCTCCAAATAATTGCGCCATATAATAGCGCCAAATATTTTTTGACGCAAAATATATAAACAGCGCCAATATATTGCTCCAAATAATTGCGCCAAATAATTGCACCAAATAATTGCGCCTAATAATAGCACCAAATAATAGCGCAATATAATAGCGCCGAATATTTTTTAGTGCCAAATGTTCATAATAGCGACAAATAATAGCGCCAAATAATAGCACCAAATAATAGCACCAATAATTGCGTCAAATTATGGCGTCAATAATCACGTCAATATTTGGCGTTATTATTTTGCGCCAAATAATAGCACCAATATTTTAACATTCATTATTAGCGCCAAATATTCATAATAGCGCCAATATATTAATAGCACCAAATAATTGTTCCTAATAATAGCGCCAAATAATTGCGCCAAATATTTGCACCAAATAACTAGGGCAAATAACTGCGCCAAATAATATCGCCAAATAATATCGCCAAATAATAGCGCCATATAATAGCGCCAAATATTATTTGGTGCCAAATACTCATAATAGCGCCAAAAAATAGTGCCAACTAATAGCATTAATAATAGCGCCAAATAATATCACCAATAATAGTGCAAATATATTCATAGCGCCAAATAATAGCGCCAATATATTCAAAATAGCGCCATTATATAATATCGCCAAATAATAGCGCCAATATATTCATAATTGTGCCAATAATAGCGGCAATAAAAGATCCAATATATTCATAGCTCCATTTATTCATAATAGCACCAATAAATTTATAGCCCAAAATAATAGCGCTAAATAATTGTGCCAAATAATTGCGCCAAACAATTGCGCCAAATAATTGCGGCAAATAATTGTGCCAAATAAGTGCACCTAACAACAGCGCCAAATAATAGCGCCAAATATTTTTTGGCACAAAATATATAAATAGCGCCAATATATTGCGTGAAATAATTGCACCAAATAATAGCGTCATATAATAGCGCCAAATATTTTTTGTTGCCAAATATTCGTAATAGTGCCAAATAATAGTGCTAAATAATAACGTCAATAATAGCGTCAAGTTATGGCGCCAATAATCACGCCAATATTTGGCGCCAATATTTGGCGCTATTATTTTGTACCAAATAAAAGCACCAATATTTAAACATTCAATAAAAGCGCTAATAAAAGAGCCCATAACAGCACCAATAATAGCGCCAATTACAACACCATTGTATAGAGCCAATAATAGCGCCAATATATTCATAGCGTCATTTAATGGCGCCAAATAATAGCGCCATATAATAGCGCCAAATATTGGTGCCATATAATAGCGCCAATAAATTTATAGCACAAAATAATAGCGCCAAATAATTGCGCCAAACAATTGCATCAAATAATTGCGCCAAATAATTGTGCCAAATAAGTGCACCTAATAACAACGCCAAATAATAGCGCCAAATATTTTTTGGCGCAAAATATATAAATAGCGCGAATATATTGCGCCAAATAATTGCGCCAAATAACTGCGCCAAATTATTGCGCCTAATAATAGCGCCATATAATAGCGCCAAATATTTTTTAGCGCCAAATATTCATAATACTGCCAAATAATAGTGCCAAATAATAGCACCAGTAATAGCGTCAAATTATGGCGTCAATAATCGCAGCAATATTTGGTGCCAATATTTGGCGTTATTATTTTGTGCCAAATAGTAGCACCAATATTTAAACATTTAATAAAAGCGCCAATAAAAACGCCCATAACAGCACCAATAATACCGCCAATTATAGCGCCATTTTATAGCGCCAATATATTCATAGCGCCATTTAATAGCACCAAATAATAGCGCCATATAATAGCGCCAAATATTGATGCCATATAATAGCGCCATATAATAGCGCCATATAATAGCGTCATATAATAGCGCCAAATAATAGCATTATATAATAGTGCCAAATATAATAGCGCCAAATAATAGCGCCAATATATAGCATTAATAATATCGCCAATATATTCATAGTGCTATTTAATAGGGCCAAATAATAGCGCCGCATAATAGTGCCAATATATTTATAGCGCCAAAAAATTGCGCCTAACAATAGCGCCAAATAATTGCACCAAATAATTGCCCCAAATAATTAGGCCAAATAATAGCGCCAATATTTTAACATTTATTAATAGCGCCAAATATTCATAATAGCGCCAATATATTAATAGCACCAAATAAGTGCGCATAATAATAGCGCCAAATAATAACGCCAAATAATTGCGCCAAATATTTGCCCCAAATAACTGTGCCAAATAATAGCTCCAAATAATAGCGCAAAATAATAGTGCCATATAATGGTGCCAAATATTTTTTGGCGCCAAATATTCATAATAGCGCCAAAAAATAGCGCCAAAAAAAGCGCAAATAATAGCGCCAAATAAGAGCACCAATAATAGCACCAATATATTACTAACGCAAAATAATAGTTCCAATTAATAGCGCCAATATATTCATAATGTTTTCAATAATATCGCCAATAATAGCGCCAATATATTCATAGGGCCATTTATTCATAATAGGGCCAATATATTTATAGCGCACAACAATTGTGCCTAATAATAGCCCCAAATAATAGCACCAAATAATTGCACCAAATAAGTGCGCAAAATAATTACGCCTAATAACAGCGCCAAATAATAGTGCCATATAATAGCGCCAAATATTTTTTGGTGCAAAATATATAAATAGCACCAAATAATTATGCTAAATAATTATGCCAAATAATTGCGTCAAATAATTGCACCTAATAATAGCACCATATAATAGCGCCAAATATTTTTTGGCGCCAAATATTCATAATAGCGCCAAATAATAGCACCAAATAATAGCGCCAAATAATAGCACCAATAATAACGTCAAATTATGGCACCAATAATCATGCCAATTTTTGGCGCTATTATTTTGAGCCAAATAATAGCGCAAATATTTAAACATTCAATAATAGCGCCAATAAAAGCGCCAATAACAACACCAACAATAGCACCAATAATATCGCCAATATATTCATAGCACCATTTAATAGGGCCAAATAATAGCGCCATATAATAACGCCAAATATTAGCAGCAAATATTAGTGCCATATAATAAGGCTATATAATAGCGTCAGATAATAGCGCCGAATAATAGCGCTACATAATAGCACCAAATATAATAGCGCCACATAATATCTCCAGATAATAGCGCCAAATAATATCGCCAAATAATAACGCCAAATAATATCGCCATATAATAGTGCCAAATATTGGCGCCATATAATAACGCCATATTATAGCGCCATATAATAGCACCAAATCATAGCGCCATATAATACCGCCAAATATAATAGCGCCAAATAATAGCACCAATATATAGCACTAATTATAGCGCCAATATATTCATAGCGCCATTTAATAGGGCCAAATAATAGCGCCATATAATAGCGCCAAATAATAGCGCCATATAATAGCGCCAAATTTTAGCACCATATAATAGCGCCATATAATAGCGCCAAATCATAACACCAAATATAATAGCGCCAATAATTGGGCTAATATATTCATTGCGCCATTTGATATGGATCACATTCAGCCCAAGGAGAATAATTTTGGGCTTTATAAAAATTCCAAGCCCAATTGTCGTTCGAATTGGACCAGCCCACACTTCTTGATGTCTAACACTATGGTAGGCCACAACACACTTATTTGGGACCCAAAATCATTTATCCACATGGAAAATGGTTGAAATTCGTAGCTGCACATTAATGAGGAGAGAGAAGGTGGAGAAAAGCATCATTAAGAGGGAATCCCGCTACTTTGGCTAGTGGGGTCATTAAATGGCATGAGAAAGTGTTATTTTATGCTTTTTATGTGCCTTTTGGGTTCCCCATGCCTTGTAACTCGAATTGGGGCATTTTCCTTTATTTATTTTGTCTTTATATTGTGTTTTCACCCCTTTGTAATGGGCATGCATGAATGTGACGGGATTTTGAAGTTTGCTGTGCAATCTTCTTGCTTTAGCCTCTTCCCTTTGCCCGGAATTGGTGGTGCATCTCCATCGCTGGTGACGTTGTCTTTAAGCGTGGAGAAACCTTGGCGGGTGGCATTGCCTTTAAGCCTCGGTCATTCGGCTACATTACGCTGCTCCGCTTCACTTACTCGTTTTGAGCTTCCGGCGACGCATCAATTGGTATCAGAGGCGCGGTTCCAACGAGTAAGTTCTATCGCATTCTTCTTAGTACTCTCCATCATGTCTCGCAAGAGCGGATCTTCTACTCCTCCTGCTCCATGGGAAATAGCTAATGCACAGCTACAATCACAAATTACTCAAATCGGTGAGCAACTTGCTCAACTTTTGAGAGCACGGCGACCTGACTCCCCTCCACCGCAGCGACATCCTCGACGTCCATCACCACATAATAGACGCAATCCAGCACCATTTTATGAAGATCGTGCAAATGGTGATGATTCCAGCGATTCAGAGGTAGATATGCGAAGAAGAAGAGATGATGAAGACATTGAAAGAGGGTTGAGGATCGACATTCCAGATTTTTATGGGAGTATGAATCCGGATGATTTTCTGGATTGGATGCGGGAAATCGAACGGTTCTTCGAATTTAAGAATTGTTCTGACGAGAAGAAGTGCAAGGTAGCCATTCTGAAATTTAAAGATTATGCATCACTTTGGTGGGAAAATCTGAAGAAACAGCGGGAACGTGATGATAAAGGCAAGATACGCTCATGGGAGAAGTTGAAAAAGCTTTTGAGGAGACGATTTCTGCCTGAGAATTATAAGCAAGATCTTTATTTTCGAATGCATAGCCTACGACAAGGAGATAAGTCTGTTGAAGAGTACATTCGGGAATTTGATCGTTTATTGATGCGAAGTGATGTTCCAGAATATAAAGAGCAAACAATTGCAAGGTTTTTGGGTGGTTTAAATGAAGAAATTGCACATTCAGTGGAGTTGCAATCATTCTGCTCACTTGATGATGTTTGCAAGCTGGCGATCAAGGTGGAAAAGCAAAAGCGGACCTCAAGGGCACCGGCGCTCAAAAACAACAATAGAGGTACAACTTTTTATAAGGGTATTTCTTCTAATAAATCTGGTGTTGTTGAGAAGGAATTTGGAAGGAACAAGATGCTGGAAAAAGGGAAAGAGAAGGCTATGGAACAAACAAAAGGAAAGTCGAACTCCTTTGAACGTGGGAATCGAAAGTGTTTCAAATGCCATGGGTATGGTCATTTTCAGGCCAATTGCCCTAACAACCGGATCATTACTATTAAAGAGATTGAAGAGATTGAAGAGGCAATCAAAGAGGATGAACATGATGGTGAAGAATCTGAAAATGAGGAACATGTTGTGGAAGAAGCTGATGTGGGAAACATGTTGGTGCTACGAAGAGTTTTGCAAGCTCAAATCTGCGCAAAAGAAGATCAAAGAGAAAACTTGTTCCAAACTCGCTGCACCATTAATCAGCGGGTATGCATGGTGATTATTGATAGTGGGAGCTGTACAAATGTGGCTTCGACAACACTAGTGGAGAAATTGAAGCTTCCAACTCAGAATCATCCTCGCTCGTATAAATTGCAATGGTTGAACAATGGGAGCACACTCCAAGTCAACAAACAGGTTCTGATTTCATTCTCCATTGGTAAGAACTATGCTGATGAAGTATTGTGTGATGTTATTCCTATGGATGCTTGTCACTTGTTGTTGGGTAGGCCTTGGCAGTTTGATAGGGAAGTGAAATATGATGGGAGGAAGAACACATATTCTTTTCGATCTGGGGAAAAGAATATCACACTTGCTCCTTTGAAGCCATCCCAAACTCTTCAAGAAAAATCTGTTCTAGAAGTGCCCAAAGGTAGTCTCTTTATCAGCAAAGCTCAAGTGGAGAAAGCCATAAATAAGCAAAAGCCAGTTTTTGCTTTATTGATGATGGAAAAGTCATGCCATGAGGAGAAGAGTCATCAACATCCTTTAGCTCGTTCCTTAATTGGGGAATATCATGATGTTTTTCCTAATGATCTTCCAGCAGGATTACCACCATTTAGGGGCATTGAACACCAGATTGATCTCGTTCCGGGTGCACAATTGCCAAATAAACCAGCATATCGGTGTAATCCTGGAGAATCAAGGGAATTGCAGAAGCAAGTAGATGAGTTGATGGATCGAGGCATTATAAGGCCAAGCATGAGCCCGTGTTCTGTTCCAGCATTATTGGTGCCAAAGAAAGATGGTACGTATCGCATGTGCATTGATAGTAGAGCTATCAATAATATTACCATCAAATACAGGTATCTCATCCCACGACTCGATGATATGCTTGATGAATTGCATGGTTCATCAATCTTTTCAAAGGTTGATCTTCATAGTGGATACCACCAGATTCGAATGAAGGAAGGGGATGAGTGGAAAACAGCCTTCAAAACTAAAGGCGGATTGTTTGAGTGGCTAGTCATGCCATTCGGCCTCTCAAATGCTCCTAGCACATTCATGCGACTCATGAATGAAGTTCTGAAACCATTTATTGGTAAATTTGTGGTAGTTTATTTGGATGACATTTTGATTTACAGCAAGGATGTGGAGAGCCATGTGGATCATCTTCGGTGGGTATTTGACGTTCTACGGAAACAAAAGCTATATGGGAAGCTTGAAAAATGCGAGTTCTTTTCAACAGAAGTGGGTTTTTTGGGATATGTGGTAACCAAAGAAGGCATCATGGTGGATGAATCAAAAGTGGAAGCAATCAAGTCCTGGCCACAACCAGAATCCATTACCGAAGTAAGAAGTTTCCACGGTTTGGCATCTTTTTATCGTTGCTTTGTTTCCAATTTCAGCACTATTATGGCACCTATCACTGAATGCTTGAAAAGAGGGAAATTTGAGTGGTCAAAGGCAGCAAATGAATCATTTGAAATCATTAAGAAAAAGTTGTGTGAAGCACCGGTTTTGGCGTTGCCTGATTTTGATCAAGTCTTTGAAGTGGAATGTGATGCAAGTGGAGTTGGGATAGGCGCTGTTCTCATCCAAAGCAAGCGCCCTATTGCTTATTTCAGCGAGAAACTGAATGATTCAAGGAGGAATTACAGCACCTATGATAAGGAATTTTATGCGGTTATAAGAGCCCTAGATCATTGGTCTCATTATTTAAGACCGAAGCAGTTCGTTCTTCATTCTGACCATCAGGCTTTGAGGTTTATCAATGGTCAACACAAGCTGAGTTCGAGGCATGCAAAGTGGGTGGAATTCTTACAATCATTCTCATTTGTGTCAAAATACAAGAAGGGGCAAGATAATCTAGTGGCAGATGCTTTATCTCGGAGGTATGCATTACTTACAATTCTTGATGCTCGAATTCTTGGATTTCAGCTTATGAGAGAAGATTATCAGCATGATATGGAGTTTAATTCTATTTTAATCCAATGTCAAGATGGATTTGTGGAGGATTATTCTGTACATGATGGGTTTCTCTTTAAGAGAAACAAGTTGTGTGTTCCAAAGGGTAATTACAGGGACTTGCTTATTCGGGAAGCACATGAAGGGGGACTTGCTGGTCATTTTGGCATCCATAAAACCTTGGAGATACTAAAAGAGAATTTCTACTGGCCGAAGATGCAATCAAATGTCCAAGCTATTCTTTCAAGATGCGGAACATGTCAAAGAGCAAAGAGTCATTTCAAGCATGGTTTATACACTCCGTTACCTATTCCGGAGCAGCCATGGGAAGATCTCAGCATGGATTTCATTATGGCTTTACCAAAGACTCAGCGAGGTAAAGATTCAATAATGGTTGTTGTTGATCGATTTTCTAAGATGGCTCATTTCATACCTTGTCATAAGACTGAAGATGCGGTGAAAGTGGCAGAATTGTTTTTCAAAGAGATTGTTCGCCTTCATGGAATTCCTCGCAGCATCGTTTCGGATAGAGACACAAAATTTCTCAGCCATTTTTGGAGAACATTATGGGGGAAATTTGGTACGAAGCTTCTTTTCAGCACATCCCATCACCCTCAAACGGATGGACAAACAGAAGTTACCAATCGTACATTGGGCACTATTCTGAGAACATTGGTGAACAAGAGCATGAGAGATTGGGATTTGCAACTTGCACAAGCTGAATTTGCATACAATAGATCTCCCAGTGCTACCACCCGACATTCTCCATTCGAAGTGGTTTATGGAATCAATCCAATCACTCCTATAGAATTGTGCTCTTTGCCTCTTGATTTTCAGGTAAATATTGATGCGGAGGAGAAGACAAAGCAGATGAAGAAGCTCCATGAATCTATTCGTGCTCAAATAGAGAAGTCTAATGAAGCATACAAGAGGCGAGCAAACAAGCATCGGAAGCAGGCTATATTCCAACCTGGAGACAAAGTGTGGATTCACCTTCGCAAGGAGAGATTTCCATCCAAAAGGAAGAGCAAGCTGGCACCACGAGCTGAAGGTCCATTCAAAGTGCTTGAACGAGTGGGAAACAATGCCTACAAAATTGATTTACCAGATGATTTTGGCAGCGTTTCTGCAACGTTCAACATTGGGGACTTATCCCCTTACATTGAAGAAGATGATGTCGTGGATTTGAGGGCAAATCCTCTTCAACCAGGGGAGAATGATATGGATCACATTCAGCCCAAGGAGAATAATTTTGGGCTTTATAAAAATTCCAAGCCCAATTGTCGTTCGAATTGGACCAGCCCACACTTCTTGATGTCTAACACTATGGTAGGCCACAACACACTTATTTGGGACCCAAAATCATTTATCCACATGGCAAATGGTTGAAATTCGTAGCTGCACATTAATGAGGAGAGAGAAGGTGGAGAAAAGCATCATTAAGAGGGAATCCCGCTACTTTGGCTAGTGGGGTCATTAAATGGCATGAGAAAGTGTTATTTTATGCTTTTTATGTGCCTTTTGGGTTCCCCATGCCTTGTAACTCGAATTGGGGCATTTTCCTTTATTTATTTTGTCTTTATATTGTGTTTTCACCCCTTTGTAATGGGCATGCATGAATGTGACGGGATTTTGAAGTTTGCTGTGCAATCTTCTT
The DNA here is from genome assembly GCA_963277665.1 of Viscum album. Lineage (NCBI taxonomy): Eukaryota > Viridiplantae > Streptophyta > Magnoliopsida > Santalales > Viscaceae > Viscum > Viscum album. The sequence continues at coordinate 907,522,227 of OY728127.1, read as the reverse complement.
GCTTTAGCCTCTTCCCTTTGCCCGGAATTGGTGGTGCATCTCCATCGCTGGTGACGTTGTCTTTAAGCGTGGAGAAACCTTGGCGGGTGGCATTGCCTTTAAGCCTCGGTCATTCGGCTACATTACGCTGCTCCTCTTCACTTACTCGTTTTGAGCTTCCGGCGACGCATCAATTGGTATCAGAGGCGCGGTTCCAACGAGTAAGTTCTATCGCATTCTTCTTATTACTCTCCATCATGTCTCGCAAGAGCGGATCTTCTACTCCTCCTGCTCCATGGGAAATAGCTAATGCACAGCTACAATCACAAATTACTCAAATCGGTGAGCAACTTGCTCAACTTTTGAGAGCACGGCGACCTGACTCCCCTCCACCGCAGCGACATCCTCGACGTCCATCACCACATAATAGACGCAATCCAGCACCATTTTATGAAGATCGTGCAAATGGTGATGATTCCAGCGATTCAGAGGTAGATATGCGAAGAAGAAGAGATGACGAAGACATTGAAAGAGGGTTGAGGATCGACATTCCAGATTTTTATGGGAGTATGAATCCGGATGATTTTCTGGATTGGATGCGGGAAATCGAACGGTTCTTCGAATTTAAGAATTGTTCTGACGAGAAGAAGTGCAAGGTAGCCATTCTGAAATTTAAAGATTATGCATCACTTTGGTGGGAAAATCTGAAGAAACAGCGGGAACGTGATGATAAAGGCAAGATACGCTCATGGGAGAAGTTGAAAAAGCTTTTGAGGAGACGATTTCTGCCTGAGAATTATAAGCAAGATCTTTATTTTCGAATGCATAGCCTACGACAAGGAGATAAGTCTGTTGAAGAGTACATTCGGGAATTTGATCGTTTATTGATGCGAAGTGATGTTCCAGAATATAAAGAGCAAACAATTGCAAGGTTTTTGGGTGGTTTAAATGAAGAAATTGCACATTCAGTGGAGTTGCAATCATTCTGCTCACTTGATGATGTTTGCAAGCTGGCGATCAAGGTGGAAAAGCAAAAGCGGACCTCAAGGGCACTGGCGCTCAAAAACAACAATAGAGGTACAACTTTTTATAAGGGTATTTCTTCTAATAAATCTGGTGTTGTTGAGAAGGAATTTGGAAGGAACAAGATGCTGGAAAAAGGGAAAGAGAAGGCTATGGAACAAACAAAAGGAAAGTCGAACTCCTTTGAACGTGGGAATCGAAAGTGTTTCAAATGCCATGGGTATGGTCATTTTCAGGCCAATTGCCCTAACAACCGGATTATTACTATTAAAGAGATTGAAGAGATTGAAGAGGCAATCAAAGAGGATGAACATGATGGTGAAGAATCTGAAAATGAGGAACATGTTGTGGAAGAAGCTGATGTGGGAAACATGTTGGTGCTACGAAGAGTTTTGCAAGCTCAAATCTGCTCGGAAGAAGATCAAAGAGAAAACTTGTTCCAAACTCGCTGCACCATTAATCAGCGGGTATGCATGGTGATTATTGATAGTGGGAGCTGTACAAATGTGGCTTCGACAACACTAGTGGAGAAATTGAAGCTTCCAACTCAGAATCATCCTCGCTCGTATAAATTGCAATGGTTGAACAATGGGAGCACACTCCAAGTCAACAAACAGGTTCTGATTTCATTCTCCATTGGTAAGAACTATGCTGATGAAGTATTGTGTGATGTTATTCCTATGGATGCTTGTCACTTGTTGTTGGGTAGGCCTTGGCAGTTTGATAGGGAAGTGAAATATGATGGGAGGAAGAACACATATTCTTTTCGATCTGGGGAAAAGAATATCACACTTGCTCCTTTGAAGCCATCCCAAACTCTTCAAGAAAAATCTGTTCTAGAAGTGCCCAAAGGTAGTCTCTTTATCAGCAAAGCTCAAGTGGAGAAAGCCATAAATAAGCAAAAGCCAGTTTTTGCTTTATTGATGATGGAAAAGTCATGCCATGAGGAGAAGAGTCATCAACATCCTTTAGCTCGTTCCTTAATTGGGGAATATCATGATGTTTTTCCTAATGATCTTCCAGCAGGATTACCACCATTTAGGGGCATTGAACACCAGATTGATCTCGTTCCGGGTGCACAATTGCCAAATAAACCAGCATATCGGTGTAATCCTGGAGAATCAAGGGAATTGCAGAAGCAAGTAGATGAGTTGATGGATCGAGGCTTTATAAGGCCAAGCATGAGCCCGTGTTCTGTTCCAGCAGTATTGGTGCCAAAGAAAGATGGTACGTATCGCATGTGCATTGATAGTAGAGCTATCAATAATATTACCATCAAATACAGGTATCCCATCCCACGACTCGATGATATGCTTGATGAATTGCATGGTTCATCAATCTTTTCAAAGGTTGATCTTCGTAGTGGATACCACCAGATTCGAATGAAGGAAGGGGATGAGTGGAAAACAGCCTTCAAAACTAAAGGCGGATTGTTTGAGTGGCTAGTCATGCCATTCGGCCTCTCAAATGCTCCTAGCACATTCATGCGACTCATGAATGAAGTTCTGAAACCATTTATTGGTAAATTTGTGATAGTTTATTTGGATGACATTTTGATTTACAGCAAGGATGTGGAGAGCCATGTGGATCATCTTCAGTGGGTATTTGACGTTCTACGGAAACAAAAGCTATATGGGAAGCTTGAAAAATGCGAGTTCTTTTCAACAGAAGTGGGTTTTTTGGGATATGTGGTAACCAAAGAAGGCATCATGGTGGATGAATCAAAAGTGGAAGCAATCAAGTCCTGGCCACAACCAGAATCCATTACCGAAGTAAGAAGTTTCCACGGTTTGGCATCTTTTTATCGTCGCTTTGTTTCCAATTTCAGCACTATTATGGCACCTATCACTGAATGCTTGAAAAGAGGGAAATTTGAGTGGTCAAAGGCAGCAAATGAATCATTTGAAATCATTAAGAAAAAGTTGTGTGAAGCACCGATATATAGCGCCAATAATAACACCGATATATTCATAGCGCAATTTAATAGGGCCAAATAATAGTGCCATATAATAGTGACAAATATTAGCGCCATATAATAGCCTCAAATATAATAGCGCCAAATATTCATTATAGCACCAAATAATAGCGCCAAATTATAACACCAATAAAAGTGCCAAATAATAGCTCCAATAATAGCGCCAATATTTGGCGCCAATAATATTTGGCGCCAATAATATTTGGCGCCAATAATATTTGGTGCCAATAATATTTGGCGCCAATATTTGGAGCTATTATTTGGCGCCAAATAAAAGCACCAATATTTTAACATTCAATAATAGCGCCAAATATTCATAATATTGTCAATATATTTATAGCGCCAAATAATTGCGCCAAATAATTGCACCAAATAATTGTGTCAAATAATTAGGGAAAATAATAGCGCTAATATTTTAACATTAATTAATAGCCTCAAATATTCATAATAGCGCCAATATATTAATAGCACCAAATAAGTGCGCATAATAATAGCGCCAAATAATAGCGCCAAATATTTTCCCCAAATAACTGTGCCAAATAATAGCTCCAAATAATAGCGCCAAATAATAGCGCCATATAATAGTGCCAAATATTTTTTGGCGCAAAATATTCATAATAGCGCCCAAAAATAGCGCCAAATAAGAGCACCAATAATAGCACAAATATATTCCTAGCGCCAAATAATAGCACCACATAATAGCGCCAAATATTTTTTGGCGCAAAATATATAAATAGCACCAAATAATTATGCCAAATAATTGCGCCAAATAATTGCGACAAATAATTGTGTCTAATAATAGCGCCAAATATTTTTTGCCGCCAAATATTCATAATAGCGCCAAATAATAGCACCAAATAATAGCGCCAAATAATAGCACACCAATAATAGCATCAAATTATTGCACCAATAATCACGCCAATTTTTGGCGTTATTATTTTCAGCCAAATAATAATGCCAATATTTAAAGAATTCAATAATAGCGTCAATAAAAGCGCCAATAACCGCACCAACAATAGCACCGATAATATCGCTAATATATTCATAGCACCGTTTAATAGGGCCAAATAATAGCGTCATATAATAATGCCAAATATTAGCGTCAAATATTAGCGCCATATAACAGCCCTATATAATAGCGCCAAATAATAGCCCCAAATAATAGCGCCACATAATTGCACCAAATATAATAGTGCCACATAATAGCCCCAGATAATAGCGCCAAATAATATCGCCAAATAATAGCGCCAAATAATATCGCCATATAATAGCACCAAATATTGGCGCCATATAATAGCATCATATTTCAGCGCCATATAATAGCACCAAATCATAGCGCCATATAATAACGCCAAATATAATAGTGCCAAACAATAGCTTCAATATATAGCGCCAATATATTCATAGCGCCATTTAATAGGGCCAAATAATAGCGCCATATAATCGCGGCAAATAATAGCACCATATAATAGCGCCAAATTTTAGCCCCATATAATAACGCCATATAATAGCGCCAAATATAATAGCGTCAAATAGTAGCGCCAATAATCGTGCCAATATATTCATAGCGCCATTTAATAGGGCCAAATAATAGCGCCATATAATAGTGCCAAATATTAGTGCCAAATATTAGTGCCAAATATTAGCGCCATATAATAGCGCAAAATAATAGCACCATATAATAGTGCAAAATATAATAACGCCAAATAATAGCACCAAATAATATTGAATTTTTTTTTGGCGCCAAATATTCATAATATCGCCAATTAATAACGCCAATATTTGGCATCAATATTTGGCACCAATATTCAATATTCAATATATTTTCAGTGTTATTTTGACATTCAATATAATAGCCCAAAATACATTTTCCTTGTTATTTTAATATTCATAATAGCGTCAATATTTTAATGGCACCGATATTTTAATAGCGCCAATAATAGCACAAAATAATAGCGCCAAATATTATTTGGCGCAAGATAATAGCACAAAATAATAGCGCCAAAAAATAACGTCAATATTTTAACATTAATTTATAGCGCAAAATATTCATAATAGCGCCAATATATTAATAGCGGAAAATAATTGCATCTAATAATAGCACCAAATAATAGCGCCAAATAACTGCGCCAAATATTTGCGCCAAATAACTGCGCCAAATAATAGCGCCATATAATAGCGCCAAATACTTTTTTGCGCCAAATATTCATAATAGCGCCAATAATAGGGCCAAATAATAGCGCCAATAATAGCGCCAATATATTCATAGTACCAAATAATAGCGCCAATATATTCATAGTAGCGCCAATATATAATAGCGCCACTATATTCATAATAGTGCCAATAATAGCGCCAATAATAGCGCTAATATATTCATAGCGCCATTTATTCATAATAGCGCCAATATATTTATATCGTAAAATAATTACGCCTAATAAAAGCACCAAATAATAGCGCCAAATATTTTTTGGCGTAAAATATATAAATAGCGCCAATATATTGCGCCAAATAGAAGCGCCAAATAATTGCGCCTAATAATATCGCCAAATAATAGCATCGTATAATAGAGTTAAATATTTTTTGGCACCAAATGTTCACAATAGCGCCAAATAATAGTGCCAATATATAAACATTCAATAATAGCACCAATAAAAGCGCCAACAACAGCACCAATAATAACGCCAATAATAGTGCCAATATATAGCGCCTATATATTCATAGCACCATTTAATATGGCCAAACAATATCGCAATATAATAGCACCAAATATTAGCACCATATAATAGTGTCATATAATGGCGCCAAATAATAGCGCCATATAATAGTGTCAAATATAATAGCGCCATATAATAGCACCGATATATAGCACCAATAATAGCGCTAATATATTCATAGCACAATTTAATAGGTCCAAATAATAGCGCCATATAGTAGCGCCAAATATTAGTGCCATATAATAGCCTCAAATATAATAGTGCCAAATAATAGTGCCAAATTATAGCGCCAAATATTCATAATAGTGCCAAATAATAGCACCAAATAATAGCACCAAATAATAACGCCAATAATGGCACAAAAAAATAGAGTCAAATATTCATAATAGCGCCAAATATTTGGCGCCATATATTCATAGTAGTGCCAAATATTTTTTGCCACCAAATATTCATAATAGCGCCAAATATTTAAACATTCAAGAAAAGCGCCAATAAAAGCGCCCATAACATCACCAATAATAGCACCAATTATAGCGCCATTGTATAGCGCCAATATATTCATAGCGCCATTTAATAGCGCAAAATAATAGCACCATATAATAGCGCCAAATATTGACGTCATATAATAGCGTCATATAATAGTGCCATATAATAGCGCCATATAATAGCGTCAAATAATAGCGCTATATAATAGTGTCAAATATAATAGCACCAAATAATAGCGCCAATATATAGCACCAATAATATCACTAATATATTTATAGCGTTATTTAATAGGGCCAAATAATAGTGCCATATTATAGCGCCAAACATTAGCGCCATATAATAGTGCAATATAATAGCGCCATATAATAGCACCAAATAATTGAGCCAAATAATAGCCCCAAATAATAGCGCCAATAATGGCACCAAATAATAGAGCCAAATATTCTTAATAGGGCCAAATATTTGCTGCCATATATTCAAAGTAGCACAAAATATTTTTTGGCGCCAAATATTCATTATAACGCCAAATAATAGCGCCAAATTATAGCACCAATAAAAGAGCCAAATAATAGGGCCAATATTTTAACATTCAATAATAGCGCCAAATATTCATAATAGTGCCAATATATTTATAGCGCCAAATAATTGCGCTTAATAAAAGCGCCAAATAATTGTTCCAAATAATTGCGCCAAATAATTAGGCCAAATAATAGCGACAATATTTTAACATTCATTAATAGCGCCAAATATTCATAATAGCGCCAATATATTAATAGCACCAAATAAGTGCGCATAATAATAGCGCCAAATAATAGCACCAAATATTTGCCTCATATAACTATGCCGAATAATAGCTCCAAATAATAGCGCCATATAATAGTGCCAAATATTTTTTGGCGCCAAATATTCATAATAGCGTCAAAAAATAGCGCCAATAATAGCGCCAAATAAGAGCACCAATAAAAGCACCAATATATTCCTAGCGCCAAATAATAGCGCCAAATAATAGCGCCAATATATTTATAATGTTTCCAATAATAGCACCAATAATAGCGCCAATATATTCATAGGGCCATTTATTCAAAATAGGGCCAATATATTTATAGCGCACAATAATTGAGACTAATAATAGCGCCAAATAATAGCACCAAATAATTGCCACAAATAAGAGCGCAAAATAATTGCGCCTAATAACTGCGCCAAATAATAGAGCCATATAATAGCGCCAAATATTTTTTGGCGCAAAACATATAAATAGCGCCAAATAATTATGCCAAATAATTGCGCCAAATAATTACGCCAAATAATAGCGCCTAATAATAGCGCCATATAATAGCACAAAATATTTTTTGGTGCCAAATATTTATAATAGCGCCAAATAATAACACCAAATAATAGCGCTAAATAGTAACACTAATAATAGTATCAAATTATGGCACCAATAATCACGCCAATTTTTGGCGCTATTATTTTGAGCCAAATAATAGCGCCAATATCTAAACATTCAATAATAGCGTCAATAAAAGCGCCAATAACAGCACCAACAATAGCGCCAATAATATTGCCAATATATTCATAGCACCATTTAATAGGGCCAAATAATAGCGTCATATAATAATGCCAAATATTAGCGCCAAATATTATCACCATATAATAGCGATATATAATAGCGCCAGATAATAGCGCCAAATAATAGTGCCACATAATAGCGCCGAATATAATAGCGCCACACAATAACCTCAGATAATAGCGCCAAATAATATCACTAAATAATAGCACCAAATAATATCGCCATATAATAGCGCCAAATATTGGCGCCATATAATAGCACCATATTATAGCGCCATATAATAGCACCGAATCATAGCGCCATATAATAACGCCAAATATAATAGCGCCTAACACCAATATATTGCGCCAATAATAGCACCAATATATTCATAGCGACATTTAATAGGGCCAAATAATAGCGCCATATAATAGCGTCAAATAATAGCGCCATATAATAGCGCCAAATTTTAGCACCATATAATAGCGCCATATAATAGTGCCAAATCATAGCGCCAAATATAATAGCGCCAAATAATAGCGCCAATATATAGTGCCAATAATAGCGCCAATATATTCACAGCGCCATTTAATAGGGCCAAATAATAGCGCCATATAATAGCGCCAAATATTAGCACCAAATATTAGCGTCATATAATAGCGCAAAATAATAGCGCCATATAATAGTGCAAAATATAATAGCGTCAAATAATAGAGCCAATATATTAACATTCAATAATAGCGCCACTATATTCATAATACTGTCAATATTTTAATATTCAATATATTTTCAGTGTTATTTTGACATTCAATATAATAGCGCCATATATATTTTTTGTGTTATTTTAATATTCATAATATCGCCAATATATTAATGGCACCAATATTTTAATAGCGCCAATAATAGAAAAAAGTAATAGCACCAATTATTATTTGGCGCCAGATAATAGCGCCAAATAATAGCGCCAAAAAATAGCGCCAATATTTTAACATTAATTAATAGTGCAAAATATTCATAATAGCGCCAATATATTAATAGCGGCAAATAATTGCGTCTAATAATAGCACCAAATAATAGCGCCAAATAACTGCACCAAATATTTGCGCCAAATAACTGCGCCAAATAATAGCGCCAAATAATAGCGCCAAATATTTTTTTGCACCAAATATTTGTAATAACTCCAATAATAGCGCCAAATAATAGTGTCAATAATAGCGCCAATATATTCATAGTGCCAAATAATAGCGCCAATATATTCATAGTAGCGCTAATATATAATAGCGCCACTATATCCATAATAGTGCCAATAATAGCGCCAATAATAGCGCTAATATATTCATAGCGCCATTTATTCATAATAACGCCAATATATTTATAGAGCAAAATAATTGCGCCTAATAAAAGCACCAAATAATGGCGCCATATAATAGCGCCAAATATTTTTTGGCGCAAAATATATAAATAGCGCCAATATATTGCGCCAAATAGAAGCGCCAAATAATTGCACCAAACAATTGCACCTATTAATATCGCCAAATAATAGCGCCGTATAATAGCACTAAATATTTTTTGGTGCCAAATGTTCACAATAACGCCAAATAATAGCGCCAATATATAAACATTCATCAATAGCACCAATCAAAGCGCCAACAACAGCACCAATAATAGGGCCAGTAATAGGGCCAATATATAGCGCCAATAATAGTGCTAATATATAGCGCCAATAATAGCGCCAATATATTTATAGCACCATTTAATAGGGCCAAATAATATCGCAATATAATAGGGGCAAATATTAGCGCCATATAATAGCGCCATATAATGGCGCCATATAATCGCGCCAAATAATAGCGCCATATAATACAACCAAATATAATAGTGCCAAATAATAGCACCGATATATAGCGCCAATAATAGCGCCAATATATTCATAGCGCCATTTAATAGCCTCAATAATAATAGCGCCAAATAATAGTGCCAAATTATAGCGCCAAATAATTTCGCCCAATTATAGCCTCAAATATTTGGCGCCAAATGTTCATAATAGCGCCAAATAATAGCGCCAATAATGGCACCGAAAAATAGAGCCAAATATTTATAATAGTGCCAAATTATAGCGCTAAATAATTTCGCCCAATAATAGCCCCAAATATTTGGCGCCAAATATTCATAATAGCGCCAAATAATAGCGCCAATAATGGCACCAATATTTGGCGCCAATATTTGGCGCTAAATATTCATAATAACGCCAAATTATAGCGCTAATAAAAGCACCAAATAAAAGTGCCAATAATAGCACCAATATTTGGCGCCAATATTTGGCCCCATTAATATTTAGCGCCAAATTTGGCGTTATTATTTGGCACCAAATAATAGCGTCAATATTTTAACATTCAATAATAGCACCAAATATTCATAATAGTGCCAATAATTTAACATTCAATATATTTTCAGTGTTATTTTAACATTCAATATAATAGCGCCAAATACATTTTCACTGTTATTTTAATATTCATATTAGCGCCAATATTTTAATAGCACCAATATTTTAATAGCGCCAAATAATAGCTCCAAATATTATTTGGCACCAAATAATAGCACCAAATAATAGCGTCATATTTTAACATTCATTAATAGCGCCAAATATTCATAATAGCGCCAATATATCAATACTGGCAAATAATTACGCTTAATAATAGCGCCAAATAATAGCGCCAAATAAATACGCCAAATATTTGCGCCAAATAACTGTGCCAAATAATAGCGCCAAATATTTTTTGGCGCCAAATATTCATAATAGCACCAAATAATAGCGCCAAAAAATAGTGCCATATAATAGCGCCAATAATAGCGCCAGTATATTCATAATAGTGCCAATAATAGCGCCAATATATTTATAGCGCCAAATAATTGCACCTAATAATAACGCCAAATAATTGCGCCAAATAATTGCGCCAAATAAAGGCGCCAAATAATAGTGCCAAAATATAGCGCCAAATAATTTCACCCAATAATAGCCCCAAATATTAGGCGCCAAATATTCATAATAGCGCCAAATAATAGCGCCAATAATGGCACCAAAAAATAGAGCTAAATATTCATAATAGCGCCAAATATTTGGCGCCATATATTCATAGTAGCGCCAAATATTTTTTGGCGCAAAATATTCATAATAGCGCCAAATATTTAAACATTCAATAAAAGCGCCAATAAAAGCGCCCATAACAGCACCAATAATAGCACCAATTATAGCGCCATTGTATAGCACCAATAATAGCGCTATATAATAGCGCCAAATATTGACGCCATATAATAGCACCATATAATAGTGTCATATAATAGCGCCATATAATAGCACCAAATAATAGTGCTATATAATAGTGCCAAATATAATAGCGCCAAATAATAGCGCCAATATATAGCACCAATAATATCGCCAATATATTCATAGCGCTATTTAATAGGGCCAAATAATAGCACCATATAATAGCACCAAATATTAGCGCCATATAATAGTGCAATATAATAGCGCCATATAATAGCGCCATATAATAGCGCCAAATAATAGAGCCAAATAATAGCCCCAAATAATAGCACCAAATAATAGCACCCATAATTGCGCCAAATAAGAGAGCCAAATATTCATAATAGCGCCAAATATTTGGCACAATATATTCATAGTAGCGCCAAATATTTTTTGGCACCAAATATTCATTATAGCGACAAATAATAGCCAAATTATAGCACCAATAAAAGCCCCAAATAATAGCTCCAATAATAGCGCCAATATTTGGTGCTATTATTTAAAGCCAAATAACAGCGCCAATATTTTAACATTCAATAATAGCGCCAAATATTCATAATAGTGCCAATATATTTATAGCACCAAATAATTGCGCCTAATAATAGCGCCAAATAATTGCGCCAAATAATTGCGTCAAATAATTAGGCCAAATAATAGCGCCAATATTTTAACATTCATTAATAGCACCAAATATTCATAATAGCGCCAATATATTAATAGCACCAAATAAGTGCGCATAATAATATCACCAAATAATAGCGCCAAATAATTGCGCCAAATATTTTCCCCAAATAACTGTGCCAAATAATAGCTCCAAATAATAGCGCCAAATAATAGCGTCATATAATAGTGCCAAATATTTTTTGGCGCCAAATATTCATAATAGCGCCAAAAAATGGCGCCAAATAATAGCGCCAATAATAGCGCCAAATAAGAGCACCAATAATAGCACAAATATATTCCTAGCACCAAATAATAGCGCCAAAAAATAGCGCCAATATATTCATAATGTTGCCAATAATAGCGCCAATAATAGCGCCAATATATTCATAGGGCCATTTATTCATAATAGGGCCAATATATTTATAGCACACAATAATTGTGCCTAATAATAGCGCCAAATAATTTCGCCAAATAATAGCACCATATAATAGCGCCAAATATTTTTTGGCGCAAAATATATAAATTGCGCCAAATAATTATGCCAAATAATTGCGGCAAATAATTACGGCAAATAATTGCGCCTAATAATAGCGCCATATAATAGCGCCAAATATTTTTTGGCGCTAAATATTCATAATAGCGCCAAATAATAGCACCAAATAATAGCGCCAAATAATAGCACCAACAATAGCGTCAAATTATTGCATCAATAATCACGCCAATTTTTGGCGTTATTATTTTGAGCCAAATAATAGCGCCAATATTTAAACATTCAATAATAGTGCCAATAAAAGCGCCAATAACCGCACCAACAATAGCGCCAATAATATCGCCAACATATTCATAGCACCATTTAATAGGGCCAAATAATAGTGCCACATAATAATGCCAAATATTAGCACCAAATATTAGCATCATACAATAGCGCTATATAATAGCGCCAGATAATAGCGCCAAATAATTGCGCCACATAATAGCGCCAAATATAATAGCGCCACATAATAGCCCCAGATAATAGCACTAAATAATATCGCCAAATAATAGCGTCAAATAATATCGCCATATAATAGCGCCAAATATTGGCGCCATATAATAGCAGCATATTATAGCGCCATATAATAGCACCAAATCATAGTGCCATATAATAACGCCAAATATAATAGCCCCAAATAATAGCTCCAATATATAGTGCCAATAATAGCGCCGATATATTCATAGCTCCATTTAATAGGGCCAAATAATAGCGCCAATATATTGGCTTTATTTATATATTTTGCGCCAAAAAATATTTGGCGCTATTATATGGCGCTATTATTTGGTGCTTTTATTAGGCGCAATTATTTTGCGCTATAAATATATTGGCGCTATTATGAATAAATAGCGCTGTGAATATATTAGCGCTATTATGAATATAGTGGCGCTATTATATATTGGCGCTACTATGAATATATTGGCACTATTATATGGCGCTATGAATATATTGGCGCTATTATTGGCGCTATTATTTGGCGCTATTATTGGCACTATTATGAATATTTGGCGCAAAAAAATATTTGGCGCAGTTATTTGGCGCAAATATTTGGTGCAGTTATTTGGTGCTATTATTTGGTGCAATTATTAGACGCAATTATTTGCCGCTATTAATATATTGGTGCTATTATGAATATTTTGCGCTATTAATTAATGTTAAAATATTGACGCTATTATTTGGCGCTATTATCTGGCGCCAAATAATATTTGGCGCTATTTTTTTGTGCTATTATTGGCGCTATTAAAATATCGGTGCCATTAAAATATTGGCGGTATTATGAATATTAAAATAACACGGAAAATATATTTGGCACTATTATATTGAATGTCAAAATAACACTGAAAATATATTGAATATTAAAATATTGGCAGTATTATGAATATTTTGCGCTATTATTGAATGTTAATATATTGGCGCTATTAGTTGGCGCCAGATATTGGTGCCAAATATTGGTGCCAAATATTGGCGCCAGATATTGGTGCCAAATATTGGCGCTATTATTTGGCGATATTATGAATATTTGGCACCAAAAAATATTTGGCAATATTATTTGGTACTATTATTTGGCGCTATTATATTTTGCACTACGATATGGTGATATTATTTTGCGCTATTATATGACACTAATATTTGGCGCTAATATTTGGCGTTAATATTTGGCGCTATTATTTGGCGTTAAATATTTGGCGCCAAAAAATATTTTGTAATATTATTTGGTGCTATTATTTGGAGCTATTATATTTTTCACTATTATATGGCGCTATTATTTTGCGCAATTATATGGCACTAATATTTGGTGCTAATATTTGGTGCTAATATTTGGCGCTATTATATGGCGCTATTATTTGGCCCTATTAAATGGCGCTATGAATATATTGGCACTATTATTGGCGCTATATATTGACACTATTATTTGGCGCTATTATATTTGGTGCTATTATATGGCGCTATTATATGGTGCTAAAATTTGGCGCTATTATATGGCGCTATTATTTGGTGCTATTATATGGCGCTATTATTTGGCCCTATTAAATGGCGCTATGAATATATTGGCGCTATTATTGGCGCTATATATTGGTGCTATTATTTGGCGCTACTATATTTGGCGTTATTATATGGCGCTATGATTTGGTGCTATTATATGGCGCTATAATATGACGCTATTATATGACGCCAATATTTGGCGCTATTATATGGCGATATTATTTGGCGCTATTATTTGGCGCTATTATTTGGTGCTATTATCTGGGGCTATTATGTGGCGCTATTATATTTGGCGCTATTATGTGGCGCTATTATGTGGCACTATTATTTAGCGCGAATATTTGGCGCAAATATTTTGCACATTTATTTGGCACAATTATATATGGGGCTATTATATGGCTCTATTATTTGGTGCTATTATATGACGCTATTATATAGCGCTATTATATGCTGCTAACATTTGATGTTATTATATGGAGCTATTATTTGGCCCTATTAAATGGCGCTATGAATATATTGGCGCTATTATTGGCGCTATATATTGGTGCTATTATTTGGCACTATTATATGGCGCTATTATTTGGGGCTATAATATGGCGCTATTATATGGGGCTATTATATGACGCTTTTATTTGGCGCTATTATATTGCGCTTTTGTTTGCAGCTATTAAATGACGCTATGAATATATTGGCACTACTATTGGCGCTGTTATTGGTGCTGTTATTGGCGCTTTTATTGGCGCTATTATTGAATGTTTAAATATTGGCGCTATTATTTGGCGCAAAATAATAGTGCCAAATATTGGCGCCAAATATTGACGCGATTATTGGCACCATAATTTGACGCTATTATTGGCGCTATTATTTGGCGTTATTATTTGGCGCTATTATGAACATTTGGCGCCAAAAAATATTTGGCGCTATTATTAGGCGAAATTATTTGGCGCAATTATTTGGCGCAATTATTTGTTGCAATTATTTGGTGTAATATATTGGCGCTATTATTTGGTGCAATATATTGGCGCTATTTATATATTTTCCGACAAAAATATTTGGCGCTATTATATGGCACTTTTATTTGGCGCTGTTATTAGGAGCAATTATTTTGCGTAAATATTTGGCCCAATTGTTTGGCACAATTATTTGGTGCAATTATTTGGTGCTATTATTTACCGCTATTATTAGGCGCAATTATTTTGTGCTATAAATATTTTGGCACTATTATGAATAAATGGTACTATGAATATATTAGTGCTATTGTTGGCGTTATTATTGGCACTATTATGAATATAGTGGTGCTATTATTTGGCGCTATTATGAATATTTTGGCGCTATTATTTGGCACTATGAATATATTGGTGCTATTATTAGTGTTGTTATTTGGCGCTATTATTGGCGCTATTTTTCGGTGCTATTTTTTGGTGCTATTATGAATATTTGGCGCCAAAAACTATTTGGCACTATTATATGGTGCTATTATTTGGCGAAATTATTTGGCTCTATTATTTGGCGTAGTTATTTGGCGCAATTATTTGGCGCAATTATTTGGCGCAATTATTTGGGGCTATTATTTGGCGCAATTATTTGCTGCTGTTAATATATTATCACTATTATGAATATTTGGTGCTATTAATTAAAGTTAAAATATAGGCGTTATTTTTTGGCGCTATTTTTTTGCACTATTATTTGGCGCTATTATTGGGCGCCAAATAATATTTGGCACTATTATTTGGCGCTATTATTGGCGCTATTTAAATATCGGCTCTATTATGAATATTAAAATTACACTGAAAATATATTTGGCGCTATTATATTGAATGTTAAAATAACACTGAAAATATATTGAATGTTAAAATATTGGCACTATTATGAATTTTTGGATTTATTATTGAATGTCAATATATTGGCACCAAATATTGGCACTATTATTTGGCGCTATTATAAATATTTAGCGCCAAAAAATATTTGGCGCTACTATGAATATATGGAGCCAACTATTTGGTGCTATTATGAATATTTGCCTCTATTATTTGGGGCTATTATTGGCGCGATTATTTTGCGCTATTATTTGGCGCAATTATATGGCGCTATTATTTGGCGCTATTATTTAGCGCTATTATATTTGGCACTATTATTTGGTGCTATTATTTGGTGCTATTATATGGAGCTAATATTTGGCACTATTATATGGCGCTAATATTTGGCGATATTATATGGCGCTATTAAATGGAGCTATGAATATACTGGCTCTATTATTGATGCTACATATTGGCGCAATTATTTAGCGTTGTTATATTTGGCGCTATTATATGACGATATGATTTGGCGCTATTTTATGGCGCTATTATATGGGGCTATTATATGGCGCGGATATTTGGCGCTATTATTTGGCGCTATTAAATGGCGCTATGAATATATAGGCGCTATTATTGACGCTATGATTGGTGCTGTTATTGGTGCTTTTATTGGCGCTATTATTGAATGTTTAAATATTGGTGCTATTATTTGGCGCAAAGTAATAGTGCCAAATATTGGCGCGATTATTGGCGCCATAATTTGACGTTATCATTGGTGCTATTATTTGGCGCTAATATTGGCGCTATTATTTGGAGCTATTATTTGGCGCTATTATTAGGTGTAATTATTTGGTACAATTATTTACCCCAATTATTTGGCGCAATTATTTGGTGCTATTTATATATTTTGCGCCAAAAAATATTTGGTGCTATTATATGGTGCTATTATTTGGCGCAATTATTTCGTGCAATTATTAGGCGCTATTATTTGACGCTATTATTAGGCGCTATTATTTTGTGCTATAAATATATTGGCCCTATTATGAATAATTGGCGCTTTGAATATATTGGCGCTATTATTGACACAATTATGAATATATTGGCGCTATTATTTGGCGCTATTATATATCAGCCCCTTTATTTGGTGCTATGAATATATTGGCGCTACTACTGGGGCAATTTTTTTATGCAATTTTTTTGCACTATTATAAATATTTGTTGCAAAAAAATATTTAAAGCTATTATATGGCGCTATTATTTGGTGCTATTATTTGACGCTATTATATATTGGCACTATTATTTGGCGCTATAAATATATTGACACTATTATTGGCGCTATTATTTGGCGCTATTATTTGGTGCTATTTTTTGGTGCTATTATGAATATTTGGGGCCATAAAATATTTGGCGCTATTGTATGACACTATTATTTGACGCTATTATTAGACGCACTTATTTGGCGCTATTAATATATATGGCGCTATTATGAATATTTGGTGATATTAATGAATGTTAAAATATTGGCGCTTTTTTTTGGCGCTATTTATTGGCACTATTATTTGGCGCCAAATAATATTTGGTGCTATTATGAATATTAAAATAACTCTGAAAATATATTTGGTGCTATTATATTGAATGTTAAAATAACACTAAAAATATATTGAATGTTAAAATATTGGCGCTATTTTGAATATTTGGCGCTATTATTGAATGTTAAAATATTGCCGCTATTATTTGGTGCCAAATAATATCGCCAAATATTGGCGCCAAATAATATTGGTGCCAAATATTGGCCCCAAATATTGGCGCTATTATTGGCGCTATTATTTGGCACTATAATTTGGCGCTATTATTTGGCGCTATTATGAATATTTGGCGCCAAAAAATAGTTGGCGCTACTATGAATATATGGCACCAAATATTTGGCGCTATTATGAATATTTGGCTCTATTTTTTGGTGCCATTATTGGCACTATTATTTGGAGCTATTATTTGGCGTTATTATGAATATTTGGCGCTATTATTTGGCACTATTATTAGGCGAAATTATTTGGCACAATTATTTTTTGCAATTATTTGGTGCAATATATTGGTTCTATTTATATATTTTCCGACAAAAATATTTGGCGCTATTATATGGCGCTTTTATTTGGCGCTGTTATTAGGCGCAATTATTTTTCGTAAATATTTGGCGCAATTGTTTGGCACAATTATTTGGCGCAATTATTTGATGCTATTATTTACCGCTATTATTAGGTGCAATTATTTTGCGCTATAAATATATTGGCACTATTATGAATAAATGGTGCTATGAATATATTGGGGCTATTATTGGCGTTATTATCGGCACTATTATGAATATGGTGGCGCTATTATTTGGCGCTATTATATATTGGAGCTATTATTAATATATTTGGCCCTATTATTGGCGCTATATATTGGCACTATTATTGGCGCTATTATTGGTGCTCTTGTTGGCGCTTTTATTGGTGCTATTATTGAATGTTTATATATTGGCACTATTATTTGGCTTTATTATTTTCCGCTATTGTGAACATTTGGCGCCAAAAAATATTTAGTGCTATTATACGGTGCTATTATTTTGCGATATTATTAGGCGCAATTATTTGGCGCAATATATTAGCGCTATTTATATATTTTGCACCAAAAAATATTTGGCGCTATTATTTGGTGCTTTTATAAGGCGAAATTATTTTGCGCTATAAATATATTGGCGCTATTATGAATAAATGATGCTATGAATATATTAGCACTATTATTGGCGCTATTATTGGCACTATTATGAATATAGTGGCGCTATTATATATTGGCGCTATTATGAATATATTGGCGCTATGAATATATTGGTGTTATTATTGGTGCTGTTATTTGGCACTATTATTGGCGCTATTTTTCGGCGCTATTTTTGGGGGCTATTATGAATATTTGGCGCCAAAAACTATTTGGCACTATTATATGGTGCTATTATTTGGTGCAATTATTTGCTGCAATTATTTGGCGTAGTTATTTGGCACAATTATTTGGCGCAATTATTTGGCGTAAATATTTGGCGCTACTATGAATATATGGAGCCAAATATTTGGCGCTATTATGAATATTTGCCTCTATTATTTGGGGCTATTATTGGCGTGATTTTTTTTGCGCTATTATTTGGTGCTATTATTTAGAGCTATTATTTGGCGCTATTATTTGGCGCTATTATATTTGGTACTATTATATGGCGCTATTATTTGGGGCTATTATATGGCGGTAATATTTGGCACCATTATATGGTGCTAATATTTGGAGATATTATATGGCGCTATTATTTGGCCCTATTAAATGGAGCTATTAATATATTGGTGCTATTATTGATGCTACATATTGGCACAATTATTTAGCGCTGTTATATTTGGCGCTATTATATGGAGATATGATTTGGCGCTATTTTATGGCGCTATTATATGGTGCTATTATATAGCGCGAATATTTGGCGCTATTATTTGGCGCTATTATTTGACGCTATTAAATGGCGCTATGAATATATTGGCGCTATGATTGGTGCTGTTATTGGCGCTTTTATTGGCGCTATTATTTAATGTTTAAATATTGGCGTTATTATTTGGCGCAAAATAATAGCGCCAAATATTGGCGCGATTATTAGCGCCATAATTTGACGTTATCATTGTTGCTATTATTTGGCGCTATTATTTGGCGCTACTATTGGCTCTATTTTTTGGCGCTATATTTTTGCACTATTATGAATATGTGGTGCCAAAAAATATATTGCGCTATTATTTGATGTTATTTTTTTTGCGCTATTATGAAAATTTGAGGCCATAAAATATTTGACGCTATTGTATGGCACTATTATTTGGCGCTATTATTTGGCGTAGTTATTTGGCATAAATATTTGGTGCAAATATTTGGCGCTATTATTTGGCGCTATTATTAGGCGCACTTATTTGGCGCTATTAATATATTGGCGCTATTATGAATATTTGGTGCTATTAATGAATATTAAAATTTTGGCGCTATTTTTTGGCGCTATTTTTTGGTGCCAAATAATATTTGGTGCTATTAATTGGCATTATTATTTGGCACTATTATAAATATTAAAATAACTCTGAAAATATATTTGGCGCTATTATATTGAATGTTAAAATAACACTGAAAATATATTGAATGTTAAAATATTGGCACTATTATGAATATTTGGCACTATTATTGAATGTTAAAATATTGCCGCTATTATTTGGTGCCAAATAATATCGCCAAATATTGGCGCCAAATAATATTGGCCCCAAATATTGGCGCTATTATTGGCGCTATTATTTGGCACTTTTATTGGCACTATAATTTGGCTCTATTATTTTGTGCTATTATAAATATTTGGCCCCAAAACATAGTTGGCGCTACTATGAATATATGGCACCAAATATTTGGGGCTATTATGAATATTTGGCTCTATTATTTGGCGCTATTATTTGACGCTATTATTTGGCGCCAAATATTGGCACGATTATTGGCACCATAATTTGACGCTATTATTGGCGCTATTATTTGGTGCTATTATTTGGTGCTATAATTTGGCGCTATTATGAATATTTGGCACCAAAAAGTATTTGGTGCTATTATATGAAGCTATTATTTGACGATATTATTAGGCGCAATTATTTGGTGTAATTATTTGGCGCAATTATTTGGCGCGATTATTTGGCGCAATATATTGGCGCTATTTATATAATTTGCACCAAAAAATATTTGGCGCTATTATATGGTGCTATTATTTGGTGCTGTTATTAGGCGCAATTATTTGGCGCACTTATTTGGTGCAATTATTTGGTGCAATTATTTGGCGATATTATTTGGCTCTATTATTTTTCACTATAAATATATTGGTGCTATTATGAATAAATGGAGCGATGAATATATTGGCTCTATTATTGGCGCTATTATTTGCACTATTATGAATATATTGGCGCTATTATTTGGTGTTATTATGAATATATTGGCGCTATTATTTGGCACTATGAATATATTGGTGCTATTATTTGGCGCTATTATTTGGTGCTATTATATTTGGCGCTATTATTTGGCGCTATTATATGGTGCTATTATATGGCGCTAATATTTGGCCCTATTATATGACGCTATTATTTGGCCCTATTAAATGGCGCTATGAATATATTGGCACTATTATTGGCGCTATATATTGGCGCGATTATTTGGCCCAATTATTTTGAGAAATTATTTGGTGCAATATATTGGCGCTATTTATATATTTTGCTCCAAAAAATATTTGGCGCAATTATTTGGCGTTTTTATTAGGCGCAATTATTTTTCGCAATTATTTGGCGCACTTATTTGGTGCAATTATTTGGTGCAATTATTTGGCGATATTATTTGTCTCTATCATTCTGCACTATAAATATATTGGTGCTATTATGAATAAATGGAGTTATGAATATATTGGCTCTATTATTGGAGCTATTATTTGCACTATTATGAATATATTGGCGCTATTATTTGGTGCTATTATGAATATATTGGCGCTATTATTTGGCACTATGAATATATTGGCGCTATTATTTGGCGCTATTATATTTGCCGCTATTATATGGCGCTATTATATGGCGCTAATATTTGGCCCTATTATATGGCGCTATTATTTGGCCCTATTAAATGGCGCTATGAATATATTGGCACTATTATTGGCGCTATATATTGGCGCGATTATTTGGCGCAATTATTTTGAGAAATTATTTGGTGCAATATATTGGCGCTATTTATATATTTTTCTCCAAAAAATATTTGGCACAATTATTTGGCGTTGTTATTAGGCGCAATTATTTTTCACAATTATTTGACGCAATTATTTGGCGCAATTATCTGGTGCAATTATTTGGCGCAATTATTTGGCGCTATTATTTGGCGCTATTATTTGGCGCAATTATTTTGCGCAATTATTAGGTGCAATTATTTTGCGCTATAAATATATTGGCGCAATTATGAATAAATGACGCTATGAATATATTGGCGCTATTATTGGCACTATTATGAATATATTGGCGCTATTATTTGGTGCTATTAAATATTGGCGCTATTATTTGGTGCTATTATTGGCATTATTATTTGGCGCTATTGTTAGCGCTATTGTTGGCGCTATTTTTTTGCCCAATTTTTTGGCGCTATTATAAATATTTGGCACCAAAAAATATTTGGCGCTATTATATGGCACTATTATTTGGCGTTGTTATTCGGCGCTGTTATTTGGCGCAATTATTTAGCGCTATTATTTGGCGCTGATATTAGGCGCATTTAATTGGCACTTTTAATATATTGGCGCTATTATGAATATTTGGCGCTATTAATGAATGTTAAAATATTTGCGCTATTATTTGGCGTATTTATTTAACGCTATTATTTGGCGCTATTATTTGACGCTATTATTCGGCGCTATTATTTGGATCTATATATATATTTGCACTATTATGAATAAATGGTGCTATGAATATATTGGCACTATTATTAGCGATATTATTGGCACTATTATGAATATACTGATGCTATTATTTGGCGCTATTATATATTGGCACTATTATGAATATATTGGCACTATTATTTGGCGCTATGAATATATTGGCGCTATTGTTTGGCACTATTATTGGCCCTATTATATGGAGCGGTTTTTTGGCACTATTATGAATATTTGGCACCAAAAAATATTTGGCGCTATTATATGACACTATTATTTGGCGCAATTATTTGGTGTAGTTATTTGTCGCAGTTATTTGACGGAATTATTTGGCATTATTATTAAAAGCAATTATCTGCCGCTATTAATATATTGGCGCTATTATGAATATTTGGTACAATTAATGAATGTTAAAATATTGGCACTATTTTTTACGCTATTACTTGGTGCTATTATTTGGCACCAAATAATATTTGGCGCTGTTATTTGGCGCTATTATTGGGCACAATTATTTTACGCCATTAATATATTGGCGCTATTATGAATATTTGGCTCTATTAACGAAGGTTAAAATATTGGCGCTATTTTTTGGTGCTATTATTTGGCGCCAAATAATATTTGGCACTCTTATTTGGCGCTATTACTGGCGCTATTAAAATATTGGTGCTATTAAAATATTGGCACAATTATGAATATTAAAATAACACTGAAAATATATTTGGCGATATAATATTGAATGTTAAAATAACACTGAAAATATATTGAATGTTAAAATATTGGCGCTATTATGAATATTTCGCGCTATTATTGAATGTTAAAATATTGGCGCAATTATTTGTTGCCAAATAATAGCGCCAAATATTGGCGCCAAATATTGGCATCAAATATTATTGGTGCCAAATATTGGCCCCAAATATTTGCGCTATTATTGGCGCTATTATTTGGCACTTTTATTGGCGCTATTGTTTGGCGCTATTATGAATATTTGGTGCCAAAAAATATTTGGCGCTACTATGAATATATGGCGCCAAATATTTGGCCCTATTATGAATATTTGGCTCTATTATTTGGTGCAATTATTGGCGCTATTATTTGGCGCTATTATAAATATTTGGTGCCAAATATTTGGTGCTATTACTTGGCGATATTATTTGGCGCTATTATTTAGAGCTATTATATTTGATGCTATTATATGACACTATTATTTGGCGCTATTTTATGGCGCTATTATATGAACCTAATATTTGGCGCTATTATGTGGCGCTATTATTTGGCCCTATTAAATGGCGCTATGAATATATTGGCGCTATTATTGGTGCCATATATTGGCATGATTATTTGGCGCTATTATATTTGGCGCTATTATATGGCGCTGTTATATGGCGCTATTATATGGTGCTAATATTTGGCACTATTATATGGCGCTACGAATATATTGGCGCTATTAAATGGAGCTATGAATATATTAGCACTATTATTGGTGCTATTATTGGCGCTTCTATTGGTTCTATTATTGAATGTTTAAATATTGGCGCTATTATTTGGCGAAAATAATAGCGCCAAATATTGGCGCGATTATTGGCAGCATAATTTGATGCTATTATTGGTGCTATTTTTTGGAACAATTATTTGACGAAATTATTTGGTGCAATATATTGGCGCTATTTATATATTTTGAGCCAAAAAATATTTGGCGCTGTTATTAGGCGCAATTATTTTTCGCAATTATTTGGCGCAATTATTTGGCGCTATTATTTGGCGCTATTATTTGGCGCTATTATTTGGCGTTATTACTAGGCACAATTATTTTTGCGCTATAAATATATTGGCGCCATTATGAATAAATGGCGCTATGAATATATTGGCACTATTATTTGAACTATTATGAATATATTGGCGCTATTATATATTGGTGCTATTATTTGGCGCTATGAATATATTGATGCTATTATTTGCGCTATTATTTGGCGCTATTATTGGGGCTATTATATGGCGCTATTTTTTGGCGCTATTAAGAATATTTGGCACCAAAAAATATTTGGCGCTATTATATGGCGCTATTATTTGGCGGTATTATTTGGCGCTATTATTTGGCGTAGTTATATGGCACAAATATTTGTCGCAATTATTTGGCGATATTATTAGGCGCAATTATTTGGCGCTATTAATATATTGGCGCTATTATGAATATATTGGAACTATTATTTGGTGCTATGAATATATTGGCGCTATTATTTGGCTCTATTATTGGCGCTATTATATGGCGCTATTTTTTGGCGCTATTATTTGGTGCTATTATGAATATTTGGCGCTAAAAAATATTTGGCGCTATTATATGGCGCCATTATTTGGCACTATTATTTGGCGCAGTTATTTGGCGTAAATATTTTGCGCATTTATTTGGCACAATTATATATGTGGCTATTTTATGGCGCTATTATTTGGTGCTATTATATGGCGCTATTATATAGCACTATTATATGGGGCTAACATTTGGCGTTATTATATGGCGCTATTATTTGGCCCTATTAAATGGCGCTATGAATATATTGGCACTATATATTGGCGCTATTATTTGGCGCTATTATATTTGGCGCTATTATTTTGTGCTATAATATGGCACTATTATATGGGGCTATTATATGGCGCTATTATTTGGCGCTATTATATTGCGCTATTATTTGGAGCTATTAAATGGAGCTATGAATATATTGGCGCTATTATTGGCGCTATTATTGGTGCTGGTATTGGTGCTTTTATTTGCGCTATTATTGAATGTTTAAATATTGGTGCTATTATTTGGTGCAAAATAATAGTGCCAAATGTTGGCGCCAAATATTGGCGCGATTATTAGCGCCAAATATTGGCGCGATTATTGGCGCCATAATTTGACGCTATTATTGATGCTATTATTTGGCGCTATTATTTGGTGCTATTATGAACATTTGGCGCCAAAAAATATTTGGCGCTATTATTTGGCGCTATTATTAGAAGAAATTATTTGGCGCAATTATTTGGTGCAATATATTGGTGCTATTTATATATTTTCCGACAAAAATATTTGGCGTTATTATATGGCACTTTTATTTGGCGCTGTTATTAGGCGCAATTATTTTGGGTAAATATTTGGCGCAATTGTTTGGCACAATTACTTGGCACTATTATTTACCGCTATTATTAGGCGCAATTATTTTGCGCTATAAATATATTGGCGCTATTATGAATAAATGGCGCTATGAATATATTGGCGCTATTATTGGCGTTATTATTGGCACTATTATGAATATAGTGATGCTATTATTTGGCGCTATTATATATTGGAGCTATTATGAATATATTGACGCTATTATTTGGCGCTATGAATATATTGGTGCTATTATTGGTGCTGTTATTTGGCGCTATTATTGGCGCTATTTTTCGGCACTATTTTTTGGCGCTATTATGAATATTTGGCGCCAAAAACTATTTGGAACTATTATATGGTGCTATTATTTGGCACAATTATTTGGTGCTATTATTTGGCGCAATTATTTGCCGCTGTTAATATATTGGCGCTATTATGAATATTTGGTGCTATTAATTAAAGTTAAAATATAGGCGTTATTTTTTTGCGCAATTTTTTTGCACTATTATTTGGTGCTATTATTGGGCGCCAAATAATATTTGGCACTATTATTTGCCACTATTATTTACGCTATTAATATATCGACTCTATTATGAATATTAAAATTACATTGAAAATATATTTGGCGCTATTATATTGAATGTCAAAATAACACTGAAAATATATTGAATGTTAAAATATTGGCGCTATTATGAATATTTGGCTATATTATTGAATGTCAATATATTGACGCCAAATATTGGTGCTATTATTTGGTGCTATTATAAATATTTAGCGCCAAAAAATATTTGGTGCTACTATGAATATATGGCGCCAAATATTTGGCGCTATTATGAATATTTGCCTCTATTATTTGGGGCTATTATAGGCACGATTATTTTGCGCTATTATTTGGCTCTATTATTTGGCGCTATTATTTAGGGATATTATATTTGGCACTATTATATGGCGCTAATATTTGGCACTATTATATGGCGCTAATATTTGGCGATATTATATGGCTCTATTATTTGGCCCTATTAAATGGCGCTATGAATATATTGGCGCTATTTTTGATGCTATATATTGGCGCTATTATTTAGCGCTGTTATATTTGGCGCTATTATATGGCGATATGATTTGGCACTATTTTATGGCACTATTATAAGGCGCGAATATTTGTCGCTATTATTTGGCACTATTATTCGGCGCTATTAAATGGTGCTATGAATATATTGGCGTTATTATTGGCACTATGATTGGTGCTGTTATTGGCGCTTTTATTGGCGCTATTATTGAATGTTTAAATATTGGCGCTATTATTTGCCGCAAAATAATAGCGCCAAATATAGGCGCGATTATTGGCGCCATAATTTGACGTTATCATTGGTGCTATTGTTTGGCTCTAATATTGGCACTATTATTTGGTGCTATTATTAGGTGTAATTATTTGGCACAATTATTTGACCCAATTATTTGGCGCAATTATTTGGCGCTATTTGTATATTTTGTGCCAAAAAATATCTGGCACTATTATATGGCGCTATGAATATATTTGTGCTATGAATATATTTGCGCTATTATTTAGCGCTACTATTGGCGCTATTTTTTGGCGCTGTTTTTTTGCATTATTTTTTGGTGCTATTTTTTTGCACTATTATGAATATTTGGTGCCAAAAAATATTTGGCGCTATTATATGGCGCTATTATTTGGCGGTATTATTTGGCGCTATTATATACTGGCACAATTATTTGGCGCTATGAATATATTGGCACTATTA
Organism: Viscum album; assembly: GCA_963277665.1. Taxonomy (NCBI): domain Eukaryota; kingdom Viridiplantae; phylum Streptophyta; class Magnoliopsida; order Santalales; family Viscaceae; genus Viscum; species Viscum album. The sequence goes on along the minus strand of OY728127.1, from coordinate 907,494,861 downwards.
TTGGCGCTATTATTTGGCGCTATTATTGGCACTATTTTTTGGCGCTATTATTTGGTGCTATTTTTTGGCGCTATTATGAATATTTGGGGCCATAAAATATTTGGCGCTATTGTATGACGCTATTATTTGGTGCTTTTATTAGGCGCACTTATTTGGCGCTATTAATATATTGGCGCTATTATGAATATTTGGTGCTATTAATGAATGTTAAAATATTGACGCTATTTTTTGGCGCAATTTATTGGTGCTATTATTTGGCGCCAAATAATATTTGGTGCTATTATGAATATTAAAATAACTCTTAAAATATATTTGGCGCTATTATATTGAATGTTAAAATAACACTGAAAATATATTGAATGTTAAAATACTGGCGCTATTATGAATATTTGGCGCTATTATTGAATGTTAAAATATTGCCGCCATTATTTGGTGCCAAATAATATCGCCAAATATTGGAGCCAAATAATATTGGTTCCAAATATTGGCCCCAAATATTGGCGCTATTATTAGCACTATTATTTGGCACTATAATTTGACGTTATTATTCGGCGCTATTATGAATATTTGGCGCCAAAAAATAGTTGGCGCTACTATGAATATATGGCACCAAATATTCGGCACTATTATGAATATTTGGCTCTATTATTTGGCGCTATTATTTGGCGCCAAATATTGGCACGATTATTGGTGCCATAATTTGACGCTATTATCGGCGTTATTATTTGGTGTTATTATTTGGCGCTATTATGAATATTTGGCACCAAAACAATATTTTGCGCTATTATATGAAGCTATTATTTGGCGATATTATTAGGCACAATTATTTGGCGTAATTATTTGGCGCAATTATTTGGCGTGATTATTTGGCGCAATATATTGGCGCTATTTATATATTTTGCACCAAAAAATATTTGGCGCTATTATATGGCTCTATTATTTGGGGCTGTTATTAGGTGCAATTATTTGGCACACTTATTTGGTGCAATTATTTGGTACAATTATTTGGCGCTATTATTTTTGCGCTATAAATATATTGGTGCTATTATGAATAAATGGAGCTATGAATATATTGGTGCTATTATTGGTACTATTATGAATATATTGGCACTATTTTTTGGTGCTATTATGAATATATTGGCGCTATTATTTGGCGCTACTATTGGCGCTATTATTTTGCGCTATTATTTGATGCTATTATGAATATTTGGCGCCAAAAAATATTTGGCGCAAAAAATATTTGGCACTATTATTTGTCGGTATTATTTGCCCCTATTATTTGGCGCAGTTATTTGGCGCAAATATTTGGCGCATTTATTTGGCGCTATTATTTAGCGCTATTGTTAGGTGCAATTATTTGGCGCTATTAATATATTGGCGCTATATGAATATTTGGCGCTATTAATGAATATTTGGAGCTATTATTGGGGATATTATTGGGTGCTATTATGAATATTTGGCGCCAAATATTTGAATCTATTATTTGGAGACATTATTTGGCGTTATTGTTTGACGCTATTATATTTGACGCTATTATTTGGCACTATTATATGGCGCTATTATATGGCGCCAATATTTGACCCTATTATATAGCGCTATTATTTGGGACTATTAAATGGCGCTATGAATATATTGGCACTATTATTGGTGCAATATATTGGCGCGATTATTTTGCGTAATTATTTTGCGAAATTATTTGGTGCAATATATTGGCGCTATTTATATATTTTGTTCCAAAAAATATTTGGCGCTATTATTTGGCACTATTATTAGGCGTAATTATTTTTCGCAATTATTTGGCGCAATTATTTGGCGCAATTATTTGGTACAATTATTTGGCGCAATTATTTGGCGTAATTATTTAGTGCTATTATTAGGCGCAATTATTTTGTGCTATTATTAGGCGCAATTATTTTGCGCTATAAATATATTGGCGCTATTATGAATAAATGGTGCTATGAATATATTGGCGCTATTATTGGCACTATTATGAATACATTGGCGCTATTATTTGTTGCTATTATATATTGGCGCTATTATTTGGTGCTATGAATATATTGGCGCTATTATTGGCGCTATTGTTGGTGCTATTTTTTGGCGCTATTTTTTTGCGCTATTATGAATATTTAGCGCCAAAAAATATTTGGCGCTATTATTTGGTGCGGTTTTTTGGCGCAGTTATTTGGCGCAAATATTTGGCGCAATTATTTGGCGCTATTATTTGACGCTAATATTAGGTGCATTTATTTGGCACTTTTAATATATTGGCACTATTATGAATATTTGGCGCTATTAATGAATGCTAAAATATTGGCGTTATTATTTGGCGTATTTATTTAACGCTATTATTTGGCGCTATTATTTGGCGCTATTATTTGGCGCTATTATTCGGCGCTATTATTTGGCGCTATAAATATATTGGCACCATTATGAATAAATGGCACTATAAATATATTGGTGCTATTATTGGCGATATTATTGGCACTATTATGAATATACTGACGCTATTATTTGGCACTATTATATATTGGCACTATTATGAATATATTGGCGCTATTATTTGGCGCTATGAATATATTGGCGCTATTATTGGCGCTATTATTTGGCGCTATTATTGGCCCTATTATATGGAGCTGTTTTTTGGCGCTATTATGAATATTTGGCGCCAAAAAATATTTGGCACTATTATATGGCCCTATTAGTTGGCGAAATTATTTGCCGCTGTTATTTGTCGCAGTTATTTGGCGCAATTATTTGGTTCTATTATTTGGCGCTATTATTAGTCGCAATTATCTACCGCTCTTAATATATTGGCGCTATTATGAATATTTGGCAGTATTAATGAATGTTAAAATATTGGCACTATTTTTTGCGCTATTATTTGGCGCTATTATTTGGCGCCAAATAATATTTGGTGCTATTATTTGGCGCTATTTTTGGGCACAATTATTTTCCGCTCTTAATATATTGGCGCTATTATGAATATTTGGCTCTATTAATGAAGGTTAAAATATTGGCACTATTTTTTGGTGGTATTATTTGGCGCCAAATAATATTTGGTGCTCTTATTTGGCGCTATTATTGGCGTTATTAAAATATTGGCACTATTAAAATATTGGCGCATTTATAAATATTAAAATAACACTAAAAATATATTTGGCGTTATTATATTGAATGTTAAAATAACACTGAAAATATATTGAATGTTAAAATATTGGCGCTATTATGAATATTTCACGCTATTATTGAATGTTAAAATATTGGTGCTTTTATTTGGGGCCAAATAATAGCGCCAAATATTAGCGCCAAATATTGGCGTCAAATATTATTGGGGCCAAATACTGGCGCTTTTATTGGCGCTATAATTTTTCACTATTATTTGGCGCTATTATGAATATTTGGCGCCAAAAAATATTTGGCACTACTATGAATATATGGTGCCAAATATTTGGTCCTATTATGAATATTTGGCTCTATTATTTGGCGCAATTATTAGCGCTATTATTTGGTGCTATTGTGAATATTTGGCGCCAAATATTTGGTGTTATTATTTGGCGATATTATTTGGCGCTATTATTTAGAGCTATTATATTTGGCGCTATTATATGGTGCTATTATATGACCCTAATATTTGCCGCTATTATGTGGCGCTATTATTTGGCCATATTAAATGGCGCTATGAATATATTGGCGCTATTATTGGCGCCATATATTGGCGTGATTATTTGGCGCTATTATATTTGGCGCTATTATATAGCGCTATTATATGCCGCTAATATTTGACGCTATTATTTGGTGCTATGAATATATTGGTGCTATAAAATGGCGCTATGAATATATTAACGCTATTATTGGTGTTGTTATTGGTGCTTTTATTGGCGCTATTATTGAATGTTTAAATATTGGCGCTATTATTTGGCGCAAAATAATAGCGCCAAATATTGGCGCGATTATTGGCAGCATAATTTGATGGTATTATTGGTGCTATTATTTGGCACAATTATTTGACTAAATTATTTGGTGCAATATATTGGCGCTATTTATATATTTTGAGCCAAAAAATATTTGGCACTATTATATGGCCCTATTATTTGGCGCTGTTATTAGGCGCAATTATTTGACACAATTATTTGGCGCAATTATTTGGTGTTATTATTTGGCGCTATTATTTGGCACTATTACTAGGCACAATTATTTTTGCGCTATAAATATATTGGTGCCATTATGAATAAATGGCGCTATGAATATATTGACGCTATTATTAGCGCTATTATTGGCACTATTATGAATATATTGGCACAATTATTTGGCGCTATTATATATTGGTGCTATTATTTGGCGCTATGAATATATTGGCGCTATTATTTGGCGCTATTATTGGGGCTATTATATGGCGCTATTTTTTGGCACTATTAAGAATATTTGGCACCAAAAAATATTTGGCGCTATTATATGGCGCTATTATTTGGCGGTATTATTTGGCGCTATTATTTGGTGCAGTAATATGGCGCCAATATTTGGCGCTATTAATATATTGGCGCTATTATTAATATTTGGTGATATTAATGAATGTTAAAATATTGGTGCTATTATTTGGCGCGATTATTTGGAGCAGTTATTTGGCACTATTATTTGGCGTTATTATTAGGCGCAATTATTTGGCGCTATAAATATATTGGCGCTATTATGAATTAATGGAACTATTATTGACATTATTATGATTATACTGGCGCTATTATTTGGCTCTATTATATATTGGCGCTATTATGAATAAATTGGCACTATTATTTGGTGCTATGAATATATTGGCGCTATTATTGGTGCTATTATTTTGCTCTATTATTAGCGTTATTATATGGTGCTATTTTTTGGCGCTATTATTTGGTGCTATTATGAATGTTTGGCGACAAAAAATATTTGGCGCTATTATATGACGCCATTATTTGGTGCTATTATTTGGCGCAGTTATTTGGCGCAAATATTTTGCACATTTATTTGGCACAATTATATATGGGGCTATTATATGGATCTATTATTTGGTGCTATTATATGGCGCTATTATATAGCGCAATTATATGGTGCTAACATTTGGCGTTATTATTGGCGCTATTATTTGGCGCTATTATGAACATTTGGCGCCAAAAAATATTTGGCGCTATTATTAGGCGAAATTATTTGGCGAAATTATTTGGTGCAATTATTTGGCGCAATTATTTGGTGCAATATATTGGCGCTATTATTTGGTGCAATATATTGGTGCTATTTATATATTTTCTAACAAAAATATTTGGCGCTATTATATGACACTTTTATTTGGTGCTGTTATTAGGAGCAATTATTTTGCGTAAATATTTGGTGCAATTGTTTGGCACAATTATTTGGCGCTATTATTTGGTGCTATTATTTACCGCTATTATTAGGCGCAATTATTTTGTGCTATAATATATTGGCACTCTTATGAATAAATGGTACTATGAATATATTGGCGCTATTATTGGCGTTATTATTGGCACTATTATGAATATAGTGGCGCTATTATTTGGTGCTATTATGAATATATTGACGCTATTATTTGGCGCTATGAATATATTGGTGCTATTATAGGTGTTGTTATTTGGCGCTATTATTGGCGCTATTTTTCGGTGCTATTTTTTGGCGCTATTATGAATATTTGGCGCCAAAAACTATTTGGCACTATTATATGGTGTTATTTTTGGCGCAACTATTTGGCGCTATTATTTGGCGTAGTTATTTGGCACAATTATTTGGCGCAATTATTTGGCGCTGTTATTTGGCGCAATTATTTGCCGCTGTTAATATATTGGCTCTATTATGAATATTTGGTGCTATTAATTAAAGTTAAAATATAGGCATTATTTTTTGGCGCTATTTTTTTGCACTATTATTTGGCGTTATTATTGGGCACCAAATAATATTTGGCACTATTATTGGCGCTATTTAAATATCGGCTCTATTATGAATATTAAAATTACACTGAAAATATATTTGGGGCTATTATATTGAATGCTAAAATAACACTGAAAATATATTGAATGTTAAAATATTGGCGCTATTATGAATATTTGGATTTATTATTGAATGTCAGTATATTGGCGCCAAATATTGGCGCTATTATTTGGCGCTATTATAAATATTTAGCGCCAAAAAATATTTGGCGCTACTATGAATATATGGAGCCAACTATTTGGCGCTATTATGAATATTTGCCTCTATTATTTGGGGCTATTATTGGCGCGATTATTTTGCGCTATTATTTGGCGCTATTATTTGGAGCTATTATTTAGCGCTATTATATTTGGCACTATTATAGGGTGCTATTATTTGGTGCTATTATATGGTGCTAATATTTGGCACTATTATATGGCGCTAATATTTGGCGATATTATATGGCGCTATTATTTGGCCCTATTAAATGGAGCTATGAATATATTAGCGCTATTATTGATGCTACATATTGGCGCAATTATTTAGCGTTGTTATATTTGGCGCTATTATATGGCGATATGATTTGGCGCTATTTTATGGCGCTATTATATGGCGCGAATATTTGGCGCTATTATTTGACACTACTAAATGGCGCTATGAATATATTGGCGCTATTATTGGCACTATTATGAATATATTGGCACAATTATTTGGCGCTATTATATATTGGTGCTATTATTTGGCGCTATGAATATATTGACGCTATTAATTACGCTATTATTTGGTGCTATTATTGGGGCTATTATATGGCGCTATTAAGAATATTTGGCACCAAAAAATATTTGGCGCTATTATATGGCGCTATTATTTGGCGGTATTATTTGGCACTATTATTTGGCATAGTTATATGGCGCAAATATTTGTCACTATTATTTGGCAATATTATTAGGCGCAATTATTTGGCGCTATTTATATATTGGCGCTATTATGAATATATTGGCAATATTATTTGGTGCTATGAATATACTGGCGCTATTATTTGGCTCTATTATTGGCGGTATTATATGGCGCTATTTTTTGGCGCTATTATTTGGTGCTATTATGAATATTTGAGGCTAAAAAATATTTGGCGCTATTATATGGCGCCATTATTTGACACTATTATTTGGCGGAGTTATTTGGTGTAAATATTTTGCACATTTATTTGGCACAATTATATATGGGGCTATTTTATGGCGCTATTTTTTGGTGCTATTATATGGCGCTATTATATAGCACTATTATATGAGGCTAACATTTGGCGTTATTATATGGCTCTATTATTTGGCCCTATTAAATGGCGCTATGAATATATTGGCACTATATATTGGCGCTATTATTTGGCGCTATTATATTTGGCGCTATTATATTGCGCTATTATTTGGTGCTATAACATGGCGCTATTATATGGGGCTATTATATGGCGCTATTATTTGGCGCTATTATATTGCGCTATTATTTGGAGCTATTAAATGGCACTATGAATATATTGGCGCTATTATTGGTGTTAGTATTGGTGCTTTTATTGGCGCTATTATTGAATGTTTAAATATTGGTGCTATTATTTGGCGCAAAATAATAGTGCCAAATATTGGCGCGATTATTGGCGCCATAATTTGACGTTATTATTGGCGCTATTATTTGACGCTATTATTTGGTGCAATTATTTGGCGTTATTATGAATATTGGACGCTATTATTTGGCGCTATTATTAGAAGAAATCATTTTGTGCAATTATTTGGCGCAATCATTTGGTGCAATATATTGGCGCTATTTATATATTTTCTGACAAAAATATTTGGCGGTATTATATGGTGCTTTTATTTGGCGATGTTATTAGGCGCAATTATTTTGCGTAAATATTTGGTGCAATTGTTTGGCACAATTATTTGGCGCAATTATTTGGCGCTATTATTTACCGCTATTATTAGGCGTAATTATTTTGCGCTATAAATATATTGGCACTATTATGAATAAATGGTGCTATGAATATATTGGTGCTATTATTGGCATTATTATCGGCACTATTATGAATATAGTGGCGCTATTATTTGACGCTATTATATATTGGAGCTATTATGAATATATTGGCGCTATTATTTGACGCTATGAATATATTGGTGCTGTTATTTGGTGCTATTATTGGGGCTATTATTTGGCGCTATGAATATATTGGTGCTGTTATTTGGCCCTATTATATGGCGCTATTATTTGGCCCTATTAAATGGCGCTATTAATATATTAGCACTATTATTGGCGCTATATATTGGAGTAATTATTTAGCGCAATTATTTTGCGAAATTATTTGGTGCAATATATTGGCGCTATTTATATATTTTGTTCCAAAAAATATTTGGCGTTATTATTTGGCGATGTTATTAGGCGCAATTATTTTTCGCAATTATTTGGCGCAAATATTTGGCGCAATTATTTGGTGAATTATTTGGCGCAATTATTTGGCGCAATTATTTGGCGCTATTATTAGGCGCAATTATTTTGTGCTATTATTAGGTGCAATTATTTTGCGCTATAAATATATTGGCGCTGTTATGAATAAATGGCGCTATGAATATATTGGCGCTATTATTGGCACTATTATGAATATATTGGCGCTATTATTGGCCCTATTATGAATATATTGGCGCTATTATTTGTTGCTATTATATATTGGCGCTATTATTTGGCGCTATGAATATATTGGCGCTATTATTGGCGCTATTGTTGGCGCTATTTTTTGGCGCTATTTTTTGGCGCTATTATGAATATTTGGCGCCAAAAAAAATTTGGCGCTATTATATGGCGCTATTATTTGGCGCTGTTATTTGCTGCAGTTATTTGGCGCAAATATTTGGCGTAATTATTTGGTGCTATTATTTGGCGCTAATATTAGGCGCATTTATTTGGCACTTTTAATATATTGGCGCTATTATGAATATTTGGCGCTATTAAAAAATGTTAAAATATTGGCGTCATTATTTGGCATATTTATTTAACGCTATTATTTGGCGCTATTATTCAGCGCTATAAATATATTGGTACTATTATGAATAAATGGCGCTATGAATATATTGGCGCTATTATTGGCGATATTATTGGCACTATAATGAATATACTGACGCTATTATTTGGCGCTATTATATATTGGCACTATTATGAATATATTGGCGCTATGAATATATTGACGCTATTATTTGGCGCTATTATTGGCTCTATTATACGGAGCTGTTTTTTGGCGCTATTATGAATATTTGGCACCAGTAAATATTTAGCGCTATTATATGGCGCTATTATTTGGCGTAATTATTTGGCGCAGTTATTTGTCGCAGTTATTTGGCGCAATTATTTGGCGCAATTATTTGGCGCTATTATTAGTCGCAATTATCTGCCGCTATTAGTATATTGGCACTATTATGGATATTTGGCACTATTAATGAATGTTAAAATATTGGTGCTATTTTTTGCGCTATTATTTGGCGCTATTATTTGGCACCAAATAATATTTGGTGCTATTATTGGGCACAATTATTTTCCGCTATTAATATATTGGCGCTATTATGAATATTTCGCTCTATTAATGAAGGTTAAAATATTGGCGCTATTTTTTGGTGTTATTATTTGGCGCCAAATAATATTTGGCGCTATTATTGGCGCTATTAAAATATTGGCGCTATTAAAATATTGACGCAATTATGAATATTAAAATAACACTGAAAATATATTTGGCGTTATTATATTGAATGTTAAAATAACACTGAAAATATATTGAATGTTAAAATATTGGTGCTATTATGAATATTTCACGCTATTGTTGAATGTTAAAATATTGGCGCTATTATTTTGTGCCAAATAATAGCGCCAAATATTGGCGCCAAATATTGGCGTCAAATATTATTGGTGCCAAATATTGGCGCCAAATATTGGCACTATTATTGGCACTATTTTTTGGCCCTTTTATTGGCGCTATAATTTGGCACTATTATTTGGCGCTATTATGAATATTTGGCACCAAAAAATATTTGGCGCTACTATGAATATATGGTGCCAAATATTTGGCCCTATTATGAATATTGGGCTCTATTATTTGGCGCAATTGTTGGCGCAATTATTGGCTCTATTATTTGACTCTATTATGAATATTTGGCGCCAAATATTTGGTGCTATTACTTGACGATATTATTTGGCACTATTATTTAGAGCTATTATATTTGGCGCTATTATATGACCCTAATATTTTCCGCTATTATGTGGCGCTATTATTTGGCCATATTAAATTGCGCTATGAATATATTGGCGCTATTATTGGCGCCATATATTGGCACTATTATATTTGGCGCTATTATATAGCGCTATTATATGGCGCTAATATTTGGCGCTATTATATGGCACTATGAATATATTGGTGCTATTAAATGGCGCTATGAATATATTAGTGCTATTATTGGTGCTGTTATTGGTGCTTTTATAGGCGCTATTATTGAATGTTTAAATATTGGCGCTATTATTTGGCGCAAAATAATAGCGCCAAATATTGGCGCGATTATTGGCAGCATAATTTGATACAATTATTGGTGCTATTATTTGGCACAATTATTTGACGAAATTATTTTGTGCAATATATTGGCGCTATTTATATATATTGAGCCAAAAAATATTTGGCGCTATTATATGGCCCTATTATTTGGCGCTGTTATTAGGCGCAATTATTTGGCGCAATTATTTGGTGCAATTATTTGGTGCTATTATTTGGCGCTATTATTTGGCGCTATTACTAGGCGCTATTATTTTTTCGCTATAAATATATTGGCACCATTATGAATAAATGGTGCTATGAATATATTGGCGCTATTATTGGCGCTATTATTGTCACTATTATGAATATATTGGCACAATTATTTGGCGCTATTATATATTGGTGTTATTATTTGGCTCTATGAATATATTGGCGCTATTATTTGCGCTATTATTTGGCGCTATTATTGGGGCTATTATATGGCGCTATTTTTTTGCGCTATTAAGAATATTTGGCACCAAAAAATATTTGGCGCTATTATATGGCGCTATTTTTTGGCGGTATTATTTGGCGCAGTTATATGGCACCAATATTTGGCGAATTTATTTGGCGCTATTATTTGGCGATATTATTAGGCGCAATTATTTGGCGCTATTAATATATTGGCGCTATTACGAATATTTGGTGCTATTAATGAATGTTAAAATATTGGTGCTATTACTTGGCGCAATTATTTGGAGCAATTATTTGGCGCTATTGTTTGGCGTTATTATTAAACGCAATTATATGGCGCTATAAATATATTGGCGCCATTATGAAGAAATGGCGCTATAAATATATTGGCGCTATTATTGGCACTATTATGAATATACTGGTGCTATTATTTGGCTATATTATATATTGGCACTATTATGAATATATTGGCACTATTATTTGGTGCTATGAATATATTGGCGCTATTATTGGCGCTATTATTTGGCTCTATTAATGGCGCTATTATATGGCGCTATTTTTTGGCGCTATTATTTGGTGCTATTATGAATATTTGGCGCTATTATATGACACCATTATTTGGCGCCATTATTTGGCGCAGTTATTTGGCGCAAATATTTTGCACATTTATTTGACACAATTATATATGGGGCTATTATATGCCTCTATTATTTTGTGCTATTATATGGCGCTATTATATAGCGCTATTATATGGTGCTAATATTTGGCGTTATTATATGGCTCTATTATTTGGCCCTATTAAATGGTGCTATGAATATATTGGCACTATTATTGGCGCTATATATTGGCGCTATTATTTGGCGCTATTATATTTGGCGCTATTATATGGCGCTATTATTTGGTGCTATAATATGGCGCTATTTTATGGGGCTATTATATGACGCTATTATTTGGCTCTATTATATTGCGCTATTATTTGGAGCTATTAAATGGCGCTATGAATATATTGGTGCTATTATTGGCGCTATTTTTGGTGCTGTTATTTGCACTTTTATTGGCGCTATTATTGACTGTTTAAATATTGGCGCTATTATTTGCGCAAAATAATAGTGCCAAATATTGGCGCCAAATATTGGCGCGATTATTGATGCCATAATTTGACGATATTATTGGCGCTATTATTTGGCAATATTAAGAACATTTGGCACCAAAAAATATTTGGCGCTATTATTTGGCGCTATTATTAGGCGTAATTATTCGGCGCAATTATTTGGTGCAATTATTTGGCGCAATTATTTGGTGCAATATATTGGTGCTACTTATATATTTTCCGACAAAAATATTTGGCGCTATTATATGGCAATTTTATTTGGCGCTGTTATTAGAAGCAATTATTTTGCGTAAATATTTGGCGCAATTGTTTGCCACAATTATATGGTGAAATTATTTGGCGCTATTATTTACTGCTATTATTAGGCGCAATTATTTTGCGTTATAAATATATTGGCACTATTATGAATAAATGGTGCTATGAATATATTGGCGCTATTGTTGGCGTTATTATTGACACTATTATGAATATAGTGGCGCAATTATTTGGCGCTATTATGAATATATTGGCGCTATTATTTGGCGCTATGAATATATTGGTGCTATTATTGGTGCTGTTATTTGGCGCTATTATTGGCGCTATTTTTCGGCGCTATGTTTTGGCGCTATTATGAATATTTGGCACCAAAAACTATTCGGCACTATTATATGGTGCTATAATTTGGTGCAATTATTTGGCGCCATTATTTGGCGTAGTTATTTGGCGCAATTATTTGGCGCAATTCTTTGACGCTATTATTTGGTGCAATTATTTGCCGCTTTTTATATATTGGTGCTATTATTAATATTTGGTGCTATTAATTAAAGCTAAAATATAGGCGTTATTTTTTGGCGCTATTTTTTTGCACTATTATTTGGCGCTATTATGGGGCGCCAAATAATATTTGGCACTATTATTTGGCGCTATTATAGGCGCAATTAAAATATCGGCTCTATTATGAATATTAAAATTATACTGAAAATATATTTGGCGTTATTATATTGAATGTTAAAATAACACTGAAAATATATTGAATGTTAAAATATTGGCGCTATTATGAATATTTGGATTTATTATTAAATGTCAATATATTGGCGCCAAATATTGGGGCTATTATTTGGCGCTATTATAAATATTTAGCGCCAAAAAATATTTGGCGCTACTATGAATATATGGAGCCAAATATTTGGCGCTATTATGAATATTTGCCTCTATTATTTGGGGCTATTATTGGAGCGATTATTTTGCGCTATTATTTTGCGCTATTATTTGGCGCTATTATTTTGCGCTATTATTTAGTGTTATTATATTTGGCACTATTATATGGTTCTATAATTTGGGGCTATTATCTGGCGCTAATATTTGGCACTATTATATGACGCTAATATTTGGCGATATTATATGGCGCTATTATTTGGCCCTATTAAATGGAGCTATGAATATATTGGCGCCATTATTGATGCTACATATTGGCGCAATTATTTAGTGTTGTTATATTTGGCGCTATTATATGGCGATATGATTTGACGCTATTTTATGGCGCTATTATATGACGCAAATATTTGGCGCTATTATTTGGCACTATTAAATGGCACTATGAATATATTAGCGCTATTATTGGCGCTATGATTGGTGCTGTTATTGGTGCTTTTATTGGCACTATTATTGAATGTTTAAATATTGGCGCTATTATTTGGCGCAAAATAATAGCGCCAAATATTGGCGCGATTATTTGCGCCATAATTTGACGTTATCATTGGTGCTGTTATTTGGTGCTAATATTGGCACTATTATTTGGAGCTATTATTTGGAGCTATTATTAGGTGTAATTATTTGGCACAATTATTTGGCGCAATTATTTGGCGTTATTTATATATTTTGCGGCAAAAAATATTTGGCGCTATTATATGGCGCTATTATTTGGCGCAATTATTTGGTGCAATTATTAGGCGCTATTATTTGGCGCTATTATTAGGCGCAATTATTTTTCGCTATAAATATATTGGCCCTATTATGAATAAATGACGCTATGAATATATTGGTGCTATTATTGGCACTATTATGAATATATTGGCGCTATTATTTGTCGCTATTATATATCGGCACCATTATTTGGCGCTATGAATATATTGGCGTTATTATTGGCGCTATTATTTGGCGCTACTATTGGTGCTATTTATTGGCACTATTTTTTTGCACTATTATGAATATTTGTTGCCAAAAAGTATTTGGCGCTATTATATGACCATATTATTTGGCGCTATTGTTTGGCGCTATTATATATTGGCACTATTATTTGGTGCTATGAATATATTGACAATATTCTTGACGCTATTATTGGCGCTATTATTTGATGCTATTTTTTGGCGCTATTATGAATATTTGGGGCCATAAAATATTTGGCGCTATTGTATGGCACTATTATTTGGCGCTATTATTTGGCGTAGTTATTTGGCGTAAATATTTGGCGCAAATATTTGGCGCTATTATTTGGCGCTATTATTAGACGCATTTATTTGGTGCTATTAATATATATGGCACTATTATGAATATTTGGTGCTATTAATGAATGTTAAAATATTGGCGCTATTTTTTGGTGCTATTTATTGGCGCTATTATTTGGTGCCAAATAATATTTGGCACTATTATGAATATTAAAATAACTCTGAAAATATATTTGGCACTATTATATTGAATGTTAAAATAACACTAAAAATATATTGAATGTTAAAATATTGGCGCTATTATGAATATTTGGCACTATTATTGAATGTTAAAATATTGCCTCTATTATTTGGTGCCAAATAATATAGCCAAATATTGGCGCCAAATAATGGCCCCAAATTATGGTGCTATTATTGGCACTATTATTTGGCACTATAATTTGGCGCTATTTTTTGGCGCTATTTTTTGGCACCAAATAATATTTGGCGCTTTTATTTGGCGCTATTATTGGGGCTACTAAAATATTGGCGCTATTAAAATATTGGTGCTATTATGAATATTAAAATAACACTGAAAATATATTTGGCGCTATTATGTTGAATGTTAAAATAACACTGAAAATATCTTGAATGTTAAAATATTGGAGGTATTATGAATATTTGGCACTATTATTGAATGTTAAAATATAGCCGCTATTATTTGGCACCAAATAATATTTGGTGCTACGATGAATATATGGCGCCAAATATTTGGCGCTATTATGAATATTTGGCTCGATTATTTGGCGCTATTATTTGCACTATTATTTGACGCTATTTTTTCGCGCTATTATGAATATTTGGCGCCAAATATTTGGTGCTATTATTTGACAATATTATTGGGCGCTATTATCTGGCGCTATTATGTGATGCTATTATATTTGGTGCTATTATCTGGCGCTATTATTTGGCGCTATTATATGGCACTATTATATAGCGCTATTATATGGTGCTAATATATGGTGCTATTATATGGCTCTATTATTTGGCCCTATTAAATGGCGCTATGAATATATTGGTACTATTATCGGCGCTATATATTGGCACTATTATTTGGCATTATTATATTTGGCGCTATTATGAATATATTGGTGCTATTATTTGGCGCTATGAATATATTGGCACTATTATTGGCCTATTATTTGACGCTATTATTGGCCCTATTATATGGAGCTGTTTTTTGGCGCTATTATGAATATTTGGCACCAAAAAATATTTGGTGCTATTATATGGCGCAATTATTTGACGCAGTTATTTGGTGCAATTATTTGGCGCTATTATTTGGCGCTATTATTAGTCGCAATTATCTATCGCTATTAATATATTGGCACTATTATTAATATTTGACACTATTAATGAATGTTAAAATATTGACGCTATTTTTTGTGCAATTATTTGGCGCTATTATTTGGTGCCAAATAATATTTGGCGCTATTATTGTGCACAATTATTTTTCACTATTAAAATATTGGCGCTACTATGAATATTTGGCTCTATTAATGAAGGTCAAAATATTGGTGCTATTTTTTGGTGCTATTATTTGGCGCCAAATAATATTTGGCGCTCTTATTTGCCGCTATTATTGGCGCTATTAAAATATTGGTACTACTAAAATATTGGCGCAATTATGAATATTAAAATAACACTGAAAATATATTTGGCGCTATTATATATAATGTTAAAATGACACTGAAAATATATTGAATGTTAAAATATTCGTGCTATTATGAATATTTCGTGCTATTATTGAATGTTAAAATATTTGCGCTATTATTTGGTTCCAAATAATAGCGCCAAATATTGGTGCCAAATATTGGCGCTATTAATGGCGTTATTATTGGCGCTATTATTTGGAGATTTTATTGGCGCTATAATTTGGCACTATTATTTGACGCTATTATGAATATTCGACGCCAAAAAATATTTGGCGCTACTATGAATATATGGCGGCAAATATTTGGCCCTATTATGAATATTTGTCTCTATTATTTGGCGCCATTATTGGCGCTATTATTTGGCGCTATTATGAATATTTGGCGCCAAATATTTGGTGCTATTACTTGGCGATATTATTTGGCGCTATTATTTAGAGCTATTATATTTTGCGCTATTATATGTCATTATTATTTGGCGCTATTATATGGCGCTATTATATGACCCTAATATTTGGCACTATTATGTGGCGCTATTATTTGGCCCGATTAAATGGCGCTATGAATATATTGGCGCTGTTATTGGCGCCATATATTGGCGCGATTATTTGGTGCTATTATATTTGGCGTTATTATATGGCGCTATTATATGGCGCTATTATATGGTGCTAATATTTGGCGCTATTATATGGCGCTATGAATATATTGGCACTATTAAATGGCGCTATGAATATATTAGCGCTATTATTGGTGCTGTTATTGGCGCTATTATTGAATGTTTAAATATTGGTGCTATTATTTGGCGCAAAATAATAGCGCCAAATATTGGCGCGATTATTGGCAGCATAATTTAATGCTATTATTGGTGCTATTATTTGGCACAATTATTTGACGAAATTATTTGATGCAATATATTGGCGCTATTTATATATTTTGAGCCAAACAATATTTGGTGCTATTATATGGCCCTATTATTTGGCACTGTTATTAGGCGCAATTATTTTGTGCAATTATTTGACGCAATTATTTGGCGTAATTATTTGTTGCTATTATTTGGCGCTATTATTTGGCGCTATTACTAGGCGTAATTATTTTTGCGCTATAAATATATTGGCGCCACTATGAATAAATGGCGCTATGAATATATTGGTGCTATTATTGGCGCTATTATTGGCACTATTATGAATATATTGGCGCAATTATTTGGCGCTATTATATATTGGTGATATTAATTGGTGCTATGAATATATGGGCGCTATTATTTGCGCTATTATTTGGCGCTATTATTGGGGCTATTATATGGCACTATTTTTTGGCGTTATTTTTTGGCGCTATTTTTTGGCACTATTAAGAATATTTGGCAACAAAAAATATTTGGCGCTATAATATGACGCTATTATTTGGCGGTATTATTTGGCGCTATTATTTGGCGCAGTTATATGGCGCAAATATTTGGCGCATTTATTTGACACTATTATTTGGCGACATTATTAGGCGCAATTATTTGGCGCTATTAATATATTGGCGCTATTATGAATATTTGGTTCTATTAATGAATGTTAAAATATTGGTGCTATTATTTGGCGCAATTATTTGGAGCAATTATTTGACGATATTATTAGGCACAATTATTTGGCGCTATAAATATATTGGCACTGTTATGAATATTTGGCGCCATTATTGAATGTTAATATATTGGCGCTATTATTTGGCGCTATAATTTGGCGCTATTATTTGGCGCTATTATAAATATTGGGCGCCAAAAACTATTTAGCACTATTATGAGTATATGGCGCTAAATATTTGGCGCTATTATGAATATTTTGCTCTATTATTTGACGCCATTATTGGCGCTATTATTTGGCGCTATTATGAATATTTGGCCCCAAATATTTGGTGTTATTATTTGGCGAAATTATTTGGCGCTATTATATTTGGCGCTATTATATGGCGCGATTATTTGGCGCCATTATATGGCTCTATTATATAGCACTATTATATTGCGCTAATATTTGGCGCTATTATTTGGCCTTATTAAATAGTACTGTGAATATATTGGCGATATTATTGGCGCTATATGTTGGCGCTATTATTTGGCGCTATTATATTTGGCCCTATTATATAGCGTTATTATTTGGCGCTATTATATGGCGCTATAATATTGCGATATTATATGGCGCCAATATTTGGTGCTATTATATGGCGCTATTATTTGGCGCTATTAAATGGCGCTATGAATATATTGGCGCTATTATTGGCACTATACAATGGCTCTATAATTGGCGCTATTATTTGTGCTGTTATGGGCGCTTTAATTGGCGCTTTTATTGAATGTTAAAATATTGGCGCTATTATTTGGCACAAAATAATAGCGCCAAATATTGGCGCCAAATATTGACGCGATTATTGGCGCCATAATTTAATGCTATTATTGGTGCTATTATTTGGCACTATTATTTGGCACTATTATGAATATTTGGCGCCAAAAAATATTTTACGCTATTATATGGCGCTATTATTTGGCGCAATTATTTTGTGCAATTATTTGGTGCAATATATTGGCGCTATTTATATATTTGGCGCCAAAAAATATTTTGCGCGATAATATGGCGCTATTATTTGGCGCTGTTATTAGGCACAATTATTTGGTGCAATTATTTGGGGCAATTATTTGGCGCGATTATATGGCGCTATGATTTGGCGCTGTTATTAGGCACAATTATTTGGTGCAATTATTTGGCACAATTATTTGGCGCAATTATTTGGCGCTATTATTTGGTGCTATTATTTTGCGCTATAAATATATTTGCGCTATTATGAATAAATGGAGCTATGAATATATTTGGCGCTGTTATTTGGCGCAGTTATTTGGCGCAAATATTTGGCGCAATTATTTGGTGCTATTATTTGGCGCTAATATTAGGCGCATTTATTTGGCACTTTTAATATTTTGGCGCTATTATGAATATTTGGAGCTATTAATGAATGTTAAAATATTGGCGCTATTATTTGGCGTATTTATTTAACGCTTTTATTTGGCGCTATTATTCGGCGCTATTATTTGGCGCTATAAATATATTGGCACTATTATGAATAAATGGCGCTATGAATATATTGGCGCAATTATTGGCGATATTATTGGCACTATTATGAATATACTGACGCTATTATTTGGCGCTATTATATATTGGCACTATTATGAATATATTGTCGCTATTATTTGGCTCTATGAATATATTGGCACTATTATTGACGCTATTATTTGGCGCTATTATTGGACCTATTATATGGAGCTGTTTTTTCGCGCTATTATGAATATTTGGCACCTAAAAAATTTTGGTGCTATTATTTAGCGCAATTATTAGCGCTATATAATAGGGCCAAATATTTGTGCCATATAATAGCGCCATATAATAGCTCCAAATAATATCGCCAAATATAATAGCGATAAATAATAGCGCCAAATAATATCCCCAAATAATAGATCCAAATATTTGGCGCCAAATATTCATAATAGCACCCAATAATAGCGCCAATAATAGCACCAAATAATAGAGTCAAATATTCATAATAGCGTCAAATATTTGGCACCATATATTCATAATAGCGCCAAATATTCATAATAGCTCTAAATAATAGCACCAAATTATAGCGGTAATAAAAGCGCCAAATAATGGCGCCAATATTTGGCCCCAATATTTGGCGCTATTATTTGGCGCCAAATAATGGCGCCAATATTTTAACATTCAATAATAGCGCCAAATATTCTTAATAGCACCAATATTTTAACATTCAATATATTTTCAGTGTTATTTTAACATTCAATATAATAGCGCCAAATATATTTTTAGTGTTATTTTAATATTCATAATAACGCCAATATTTTAATAGCGTCGATATTTTAATAGTGCCAATAATAGCGCCTAATTATAGCGACAAATATTATTTGGCGCAAAAAAATAGCACAAAAAAAAGTGGCAAAAAATAACGCCAATATTTTAACATTCATTAATAGCACCAAATATTCATAATAGCGCCTATATATTAATAGCGGAAAATAATTGTGCCTAATTGTAGCACCAAATAATAGCACCAAATAATTGTGCCAAATATTTGCACCAAATATTTTTTGACACCAAATATTCATAATAGCACCAAAAAATAGCGCCAACAAATAGCGCCATATAATAGCGCCAAATAATTGCACTAAATAATTGTGCCAAATAATTGCGCCAGATAATTAAGCAAAATAATTGCGCCTAATAACATCGCCATATAATAACGCCAAATATTTTTTAGCGCAAAATATATAAATAGCACCAATATATTGTGCCAAATAATTGCGCCAAATAATTGTGTCAAATACTTGCAGATAATAATAGCACCAAATAATAGCGCCAAATATATTTTGGCGCTAAATATTCATAATAGAGCCAAATAATAGCACCAAATAATATCATGAATAATAGCATCAAATTATGGCACCAATAATCGCGCCAATATTTAAACATTCAATAATAGGGCCAATAAAAGAGCCAATAACAGCACCAATTATAGTGCCAATAATAGCGCCAACATATTCATAGCACCATTTAATAGCGCCAAATAATAGCGCCATATAATAGCACCAATTATTAGTGCCATATAATAGCGTCATATAATAGCGCCAAATCATAGCGCCATATAATAGCGCCAAATATAATAGCACCAAATAATCAGGCCAATATATAGCTTCAATAATAGCACTGATATATTCATAGCGTCATTTAATAGGGCCAAATAATAGCACCATATAATAGCACCAAATATTAGGGCCATATAATAGCACCATATAATAGCGCTCAATAATAGCGCCATATAATAGCGCCAAATATTTTAACATTTAATATATTTTCAGTGTTATTTTAACATTCAATATAATAGCGCCAAATATATTTTCAGTGTTATTTTAATATTTATAATAGCGCCAATATTTTAATAGCCCCGATATTTTAATAGCGCGAAATAATAGTGCCAAATATTATTTGGCGCCAAAAAATAGCCCAAAAAAAGCGCAAAAAAAAAGTGCCAATATTTTAACATTCATTAATAGCGTCAAATATTCATAATAGTGCCTATATATTAATAGCAGAAAATAATTATGCCTAATAATAGAACCAAATAATAGGGCCAAATAATTGTGCCAAATATTTGTACCAAATATTTTTTGACACCAAATATTCATAATAGCACCAAAAAATAGTGCCAACAAATAGCGCCAACAAATAACGCCAATAATAGCGCCAAATAATAGTGCCAACAATAGCGCCAATATATTCATAGCGCCAAATAATTGCACCAATATATTATAGCGCTAAATAATAGTGACAGAATATTCATAATAGTGCCTATAATAGCGCAAATAATAGCGCCAATATATTCATAGCGCCATTTATTCATAATAGCGCCAATATATTTATAGCGCCAAATAATTGCGCCAAATAATAGCGCCAATATTTAAAAATTCATTAATAGCGCCAAATATTCATAATAGCTCCAATATATTAATAGCGCCAAATAATTGCGCCAATTTATAGCAACATATTATAGCGCCAAATATTTTTTGGTGCCAAATATACAAAATAGCGCAAAAAAAAGCACAAAAAAATAGCGCCAAATAATAGCGCCAATATATTCATAACACCAAATAATAATGCCAATATATTCATAATAGCGCCAATATATAATAGCGCCAAACAATAGCGCCATATAATAGCGCCAAATATATTAATAGCACCAAATATATTAATAGCACCAAATAAGTGCGCATAATAATAGCGCCAAATAATTGCGCCAAATATTTGCCCCAAATAACTGTGCCAAATAATAGATCCAAATAATAGCACAAAATAATAGCACCATATAATAGTGCCAAATATTTTTTGGCGCCAAATATTCATAATAGCGCCAAAAAATAGCGTCAAAAAATAGCGCAAATAATAGCGCCAAATAAGAGCACCAATAATAGCACTAATATATTACTAACGCCAAATAATAGCTCCAAATAATAGCGCCAATATATTCATAATGTTGCCAATAATAGTTCCAATAATAGCGCCAATATATTCATAGGGCCATTTATTCATAATAGGGCCAATATATTTATAGCGCACAATAATTGTGCCTATTAATAGTGCCAAATAATTGGGCCAAATAAGTGCGCAAAATAATTGCGTCTAATAACAGCGCCAAATAATAGCACCATATAATAGCGCCAGATATTTTTTGGTGCAAAATATATAAATAGCGCCAAATAATTATGCCAAATAATTGCGCCAAATAATTGCGCCTAATAATAGCACCATATAATACCGCCAAATATTTTTTGGTGCCAAATATTCATAATAGCGCCAAATAATAGCACCAAATAATAGCGCCAAATAATAGCGCTACATAATAGTGCCAAATATAATAGCACCACATAGTAGCCCTAGATAATAGCGCCAAATAATATCACCAAATAATAGCGCCAAATAATATCGCCATATAATAGCGCCAAATATTGGCGCCATATAATAGCGCCATATTATAGCGCCATATAATAGCACCAAATCATAGCGCCATATAATAACGCCAAATATAATAGCGCCAAATAATAGCGCCAATATATAGCACTAATTATAGCGCCAATATATTCTTAGCGCCATTTAATAGGGCCAAATAATAGCGCCATATAATAGCGCCAAATAATAGCGCCATATAATAGCGCCAAATTTTAGCACCATATAATCGCGCCATATAATAGCGCCAAATCATAGCACCAAATATAATAGCGCCAAATAATAGCGCCAATAATAGGGCCAATATATTCATAGCGCCATTTAATAGGTCCAAATAATAGCGTCATATAATAGAGCCAAATATTAGCGCCAAATATTAGCGCCAAATATTAGCGCCATATAATAGTGTAAAATAATAGCGCCATATAATAGTGAAAAATATAATAGCGCCAAATAATAGCACCAAATAATATTGCCAAATATTTTTTGGCGCCAAATATTCATAATAACGCCAAATAATAGCGCCAATATATTACATTCAATAATAGGTAAAAATATTCATAATACCGCCAATATTTTAATATTCAATATATTTTTAGTGTTATTTTGACATTCAATATAATAGCGTGAAATATATTTTCCGTGTTATTTTAATATTCATAATAGCGCCAATATTTTAATGGCACTGATATTTTAATAGCGCCAATAATAGCACAAAATAATAGCGCCAAATATTATTTGGCACCAGATAATAGCACCAAATAATAGCGCCAAAAAATAGCGCCAATATTTTTACATTAATTAATAGTGAAAAATATTCATAATAGCGCCAATATATTAATAGCGGCAAATAATTGCATCTAATAATAGCACCAAATAGTAGCGCCAAATAACTGTGCCATATAATAGCGCCAAATATTTTTTTGCGCCAAATATTCATAATAGTGCCAATAATAGCGCTAAATAATAGCGTCAATAATAGCGCAATATATTCATAGCGCCAATATATTCATAGTAGCACCAATATATAATAGCGCCACTATATTCATAATAGTGCCAATAATAGCCCCAATAATAGCGCTAATATATTCATAGCGTCATTTATTCATAATAGCGCCAATATATTTATAGCGCAAAATAATTGCGCCTAATAAAAGCACCAAATAATAGCGCCATATAATAGCGCCAAATATTTTTTGGCGCAAAATATATAAATAGCGCCAATATATTGCGCCAAATAGAAGCGCCAAATAATTGCGCCAAATAATCGCATCTAATAATATCGCTAAATAATAGCGCCTTATAATAGCGCTAAATATTTTTTGGCGCCAAATGTTCACAATAGCACCAAATAATAGCGCCAATATATAAAAATTCAATAATAGCACCAATAAAAGCGCCAACAAGTGCACCAATAATAGCACCAATAATAGTGCCAATATATAGCGCCAATAATATGGCCAATATATTCATAGCACCACTAAATAGGGCCAAATAATATTGCAATATAATAGCGCCAAATATTAGTGCCATATAATAACGCCATATAATCGCGCCAAATAATAGCGCCATATAATAGCGCCAAATATAATAGCACCAAATAATAGCACCGATATATTGCGCCAATAATAGCACCGATATATTCATAGCGCAATTTAATAGGGCCAAATAATAGCACCATATAATAGCGACAAATATTAGGGCCATATAATAGCCTCAAATATAATAGCGCCAAATAATAGTGCCAAATTATAGCACCAAATAATTTCGCCCAATAATAGCCCCAAATATTAGGCGCCAAATATTCATAATAGCGCCGAATAATAGCGCCAATAATGACACAAAAAAATAGAGCCAAATATTCATAATAGCGCCAAATATTTGGCACCATATATTCATAGTAGCGCTAAATATTTTTTGGCGCCAAATATTCATAATCGCGCCAAATATTTAAACATTCAATAAAAGCGCCAATAAAAGCGCCCATAACAGCACCAATAATAGTGCCAATTATAGCGGCATTGTATAGCACCAATAATAGCACTAATATATTAATAGCGCCATTTAATAGCGCCAAATAATAGCCTCATATAATAGCACCAAATATTGACGCCATATAATAGCACCATATAATAGCACCATATAATAGCGCCATATAATAGCACCAAATAATAGAGCCAAATAATAGCCCCAAATAATAGCGCCAAATAATAGCGCAAATAATTGCGCCAAATAATAGAGCCAAATATTCATAATAGCGCCAAATATTTGGCGCCATATATTCATAGTAGCGCCAAATATTTTTTGGCGCCAAATATTCATTATAGCGCCAAATAATAGCGCCAAATTATAGCACCAATAAAAGTGCCAAATAATAACTCCAATAATAGCGCCAATATTTGGCGCCAATAAAATTTGGTGCCAATATTTGGAGATATTATTTAGCGCCAAATAACAGCGCCAATATTTTAACATTCAATAATAGCGCCAAATATACCTAATATTGCCAATATATTTATAGTGCCAAATAACTCTGCCAAATAATAGCTCCAAATAATAGCGCCATATAATAGTGCCAAATATTTTTTGGCACCAAATATTCATAATAGCGCCAAAAAATAGTGCCAAAAAATAGCGCCAAATAAGACCACCAATAATAGCACAAATATATTCCTAGCGCCAAATAATAGCGCCAATATATTCATAATGTTGCCAATAATAGCGCCATTTAATAGGGTCAAATAATAGCTCCATATAATAGCGCCAAATATTAGCGCCAAATATTAGCGCCATATAATAGCGCAAAATAATAGCGCCATATAATAGTGCAAAATATAATAGCGCCAAATAATAGCACTAAATAATATTGCCAAATATTTTTTGGCGCCAAATATTTATAATATCGCCAATTAATAACACCAATATTTGGCGCTATTATTGAATGTTAAAATATTGGCGCTATTATTTGGTGCCAAATAATTGCACCAAATATTGGTGACAAATATTATTGGTGCCAAATATTGGCGCTATTATTTGGCACTTTTATTGGCGATATAATTTGGTGCTGTTATTTGGCACTATTATGAATATTTGGTGTCAAAAAATATTTAGCACTGCTATGAATGTATGGAGCCAAATATTTGGTGCTATTATGAATATTTGGCTCTATTATTTGGCGCTATTATTGGCACCAATAATATTTGGCGCTTTTATTTGGCGCTATTATGAATATTTGGCGCCAAATATTTGGTGCTATTATTTGGTGATATTATTTGGCGCTATTATTTGGCGTTATTATTTGGCGTTATTATATTTGGCCCTATTAAATGGCGCTATTATTTGGCGCTATTATATGGAGCTAATATTTGGCGCTATTATATGGCCCTAATATTTCACGCTATTATTTGGCCTTATTAAATGGCACTATGAATATATAGGCGATATTATTGGCGCTATATATTGGCGCTATTTTTTGGCACTATTATATTTGGCGCTATTATATGGTGCTATTATTTGGTGCAATTATATGGCCCTATTATATGACGCTATTATATGGCGCTCATATTTGGCTCTATTATATTTGGCTCTATTATTTGGCACTATTAAATGACGCTATTATTTGACACTATTATTGGCGCCAAAATTTGACGCTATTATTGGCGCAATTATTTGGCTCTATTATTTTGGCGCTATTATTTGACGCTATTATGAATACTTGACGCTAAAAAATATTTGGTGCGATTATATGGCGCTATTGTTAGGTGCGATTATATGACGCTATTGTTAGGTGCGATTATTTGGCATGATTATTGGGCGCAATTATTTGGCGAAATTATTTGGCGCAATATATTGACACTATTTATATATTTTGCGCAAAAAAATATTTGGCGCTATTATTTGGCGTTGTTATTAGGCGCAATTATTTTGGGAAATTATTTGGCACAATTATTTGGAGCAAATATTTTGCGCTATTATCTCGCGCTATTATTAGGCACAATTATTTTGTGCTATAAATATATTGGAGCTATGAATATATTGGCGCTATTATTGGCACTATTATGAATATATTGGCGCTATTATATATTGGCGCTATTTTTTGCCGCTATTATAAATATTTGGAGCCAAAAATATTTGGTGCTATTATTTGGCGCTATTATTTGGCACTGTTATTTGGCGCAAATATTTGGCGCTATTATTTTCCACTAATATTAGGCCCACTTATTTAGCGCTGTTAATATATTGGCGCTATAATGAATATTCGGCACTATTATTAATATTTGGAACAATTATTTCACGCTATAATTTGGCGCTATTATTAGGCACAATTATTTGCCGCTATTAATATATTTGTGCTATTATGAATATTTGGCGCTATTAATGAATGTTAAAATATTCGCGCTATTTTTTGGCGCTATTATTTGGCGCTATTTTTTGGCACTATTATTTGGCACTAAAATTTGGCGCCAAATAATATTTGGCACTCTTATTTGGCGCTATTATTGGCGCTATTAAAATATTGAAACTATTAAAATATTGGCGCTATTATGAATATTAAAATAACACTGAAAATATATTTGGCGCTATTATATTGAATGTTAAAATAACACTGAAAATATATTGAATGTTAAAATATTAGTGCTATTATGAATATTTGGCGCTATTATTGAATGTTAAAATATTGGCCCTATTATTTGGCGCCAAAAAATATCGCCAAATATTGGCGCCAAATATTGGTGCCAAATATTGGCCCCAAATATTGGCGATATTATTTGGCGCTTTTATTGGCGCTATTAAATGGCGCTATTATTTGGCGCTATTATATTTGGTGTTATTATATGGCGCTATTATTTGGCCCTATTAAATGACGCTATGAATATGTTGGCACTATTATTGACGCGATTATTTGGAACAATTATTTGGAGAAATTATTTGGTGCAATATATTGGCGCTATTTATATATTTTGCGCCAAAAAATATTTGGCGCTGTTATTTTGTGTTGTTATTAGGCGTAATTATTTTTGCGCAATTATTTGGCACAATTATTTGGCGCAATTATTTGGTGCAATTATTTGGTTCTATTATTTGGCGCTATTATTTGGCGCAATTATTTTGTGCTATAAATATATTGGCGCTATTATAAATAAATGGCGCTATGAATATATTGGTGCTCTTATTGGTGCTATTATTGGCACTATTATGAATATATTGGTGCTATTATTTTTCGTTATTATATGTTGGAATTATTATTTGGCGCTATGGATATATTGGCTCTATTATTGGCGCTATTATTGGGTGCTATTTTGGCGCTATTTTTTGGCGCTATTTTTTGGCGCAGTTATTTAGCACAAATATTTGGCGCTATTATTTGGCGCAATTATTTGGCACTAATATTAGGTGCACTTATTTGGCACAGTTAATATATTGGCGCTATTATTTGGCGTAATAATTTGGCGCTATTATTTGGCGCTATTATTTGGTGCTATGAATATATTGGCGCTATTATGAATAAATGGCGCTATGAATCTATTGGCGCTATTATTGGTGCTATTATTGGCACTATTATGAATATACTGGCGCTATTATTTGGTGCTATTATATATTGGCGCTATTATGAATATATTGGCGCTATTATTTGCCGCTATGAATATATTGGCGCTATTATTTGGCACTATTATTTGGCACTATTATTGGCCCTATAATATCGCTCAATTTTTTGGGGCTATTATGAATATTTGGCGCCAAAAAATATTTGGTGCTATTATTTTAACACTCAATATAATAGCACCAAATATATTTTCAGTGTTATTTTAAAATTCACAATAGCACCAATATTTTAATAGCGCCAATATTTTAATAGTGCCAATAAATAGCGCTAATATATTAACATTCATTAACAGCGCCAAATATTCATAATAGTGCCAATATATTAATAGCGGCAAATAATTGTGCCCAATAATAGCACTAAATAATAGCGCCAAATATTATATGGCGCCAAATAATAGTTCCAAATAATAGCGCAAAAAAATAGCACCAAAAATTAGAGCCAATATTTTAACATTCATTAATAGCTCCAAATATTCATAATAGCGCCAATATATTAAAAGCGGCAGATAAGTGCGCCAAATAATAGTGCCAAACAATTGCGCCAAATAACTGCGACAAATAACTGCGGCAAATAATAGCGCCAAATAATAGCTCCATATAATAACGCCAAATATTTTTTGGCGCCAAATATTCATAATAGCACCAAAAAATTGCGCGATATTATAGGGCCAACAATAGCACCAAATATTTTTTGGCACCAAATATTCATAATAGCGCCAAATAATAGCGCCAAATAATAGCACCAAATAATAGCGCCAATAATAGCGTCAAATTATGGCGCCAATAATCGCGCCAATATTTGGCGCTATTATTTTGCGCCAAATAATAGCGCCAATATTTAAACATTCAATAATAGTGCCAATAAAAGTGCCAATAACAGCCCCAATAATAGCGCCAATAATAGTACCAAAATATAGCGCCAATAATAACGCCAATATATTCATAGCGCCATTTAATATCGCCAAATAATAGCGCCATATAATAGCGCCAAATATTAGCACCATATAATAGCGTCATATAAGTGCGCCATATAATAGCGCCATATAACAGCGCCAAATTTAATAGCGCCAAATAATAGCACCAATATATAGCGCCAATAAAAGCGCCAATATATTCATAGCACCATTTAATAGGGCCAAATAATAGCGCCATATAATAGCACTAAATATTAGCGCCAAATAATAGCGCCAATATATTCATAGTGCCATATAATAGCACCAAATAATAGCACCATATAATCGCACCAAATAATGGCGCCAAATAATGGCACCAAATAATAGCGCCAAATAATAGCGCCAATAATAGCGCCAAATAATAGAACCAAATATTCATAATAGCGCCAAATAATGGCGTGAAATATAATAGCGCCAAATAATGGTGCCAAATAATAGCGCCAAATATAATAACGCCAAATAATGGCGCCAAATAATAGTGCCAAATAATATCGCCAAATAATAGCGCCAAATATTTGGCGCCAAATATTCATAATAGTGCCAAATAATAACACCAATAATAGCACCAAATAATAGAGCCAAATATTCATAATAGCGCCATATATTTGGAACTATATATTCATAGTAGCGCCAAATATTTTTTGGCGCCAAATATTCATAATAATGCCAAATAATAGTGCCAAATTATAGCACCAATAAAAGCGCCAAATAATAGCGCCAATAATAGCACCAATATTTGGCACCAATAATATTTAGCGTCAATATTTGGTGGTATTATTTGGTACCAAATAATAGCACCAATATTTTAACATGCAATAATAGCACCAAATATTCATAATAGCGCCAATATTTTAACATTTAATATATTTTCAGTGTTATTTTAACATTCAATATAATAGCACCAAATATATTTTCAGTGTTATTTTAATATTCATAATACCACCAATATTTTAATAGCGCCAATAACAAGGCCAAATAATAGCGCCAAATATTATTTGGTGCCAAATAATAGCGCCAAATAATAGCACCAAAAAATAGCACCAATGTTTTAACATTCATTAATAGCGCCAAATAATCATAATAGCACCAATATTTTAATAGCGGTAGGTAATTGCGCCTAAAAATTGCGCCAAATAATAGCGCCAAATATATTTTTATGCCAAATATTCATAATAGCCCAAAAAAATAGCACCATATAATAGGGCCAATAATAGCGCCAAATAATAGCGCCAATATATTAATAATAGTGCCAATATATAATAGCGCCAAATAATAGCTCTAGTATATTCATAATATTGCCAATAATAGCACCAATAATAGCACCAATATATTCATAGCACCATTTATTCATAATAACGCCAATATATTTATAGCATCAAATAATTGTGCCTAATAATAGGGCCAAATAATAGCGCCAAATAATAGCGCCAAATAATTACCTCAAATAATAATGCCAAATATTCATAATAGCGCCAATATATTAACAGCGCCAAATAAGTGCGCATAATATTAGTGCCAAATAATAGCGCCAAATACTTGCACCAAATAACAGTGTCAAATAATAGCGCCAAATAATAGCGTCAAATAATTGCGCCAAATATTTTTGGCGTCAAATATTCATAATAGGGCCAAGAAATAGTGCCAATATATAATAGCTCCAATATATTCATAATAGTGCCAATAATAGCGCCAATATATTCATAGCGCCATTTATTCAAAATCGCGCCAATATATTTATAGCGCAAAATAGTTGCGCCTAATAATAGCGCTAGATAATAGGGTCAAATAATTGCGCCAAATAATTGCGCCAAATAATTGCGCCAAATAATTGATCCAAATAATTGTGCAAAATAATTGCGCCTAGTAACAGCCCCAAATATTAGCGCTAAATAATAGCGCCAAATATTTTTTGGCGTAAAATATATAAATAACGCCAATATATTACCCCAAATAATTTTTCCAAATAATTGCGCCAAATAATAGCGCCAAATAATCGCACCTAATAATAGCGCCATATAATAGCGCCAAATATAATTTAGCACCAAATATTCATAATAGCGCCAAATAATAGCGCCAAAATAATAGGGCCAAATAATAGCGCCAATAATAGCATCCAATTATGGCGCCAATAATAGCGTCAAATAATAGCACCATTTAATAGCTCTAAATAATAGAGCCAAAAATAATAGAGCCAAATATAAGCGTCATATAATAGCGCCATATAATAGCGCCAAATAATAGCGCCATATAATAGCGCCAAGTATAATAGCGCCAAATAATAGTGCCAATATATAGCGCCAATAATATCGCCATTATATTTATAGCGCCATTTAATAGCGCCAAATAATAGCGTCATATAATAGCGCCATATAATGGCGCCAAATATTAGCCCCATATAATAGCACCAAATAATAGCGCCATATAATAGCGCCAAATATAATAGAGCCAAATAATAGCACTAAATAATAGCGCCAAATAATATCGCCAAGTAATAGCACCAAATATTTGGCGCCAAATATTCATAATAGCGCAAAATAATAGTGCCAATAATTGTGCCAAATAATAGAGCCAAATATTCATAATAGCGCCAAATATTTGGCACTATATATTCATAGTAGCGTCAAATATTTTTTGGCGCCAAATATTCATAATAAAGCCAAATAATAGCACCAAATATATTTTAAGTGTTCTTTTAATATTCATAATAGCACCAATATTTTAATAGTGCCGATATTTTAATAGCGCCAATAATAGCGCCAAATATTATTTTGTGCCAAATACTAGCGCCAAATAATAGCGCCAAATAATTGCGCCAAATATTTGCATCAAATAACTGCGCCAAATAATAGTACCAAATAATAGCGCCATAAAATAGCGACAAATATTTTTTGGTGCCAAATATTCATAATAGCGCCAAAAAATAGCGTCATATAATAGTGCCAATAATAGCGCCAAATAATAGCGCCAATAATAGCTCCAATATATTCATAATGCTAAATAATAGTGCCAATATATTCATAATAGCGCCAATATATAATATCGCCAAATAATAGTGCCAATATATTCATAATAGTGGCAATAATAGCGCCAATATATTCATAGCGCCATTTATTCATAATAGTGCCAATATATTTATAGCGCAAAATAATTGCGCTAAATAAAAAGGCCAAATAATTTTTCCAAATAATTGTGTCAGATAATTGCGCAAAATAATTGTGCCTAATAACAATGCCAAATATTAGTGCTATATAATAGCGCCAATATATAGCGCCAAATAATTTCAAAAAATAATTATGCCAAATAATTGCACCAAATACTTGCGCCTAATAATAGCGCCAAATATTTTTTGGCGCCAAATATTCATAATAGCGCCAAATAATAGCGCCAAATAAGAGTGCCAAATAATAGCACCAATAATAGCATCAAATTATGGCGCCAATATTTAAACATTCAATAATAGCCCCAATAAAAGTGCCAATAACAGCACCAATAACAGTGCCAATAATAGCGCCAATATATTTATAGCGCCATATAATAGGGCCAAATATAATAGCACCAAATAATACCACCAATATATAGCGCCAATATATTCATAGAACCATTTAATAAGGCCAAATAATAGCACCATATAATAACGCCAAATATTAGCTCCAAATATTAGCGCCATATAATAGCACTAAATAACAACGTCATATAATAGATCTAAATAATAGCGCCAAATATAATAGTGCCACATAATAGCACCAGATAATAGCGCCAAATAATATCACCAAATAATAGCACCAAATATTTGGCACCAAATATTCATAATAGCGCCAAATAATAGCACCAGATAATAGCGCAAATAATAGTGCCAAATATTAGAGCCAAATATTCATAATAGCGCCAAATATTTGGTGCCATACATTCATAGTAGTGCCAAATATTTTTTGGCGCCAAATATTCATAATAGCGCCAAATAATAGCACCAATAATAGCGTCGATATTTGGCACCAAATATATTTTTAGTGTTATTTCAACATTCAATATAATAGCACCAAATATATTTTCAGTGTTATTGTAATATTCATAATAGTGCCAATATTTTAATAGCACCAATATTTTAATAGCACCAAAGAATGGCGTTGGCGCCAAATAATAGCGCTAATATTTTAACATTCATTAATAGCACCAAATATTCATAATAGTGCCAATATGTTAATAGAGGAAAATAATTGCACCTAATAATAGCACCAAATAATAGCACCAAATAATAGCACCAAATAATTACGCCTAATATTAGTGCGAAATAATAGCGCCAAATAATAGTGCCAAATAATAGCGTCAAATAATAGCGCCATATAATAGCGCCAAATATTTTTTGGTGCCAAATTTTCGTAATAGCGCCAAAAAATAGCACCAAAAAAAAGAGACATATAATAGCGCCAATAATAGCACCAAATAATAGCGCCAATAATAGCACCAATATATTCATAGCGCCAATATATTCATAATAGCGCCAATATATAATAGCGCCAAATAATAGCGCCAGTATATTCATAATAGTCCCAATATTAGCACCAATATATTCATAGCGCCATTTATTCATAATATCACCAATATATTTATAACTCTAAATAATTGCGCTTAATAATAGCGCCAAATAATAGCGCCAAATAACTGCTCCAACTAATTGCGCCAAATAACAGCGCTAATATTTTAACATTCATTAATAGTGCCAAATATTCATAATAGCGCCAATATATTAATAGCGCCAAATAATTGTGCCTAACAATAGTGCCGAATAATATCGCCAAATAATTTCACCAAATATGTGCACCAAATAACTACACCAAATAATTGCACCAAATAATACCGCCAAATAATGGCGCCATATAATAGCGCCAAATATTTTTTGGCACCATATATTCATAATAGTGGCAAAAAATAGCGCCAAAAAATAGTGCCAAAAATAGCGCGAAAAAATAGTGCCAAATAACAACGTCAATAATAGCGCCAAATAATAGCACCAATAATAGTGCCAATATATTCATAGCACCAAATAATAACGCCAATATATTAATAATAGCGCCAATATATAATAGTGCCAAATAAAAGCGCCAATATATTCATAATAGTGCCAATAATAAAGCCAATAATAGCGCCAATATATTCATAGCTCCATTTATTCATAATAGCGCCAATATATTTATAGCGAAAAATAATAGCACCATATAAAAGCACCAAATAATTGCGCCAAATAATTGCGCCTAATAACAGCGCCAAATAATAACACCATATAATATCGCCAAATATTTTTTGGCACAAAATATATAAATAGCGCCAATATATTGTGCCAAATAATGGCGCCAAATAATTACGTCTTATAATAGCGCCAAATAATAGCACCATATAATAATGTCAAATATATTCACAGCACCATTTAATAGCACCAATAAAAGCGCCAATAACAGCACCTATAATAGCGCCAATAATAGGGCGAATATATTCATAGCACCATTTAATAGCACCAAATAATAGCGCCATATAATTGCGCCAAATATTAGCACCATATAATAGCGCCATATAATAGCGCTAAATCATAGCGCCATATAATAGCGCCCAATATAATAGCGCCAATATATAGCGCCGATAATAAAACCAATATATTCATTTTTTCCATTTAATAGGGCCAAATAATTGCGCCATATAATAACATCAAATATTAGCGCCATATAATAGCGCCAAATATTAGTGCCATATAATAGTGCCAAATAATAGCGCCATATAATAGTGCCAAATATAATAGCGCCAAATAATAGCACCAAAAAATAGCGGCAATAGTAATGCCAAATAATAGAGCCAAATATTCATAATAGCGCCAAATATTTGGCGCCATATATTCATAGTAGCGCCAAATATTTTTTAGCGCCAAAGTGCCAAATAATTGCGCCAATGTTTGGCGCCAATATTTGGTGCCAATAATATTTTGCGCCAAAATTTGGCGCTATTATTTGGCGCAAAATAATAGCGCCAATATATTAACATTCAATAATAGCGGCAAATATTCACATTCAATAATTGGCACCAAATATTCATAACAGCGCCAAAAAATAGCGCCATATAATAATACGAAATATTTTTTGGCACAAAATATATAAATAGCGCCAATATATTACGCCAAATAATTGCGCCTAATAATAGCACCATATAATAGCGCCAAATATTTTTTGGTGCAAAATGTTCATAATAGCGCCAAATAATAGCTTCAAATAATAGCGCCAAATAATAGCGCCAATAATAGCGTCAAATTATGGCGCCAATAATCACGCCAATATTTGGCGCCAATGTTTGGCGGTGTTATTTCGCGCCAAATAATAGCGCCAATATTTAAACATTCAATAATAGTGCCAATAAAAGCGCCAATAAAAGCGTCAATAACAGCACCAATAATAGCGCCAATAATAGTGCTAATATATAGCGCCAATATATTCATAGCGCCATTTAATAGCGTCAAATAATAGCGCAATATAATAGCGCCAAATATTATCACTATATAATGGCGCCATATAATAGCACCAAATAATGGCACCATATAATAGCGCCAAATAATGGCGCCATATAATAGCGCCAAATATGATAGGGCCAAATTATAGCACCAAATATATAGCGCCAATAATAGCGCCAATATATTCATAGCGCCATTTAATAGGGCCAAATAATAGCGCCATATAATATCACCAAATATTAGCGCCATATAATAGCCCCAAAAATAAGAACGCCAAATAATAGCGCCAAATAATTTCACCAAATAATAGCACCAAATATTTGGCGGCAAGTATTCATAATAGCGCCAAATAATAGCGCCAAATAATAGCGCCAATAATGGCGCCCAATAATAGAGAAAATATTCATAATAGCGCCAAATATTTGGCGCCATATATTCATAGTAGCGCCAAAAAAAATTTGGCTCCAAATATTCATAATAGCGCCAAATTATAGCGCTAATAAAAGCGCCAAGTAATAGCACCAATAACAGCACCAATATTTGGCGCCAAATAATGGCACCAATATTTTAACATTCAATAATAGCACCAAATATTCATAATAGCGCCAATATTTTAACATTCAATATATTTTCAATGTTATTTTAACATTCAATATAATAGCGCCAAATATATTTTCAGTGTTATTTTATTATTCATAATAGCGCCAATATTTTAATAGCGCCAATATTTTAATAGTGCCAAATAATTGCACCATATAATAGCGCCAAATATTAACGCCATATAATAGCGCCATATAATTGCGCCAAATATAATAGCGCCAAATAATAGCACCAAATAATAGCGCTAAAGAATATCGCCAAATAGTAGCGCCAAATATTTGGTGCCAAATATTCATAAGAGCGCCAAATAATAGCGCCAAATATTCATAATAGCGCCAAATATTTGGCGCCATATATTCATAGTAGCGCCAAATATTTTTTGGTGTCAAATATCCATAATAACGCCAAATATTTTTTGGCGCCAGATATTCATAATAGCGCCAATATTTTAACATTCAATATATTTTCAGTGTTATTTTAACATTCAATATAATAGCGCCAAATATATTTTCAGTGTTATTTTAATATTCACAATAGCACCAATATTTTAATAGCGCCAATATTTTAATAGTGCCAATAAATAGCGCCAATATTTTAACCTTCATTAACAGCGCCAAATATTCATAATAGTGCCAATATATTAATAGCGGCAAATAATTGTGCCCAATAATAGCACTAAATAATAGCGCCAAATAATAGTTCCAAATAATAGCGCCAAAAAAATAGCGCCAAAAAATAGCGCCAATATTTTAACATTCATTAATAACGCCAAATATTCATAATAGCACCAATATATTAAAAGCGGCAGATAAGTGCGCCAAATAATAGCGCCAAACAATTGCGCCAAATAACTGCGACAAATAACTGCGCCAAATAATAGTGCCAAATAATAGCGCCATATAATAGCGCCAAATATTTTTTGGTGCCAAATATTCATAATAGCACCAAAAAATTGCGCGATATTATAGGGCTAATAATAGTGCCAAATAATAGCGCCAATATATTCATAGCGCCAAATAATAGCACCAATATATTCATAATAGCGCCAATATATAATAGCACCAAATAATAGCGCCAATATATTCATAATAGTTCCAATAGTAGCACCAATAATAGCGCCAATAGATTTATAGCGCCATTTATTCATAATAGCGCCAATATAGTCATAGCGCCAAATAATAGCGCCTAATAATAGCTCCAAATAATAGTGCCAAATTATTACACCAAATAATAGCGCCAATATATTAATAGCGCCAAATAAGTGCACCTAATATTAGTGCCAAATAATTTCCCCAAATAATAGCGCCAAATATTTGCGCCAAATAACTGCGCCAAAAAATAGCGCCAACAATATTGCACCCAATAATAGCACCAATAATAGAGCCAATATATCCATAGCGCCAAATAATAGTTCCAATATATAATAACGCCAAATAATAGCGCCAATATATTCATAATAGTGCCAATAATAGCGCCAATAAGAGCACCAATATATTCATAGCGCCATTTATTCATAATAACGCCAATATATTTATAGCACAAAATAATTGCGCCAAATAATAGCGCCAAATAAGAGCCAAATAATTGCGCCAAATAATTGCGCCAAATAATTGTGCCAAATAATTGCGCAAAAATAATTGCGCCTAATAACAGCACAAAATAATAGCGCCAAATATTTTTTGGCGCAAAATATATAAATAGCGCCATATAGTAGCACCAAATATAATAGCATCAAATAATAGCACCAAATAATAGCCCCAAATAATATCGCCAAATAATAGCGCCAAATATTTGGAACCAAATATTCATAATAGCGCCAAATAATAGTGCCAATAATAGCGCTAATAATAGCACCAAATAATAGAGTGAAATATTCATAATAGCACCAAATATTTGGCTCCATATATTCATAGTAGCGCCAAATGCTTTTGGGCACCAAATATTCATAATAGCTTCAAATAATAGCGCCAAATTATAGCGCCAATAAAAGCGCCAAATAATAGCACCAATATTTGGGGCCAATATTTGGCACCAATATTTGGCGATATTTTTTGGCGCCAAAGAATAGGGCCAATATTTTAACATTCAATAATAGCGCCAAATATTCATAATAGCACCAATATTTTAACATTCAATATATTTTCAGTGTTATTTTAACATTCAATATAATAGTGCCAAATATATTTTTAGTGTTATTTTAAAATTCATAATAGTGCCAATATTTTAATAGCACCAATATTTTAATAGCGCCAATAATAGCGCCAAATAAGAGTGCCAAATATTATTTGGTGCCAAATTTTAGTGCCAAATAATAGTGCAAAAAAATAGCGCCAAATAATAGCGCCAAAAAATAGCGCCAATATTTTAACATTCATTAATAGCGCCAAATATTCATAATAGCACAAATATATTAATAGCGGCAAATAATTGTGTCTAATAATAGCGCCAAATAATAGCGCGAAATAATTGTGCCAAATATTCATAATAGTGCCAAATATTTATTATAGCGCCAATATATTAACAGCGCTAAAAAAGTGGGCCTAATATTAGTGCCAAATAATAGCGCCAAATAACAGTGCCAAATAATAGCACCAAATAATAGCACCAAATATTTTTGGCTCCAAATATTCATAATAGCGCCAAAAAATAGCACCAATATATAATAGCACCAATATATTCATAATAGTGCCAATAATAGCGCCAATAATAGCACCAATATATTCATAGCGCCATTTATTCAAAATAGCGCCAATATATTTATAGCGCAAAATAATTGTGCCTAATAATAGCGTGAGATAATAGCGCCAAATATTTGCTCCAAATAATTGCGCCAAATAATTGCCCAAAATAATGGCGCCTAATAACAACGCCAAATAATAGCGCCAAATATTTTTTGGCGCAAAATATATAAATAGCGCCAATATATTGCGCCAAATAATTTCGGCAAATAATTGCGCCCAATAATCATGCCAAATAATCGCACCTAATAATAGCGCCATATAATCGCACCAAATATTTTTTAGCGCCAAGTATTCATAATAGCGCCAAATAATAGCGCCAAAATAATAGAGCCAAATAATTGTGCCAATAATAGCGTCAAATTATGGCGCCAATAATAGTGTCAAATAATAGCGTCATTTAATAGCGCCAAATAATAGAGTCAAATATAATAGAGCCAAATATTGGTGCCATATAATAGCGTCATATAATAGTGCCATATAATTGCACCAAATAATAGCGCCATATAATAGCGCCAAATATAATAGCGCCAATATATAGCGCCAATAATATCGCCTATATATTCATAGCGCCATTAAATAGGGCCAAATATTAGCGCCAAATATTAGGGCCATATAATAGCGCCAAATATTAGTGCCATATAATAGCGCCAAATAATAGCACCATTTAATAGGTCCAAATATAATAGCGCCAAATAATAGCACCAAATAATAGCGGCAAATAATATCATCAAATAATAGCACCAAATATTTGGCGCCAAATATTCATAATAGCGCCAAATAAAAGCGCCAAATATTATTGGTTCCAATAATAACGCCAAATAATAGAGCCAAATATTCATAATAGCACCAAATATTTGGCGCCATATATTCATAGCAGTGCCAAATATTTTTTGACACTAAATATTCATAATAGCGCCAAATAACAGCACCAAATTATATCGCCAATAAAAGCGCCAAATAATAGCACCAATATTTGGCACCAATAATATTTCTCACCAATATTTGGCGCAATTATTTGGCACCAAATAATAGCGCCTATATGATGAGGATCATGGAACACATGGGCATCACGGGGTTGGAGGCGGACATGATGAGGAAGGCAGAATGCACACAAGTGGACAAGACCCTTTACGTGGAATTGGAGGCCCAATGACAAGGGAGCGGACCAAGAGAATGAAGGAGGCCTTAAATGGATTAATCATGGAATTCCAAGAGGAGGCCCAACACCTTTGCTTGGGGGAAGCATTCGGGCCTATAATTACATTAATTAAGGCCCAAACATGCTTTTAAAAACCCAACCCAAGTGGTGCTACGAGATTTCAAGCCCACCCACCATGGAATCTTCAAAGTCAAAAGGTGGTGGGCTACTTGTCTTTTCTTTTCCAAAAGGGTGTGCTACTTGTCTCCTAAAGTCTTGGTCAAGTGCCAAAGTTGTCAAAAGCATCCTATAGGCTTTTTGACTATGGAAAACTATCCATTAGACTAATGTAAAGAGCCACCCCATGTGTAATTCGAATTTCAAGTTTCTTTGGCTATAAATAGCCACCCCCTTGTACTCTTGAAGCATGATGAATGAAAGTAATGTTATTATGGTGAGTTTTGTCACGACCCGTCCTCGGGGCCCGTGCCGTGACTACCCCAAGCCCACCTTCCATAGGCCAGGGGCTGGCGACTAGCACCAAGGCGTAAAATCCCAGTAAACAGGGAAGGCATTGCCTTTATAAGTAACAACCACACAGAGTCAGCAAGCGGAAAGTAAAGTGCAGAAAAGTAAAGGGGCCGGAAATACAAGCCCAACTGTAAAGTACAACTGAAAAGTAAAACAGCAACTGAAGAAAAGACGGCGGCCTCGTGTCGTCCACTGGCAATCCCACCTGAAGGGTGGGTACAGATAGCCTCCAAGCTCCTCGGGTCCCACGTCCGCTCCGGGTACGTCCCGCCCAGTGGTCCACCTCCAGGTACCGTCCTGCTCCACGCCCAACCGCGATCAGCGCTGTCCGTCGTCTGCAACCAACACCACGAAGTGCGGGCATAGCCCGTGCAGGGGTGAGTACAACTACTCAGTAAGGACCCCGAGACCCCCGAAGGTCTCCCGAAATCCACAAAGGATATAGCACAAAAGAAAGATGCAATCACGAAGTAACATCTGACTAGACTTAGGTATATGCCCATACATATACCTAAGTCCCCAATTCTAGCTCTGCTCACGAGCTCAAGAACAACTCAATCCACAAAGGAAAGCAAGACTCAAATCCACAAGGAGAGTAAACAGTAAATCCACAAAGGATAGTTCAACACAATCCACAAAGGAGAGTAACATAAGATTCAGCTCAACCAGGTATACTTTTTCAGATGACGTCAAGACGATCACTGATCCGTCTCAGTCGTCGGACCCACGAAGGATCGATAGGTACTAACCCCCGCAAAAAGACCCACGTAGGATCGGGCTCACACAGAACCTGTAGGCAGTGGCTCACACAGAACCGGTAGTAAGGACCCACGGAGGATCGGGCTCACACAGAACCTGAAGCACTGATCCACGTGGGATCGCTGAGTGCAGTAGTCGACGCAGTCCACTGAGGATCTCTGCACAGTCGTCGCCGCAGTCCACGAAGGATCTCTGCTCTGCCGTCGTCGCAGTCCACGGAGGATCTCTGCTCTGCCGTCGTCGCAGTCCACGGAGGATCTCTGCTCTGTCGTCGTCGCAGTCCACGGAGGATCTCTGCTCTGCCGTCGAAGTCACAGCCAGCGCTAGGGTTCCCGCACGTAGCGAGCTCGTTTAGGAGGGTCCGCTCCACGAGCCGAGGGGCTGATACATCAACTGACACGTAGTCCGAAGTTGATGTATCCAAAAGTTCCGTATCGACAACAGGATCTCAACGCGACAGACGGCGCGTCAAACGGACGCCCGGTCTGAGAGTTATTGGCATTTTCGTCCCAGGGGCCCGGTTGGTTTTTAGGGCAAACCAACCCGACCGTACTCCGCCTGTATCCGATCCTCGGGCGGAGTATGCCAAAAGTTCCGTCTCACTTAGAGGAAACTACCACAGCTGACGGTACGTCGATCGGACGTCCGTAGCTCAAGTTATGAGCGTTTCCGCTCCGAGGGCCCGGTTGGTTTCGTGTACGAACCAACCCGG
This sequence comes from Viscum album, assembly GCA_963277665.1. Taxonomy (NCBI): domain Eukaryota; kingdom Viridiplantae; phylum Streptophyta; class Magnoliopsida; order Santalales; family Viscaceae; genus Viscum; species Viscum album. The sequence continues at coordinate 907,452,624 of OY728127.1, read as the reverse complement.
CCGAACCCAAAGTCTTCCGAAACCTTGAGTATAATATACCGAAACGACCGTCTCGATCCAAGGATCGCGTAGCCGCTGACGGTTCGTCAATCGGAGGTCCCAGGCCCAAGATATGGGCGAAAGACCGTAGAGGGCCCGAAACGGGGGTACTGGGCCCGGGGCGACCCGGCCCGAACCCCCCCCTGGGGTCGGCCGAACCGGGTCGGCCCGAACCGGGTCGGCCCGACCCGGCCCGAACCGGCTCGGCCGGGTCCGGTCCGGCCTGGGCGCGGCCCGGCCGACCGGACCGGCTCGGCTTCGGCCGAGCGGCCGAAGCGCTGCCGCCGCGGGTCAAACCCGCGGCTTTGGAGAAAACGCGGCCCGCGCGGGCCGCGTGCTGGAAGGCCGGACCGCGGACGCGGTCCGGCGGCTCGCCGCCGCCGCGGCTCGGCCGCGGCGGACTCCTCCGGCGGCGCGCCGGGCGCCGCCGCCCCCGGTCGCCGGCGCCGCCGCGCCGGCGACCCGCGCCGCCGCCTCCTTCCGCGGGCCGCCGGAGATGCTCCGGTGGCCCGATTTGCCTCCCGTCTGCGCCGTTGTTCCTCCCGGGATGCGTCCTCCACTGCGGAATCAACATATGGCCCTTGCGTCGCGCTTTTGCCGTCGCTCGCCAAATCCGCACACAAAGGAAGATCGACGGAGGGTTGCCGGGTCTTGTTCGTTAGACCCGCACCCTCCGCGTTAGTCATAATCAACGGGAGAAACAGGAAAGAAACCAATCAACAATTTTAAATAAATTAAAATTGTTTCGTGATCGGGTTCTATATTTCAAAAGAATAAACACGGGATTTTAAAAAGAATTCCAACATCCCTTACTTTGTCGTTGCCGAACGGGGGATCGTCGCGGGATTTGCTCGTCGCGGAAGATGGAGATCGCCGCGTCGTCGCGGAATCGCTCGTCGCGTCGCCAATCTCCGGATCAAGATCAACGGATTTAATTAGTTTAAATCCGTTGATATTGAAATTAAAAAGGGAGAAGAAAAGATCCGATTCTCACCTTTGTTGCCGAACGAGGATCGGCCGCGGAAGAAAGACGTCGCCGAAGAACGTCGCGGGTAGATCTCGTCGACGTCGCAGATCTTGGTGTGCGTCGTCGAATTCCGTTCGCCGGAGTTCTTCGCGTTCTTCGCGTTCTTCGCGTTCTTCGCGTTCTTCGCGTTCTTCGCGGAGAGGGTGGAGGAACGAAGATTATCTCAAATCCTTTCCAAGGATTTTTAGGTTGGTCTTATTTTATAAACATGCCAACACACGAAACCGGTTAAGAAACGATCCATCAATTCGTTGAATTAATTCAACGAAAGAAACGACCCATTTAATTCACGAAAGAAACAGCCCATTTAATTCACGAAATAAACCGCCCAATTAAATGGTCTGTTAAGAATTAAAGAAAACGCGTCGGTTGACTTTTCAGTTACTTTGACGGGTTTTCGCGGGTGCGTTACTTAGCGAAAGAAACGGCGGGGCTCGTGCGGGTCCCACCGCACAAATATCCTACCAAGGGGTAGGATATTTCTGGATAGCATCCTATCCAGTTCAACTCAGTTCAAGCCGTCTTTAAGTGACTTCAAGTGGCTTCCAAGCAGCTTAAGTGAAATAAAATAAAGTTGTCGCACAAACTTTATTTTATTTCTGACTTAAAGCCGTAAAATTTAAAAACCACGTCTGAGCAAACGCAACTCCGGAAGAGGCGTTTCTAAGCAAATACCGGCGCTGCGATTTCATCGGTGCCCTCAGAATTCGATTCCGGGCACCGGTTCAAAAGATAGAAAAACCCGCTCGTCCGTTCACTGAACGTACCCGAGCCAAACTTCGGAAATTGATTCCGGGCACACCGGGCCTCGGAATCAGGTGCCGTCTGAAGCTGCGCTCTTGTAAAATTCCAAAGAAAATTAAGAAAAAAATTTCCTTGAAATTTGCGGGTCTTTACATTACTCCCACCTCAGGGCTTTACGTCCCCGTAAAGATACATCAAAAACTAGGGGAACAAATGGGGGTACTGAGCACGAATCTGAGCCTCCCGCTCCCAAGTGCTCTCCTGGAGGTTCCCGTGCTGCCATCTGACGCGCACAAGAGGAATCGACCGCCCACGTAGGACCCGCTCCTGTCGATCCTCGATCTCCACTGGAACCTCCGCAAAAGTCGCCCCATCGTCCACGTCCAGCTCCCCAAAGTCGATGATGTGCGTCGGGTCGTGCACGTATCTCCTCAGCTGAGACACGTGGAAGACGTCGTGCACCCGGTGCAACTGAGGTGGTAGAGCCAGGCGATAAGCCACCTCTCCTATCCTGCTGAGGACCTGGAAAGGCCCGATGAAGCGGGGAGACAGCTTGCCGCCTCGGCCAAATCTCCGTAAACCACGTCGAGGTGAGACACGCAAAAAGACGTGGTCGCCATCCTCGAACTCTAGTGGCCTCCGCCTCCTGTCAGCATATGACTTCTGCCGGCTCTGAGCTGTCCTCATCCTCTCCTGGATGATTTGGACCTTCTCTGTCGTGGCTCGGACCATCTCTGGTCCCACGAGTGCTGACTCCCCAGGGTCTGTCCAGCACAACGGTGATCTGCAGGGTCTGCCGTACAACGCCTCGTATGGTGCCATCCCGATGGTGGAGTGGTAGCTGTTGTTGTACGCAAACTCCACCAAGGGTAGGTGGTCCTCCCAGCTGCGACCAAAGTCGAGAACACATGCACGGAGCATGTCCTCGAGTGTCTGTATGGTCCTCTCCGTCTGTCCATCCGTCTGAGGGTGGAAGGCTGTGCTCAGATGGAGCCGCGTCCCGAACGCCTCCTGCAACCCCTTCCAAAGCCTGGAAGTGAAACGAGCATCTCGATCGGAGACGATAGACGATGGCACACCGTGAAGCCGTACGATCTCCTGGACGTAAAGACGTCCCAAGCTCTCTACTGAGCCCTGCTCTCTGATGGGTAAGAAGTGTGCCGACTTGGTGAGTCGGTCGACAATCACCCAAATGGAGTCGTGACCTCTGGAAGTGCGTGGAAGTCCAGTCACGAAGTCCATAGATATGCCGTCCCACTTCCACTCCGGGACCTCCAAGGGCTGTACCAAACCTGCTGGTACCTGGTGCTCTGCCTTCACCTGCTGGCAGGCGAGGCATCGTGAAACGAACTCTGCCACAGCTTTCTTCATACCCGGCCACCAGTGCTGTCGCCTGAGATCCTGGTACATCTTCGCCACTCCGGGATGTACCGCCAAGGGAGAAGTGTGAAACTCTCTCAGCACCTCCTCTCGTAGAGCGACTGGTACGAAGGTACGTCCTCTGAAAAGGATGTCGTGCTCTGCTCCAAGGGAGAAACCATCAGGCGCCTGACCTGAGGATATCAGTGCACGCCGGGTCTCACAGTCAGCGTCCCCACGCTGAGCCTCTCTGACCCGCTGTAGAAGTGGAGGAGAGACTGTGAGAGACTGAAGAAAGGCTGTTCCGTCTCTATCCACGAAGGATATCTGCAAGGAGGCTAGCTGCTCCGTCGCCTCCTCAAGCAGCTGAATGCCCGTCCTCCTGCTGAGGGCATCGGCTACCACGTTCCCCTTCCCAGGAGTATAGACTATCTCAAAGTCATAGTCCTGGAGGAACTCAAGCCATCTCCGCTGTCTCAGGTTCAGGTCCTTCTGAGAGAAGATATACCTGAGACTCTGGTGGTCAGAAAAGACCGTGAAGCGCTCGCCCATCAGATAGTGCCGCCAAGTCTTCAGAGCGAAGACCACTGCTGCTAACTCCAGGTCATGAGTGGCGTAGTTCTGCTCATGCGGCCTCAACTGACGTGATCCGTAGGCGATCACGGCCCGCTCCTGCATCAGGACGCACCCGAGTCCAGTCCCTGATGCATCGCAGTAAACTACGTACCCAACTCCCTCCTCAGGCAACCTCAAGATAGGTGCGCTGGTCAATCTCTGTCTCAGCTCCTGGAAGCTCTGCTGACATCTGTCTGACCACACAAAGGGTTTCCCCTTCTTCGTCAAGGCTGAGAGTGGTGCCGCAACTCTGGAGAAGTCTGGCACGAATCTCCGATAGTATCCCGCTAGGCCCAAGAAGCTCCGCACCTCTGTCACGCTCTTGGGTGGCTCCCAAGCTAGCACTGCCTCGATCTTCGCGGGATCCACTGCAACTCCCGCCTCAGAGATGACGTGTCCCAAGAAATGGACCTCACGTAACCAGAACTGGCATTTTGAGAGCTTGCCATAAAGCTGGTGCTCTCGGAGTGTGTCTAGCACAACTCGCAGGTGGTAGGCATGCTCCTCCTCAGTCGTCGAGTATACCAAAATGTCGTCAATGAAGACAACGACAAATCGGTCGAGGTATGGCTGGAAGATCCTGTTCATGAGGCTCATGAACACCGCTGGAGCATTGGTTACGCCGAACGGCATAACCAAGAACTCATAATGGCCATACCGACACCTGAAGGCCGTCTTCTGCACGTCCTCGTCTCGAACTCTGAGCTGATGATAGCCTGACCGGAGGTCTATCTTCGAGAACCACCGCGCTCCCTTGAGCTGATCGAAGAGGTCATCAATCCGTGGCAGCGGATACTTGTTCCTCACTGTCACCTGGTTCAGGCGACGATAGTCGACACATAGTCGCAAGCTCCCGTCCGCCTTCTTGGCGAACAAAATCGGGGAAGCCCAGGGTGAAACACTGGGTCGGATAAACCCCTTGCTCTGCAAGTCCTCTAACTGTACCCGCAGCTCTCGAAGCTCGGCGGGGGCCATCCGATATGCTGGAGTAGATATCGGGGCTGTCCCGGGGTACAAGTCGATGTAAAAGTCTACCTCTCTACGAGGAGGTAGCCCTGGAACGTCGTCGGGAAAGACGTCCACGTACTGGTCCACCACTGCAGGAAAAGCCGGACTCCGCACGTCCACTGCTCCTAGGATGAGGCTAGCCAACTGATGTGAGATGGGCTGCACTCTCCTCCGCGGAAGTCCATCCTGTGCTGCAAAGGTTCCCTTCTCGCCGGTGAAGGTAAACCTGCTCCCGTCGGTACGAACACATCGCACCTTGCGCCTAAAACAGTCGATCTGGGCATGAACCGTGGATAGCCAATCCATGCCCAAGATGACGTCGTAAGGCCTCGACGCCGCTACAAGGAGATCCCAGCCGAAGCTCTCGCCTCCTAGAGTAAGCTCACACTGCCGGCACCAGTGCGTAATCGTCGAGTCTGCTCCCGTAGGAGTCTCTAGCCGTAAGGATCGAGCCAACGGCTCAGTCGGAATCTCCGAGCTCCGAACAAGGGCAGAGGCTATGAAAGAGTGACTCGCTCCTGTGTCTATAAGTACTGCAGCAAGGGTGGAATAGACACAGATCGTACCTCGAATCATCTCTGGCATGTCGGGGTCGTAGGCCTCCACTGCCTGGAGCTGGGCCTGTCCCTGCCCGCCGGCTCCCTGTGGTCGAGGTGGCCCTCCTGGTGGTGGTGGGGGTAGAGCCTGAAAGCGTCGCCCACCACCCGCTGCTCGGCCAGCTCCTCGGCCTCGTCCGCCTCCTCCCTGCGGACCGCCACGGTCGACCCTCTGCCTCTGCCTGGGTGGCCCCTCCACCGTCTGCTGCTCCTCTGATCGGCGAGTCGGGCAGTCACGAGCCATGTGACCCTGCCCGCCGCAAGAGTAGCACAGCCTGCCCCTCGAAAGGCTGGCACTCCGCTGTGTGCCTCGCACCGCTGAGCTGGTGTCCTGAGGCCGTCTGCGAGGGGGTCTGGTCTGCCTGGACCCGTGAGTCATCCGTCGGCTACCAGCTGCCGATGACTCAGCTACCTGCCGCCCTGCGCTAGGTCTCGCCGCTGAAGAAGGCTCTGCCAGGAAGCTCTCGATCAGGAGGGCTCGCTCCAGCACTCCCGCCTGGGTCGGAATACTGAGGGAGATCAGCGACGCCCGAATCTCCTGTCGCAAGCCCTGCTCGAAGGTCCGGGCCCGGAAGAAGGGGTCCCGTACCATGTCGGTCGAGTAGCAAGATAGGTCCGTGAACCTCGCCGCATACTGAGCGACCGTCATGCTGCCCTGGCGCAGCTGGAGAAGCTCCTGGATGCGCACCGCTCGGAGGGTGGCCGGGACGAACTCAGAGCGGAAGAGGCTCTCGAAGTCCGTCCAGAGCAGGGATGCCTCATCGTGAACCTGGAGCATCAGGCTCCACCATCGTCCTGCCGCCGCCTGCAGGAGGCTCGCTGCGAGGATCACCATGAGATCCGCTGGTGTCCTCACTAGCCTGAAGATCCGTACCACCGCCTCTAGCCAGTCCTCGGCGGCCTGGGGGTCCGCCTCACCGCGAAACCTGGGCGGTCGCTGGCTCTGAAACTCGTGCAGTGCCCTGAGGCGACGTGCATCGTCGGCGTCTGGTACTGGAAGCATCGGTGGCTCGGCGGGTAAAGCTACCGTCGGTGCCACTGCTGGCAAAGGGCCCTGCACCGAGGCCTCGTCGCTCGGTGGGCTGCCGTCGCGCCCTACACTCGGAACCCTAGCTGGCTGTCGTCGCGGGGCCATCCTGAAAAGGAGAACAAGAGCACCACAGTCAGAACAGTATACCTGGTGAGCTGGCACAAGTAATCACAAGGAAAACTTGAGACTTTCATAAAGCAGATCAGTATACCCGGTGAGCTGACACAAGTAACCACAAAGAAAAACTTGAAACACACACGCAATCAATGTTTTCATGCATTAAGTCGGAAATCAGGAGTCAGGGTCCTGGTGTACGGATACGTCGGCCGCCGCACCAACACTGGGCTCCCTGAACTGATAACCACACTCAATACACTAAACACTATTGCTTCACATAGAAAGAAAGGACGATCAGAGTCTGCGGTAGAACCGACCGCCTCTGATACCAATTTGTCACGACCCGTCCTCGGGGCCCGTGCCGTGACTACCCCAAGCCCACCTTCCATAGGCCAGGGGCTGGCGACTAGCACCAAGGCGTAAAATCCCAGTAAACAGGGAAGGCATTGCCTTTATAAGTAACAACCACACAGAGTCAGCAAGCGGAAAGTAAAGTGCAGAAAAGTAAAGGGGCCGGAAATACAAGCCCAACTGTAAAGTACAACTGAAAAGTAAAACAGCAACTGAAGAAAAGACGGCGGCCTCGTGTCGTCCACTGGCAATCCCACCTGAAGGGTGGGTACAGATAGCCTCCAAGCTCCTCGGGTCCCACGTCCGCTCCGGGTACGTCCCGCCCAGTGGTCCACCTCCAGGTACCGTCCTGCTCCACGCCCAACCGCGATCAGCGCTGTCCGTCGTCTGCAACCAACACCACGAAGTGCGGGCATAGCCCGTGCAGGGGTGAGTACAACTACTCAGTAAGGACCCCGAGACCCCCGAAGGTCTCCCGAAATCCACAAAGGATATAGCACAAAAGAAAGATGCAATCACGAAGTAACATCTGACTAGACTTAGGTATATGCCCATACATATACCTAAGTCCCCAATTCTAGCTCTGCTCACGAGCTCAAGAACAACTCAATCCACAAAGGAAAGCAAGACTCAAATCCACAAGGAGAGTAAACAGTAAATCCACAAAGGATAGTTCAACACAATCCACAAAGGAGAGTAACATAAGATTCAGCTCAACCAGGTATACTTTTTCAGATGACGTCAAGACGATCACTGATCCGTCTCAGTCGTCGGACCCACGAAGGATCGATAGGTACTAACCCCCGCAAAAAGACCCACGTAGGATCGGGCTCACACAGAACCTGTAGGCAGTGGCTCACACAGAACCGGTAGTAAGGACCCACGGAGGATCGGGCTCACACAGAACCTGAAGCACTGATCCACGTGGGATCGCTGAGTGCAGTAGTCGACGCAGTCCACTGAGGATCTCTGCACAGTCGTCGCCGCAGTCCACGAAGGATCTCTGCTCTGCCGTCGTCGCAGTCCACGGAGGATCTCTGCTCTGCCGTCGTCGCAGTCCACGGAGGATCTCTGCTCTGTCGTCGTCGCAGTCCACGGAGGATCTCTGCTCTGCCGTCGAAGTCACAGCCAGCGCTAGGGTTCCCGCACGTAGCGAGCTCGTTTAGGAGGGTCCGCTCCACGAGCCGAGGGGCTGATACATCAACTGACACGTAGTCCGAAGTTGATGTATCCAAAAGTTCCGTATCGACAACAGGATCTCAACGCGACAGACGGCGCGTCAAACGGACGCCCGGTCTGAGAGTTATTGGCATTTTCGTCCCAGGGGCCCGGTTGGTTTTTAGGGCAAACCAACCCGACCGTACTCCGCCTGTATCCGATCCTCGGGCGGAGTATGCCAAAAGTTCCGTCTCACTTAGAGGAAACTACCACAGCTGACGGTACGTCGATCGGACGTCCGTAGCTCAAGTTATGAGCGTTTCCGCTCCGAGGGCCCGGTTGGTTTCGTGTACGAACCAACCCGGCCGAACCCAAAGTCTTCCGAAACCTTGAGTATAATATACCGAAACGACCGTCTCGATCCAAGGATCGCGTAGCCGCTGACGGTTCGTCAATCGGAGGTCCCAGGCCCAAGATATGGGCGAAAGACCGTAGAGGGCCCGAAACGGGGGTACTGGGCCCGGGGCGACCCGGCCCGAACCCCCCCCTGGGGTCGGCCGAACCGGGTCGGCCCGAACCGGGTCGGCCCGACCCGGCCCGAACCGGCTCGGCCGGGTCCGGTCCGGCCTGGGCGCGGCCCGGCCGACCGGACCGGCTCGGCTTCGGCCGAGCGGCCGAAGCGCTGCCGCCGCGGGTCAAACCCGCGGCTTTGGAGAAAACGCGGCCCGCGCGGGCCGCGTGCTGGAAGGCCGGACCGCGGACGCGGTCCGGCGGCTCGCCGCCGCCGCGGCTCGGCCGCGGCGGACTCCTCCGGCGGCGCGCCGGGCGCCGCCGCCCCCGGTCGCCGGCGCCGCCGCGCCGGCGACCCGCGCCGCCGCCTCCTTCCGCGGGCCGCCGGAGATGCTCCGGTGGCCCGATTTGCCTCCCGTCTGCGCCGTTGTTCCTCCCGGGATGCGTCCTCCACTGCGGAATCAACATATGGCCCTTGCGTCGCGCTTTTGCCGTCGCTCGCCAAATCCGCACACAAAGGAAGATCGACGGAGGGTTGCCGGGTCTTGTTCGTTAGACCCGCACCCTCCGCGTTAGTCATAATCAACGGGAGAAACAGGAAAGAAACCAATCAACAATTTTAAATAAATTAAAATTGTTTCGTGATCGGGTTCTATATTTCAAAAGAATAAACACGGGATTTTAAAAAGAATTCCAACATCCCTTACTTTGTCGTTGCCGAACGGGGGATCGTCGCGGGATTTGCTCGTCGCGGAAGATGGAGATCGCCGCGTCGTCGCGGAATCGCTCGTCGCGTCGCCAATCTCCGGATCAAGATCAACGGATTTAATTAGTTTAAATCCGTTGATATTGAAATTAAAAAGGGAGAAGAAAAGATCCGATTCTCACCTTTGTTGCCGAACGAGGATCGGCCGCGGAAGAAAGACGTCGCCGAAGAACGTCGCGGGTAGATCTCGTCGACGTCGCAGATCTTGGTGTGCGTCGTCGAATTCCGTTCGCCGGAGTTCTTCGCGTTCTTCGCGTTCTTCGCGTTCTTCGCGTTCTTCGCGTTCTTCGCGGAGAGGGTGGAGGAACGAAGATTATCTCAAATCCTTTCCAAGGATTTTTAGGTTGGTCTTATTTTATAAACATGCCAACACACGAAACCGGTTAAGAAACGATCCATCAATTCGTTGAATTAATTCAACGAAAGAAACGACCCATTTAATTCACGAAAGAAACAGCCCATTTAATTCACGAAATAAACCGCCCAATTAAATGGTCTGTTAAGAATTAAAGAAAACGCGTCGGTTGACTTTTCAGTTACTTTGACGGGTTTTCGCGGGTGCGTTACTTAGCGAAAGAAACGGCGGGGCTCGTGCGGGTCCCACCGCACAAATATCCTACCAAGGGGTAGGATATTTCTGGATAGCATCCTATCCAGTTCAACTCAGTTCAAGCCGTCTTTAAGTGACTTCAAGTGGCTTCCAAGCAGCTTAAGTGAAATAAAATAAAGTTGTCGCACAAACTTTATTTTATTTCTGACTTAAAGCCGTAAAATTTAAAAACCACGTCTGAGCAAACGCAACTCCGGAAGAGGCGTTTCTAAGCAAATACCGGCGCTGCGATTTCATCGGTGCCCTCAGAATTCGATTCCGGGCACCGGTTCAAAAGATAGAAAAACCCGCTCGTCCGTTCACTGAACGTACCCGAGCCAAACTTCGGAAATTGATTCCGGGCACACCGGGCCTCGGAATCAGGTGCCGTCTGAAGCTGCGCTCTTGTAAAATTCCAAAGAAAATTAAGAAAAAAATTTCCTTGAAATTTGCGGGTCTTTACAAGTTTTGCTTGCAACCTTTGTGTTCTTGCTTAATTATTGACTTATCAAAGGATTGGTCATCCTTTGTGGCGTCTTGTGGCTAGAGTTCTTAGAGACAAGTTCTCTTTGGGTTCTACCTTGACCATTTCTCATTTCCTTCTTATTTTCACTATCCGCACGTCACATTCACTTGTTTTCTTGCGGCGATCCGGGTGCTCAAAGCGCGGACATTATACAAGGTTCCTAGGACACTTCCTAGTGGGTCTTGCATCGCGCATCATTTGGTATCAGAGCCCATTTGCAAGAAATCAGGTTCCTTCTTTCTTATCCCTTCTTCCATTTCATTTCTCTTCGAATCGGGCCGACATCAATTCTGGTCCAATTCCTCCTTCACCTACGGACGTCATTTCTTCATCATTTCGGACGTATAGCATGTCATTCTTGTAGTTGAGAAGCTCATCTTTCTTCTCCATTTGGAATCATAAAAATCAAAGCCATATATCGTGAGATACAGTGGGTTCAAATTTTGCAAAAAAAATCTGCAATTTCAAAACCCCGCAACTCACACTTTGATTCCATTTTGTGTTACAAATTACTGCTTCTCCTGCATTTAAATATTGAAATATTCATCTTGTTGCTGCTACATTTATTCAAAAAAAAAAGAGCCCAAAAAAAAAGTAAAAAAAAAAAAAAAATTAAGGCTCAAAAAAAAATGGCAACATTTTGAATTCTACGTCCCATTTTCATTCTTCTTCATCCCTTTTCATTCACTTCAAATATTTTCTATCTTGAATCCATTTTTGAATTTTATCTTTGAATTCTAGTTCGAGATTGCCACATTTCAACGATCCTTTAGATTTGTTGAAATTGGGTAAGAACGCTATAGGAAGCAAGTTGAGTGGTAAAAGGCAAGAGTGTTACATTTTGATAAAAGCCGAAATTGAGTGAAACACGAGCGAACAAATTATTTTGAGTGTAAACAAGTGAGGGAGTGTGTGAGGTCCATTTTCCTTTCCCTTTCATTTTTCTCATAGGATACCTAAATGGCGGAGTCAAGTAATACCAATGAAGCGGACATTAAGATGTTCATGAGGGCTGTACAAGAACAATTCCAAAGGTTGAATGCGAGGATGGATGAACTCCAATCCCCTTCCAATTCTAGAGCACCACCAAGGAGGCGAGTTGTTGAAGAAGAGGAGGAGTTATCCGATTTTCACGAGTCACCAATTCGGAGAAATCAACCACCATGGAGGCAAGCCAATGATCTTGGAGGAGTGAAGTTGAGGATCCCTTCATTCCAAGGTAAGAATGATCCTGAAACTTACTTGGAATGGGAAAGAAAGGTCGAACATGTTTTTGGTTGTCACACATATTCGGAGGAAAACAAAGTGAAGTTGGCGGCCGTGGAGTTCACCGATTATGCTAGTATTTGGTGGGACCAACTACAAGTGAGTCGACGGCGAAGTGGAGAAAGACCCATCCACACTTGGGAGGAGATGAAAGTGGTAATGCGTAAGAGGTTCATTTCTAGCCACTATTATCGTGATTTGTTCCTCAAGTTGCAGGGTTTGAAACCAGGGGTCATGAGTGTTGAGGAGTATCACAAAGAGATGGAGATCATCATGATTCGAGCGAATATTGATGAGGAGCGAGAGGCCACCATGGCAAGGTTTGTGAACGGCCTCAACCATGACATTCGGGACATAGTGGACATGCACCACTACTTGGACATGGAGGATCTACTTCACATGTCCACCAAAGCGGAGAGGCAAGTAAAGGCAAGAAGGATGCGCCCTACATCTTATGGTAAGGATTCTAAACCTTCATTCAAGTTTAAGGATTCCAAACCACAAGAGCATGTAAGGGAACACAAAACTGATTCGAAGGAGTTGCCCAAACCAAAACCATTATTTCCGGAATCTAAAGGTAAAATGGAGGGTAAGGTTGTTTCCAAATCACGAGATATCAAATGTTTTAAATGTCAAGGATTTGGACATATTGCCTCACAATGCCCAAACAAGAGAACAATGATTATTTTGGATGATGGAGATGTTCTTAGTGCTAGCTCAAGCGAAGATGAAATGCCATCACTTGAGGATGATTCAGAGGTGGAAGTAGAAAGCCCCGTACATGGAGAAATGCTTGTGGCAAGGCGTGCTTTGAGTGCTCAACCCGAAGGAGAACATGATCAAGAGAAAAGGGAGCACATTTTTCATACTAGATGCCTCGTCAAAGATAAGGTATGTAGTATGATTATTGATGGGGGTAGTTGTACAAACGTAGCAAGTGGTTTGATGGTTGATAAATTGGGATTGGCTACAACTAGACATCCTAGGCCTTATAGATTGCAATGGTTAAATAACAGCGGGGATGTCAAAGTGACTAAGCAAGCACAAGTTCCATTTTCTATTGGGAAGTATGAAGACAAGGTGATGTGTGATGTTGTTCCAATGCATGCTAGTCATATTTTGTTGGGAAGACCGTGGCAATTTGATAGGAGGGTCACACATGATGGATACACCAATCGATATTCTTTTGAGTATAATGGGAGGATGGTTATTCTTACACCATTGAGACCTTTGCAAGCTTATGAAGACCAAGTGAGGATTGAGAGAGATTGTGAGAAGAGAGAAAAAGAAAAGAGAGAAAAAAATAGAGAGATTGAGAAGAGTGGAAAAATCAAGAGTGAAAAAGGAGTGATGAGTGAAATCAAAAGAAATGAGGGAAATAAAAGAGTTGAAAACAAGAGTGAAAATACGAGTGAAAACAAGAGTGTTGAGGGAAAAGTGAGTCTATTTTCTGGAAAAAGAGAGATAGAGAGAGCTTTAGAGGGGGAGGAAACTCTCATGCTTTTATGCAAGGGAGAATGTTTTACGGCTAACTCTCTTAACCCATCATTGCCTTCTAGTGTTGTGTCTCTTTTGCAGGAATTTGGTGACGTGTTTCCGGAGGAAACTCCCGATGGCTTACCTCCCTTGCGGGGTATCGAGCACCACATCGACTTCCTCCCAGGAGCAACACTTCCCAATCGACCGGCCTATCGGGCTAACCCGGAGGAGACTCGAGAAATCCAACGACAAGTGGAAGAATTGCTAAGGAAGGGATTTGTCCGAGAGAGCTTGAGTCCTTGTGCGGTGCCGGTAATTCTTGTCCCAAAAAAAAATGGTAAGTGGAGAATGTGTGTTGATTGTCGAGCTATCAACAAAATCACGGTAAAGTATCGTTATCCCATACCTCGTTTGGATGATATGCTTGATGAACTCCATGGTGCATGCTTGTTTACTAAAATTGACCTAAGGAGTGGATACCATCAAATTAGAATGAAAGAGGGAGATGAATGGAAAACCGCATTTAAAACTAAGTTTGGATTGTATGAATGGCTAGTTATGCCTTTTGGACTAACTAATGCCCCTAGTACATTCATGAACTTAATGAATCATGTTTTCCGTCCATTCATTGGGAAATTTGTGGTTGTGTATTTTGATGACATCCTTGTTTATTCTAAGAGCCTTGATGAACATCATGAACATTTGAAACATGTTTTTGAGACTCTTTGGATAAATAGGTTGTTTGCAAACTTGGAAAAATGTACATTTTGTTTAAATTCGGTTGTTTTCCTTGGTTTTGTGGTAGGAGCTGATGGCATGAGGGTTGATGAAGAGAAGGTGAAGGCGATTCGGGATTGGCCACAACCAAAGAATGCCAATGAGGTGAGGAGCTTCCATGGACTTGCGAGTTTTTACCGAAGGTTCGTGAGGGACTTTTCAACAATCGCGGCACCATTGAATGAGTTGGTCAAGAAAGGGGTGAGTTTCAAGTGGGGAAAAGCTCAAGAGGAAGCCTTCTCCACACTCAAAGGTAAGTTAACCAATTCACCTCTCTTAGTTCTGCCTGACTTTTCTAAAGTCTTTGAGGTTGAGTGTGATGCATCTGGAATAGGAATTGGGGCTGTTTTAATGCAAGACTCTAAGCCTATCGCATACTTTAGTGAGAAGCTTAATGGGGCTGCATTGAACTACTCTACCTATGACAAGGAATTGTATGCTCTTAAAAGAACTTTAGAAAATTGGCAACATTACTTGTGGCCAAGGGAATTTGTGATTCATTCGGATCATGAAAGCCTAAAATTTCTTAAGTCACAAGGAAAGTTGAATAGGCGGCATGCAAGATGGCTTGAATTCATTGAAACATTTCCTTACATTATTAAGCATAAAAAAGGAAAAGAAAATGTTGTCGCTGATGCTTTGTCTAGGAGATATTCTCTTATTACTTCAATGCATGCTAAAATACTTGGTTTTGAAATGTTGAAAAGCATGTATGAGAATGATGTGGATTTTTCTGAAATTTGGAAGTTGTGTGAAAAACATGGCAAAAGTGATTTTTACAAACATGATGGATTTCTTTTTCGGAAAAATAAATTGTGTGTTCCATCTTGTTCCATGCGTGAATTGCTTGTTAGAGAAACACATGGTGGTGGATTAATGGGGCATTTTGGGGTTGAGAAAACATTGTCCTTATTGAGTGAACATTTTTATTGGCCTCACATGCGTAGGGATGTGGTAAGTGTTTGTGGAAATTGTAATGTGTGTAAACATGCAAAGTCGAAAGTACTTCCACATGGCTTATACACCCCTTTGCCTGTTGCTTCTCATCCTTGGGTTGACATATCAATGGATTTTGTCCTCGGCTTGCCAAGATCACAATCAGGTAAGGATAGCATCTTTGTGGTGGTGGACAGGTTTAGTAAAATGGCTCATTTTATTGCTTGTTCTAAAACCAATGATGCAACTCATATCGCTGATTTGTTTTTCAGGGAAATTGTTAGGTTGCATGGCTTACCCAAGAGCATTGTGAGTGATAGGGATGTCAAATTCCTTAGTCACTTCTGGAGGACACTGTGGAACAAACTTGGAACCAAACTTTTGTTCTCCACCACTGCACACCCACAAACAGATGGTCAAACGGAGGTGGTCAATAGGACACTTTCCACATTATTGCGTTCCATCCTTAGAAAAAATCTAAAACATTGGGAAAGATGCCTGCCTCACATTGAGTTTGCTTATAATCGAGTGGTTCACTCCACTACTAATGCTTCACCATTTGAAGTTGTGTATGGTTTTAACCCATTAACTCCACTTGATATTTTACCTTTTCCTACTAATCAATTTTCAAATCTTGAAGGTGAAAAGAAGGCAAAGTTTGTGCAGGAGTTCCATGCAAAGGTAAAGGCCAACATTGAGCGGAAGAATGAACAAGTAGCGAAGCACGCCAACAAAGGTCGGCGAAAAATGGTTTTTCAACCTGGAGATTGGGTGTGGCTACACTTGAGGAAGGAGAGGTTTCCGGAGCAACGAAAATCAAAACTTCATCCACGAGGAGATGGTCCTTTCCAAGTCTTAGAGAAGATCAATGATAATGCCTACAAGATTGATTTACCCGACAGGTATGGGAATGTTAGTGGTACCTTTAATGTTGCTGATCTTTCTCCCTTTGAATTTTCAGATTCGAGGACGAATCCTTTTGAGGAGGGAGGAGATGATGAGGATCATGGAACACATGGGCATCACGGGGTTGGAGGCGGACATGATGAGGAAGGCAGAATGCACACAAGTGGACAAGACCCTTTACGTGGAATTGGAGGCCCAATGACAAGGGAGCGGACCAAGAGAATGAAGGAGGCCTTAAATGGATTAATCATGGAATTCCAAGAGGAGGCCCAACACCTTTGCTTGGGGGAAGCATTCGGGCCTATAATTACATTAATTAAGGCCCAAACATGCTTTTAAAAACCCAACCCAAGTGGTGCTACGAGATTTCAAGCCCACCCACCATGGAATCTTCAAAGTCAAAAGGTGGTGGGCTACTTGTCTTTTCTTTTCCAAAAGGGTGTGCTACTTGTCTCCTAAAGTCTTGGTCAAGTGCCAAAGTTGTCAAAAGCATCCTATAGGCTTTTTGACTATGGAAAACTAGCCATTAGACTAAT
The DNA here is from genome assembly GCA_963277665.1 of Viscum album. NCBI lineage: Eukaryota > Viridiplantae > Streptophyta > Magnoliopsida > Santalales > Viscaceae > Viscum > Viscum album. The sequence goes on along the minus strand of OY728127.1, from coordinate 907,436,289 downwards.
GTAAAGAGCCACCCCATGTGTAATTCGAATTTCAAGTTTCTTTGGCTATAAATAGCCACCCCCTTGTACTCTTGAAGCATGATGAATGAAAGTAATGTTATTATGGTGAGTTTTGCTTGCAACCTTTGTGTTCTTGCTTAATTCTTGACTTATCAAAGGATTGGTCATCCTTTGTGGCGTCTTGTGGCTAGAGTTCTTAGAGACAAGTTCTCTTTGGGTTCTACCTTGACCATTTCCCATTTCCTTCTTATTTTCACTATCCGCACGTCACATTCACTTGTTTTCTTGCGGCGATCCGGGTGCTCAAAGCGCGGACATTATACAAGGTTCCTAGGACACTTCCTAGTGGGTCTTGCATCGCGCATCACTATATTTTAACATTCAGTAATAGCGCCAAATATTGGCGTTATTAATTGGCGATATTATGAATATTTGGCGCCAAAAAATATTTGGCAATATTATTTGGTGCTATTATTTGGCGCTATTATATTTTGCACTATTATATGGCGCTATTATTTTGCGCTATTATATGGCGCTAATATTTGACGCTATTATATGGCGCTATTATTTGGCCCTATTAAATGGCGCTATGAATATATTGGCGCGATTATTGGCGCTACTATTTGGCGCGATTATATTTGGCGCTATTATATTTGGCGCTATTATATGGCGCTATTATATGGTGCTAAAATTTGGCACTATTATATAGCGCTATTATTTGGCGCTATTATATGGCGCTATTATTTGGCCCTATTAAATGACGTTATGAATATATTGGCGCTATTATTGGCGCAATATATTGGAGCTATTATTTGGCGCTATTATATTTGGCGTTATTATATGGCGCTATGATTTGGTGCTATTATATGGCGCTGAAATATGATGCTATTATATGGCGCCAATATTCGGCGCTATTATATGGTGATATTATTTGGCGCTATTATTTGGCGATATTATTTGGCACTATTATCTAGGGCTATTATGTAGCGCTATTATATTTGGCACTATTATGTGGCGCTATTATTTGGGGCTATTATCTGGTGCTATTATATAGCGCTATTATATAGCGCTATTCTATGGCGCTAATATTTGGCGCTAATATTTGGCATTATTATATGGCGCTATTATTTGGCCCTATTAAATGGTGCTATGAATATATTGGCGATATTATTGGCACTATTGTTGGTGCTGTTATTGGCGCTTTTATTGGCGCTATTATTGAATGTTTAAATATTGGTGCTATTATTTGGCTCAAAATAATAACGCAAAAAATTGGCATGATTATTGGTGCAATAATTTGACGCTATTATTGGTGCTATTATTTGGCGCTATTATTTGGTGATATTATTTGGCGCTATTATGAATATTTGGCGGCAAAAAATATTTGGCGCTATTATATGGCGGTATTATTAGGCACAATTATTTGCCGCAATTATTTGGTGCAATTAATTGGCATAATTATTTGGCGCTATTTATATATTTTGCGCCAAAAAATATTTGGTGCTATTATATGGCGCTATTATTTGTCGCTGTTATTAGGCGCAATTATTTTGCGCACTTATTTGGCGCAATTATTTGGCGCAATTATTTGGCGCTATTATTAGGCACAATTATTGTGCGCTATAAATATATTGGCCTTATTATGAATAAATGGCCGTATGAATATATTGGATCTATTATTGGTGCTATTATTGGAAACATTATGAATATATTGGCGCTATTATTTGGCGCTAGGAATATATTTGTGCTATTATTGGTGCTCTTATTTGGCGCTATTTTTTGGCGCTATTATGAATATTTGGCGCCAAAAAATATTTGGCACTATTATAGGGCGCTATTATTTGGCGCTATTATTTGGAGCTATTATTTGGCACAGTTATTTGGGGAAAATATTTGATGCAATTATTTGGCACTATTATTTGGCGCTATTATTTGGCGCTATTATTATGCGCACTTATTTGGTGCTATTAATATATTGGCGCTATTATGAATATTTGGGGCTATTAATGAATGTTAAAATATTGGCGCTATTATTTGGCCTAATTATTTGGCGCAATTATTTGGTGCAATTATTTGGCGCTATTATTAGGCGCAATTATTTGGCGCTATAAATATATTGGCAATATTATGAATATTTGGCGCTATTATTGAATGTTAAAATATTGGCGCTATTATTTGGCGCCAAATAATAGCTCCAAATATTGGCACCAAATATTATTGGCGCCAAATATTGGCGCTATTATTGGAGCTATTATTTGGCACTTTTATTGGTGCTATAATTTGGTGCTATTATTTGGCGCTATAATGAATATTTGGCGCCAAAAAATATTTGGCGCTACTATGAATATATGGCGCCAAATATTTGGCGCTATTATGAATATTTGGCTCTATTATTTGGCGCAATTATTGGTGCAATTATTTGGCGCTATTATTTGGGGCTATTATTTGGCTCTATTATTTGGTGCTATTATATGGCGCTATTATATGGCGCTATTATATGGTGCTATTATATGGCGTCAATATTTGGTGCTATTATATGGGGCTATTATTTGGTGCTATTAAATGGCGCTATGAATATATTGGCGCTATACAATGCCGCTATAATTGGCGCTATTATTGGTGCTGTTATGGATGCTTTTATTGGCGCTTTTATTGAATGTTTAAATATTTGGCGCGATTATGAATATTTGGCGCCAACAAATATTTGGCGCTACTATGAATATATGGTGCCAAATATTTGATGCTATTATGAATATTTGGCTCTATTTTTTGGTGCCATTATTGGCGCTATTATTCGGCGCTATTATGAATATTTGGCGCCTAATATTTGGGGCTATTATTGGGCGAAATTATTTGGCGCTATAATTTGGAACTATTATTTGGCGCTATTATATTTGAGGCTATTATATGACGCTAATATTTATCGCTATTATATGGCGCTATTATTTGGCCCTATTAAATTGCGCTATGAATATATCGGTGCTATTATTGGCGCTATATATCGGTGCTATTATTTGGCGCTATTATATTTGGCACTATTATATGGCGCTATTATTTGGCGCGATTATATGGCGCCATTATATGGCGCTATTATATGGCACTAATATTTGGTACTATTATATTGCGATACTATTTGGCCCTATTTAGCGGTGCTATGAATATATTGGCCCTATTATTGGCGCTATATATTGGCACTATTATTGGCGCTATTATTGGTGCTCTTGTAGGCGCTTTTATTGGTGCTATTATTGAATGTTTATATATTGGCACTATTATTTGGCGCTATTGTGAACATTTGGCGCCAAAAAATATTTAGCGCTATTATACGGTGCTATTATTTGGTGATATTATTAGGTGCAATTATTTGGCACAATTATTTGGCGCTTCTATTTGGCGCAATATATTGGCGCTATTTATATATTTTGCGCCAAAAAATATTTGGCGCTATTATATGGCTATTATTTGGTGCTTTTATTAGGCGCAATTATTTTGCGCTATAAATATATTGGCGCTATTATGAATAAATGGTGCTATGAATATATTAGCGCTATTATTGGCGCTATTATTGGCACTATTATGAATATAGTGGCGCAATTATATATTGGCGCTACTATGAATATATTGGCGCTATGAATATATTGCGCTATTATTGGCGCTATTATTTGGCGCTATTATTGGCACTATTATGAATATTTGGCGCAAAAAAATATTTCGCGCTATTATATGGCGCAGTTATTTGGCGCTATTATTTGGTGCTATTATTAGACGCAATTATTTGCCGCTATTAATATATTGGCACTATTATGAATATTTTTCACTATTAATTAATGTTAAAATATTGGCGCTATTTTTTGGTGCTATTATTTGGTGCTATTATCTGGCGCCAAATAATATTTGGTGCTATTATTTTGTACTATTATTGGAGCTATTAAAATATCGGTGCCATTAAAATATTGGCGCTATTATGAATATTAAAATAACACGGAAAATATATTTCGCGCTATTATATTGAATGTCAAAATAACGCTGAAAATATATTGAATATTAAAATATTGGGGGTATTATGAATATTTTTCCCTATTATTGAATGTTAATATATTGGCGCTATTATTTGAAGATATTATGAATATTTGGTGCCAAAAAATATTTGGCAATATTATTTGGTGCTATTATTTGGCGCTATTATATTTTTCACTATTATATGGCGCTATTATTTTGCGCTATTATATGGCGCTAATATTTGGCGCTAATATTTGGCGCTAATATTTGGCGCTATTATATGGCGCTATTATTTGGACCTATTAAATGGCGCTATGAATATATTGGCCCTATTATTGGCGCTATTATTTGGCGCTATTATATTTGGTGCTATGATTTGGCGCTATTATATGACGCTATTATATGGTGCTAAAATTTGGCGCTATTATATGGCGCTATTATATGGCGCTATTATTTGGCCCTATTAAATAGCGCTATGAATATATTGGCGCTATTATTAGTGCTATATATTGGCGCTATTATTTGGCGCTATTATATTTGGCATTATTATATGGCGCTATGATTTGGTGCTATTATATGGCGCTATAATATGGTGCTATTATATGGCGCCAATATTTGGCACTATTATATGGCGATATTATTTGGCGCTATTATTTGGCAATATTATTTGGCGCTATTATCTGGGGCTATTATGTGGTGCTATTATATTTGGCGTTATTATGTAGCGCTATTATTTGGCGCTATTATCTGGCGCTATTATATAGCGCTATTATAGGGCGCTAATATTTGGTGCTAATATTTGGCGTTATTATATGGCGCTATTATTTGGCCCTATTAAATAGTGCTATGAATATATTGGCGATATTATTGGTTCTATTGTTGGTGTTGTTATTGGCGCTTTTATTGGCGCTATTATTGAATGTTTAAATATTTGCGCTATTATTTGGCTCAAAATAATAGCGCCAAAAATTGGCATGATTATTGGTGCCATAATTTGACGTTATTATTGGTGCTATTATTTGGTGCTATTATTTGGTGCTATTATTTGGCGCTATTATTAATATTTGGTGCCAAAAAATATTTGGCGCTACTATATGGTGCTATTATTAGGCGCAATTATTTGGCGCAATTATTTGGCGTAATTATTTGGCATAATTATTTGGCGCTATTTATATATTTTGCACCAAAAAATATTTGGGCCACCGATGCCACCAGCCCCAGTAGTAGAGGATGGACGTCACTTGAGCGCACTGAATGAGTTCCAGCGCCAGAGACCACCCATGTTTCAGGGAGGGACGGACCCACAGGCGGCTGAGGATTGGTTGGAGGCTATGGTGAGAGTCTTCAGGCTAGTGGGGATGCCGACAGACTTCATGGTGATCCTTGCTGCCAGCCTTCTTTAGGCAGCAGCAGGCAGATGGTGGAGCCTGATGCTTCAGATGCATGACGTGGCGACACATATATGGGAAAACTTCGAGAGCCTGTTCCAGGCAGAGTTTGTACCAGCCACCCTTCGAGTGGTGCGTATACAGGAGCTACTTCAGCTGCGGCTGGGCAGCATGTCAGTGGCGCAGTACTCAGTGAGATTCACAGACCTCTCGTGCTACTCCACAGATATAGTACAGGACCCGTTCTTCAGGGCCCGAACCTTCGAGCAGGGGCTCAGGCGGGAGATCAGAGCTTCGGTTGTATCGCACAACATTCCGACGCAGACAGGAGTGTTGGAGCAAGCCCTCTTAGTTGAGAGTTTCCTTACTGAGCAGTCTCCAGCAGCAGGACCCACCACTAGCTGGCATGCGGTAGAGTCTTCTGTAGCGGGCAGTAGACAGATGACGTAGGGGTCCAAGAGGACCAGACCTACAGGTGGTCGACCGCGTGACTCAGGGTCGGTAGTGCGAGGCACCAAGGGAAGTGATAGAGCCAGACCTTCCATGAAGTGTTACTCCTACGGCGGAATTGGTCACATAGCACGTGACTGTCCGACCCACCATGCAGATGACCAGCAGTTAAATGAAGAACCTCCGAGGTAGAGGCAGAGGTTTGATCAGGGCAGACCGCAGGGGACAGGAGGACATGGGAGAGCTCAGCTTCAGGCAGCTGAGGCCTATGGTCATGGAGCTCCGGAAGCAGATGGACAAGAGTGGGACTAGCTTCCGACCTGGAGGCTATTGATCCGGTTGCTTCTGTTTTTGTTGATATTTGTCTGTAGTTGCTTTGTGTCTTGTACTATGAGCTGCAATAATAAAAAGACACTTATCTTTGTTTGCTTTCCTGTCCTTTTGTTTGGTTGATACTGAGTGGTCCCGGTTAAAAACTGTTAACTTGACCCTCACTTTAGAGTTTTCTACTGAAGGAGACCTAGTAACCACACACTGATGCCGACAGTGTGACTTGACCCTTGGAGGCGAGAGTGACAGTTGGATCTCTTGGTAGTTGCGTCGAGGCCTTACGACGTCATCCATGGCATGAATGCATCATTCATGTCAGGATTGACTCTATTAGGCAACGAATGTGGTTCATCCAGGGGATGAGACTAGATTTCTCTTATCGGCAAGGAAGAAATCATAGCAGCTCTTGTGAGACTAGAGAAGGTCCAGGCCATCCAAGAGCGGATGAGGACGGCACAGGGCCGACAAAAGCCTTATGCTGACAAGACTTGGAGGCCTCTAGAGTTCGAGGATGACCATCACGTCCTTATACGAGTCTCACCTCGATGAGGTTTACGGAGATGTGGCCAGGGAGGCAAGTTATCTCCGAGGTTCAACGGACCTTTTTAGGTCCTCAGCTGGGTAGGTGAGGTGGATTACCGCTTGACCCATCCACTTCAGTTGCACTAGGTGCACGACGTTTTCCACGTATCTCAACTGAGGAGATACATGCTCGACCCTCCGCATATCATCGACCATGAGGAGCTGGACGGTGGCGATGAGGTGACTTCTATGGGGGTTCCTGTGGGGATCAAGGATCTACAGGAGCGGATCCTAGGAGGACGGTCGATTCCTCTTGTGCACTTTCTTTGGCAGCACGGGAACCTCCAGGTGAGCACATGGGAGCGGAAGGCTCAGATGCGTGCTCAGTACCGCCTTTGTTTCCTGAAGTTTGTGGTGAAGCTTTACGGGGACGTAAAACCCTGTGGTGGGAGTAATGTAAAGACCCGTAAAATTCAAGGGAAATTTTTTCTAAATTTTCTTTGGAATTTTACAAGAGCGCGGTTTCTGATGGCACCTGATTCCGAGGCCCGGTGTGGGCGGAATCAATTTCCGAAGTTTGGCTCGGGTACGTTCAGTGGACGAACGAGCGGGAATTTCTAACTTTTGAACCGGTGCCCGGAATCGAATTCTGAGGGCACCGATGAACTCGCAGCGCCGATTTTCGCTTAAGGAGACCTTTTCCGAGGTTGCGTTTTATGCGGGTTGAGAGTTAGTTTTGGGGGAAATAAAATGAAGTTAAATAAAATGTGGAAACACATTTTATTTTTATCCAAGTTGGTTATATCCTCCCAAGGGGAGTTAGAGGTGGGACCCACATCCACTTAACCTCCCTTGAGAGGATTAAGTGTGGTGGGTCCCACACGAACCATAACTCCTCAACTCCCCTGAAAACTCCCAATAACTCCTCTCTTTAATGTTGACAACTTGTTTAATTAATGAGGTGAGTTAAGTATGGTTTAATTGAATTTCAATCTTTTGAAATTCTTGCCAACACTTGCATTTAATTAACTAAACCAACTTAATTAATTATTTTGAGTGTATGATTTCTTTTGAAATCATTTTGCCAACATTAAAATGAGAGATTCTATTCTTCTCTTTGGGTTGGCATAAACTTTGTGGGGAGAACTAAGGAGAGGAGAAGAACTTTTAGAAGACCTTCAACCTCTCGAAGAAGCACGATCCACGTCTCCAAAGAACGTGAAGCAACACCTTCTACCTTCTTCAACCGGAGCAAGGAAGGGAAGCACCGCCCCCCCACAAAGTATTTTGAGAGTGTCAACTCGACTCGACTCGACTTCACCGAGCGCTTCTTCCACCAACGTTGACGGAACGACGCCGTTTCTGCGACACCCGACGTGCGACATCTTTTATCAAGTAGAGGATTGTTGTTGTTTTATTTAATTACTTCCATTCTTGATTCTAGAATGTAAAACTTCGAGGATAACGAATAAATGTTATCATTTAACGAGAGGGGGGCCGGACCGCACAAACACGGCCGAACCCCCCTCTTATGTTCATATTTGTTTCCTTGCGGATGGAATGGGATGGCGTGGTGCCGTTGCACCACGCGGGAATCGCACGACAATTATTGCGCGGCGCCGTCGCGCCGCGCCATGGAATGAAATTCAATAATGCGATGCCGTCGCGCCGCGCCATGAAAATAAATCCAAGAACGCGACGTCGTCGCATCGCCTCAAAGGAAGTCGAAGGCGCCGCGGCCGGAGCGGGGCCGCGACGGAGGGGCGCGGTGCCGTCGCACCGCGCCGGACAGCAAAGGCCGCGGCCGGTTCCAGGCCGGGGTGGAGCTTGGTGACCGGCGGCCAGCCTGGCCGCTGGTGTCGGAAGCCGGAAGGGGACCGGCCTTACTGGTCCCGTTGAGAGGGAGCCGGCCGGCCAAGTCGAGCCGTCCGGAATGAAGAATCCGGGGGAATTTAATTCCCCCGGCCAGCCAAAACGGCCCCCCATTATGAGGGGGGTCGCGGTTTCACAAAAGGGGGGCAGGCGCCCCCCGTTCTCAATTAGCTCGGCCTTTGGCCGAGCTGGCAGCGCGCGCAGCGCACTGCCTTGAGCCAGACCGGCGCGCCTGGCCGGTCCGCCAGGCTAGGCCGGGCCGGGACGGCCCGGGCCCGAAACCCCCATTACCGAGCGGTTCGGATTCAAATGCCCATAACTCAGGCTACGGAACTCCAAACTCCTTGCCGTTAGCGGCAACGTGATCCTTGGATCGAGACGGTCGTTTCGGTATATCGCACTCAAGGTTTTGGAGAACTTTGGGTTCGGCTGGGTTGGTTCGTACACGAAACCAACCGGGCCCTCGGAGCGGAAACACTCATATCTTGAGCTACGGACGTCCGATAGACGTTCCGTCAGCTTTGTTGAATTCCTCTAAGTGAGACGGATCTTTTGGCTTACTCTACTCGAGGTTTGGATGTCGTCGGAGTGTGGTCGGGTTGGTTCGCTCACGAAACCAACCGGGCCCCTGAAACAAAAACGCCAATAACTCACAGACCGGGCGTCTGATTGATGCGTTGTCTGTCTCGTTGCGTTCCTGTTGATGATACGGGACTTTTGGCATCCTCCGCCCGAGTTTTGGATGCAGATAGATAGTGGCGGGGTTGGATCGCACCGAAATCCATCCGGGCCCCTAGAACGGAAAAGCTGATACCTTTCTGACAGAACGTCCATTTGACGAACCGTCTGCGGCGTTGGTGATCTCGTTGAGAAACGGTCCCTATGAGTATACCCTATGAGTGTTCGGAGTATAGTTGAGTTACGGCCGGATTGGTTCGCACACGAAACCAACCGGGCCCCTGGGATGAAAAGGCTAGCAACTCACAGACCGAGCGTCCGATTGACGCGCCGTCTGTTGCGTTGAGACCCCTATGACGAGGCGGTCCTTTGAGATACTTCTTCATGGGACTTTGAGATACTTTGAGTATCGACTTGTAGCTCGTGGAGCGGAGCCTCCTAGAGACGAGCGTCCGGAGTACGGAGACCGTATAGCCGGCAGAGACCTGAAGACTGCTTGTCCGATTCGATTCGGAGTGACTTACGTAGCCTAGTGGGGAGCACTAATTTGTGAGGTGGTAGACCCACAGCGGAGGAGCACTACTATGTGAGGTGGCAGACCCGCGGTACTCGACAGGAGGAGTACCTCTGTAGGCTATGAGGGGGGAGCACTATTGTGTTTGGGTGGCAGACCCCGGCGGGAAGCACTACTGTGTGAGGTGGCAGGCCCGCGGTACTTGACAGGAGGAGTACCTCAGTAGTCTTAGGTTAGTGAGAAGTACCTCAGAGTCGTGACAGGACCACTGTACACTCCAGAGACGGAGCTCTTCAGCGGTTACGGTTTCGATAATGAAAATCCTGGATGAGCTGAGACTTTTGACCTTTGTGTTTACCTCATGAATGTGATGGGTCACTGGATAACTTAGGTATATGTATGGGCATATACCTGGGTAGTGGTTATCCGTTGATTTCATAATCCTTGTGTTTCCTCATGATTGAGATGGGTTACTTGATAACTTAGGTATATGTATGGGCATATATCTAAGTAGAGGTTATCTGTTGAGATCTTCTTGTGGTTATCCTTGTTGGTTTAGTGATACCTTGAGGGTCTCGGGGTCCCTACTGAGTATCATTATACTCACCCCTACACGGGCTATGCCCGCACCTCATTGTGTTGGTTGCAGACGACCGGCAGTGCTGACGGAGGCCGAGTGTTCGAGGACTGGTCGGTACCCGGAGGTGGAATACACGATGAGTCAGTACCCGGAGGTGGACTACACGACGTGACGACTCACAGAGGAGGTTGACGGATGAGAGCGTGGAGGAGGCTATCTGTACCTACCCTTCTGGTAGGATCCATGGTGGACGACCAGGAGCTGCGCTATCTGTACCTACCCTTCAGGTAGGATCCGAGGAGGATGACCCAGGAGCTCCTTCCTTCTTCCAGCTGTTTGTCTTTTTGCTGTTGTACCTTGTTCAATTGTAGTCGTACTTTCTTTTGGGTTTGTATTCTGGCCCATTTACTTTTCAGCATTTCTTTTGTACTTAGTGTTTTGCTTCCGCTTGTACTCTGTGGTGCTTGTTTTCTTTTATAAAGGCAATGCCTTCCCAGTTATCAGGATTTTTCGCCTTTGGTGCTAGTCGCCAGCACCTGGCCTATGGAAGGCGGGTTTGAGGTAGTCACGGCACGGGCCCCGAGGACGGGTCGTGACATATTGGTGCTATTATTTGGCGCTGTTATATGACGCTATTATTTGGCGCTATTATATGGCGCACTTATATGACGCAATTATATGGTGCTAATATTTGGCGCTATTATATGGCGCTATTATTTGGCACTATTAAATGGCACTATGAATATATTGGCGTTATTATTGGCGCTATATATTGGTGCTATTATTGGCGCTATTATTGGGGCTGTTATTGGCACTTTTATTGGCGCTATTATTGAATGTTTAAATATTGGCGCTATTATTTGGCGCAAAATAATAGCGCCAAATATTGGCGCCAAATATTGGCGCGATTATTGGCGCCATAATTTGACGCTATTATTGGCGCTATTATTTGGTGCTATTATTCGACGCTATTATTTGGCGCTATTATGAATATTTGGCGCCAAAAAATATTGGGTGCTATTATATGGCGCTATTATTTGGCGCTATTATTAGGCACGATTATTTGGCCCAATTATTTGGTGCAATTATTTGGCACAATTATTTGGCCAAATATATTGGCGCTATTTATATATTTTACGCCAAAAAATATTTGGCTCTATTATATGGCGCTATTATTTGGTGAAATTAATTGGCACAATTATTAGGCACATTTATTTTTCGCTATAAATAAATTTGTGCTATTATGAATAAATGGCTTTATGAATATATTGGCGCAATTATTGGCGCAATTATTGGCATTATTATGAATATAATGGCGCTATTATTTGGCGCTATTATATATTGGAACTATTATGAATATATTGGCTCTATTATTTGGCACTATGAATATATTGGATCTATTATTGGAGCTATTATTTGGCGCTATTATTGGCACTATTTTTTGGCGCTATTTTTTGGTGCTATTTTTTGGCGATATTATGAATATTTGGAATCAAAAAATATTTGGTGCTATTATATGGTGCTATTATTTGGCGCTATTATATGGCGCTATTATTTGGCGCTATTATATGGCCCTATTATTTGGAGCTATAATTTGGCGCAATTATTTGGCGCTATTATTTGACACAGTTATTTGGCGCAAATTTTTGGCGCTATTATTTGGCGCTATTATTTGGCGCAATTATTTTCCTCTGTTAATATATTGGTGCTATTATGAATATTTTGTGCTATTAATTAATGGGAAAATATTGGGGCTATTTTTTGTCGATATTATTTGGCGCCAAATAATATTTGGCGCTATTATTAGCGCTATTAAAATATCAATGCTATTAAAATATTGGCGCTATTATGAATATTAAAATAACAATGAAAATATATTTGGCGCTATTATATTGAATGTTAAAATAACACTGAAAATATATTGAATGTTAAAATATTGGCTCTATTATGAATATTTGGTGCTATTATTGAATGTTAAAATATTGGCGCTATTATTTGGTGCCAAATAATAGCGCCAAATATTGGCGCAAAATATTATTGGTGCCAAATTTTGGCGCTATTATTGGTGCTATTATTTGGCGCTTTTATTGACGCTATAATTTGGCACTATTATTTGGCGTTATTATGAATATTTGGCGCCAAAAAATATTTGGCTCTACTATGAATATATAGTGCCAAATATTTGGCTCTATATTTGGCTCTATTATTTGGCGCTATTATTGGTGCTATTATTTGGCGCTATTATGAATATTTGGCACTATTATTTGGCAATATTATTTGGCGCCATTATTTGGCGCCATTATTTGGCGTTATTATATTTGGCGCTATTATTTGGCGCCATTATTTGGTGCTATTATTTTTGGCGCCATTATTTGGCGCTATTATGAATATTTGACTCTATTATTTGGTGCTATTATTGGCGCTATTATTTGGCGCTATTATGAATATTTGGCGCCAAATATTTGGCACGAATATTTGGCGATATTATTTGGCGCCATTTTTTGGCACCATTATTTGGCGCGATTATATGGTGTTATTATTTAGCGCCACTATATGGTGCTATTATATGGCACTATTATATGACGCTAATATTTGGCGCTATTATATGGTGTTATTATTTGGCCCTATTAAATGGTGCTATGAATATATTGGCGCTTTTATTGGCGCTATATATTGGTGCTATTGTTTGGCGCTATTATATTTGACGCTATTATATGACGCTATTATTTGGCGCTATTATATGGCGTACTTATATGACGCTATTATATGGCGCTAATATTTGGCGCTATTATATGGCTCTATTATTTGGCGCTATTAAATGACGCTATGAATATATTGGCGCTATATATTGGCGCTATTATTGGCGCTATTATTGGGGCTGTTATTGGCACTTTTATTGGCGCTATTATTGAATGTTTAAATATTGGCGCTATTATTTGGCGCAAAATAATAGCGCCAAATATTGGAGCCAAATATTGGCGCGATTATTGGCGCCATAATTTGATGCTATTATTTCCGTTATTATTTGGTGTTATTATTTGGCGCTATTATTTGGCGCTATTATGAATATTTGGCGCCAAAAAATATTTGGTGCTATTATATGGCGCTATTATTTGGCACTATTATTAGGCACGATTATTTGGCCCAATTATTTGGCGCAATTATTTGGCGCAATTATGTGGCGCAATATATTGGTGCTATTTATATATTTTGCACCAAAAAATATTTGGCTCTATTATATGGCACTATTATTTGGTGCAATTATTTGGCGCAATTATTAGGCACAATTATTTTGCGCTTTAAATAAAATGGTGCTATTATGAATAAATGGCGCTATGAATATATTGTTGCTATTATTGGTGCAATTATTGGCACTATTATGAATATATTGGCGCTATTATTTGGCGCTATTATATATTGGCGCTATTATGAATATATTGGCGCTATTATTTGCAACTATGAATATATTGGCGCTATTATTGGCTCTATTATTTGGCGCTATTATTGGCACTATTTTTTGCCGCTATTTTTTGGCACTATTTTTTGGTGATATTATGAATATTTGGCACCAAAAAATATTTGGCGCTGTTATATGGCGCTATTATTTGGTGCTATTATATGGCGCTATTATATGGCGCTATTATTTGGCGCTATTATTTGGCGCTATTATTTGGCGCTATTATTTGGCGCTATTATTTGGCGCTATTATTTGGCGCTATTATTTGGGGCAGTTATTTGGCGCAAATTTTTGGTGCAATTATTTGGCGCAATTATTTGGCGCAATTATTAGGCGCAATTATTTGCCTCTATTAATATATTGGCGCTATTATGAATATTTTGTGCTATTAATTAATGGGAAAATTTTGGGGCTATTTTTTGGCGCTATTATTTGGCGCCAAATAATATTTGACGCTATTATTGGTGCTATTAAAATATTGGCGCTATTAAAATATTGGCGCTATTATGAATATTAAAATAACAGTGAAAATATATTTGGCGCTATTATATTGAATGTTAAAATAACACTGAAAATATATTGAATGTTATAATATTGGCGCTATTACGAATATTTGGCGCTATTATTCAATGTCAAAATATTGGCGCTATTGTTGACACTATTATTTAGCGCTTTTATTGGCGATATAATTTGGCGCTATTATTTAGTGCAATTATGAATATTTGGTGCCAAAAAATATTTGGCGCTACTATGAATATATGGCGCCAAATATTTGGCGCTATTATGAATATTTGGCTCTATTATTTGGCGCTATTATTGGCGCAATTATTTGGCACTATTATTTGACACTATTATGAATATTTGGCGGCAAATATTTAGTGCTATTATTTGGTGATATTATTTGGCACTATTATTTGGCACTATTATATTTTGCGCTATTATATGGTGATGTTATTTGGCGCAATTATATGACACTAATATTTGGCGCTATTATATGACACTAATATTTGGCGCTATTATATGGCCCTATTATATGGCCCAATTATTTGGTGCTATTATTAATATTTGGCGCCAAAAAATAGTTGGCGCTACTATGAATATATAACGCCAATTATTTTGAGCTATTATGAATATTTGGCTCTATTATTTGGCGCTATTATTTGGCGCCAAATAATGGCACGATTATTGGCGCCATAATTTGACGATATTGTTGGCTCTATAATTTGGTGCTATTATTTGGCGCTATTATTTGGTGCTATTATAAATATTTGGTGCCAAAAAATATCTAGCTCTATTATATGGCGCTATAATTTGGCGCTATTATTTGGCGCAATATATTGGCGCAATATATTGGCGCTATATATTGGCGCGATTATTTGGCGCAATTATTTGGTGAAATTATTTGATGCAATATATTGGCGCTATTTATATATTTTTCGCCAAAAAATATTTGTCGCTATTTTATGGGGATATTATTTGGCGATGTTGTTAGGCGCAATTATTTTGCGCAGTTATTTGGCACAATTATTTGGCACAATTATTTGGCGCAATTATTTGGCGCAATTATTTGATGGTATTATTAGGCGCAATTATTTTGCGCTATAAATATATAGGTGCTATTAATAATAAATGGCGCTATGAATATATTGGCGCTATTATTGGCACTATTATTGGCACTATTATGAATATATTTGTCACGACCCGTCCTCGGGGCCCGTGCCGTGACTACCCCAAGCCTGCCTTCCATAGGCCAGGGGCTGGCGACTAGCACCAAAGGCGTAAAATCCCGATAACTGGAAGGCATTGCCTTTATAAAAGAAACAAGCACCACAGAGTACAAGCGGAAACAAAACACTAAGTACAAAAGAAATGCTGAAAAGTAAATGGGCCAGAATACAAACCCAAAAGAAAGTACAACTACAACTGAACAAGGTACAACATCAAGAGACAAACAGCTGGAAGAGGGAAGCAGCTCCTGGGTCATCCTCCTCGGGTCCTACCTGAAGGGTAGGTACAGATAGCGCAGCTCCTGGTCGTCCACCACGGATCCTACCTGAAGGGTAGGTACAGATAGCCCCCTCCACGCTCTCGTCCGTCAACCTCCTCTGTGAGTCGTCACGTCGTGTAGTCCACCTCCGGGTACTGACTCGTCGTGTAGTCCACCTCCGGGTACCGTCCAGTCCTCGAACACTCGGCCTCCGTCAGCACTGCCCGTCGTCTGCAACCAACACAACGAGGTGCGGGCATAACCCGTGTAGGGGTGAGTATAACGATACTCAGTAGGGACCCCGAGACCCTCAAGGTCTCACTAAAACCAACAAGGATAACCACAAAGAAGATCTCAATAGATAACCTCTACTTAGGTATATGCCCATACATATACCTAAGTTATCAAGTAACTCATCTCAATCATAAAGAAACATAAGGATTGTGAAATAAACGGATAACCACTACCCAGGTATATGCCCATACATATACCTAAGTTATCAAGTGACCAATCTCAATCATGAGGTAAACACAAAGTCAAAAGTCTCAGCTCAAACCAGGATTTTCATTATCGAAACCGTAACTGCTGAAGAGCTCCGTCTCTGGAGTGTACAGTGGTCCTGTCACGACTCCGAGGTACTGCTCACTAACCTAAGACTGCTGAGGTACTCCTCCCGTCGCGTACCGCGGGCCTTCCACCTCACACAGTAGTTCTCCTCCACTATGGGTCTGCCACCTCACAAAGTAGTGCTCCCCACTGGGCTACGTAAGTCACTCCGAATCAAATCGGACAACCAGTCTTCAGGTCTCTGCCGGCTACACGGTCTCCGTACTCCGTACACTCGTCTCTGGGAGGGTCCGCTCCACAAGCTACAAGTCGATACTCCAAATATCTCAAAGTCCCACGAAGAAGTATCTCAAAGGACCGCCTCCTCACAGGGGTATCAATGCAACAGACGGCGCGTCAATCGGACGCCCGGTCTGTGAGTTATTAGCCTTTTCATCCCAGGGGCCCGGTTGGTTTCGTGAGCGAACCAAACCCAGTCGTATCTCAACTGTACCCCAAACTCTCATAGGGTAAACCCATAGGGACCGTTTCTCAACGAGATCACCAACGCCGTTGACGGTTCGTCAAACAGACGTCTGGTCTGAAAGATAACAGCTTTTCCGTTCCAGGGGCCCGGTTGGATTTCGGTGCGATCCAACCCGGCCACTATCCATATGCATCCAAATCTCGGAGAAGGATTCCAAAAATTTCGTATCATCAACAGGAACTCAACGCAACAGACGACGCGTCAATCGGACGCCCGGTCTGAGAGTTATTGGCTTTTTCGTTCCAGGGGCCCTGTTGATTTTGTGAGAGAACCAACCCGACCGCACTCCGTAGGCATCCAAACCTTGAGCGGAGTAAGCCAAAAGATCTGTCTCACTTAGAGGAACTCAACGAAACAGACGGCGCATCAATCGGACGCACGGTCTGTTAGTTATTGGCATTTCCGTCTCACACCCACCCTGGGAAACTTCCCAGGAGGTCACCCATCCTGATCACTACTCTAGGCCAAGCACGCTTAACTATGGAGTTTTAACCACATAGGCTCCCGAAAAAGAAGGTGCACCTTGAGTATAGTATACTGAAACGACCGTCTCGATCCAAGGATCGCGTTGCCGCTGACGGCGAGTCGTTTGGAGGCCCGTAGCCCAAGATATGTGCATTTGACCAAAAGTGGTCCGAAATTGGGGGGTCTGGGCCCGGGCCGACCCGGCCCGACCCCCCCTGGGTCGGCTGAACCGGGTCGACCCGCCCCGGGCGGCGACCCGGCCCGATGACCCGGCCCGGCTCGGAAAACCCGGCCCAGCCGGCGGCGCGGACCGGCACGGCGGTGCGGCCTGGGCGCCGTTCGGGTGCCGCGCGCGGGGGGCAAAGCCCTCCCCCCTTTGAGAACCGCGGCCCCTTAATTGGGGCCGCTTTTGAGACCCGACCGAGGGAAATTAATTCCCCCGGTCTCCACTATCCGGCCGGCCCGCACTGGCCGGCCGGTTTCGCCAGCAAGGACCGGCGACGACCGATCCTTCCTTCGCCGACACCGGCGGCCCGGTGCCAGCCGCCGGTGATCTTGCTCCACCGTGGCCCGGAACCGGCCGCGGCCTCTGTCGTCCGGCGCGATGCGACGACATCGCTTCCCTCCGCCGCGGACCCGCTCCGGCCACGGTGACTTTGACTTTCTTCGACGCGACGCGACGGCGTCGCGTTCTTGGATTTCTTTCCACGGCGCGACGCGACGGCGTCGCGCAATAATTGTCGTGCGATTCCCGCGTGGTGCGACGGCACCACGCCATCCTGTTCCATCCGCAAGGAAAAAAATTATGAACATAGGAGGGGGGTTCGGCCGTGTTGGTGCGGTCCGGGGCCCCCTCTCATTAGACAATAACATTTAATCCATTATCCTCGAAGTTCGACATTCTAGAATCAAGAATGGAAAATAAATAAATAAAATATCAACAATCCCCTACCTCGGTTTCAAGAGCGGAGAATGCCAATCAAGCCGCGGAAGACTAGCGTCGCGGAGGTCGGGCGTCGCGGAAATCGAACGTCGTTTCCGTTGACATCGAGGTGCGTCTGAAGAGGTACGTTGCTGGAGAAGCTTCGTAAGCTGACGGAGATAGTCTGAGGAAGAAACGGCGTCTCATTTCGTTGACACGGGAAGAAGTTCGAAGAAGCGGCGTCGTCGATCTTCGGAAACACACCGGCTACGAGGAAGAGAAGCGGCGTTCTTCATCGGAGCTTAAGTGTTCTTCGTGTTCTTCGTCAGGGTTTAAGAAGATGGAGAGAGCTTCTCAAAATCTCTCAGGTGGCAAAGGAGACCTACCCAAAATAAAATAAGCTTAAGCCTTATTTTATTTACACAACTAAACATTTGAATTTCAAAAGATAAGAAACGAACCATTAATTCGTAGAATTAATCCAACGTAAGAAACAACTCATTTAATTTACGAAATAAACCGCCCAATTAAATGGTCTGTTAAGAATTTAAGATAACGTGTTAGTTGACTTTCATAATGAAGGGTTTTCGCGGGTGCGTTACTTAGCGGAAAGAAACGGCGGGGCTCATGTGGGCCCCACCTCACAAATATCCTACCAAGAGGGTAGGATATTCCTGGATAGTACCCTATCCGGTTCAACTCAGTTTAAGTCGCTTTTAAGTGGCTTCAAGTGGCTTCCAAGTGGCTTAAGTGAAATAAAATAAAGTTGTCGAAAAATTATTTTATTTCTTAACCTTAAGCCCGAAAATTTAAAAACCACACCTGAGCAAACACAACTCCGGAAGAGGCGTTTCTAAGTGAATACCGGCGCTGCGATTTCATCGGTGCCCTCAGAATTCTATTCTGGGCACCGGTTCAAAAGTTAGAAAAACCCGCTCGTCCGTTCACTGAATGTACCCGAGCCAAACTTTATAAATTGATTCCGGGCACACCGGGCCTCGGAATCAGGCGCCGTCAAAAACTGCGTTCTTGTAAAATTCCAAAGAAAATTAAGAAAAAAATTTCCTTGGAATTTACGGGACTTTACATTACTCCCACCACAGGGCTTTACGTCCCCCTAAAGCTTCACCACAAACTTAGGGAAACAAAGCGGTACTAAGCACGCATCTGAGCCTTCCGCTCCCATGTGCTCACCTGGAGGTTCCCGCGCTGCCAAAGAAAGTGCACAAGAGGAATCAATCGTCCTCCTAGGATCCGCTCCTGTCGATCCTCGATCACAGGAACCTCCGTAGAAGACACTCATCGCCACCGTCCAGCTCCTCATGGTCGATGATATGCAAAGGGGTCGAGCACGTATCTTCTCAGTTGGGATACGTGGAAAACTTCGTGCACCTGGTGCAACTGAAGTGGATGGGCCAAGCGGTAAACCACCTCGCCTACCCAGCTGAGGACCTAGAAAGGTCCGTTGAACCTCGGAGATAACTTGCCTGCCATGCCACATCTCCGTAAACCTCGTCGAGGTGAGACCCATAAGAAGACATGGTCGTCATCCTCAAACTCCAGAGGTCTCCATTTCTGTTAGAATTGAAACTCAAAAGGCTTCTGCCACGAGGGTAAGGTTGACCGAATCAAGAGTGATCGTTCGCACCCCCCTATGCAAGAGTTACCCTGCGCTGCCTGGGGTTTCCTTTTCCGCCGACCAAGGAAAACCCATCCCGACGTATGCCTAAAACCGTCAATTTTAGTATGAACAGTTATTGCCCATTCCATACTCAAACTAACGTCGTAAGGCCTCGACGCTGCCACCAAGAGATTCCAACCAGAACTCTCGCCTCGAGGGTCTGACCACACCGTCGGCGTAAGTGTGATTATCGAGTCTCCTCCCAAGGTATCTCCAGACGTGAGGGTCAAGTCCACGGCTTACCGGAAACTCTAGGTCTGGAACAAGATTTGTGAAAGAGAGGAATGATTCATATCGACGTCTATTACTACAACAGCTAGTAGTAGACACAGACTATCCCTTGAATCATTTCTAGAGCCATTGGGTCACACTCCTTGACCGCATGCAGCCACACTCTTCCTCCGCCCTCCAGCTCCCTGAGCCTGGAGGGAATAACTAAGGCGGGTGGTCGTACCATGTTAGGATGTACACCACCTCATGTGTCTCTCCTAGCTCTACCTCCACGTCTGCTACTTCATAGACTCATCTCTCCTTTAAGCTTCCTCTTCTTGAAACATTTAACACGCCCGAGTCTCTAAGACTGGCACCGATTTCCTGTTTCTTACTGCACTGTGCAGTCTTCATCCTCTCTTGGATTTCCTGGACCTCCTTTAGTCTCACAAGAGCTGCTAAAATTTATCCTTTGCCGAAAAGAGAAATTTGGTCTCATCCCCTGGATGAACCACATTCGTTGCCAAAAATTTCCTTGGAATTTACAGGACTTTACATTAACATAAAAGAGGACAGGAAGGCAAACATAACAAGATAAGTGTCTTTTTATTATTGCAGCTCATAATACAAAGACATGAATACAAAAGCAACATGGAAATAGAAGTACAAAGGACGTATCCACTAGTTCCGCTCCTGTCCACCTGCTCCCGGAGCTCTACTGCCTTGTCCACTGCTCGGCTGTTGCTCAAGCACCCACCGTTGATTCTGTCACGGTGGCTCCTCCAACACCCGCTGATCAACCGTGCGGGGGGTCATACAGTCACGTGCCAGGTGACCCTTCCTGCCGCAGGAGAAACACTATCCGTTTCTGGCATGCCTGGATCTGACCCCACCCCGGGTGCCCCGCACCACTGATCCTAAAACCCGAGATCGTCCAACTGCTGGTATGGTCCTCCTGGACCTCTGCATCATCTGTCTACTGCCCACAGATGACTCGGCAACTGATCAAAAAACCTGCGGCAAAGGCAGAAGCTCCTGTACATGCTCGGGGTGTAGAGCTACTGGCACAAACTCCACCCTGAAGAAGTTCCCGAGGTCTTCCCATGTGAAGGTCATCCCATCGCAAAACTGGAACAAGTGGCTCCACCACCTACCTACTGCTGCCTGAAGAAGGCTGGAAGCAAAGATCACCATGAAGTCTTTCGGCGTCCGCACTAGCCTGAAGACTCCCACCACAGCCTCCAGCCAATCCTCAGCCGCCTGCGGGTCCGTCTCTCCCCGAAACCTGGGTGGCCTCTGGCGCTGGAACTCGTGCAACGCACTCAAGTGGCGTGTATCGCCTACTACTGGGGCTGGTGGCATTGGTGGCCCAACGTATGGTAGTATCGCTGGTGCCTCCGCTGGTGCCTCAACTGCAAGAGGGCCATGTACCAAAGCCTCATCGCTCGACAGGATGTCAGTACGCACATCCCTCTGGGCTCTAGCTGGTCGTTCGTGAAAAGACATCCTGAAAGAAACAACGTAACACGGTCAAACGATTATACCTGGTGAGCTGACCTGGTTTGAGCTGACATTTAAAAACTTCTGGAAACACACACACAATCAGTGTTTTCATGCACAAAGTCGGAAATCAGTTGTCAGGGTCCTGGTGTATGGATTCGTCGGCCGCCCGCACCAACACTGGACTCCCTGAACTGAAAACCACACTGGGTACTCTTAACACTATTGCTTCACAGAAAGAAACATCAGAGTTATAAGTTCTGCGGTAGAACCAAACTCCTCTGATACCAATTTGTCACGACCCATCCTCAGGGCCCGTGCTGTGACTACCCCAAGCCCGCCTTCCATAGGCCAGGGGCTGGCGACTACCACCAAAGGCATAAAATCCTGATAACTGGAAGGCATTGCCTTTATAAAAGAAACAAGCACCACAGAGTACAAGCAGAAACAAAACACTAAGTACAAAAGGAAAGATGAAAAGTAAATGGGCCAGAATACAAACCCAAAAGAAAGTACAACAATAAATGAACAAGGTACAACATCAAGAGACAAACACCTGGAAGAGGGAAGCAGCTCCTGGGTCATCCTCCTCAGGTCCTACCTGAAGGGTAGGTACAGATAGCGCAGCTCCTGGTCGTCCACCACGGATCCTACCTGAAGGGTAGGTACAGATAGCCTCCTCCAAGCTCTCGTCCGTCAACCTCCTCTGTGAGTCGTCACGTCGTGTAGTCCACCTCCAGGTACTGACTCGTCGTGTAGTCCACCTCCGGGTACCGTCCAGTCCTCGAACACTCGGCCTCCGTCAGCACTTCCCGTCGTCTGCAACCAACACAACGAGGTGCGGGCATAGCCCGTGCAGGGGTGAGTATAACGATACTCAGTAGGGACCCCGAGACCCTCAAGGTCTCACTAAAACCAACAAGGATAACCACAAAGAAGATCTCAATAGATAATCTCTACTTATGTATATACCCATACATATACCTAAGTTATCAAGTAACCCATCTCAATCATGAGGAAACACAAGGATTGTGAAATAAACGGGTAACCACTACCCAGGTATATGCCCATACATATACCTAAGTTATCAAGTGACCCATATCAATCATGAGATAAACACAGAGTCAAAAGTCTCAGCTCAAACCAGGATTTTCATTATCAAAACTGTAACTGCTGAAGAGCTTCGTCTCTGGAGTGTACTGTGGTCCTGTCACGACTCTGAGGTACTACTCACTAACCTAAGACTGCTGAGGTACTCCTCCTGTCGAGTACCGCGGGCCTGCCACCTCACACAGTAGTTCTCCTCCACTATGGGTCTGCCACCTCACAAAGTAGTGCTCCCCACTGGGCTACGTAAGTCACTCCGAATCAAATCGGACAAGTAGTCTTCAGGTCTCTTCCGGCTGCACGGTCTCCGTACTCCGTACGCTCGTCTCTGGGAGGGTTCACTCCACAAGCTACAAGTCGATACTCCAAGTATCTCAAAGTCCCACGAAGAAGTATCTCAAAGGACCGCCTCCTCATAGGGGTATCAATGCAACAGACGGCGCGTCAATTGGACGCCCGGTCTGTGAGTTATTAGCCTTTTCGTCCTAGGGGCCCGGTTGGTTTCGTGAGCGAACCAAACCTGGTCGTATCTCAACTGTACCCCGAACTCTCATAGGGTAAACCCATAGTGACCGTTTCTCAACGAGATCACCAATGCCGCTGACGGTTCGTCAAACAGACATCTGGTCTGAAAGATTGCAGCTTTTCCGTTCCAGGGGCCCGGTTCGATTTCGGTACGATCCAACCCGGCCACTATCCATCTGCATCCAAATCTCGGAAAAGGATGCCAAAAGTTCCGTATCATCAACAGGAACTCAACGCAACAGACGGCGCGTCAATCGGACGCCCGGTCTGAGAGTTATTAGCTTTTTCGTTCCAGGGGCCCTGTTGATTTTGTGAGAGAACCAACCCGACCGCACTCCGTTGGCATCCAAACCTCGAGCGGAGTAAGCCAAAAGATCTGTCTCACTTAGAGGAACTCAACGAAATAGACGGCGCGTCAATCGGACACCCGGTCTGTTAGTTATTGGCCTTTCCGTCTCACACCCACCCTGAGAAACTTCCCAGGAGGTCACCCATCCTGATCACTACTCTAGGCCAAACACGCTTAACTATGGAGTTTTAACCACGTAGGCTCCCGAAAAGGAAGGTGCACCTTGTGTATAGTATACCGAAACGACCGTCTCGATCCAAGGATCACGTTGCCGCTGATGAGGAGTCGTTTGGAGGCCCGTAGCCCAAGATACATGCATTTGACCGAAAGTGGTCCGAAACTGGGGGGTCTGGGCCCGGGCCAACCCCCCCCCCCCCCCCCCTGGGTCGGTCGAACCGGGTCGACCCGCCCCGGGCGGCGAGCCGGCCCGATTACCCGGCCCGGCTCGGAAAACCCGGCAAGGCCGGCGGCGCGGTCCAGCGCGGCGGCGCGGACCGACACGGCGGTGCGACCTGGGTGCCGTTCGGGTGCCTTGCGCGGGGGTCAAAGCCCCCCCCCCCTTTGAGAACCGCGGTCCCTTAATTGGGGCCGCTTTTGAGACCCGGCCGGGGGAAATTAATTCCCCCGGTCTCCACTCTCCGGCCGGCCCGCACTGGCCGGCCGGTTTCGCCAGCAAGGACCGACGACGGCCGATCCTTCCTTCGCCGACACCGGCGGCCCGGTGCCGGCCGCCGGTCATCTTGCTCCACCGCGGCCCGGAACCGGCCGCGACCTATGCCGTCCGGCGCGATGCGACGACATCGCTTCCCTCCGCCACAGCCCCGCTCTGGTCGCGGCGCCTTTGACTTTCTTCGACGCGACGTGACGGCGTCGCGTTCTTGGATTTCTTTCCACGGCGCGGCGCGATGGCACCGCGCAATAATTGTCGTGCGATTCCCGCGTGGTGCGACGGCACCACGCCATCCCGTTCCATCCGCAAGGAAAAAAATTATGAACATAGGAGGGGGGTTCGGCCGTGTTGGTGCGGTCCGGGGCCCCCTCTCGTTAGACAATAACATTTAATCCTTTATCCTCGAAGTTCGACATTCTAGAATCAAGAATGGAAAATAAATAAATAAAATATCAACAATCCCCTACCTCGGTTTCAAGAGCGGAGCATGCCAATCAAGCCG
The DNA here is from genome assembly GCA_963277665.1 of Viscum album. Classification (NCBI taxonomy): domain Eukaryota; kingdom Viridiplantae; phylum Streptophyta; class Magnoliopsida; order Santalales; family Viscaceae; genus Viscum; species Viscum album. Next base: position 907,411,488 of record OY728127.1, on the reverse strand, counting down.
CGGAAGACTAGCGTCGCGGAGGTCGGGCTTCGCGGAAATCGAACGTCGTTTCCATTGACGTCGAGGTGCGTCTGAAGAGGTAAGTTGCTGGAGAAGCTTCGTAAGCTGACGGAGATAGTTCGAGGAAGAAACGGCGTCTCCTTTCGTTGACATGGGAAGAAGATCGAAGAAGCGGTGTCGTCGAACTTCGGAAACACACCGGCTACGAAGAAGAGAAGCGGCGTTCTTTGTAAAGACTCGCAAATTTCAAGGAAATTTTTTTCTTAATTTTCTTTGGAATTTTACAAGAGCGCAACTTCAGACGGCACCTGATTCCGAGGCCCGGTGTGCCCGGAATCAATTTCCGAAGTTTGGCTCGGGTACGTTCAGTGAACGGACGAGCGGGTTTTTCTATCTTTTGAACCGGTGCCCGGAATCGAATTCTGAGGACACCGATGAAATCGCAGCGCCGGTATTTGCTTAGAAACGCCTCTTCCGGAGTTGCGTTTGCTCAGACGTGGTTTTTAAATTTTGGGGCTTTTAGTCAGAAATAAAATAAAATTTGTGCGACAACTTTATTTTATTTCACTTAAGCTGCTTGGAAGTCACTTGGAAGCCACTTGAACTGAGTTAAAGCGGATAGGGTGCTATCCGGAAATATCCTACCCCTTGTTAGGATATTTGTGAGGTGGGGCCCGCACGAGCCCCGCCGTTTCTTTCGCTAAGTAACGCACCCGCGAAAACCCGTCAAAGTAACTGAAAAGTCAACCGACGTGTTTTCTTTAATTTCTTAACAGACCATTTAATTGGGCGGTTTATTTCGTGAATTAAATGGGCTGTTTCATTCGTTGAATTAATTCAACGAATTTAATGGGTCGTTACTTACGCGTTTGCGTTCGTTGGCAAAATAATAAAATAGACAAACTTGTCTATTTTGGAGGATCCTCCTGTTGTGTGAGATCCTCTAAACCTCCACCCTCCACGCGAAGAACGCGAAGAACGTGAAGAACGCGAAGAACGCCGACGACCGGAATTCGACGACGCACATCGTGATCTGCGACGTCGACGAGCTCTACCCGCGACGTTCTTCGGCGATGCCTCTTTTTCCGCGGCCGATCCTCGTTCGGCAACTAAGGTGAGAAACGGATCGTTTAATTCTCCCTTTTTAATTTCAATGACAACGGATTTAATTAATTAAATTCGTTTGTTCTAGATCCGGAGATCGTTGGCGCGATGTTTTTCCCGCGGTGCGACGAACGTCTCTTCCGCGACGACGCGACGATCCCCTCCTTCCGCGACGAGCGATTCCGCGACGACCTCACGTTTGACGGCGACTTCAAGGTAGGGGTTGTTGGAATATTTTATTTCCCGAGTTTATTCTTTTAAAATAAAGAACCCGATCACGGAACAATTTTAATTTATTTAAAATTGTTGATTGGTTATTTCTTTTTCTCCCGTTGTTTATGACTAACGCGGAGGGTGCGGGTCTAACGAACAAGACCCGACAACCCTCCGCCGATCTTTTGTTGTGCGGATTTGGCGGACGACGATGAACCGTGCGGCAAGGGCGATCCGTTGATCCCGCAGTGAAGATCGGCCCCCGGGAGGAGCAATGGCGCAGACGGGAGGCAAAACGGGCCACCGGAGCAACTCCGGCGGCCCGCGGAAGGCGGCGGCGGCGCGGGTCGCCGGCGGCGCCCGGCGCGCCGCCAGAAATTCCGCCGCGGCCGAGCCGCGGAGGCGGCGAACCGCCGGACCGCGTCCGCGGTCCGACCACCCAGCAAGCGGCCCACGTTCCTCCAAGCCGCGGGTCAAACCCGCGGCGGTTTCTTCGGCCGCTCGGCCGAAGCCGAGCCGGCCGGGCCGCGCCCAGGCCGGACCGGACCCGGCCTAGCCGGGTCGGGCCGGGTCGGTCCGACAGGGTTTGGGTCGACCCGGTTCGGCCGACCCAGGGGGGGGTTCGGGCCGGGTCGCCCCGGGCCCAGAACCCCCGTTTTCGGGCCTTCTTCGGTATTTTGCTCATATCATGGGCCTGGGACCTCCGATTGACGAACCGTCAGTGGCTACGCGATCCTTGGATCGATACGGTCGTTTCGGTATATTACACTCAAGGTTTCGGAAGACTTTGGGTTCGGCCGGGTTGGTTCGTACACGAAACCAACCGGGCCCTCGGAGCGGAAACGCTCATAACTTGAGCTATGGACGTCCGATCGACGTACCGTCAGCTGTGGTAGTTTCCTCTAAGTGAGACGGAACTTTTGGCATACTCCGCCCGAGGATCGGACACAGGCGGAGTACGGTCGGGTTGGTTTTGCCCTAAAAACCAACCGGGCCCCTGGGACGAAAATGCCAATAACTCTCAGACCGGGCGTCCGATTGACGCGCCGTCTGTTGCGTTGAGATCCTGTTGTCGATACAGAACTTTTGGATACATCAACTTCGGACTACGTGTCAGTTGATGTATCAGCCTCTCGGCTCGTGGAGCGGACCCTCCTAAACGAGCTCGCTGTGTGCGGGAACCCTAGCGCTGGCTGTGACTTCGACGACAGAGCAGAGATCCTCCGTGGACTGCGACGACGGCAGAGCAGAGATCCTCCGTGGACTGCGGCGACGACTGTGCAGAGATCCTCAGTGGACTGCGTCGACTACTGCACTCAGCGATCCTACGTGGATCAGTGCTACGGGTCCTGTGTGGGCCCGATCCTATGTGGGTCCTTACTACCGGTTCTGTGTGAGCCACTGCCTACAGGTTCTGTGTGAGCCCGATCCTGTGTGGGTCTTTTGCGGGGGTTAGTACCTATCGATCCTTCGTGGGTCCGACGACTTAGATGGATCAGTGATCATCTTTGACGTCATCTGAAAAAGTATACCTGGTTGAGCTGAATCTTATGTTACTCTCCTTTGTGGATTGTGTCGAACTATCCTTTGTGGATTTACTGTTTACTCTTCTTTGTGGATTTGAGTCTTGCTTTCCTGCGTGGATTGAGTTGTTCTTGAGCTCGTGAGCAGAGCTAGAATTGGGGACTTAGGTATATGTATGGGCATATACCTAAGTCGAGTCAGATGTTACTTCGTAATTGCATCTTTCTTTTGTGCTATATCCTTTGTGGATTTCGGGAGACCTTCGGGGGTCTCGGGGTCCTTACTGAGTAGCTTATACTCACCCCTGCACGGGCTATGCCCGCACCTTGTTGTGTTGGATGCAGACGACGGACAGCGCTGATCACAGTTGGGGCGTGGAGCAGGACGGTACCTGGAGGTGGACCACTGGGCGGGACGTGCTCAGAGCGGACGTGGGACCCGAGGAGCCTGGAGGCTATCTGTACCCACCCTTCAGGTGGGATTTCCAGTGGACGACACGAGGCCGCCGTCTTTTCTTCAGTTGCTGTTCTCTTTACTTTTTCAGTTGTACTTTCAGTTGGGCTTGTATTCCGGCCCCCTTTACTTTTCTGCACTTTGTAGTTACTTTCCGCTTGCTGACTCTGTGGTGGTTGTTACTTATAAAGGCAATGCCTTCCCTGTTTACCGGGATTTTACGCCTTGGTGCTAGTCGCCAGCCCCTGGCCTATGGAAGGCGGGCTTGGGGTAGTCACGGCACGGGCCCCGAGGTCGGGTCGTGACAAATTGGTATAAGAGGTGGTCGGTTCTACCGCAGACTCTGATCGTCTTTTCTTTCTATATGAAGCAATAATGTTTAGTGTATTGAGTGTGGTTATCAGTTCAGGGAGCCCAGTGTTGGTGCGGCGGCCGACGTATCCGTACACCAGGACCCTGACTCCTGATTTCCGACTTAATGCATGAAAACATTGATTGCGTGTGTGTTTCAAGTTTTCTTTGTGATTACTTGTGTCAGCTCACCGGGTATACTGATCTGCTTCATGAAAGTTTCAAGTTTTCCTTGTGATTACTTGTGCCAGCTCACCAGGTATACTGTTCTGACTATGGTGCTCTTGTTCTCCTTTTCAGGATGGCCCCGCGACGCCAGCCAACTAGGGTTCCGAGTGTAGGGCGTGACGGCAGCCCACCGAGCGACGAGGCCTCGGTGCAGGGCCCTTTGCCAGCAGTGGCACCGGCGGTAGCTTTACCCGCCGAGCCACCGATGCTACCAGTACCAGACGCTGACGATGCACGTCGCCTCAGGGCACTGCATGAGTTTCAGAGCCAGCGACCGCCCAGGTTTCGCGGTGAGGCGGACCCCCAGGCCGCCGAGGACTGGCTAGAGGCGGTGGTACGGATCTTTAGGCTAGTGAGGACACCAGCAGATCTCATGGTGATTCTCGCGGCGAGCCTCCTGCAGGCGGCGGCAGGACGATGGTGGAGCTTGATGCTCCAGGTTCACGATGAGGCATCCTTGCTCTGGACGGACTTCGAGAGCCTCTTCCGCTCTGAGTTCGTCCCGGCCACCCTCCGAGCGGTGCGCATCCAGGAGCTTCTCCAGCTGCGCCAGGGCAGCATGACGGTCGCTCAGTACGCGGCGAGGTTCACTGACCTATCTCGCTACTCGACCGACATGGTACGAGACCCCTTCTTCCGGGCCCGGACCTTCGAGCAGGGCTTGTGACAGGAGATTCGGGCGTCGCTGATCTCCCTCAGCATTCCGACCCAGGCGGGAGTGCTGGAGCGAGCCCTCCTGATCGAGAGCTTCCTGGCAGAGCCTTCTTCAGCGGCGAGACCTAGCGCAGGGCGACAGGTAGCTGAGTCTTCGGCAGCAGGTAGCCGACAGATGACTCTCGGGTCCAGGCAGACCAGACCCCCACGCAGACGGCCTCAGGACACCGGCTCAGTAGTGCGGGGCACACAGCGGAGTGCCAGCCTTCCGAGAGGCAGGCTGTGCTACTCCTGCGGCGGGCAGGGTCACATGGCTCGTGACTGCCCGACTCGCCGACCAGAGGAGCAGCAGACGGTGGAGGGGCCACCCAGGCAGAGGCAGAGGGTCGACCGTGGCGGTCCGCAGGGAGGAGGTGGACGAGACAGAGGAGCTGGCCGAGCAGCGGGTGGTGGGCGACGCTTCCAAGCTCTACCCCCACCACCACCAGGAGGGCCACCTCGACCACAGGGAGCTAGCGGGCAGGGACAGGCCCAGCTCAAGGCAGTGGAGGCCTACGACCCCGATATGCCAGAGATGATTCGAGGTACGATCTGTGTCTATTCCACCCTTGCTGCAGTACTTATAGACACAGGAGCGAGTCACTCTTTCATAGCCTCTGCCCTTGTTCGGAGCTCGGAGATTCCGACTGAGCCGTTGGCTCGATCCTTACGGCTAGAGACTCCTAAGGGAGCAGACTCGACGATTACGCACTGGTGCCGGCAGTGTGAGCTTACTCTAGGAGGCGAGAGCTTCGGCTGGGATCTCCTTGTAGCGGCGTCGAGGCCTTACGACGTCATCTTGGGAATGGATTGGCTATCCACGGTTCATGCCCAGATCGACTGTTTTAGGCGCAAGGTGCGATGTGTTCGCACCGACGGGAGCAGGTTTACCTTCACCGGCGAGAAGGGAACCTTTGCAGCACAGGATGGACTTCCGCGGAGGAGAGTGCAGCCCATCTCTCATCAGTTGGCTAGCCTCATCCTAGGATCAGTGGACGTGCGGAGTCCAGTTTTTCCTGCAGTGGTGGACCAGTACGTGGACGTCTTTCCCGACGACGTTCCAGGGCTACCTCCTCGTAGAGAGGTAGACTTTTACATCGACTTGTACCCCGGGACAACCCCGATATCTACTCCAGCATATCGGATGGCCCCCGCCGAGCTTCGAGAGCTGCGGGTACAGTTGGAGGACTTGCAGAGCAAGGGGTTTATCCGACCCAGTGTTTCACCCTGGGCTTCCCCGATTTTGTTCGCCAAGAAGGCGGACGGGAGCTTGCGACTGTGTGTCGACTATCGTCGCCTGAACCAGGTGACAGTGAGGAACAAGTATCCGCTGCCACAGATTGATGACCTCTTCGATCAGCTCAAGGGAGCGCGGTGGTTCTCGAAGATAGACCTCCGGTCAGGCTATCATCAGCTCAGAGTTCGAGATGAGGACGTGCAGAAGACGGCCTTCAGGTGTCGGTATGGCCATTATGAGTTCTTGGTTATGCCGTTCGGCGTAACCAATGCTCCAACAGTGTTCATGAGCCTCATGAACAGGATCTTCCAGCCATACCTCGACCGATTTGTCGGGGTCTTCATTGACGACATTTTGGTATACTCGACGACTGAGGAGGAGCATGCCTACCACCTGCGAGTTGTGCTAGACACACTCCGAGAGCACCATCTTTATGGCAAGCTCTCAAAATGCCAGTTCTGGTTACGTGAGGTCCATTTCTTGGGGCACGTCATCTCTGAGGCGGGAGTTGCAGTGGACCACGCGAAGATCGAGGCAGTGCTAGCTTGGGAGCCACCCAAGAGCGTGACAGAGGTGCGGAGTTTCTTGGGCTTAGCCGGATACTATCGGAGATTTGTGCCGGACTTCTCCAGAGTTGCGGCCCCCCTCTCAGCGTTGACGAAGAAGGGGAAACCCTTCGTGTGGTCAGACAGATGTCAGCAGAGCTTCCAGGAGCTGAGGCAGAGGTTGACCATTGCACCTATCTTGAGGTTTCCTGAGGAGGGAGTTGGATACGTAGTTTACTGCGATGCATCAGGGACTGGACTCGGGTGCGTCCTGATGCAGGAGCGGGCCGTGATCGCCTACGGATCACGTCAGTTGAGGCCGCATGACCAGAACTACGCCACTCATGACCTGGAGTTAGCAGCAGTGGTCTTCGCTCTGAATACTTGGCGGCACTATCTGATGGGCGAGTGCTTCACAGTCTTTTCTGACCACCAGAGTCTCAGGTATATCTTCTCTCAGAAGGACCTGAACCTGAGACAGCGAAGATGGCTTGAGTTCCTCTAGGACTATGACTTTGAGATAGTCTATACACCTGGGAAGGGGAACGTGGTAGCCGATGCCCTCAGCAGGAGGACGGGCATTCAGCTACTTGAGGAGGCGACGGAGCAGCTATCCTCCTTACAGATATCCTTCGTGGATAGAGACGGAGCATCCTTTCTTCATTCTCTCACAGTCTCTCCTCCACTTCTACAGCGGGTCAGAGAGGCTCAGCGTGGGGACGCTGACTGTGAGACCCGGCGTGCACTGATATCCTCAGGTCAGGCGCCTGATGGCTTCTCCCTTGGAGCAGACCACGACATCCTTTTCAGAGGACGTACCTTCGTACCAGTCGCTTTTCGAGAGGAGGTGCTGAGAGAGTTTCACACTTCTCCCTTGGCGGTGCATCCCGGAGTGGCGAAGATGTACCAAGATCTCAGACGACAGCACTGGTGGCCAGGCATGAAGAAAGCTGTGGCAGAGTTCGTTTCACGATGCCTCACCTGCCAGCAGGTGAAGGCAGAGCATTAGGTACCAGCAGACTTGGTACAGCCCTTGGAGGTCCCGGAGTGGAAGTGGGACGGCATATCTATGGACTTCGTGACTGGACTTCCACGCACTTCCAGAGGTCACGACTCCATTTGGGTGATTGTCGACCGACTCACCAAGTCGGCACACTTCTTACCCATCAGAGAGCAGGGCTCAGTGGAGAGCTTGGGACGTCTTTACTTCCAGGAGATCGTACGGTTTCACGGTGTGCCATCGTCTATCGTCTCCGATCGAGATGCTTGTTTCACTTCCTGGCTTTGGAAGGGGTTGCAGGAGGCGTTCGGGACGCGGCTCCATCTGAGCACAGCCTTCCACCCTCAGACGGATGGTCAGACGGAGAGGACCATACAGACACTCGAGGACATGCTCCGTGCATGTGTTCTCGACTTTGGTCGCAGCTGGGAGGACCACCTACCCTTGGTGGAGTTCGCGTACAACAACAGCTACCACTCCACCATCGGGATGGCACCATACGAGGCGTTTTACGGCAGACCCTGCAGATCACCGTTGTGCTGGATAGACCCTGGCGAGTCAGCACTCATGGGACCAGAGATGGTCCGAGCCACGACAGAGAAGGTCCAGATCATCCAGGAGAGGATGAGGACAGCTCAGAGCCGGCAGAAGTCATATGCTGACAGGAGGCGGAGGCCACTAGAGTTCGAGGATGGCGACCACGTCTTTTTGCGTGTCTCACCTCGACGTGGTTTACGGAGATTTGGCCGAGGCGGCAAGTTGTCTCCACGCTTCATCGGGCCTTTCCAGGTCCTCAGCAGGATAGTAGAGGTGGCTTGTCGCCTGGCTATACCACCTCAGTTGCACCGGGTGCACGACGTCTTCCACGTGTCTCAGCTGAGGAGATACGTGCACGACCCGACGCACATCATCAACTTTGGGGAGCTGGACGTGGACGATGGGGCGACTTTTGCGGAGGTCCCAGTGGAGATCGAGGATCGACAGGAGCGGGTCCTACGTGGGCGGTCGATTCCTCTTGTGCGCGTCAGATGGCAGCACGGGAACCTCCAGGAGAGCACTTGGGAGCGGGAGGCTCAGATGCGTGCTCAGTACCCCCATTTGTTCCCCTAGTTTTTGATGTATCTTTACGGGGACGTAAAGCCCTGAGGTGGGAGTAATGTAAAGACCCGCAAATTTCAAGGAAATTTTTTTCTTAATTTTCTTTGGAATTTTACAAGAGCCCAGCTTCAGACGGCACCTGATTCCGAGGCCCGGTGTGCCCGGAATCAATTTCCAAAGTTTGGCTCGGGTACGTTCAGTGAACGAACGAGCGGGTTTTTCTATCTTTTGAACCGGTGCCCGGAATCGAATTCTGAGGACACCGATGAAATCGCAGCGCCGGTATTTGCTTAGAAACGCCTCTTCCGGAGTTGCGTTTGCTCAGACGTGGTTTTTAAATTTTGGGGCTTTAAGTCAGAAATAAAATAAAATTTGTGCGACAACTTTATTTTATTTCACTTAAGCTGCTTGGAAGTCACTTGGAAGCCACTTGAACTGAGTTAAAGCGGATAGGGTGCTATCCGGAAATATCCTACCCCTTGTTAGGATATTTGTGAGGTGGGGCCCGCACGAGCCCCGCCGTTTCTTTCGCTAAGTAACGCACCCGCGAAAACCCGTCAAAGTAACTGAAAAGTCAACCGACGCGTTTTCTTTAATTTCTTAACAGACCATTTAATTGGGCGGTTTATTTCGTGAATTAAATGGGCTGTTTCATTCGTTGAATTAATTCAACGAATTTAATGGGTCGTTACTTACGCGTTTGCGTTCGTTGGCAAAATAATAAAATAGACAAACTTGTCTATTTTGGAGGATCCTCCTGTTGTGCGAGATCCTCTAAACCTCCACCCTCCTCGCGAAGAACGCGAAGAACGTGAAGAACGCGAAGAACGCCGGCGACCGGAATTCGACGACGCACATCGTGATCTGCGACGTCGACGAGCTCTACCCGCGACGTTCTTCAGCGACGCCTCTTTTTCCGCGGCCGATCCTCGTTCGGCAACTAAGGTGAGAAACGGATCGTTTAATTCTCCCTTTTTAATTTCAATGACAACGGATTTAATTAATTAAATCCGTTTGTTCTAGATCTGGAGATCGTCGGCGCGACGTTTTTCCCGCGGTGCGACAAACGTCTCTTCCGCGACGACGCGACGATCCCCTCCTTCCGCGACGAGCGATTCCGCGACGACCTCACGTCCGACGGCGAGTTCGAGGTAGGGGTTGTTGGAATATTTTATTTCCCGAGTTTATTCTTTTAAAATAAAGAACCCGATCACGGAACAATTTTAATTTATTTAAAATTGTTGATTGGTTATTTCGTTTTCTCCCGTTGTTTATGACTAACGCGGAGGGTGCGGGTCTAACGAACAAGACCTGGCAACCCTCCGCCGATCTTTTGTTGTGCGGATTTGGCGGACGACGACGAACCGTGTGGCAAGGGCGATCTGTTGATCCCGCAGTGAAGATCGGCCCCCGGGAGGAGCAATGGCGCAGACGGGAGGCAAAACGGGCCACCGGAGCAACTCCGGCGGCCCGCGGAAGGCAGCGGCGGCGCCGGCGACCGGAGGCGGCGGCGCCCGGCGCGCCGCCGGAAATTTTGCCGCGGCCGAGCCGCGGCGGCGGCGAACCGCCGGACCGCGTCTGCGGTCCGGCCACCCAGCACGCGGCCCGCGCGGGCCGCGTTCCTCCAAGCCGCGGGTCAAACCCGCGGCGGTTTCTTCGGCCGCTCGGCCGAAGCCGAGCCGGCCGGTTCGGTCGGCCGGGCCGCGCCCAGGCCGGACCGGACCCGGCCTAGCCGGGACGGGCCGGGTCGGGCCGACCCGGTTCGGGTCGACCCAGGGGGGTTCGGGCCGGGTCGCCCCGGGCCCAGAACCCCCGTTTTCGGGCCTTCTTCGGTCTTTTGCCCATATCTTGGGCCTGGGACCTCCGATTGACGAACCGTCAGCGGCTACGCGATCCTTGGATCGATACGGTCGTTTCGGTATATTACACTCAAGGTTTCGGAAGAATTTGGGTTCGGACGGGTTGGTTCGTACACAAAACCAGCCGGGCCCTCGGAGCGGAAACGCTCATAATTTGAGCTACGGACGTCCGATCGACGTACCGTCAGCTGTGGTAGTTTCCTCTAAGTGAGACGGAACTTTTGGCATACTCCGCCCGAGGATCGGACACAGGCGGAGTACGGTCGGGTTGGTTTTGCCCTAAAAACCAACCGGGCCCTTGGGACGAAAATGCCAATAACTCTCAGACCGGGCGTCCGATTGACGCGCCGTCTGTTGCGTTGAGATCCTGTTGTCGATACGGAACTTTTGGATACATCAACTTCGGACTACGTGTCAGTTGATGTATCAGCCTCTCGGCTCGTGGAGCGGACCCTCCTAAACGTGCTCGCTGTGTGCGGGAACCCTAGCGCTGGCTGTGACTTCGACGACAGAGCAGAGATCCTCCGTGGACTGCGACGACGGCAGAGCAGAGATCCTCCGTGGACTGCGGCGACGACTGTGCAGAGATCCTCAGTGGACTGCGTCGACTACTGCACTCAACGATCCTACGTGGATCAGTGCTACAGGTCCTGTGTGGGCCCGATCCTATGTGGGTCCTTACTACCGGTTCTGTGTGAGCCACTGCCTACAGGTTCTGTGTGAGCCTGATCCTGTGTGGGTATTTTGCGGGGGTTAGTACCTATCGATCCTTCGTGGGTCCGACGACTTAGATGGATCAGTGATCATCTTTGACGTCATCTGAAAAAGTATACCTGGTTGAGCTGAATCTTATGTTACTCTCCTTTGTGGATTGTGTCGAACTATCCTTTGTGGATTTACTGTTTACTCTTCTTTGTGGATTTGAGTCTTGCTTTCCTGCGTGGATTGAGTTGTTCTTGAGCTCGTGAGCAGAGCTAGAATTGGGGACTTAGGTATATGTATGGGCATATACCTAAGTCGAGTCAGATGTTACTTCGTAATTGCATCTTTCTTTTGTGTTATATCCTTTGTGGATTTCGGGAGACCTTCGGGGGTCTCGGGGTCCTTACTGAGTAGCTTATACTCACCCCTGCACGGGCTATGCCCGCACCTTGTTGTGTTGGATGCAGACGACGGACAGCGCTGATCACGGTTGGGGCGTGGAGCAGGACGGTACCTGGAGGTGGACCACTGGGCGGGACGTGCTCGGAGCGGACGTGGGACCCGAGGAGCCTGGAGGCTATCTGTACCCACCCTTCAGGTGGGATTTCCAGTGGACGACACTAGGTCGCCGTCTTTTCTTCAGTTGCTGTTCTCTTTACTTTTTTAGTTGTACTTTCAGTTGGGCTTGTATTCCGGCCCCCTTTACTTTTCTGCACTTTGTAGTTACTTTCTGCTTGCTGACTCTGTGGTGGTTGTTACTTATAATGGCAATGTCTTCCCTATTTACCGGGATTTTACGCCTTGGTGCTAGTCGCCAGCCCCTGGCCTATGGAAGGCGGGCTTGGGGTAGTCACGGCACGGGCCCCGAGGTCGGGTCGTGACATTCTTCATCGGAGCTTAAGTGTTCTTCCTGTTCTTCGTCAGGGTTGAAGAAGATGGAGAGAGCTTCTCAAAATCTCTCGAGGTGGCAAAGGAGACCAACCCAAAATAAAATAAGCTTAAGCCTTATTTTATTTACACAACTAAACATTTGAATTTCAAAAGATAAGAAACGAACCATTAATTCGTAGAATTAATCCAACGTTAGAAACAGCTCATTTAATTTACGAAATAAACCGCCCAATTAAATGGTCTGTTAAGAATTTAAGATAACGCGTCAGTTGACTTTCATAATGACGGGTTTTCGCGGGTGCGTTACTTAGCGTAAAGAAACGGCGGGGCTCATGCGGGCCCCACCTCAAAAATATTCTACCAAGAGGGTAGGATATTCCTGGATAGTACCCTATCCGGTTCAACTCAGTTTATGCCACTTTTAAGTGGCTTCAAGTGGCTTCCAAGTGGCTTAAGTGAAATAAAATAAATTTGTCGAAAAATTATTTTATTTCTTAACCTTAAGCCCGAAAATTTAAAAACCACACCCGAGCAAACGCAACTCCGGAAGAGGAATTTCTAAGCGAATACCGGCGCTGCGATTTCATCGGTGCCCTCAGAATTCGATTCCGGGAACCGGTTCAAAAGTTAGAAAAACCCGCTCGTCCGTTCACGGAATGTACCCGATCCAAACTTCGGAAATTGATTCCGGGCACACCGGGCCTCGGAATCAGGCGCCGTTAGAAACTGCGTTCTTGTAAAATTCCAAAGAAAATTAAGAAAAAAATTTCCTTGGAATTTACGGCTCTTTACAATATTGGCGCTATTAATTATTGGCGCTATTATTTGGCACTATGAATATATTGGCGCTATTATTGGTGCTATTTTTTTGCACTATTATGAATATTTGGAGCCAAAAAATATTTGGCATTATTATATGGCGCTACTGTTTGGCGGAATTATTTGGTGCTATTATTTGGCGGTAATAGTAGGCACACTTATTTGGCGCTATTAATATATTGGCACTATTATGAATATTTGGCGTTATTAATAAATGTTAAAATATTGGTGCAATTATTTTGTGTAATTATTTGGCGCTATTATTTGGCGCTATTATTTTGCGCAATTATTTGGCGCTATAAATATATTGGCGCTATTATGAATAAATGGTGCTATGAATATATTGGCACTATTATTGGCGCTATTATTGGCACTATTATGAATATATTGGCGCTATTATTTAGCGCTATAATATATTGGAACTATAATGAATATATTGGCGCTATTATTTGGTGCTATGAATATATTGGCGCTATTATTATGCGCTATTACTGACCCTATTATATGGCGCTATTTTTTGGCGCTATTATGAATATTTGGTGCCAAAAAATATTTAACGCTATTATATGGTGCTATTATTTGGCGATATTATTTGGCGCAGTTATTTGTCGCAGTTATTTGGCGCAATTATTTGGGGCAATTAATCGGTGCTATTATTAGGCGCAATTATCTGCCGCTATTAATATATTGGCACTATTATGAATATTTGGTGCTATTAATAAATGTTAAAATATTGGCACTATTTTTTGGCACTATTTTTTTGCGCTTTTATTTGGCGCTATTATTTGGCACCAACTAATATTTGGCACTACTATTAGGCCCTATTATTGGCGCTATTAAAATATTGGCACTATTATGAATATTAAAATAACATTGAAAATATATTTGGCACTATTATATCGAATGTTAAAATAACATTGAAAATAAATTGAATGTTAAAATATTGGCGCTATTATGAATATTTGGCGCTATTATTGAATGTTAAAGTATTGGCGCTATTATTTGGGACCAAATAATAGCGCCAAATATTGGCGCCAAATATTGGTGTCAAATTTTATTGGTGCCAAATATTGGCGCCAAATATTGGCGCTATTATTGGCGCTATTATTTGGCGCTTTTATTGGTGCTATAATTTGATACTATTATTTGGCGCTATTATGAATATTTGGAGAAAACAAATATTTGGCGCTACTATGAATATATGGTGCCAAATATTTGGCGCTATTATGAATATTTGGCTCTATTATTTGGCGTAATTATTGGCGCTATTATTTTGCACTATTATGAATATTTGGCGCCAAATATTTGGTGCTATTACTTGGCGATATTATTTGGCACTATTATTTGGCGCTATTATTTGGCGCTATTATATTTGGCGCTATTATTTGGCGATATAATATGGTGCTATTATATGGCCCTAATATTTGACGCTATTATATGACGCTATTATTTGGCCCTATTAAATGGTGCTATGAATATATTAGCGCTATTATTTGCGCTATATATTGCCGCGATTAGTTGGCGCTATTATATTTGGTGCTATTATATGGAACTATTAATTGGCTCTATTATATGGCGCTACTATATGGCGCTATTATATGGCGCTAATATTTGGCGCTATTATATGGCGCTATTATTTGGCTCTATTATATGGCGCTATGAATATATTGGCGCTATTATTTGCGCTATATATTGGCTCTATTATTGGCGCTATTATTGGTGCTTTTATTGGCGCTATTATTGAATGTTTAAATATTGGCGCTATTATTTGGTGCAAAATAATAGCGCCAAATATTGGCACGATTATTCGCGCCATAATTTGATGCTATTATTGGTGCTATTATTTGACGCAATTATTTGACGAAATTATTTGGTGCAATATATTGGCGCTATTTATATATTTTGTGCCAAAAAATATTTGGCACTATTATATGGTGCTATTATTTGGCGCTGTTATTAGATGCAATTATTTTGCGCAATTATTTGGCGCAATTATTTGACGCTATTATTTGGAACTATTATTTGGAGCTATTATTAGGCGCAATTATTTTGTGCTATAAATATATTGGCACTATTATGAATAAATGGCGCTATGAATATATTGGCGCTATTATTGGCGCTATTATTGGGCTATTATTGGCACTATTATGAATATTTTGGCGCTATTATTTGACGCTATTATACATCGGCGCTATTATTTGGCGCTATAAATATATTGGCGCTATTGTTTGTGCCATTTTTTGGCGCTATTTTTTGTCGCTATTATGAATATTTGGCGCCAAAAAATATTTGGCGCTATTATATGGCGCTATTATTTGAAGGTATTGTTTGGCGCTATTATTTGGCGCAGTTATTTGGTGCAAATATTTGGCGCATTTATTTGGCGCTATTATTTGGAACTATTATTAGGCGCAATTATTTGGCGCTATTAATATATTGGCGATATTATGAATATTGGGCACTATTAATGAATGTTAAAATATTGGTGCCTTTAATTGGCGCAATTATTTGGCGCAATTATTTGGAGCAATTATTTGGTGCTATTATTAGGCGCAATTATTTGGCGCTATAAATATATTGGTACTATTATTGTCACTATTATGAATATATTGGCGCTATTATTGGCGCTATTATATGGCGTTATTTTTTGGCGCTATTATTTGTTGCTATTATGAATATTTGGCACCAAAAAATATTTGGCGCTATTATTTGGCGCAGTTATTTGGCGCAAATATTTGGCGTATTTATTTGGCGCTATTATTTGGCGCTATTATTAAGTGCAATTATTTGCCACTATTAATATATTGGCGCTATTATGAATATTTGGCGCTATTAACGAATGTTAAAATATTGGCGTTATCATTTGGTGCTATTATTTGGTGCCAAATAATATTTGGAGCTATTATTTGGCGCTACTATTGGTGCTATTAAAATATTGGCGCTATTAAAATATTGGCGCTAATATGAATATTAAAATAACAGTGAAAATATACGTGGAGCTATTATATTGAATGTTAAAATAACACTAAAAATATGTTGAATGTTAAAATATTGCCACTATTATGAATATTTGGCACTATTATTGAATGTTAAAATATTGGCGCTATTATTTGGTGTCAAATATTAATGGTGCCAAATATTGGCGCCAAATCTTGGCCCTATAATTTGGTGCTTTAATTAGCGCTATTATTTGGCGCTATTATGATTATTTGGTGCCAAAAAATATTTGGCGCTACTATGAATATATGGCGCTAAATATTTGCCGCTATTATGAATATTTGGCTCTATTTTTTGGTGCCATTATTGGCGCTATTATTTGGCGCTATTATATTTGAGGCTATTATATGACGCTAATATTTGGCGCTATTATATGGCGCTATTATATGGCGCTATTATTTGGCCCTATTAAATGGCGCTATGAATATATTGACGCTATTATTGGCGCTATATATCGGTGCTATTATTTGGCGCTATTATATTTGGTGCTATTATAAGATGCTATTATTTGGCGCGATTATATGGCGCTGTTATATGGCGCTATTATATGGCGTTAATATTTGGCGCTATTATATTGCGATATTATTTGGCGCTATTAAATGGCGCTATGAATATATTGACAGTATTATTGGCGCTATATATTGGCACTATTATTGGCGCTATTATTGATGATGTTGTTGGCGCTTTTATTGGTGTTATTATTGAATGTTTATATTTTGGCGCTATTGTGAACATTTGGCGCCAAAAAATATTTGGCGCTATTATACGACGCTATTATTTGGCAATATTATTAGGCGCAATTATTTGGCGCTTCTATTTGGCGCAATATATTGGTGCTATTTATATATTTTGCCCCCAAAAATATTTGGCGCTATTATTTGGTGCTTTTATTAGGCGCAATTATTTTGCGCTATAAATATATTAGCGCTATTATGAATAAATGGAGCTATGAATATATTAGCGCTATAATTGACGCTATTATTGGCACTATTATGAATATAGCGGCGCTCTTATATATTGGCGCTACTATGAATATATTGGCGCTATTATTTAGTGCTATGAATATATTGGCGCTATTATTGGCGCTATTATTTGGTGCTATTACTGGTGCTATTATGAATATTTGGCGCAAAAAAATATTTGGCGCTATTATATGGCGCTATTATTTGGTGCAGTTATTTGGCGCAAATATTTGGCGCAGTTATTTGGCGCTACTATTTGGTGCTATTATTAGACGTAATTATTTGTCGCTATTAATATATTGGCACTATTATGAATATTTTGCGCTATTAATTAATGTTAAAATATTGGCGCTATTATTTGGCGCTATTATCTGGCGCCAAATAATATTTGGCGCTATTATTTGGTGCTCTTATTGGAGATATTAAAATATAGGTGCCATTAAAATATTGGCGCTATTATGAATATTAAAATAACACGGAAAATATATTTGGCTCTATTATATTGAATGTTAAAATTATACTTAAAATATATTGAATATTAAAATATTGGCGCTATTATGAATATTTTGCGCTATTATTGAATGTTAATATATTGGTACTATTATATGGCACTATTATTTTTCGCTATTAAATGGCGCTAATATTTGGCGCTAATATTTCACCCTATTATATGGCGCTATTATTTGGCCCTATTTAATGGCGCTATGAATATATTGGCGCTATTATTTGACGCTATTATATTTGGAGCTATGATTTGGCGCTATTATATGGCGCTAATATATGGCGCTATTATATGGCGCTATTATTTGGCGCTATTAAATGGCGCTATTATATGGCGCTATTAAATGGTGTTATGAATATATTGGCGCTATTATTGGCGATATATATTGGTGCTATTATTTGGCGCTATTATATTTGGCACTATTATATGGCGCTATGATTTGGTGCTATTATATGGTGCTATAATATGACGCTATTATATGGCGCCAATATTTGGCGCTATTATATGGGGATATTATTTGGTGCTATTATTTGGCGATATTATTTGGCGCTATTATCTGGTGCTATTATGTGGTGTTATTATATTTGGCGCTATTATGTGGCGCTATTTTCAGGCGCTATTATATAGCGCTATTATATGACGCTAATATTTGGCGCAAATATTTGACGTTATTATATGGCGCTATTATTTGGCCCTATTAAATGGTGCTATGAATATATTGGCGATATTATTGGCGCTTTTGTTGGTGCTGTTATTGGCGCTTTTATTGGTGCTATTATTGAATGTTTAAATATTGGCGCTATTATTTGGCTCAAAATAATAGCGCCAAAAATTGGCGTGATTATTGGCACCATAATTTGACGCTATTATTGGTGCTATTATTTGGCACTATTATTTGGCGCTATTATGAATATTTGGCGTCAAAAAATATTTGGCGCTGTTATATGGCGCTATTATTAGGCGCAATTATTTGGTGCAATTATTTGGCGCAATTATTTGGAATAATTATTTGGCGCTATTTATATATTTCGCGCCAAAAAATATTTGGCGCTATTATATGGCACTGTTATTAGGCGCTGTTATTTGGCACAATTATTTGGTGCAATTATTTGGAATAATTATTTGGGGCTATTTATATATTTTGCGCCAAAAAATATTTGGCGCTATTATATGATGCTATTATTTGCTGCTAGGAATATATTGGTTCTATTATTGGTGCTCTTATTTGACGCTATTATTGGCGCTATTTTTTGCGCTATTTTTTGGCGCTATTATGAATATTTGGCGCCAAAAAATATTTGGCGCCAAAAAATATTTGGCGCCAAAAAATATTTGGCGCCAAAAAATATTTGGCACTATTATATGACACTATTATTTGGAGCTATTATTTTGCACAGTTATTTGGGGCAAATATTTGCCACTATTATTTGGCGCTATTATTATGCGCACTTATTTGGTGATATTAATATATTGGCGCTATTATGAATATTTGGCGCTATTAATGAATGTTAAAATATTGGAGCTATTATTTGGCCTAATTATTTGGCACAATTATTTGGCGCTATTATTAGGCACAATTATTTGGTGCTATAAATACATTGGCACTATTATGAATATTTGGCGTTATTATTGAATGTTAAAATATTGGTGCTATTATTTGGTGCCAAATAATAGCACCAAATATTGGCGCCAAATATTGTTGGCGCTAAATATTGGGACTATTATTGGTGCTATTATTTGGCTCTTTTGTTGGGGCTATAATTTGGCGCTATTATGAATATTTGGCGCCAAAAAAAATTTGGCGCTACTATGAATATATGGCGCCAAATATTTGGCGCTATTATGAATATTTGGCTCTATTATTTTGCGCCATTATTGGCGCTATTATTTGGCGCTATTATTTGGGGCTATTATTTGCCTCTATTATTTGGCGCTATTATATGGCGCTATTATATGGCGCTATTATATTACACTATTATATGGCGTTAATATTTGGTGATATTATATGGCGCTATTATTTGGCCCTATTAAATAGCGCCATGAATATATTGGCGATATTATTGGTGCTATATATTGGCGCTATTATTTGGTGCTATTTTATTTGGCACTATTATATAGCGCTATTATTTGGCGCTATTATATGGCGCTATTATATGGCACTATTATATGGCATCAATATTTGGCGCTATTATATGACGCTATTATTTGGCGCTATTAAATGGCGCTATGAATATATTGGCGCCATTATTGGCGCTATACAATGGCGCTATAATTTGTGCTATTATTGGTGTTGTTATGGGTGCTTTTATTGGCGCTTTTATTGAATGTTTAAATATTGGCTCTACTATTTGGCACAAAATAATAGCGCCAAATATTGGCACCAAATATTAGCGCGATTATTGGCGCCATAATTTGACGCTATTTTTGGCACTATTATTTGGCACTATTAATTGGCACTATTATGAATATTTGGCACCAAAAAATATTTGGCGCTATTATATGGAAATACTATTTGGCGCAATTATTTGGCGCATTTATTTGGCGCAGTTATTTGGCATAATTATTTTGTGCTATTTATATATTTTTCACCAAAAAATTTTTGGCGCTATTATTTGGCGCCATTATTAGGTGCACTTATTTGGCACAATTATTTGGCACAATTATTTGGCGTAGTTGTTTGGCCCAATTATTTGGCGCTATTATTTTGCGCTATAAATTTATTGGCGCTATTATGAATAAATAGAGCTAGGAATATATTGGCTCTATTATTGGCGCTATTACTGGAACTATTATGAATATAATTGCGCTATTATTTGGCGATATTATATATTGGCGCTATTATGAATATATTGGCTCTATTATTTGGCGCTATGAATATATTTGCGCTATTATTGGCGCTCTTATTTGGCGCTATTATTGGCACTATTTTTTGGCGCTATTTTTTGGTGCTATTATGAATATTTGGCACCAAAATATATTTGGCGCAATTATATGGCGCTATTATTTGGCGGTATTATTTGGCGCAGTTATTTGGCTCAGTTATTTGGCGCAAATATTTGGCGCAATTATTTGGCGCTATTATTTGGAGCTCTTATTAGGCACAATTATTTGGTGCTATTAATATATTGGCGCTATTATGAATATTTGGCGCTATTAATGAATGCTAAAATATTGGGGCTATTATTTGGCGCAAAATAATGGCGCCAAATATTGGCGCGATTATTGGCGCCATAATTTGATGTTATTATTGGCGCTATTATTTGGTGCTATTATTTGGCGCTATTATTTGTCGCTATTAAAAACATTTTGCGCCAAAAAATATTTGGCGCTATTATATTGGGCGATTATTTGGCGCATTTATTTGGCCCAATAATTTGGTGCAATTATTTGGAGCAATGTATTGGCGCTATTTATATATTTTGCGCCAAAAAATATTTGGCGCTATTATATGGCGCTATTATTTGGCGCTGTTATTAGGCGCAATTATTTTGCGTAATTATTTGATGCAATTATTTGGTGCAATTATTTGGCGCTATTATTTGGCGCTATTATTTGACGCTATTATAAGGTGCAATTTTTTTGCGCTATGAATATATTGGCGCTATTATGAATAAATGGCGCTATGAATATATTGGCGCTATTATTGGCGCTATTATTGGTACAATTATGAATATATTGGTTCTATTATTTGGGGCTATTATATATTGGCGCTATTATTTGGCACTATGAATATATTGTCGCTATTATTGGCGCTATTATATGACGCTATTTTTCGGCGCTATTTTTTGGCGCTATTATGAATATTTGTGCCAAAATATATTTGGCGCAATTATTTGGTTCTACAATTATTTTCCGCTATTAATATATTGGCGCTATTATGAATATTTGGCGCTATTAATTAATGTGAAAATATTGGGGCTATTTTTTGGCGCAATTATTTGGCGCTATTATTTGGCCCGAAAAAATATTTGGCTCTATTATTGGCGCTGTTAAAATATAGGCGCTATTAAAATATTGGCGCTATTATAAATATTAAAATAACACTGAAAATATATCTGGTGCTATTATATTGAATGTTAAAATAACACTGAAAATATATTGAATGTTAAAATATTGGCGTTATTATGAATATTTGGTGCAATTAATGAATATTAAAATATTGGCGCTATTATTTGGCACCAAAAAATAGCGCGAAATATTGGCGCCAAATATTAATGGTGCCAAATATTGGCGCCAAATATTGGGGCCATTATTGGCACAATTATTTGGCGCTTTTGTTGGTGATATAATTTGGCGCTATTATTTTGCTCTATTATGAATATTTGGCGGCAAAAAATATTTGAGGCTACTATGAATATATGGCACCAAATATTTGGCACTATTATGAATATTTGGCTCTATTATTTGGTGCTATTATTGACGCTATTACTTGGCGCTATTATTTGGCGCTATTATGAATATTTGGTGCCAAATATTTGGTGCTATTATTTGGTGATATTATTTGGCGCTATTATTTGGCGCTATTATTTGGCGCTATTATATTTGGCACTATTATATGGCGCTATTATTTGGCCCTATTAAATAGGGCTATGAATATATTGGCGCTATTATTGGCGCTATATATTGGTGCTATTATTTGGTGCTATTATATTTGGTGCTATTATTTGGCACTATTATATGGTGCTATTATATGATGCTATTATATGGTGCTTATATTTGACTCTATATTATGGCGCTATTATTTGGCGCTATTAAATGGCGCTATGAATATATTGTTGCTATTATTGGCGCTATATATTGGCGCTATTATTGGCATTATTGTTGGTGCTTTTATTGGCGCTATTATTGAATGTTTAAATATTGGTGCTATTATTTGGCGCAAAATAATAGTGTCAAATATTGGAGCCAAATATTGATGTGATTATTGGCCCCATAATTTGACGCTATTATTGCTGCTATTATTTGGCGCTATTATTTTGACGCTATTATTTGACACTATTATGAATATTTAGCGCCAAAAATTATTTGGCGCTATTATATGGCGCTATTATTAGGCGCAATTATTTGGCCCAATTTTTTGACGCAATTATTTGGAAAAATTATTTGGCGCAATATATTGGCGCTATTTGTATATTTTGCATCAAAATATATTTGGCGCTATTATATGGTGCTATTATTTGGCGTTGTTATTAGGCGCAATTATTTTGCACAATTATTTGGAGCAATTATTTGGCGTAATTATTTGGCACAATTATTTGGCGCAATTAATTGGCACTGTTATTTTGCACTATTATTAGGCCCAATTATTTTGCGCTGTAAATATATTGGTGCTATTATGAATAAATGGCGCTATGAATATATTGAAACTATTATTGGCACAATTATTGACACTATTATGAATATATTGGCGCTATTATTTGGCGCTATTATATACTGGCGTTATTATGAATATTTTGGCGCTATTATTTGGCGATATGAATATATTGACATTATTATTGGCGCTATTATTTGGCGCTATTATTGGTGCTATTATTTTGGCGCTATTATGAATATTTGGTGCCAAAAAATATTTGCCGCTATTATATGGTGCTATTATTTGACACTATTATTTGACGCTATTATTTGGCGCAGTTATTCGGCGCTAATATTTGGCGCAAATATTTGGCGCTATTTTTTGGCGTTATTATTAGACGCAATTTTTTGGTGCTATTAATATATTGGCGCTATTATGAATGTTTAGCGCTATTAATGAATGTTAAAATATTGGCTCTATTATTTGGTGCAATTATTTGGCGCTATTATTTGGTGTAATTATTTGGTGCTATAAATATATTGGCGTTATTATTTGGCGCTATGAATATATTCGCGCTATTATTGGCGCTATTATTTGGCACTATTATTGGCGCTATTATATGGCGCTATATTCTGACGCTATTTTTTGGCGCTATTTTGAATATTTGGCGCCAAAAAACCTTTGGCGCTATTATATGGCGCTATTATTTGGTGCTATTATTTTGCACAGTTATTTGGTGCAGTTATTTGGCACACTTATTTGGCTCTCTTATTTGGCTCTATTATTAGGTGCAATTATTTGCCGCTATTAATATATTGGCGCTATTGTGAATATTTGATGCTAATAATGAATGTTAAAATATTGACACTATTTTTTGGTGCTATTATTTATCGCTATTATTTGGTGCCAAATAATATTTGGCGCTATTATTGACGCTATTAAAATATTAGCGCAATTATGAATATTAAAATAGCACTGAAAATATATTTGGTGCTATTATATTTAATATTAAAATAACACGGAAAAAATATTGAACGTTAAAATATTGGCGCTATTATGAATATTTGGCACTATTGTTGAATGTTGAAATATTGGCGCTATTATTTGGCGCCAAATAATAGCGCCAAAGAATGGCGCCAAATATTATTGGTGCCAAATATTGGAATTATTATTTGGGGCTTTTATTGGCGTTATAATTTGGCGCTATTATGAATATTTGGAGCCAAAATATATTTGGTGCTGCTATGAATATATGGCGCCAAATATTTGGCGATATTATGAATATTTGGCTCTATTATTTAGTGCCATTATTTGCGCTATTATTCGGCGCTATTATGAATATTTGGTACCAAATATTTGGTGCTATTATTTGGAAAGATTATTTGGTGCTATTATTTGGCGCTATTATATTTTGTGCTATTATATCGCGCTATTATTTGGCGCTATTATATGGTTCTATTATATCGCGCTATTATATGACGCTAATATTTGGCACTATTATATGGCGCTATTATTTGGCTCTATTAAATGGAGCTATGAATATATTGGCAATATTATTGGCACTATTATTTGGCGCTATTATATATTGTGCTACTATATGGCGCTATTATTTAGCGCTCTTATATGGTGCTATTATATGGCGCTATTATTTGGCGCTATTAAAGGGCACTATGAATATATTGGCACTATATTATGCCGCTATTATTGGCACTATTATTGGTGCTGTTATTGGCGCTTTTATTAGCACTATTATTGAATGCTTAAATATTGTTGCTATTATTTGGAGAAAACATAATAGCGCCAAATATTGGCACCAAATATTGGCACCAAATATTGGCGCCAAATATTGGCCCCATAATTTGACTCTATTATTGGCTCTATTATTGGGTGCTATTATGAATATTTGGTGCCAAAAAATATTTGGCGCCATTATATGGTGCTATTATTTGGCACTATTCTTAGGCGCAATTATTTGGCGTAATTATTTGACACAATATATTGGCGCTATTTATATATTTTGTGCCAAAAAATATTTGGCGCTATTATATGGTGCTATTATTTAGCGCTGTTATTAGGCACAATTATATATTGGCACTATTATGAATATATTGGCGCTATTATTTAGTGCTAATATATATTGGCGCCATTATGAATATATTGACGCTATTATTTGGCGTTACGAATATATTGGCGCTATTATCGGTGCTATTATTTGGCGCTATTTTTTGGCGCTATTATGAATATGTGGCGCCAAAAAATATTTGGCGCTATTATATGACACCTTTATTTAGCAGTATTATTTGGTGCTATTATTTGGCGCAGTTATTTGGCACATATTTGGCGCAATTATTTGGCGCTATTGTTAGGCGCAATTATTTGGTGCTATTAATATATTGGCGCTATTATAAATATTTGGCGCTATTAATGAATGTTAAAATATTGGGGCTGTTATTTGGAGCAATTATTTGGCACAATTATTTGGCGCAACTATTTGGGGCAATTATTAGGCGCTATAAATATATTGGCGCTATTATGAATAAATGGCGCTATGAATATATTTGCGCTAATATTGGCACTATTATGAATCTACTGGCGCTATTATTTGGTGCTATTATATATTTGGCGCTATTATGAATATATTGGCGCTATTATTTGGCGCTATAAATATATTGGCGCTATTATTGTCGCTATTATTTGGTGCTATTATTGGCGCTATTATATGACACTATTTTTTGGCGCTATTATGAATATTTTCATTCCAAAAATATTTGGCGATATTATATGGCGCTATTATTTGGCGCCAAAAAATATTTGGCGCTATTATATGGCGCTATTATTAGGCGTAATTATTTGGCGCTATTATTTGGTGCAATATATTGTCGCTATTTATATATTTTGCACCAAAAAATATTTAGCGCTATTATATGGCGCTATTATTTGGCGCAATTATTTGGCTCTATTATTTGGCGCTATTATTAGGTGCAATTATTTTACGCTATAAATATATTGGCGCTATTATGAATAAATGGCGCTATGAATATATTTGCACTATTATTGGCGCTATTATTGGCACTATTATGAATATAGTGGTGCTATTATTTGGCGCTATTATATATTGGCGCTATTATGAATATATTGGCACTATTATTTGGCGCTATGAATATATTAGCGCTATTATTTGGCGCTATTATTGGCGCTATTTGTTGGCACTATTATGAATATTTTGTGCCAAAATATATTTGGCGCAAAAATATATAAATAGCGCCATATATTTGGCACTATTATGAATATTTCGCTCTATTATTGAATGGTAATATATTGACGCTGTTTTGAATATTTGCCGCCAAATATTTGGTTCTATTATTTAGCGATATTATTTGGTGCTTTTATTTGGCGCTATTATATTTTCCCTATTATATGGCGCTATTATTTGGCGCTATTATATGACGCTAATATTTGGAGCTATAATATATCGCTAATATTTGGCGCTATTATATGGCGCTATTATTTGGCCCTATTAAATGGCGCTATGAATATATTGGCACTATTATTGGCACTATATATTGGTACTATTATTTGGTGCTATTATATTTGGCGCTATTATATGGCGTTATGATTTGGCGCTATTATGTGGCGTTATTATATAGCGCTAATATTTGGCACTATTACATGGCGCTATTATTTGGCGCTATTAAATGGTGCTATGAATATATCAGCGCTATTATTGGTGCTATTATTGGTGCTTTTATTGGCGCTATTATTGAATGTTTAAATATTGCTGTTATTATTTGGCGCAAAATAATATCGCCAAATATTGGCGTGATTATTGGCGCCATAATTTGACGCTATTATTGCTGCTATTATTTGGCGCTATTATTTGGCGCTATTATATATATTTGGTGCCAAAAATTTTTGGCGCTATTAGTAGGCGCAATTATTTGAAGCAATTATTTGGCGCAATTATTTGGCACAATTATTGGAACAATTTTTTGGCACTATTTATATATTTTGTGCCAAAAAATATTTGGCGCTATTATATGGCACTAATATTTGGTACTATTATATGGCGCTATTATTTGGCCCTATTAAATGGCGCTATGAATATATTGGCGCTTTTATTGGCGCTTTTATTGGCGCTATATATTGGTGCTAGTATTTGGCGCTATTATATTTGGCGCTATTATATGGCGCTATTATTTGGCGCTGTTATATCACGCACTTATATGACACTATTATATGGCGCAAATATTTGGCGCTATTATAGGACGCTATTATATGACGCTATTATTGGGGTTGTTATTGGCACTTTTATTGGTGCTATTATTGAATGTTTAAATATTGGCGCTATTATTTGGTGCAAAATAATAGCGCCAAATATTAGCGCCAAATATTGGCGCGATTATTGGCGCCATAGTTTGACCTTATTATTGGCGCTATTATTTGGTGCTATTATTTGACGCTCTTATTTGGCGCTCTTATTTGGCGCTATTATGAATATTTGGCGCCAAAAAATATTTGGTTCTATTATATGGCGCAATTATTTGGCGCTATTATTAGGCGCAATTATTTGGCACAATCATTTGGCGCAATTATTTGGCGCAATTATTTGGCGCAATATATTGGCGCTATTTATATTTTTAGCACCATAAAATATTTGGTGATATTATATGGCACTATTATTTGGTCAAATTATTTGGCGCGATTATTAGGCACAATTATTTTGCGCTATAAATAAATTGGTGCTATTATGAATAAATGGCGCTATGAATATATTGGCGCTATTATTGGCACAATTATTGGCACTATTATGAATATATTGGCGCTATTATTTGGCGCTATCATATATTGGCGCTATTATAAATATATTGGCGCTATTATTTGGCGCTATTATATGGCGCTATTATTTGGCGCAGTTATTTGGCACAAATTTTTGGCGCACTTATTTGGCGCTATTATTTGGCGCAAATATTAGGCGCAATTATTTGCCTCTATTAATATATTGGCGCTATTATAAATATTTTGTGCTATTAATTAATGGGAAAATATTGGGGCTATTATTTGGCACTATTATTTGGCGCCAAATAATATTTGGCGCTATTATTGGCGCTAATAAAATATCGGCGCTATTAAAATATTAGCGCTATTATGAATATTAAAATGACACTGAAAATATATTTGGCACTATTATATTGAATGTCAAAATAACACTGAAAATATATTGAATGTTAAAATATTGGCGCTATTATGAATATTTGGCGCTATTATTGAATGTTAAAATATTGGCGCTTTTATTTCGCCCTAATTAATAGCGCCAAATATTGGTGCTATTATTGACGCTATTATTTGTTGCTTTTATTGGCGAAATAATTTGGCGCTCTTATTTGGCGCAATTATGACTATTTGGTGCCAAATAATATTTGGCGCTATTATGAATATGTGGCGTCAAATATTTGGCCCTATTATGAATATTTGGCTCTATTATTTGGTACTATTATTGGTGCAATTATTTGGCGCTATTATTTGGCACTATTATGAATATTTGGCAGCAAATATTTAGTGCTATTTTTTAGGGATATTATTTGGCACTATTATTTGGCGCTATTATATTTTGCGCTATTATATGGCGCTATTATTTGGTGCTATTATATGGAACTAATATTTGGCGCTATTATATGGCACTAATATTTGGCGCTATTATATGACCCTATTATATGGCGCAATTATTTGGTGCTATTATAAATATTTGGCACCAAAAAATAGTTGGCGCTACTATGAATATATGGCGCCAAATATTTGGTGCTATTATGAATATTTGGCTCTATTATTTGGTGCTATTATTTGGGGCCAAATATTGACATGATTATTGGCGCCATAATTTGACGCTATTATTGGCGCTATTATTTGGCGCTATTATTTGGTGCTATTATTTGGTGCTATTATGAATATTTGGCACCAAAAAATATTTGGCTCTATTATATGGCACTATAATTTGGCACAATTATTTGGCGCAATTATTTGGCGCAATATATTGGCGCTATATATTGGCGCGATTATTTGGAGCAATTATTTGGCGAAATTATTTGGTGCAATATATTGGCGCTATTTATATATTTTTGACCAAAAAATATTTGGCGCTATTTTATGGGGATATTATTTGGCGCTCTTATTAGGCGCAATTATTTTGCGCAATTATTTGGCGTAATTATTTGGCGCAATTATTTGGCGCAATTATTTGGCGCAATTATTTGTCGCAATTATTTGGCGCTATTATTAGGCGCAATTATTTTGCGCTATAAATATATAGGCGCTATTATGAATAAATGGCGTTATGACGCTATTATTGGCACTATTATTGGCACTATTATGAATATATTGGCACAATTATTTGGCGCTATTATATATTGGGGCTATTATTTGGCACTATGAATATATTGGCGCAATTATTGGCAGTATTTTTCGGCGCTATTATTGGCGCTATTTTTTGGCGCTATTATTGGCGCTATTTTTTGGCGCTATTTTTTGGTGCTATTTTTGGCGCTATTTTTTGGCGCTATTATGAATATTTGGTGCCAAAAAATATTTGGCGCTATTGTTTGGCGGAATTATTTGGTGCTATTATTTGGCGCTAATATTAGGCACACTTATTTGGCGCTATTAATATATTGGCGCTATTATGAATATTTGGCGTTATTAATGAATGTTAAAATATCAGTGCTATTATTTGGCGTAATTATTTGGCGCTATTATTTGGCGCTATTATTAGGCGAAATTATTTGGCGCTATAAATATATTGGCACTATTATGAATAAATGGCGCTATAAATATATTGGCACTATTATTGGCACTATTATTGGAACTATTATGAATATATATTGGCGCTATTATTTGACGCTATAATATATTGGCACTATTATGAATATATTGGTGCTATTATTTGGTGCTATGAATATATTGGTAATATTATTGGCTCTATTATTAGGTGCTATTATTGAACCTATTATATGGCGCTATTTTTTGGCGCTATTATGAATATTTGGCGCCAAAAAATATTTGGCGCTATTATATGGTGCTATTATTTGGCGCTATTATTTGGCGCTATTATTTATCGCAGTTATTTGGCGCAATTATTTGAAGCTATTATTTGGTGCTATTATTAAGCGCAATTATCTGTCGCTATTAATATATTGGCACTATTATGAATATTTGGCGCTATTAATGAATGTTAAAATATTGGCGCTATTTTTTGGCACTATTTTTTTGCGCTATTATTTGGCGCTATTATTTGACACCAAATAATTTTTAGCGCTATTATTTGGCCCTATTATTGGCGCTATTAAAATATTGGCGTTATTATGAATATTAAAATAACACTGAAAATATATTTGGCGATATTATATTTAATGTTAAAATAACATTGAAAATAAATTGAATGTTAAAATATTTGCGCTATTATGAATATTTGGTGCTATTATTGAATGTTTAAGTATTGACGCTATTATTTGGTGCCAAATAATAGCGCCAAATATTGGCGCCAAATATTATTGGTGCCAAATATTGGTGCTATTATTGGCACTATTATTTGGTGCTTTTATTGGTGCTATAATTTGGCACTATTATTTGGCGCTATTATGGATATTTGGAGAAAAAAAATATTTGGCCCTACTATGAATATATGGCGCCAAATATTTGGCGCTATTATGAATATTTGGCTCTATTATTTGCCGCATTTATTGGCGCTATTATTTTGCGCTATTATGAATATTTGGCGGCAAATATTTGGCGCTATTACTTGGCGATATTATTTGGCACTATTATTTGGCGCTATTATTTGGCTCTATTATATTTGGTGCTATTATATGGCGCTATTATTTGGCTCTATTATATGGCGCTATTATATGGCCCAAATATTTGGTGCTATTATATGGCGCTATTATTTGGCCCTTTTAAATGGCGCTATGAATATATTGGCGCTATTATTTGCGCTATAGATTTGCGCGATTATTTGGCGCTATTATATTTGGAGCTACTATATGGCACTATTATTTGACGCTATTATATGGCACTATGAATATATTAGCGCTAATATTTGGCGCTATTATATGACGCTATTATTTGGCGCTATTATATGGCGCTATGAATATATTGGCGCTATTATTGGCGCTATTGTTGAATTTTTAAATATTGGCGCAATTATTGGTGCCATTATTTGATGCTATTATTGGTTCTATTATTTGGCGCAATTATTTGACGAAATTATTTGGCACAATATATCGGCTCTATTTATATATTTTGTGCCAAAAAATATTTGGCGCTATTATATGGCGCTATTATTTGGCGCTGTTATTAGGTGCAATTATTTTGCGCAATTATTTGGCGCAATTATTTGGCGCAATTATTTGGCGCTTTTATTTGGCGCTATTATTTGGCGCTATTATTAGGCGCAATTATTTAGCACTATTATTAGGCGCAATTATTTTGCGCTATAAATATATTGGCGCTATTATGAATAAATGGTGCTATGAATATATTGGCGCTATTATTGGCGCTATTATTGGCACTATTATAAATATTTTGGCGCTATTATTTGGCACTATTATATATTGGCGCAATGAATATATTGGCGCTATTATTTGCGCTATTATTTGGCGCTATTATCGGAGATATTATTTTGCGCTATTTTTTGGCACTATTTTTTGGTGCTATTATGAATATTTGGCACCAAAAAATATTTGGCGCTATTATTTGGTGGTATTATTTGGCGCTATTATTTGGCGCAGTTATTTGGCGCAAATATTTGGCGCATTTATTTGGCGATATTATTTGGAGCTATTATTAGGCGCAATTATTTTGCGCTATTAATATATTGGCGATATTATGAATATTTGGCACTATTAATGAATGTTAAAATATTGGCGCCTTTATTTGGCGCAATTATTTGGCGCAATTATTTGGCGCTATTATTCGGCATTATTATTAGGCGCAATTATTTGGTGCTATAAATATATTGGCGCTATTATTGGCACTATTATAAATATACTGGCGCTATTATTGGCGCTATTATATGGCGCTATTTTTTGGCGCTATTATTTGGTGCTATTATGAATATTTGGCGCCAAAAAATATTTGGCGCTATTATTTGGCGCAGTTATTTGGAGCAAATATTTGGCGTATTTATTTGGCGCTATTATTAGGCGTAATTATTTTCCGCTATTAATATATTGGCGCTATTAATGAATGTTAAAATATTGGCGCTATTATTTGGTGCTATTATTTGATGCCAAATAATATTTGGAGCTATTATTTGGCGCTATTATTGGCGCTATTAAAATATTGGCACTAATATGAATATTAAAATAACAGTGAAAATGTACATGGCGCTATTATATTGAATGTTAAAATAACACTGAAAATATATTGAATGTTAAAATATTGGCACTATTATGAATATTTGGTGCTATTAAATAATAACGCCAAATTTGGCGCTAAATATTAATTGTGCCAAATATTGGCGCCAAATATTGGCGCTATTATTGGCGCTATTATTTGGCGCTTTTATTAGCGCTATAATTTGGCGCTATTATGAATATTTGGCGCCAAAAAATATTTGGCGCTACTATGAATATTTGGCGCCAAATATTGGCGCTATTATATGGCGCTATTATTGGAGCTATTATGGGAACTATTATGAATATATTTGCACTATTATATATTTTCGCTATTATGAATATATTGGTGCTATTATTTGGCGCTATTATTGGCGCTATTATTTGTCGCTATTATTGGCGCTATTTTATGGCGCTATTTTCTGATGCTATTTTTTTGTGCTATTATGAATATTTGGCACCAAAAAACATTTGGCGCTATTATATGACGCTATTATTTGGTGCTATTATTTGGCGTAGTTATTTGGTTCAGTTATTTGGCACACTTATTTGGCTCTCTAATTTGGCGCATTATTAGGTGCAATTATTTGCCGCTATTAATATATTGGCGCTATTATGAATATTTGGCGCTAATAATGAATGTTAAAATATTGGCACTATTTTTTGGGGCTATTATTTTTCACTATTATTTGGTGCCAAATAATATTTGGCGCTATTATTTGGCGCTATTATTGGCGCTATTAAAATATTGGCGCAATTATGAATATTAAAATAGCACTGAAAATATATTTGGCGCTGTTATATTTAATATTAAAATAACCCTGAAAAAATATTGAATGTTAAAATATTGGCGCTATTATGAATATTTGGCACTATTGTTGAATGTTAAAATATTGATACTATTATTTGGTGCCAAATAATAGCGCCAAATAATGGCGCCAAATATTATTGGTGCCAAATATTGGCACTATTATTTGGGGCTTTTATTAGCACTATAATTTGGCGCTATTATGAATATTTGGAGCCAAAATATATTTGGTGCTGCTATGAATATATGGCGCCAAATATTTGGCGATATTATGAATATTTGGCTCTATTATTTAGCGCCATTATTAGCGCTATTATTTGGCGCTATTATGAATATTTGGAACCAAATATTTGGTGCTATTATTTGACAAGATTATTTGGTGCTATTATTTGGCGCTATTATATTTTGCGCTATTATATCGCGCTATTATTTGGCGCTATTATATGGTGCTATTATATCGCGCTATTATATGACGCTAATATTTGGCGCTATTATTTGGCCCTATTAAATGGCGCTATGAATATATTGGCAATATTATTGGCGCTATTATATTGTGCTACTATATGGCGCTATTATTTAGCGCTCTTATATGGTGCTATTATATGGCACTATTATAGGGCACCAATATTTGGTGCTATTATATGGCGCTATTATTTGGTGGTATTAAAGGGCGCTATGAATATATTGGCGCTATATTATGCCGCTATTATTGGCGCTATTATTGGTGCT
Organism: Viscum album; assembly: GCA_963277665.1. Lineage (NCBI taxonomy): Eukaryota > Viridiplantae > Streptophyta > Magnoliopsida > Santalales > Viscaceae > Viscum > Viscum album. The sequence continues at coordinate 907,378,097 of OY728127.1, read as the reverse complement.
ATTATTGGCGCTTTTATTAGAACTATTATTGAATGCTTAAATATTGCTGCTATTATTTGGAGCAAAATAATAGCGCCAAATATTGGCACCAAATATTGGCACCAAATATTGGCGCCAAATATTGGCGCCATAATTTGACGCTATTATTGGCTCTATTATTTGGCGCTATTATGAATATTTGGCACCAAAAAATATTTAGGGCCATTATATGGCACTATTATTTGGCGCTATTCTTAGACGCAATTATTTTGCGTAATTATTTGGCGCAATATATTGGCGCTATTTATATATTTTGTGCCAAAAAATATTTGGCGCTATTATATGACGCTATTATTTAGCGCTGTTATTAGGCACAATTATATATTGGCACTATTATGAATATATTGGCGCTATTATTTAGTGCTAATATATATTGGCGCCATTATGAATATATTGGCGCTATTATTTGGCGTTATGAATATATTGGCGGTATTATCGGTGCTATTATTTGGCACTATTATTGGTGTTATTATTTGGAGATATTATTTGGCGCTATTTTTTGGCGATATTTTTTGGCGCTATTTTTTGGCGCTATTATGAATATGTGGCACCAAAAAATATTTGGCGCTATTATATGGAGCTATTATTTAGCAGTATTATTTGGTTCTTTTATTTGGCGCAGTTATTTGACACACATATTTGGTGCAATTATTTAGCGCTACTGTTGGGCGCAATTATTTGGTGCTATTAATATATTGGCGCTATTATGAATATTTGGTGCTATTAATGAATGTTAAAATATTGGGGCTGTTATTTGGTGCAATTGTTTGGCGCAATTATTTGGCGCAATTATTTGGGGCAATTATTAGGCGCTATAAATATATTGGTGCTATTATGAATAATTGGCACTATGAATATATTTGCGATAATATTGGCACTATTATGAATATACTGGTGCTATTATTTGGCGCTATTATATATTGGCGCTATTATGAATATATTGGCGCTATTATTTGGCGCTATGAATATATTGGCACTATTATTGGCGCTATTATTTGGTGCTATTATTGGCGCTATTATATGACACTATTTTTTGGCGCTATTATGAATATTTGGATCCCAAAAATATATGGCTCTATTATATGGCGCTATTATATGGCACTATTATTTGGCGCTATTATTTGGCGCCAAAAAATATTTGGCGCTATTATATGGCGCAATTATTAGGCTTAATTATTTGGCGCAATATATTGTCGCTATTTATATATTTTGCCTCAAAAAATATTTAGCGCTATTATATGGTGCTATTATTTTCCACAATTATTTGACTCTATTATTTGGCACTATTATTAGGCGCAATTATTTTGCGCTATAAATATATTGGCGCTATTATGAATAAATGGCGCTATGAATATATTAGCACTATTATTGGCGCTATTATTGGCACTATTATGAATATAGTGGCGCTATTATTGGCACTACTATGAATATAGTGGCGCTATTATTTGGCGTAATTATATATTGGCGCTATTATGAATATATTGGCACTATTATTTGGCGCTATGAATATATTGGCACTATTATTGGCGCTATTATTTTGCGTATTATTGGCGCTATTTGTTGGCACTATTATGAATATTTTGCGCCAAAAAATATTTGGCGCAAAAATATATAAATAGTGCCATATATTTAGCACTATTGTGAATATTTCGCTCTATTATTGAATGGTAATATATTGGCGCTATTATTTGGCGATATTATGAATATTTGGCGCCAAAAAATATTTGGCGCTACTAGGAATATATGGCGCCAAATATTTAGTTCTATTTTGAATATTTGGCTCTATTATTTGGCGCTACTGTTGGCGCTATAATTTGGCACTATTATTAATATTTGGCGCCAAATATTTGGTGCTATTATTTGGCGATATTATTTGGCGCTTTTATTTGGCACTGTTATATTTTCCCTATTATATGGCGCTATTATTTGGCGCTATTATATGGCGCTATTATGTAGCGTTATTATATAGTGCTAATATTTGGCACTATTACATGACGCTATTATTTGGCGCTATTAAATGGTGCTATGAATATATCAGCGCTATTATTGGTGCTATTATTGGTGCTTTTATTGGCGCTATTATTGAATGTTTAAATATTGGTGCTATTATTTGGCGCAAAATAATAGTGCCAAATATTGGCGTGATTATTGGCGCCATAATTTGACGCTATTATTGGTGCTATTATTTGGCGCTATTATTTGGCGCTATTATGTATATTTGGCACCAAAAATTTTTGGCGCTTTTATATGATGCTATTATTAGGCGCAATTATTTGAAGCAATTATTTGGCGCAATTATTTGGACAATTTTTTGGAACTATTTATATATTTTGCGCCAAAAAATATTTGGCGCTATAATATGGCGCTATTATTTGGCGCTATTATTTGGTGCTTTTATTGGCACTTTTATTGGCACTTTTATTGGCGCTATATATTGGTGCTATTATTTGACGCTATTATATTTGGCGCTATTATATGGTGCTATTATTTGGCGCTGTTATATCACGCACTTATATGGCGCTATTATATGGCGCAAATATTTGGCGCTATTATTGGGGTTGTTATTGGCACTTTTATTGGCGCTATTATTGAATGTTTAAATATTGGCGCTATTATTTGTCGCAAAATAATAGCGCCAAATATTGGCGCCAAATATTGGCGCGATTATTAGCGCCATAATTTGATGCTATTATTGGCGCTATTATTTGGTGCTATTATTTGGCGCTATTATTTGACGCTATTATGAATATTTGGCGCCAAAAAATATTTGGTGCTATTATATGGCGCAATTATTTGGCGCTATTATTAGGCGCAATTATTTGGCACAATTATTTGACGCAATTATTTGGCGCAATTATTTGGCGCAATATATTGGCACTATTTATATATTTAGCACCAAAAAATATTTGGCACTATTATATGGCGCTATTATTTGGTGAAATTATTTGGCGCGATTATTAGGCACAATTATTTTGCGCTATAAATAAATTTGTGCTATTATGAATAAATAGCGCTATGAATATATTGACGCAATTATTGGTGCAATTATTGGCACTATTATGAATATATTGGCGCAATTATTTGGTGCTATTATATATTGGCGATATTATAAATATATTGGCGCTATTATTTGGCGCTATTATATGGTGTTATTATTTGGCGCAGTTATTTGGCGCAAATTTTTGGCGCACTTATTTGGCGCTATTATTTGGCGCAATTATTAGGAGCAATTATTTGCCTCTATTAATATATTGGCGCTATTATAAATATTTTTTGTTATTAATTAATGGAAAAATATTGGGGCTATTATTTGGCGCTATTATTTGGCGCCAAATAATATTTGGCGCTATTATTGGCGCTATTAAAATATCGGTGCTATTAAAATATTGGCGCTATTATGAATATTAAAATGACACTGAAAATATATTTGGCGCTATTATATTGAATGTTAAAATAAAACTGAAAATATATTGAATGTTAAAATATTGGCGCTATTATGAATATTTGGCGCTATTATTGAATGTTAAAATATTGGCGCTATTATTGACGCTATTATTTGGCGCTTTTATTGGTGATATAATTTGGTGCTATTATTTGTTGCAATTATGAATATTTGGTGCCAAATAATATTTGGCGCTATTATGAATATGTGGCGCCAAATATTTGGTCCTATTATGAATATTTGGCTCTATTATTTGGCACTATTATTGGTGCTATTATTTGACACTATTATTTGGCACTATTATGAATATTTGGCAACAAATATTTAGTGCTATTATTTGGGGATATTATTTGGCACTATTATTTGGCGCTATTATATTTTTCGCTATTATATGACGCAATTATTTGGCGCTATTATATGGAACTAATATTTAGCGCTATTATATGGCACTAATATTTGGTGCTATTATATGACCCTATTATATAGCGCAATTATTTGGTGCTATTATGAATATTTTCACCAAAAAATAGTTGGCGCTACTATGAATATATGGCGCCAAATATTTGGTGCTATTATGAATATTTGGCTCTATTATTTGGTGCTATTATTTGGCACCAAAAATTGGCATGATTATTGGCGCCATAATTTGACGCTATTGTTGGCAATATTATTTGGCGCTATTATTTGGTGCTATTATGAATATTTGGTGCCAAAAAATATTTGTCTCTATTATATGTCGCTATAATTTGGCACAATTATTTGGCACAATTATTTGGCGCAATATATTGGCGCGATTATTTGGCGCAATTTTTTGGCGAAATTATTTGGTGCAATATATTGGCGCTATTTATATATTTTTCGCCAAAAAATATTTGACGCTATTTTATGGGGATATTATTTGGCGCTGTTATTAGGCACAATTATTTTTGCGCAATTATTTGGCGCAATTATTTGGCGCAATTATTTGGCGCAATTATTTGGTGTTATTATTAGGCGCAATTATTTTGTGCTATAAATATATAGGTGCTATTTTGAATAAATGATGCTATGAATATATTGGCGATATTATTGGTACTATTATTGGCACTATTATGAATATATTGGCACAATTATTTGGCGCTATTATATATTGGGGCTATTATTTGGCACTATGAATATATTGGCGCTATTATTGGTGCTATTTTTCGGCGCTATTTTTCGGCGCTATTTTTTGGCGCTATTTTTTGGTGCTATTTTTTGGCGCTATTTTTTGGCACTATTATGAATAATTGGTGCCAAAAAATATTTGGCGCTATTGTTTGGCGGAATTATTTGGTGCTATTATTTGGCGCTAATATTAGGCACACTTATTTGGCGCTATTAATATATTGGCGCTATTATGAATATTTGGCGTTATTAATGAATGTTAAAATATTGGTGCTATTATTTGGCGTAATTATTTGGGGCTATTATTTGGCGCTATTATTAGGCACAATTATTTTGCACTATAAATATATTGGCGCTATTATGAATAAATGGCGCTATGAATATATTGAAACTATTATTGGCACTATTATTGGAACTATTATGAAGATACTGGCGCTATTATTTGGCGCTATAATATATTGTCACTATTATGAATATATTGGTGCTATTATTTGGCGCTATGAATATATTGGCGCTATTATTGGCGCTATTATTAGGCGCTATTATTGAACCTATTATATGGCGCTATTTTTTGGCGCTATTATGAATATTTGGCGCCAAAAAATATTTGGCGCTATTATATGGTGCTATTATTTGGCGCTATTATTTGGCTCAGTTATTTATTGCAGTTATTTGGAGCAATTATTTGGCGCTATTATTTGGTGCTATTATTAGGCACAATTATCTGTCGCTATTAATATATTGGCACTATTATGAATATTTGGCGCTATTAATGAATGTTAAAATATTGGCGCTATTTTTTGACACTATTTTTTTGCACTATTATTTGGCGCTATTATTTGGCACCAAATAATATTTGGCGCTATTATTTGGCCCTATTATTGGCGCTATTAAAATATTGGCGTTATTATGAATATTAAAATAACATTGAAAATATATTTGGCGCTATTATATTGAATGTTAAAATAACATTGAAAATAAATTCAATGTTAAAATATTGGCGCTATTATGAATATTTGGCGCTATTATTGAATATTTAAGTATTGACGCTATTATTTGGTGCCAAATAATAGCGCCAAATATTGGCGCCAAATATTATTGGTGCCAAATATTGGTGCCAAATATTGGTGCTATTATTGGCACTATTATTTACCGCTTTTATTGGTGCTATAATTTGGCACTATTATTTAGCGCTATTATGAATATTTGGAGAAAAAAAATCTTTGGCGCTACTATGAATATATGACGCCAAATATTTGGCGCTATTATGAATATTTGGCTCTATTATTAGGCATAATTATTGGCGCTATTATTTGGCGCTATTATGAATATTTGGCGCCAAATATTTGGTGCTATTACTTGGCGATATTATTTGGCGCTATTATTTGGCGCTATTATTTGGCTCTATTATATTTGGCGCTATTATATGGCGCTATTATTTGGCTCTATTATATGGAGCTATTATATGGCTCTAATATTTGGCGCTATTATATGGCGCTATTATTTGGCCTTCTTAAATGGCACTATGAATATATTGGCGCTATTATTTGCGCTATATATTTCCACGATTATTTGGTGCTATTATATTTGGAGTTAATATATGGCACTATTATTTGGCGCTATTATATGCCACTATGAATATATTGGTGCTATTATATGGCGCTAATATTTGGCACTATTATATGGCGCTATTATTTGGCGCTATTATATGACGCTATGAATATATTGGCGCTATTATTGGCGCTATTATTGAATTTTTAAATATTGGCGCTATTATTTGGCGCAAAATAATAGCACCAAATATTGGCGTAATTATTGGTGCCATAATTTGATGCTATTATTGGTGCTATTATTTGGCACAATTATTTGACGAAATTATTTGGCGCAATATATCGGCGCTATTTATATATTTTGTGCCAAAAAATGTATGGCGCTATTATTTGGCGCTGTTATTAGGTGCAATTATTTTGCACAATTATTTGGCGCAATTATTTAGCGCAATTATTTGGCGCTTTTATTTGGCGCTATTATTTGGCGCTATTATTAGGCGCAATTATTTTGCGCTATAAATATATTGGCGCAATTATGAATAAATGGTGCTATGAATATATTGGCGCTATTATTGGCGTTATTATTGGCACTATTATGAATATTTTGGCGCTATTATTTGGCGCTATAATATATTGGCGCAATGAATATATTGGCGCTGTTATTTGCGCTATTATTTGGCGCTATTATCAGAGCTATTATTTTGCGCTATTTTTTGGCACTATTTTTTGATGCTATTATGAATATTTGGCACCAAAAAAAATTTGGCGCTATTATTTGGTGGTATTATTTGGCGCTATTATTTGGCGCAATTATTTGGCGCATTTATTTAGTGATATTATTTGGAGCTATTATTAGGCGCAATTATTTGGCGCTATTAATATATTGGCGATATTATGAATATTTGGCACTATTAATGAATGTTAAAATATTGGTGTCTTTATTTGGCGAAATTATTTGGCGCAATTATTTGGCGCTAGTATTCGGCGTCATTATTAGGCGCAATTATTTGGCGCTATAAATATATTAGCGCTATTATTGGCACTATTATGAATATACCGGCGCTATTATTAGCGCTATAATATGGCGCTATTTTTTGGCACTATTATTTGGTACTATTATGAATATTTGGCGCCAAAAAATATTTGGCGCTATTATTTGACGCAGTTATTTGGAGCAAATATTTGGCGTATTTATTTGGCGCTATTATTTGGCAATATTTTTAGTCGTAATTATTTGCCGCTATTAATATATTGGCCAAATTATGAATATTTGGCGCTATTAATAAATGTTAAAATATTGGCGCTATTATTTGGTGCTATTATTTGGTGCCAAATAAAATTTGGAACTATTATTTGGCACTATTATTGGCGCTATTAAAATATTGGCGCTAATATGAATATTAAAATAACAGTGAAAATGTACATGGCGCTATTATATTGAATGTTAAAAGAACACTAAAAATATATTGAATGTTAAAATATTGGCACTATTATGAATATTTGGTGCTATTAAATAATAGCGCCAAATTTGGCGCCAAATATTAATGGTGCCAAATATTGGCGCCAAATCATGGCGCTATTATTGGCGCTATTATTTGGCGCTTTTGTTAGCGCTATAATTTGGTGCTATTATGAATATTTGGCTCTAAGAAATATTAGGCGCTACTATGAATATTTGGCGCAAATATTTGGCGATATTATGAATATTTGGATCTATTTTTTGGTGCCATTATTGGCGCTATTATTTGGCGCTATTATGAATATTTGGTGCCAAATATTTGGGGCTATTATTGGGAGAAATTATTTCACGCTATAATTTGGCACTATTATTTGGCGCTATTATATTTGAGGCTATTATATGGCGCTAATATTTGGCAGTATTATATGGCGCTATTATTTGGCCCTATTAAATGGCGCTATGAATATATTGGCGCTATTATTGGTGTTATATATCGGTGCTATTATTTGGCGCTATTATATTTGGCGGTATTATATGGCGCTATTATTTGGTACGATTATATGGCGCCATTATATGGTGCTAATATATGGCGCTAATATTTGATACTATTATATTGCGATATTATTTGGCCCTATTAAATGGTGCTATGAATATATTGGCGCTATTATTGGCGCTATATATTGGCACTATTATTGGCGCTATTATTGGTGCTGTTGTTGGCGCTTTTATTGATGCTATTATTGAATGTTTATATATTGGCGCTATTATTTGGCGCTATTATTTGCCGCTATTGTGAACATTTGGCACCAAAAAATATTTAGTGCTATTATACGGCGCTATTATTTTGCGATATTATTAGGCGCAATTATTTGCCGCAATTATTTGGCGCTTCTATTTGGCACAATATATTGGCGCTATTTATATATTTTGCGCCAAAAAATATTTGGCGCTATTATAAGGCGCTATTATTTGGTGCTTTTATTAGGCGCAATTATTTTGCGCTATAAATATATTGGCGCTATTATGAATAAATGGTGCTATAAATATATTAGCACTATTATTGGTGCTATTATTGGTACTATTATGAATATAGTGGCGCTATTATATATTGGTGCTACTATGAATATATTGGCGCTATTATTTGGCGCTATGAATATATTGGCGCTATTATTGGCACTATTATTTGGCACTATTATTGGGGCTATTATGAATATTTGGCGCAAAAAAAATATTTGGCGCTATTATTTGGCGCTATTATTTGGCACAGTTATTTGGCGCAAATATTTTGCGTAGTTATTTGACGCTATTATTTGGTGCAATTTTTAGACGCAATTATTTGCCGCTATTAATATATTGGCGCTATTATGAATATTTTGCACTATTAATTAATGTTAAAATATTGGCGCTATTTTTTGGCGATATTATTTGGCGCTATTATCTGGCGCCAAATAATATTTTGCGCTATTATTTTTTGATATTATTAGCGCTATTAAAATATCGATGCCATTAAAATATTGGCGATATTATAAATATTAAAATAACACGAAAAATATATAAGGTGCTATTATATTGAATGTCAAAATAACACTGAAAATATATTGAATATTAAAATATTGCCAGTATTATGAATATTTTGCACTATTATTGAATGTTAATATATTGGCTCTATTATTTGGCGCCAAATAATAACGCCAAATATTGGAGCCAAATATTGGTGCCAAAAAATATTTGGCAATATTATTTGGTGTTATTATTTGGTGCTATTATATTTTGCACTATTATATGGCGCTATTATTTTGCACTATTATATGACGCTAATATTTGGTGCTAATATTTGGCGCTAATATTTGGCGCTATTATATGGCGCTATTATTTGGCCCTATTAAATGGCGCTATGAATATATTAGCGCTATTATTGGCGCTATATATTGGCGCTATTATTTGGCGCTATTATATTTGGCGCTATGATTTGGCGCTATTATATGGCGCTATTATATGATGCTAAAATTTGGCACTATTATATGGTGCTATTATTTGGCGCTATTATTTGGCTCTATTATTTGGTGCTATTATATGGTGCTATTATATGGCGCTATTATATTGCACTATTATATGGCGCTAATATTTGACGCTATTATATGGCGCTATTGTCACGACCCCCTCCCCACAAAGTGTACCCCTCCTGGGCCGGCAATGTGAAAAGGGAGATGATGACCCCCGAGTCCCGCCTCCAGTAGGCCCCGGGTTGGCGACTAGCACCGAGGGTATAATAACGTACAAATGGGAGGCATTACCCTCTAAGAGAACACAAGCAGAAGAGAGAGATAGAATAGACCCCAATCAACTCCAACTCAGAACTGAAATATAAAAAGGAAACCAAGTACATATATGAAATGTCATGCAAAAGTACTACAACTGAGAGGGAAAAATAAAAGTACCCAAAAGAAAGAAAAACGGCAGCGACCACAAGCCCAAACAGCTCCTCCTCCAACCGCAAGCTAGTAGTAACCAGCTTGATCTCCAACCTGCTCCAAGTGACCTGAAAAACAGTTTATATGTACATAGGGTGAGTATAACAGTATACTCAGTAGGATCCTCCCCAAGACTCTCGTGCAAAAGTAAATAAAGCATGCTAAAGCCCAGTGAACAACAAGTGAAACTAACTCGTTATCTAAACAGGTATACTATGTTCCCAACCTCACCATGGCTACTCTCACCAAGTAACGCATACAAGAATATAGCATATAGTAAATAATATCAAGGGTACCCCGCTACTACTTCCCCACTGGTTTGCCGCTTTGCCCAAACGACATACGTCCTGTGCATCTCTCTCCAAAGGCTTGCCCTCAGACACCTGGGCTAAGCTCCACAATCTGCACCTCGTGCACCACAAAGGTTTGCCCGCAGACACCTGGGCAAAGCACCACACCGTCCTCACAACCAAAGTAACCAGGTAGTTTCTGGGAGCCACCATAGCTCGTATAACGTGTATCATACATCGAGTATTATTCCTCAAGCCATCACAGCCCATACGCCGAGTAAGGATCCTCAAGCCATCACAGCCTATACACGTTACACCTATAGTATTCCATAGGATACTATATCCAGAGTATATGTGTGTGAAATAACCACAAGCCATTACAACCCTCTACACACATATATGGGTAAAACTAACCACTGTGCCTACCAGCACAAGGATCTACCAAGAGAAGAGAGCGGGGCCAAAGGGGGTAGTCATCCATTCAACCTCCCATCAGAATGTTGGGGAAAACACCCCCCTAGGGCTCAGAATCCCCGGGGTGTCAGTTGCCCTTACCGACAGGGTGGAGTAGCGTATAGAAACACAAAAAGTACAGAATATATAAGTAACTCACATCCACACTATGGGCATTACCTAGTCTTAGATACAACTGCAGCTAACGTCTCTCAGACTCCAGGCTGCTACTTCTAAGACTAGGTATCCTATAAGCACACAAACAATGAAGAGCTTTATTAGATTACTCCATTCTCATTTATCAGTTCCACTGTACATTAATTAATTCTTTAAACATTAATTAAGAATGAAGAATTCCACATTAAACTGAAATGACATCACTTTCAAAAACAACTGCTCCTTTTTAAGATTCACATCACCTTTAAATTCCAGCATCTCCATCCCCGTGGATTTTCACCATTTAATCAAACATTCATTACAGAATTACTTTTCCACATTCCCAGGCATTCTAGAAAAACATCCTATGCTTCTAAACACAAAGGAGGATCAACACGGTGAGTAGATATACTACCCGTCGAGTCTTTGCCGCCTATAGAAAGAGCATAGACCCATCCTCCATCAAGAGGCTAAACACGGAAAGCACGTGGCATACCCCGCATGTCTTCGCCTCCTTCGGAAAGAGGGTAAGCAAGACCAGCTGCCTTGAGCAGTGGGGAAAAGTAAAGCAGATAAGCAACCAAACCAAACCACCAACATCAAACCATCACATTCATCTCATACCATCACCCTTGGTGTCCTCCCTGACACCCATATGCATAAACCGATGCATCTCGCCACACTAGGCGTCATCCACTGCCACAACCACAAGTCTCCATACCTCCACATATCACAACAGCCATCCAGGCTCACATCACAGCACAAGCAGCAGGAAAACAAACATCACAAAGTGGGCTCTCGGCCCTTTAACAAACAAGAGGGTAACTCAGAACCCTTTTAGAAATTCCCACATAATCTGTTCTCTAATCCATATTGAATTAACAGATTTGTTATTCGTAGGTTCCAATCATGGATACCTAATCAGTAAGCTATCATAATTAAATAACCATGCTTACTTCCCTAATTTGATTATCCTCAAATTAGAACAACTATAACAACGACAATAACCAGATTAATTTACATGCCTCTTTATCTTTAGCCAATTAATCAACAATTAATTTCGGCTTTACATTCATTATCAATTTCAATCATGAACGAATAACGAAACAAAGAAACATAGATATCACTATATCTAGGAAAACACGAGGCAAACCGTTATCACGGTACAAAGCAACAACATGCGATCAACCAATTCTTTTAATCCGGTTCAAGTATTTAATTAGGTCAATTTCATTGTGATCCAAAGAGATAAATCATGCTAATTCTACGATTGCACATATACAATTAGAGGAGCCATGAATCCCCTACCTCGAAGAGTTCTCGACGTCCTTTATCCACACAATAGGTCACGATCCTCCCCTCGCGGCAACTGCATCCACCGGAGGATGCTTATATCGAAGATTGATCGACATGGCTCGGTTGCATCCAACAGAGCGGAACTGATCCTAGGAGTAAAGGTTGATTGTGAAACTCCTACGGGAAGGATTGAAAGGTTCTAGTGCCTCTTAATCGAGAACAAAGGGAAAGAACCAGGAAGAATGATATCTCGTCCCTTTTTAAGATTTAACGAGGTGACGGTTTAAGATCCGGTTAATTCTCCATTAAAAACGGATTGCATTAACCCACGCGGTTTGACCACGTAAAACATTCCAAGCCTTAGGAATACTTAATATAGGATTTATGGCATTTTAAACGGCCTTAATAGCCCTTAAAATAAGGCTTTAAAAGTATTTTACGTCAAAGGAAACGTAAAAAGGGCAAAACTGTAGGAGTCTGGAAACACTGTTCACCTACCGTTACTGTACACCTACTGATCTGTGCTACCGATCCGTGCTACCGATCTGTGAAACCGATCTGTCTCACCGATCTGTGAAACCGATCTGTCTCACCGATCTGTGAAACCGATCTGTCTCACCGATCTGTGAAACTGATCTGTGAAACCGATCTGTCTCACCGATCTGTGAAACCGATCTGTCTCACCGATCTGTGAAACCGATCTGTCTCACCGATATGTGAAACTGATCTGTCTCACCGATCTGTGAAACTGATCTGTCTCACCGATCTGTGAAACTGATCTGTCTCACCGATCTCTGAGACTGATCTGTCTCACCGATCTGTGAGACTGATCTGTCTCACCGATCTGTGAGACTGATCTGTCTCACCGATCTATGAGACTAATCTGTCTCACCGATCTGTGAGACTGATCTGTCTCACCGATCTGTGACACTGATCTGTGAAACTGATCTATCTCACCGATCTGTTACTGTTCATAAAACTGGAAACACTGTTCACAGAACCGGAAAATTGGCAAAGTGTTGGGGATAAGTCCCCTTGACCTCCCAGAACACCTCCAATACCAACATTTCACAAAGTAATGGACCGGAGAGGTCCGGGCCATTACATTAGATACCTCTCAAAACATTCTCGTCCTCGAGAATTAAATACCAACCCAGAAGAAAAGAGGGGTCCGAACAACCACCCCATAAGATACCTCTCAGGGGAAAACCAACATGAGTTGTTCAAAAACTGGAACAAAACAATGACATCCGAGAACAAACAATCCATACCCAAACAATTCATTCACAACATCACATCAAAGGTACATAAATAAAACATGAAAGATCTAACCAGAGAGGAAACATCATTACATGAAAGGAGTTAAACATTAAACAACTCTGGGTACTGAGCACGTATCTGTGACTCACGCTCCCAGGTACTCTCCTCCATGCCACCGTGTCGCCACAAGACACGAACTAAAGGAATAGAACGCCCACGCAACACCTTCTCCTTGTGGTCTTGGATCTCCACGGGTCGCTCCTCGAAGGTTGCATCATCATCAATATCGATCTCTCCCCAATCGATTACATGAGATTCATCATGAAGATAATGACGGAGCTGCGATACATGGAAAACATCATGTATCCGACTCATCTGAGGGGGAAGTGCTACTCGATACGCCACAGCTCCAACATGAGCTAACACCTCGAAAGGCCCAACAAACCGGGGAGAAAGCTTACTTCCACGACCAAACCTTCACTGCCCACGACGGGGAGTCACCTTTAGAAACACATGATCCCCAACATTAAACTCTAATGGTCTCCTTCTTTGATCAGCATATGATTTCTGACGATCCTGTGCTGTCTTCATCCTCTCACGAATCACTTGAACCATCTCTGTCGTATTCTGCACTAGTTCTGGTCCGAGAATTGCCGACTCTCTGACCCTAGTCCAGCACAACGGAGAACAGCATGGCCGGCCATACAAGGCTTCAAACGGTGCCATACCGATGGTAGAGTGAAAACTATTATTGTAAGCGAACTCTACCAAGGGTAAGTGCTTCACCCATGAACCTCCAAAATCAAGAACACAAGAGCGCAACATGTCTTCAAGAGTCTGGATGGTTCGCTCTGTCTGACCATCTGTTTGTGGATGAAAAGCAGTGCTAAGGCATAGTTGAGATCCAAAAGCATGTTGGAGACCTCTCCACACCCTAGAGGTAAAACGAGGATCTCGATCAGAAATGATCATCTTAGGAACTCCGTGAAGCCTAACCACCTCCTCCAGATACTGCCTCGACAAAACCTCCACTGTGCTCGACTCCTTGATTGCTATGAAGTGGGATGATTTAGTTAAACGATCCACTACCACCCATATAGCATCATGTCCTCTCGGAGCTCGAGGTAAACCTGTAACAAAGTCCATTGAGATGTCCTCCCACTTCCACTGAGGAATCTCCAAGTGCTGGAGAAGACCACCAGGAACACGGTGTTCAGCCTTCACCTTCTGGCAGACTAAACATCGAGACACACACTCTGCAACCATACGCTTCAGCCCAGGCCACCAAAACTGACTCCTCAAGGATCGATACATCTTCGTCACACCAGGATGTACCGCCAAGGGTGAACTATGGAACTCTCGGAGAACCATCTCGCGCATCGCCAAGGGAACAAAAAGCCTGCCATGATACAACACCCGGTGTTGTTCATCCTCCGACCAACCATCAGGGGCCTCTCCACAAACGACTCTGTCTCTCAAAACTTCCACCTCTAGATCACCCAACTGAGACTCTTCCACCTTCTGCATCAGGGATGACTGCACCGTCATCTGGAAAAGACAACCTCTTCCCCCAACTTCTCCCATATCAAGATGCAAAGATGATAGCTCTTCCATTACTCTCCAGGAATCACCAGATTCACGCACAACATCATTACGTGACTTTCGGCTCAGTGCATCAGCAACAAAATTTCCCTTCCCAGGTGTATACGATATTTCGAAGTCGTATTCCTTCAAGAACTCCATTCAACGACGCTGCCGCAAGTTCAAATCCCGCTGAGAGAAAACATACCTCAAACTCTTATGATCGGTGAAAACCACAAAGCGCTCGCCAATGAGGTAATGTCTCCACAACTTCAGCGTAAACACCACGGCTGCCAACTCAAGATCATGGGTGGCATAGCTGCGTTCATGGGGACGCAACTGCCGAGACCCATAAGAAACAACTGACCTCTGCTGCATGAGAACACAGCCTAGCCCCAGATGTGAAGCATCACAGAAAACATCAAACTGGACTCCCTCCGCTGGAAGACAAAGGACTGGAGCACTTACCAACTTCTCCTTTAGATACTCGAAAGCTGTCTGACACTGATCAGTCCATATGAACGCTTGATCCTTCCTGGTCAGAGCTGTCAGAGGAGTCGCAACTCGGGAGAAATTAGCCACAAACCTCCTGTAATAGCCTGCGAGACCAAGGAAACTTCGCACCTCTGACACAGTCTTGGGGGCTGGCCAAGACACCACTGCTTCTATCTTCGAAGGATCCACAGCTACTCCCTGTTGGGACACAACATGTCCCAAGAAACGAACTTCTCGAGCCCAGAACTCACACTTGGAAAACTTCCCAAACAACCGATGTTGGCGAAGAATTTCCAAAACGGATCGTAGATGCTCTACATGCTCTTCTTCAGATGTGGAGTACACAAGGATGTCGTCAATGAAAACCACAAAAAACTTGTCCAGGAATTCACGGAACACAGCATTCATCAACCCCATGAAAACAGCTGGAGCATTTGTCACGCCGAATGGCATTACAACAAACTCATAATGCCCATGACGACAGCGGAAAGCAGTCTTCGGGATATCCTCATCCTTTACACGCATCTGATGATATCCTGACCGCAAGTCTATCTTTGAAAACCAACTTGCACCCTTCAGTTGATCGAATAGGTCATCAATCCGTGGAATAGGATAGCGATTCTTTATTGTCACTTTGTTTAAGCGACGATAATCGACGCACAACCGCAAACTGCCATCAGCCTTTTTCACAAACAAAACTGGTGCACCCCACGGTGACACACTTGGCCGAACAAAACCACACTGCAACAGACCATCGAGCTGAATACGTAGCTCTCGTAACTCAGAAGGGGCCATTCTATACAGAGACATAGAGATAGGAGACGCTCCTGGCTGTAGCTCGATCCCAAACTCGATCTCTCGTCGAGGGGGTAAGGATACAACCTCTTCTGGAAAGACATCAGGGTACTCTTCTACGACCCTAGGAAACGCCAACTGTTGAACCTCTGAAGAACTCAGCATCATCCCAGCCATCATGGATGATAAGGATGGAACTCGTCTATGACTCATTCGAGGATCTCTCTCACCAACAAACACCACTTTCTCTCCATCTTCATCAAAGAAAACGACCTTCTTCCTGTAGCAATCCACAACAGCCTGCACCGAATACAACCAATCCATGCCAAGAATGACATCATATGGTTGTATTCACAAACATAGGAAATCTCCCCAAGAGCGGTGCTGCCCCAACTGTCACGACCCGTCCTCGGGGCCCGTGCCGTGACTACCCCAAACCCGCCTTCCATAGGCCAGGGGCTGGCGACTAGCACCAAGGCGTAAAATCCCAGTAAACAGGGAAGGCATTGCCTTTATGAGTAACATCCACACAGAGTCAGCAAGCGGAAAGTAAAGTGCAGAAAAGTAAAGGGGGCCGGAAATACAAGCCCAACTGTAAAGTACAACTGAAAAGTAAAGAACAGCAACTGAAGAAAAAGACGGCGGCCTCGTGTCGTCCACTGGCAATCCCACCTGAAGGGTGGGTACAGATAGCCTCCAGGCTCCTCGGGTCCCACGTCCGCTCTGAGCACGTCCCGCCCAGTGGTCCACCTCCAGGTACCGTCCTGCTCCACGCCCCAACCGCGATCAGCGCTGTCCGTCGTCTGCAACCAACACAACAAGGTGCGGGCATAGCCCGTGCAGGGGTGAGTACAAGCTACTCAGTAAGGACCCCGAGACCCCCGAAGGTCTCCCGAAATCCACAAAGGATATAGCACAAAAGAAAGATGCAATCACGAAGTAACATCTGACTTGACTTAGGTATATGCCCATACATATACCTAAGTCCCCACTTCTAGCTCTGCTCACGAGCTCAAGAACAACTCAATCCACATAGGAAAGCAAGACTCAAATCCACAAAGGAGAGTAAACAGTAAATCCACAAAGGATAGTTCAACACAATCCACAAAGGAGAGTAACATAAGATTCAGCTCAACCAGGTATACTTTTTCAGATGACGTCAAAGACGATCACTGATCCGTCTAAGTCGTCGGACCCACGAAGGATCGATAGGTACTAACCCCCGCAGAAGACCCACACAGGATCGGGCTCACACAGAACCTGTAGGCAGTGGCTCACACAGAACCGGTAGGCAGTGGCTCACACAGAACCGGTAGTAGGACCCACACAGGATCGGGCACTGATCCGCGTAGGATCGCTGAGTGCAGTAGTCGACGCAGTCCACTGAGGATCTCTGCACAGTCGTCGCCGCAGTCCACGAAGGATCTCTGCTCTGCCGTCGTCGCAGTCCACGAAGGATCTCTGCTCTGCCGTCGTCGCAGTCCACGGAGGATCTCTGCTCTGCCGTCGTCGCAGTCCACGGAGGATCTCTGCTCTGCCGTCGTCGCAGTCCACGGAGGATCTCTGCTCTGCCGTCGTCGCAGTCCACGGAGGATCTCTGCTCTGCCGTCGTCGTCACAGCCAGCGCTAGGGTTCCCGCACATAGCGAGCTCGTTTAGGAGGGTCCGCTCCACGAGCCGAGGGGCTGATACATCAACTGACACGTAGTCCGAAGTTGATGTATCCAAAAG
This sequence comes from Viscum album, assembly GCA_963277665.1. Lineage (NCBI taxonomy): Eukaryota > Viridiplantae > Streptophyta > Magnoliopsida > Santalales > Viscaceae > Viscum > Viscum album. The sequence goes on along the minus strand of OY728127.1, from coordinate 907,359,934 downwards.
TTCCGTATCGACAACAGGATCTCAACGCGACAGACGGCGCGTCAATCGGACGCCCGGTCTGAGAGTTATTGGCATTTTCGTCCCAGGGGCCCGGTTGGTTTTTAGGGCAAAACCAACCCGACCGTACTCCGCCTGTATCCGATCCTCGGGCGGAGTATGCCAAAAGTTCCTTCTCACTTAGAGGAAACTACCACAGCTGACGGTACGTCGTTCGGACGTCCGTAGCTCAAGTTATGAGCGTTTCCGCTCCGAGGGCCCGGTTGGTTTCGTGTACGAACCAACCCGGCCGAACCCAAAGTCTTCCGAAACCTTGAGTATAATATACCGAAACGACCGTCTCGATCCAAGGATCGCGTAGCCGCTGACGGTTCGTCAATCGGAGGTCCCAGGCCCAAGATATGGGCGAAAGACCGAAGAGGGCCCGAAACGGGGGTACTGGGCCCGGGGCGACCCGGCCCGAACCCCCCCTGGGGTCGGCCGAACCGGGTCGGCCCGAACCGGGTCGGCCCGACCCGGCCCGAACCGGCTCGGCCGGGTCCGGTCCGGCCTGGGTGCGGCCCGGCCGACCGGACCGGCCGGCTCGGCCTCGGCCGAGCGGCCGAGGGAGCCGCCGCCGCCGCGGGTTGAACCCGCGGCTTGAGGGAACCGCGGCCCCGCGGGGGGCCGCCTGTCACGCGGACGCGGCCGGGCCGCCGCGTCCGTCCCGGTTCCGCGCGGCCGCGGAACCGGCCGCCGTTGCCGCCGCGGCTTCAGCCGCGGCGGGCTTCCTCCACGGCGGCGCGCCGGGCGCCGCCGCGCCGGCGACCCGCGCCGCCGTCTCCTTCCGCGGGCCGCCGGAGATGCTCCGGTGGCCCGATTTCTTTCCCGTCTGCGCCGTTGCTCCTCCCGGGGGACGATCTTCACTGCGGAATCAACAAATTGCCCTTGCCGCACGGTTCGTCGTCGTCCGCCATATCCGCACAACAAAAATAGATCGACGGAGGGTTGCCGGGTCTTGTTCGTTAGACCCGCACCCTCCGCGTTAGCCATAAACGTCACCGGGAGGAAAAGGATCAACCAAATCAACAATTTTAAATAAATTAAAATTGTTCCGATCGGGTTCTTTATTTGAAGAGAATAATCACGGGAATAAAATATTCCAATCAACCCTTACATTGTCGTCGTCGTCGGACGAGAGGTCGTCGTGGAATCGCTCGTCGCGGAGGAAGGAGATCGTCGCGTCGTCGCGGTATCCGGCGTCGCGTCGCCAATCTCCGGATCAAGAACAAACGGATTTAATTAATTAAATCCGTTGTTATTGAAATTTAAAAAGGGAGAAATAAAAGATTCGATTCTCACCTTTGTTGCCGATCGCACGTTCGCCGCGGAAGAAGAGGCACCGAAAAAGAAGAAGAAGAAGGTCGCGGAAAAGTTGTCGACGTCGCGGATCGTGCGTCGTCGAATTCCGGTTCCGGCGTTCTTCGCGTTCTTCGCGTTCTTCGCGTTCTTCGCGGAGAGGGTGGAGGCTTAGAGGAATAGCAATCCTCCCAAATAGACAAGTTTGTCTATTTTATTATTTTGCCAACAAACGCAAAACGCGTAAGTAACGACCCACTTAATTCGTTGAATTAATTCAACGAATAAAACATCCCATTTAATTCACGAAAGAAACAGCCCAATTAAATGGTCTGTTAAGAATTAAAGAAACGCGTCGGTTGACTTTTCAGTTTCTTTGACGGGTTTTCGCGGGTGCGTTACTTAGCGAAAGAAACGGCGGGGCTCGCGCGGGCCCCACCGCACAAATATCCTACCAAAGGGTAGGATATTTCTGGATAGCATCCTATCCAGTTCAACTCAGTTCAGGCCGCCTTTAAGTGGCTTCAAGTGGCTTCCAAGCAGCTTAAGTGAAATAAAATAAAGTTGCCGCACAAACTTTATTTTATTTCTGACTTAAAGCCGCAAAATTTAAAAACCACGTCTGAGCAAACGCAACTCCGGAAGAGGCGTTTCTAAGCAAATACCGGCGCTGCGATTTCATCGGTGCCCTCAGAATTCGATTCCGGGCACCGGTTCAAAAGATAGAAAAACCCGCTCGTCCGTTCACTGAACGTACCCGAGCCAAACTTCGGAAATTGATTCCGGGCACACCGGACCTCGGAATCAGGTGCCGTCTGAAGCTGCGCTCTTGTAAAATTCCAAAGAAAATTAAGAAAAAAATTTCCTTGAAATTTGCGGGTCTTTACATTACTCCCACCTCAGGGCTTTACGTCCCCGTAAAGATACATCAAAAACTAGGGGAACAAATGGGGGTACTGAGCACGCATCTGAGCCTCCCGCTCCCAAGTGCTCTCCTGGAGGTTCCCGTGCTGCCATCTGACGCGCACAAGAGGAATCGACCGCCCACGTAGGACCCGCTCCTGTCGATCCTCGATCTCCACTGGAACCTCCGCAAAAGTCGCCCCATCGTCCACGTCCAGCTCCCCAAAGTCGATGATGTGCGTCGGGTCGTGCACGTATCTCCTCAGCTGAGACACGTGGAAGACGTCGTGCACCCGGTGCAACTGAGGTGGTAGAGCCAGGCGATAAGCCACCTCTCCTATCCTGCTGAGGACCTGGAAAGGCCCGATGAAGCGTGGATACAACTTGCCGCCTCGGCCAAATCTCCGTAAACCACGTCGAGGTGAGACACGCAAAAAGACGTGGTCGCCATCCTCGAACTCCAGTGGCCTCCGCCTCCTGTCAGCATATGACTTCTGCCGGCTCTGAGCTGTCCTCATCCTCTCCTGGATGATCTGGACCTTCTCTGTCGTGGCTCGGACCATCTCTGGTCCCACGAGTGCTGACTCCCCAGGGTCTGTCCAGCACAACGGTGATCTGCAGGGTCTGCCGTACAATGCCTCATATGGTGCCATCCCAATGGTGGAGTGGTAGCTGTTGTTGTACGCGAACTCCACCAAGGGTAGGTGGTCCTCCCAGCTGCGACCAAAGTCGAGAACACATGCACGGAGCATGTCCTCGAGTGTCTGTATGGTCCTCTCCGTCTGACCATCCGTCTGAGGGTGGAAGGCTGTGCTCAGATGGAGCCGCGTCCCAAACGCCTCCTGCAACCCCTTCCAAAGCCGGGAAGTGAAACGAGCATCTCGATCGGAGACGATAGATGATGGCACACCGTGAAGCCGTACGATCTCCTGGACGTAAAGACGTCCCAAGCTCTCCACTGAGCCCTGCTCTCTGATGGGTAAGAAGTGTGCCGACTTGGTGAGTCGGTCGACAATCACCCAAATGGAGTCGTGACCTCTGAAAGTGTGTGGAAGTCCAGTCACGAAGTCCATAGATATGCCGTCCCACTTCCACTCCGGGACCTCCAAGGGCTGTACCAAGCCTGCTGGTACCTGATGCTCTGCCTTCACCTGCTGGCAGGTGAGGCATCGCGAAACGAACTCTGCCACAGCTTTCTTCATGCCCGGCCACCAGTGCTGTCGTCTGAGATCCTGGTACATCTTCGCCACTCCGGGATGTACCGCCAAGGGAGAAGTGTGAAACTCTCTCAGCACCTCCTCTCGTAAAGCGACTGGTACGAAGGTACGTCCTCTGAAAAGGATGTCGTGCTCTGCTCCAAGGGAGAAGCCATCAGGCGCCTGACCTGAGGATATCAGTGCACGCCGGGTCTCACAGTCAGCGTCCCCACGCTGAGCCTCTCTAACCCGCTGTAGAAGTGGAGGAGAGACTGTGAGAGACTGAAGAAAGGCTGCTCCGTCTCTATCCACGAAGGATATCTGCAAGGAGGCTAGCTGCTCCGTCGCCTCCTCAAGTAGCTGAATGCCCGTCCTCCTGCTGAGGGCATCGGCCACCACGTTCCCCTTTCCAGGAGTATAGACTATCTCAAAGTCATAGTCCTGGAGGAACTCAAGCCATCTCCGCTGTCTCAGGTTCAGGTCCTTCTGAGAGAAGATATACCTGAGACTCTGGTGGTCAGAAAAGACTGTGAAGCGCTCGCCCATCAGATAGTGCCGCCAAGTCTTCAGAGCGAAGACCACTGCTGCTAACTCCAGGTCATGAGTGGCGTAGTTCTGCTCATGCGGCCTCAACTGACGTGATCCGTAGGCGATCCCGGCCCGCTCCTGCATCAGGACGCACCCGAGTCCAGTCCCTGATGCATCGCAGTAAACTACGTACCCAACTCCCTCCTCAGGCAACCTCAAGATAGGTGCGCTGGTCAATCTCTGTCTCAGCTCCTGGAAGCTCTGCTGACATCTGTCTGACCACACGAAGGGTTTCCCCTTCTTCGTCAACGCTGAGAGTGGTGCCGCAACTCTGGAGAAGTCCGGCACAAATCTCCGATAGTATCCCGCTAGGCCCAAGAAGCTCCGCACCTCCGTCACGCTCCTGGGTGGCTCCCAAGCTAGCACTGCCTCGATCTTCGCGGGATCCACTGCAACTCCCGCCTCAGAAATGACGTGCCCCAAGAAATGGACCTCACGTAACCAGAACTGGCATTTTGAGAGCTTGCCATAAAGCTGGTGCTCTCGGAGTGTGTCTAGCACAACTCGCAGGTGGTAGGCATGCTCCTCCTCAGTCGTCGAGTATACCAAAATGTCGTCAATGAAGACAACGACAAATCGGTCGAGGTATGGCTGGAAGATCCTGTTCATGAGGCTCATGAACACTGCTGGAGCATTGGTTACGCCGAACGGCATAACCAAGAACTCATAATGGCCATACCGACACCTGAAGGCCGTCTTCTGCACGTCCTCGTCTCGAACTCTGAGCTGATGATAGCCTGACCGGAGGTCTATCTTCGAGAACCACCGCGCTCCCTTGAGCTGATCGAAGAGGTCATCAATCCGTGGCAGCGGATACTTGTTCCTCACTGTCACCTGGTTCAGGCGACGATAGTCGACACATAGTCGCAAGCTCCCGTCCGCCTTCTTGGCGAACAAAATCGGGGAAGCCCAGGGTGAAACACTGGGTCGGATAAACCCCTTGCTCTGCAAGTCCTCCAACTGTACCCGCAGCTCTCGAAGCTCGGCGGGGGCCATCCGATATGCTGGAGTAGATATCGGGGCTGTCCCGGGGTACAAGTCGATGTAAAAGTCTACCTCTCTACGAGGAGGTAGCCCTGGAACGTCGTCGGGAAAGACGTCCACGTACTGGTCCACCACTGCAGGAAAAGCCGGACTCCGCACGTCCACTGCTCCTAGGATGAGGCTAGCCAACTGATGAGAGATGGGCTGCACTCTCCTCCGCGGAAGTCCATCCTGTGCTGCAAAGGTTCCCTTCTCGCCGGTGAAGGTAAACCTGCTCTCGTCGGTACGAACACATCGCACCTTGCGCCTAAAACAGTCGATCTGGGCATGAACCGTGGATAGCCAATCCATGCCCAAGATGACGTCGTAAGGCCTCGACGCCGCTACAAGGAGATCCCAGCCGAAGCTCTCGCCTCCTAGAGTAAGCTCACACTGCCGGCACCAGTGCGTAATCGTCGAGTCTGCTCCCGTAGGAGTCTCTAGCCGTAAGGATCGAGCCAACGGCTCAGTCGGAATCTCCGAGCTCCGAACAAGGGCAGAGGCTATGAAAGAGTGACTCGCTCCTGTGTCTATAAGTACTGCAGCAAGGGTGGAATAGACACAGATCGTACCTCGAATCATCTCTGGCATGTCGGGGTCGTAGGCCTCCACTGCCTGGAGCTGGGCCTGTCCCTGCCCGCCAGCTCCCTGTGGTCGAGGTGGCCCTCCTGGTGGTGGTGGGGGTAGAGCCTGGAAGCGTCGCCCACCACCCGCTGCTCGGCCAGCTCCTCTGCCTCGTCCGCCTCCTCCCTGCGGACCGCCACGGTCGACCCTCTGCCTCTGCCTGGGTGGCCCCTCCACCGTCTGCTGCTCCTCTGATCGGTGAGTCGGGCAGTCACGAGCCATGTGACCCTGCCCGCCGCAGGAGTAGCACAGCCTGCCTCTCGGAAGGCTGGTACTCCGCTGTGTGCTCCGCACCGCTGAGCCGGTGTCCTGAGGCCGTCTGCGAGGGGGTCTGGTCTGCCTGGACCCGTGAGTCATCCGTCGGCTACCAGCTGCCGATGACTCAGCTACCTGCCGCCCTGCGCTAGGTCTCGCCGCTGAAGAAGGCTCTGCCAGGAAGCTCTCGATCAGGAGGGCTCGCTCCAGCACTCCTGCCTGGGTCGGAATGCTGAGGGAGATCAGCGACGCCCGAATCTCCTGTCGCAAGCCCTGCTCGAAGGTCCGGGCCCGGAAGAAGGGGTCCCGTACCATGTCGGTCGAGTAGCGAGATAGGTCCGTGAACCTCGCCGCGTACTGAGCGACCGTCATGCTGCCCTGGCGCAGCTGGAGAAGCTCCTGGATGCGCACCGCTCGGAGGGTGGACGGGACGAACTCAGAGCGGAAGAGGCTCTCGAAGTCCGCCCAGAGCAAGGATGCCTCATCGTGAACCTGGAGCATCAAGCTCCACCATCGTACTGCCGCCGCCTGCAGGAGGCTGGCCGCGAGAATCACCATGAGATCCGCTGGTGTCCTCACTAGCCTGAAGATCCGTACCACCGCCTCTAGCCAGTCCTCGGCGGCCTGGGGGTCCGCCTCACCGCGAAACCTGGGCGGTCGCTGGCTCTGAAACTCATGCAGTGCCCTGAGGCGACGTGCATCGTCAGCGTCTGGTACTGGAAGCATCGGTGGCTCGGCGGGTAAGGCTACCGCCGGTGCCACTGCTGGCAAAGGGCCCTGCACCGAGGCCTCGTCGCTCGGTGGGCTGCCGTCGCGCCCTACACTCGGAACCCTAGCTGGCAGTCGTCGCGGGGCCATCCTGAAAAGGAGAACAAGAGCACCACAGTCAGAACAGTATACCTGGTGAGCTGACACAAGTAATCACAAGGAAAACTTGAGACTTTCATAAAGCAGATCAGTATACCCGGTGAGCTGACACAAGTAATCACAAAGAAAACTTGAAACACACACGCAATCAATGTTTTCATGCATTAAGTCGGAAATCAGGAGTCAGGGTCCTGGTGTATGGATACGTCGGCCGCCGCACCAACACTGGGCTCCCTGAACTGATAACCACACTCAATACACTAAACACTATTGCTTCACATAGAAAGAAAGGACGATCAGAATCTGCGGTAGAACCGACCGCCTCTGATACCAATTTGTCACGACCCGTCCTCGGGGCCCGTGCCGTGACTACCCCAAGCCCGCCTTCCATAGGCCAGGGGCTGGCGACTAGCACCAAGGCGTAAAATCCCAGTAAACGGGGAAGGCATTGCCTTTATGAGTAACATCCACACAGAGTCAGCAAGCGGAAAGTAAAGTGCAGAAAAGTAAAGGGGGCCGGAAATACAAGCCCAACTGTAAAGTACAACTGAAAAGTAAAGAACAGCAACTGAAGAAAAAGACGGCGGCCTCGTATCGTCCACTGGCAATCCCACCTGAAGGGTGGGTACAGATAGCCTCCAGGCTCCTCGGGTCCCACGTCCGCTCTGAGCACGTCCCGCCCAGTGGTCCACCTCCAGGTACCGTCCTGCTCCACGCCCCAACCGCGATCAGCGCTGTCCGTCGTCTGCAACCAACACAACAAGGTGCGGGCATAGCCCGTGCAGGGGTGAGTACAAGCTACTCAGTAAGGACCCCGAGACCCCCGAAGGTCTCCCGAAATCCACAAAGGATATAGCACAAAAGAAAGATGCAATCACGAAGTAACATCTGACTTGACTTAGGTATATGCCCATACATATACCTAAGTCCCCACTTCTAGCTCTGCTCACGAGCTCAAGAACAACTCAATCCACATAGGAAAGCAAGACTCAAATCCACAAAGGAGAGTAAACAGTAAATCCACAAAGGATAGTTCAACACAATCCACAAAGGAGAGTAACATAAGATTCAGCTCAACCAGGTATACTTTTTCAGATGACGTCAAAGACGATCACTGATCCGTCTAAGTCGTCGGACCCACGAAGGATCGATAGGTACTAACCCCCGCAGAAGACCCACACAGGATCGGGCTCACACAGAACCTGTAGGCAGTGGCTCACACAGAACCGGTAGGCAGTGGCTCACACAGAACCGGTAGTAGGACCCACACAGGATCGGGCACTGATCCGCGTAGGATCGCTGAGTGCAGTAGTCGACGCAGTCCACTGAGGATCTCTGCACAGTCGTCGCCGCAGTCCACGAAGGATCTCTGCTCTGCCGTCGTCGCAGTCCACGAAGGATCTCTGCTCTGCCGTCGTCGCAGTCCACGGAGGATCTCTGCTCTGCCGTCGTCGCAGTCCACGGAGGATCTCTGCTCTGTCGTCGTCGCAGTCCACGGAGGATCTCTGCTCTGCCGTCGTCGCAGTCCACGGAGGATCTCTGCTCTGCCGTCGTCGTCACAGCCAGCGCTAGGGTTCCCGCACATAGCGAGCTCGTTTAGGAGGGTCCGCTCCACGAGCCGAGGGGCTGATACATCAACTGACACGTAGTCCGAAGTTGATGTATCCAAAAGTTCCGTATCGACAACAGGATCTCAACGCGACAGACGGCGCGTCAATCGGACGCCCGGTCTGAGAGTTATTGGCATTTTCGTCCCAGGGGCCCGGTTGGTTTTTAGGGCAAAACCAACCCGACCGTACTCCGCCTGTATCCGATCCTCGGGCGGAGTATGCCAAAAGTTCCGTCTCACTTAGAGGAAACTACCACAGCTGACGGTACGTCGTTCGGACGTCCGTAGCTCAAGTTATGAGCGTTTCCGCTCCGAGGGCCCGGTTGGTTTCGTGTACGAACCAACCCGGCTGAACCCAAAGTCTTCTGAAACCTTGAGTATAATATACCGAAACGACCGTCTCGATCCAAGGATCGCGTAGCCGCTGACGGTTCGTCAATCGGAGGTCCCAGGCCCAAGATATGGGCGAAAGACCGAAGAGGGCCCGAAACGGGGGTACTGGGCCCGGGGCGACCCGGCCCGAACCCCCCCTGGGGTCGGCCGAACCGGGTCGGCCCGAACCGGGTCGGCCCGACCCGGCCCGAACCGGCTCGGCCGGGTCCGGTCCGGCCTGGGCGCGGCCCGGCCGACCGGACCGGCCGGCTCGGCCTCGGCCGCGCGGCCGAGGGAGCCGCCGCCGCCGCGGGTTGAACCCGCGGCTTGAGGGAACCGCGGCCCCGCGGGGGGCCGCCTGTCACGCGGACGCGGCCGGGCCGCCGCGTCCGTCCCGGTTCCGCGCGGCCGCGGAACCGGCCGCCGTTGCCGCCGCGGCTTCAGCCGCGGCGGGCTTCCTCCACGGCGGCGCGCCGGGCGCCGCCGCCTCCGGTCGCCGGCGCCGCCGCGCCGGCGCCCGCGCCGCCGTCTCCTTCCGCGGGCCGCCGGCGATGCTCCGGTGGCCCGATTTCTTTCCCGTCTGCGCCGTTGCTCCTCCCGGGGGACGATCTTCACTGCGGAATCAACAAATTGCCCTTGCCGCACGGTTCGTCGTCGTCCGCCATATCCGCACAACAAAAATAGATCGGCGGAGGGTTGCCGGGTCTTGTTCGTTAGACCCGCACCCTCCGCGTTAGCCATAAACGTCACCGGGAGGAAAAGGATCAACCAAATCAACAATTTTAAATAAATTAAAATTGTTCCGATCGGGTTCTTTATTTGAAGAGAATAATCACGGGAATAAAATATTCCAATCAACCCTTACATTGTCGTCGTCGTCGGACGAGAGGTCGTCGCGGAATCGCTCGTCGCGGAGGAAGGAGATCGTCGCGTCGTCGCGGTATCCGGCGTCGCGTCGCCAATCTCCGGATCAAGAACAAACGGATTTAATTAATTAAATCCGTTGTTATTGAAATTTAAAAAGGGAGAAATAAAAGATTCGATTCTCACCTTTGTTGCCGATCGCACGTTCGCCGCGGAAGAAGAGGCACCGAAGAAGAAGAAGAAGAAGGTCGCGGAAAAGTTGTCGACGTCGCGGATCGTGCGTCGTCGAATTCCGGTTCCGGCGTTCTTCGCGTTCTTCGCGTTCTTCGCGTTCTTCGCGGAGAGGGTGGAGGCTTAGAGGAATAACAATCCTCCCAAATAGACAAGTTTGTCTATTTTATTATTTTGCCAACAAACGCAAAACGCGTAAGTAACGACCCACTTAATTCGTTGAATTAATTCAACGAATAAAACAGCCCATTTAATTCACGAAAGAAACAGCCCAATTAAATGGTCTGTTAAGAATTAAAGAAACGCGTCAGTTGACTTTTCAGTTTCTTTGACGGGTTTTCGCGGGTGCGTTACTTAGCGAAAGAAACGGCGGGGCTCGCGCGGGCCCCACCGCACAAATATCCTACCAAAGGGTAGGATATTTCTGGATAGCATCCTATCCAGTTCAACTCAGTTCAGGCCGCCTTTAAGTGGCTTCAAGTGGCTTCCAAGCAGCTTAAGTGAAATAAAATAAAGTTGTCGCACAAACTTTATTTTATTTCTGACTTAAAGCCGCAAAATTTAAAAACCACGTCTGAGCAAACGCAACTCCGGAAGAGGCGTTTCTAAGCAAATACCGGCGCTGCGATTTCATCGGTGCCCTCAGAATTCGATTCCGGGCACCGGTTCAAAAGATAGAAAAACCCGCTCGTCCGTTCACTGAACGTACCCGAGCCAAACTTCGGAAATTGATTCCGGGCACACCGGACCTCGGAATCAGGTGCCGTCTGAAGCTGCGCTCTTGTAAAATTCCAAAGAAAATTAAGAAAAAAATTTCCTTGAAATTTGCGGGTCTTTACACCAACACTAGCTCACAGTCTCTACATACTTCAAACAAGCTAGCTCGACCTCCAACTGGCGTAGTCAACGCCAAGGGAACTGGAAGCCTCTCTACCTCAAGTCCCAAAGCGTGGACAAGGGTAGGGGATACAAAGGAGTGTGTCACTCCTGAATCAAACAAGGCATACACCAAGGTAGAAAACAAGCAAAGGGTAACTCGGACGACGTCTAGCTCGCCTGGGGCTGGCAACGCTAGAGCATGAAGCCGACCACGACCACCTCCACGGCCTCTCTGACCCTGATGACGACCACCACCACGGCCGCGCTCTGCTCTCTGAGGACGGGGATCGTCATGGGGCTGTCCTCTGCCTGCTCCATCTACCCTCTGATGATCTAAAGCTGGTGCCACCTGCTGCTGCTGCCTCGGCTGGAACTGCCTCAACGGAGGAACCTGGAGTGGAGTGCCTAGTGCACGATGACTGCTCTGAAAAGTCGGGCACTCCCGCTGCTGATGACCACGTCCACCACAAGAAAAGCAAGCACCTGGTCCCTTGGCATAGGTCTGAGAGATGCTACCTCCGGAGAAACGAGATGGAAAGGGCTGGGACCTACCCCCAGGTGAACGAAAACTCTTCTGTCCTGAAAACCGGGAACCCCAGACCACAGCTCTACTTCGTGAGGAATCATGACGATTCCCCTCTCGTGATGATCCGGTCCTAGCCAAAGTCCTCTCAACAACCTCTGCCCTCGCCAGCACCTCTAGATATGTCTTCAGCATAAATGGGGTGACCTGGCGCTGGATCTCCGGACGCAAAGCCTCCTCGAAATGCCTCGCCCTGGCCTCATCATCTGGTAACAGGTCTGAAGCATATCGTAGAAGGTTCCTGAAACGAATTCCAAACTCTCGAAAACTGGAGCTCCCCTGTCGAAGGGTGAGTAGCTCCTGGCGACTGGACGCCTTCGCAGTCGATGAAAGAAACTCGACTCTAAACCTGTCTCGAAACTCCTCCCATGAGATCGCTGACTCCTCACGATCCCCGAGGAACAAGAGCCACCACTGCCTCGCTGCTCCACGCAGCATCGTCACAACCAAGGACACCCAGTGTTCCTTCCGAGCACGAATCGAACTGAAGCCTATCTCGACCTCCTCCAACCAGTCTTCTGTGACTGCATCTGAAACGGAGCCCTCGTACTTCTGTAGACTCTGGCGCTGAAACTCTCGGAGTGTCTTCCTCCAAGTGTCATCGTCGTCAACCTCTACCCGGCGGCGATCTGCTGGAACAGCCTGCTGGGCACCTTCTGCGCAAACCTGACGAGGACGTCGACCTGGAGCCGTACCTGTAAAATAACAACCGTTAGAGCTCCTAAGCCTGGAATATGGAAGATTCAACATTAATTAATTTATTATTTTGTTTTATTAATTTTAGGTTACCTATCCCAAGGTCTACCCATTCAAACACAGGCGCAAAGAATAATGATGCATGATCCTTTCCTAGGTCTCTACCCTGCAACCAGTATCACTTTGTTTAGTAGCCATCGTAAACTTAAAGGTCCGTGCAACAGATCACAGGGGGCCCTGAACGCCTATGTCTCTGCCGGTCTCCATTGTTTACCCCACTTGTTAAACATGAATGACACCGTTGCCCTACCATCCCATGCATCCTCACCTGTGCCTAACTCCAAACTCCATCCTATCCCTCAACCAGAGCTCTGATACCACTCTGTCATGACCCCCTCCCCACAAAGTGTACCCCTCCAGGGCCGGCAATGTGAAAAGGGAGATGATGACCCCCGAGTCCCGCCTCCAGTAGGCCCCGGGTTGGCGACTAGCACCGAGGGTATAATAACGTACAAATGGGAGGCATTACCCTCTAAGAGAACACAAGCAGAAGAGAGAGATAGAATAGACCCCAATCAACTCCAACTCAGAACTGAAATATAAAAAGGAAACCAAGTACATATATGAAATGTCATGCAAAAGTACTACAACTGAAAGGGAAAACTAAAAGTACCCAAAAGAAAGAAAAACGGCAGCGACCACAAGCCCGAACAGCTCCTCCTCCAACCGCAAGCTAGTAGTAACCAGCTTGATCTCCAACCTGCTCCAAGTGACCTGAAAAACAGTTTATATGTACATAGGGTGAGTATAACAGTATACTCAGTAGGATCCTCCCCAAGACTCTCGTGCAAAAGTAAAGGAAGCATGCTAAAGCCCAGTGAACAACAAGTGAAACTAACTCGTTATCTAAACAGGTATACTATGTTCCCAACCTCACCATGGCTAATATCACCAAGTAACGCATACAAGAATATAGCATATAGTAAATAATATCAAGGGTACCCCGCTACTACTTCCCCACTGGTTTGCCGCTTTGCCCCAACGACATACGTCCTGTGCATCTCTCTCCAAAGGCTTGCCCGCAGACACCTGGGCTAAGCTCCACAATCTGCACCTCGTGCACCACAAAGGTTTGCCCGCAGACACCTAGGCGAAGCACCACACCGTCCTCACAACCAAAGTAACCAGGTAGTTTCCGGGAGCCACCATAGCTCGTATAACGTGTATCATACGTCGAGTATTATTCCTCAAGCCATCACAGCCCATACGCCGAGTAAGGATCCTCAATCCATCACAGCCTATACACGTTACACCTATAGTATTCCATAGGATACTATATCCAGAGTATATGTGTGTGAAATAACCACAAGCCATTACAGCCCTCTACACACATATATGGGTAAAACTAACCACTGTGCCTACCAGCACAAGGATCTACCAAGAGAAGAGAGCGGGGCCAAAGGGGGTAGTCAGCCATTCAACCTCCCATCAGAATGTTGGGGAAAACACCCCCCCAGGGCTCAGAATCCCTGGGGTGTCAGTTTCCCTTACCGACAGGGTGGAGTAGCGTATAGAAACACAAAAAGTACAGAATATATAAGTAACTCACATCCACACTATGGGCATTACCTAGTCTTAGATACAACTGCAGCTAACGTCTCTCAGACTCCAGGCTGCTACTTCTAAGACTAGGTATCCTATAAGCACACAAACAATGAAGAGCTTTATTAGATTACTCCATTCTCATTTATCAGTTCCACTGTACATTAATTAATTCTTTAAACATTAATTAAGAATGAAGAATTCCTCATTAAACTGAAATGACATCACTTTCAAAAACAACTACTCCTTTTTAAGATTCACATCACCTTTAAATTCCAGCATCTCCATCCCCGTGGATTTTCACCATTTAATCAAACATTCATTACAGAATTACTTTTCCACATTCCCAGGCATTCTAGAAAAACATCCTATGCTTCTAAACACAAAGGAGGCTCAACACGGTGAGTAGATATACTACCCGTCGAGTCTTTGCCGCCTATAGAAAGAGCATAGACCCATCCTCCATCGAGAGGCTAAACACGGAAAGCACGTGGCATACCCCGCGTGTCTTCGCCTCCTTCGGAAAGAGGGTAAGCAAGACCAGCTGCCTTGAGCAGTGGGGAAAAGTAAAGTAGATAAGCAACCAAACCAAACCACCAACATCAAACCATCACATTCATCTCATACCATCACCCTTGGTGTCCTCCCTGACACCCATATGCATAAACCGATGCATCTCGCCACACTAGGCGTCATCCGCTGCCACAACCACAAGTCTCCATACCTCCAAATATCACAACAGCCATCCAGGCTCACATCACAGCACAAGCAGCAGGAAAACAAACATCACAAAGTGGGCTCTCGGCCCTTTAACAAACAAGAGGGTAACTCAGAACCCTTTTAGAAATTCCCACATAATCTGTTCTCTAATCCATATTGAATTAACAGATTTGTTATTCGTAGGTTCCAATCATGGATACCTAATCAGTAAGCTATCACAATTAAATAACCATGCTTACTTCCCTAATTTGATTATCCTCAAATTAGAACAACTATAACAACGACAATAACCAGATTAATTTACATGCCTCTTTATCTTTAGCCAATTAATCAACAATTAATTCCGGCTATACATTCATTATCAATTTCAATCATGAATGAATAACGAAACAAGGAAACATAGATATCACTATATCTAGGAAAACACGAGGCAAACCGTTATCACGGTACAAAGCAACAACATGCGATCAACCAATTCTTTTAATCCGGTTCAAGTATTTAATTAGGTCAATTTCATTGTGATCCAAAGAGATAAATCATGCTAATTCTACGATTGCACATATATAATTAGAGGAGCCATGAATCCCCTACCTCGAAGAGTTCTCGACGTCCTTTATCCACACAATAGGTCACGATCCTCCCCTCGCGGCAACTGCATCCACCGGAGGATGCTTATATCGAAGATTGATCGACATGGCTCGGTTGCATCCAACAGAGCGGAACTGATCCTAGGAGTAAAGGTTGATTGTGAAACTCCTACGGGAAGGATTGAAAGGTTCTAGTGCCTCTTAATCGAGAACAAAGGGAAAGAACCAGGAAGAATGATATCTCGTCCCTTTTTAAGATTTAACGAGGTGACGGTTTAAGATCCGGTTAATTCTCCATTAAAAACGGATTGCATTAACCCACGCGGTTTGACCACGTAAAACATTCCAAGCCTTAGGAATACTTAATATAGGATTTATGGCATTTTAAACGGCCTTAATAGCCCTTAAAATAAGGCTTTAAAAGTATTTTACGTCAAAGGAAACGTAAAAAGGGCAAAACTGTAGGAGTCTGGAAACACTGTTCACCTACCGTTACTGTACACCTACTGATCTGTGCTACCGATCCGTGCTACCGATCTGTGAAACCGATCTGTCTCACCGATCTGTGAAACCGATCTGTCTCACCGATCTGTGAAACCGATCTGTGAAACCGATCTGTGAAACTGATCTGTGAAACCGATCTGTCTCACCGATCTGTGAAACCGATCTGTCTCACCGATCTGTGAAACCGATCTGTCTCACCGATATGTGAAACTGATCTGTCTCACCGATCTGTGAAACTGATCTGTCTCACCGATCTGTGAAACTGATCTGTCTCACCGATCTCTGAGACTGATCTGTCTCACCGATCTGTGAGACTGATCTGTCTCACCGATCTGTGAGACTGATCTGTCTCACCGATCTATGAGACTAATCTGTCTCACCGATCTGTGAGACTGATCTGTCTCACCGATCTGTGACACTGATCTGTGAAACTGATCTCTCTCACCGATCTGTTACTGTTCATAAAACTGGAAACACTGTTCACAGAACCGGAAAATTGGCAAAGTGTTGGGGATAAGTCCCCTTGACCTCCCGGAACACCTCCAAAACCAACATTTCACAAAGTAATGGACCGAAGAGGTCCAGGCCATTACAGCTATTATTTGGCCCTATTGAATAGCGCTATGGATATATTAGTGATATTATTGGTGCTATATATTGGCGCTATTATATTTGGCACTATTATATAGCGCTATTATTTGGCGCTATTATATGGCGCTATTTTATGGTGCTATTATATGACGCTATTATATGGCGTCAATATTTGGAGCTATTATATGGCGCTATTATTTGGCGCTATTAAATGGCGCTATGAATATATTGGCGCTATACAATGGTGCTATAATTGGCGCTATTATTGGTGCTGTTATGGGTGCTTTTATTGGCTCTTTTATTGAATGTTTAAATATTTGGCGCTATTATGAATATTTGGCGCCAAAAAATATTTGGCGCTACTATGAATATATGGCGCCAAATATTTGGCGCTATTTTGAATATTTGGCTCTATTTTTTGGTGCTATTATTGACACTATTATTTGGCGCTATTATGAATATTTGACTTCAAATATTTGGGGCTATTATTGGGCGAAATTATTTGGAGCTATAATTTGGAACTATTATTTGGCGCTATTATATTTGCGGCTATTATATGGCGCTAATATTTGGCGCTATTATATGGCGATATTATTTGGCCCTATTAAATGGCCCTATGAATATATTGGCTCTATTATTGGCGCTATATATCGGTGTTATTATTTTGCGCTATTATATTTGGCGCTATTATATGGCGCTATTATTTGGCGCGATTATATGGCATTATTAAATTACGCTAATATTTGGTGCTATTATATTGCGATAATATTTGGCTCTATTAAATGGTGCTATGAATATATTGGCGCTATTATTGGAGCGATATATTGGCACTATTATTGGCGCTATTATTGGTGCTGTTGTTGGCGCTTTTATTGGTGCTATTATTGAATGTTTATATATTGGCACTATTATTTGGCGCTATTATTTGGCGCTATTGTGAACATATAGCGCCAAAAAATATTTAGCGCTATTATACGGCGCTATTATTTGGCGATATTATTTGGCGCAATTATTTGACGCAATTATTTAGCGCTTCTATTTGGCGCAATATATTGGCGCTATTTATATATTTTGCGCCAAAAAATATTTGGTGCTATTATATGACGCTATTATTTGGTGCTTTTATTACGCGTAATTATTTTGCGCTATAAATATATTGGCACTATTATGAATAAATGACGCTATGAATATATTGGTGCTATTATCAACACTATTATTTGGCGCTATTATTGAATCTATTATGAATATTTGGCACAAAAAAATATTTGGCGCTTTTATTTGGCAGAGTTATTTGGCGCAAATAATTGGCGCAATTATTTGACGCTATTATTTGGTGCTATTATTAGGCACAATTATTTGCCACTATTAATATATTGGCGCTATTATGAATATTTTGCGCTATTAATTAATGTTAAAATATTGGCGCTATTTTTTGACGCTATTATTTGGTGCTATTATCTGGCGCCAAATAATATTTGGAGCTATTATTTTGTGCTATTATTGGCGCTGTTAAAATATCGGTGCTATTAAAATATTGGCGCTATTATGAATATTAAAATAACACAGAAAATATATTTGGCACTATTATATTGAATGTCAAAATAACACTGAAAATATATTGAATATTAAAATATTGGCAGTATTATGAATATTTTGCGCTATTATTGAATGTTAATATATTGGCGCTATTATTTGGCGCCAAATAATAGTGCCAAATATTGACGCCAAATATTGGTGCCAAATCTTGGCGCCAAATATTGGCGCTATTATTTGGCGATATTATGAATATTTGGCGCCAAAAAATATTTGGCAATATTATTTGGTTCTATTATTTGGCGCTATTATATTTTGCACTATTATATGGCGCTATTATTTTGCGCTATTATATGGCGCTAATATTTGGCGCTAATATTTCGCGCTAATATTTGGCGCTATTATATGGCGCTATTATTTGGACCTATTAAATGGCGCTATATATATATTGGCTCTATTATATGGTGCTATTATATTTGGCGTTATGATTTGACGCTATTATATGGCGCTATTATATGGTGCTAAAATTTGGCTCTATTATATTGCGCTATTATTTGGCGCTATTATATGGCGCTATTATTTGGCCCTATTAAATGGCGCTATGAATATATTGGCGCTATATGTTGGTGCTATTATTTGACGCTATTATATTTGGCGTTATTATACGGCGCTATGATTTGGTGCTATTATATGTCGCTATAATATGGCGATATAATATGGCGCCAATATTTGGTTCTATTATATGGCGATATTATTTGGCGCTATTATGTGGCGATATTATTTGGAACTATTATCTGGGGCTATTATGTGGCGCTATTATATTCAGCGCTATTATGTAGCGCTATTATTTGGCGCTATTTTCTGGCGCTCTTATATAGCGCTATTATATGACGCTAATATTTGGCGCTAATATTTTGCGCTATTATATAGCGCTATTATTTGGCCCTATTAAATGGTGCTATGAATATATTGGCGATATTATTGGCGCTATTGTTGGTGCTATTATTGGCGCTTTTATTGGTGCTATTATTGAATGTTTAAATATTGGCTCTATTATTTGGCTCAAAATAATAGCGCCAAAAATTGGCGTGATTATTGGTGCCATAATTTGACGTTATTATTGGTGCTATTATTTGGCGCTATTATTTGGTGCTATTATTTGGCGCTATTATAAGTATTTGGCCCCAAAAAATATTTGGCGCTATTATATGGCGCTATTATTAGGCGCAATTATTTGACGCAATTATTTGGCGCAATTATTTGGCATAATTATTTGGCGCTATTTGTATATTTTGTGCCAAAAAATATTTGGCTCTATTATATGGCGCTATTATTTGGCGCTGTTATTAGGTGCAATTATTTTACGCACTTATTTGGCGCTATTATTTGGTGCTATTATGTGGTGCTATTATTCGTCGCAATTATTGTGCGCTATAAATATATTTGCCCTATTAATGGCCCTATGAATATATTGGCGCTATTATTGGCGATATTATTGGCAACATTATGAATATATTGGCGCTATTATTTGGTGCTAGGAATATATTGGTGCTATTATTGGTGCTCTTATTTGGCGCTATTATTGGCGCTATTTTTTGGCGCTATTATGAATATTTGGCGCCAAAAAATATTTGGTACTATTATATGATGCTATTATTTGGCGCTATTATTTGGCGCTATTATTTGGCACAGTTATTTGAGGAAAATATTTGGCGCAATTATTTGGCACTATTATTTGGCGCTATTATTATGCGCACTTATTTGGTGCTATTAATATATTGGCGCTATTATGAATATTTGGCGCTATTGATGAATGTTAAAATATTGGAGCTATTATTTGGCCTAATTATTTGGCGTATTTATTTGGCGCAATTATTTGGCGCTACTATTAGGCGCCATTATTTGGCGCTATAAATATATTGGCACTATTATGAATATTTGGCGCTATTATTGAATGTTAAAATATTGGCGCCAAATATTGGCGCTATTATTTGGCGCTTTTATTGGTGCTATAATTTGGCACTATTATTTGGCGCTATAATGAATATTTGGCGCCAAAAAATATTTGGCCCTACTATGAATATATGGCGCCAAATATTTGGTGCTATTATGAATATTTGGCTCTATTATTTGGTGCCATTATTGGTGCTATTATTTGGCGCAATTATTTGGGGCTATTATTTGGCTCTATTATTTGGTGCTATTATATGGCGCTATTATATGGCCCTATTATATTGCACTTTTATATGGCGCTAATATTTGACGATATCATTTGGCCCTATTAAATAGCGTTATGAATATATTGGCGATATTATTGGTGCTATATATTGGCGCTATTATATGGCGCTATTATATTTGGAACTATTATATAGCGCTATTATTTGGCGCTATTATATGGCGTCAATATTTGGTGCTATTATATGGCGTTATTATTTGCCGCTATTAAATGGCGCTATGAATATATTGGCGCTATTATTGGTGCTGTAAAATGGCGCTATAATTGACGCTATTATTGGTGCTATTATGGGCGCTTTTATTGGCGCTTTTATTGAATGTTTAAATATTGGCGCTACTATTTGGCACAAAATAATAGCGCCAAATATTGGAGCGATTATTGGCGCCATAATTTGACGCTATTATTGCCGCTATTATTTGGCACTATTATTTGGCAGTATTATGAATATTTGGCGCCAAAAAATATTTGACACTATTATATGGCGCTATTATTAGGTGAAATAGTTTGGCGCAATTATTTGGCACAGTTATTTGGCGTAATTATTTGGCACAATATATTGGCGCTATTTATTTATTTTGCGCCAAAAAATATTTGGCGCTGTTATTAGGTGCACTTATTTGGCACAATTATTTGGCGCATTTATTTGACGCAATTGTTTGGCGCCATTATTTGGCACTATTATTTTGCTCTATAAATTTATTGGCACTATTATGAATAAATGGAGCTATGAATATATTGGCTATATTATTGGCGCTATTATTGACACTATTATGAATATATTGGCGCTATTATTTGGTGCTATTTTTTTGATGTTATTATGAATGTTTGGCACCAAAATATATTTGGCGCTATTATATGGCGCTATTATTTGGCGGTATTATTTGGCGCAGTTATTTGGCCCATTTATTTAGCGCAAATATTTGGCGCTATTATTAGGCACAATTTTTTGGTGCTATTAATATATTGGCACTATTATAAATATTTGGCGCTATTAATGAATGTTAAAATATTGGGGCTATTATTTGGCCGAAAATAATGGTGGCAAATATTGGTGCCAAATATTGGCGCCAAATATTGGCGCGATTATTGGCACCATAATTTGGCGCTATTATTGGCGGTATTATTTGGTGCTATTATTTGTCGCTATTAAGAACATTTGGCGCCAAAAAAATATTTGGCGCTATTATATTGTGCTATTATTTGGTGCTATTATTTGGCGCTATTATTTCGCGCAATTATTTGGAACAATGTATTGGTGCTATTTATATATTTTGCGCCAAAAAATATTTGGCGCTATTATATGGCACTATTATTTGGCGCTGTTATTAGGCGTAATTATTTTTGCGCAATTATTTGGCACAATTATTTGGCGTAATTTTTTAGCGCAATCATTTGGCGCAATTATTTGGCGCTATTATTAGGCGCAATTATTTTGCGCTATAAATATAATGGCACTATTATGAATAAATGGCGCTATGAATATATTGGCGCTATGAATATATTAGCGCAATTATTGGTGCTACTATTGGTACTATTATGAATATATTGGTGCTTTTATTTGGGGCTATTATATATTGGCGCTATTATTTGGCACTATGAATATATTGGCGCTATTATTGGCGCTATTATTTGGCACTATTATTGGCGCTATTATATGACGCTATTTTTTGGTGCTATTTTTTGGCACTATTATGAATATTTGGTGCCAAAAAATATTTGGCGCTATTATATGTCGCAATTATTTGGCGCTATTATTAGGTGAAATTATTTGCCGCTATTAATATATTGGCGCTATTATGAATATTTGGCGCTATTAATTAATGTCAAAATATTGGGGCTATTTTTTGGCGCTATTATTTGTCGCGAAATAATATTTGGCGCTATTATTTGGCGCTATTATTGGCGATATTAATATATAGGCGCTATTAAAATATTGGCACTATTATGAATATTAAAATAACACTGAAAATATATTTGGTGCTATTATATTGAATGTTAAAATAACACTGAAAATATATTGAATGTTAAAATATTGGTGCTATTATGAATATTTGGCGCTATTAATGAATGTTAAAATATTGGCGCTATTATTTGGTGCTTTTGTTGGTGATATAATTTGGCCCTATTATTTGGTGCTGTTATGAATATTTGGCGGAAAAAATATTTGACGCTACTATAAATATAAGGCGCCAAATATTTGGTGCTATTATGAATATTTGGCTCTATTATTTGGCGCTATTATTGGCGCTATTACTTGGCGCTATTATTTGGCGCTATTATGAATATTTGGTGTTAAATATTTGGTGCTATTATATGGTGATATTATTTGGCGCTATTATTTGGCGCTATTATTTGGCGCTATTATATTTGGCGCTATAATATGCCGGTATTATTTAGCGCTATTATATGGCACTAATATTTGGCGCTAATATTTGGCGCTATTATATGGCGCTATTATTTGGCCCTATTAAATGGCGGTATGAATATGCTGGTGCTATTATTGGCGCTATATATTGGTGCTATTATTTGGTGCTATTATATTTGGTGATTTTATTTGGCACTATTATATGGCGCTATTATATGATGCTATTATATGGCGCTTATATTTGGCTCTATTTTATGGCACTATTATTTTGCGCTGTTATTTGGTGCTATTAAATGGAGCTAGGAATATATTGGGGCTATTATTGGTGCTATATATTGGCGCAAATATTGACACTATTATTGGTGCTTTTATTGGCGTTTTTATTGGTGCTATTATTGAATGTTTAAATATTGGCGCTATTATTTGGCGCAAAATAATAGCGCCAAATATTGACGTGATTATTGGCCCCATAATTTGACGCTATTATTGGTGCTATTATTTGGCGCTATTATTTTGGCACTATTATTTGACACTATTATGAATATTTGGTGCCAAAAAATTTTTGGCGCTATTATATGACGCTATTATTAGGCGCAATTATTTGGCCCAATTATTTGACGCAATTATTTGGCGAAATTATTTGGCGCAATATATTGGTGCTATTTATATATTTTGCACCAAAAAATATTTGGCGCAATTATTTGGCGCAATTATTTGACGCAATATATTGGCGCTATATATTGGCCCAATTATTTGACGCAATTATTTTTGCGAAATAATTTGGTGCAATATATTGGCGTTATTTATATATTTTTCGCCCAAAAATATTTGGCGCTATTTTATGGGGCTATTATTTGGCGCTGTTATTAGGCACAATTATTTTGCGCAATTATTTAGCGCAATTATTTGGCCCAATTATTTGGCGCAATTATTTGACGCTATTATTAGGCGCAATTATTTTGCGATATAAATATATAGGCGCTATTATGAATAAATGGCACTATGAATATATTGGCGCTATTATTGGCACTATTATTGGCACTATTATAAATATAATGGTGCTATTATTTGGCGCTATTATATATTGGCGCTATTATTTTGCACTATGAATATATTGGCGCTATTATTGGCGCTATTTTTTGGAGCTATTTTTTGGCGCTACAATTATCGTTATTTTTTGGCGCTATTTTTTGGTGCTATTTTTTGGCGCTAATTTTTGGCGCTATTATGAATATTTGGTGCCAAAAAAATATTTGGCGCTATTATATGACTCTACTGTTTGGCAGAATTATTTGGTGCTATTATTTGGCGCTAATATTAGGCACACTTATTTGGCGCTATTAATATATTGGCACTATTATGAATATTTGGCTTTATTAATGAATGTTAAAATATTGGTGCTATTATTTGGCGCTATTATTAGATGCAATTATTTGGTGCTATAAATATATTGGCGCTATTATGAATAAATTGCGCTATGAATATATTGGCACTATTATTGGCGCTATTATTGGCACTATTATGAATATACTGGCGCTATTATTTGGCGCTGTAATATATTGGCACTATAATAGCGCCATAACAGCGCCAAATATTTTTGGGGCAAAATATATAAATAGCGCCAATATATTGCTCCAAATAATTGCGTCAAATAATAGCGCCATATAATAGCGCCAAATATTTTTTGACGCAAAATATATAAATAGGGCCAATATATTGCTCCAAATAATTGCGCCAAATATATGCACCAAATAATTGCGCCTAATAATAGCGCCAAATAATAGCGCAATATAATAGCGCCAAATATTTTTTGGCGCCAAATGTTCATAATAACGACAAATAATAGCGCCAAATAATAGCACCAAATAATAGCATCAATAATAGCCTCAAATTATGGCGCCAATAATCACGCCAATATTTGGCGTTATTATTTCGCGCCAAATAATAGCGCCAATATTTTAACACTCATTAATAGCGCCAAATATTCATAATAGCGCCAATATATTAATAGTACCATACAATTGTGCCTAATAATAGCGCCAAATAATATTGCCAAATAATTGCGCCAAATATTTGCGCCAAATAACTGGGGAAAATAAATGCGCCAAATAATACCGCCAAATAATAGCGCCATATAATAGCGCCAAATATTTTTTGGCGCCAAATATTCATAATAGCGCAAAAAAATAGCTCCAAATAATAGCACCAATAATAACGCCAATTAATAGAACCAATAATAGTGCCAATATATTCATAGCACCAAATAATAGCGCCAATATATTCAAAATAGCGCCATTATATAATATCGCCAAATAATAGCGCCAATATTTTCATAATTGTGCCAATAATAGCGCCAATAAGAGAGCCAATATATTCATAGCTCCATTTATTCATAATAGCACCAATAAATTTATAGCGCAAAATAATAGCGCCAAATAATAGCGCCAAATAATTGCGCCAAACAATTGCACCAAATAATTGCGCCAAATAATTGTGCCAAATAAGTGCACCTAATAACAGCGCCAAATAATAGCGCCAAATATTTTTTGGCACAAAATATATAGATATCGCCAATATATTGCGCCAAATAATTGCGCCATATAATAGCGCCAAATTTTTTTTGGCGCCAAATATTCATAATAGTGCCAAATAATAGTGCTAAATAATAGCGCCAATAATAGCGTCAAGTTATGGTTCCAATAATCACGCCAATATTTGTTGCCAATATTTGGCGCTATTATTTTGTGCCAAATAAAAGTGCCAATATTTAAACATTCAATAAAAGTGCCAATAAAAGAGCCCATAACAGAACCAATAATAGCGCCAATTACAGCTCCATTGTATAGAGCCAATAATAGCGCCAATATATTCATAGCGCCATTTAATGGCGCCAAATATTGGCGCCATATAATCGCGTCAAATAATAGCGCCAAATATTTTTTGGCGCAAAATATATAATTAGCGTCAATATATTGTGCCAAATAACGACACCAAATAATTGCGCTAAATTATTGCGCCTAATAATACCTCCATATAATAGCGCCAAATATTTTTTGGCACCAAATATTCATAATACTGCCAAATAATAGTGCCAAATAATAGCGCCAATAATAGCGTCAAATTATGGTGCCAATAATCACGCCAATATTTGGCGCCAATATTTGGCGCTATTATTTTGTGCCAAATAGTAGCGCCAATATTTAAACATTCAATAAAAGCGCCAATAAAAGCGCCCATAACAGCACCAATAATAGCACCAATTATAGCGCCAATAATAGCGCCAATATATTCATAGCGCCATTTAATAGCGTCAAATAATAGCGCCATATAATAGCACCAAATATTGACGCCATATAATAGCGCCATATAATAGCGCCATATAATAGCGCCAAATAATAACGCTATATAATAGCGCCATATAATAGCGCCAAATAATAGCACCAATATATAGCACCAATAATATCGCCAATATATTCATAGCGCTATTTAATAGGGCCAAATAATAGCGTCATTTAATAGCGCCAAATATTAGTGCCATATAATTGTGCAATATAATAGCGCCATATAATAGCGCCATATAATAGCACCAAATAATATAGCCAAATAATAGTTTCAAATAATAGCACCAAATAATAGCGTCAATAATGACGCCAAATAATAGAGCCAAATATTCATAATAGCGCCAAATATTTGGTGCCATATATTCATAGTAGCGCAAAATATTTTTTGGCGCCAAATATTCATTATAGCGCCAAATAATAGCGCCAAATTATAGCACCAATAAAAGCGCCGAATAATAACGCCAACAATAGTGCCAATATTTGGCGCCAAATAATAACGCCAATATTTTAACATTCAATAATAGCGCCAAATATTCATAATAGTGCCAATATATTTATAGCGCCAAATAATTGCGCCTAATAATAGCGCCAAATAATTACACCAAATAATTGCGCCAAATAATTAGGCCAAATAATAGCGCCAATATTTTAACATTTATTAATAGCGCTAAATATTCCTAATAGCGCCCATATATTAATAGCACCAAATAAGTGCGCATAATAATAGCGCCAAATAATAGCGCCAAATATTTTCCCCAAATAACTGTGCCAAATAATAGCGCCAATATATTCATAATGTTTCCAATAATAGCGCCAATAATAGCGCCAATATATTCATAATGTTGCCAATAATAGTGCCAATAATAGTGCCAATATATTTATAGGGCCAATATATTTATAGCGCACAATAATTGTGCCTAATAATAGCTCCAAATAATAGCGCCAAATAATTGCACCAAATAAGTGCGCAAAATAATTGCGCCTGATAACAGCGCCAAATAATAGCGCCATATAATAGCGCCAAATATTTTTTGGGGAAAAATATATAAATAGCGCCAAATAATTATGCCAAATAATTGCGGTAAATAATTGCGCCTAATAATAGCACCATATAATAGCACCAAATATTTTTTGGCACCAAATATTCATAATAGCGCCAAATAATAGCACCAAATAATAGCGCCAAATAATAGCACCAACAATAGCGCCAATAATATTGCCAATATATTCATAGCACCATTTAATTGGTCCAAATAATAGCACCATATAATAACGCCAAATATTAGCACCAAATATTAGCGTCATATAATAGCGCTATATAATAGCGCCAGATAATAGCGCCAAATAATAGCGCGACATAATAGCGCCAAATATAATAGCACCACATAATAGCCCCAGATAATAGCACCAAATAAAATCGCCAAATAATAGCACCAAATAATATCACCATATAATAGCGCCAAATATTGGCACCATATAATAACGCCATATTATAACACCATATAATAGCACCAAATCATAGCGCCATATAATAACGCCAAATATAATAGCGCCAAATAATAGCACCAATATAAAGCACTAATAATAGCACCAATATATTCATAGCGTCATTTAATAGGGCCAAATCGTAGTACCATATAATAGCGCCATATAATAGCGTCATATAATAGCGCCAAATTTTAGCACCATATAATAGCGCCATATAATAGCGCCAAATCATAGCACCAAATATAATAGCGCCAAATAATAGCACCAATAATAGGGCCAATATATTCATAGCGCCATTTAATAGGTCCAAATAATAGCGCCATATAATAGCGCCAAATATTAGCGCCAAATTTTAGCGCCATATAATAGCGTAAAATAATAGCACCATATAATAGTGAAAAATATAATAGCGCCAAATAATAACACCAAATAATATTGCCAAATATTCATAATATCTCCAAAAAATAGCGCCAATATATTAACATTCAATAATAGTGCATAATATTCATAATACTGCCAATATTTTAATATTTAAAACATTTTCAGTGTTATTTTGACATTCAATATAATAGCGCCAAATAAATTTTCTGTGTTATTTTAATATTCATAATAGCGTCAGTATTTTAATGGGACTGATATTTTAATAGCGCCAATAATGGCGCCAAATAATAGCGCCAAATAATAGCGCAAAAAAATAGCGCCAATATTTTAACATTAATTAATAGTGAAAAATATTAATAATAGCGCCAATATTTTAATAGTGGCAAATAATTGCGTCTAATAATAGCACCAAATAATAGCACTAAATAATTGTGCCATAAAATAGCGCCAAATATTTTTTTGCGCCAAATATTCATAATAGTTCCAATAATAGCGCCAAATAATAGCGCCAATAATAGCGCCAATATATTCATAGGGCCAATATATTCATAGTAGCGCCAATATATAATAGCGCCACTATATTCATAATAGTGCCAATAATAGCGCTAATATATACATAGTGCCATTTATTCATAATAGCGCCAATATATTTATAGCGCAAAATAATTGCGCCTAATAAAAGCACCAAATAATAGTGCCATATAATAGCGCCAAATATTTTTTGGCGCAAAATATATAAATAGCGCCAATATATTGCGCCAAATAGAAGCGCCAAATAATTGCGCCAAATAATTGCGCCTAATAATATCGCTAAATAATAGCGCCGTATAACAGCGCTAATTATTTTTTGGCGCCAAATGTTCACAGTAGCGCCAAATAATAGCGCCAAATAATAGAACCAATATATAAACATTCAATAATAGCACCAATAAAAGCGCCAAAAAGAGCACCAATAATAGCGCCAATAATAGTGCCAATATATAGCGCCAATAATAGGGCCAATATATTCATAGCACCATTAAATAGGGCCAAATAGTATCGCAATATAATAGTGCCAAATATTAGTGCCATATAATAGCGCCATATAATGGCGCCATATAATAACGCCAAATAATAGCGCCATATAATAGCGCCAAATATAATAGCGCCAAATAATAGCACCGATATATAGCGCCAATATATTCATAGCGCCATTTAATAGGGCCAAATAATAGCGCCATATAATAGCGACAAATATTAGCGCCATATAATAGCCTCAAATATAATAGCGCCAAATAATAGTGCCAAATTATAGCGCCAAATAATTTTTCCCAATAATAGCCCCAAATATTAGGCGCCAAATATTCATAATAGCACAAAATAATAGTGCCAATAATGGCACCAAAAAATAGAGCCAAATATTCATAATAGCGCCAAATATTTGGCGCCATATATTCATAGTAGCGCCAAATATTTTTTGGCGCCAAATATTCATAATCGCGCCAAATATTTAAATATTCAATAAAAGCGCCAATAAAAGTGACCATAACAGCACAAATAATAGCACCAATTATAGCGCTATTGTATAGCGCCAATAATAGCGCCAATATATTCATAGCGCCATTTAATAGCGCCAAATAATAGCGCCATATAATAGCACCAAATATTGACGCCATATAATAGCGTCATATAATAGCACCATATAATAGCGTCAAATAATGGCGCTATATAATAGTGCCAAATATAATAGCACCAAATAATAGTACCAAAATATAGCACCAATAATATCGCCAATATATTCATAGCGCTATTTAATAGGGTCAAATAATAGCCTCATATAATAGCGCCAAATATTAGCGCCATATAATAGTGCAATATAATAGCGCCATATAATAGCGCCATATAATAGCACCAAATAATAGATCCAAATAATAGCCCCAAATAATAGCGCCAAATAATAGCGTCAATAATTGTGCCAAATAATAGAGCCAAATATTCATAATAGCACCAAATATGATATGGATCAGATTCAGCACAAGGAGAATAATTTTGGGCTTGATAAAAATTCCAAGCCCAATTGTTGTTCGAATTGGACCAGCCCACACTTCTTGATGTCCAACACTATGGTGGGCCACAACACACTTATTTGGGACCCAAAATCATTTATCCACATGGCAAATGGTGGAAATTCGTAGCTGCACATTAATGAGGAGAGAGAAGGTGGAGAAAAGCATCATTAAGAGGGAATCCCGCTACTTTGGCTAGTGGGGTCATTAAATGGCATGGGAAAGTGTTATTTTATGCTTTTTATGTGCCTTTTGGGTTCCCCATGTCTTGTAACTCGAATTGGAGCATTTTTCTTTATTTATTTTGTCTTTATATTGTATTTTCACTCCATTGTAATGGGGATAGATGAATGTGACGGGATTTTGAAGTTTGCTGTGCAATCTTCTTGCTTTAGCCTCTTCCCTTTGCCCGGAATTGGTGGTGCATCTCCATCGCTGGTGACGTTGTCTTTAAGCGTGGAGAAACCTTGGCGGGTGGCATTGCCTTTAAGCCTCGGTCATTCGGCTACATTACGCTGCTCCTCTTCACTTACTCGTTTTTGAGCTTCCGGCGACGCATCAATTGGTATCAGAGGCGCGGTTCCAACGAGTAAGTTCTATCACATTCTTCTTATTACTCTCCATCATGTCTCGCAAGAGCGGATCTTCTACTCCTCCTGCTCCATGGGAAATAGCTAATGCACAGCTACAATCACAAATTACTCAAATCGGTGAGCAACTTGCTCAACTTTTGAGAGCACGGCGACCTGACTCCCCTCCACCGCAGCGACATCCTCGACGTCCATCACCACATAATAGACGCAATCCAGCACCATTTTATGAAGATCATGCAAATGGTGATGATTCCAGCGATTCAGAGGTAGATATGCGAAGAAGAAGAGATGATGAAGACATTGAAAGAGGGTTGAGGATCGACATTCCAGATTTTTATGGGAGTATGAATCCGGATGATTTTCTGGATTGGATGCGGGAAATCGAACGGTTCTTCGAATTTAAGAATTGTTCTGACGAGAAGAAGTGCAAGGTAGCCATTCTGAAATTTAAAGATTATGCATCACTTTGGTGGGAAAATCTGAAGAAACAGCGGGAACGTGATGATAAAGGCAAGATACGCTCATGGGAGAAGTTGAAAAAGCTTTTGAGGAGACGATTTCTGCCTGAGAATTATAAGCAAGATCTTTATTTTCGAATGCATAGCCTACGACAAGGAGATAAGTCTGTTGAAGAGTACATTCGGGAATTTGATCGTTTATTGATGCGAAGTGATGTTCCAGAATATAAAGAGCAAACAATTGCAAGGTTTTTGGGTGGATTAAATGAAGAAATTGCACATTCAGTGGAGTTGCAATCATTCTGCTCACTTGATGATGTTTGCAAGCTGGCGATCAAGGTGGAAAAGCAAAAGCGGACCTCAAGGGCACCGGCGCTCAAAAACTACAATAGAGGTACAACTGTTTATAAGGGTATTTCTTCTAATAAATCTGGTGTTGTTGAGAAGGAATTTGGAAGGAACAAGATGCTGGAAAAAGGGAAAGAGAAGGCTATGGAACAAACAAAAGGGAAGTCGAACTCCTTTGAACGTGGGAATCGAAAGTGTTTCAAATGCCATGGGTATGGTCATTTTCAGGCCAATTGCCCTAACAACCGGATTATTACTATTAAAGAGATTGAAGAAATTGAAGAGGCAATCAAAGAGGATGAACATGATGGTGAAGAAACTGAAAATGAGGAACATGTTGTGGAAGAAGCTGATGTGGGAAACATGCTGGTGCTACGAAGAGTTTTGCAAGCTCAAATCTGCCCGGAAGAAGATCAAAGAGAAAACTTGTTCCAAACTCGCTGCACCATTAATCAGCGGGTATGCATGGTGATTATTGATAGTGGGAGCTGTACAAATGTGGCTTCAACAACACTAGTGGAGAAATTGAAGCTTCCAACTCAGAATCATCCTCACTCATATAAATTGCAATGGTTGAACAATGGGAGCACACTCCAAGTCAAAAAACAGGTTCTAATTTCATTCTCCATTGGTAAGAACTATGCTGATGAAGTACTGTGTGATGTTATTCCTATGGATGCTTGTCACTTGTTGTTGGGTAGGCCTTGGCAGTTTGACAGGGAAGTGAAATATGATGGGAGGAAGAACACTTATTCTTTTCGATCTGGGGAAAAGAATATCACACTTGCTCCTTTGAAGCCGTCCCAAACTCTGCAAGAAAAATCTGTTCCGGAAGTACCCAAAGGTAGTCTCTTTATCAGCAAAGCTCAAGTGGAGAAAGCCATAAATAAGCAAAAGCCAGTTTTTGCTTTATTGATGATGGAAAAGTCATGCCATGAGGAGAAGAGTCATCAACATCCTTTAGCTCATTCCTTAATTGGGGAATATCATGATGTTTTTCCTAATGATCTTCCAGCAGGATTACCACCATTTAGAGGCATTGAACACCAAATTGATCTCGTTCCGGGTGCACAATTGCCAAATAAACCAGCATATCGGTGTAATCCTGGAGAATCAAGGGAATTGCAGAAGCAAGTAGATGAGTTGATGGATCGAGGCTTTATAAGGCCAAGCATGAGCCCGTGTTCTGTTCCAGCATTATTGGTTCCAAAGAAAGATGGTACGTATCGTATGTGCATTGATAGTAGAGCTATCAATAATATTACCATCA
The DNA here is from genome assembly GCA_963277665.1 of Viscum album. Lineage (NCBI taxonomy): Eukaryota > Viridiplantae > Streptophyta > Magnoliopsida > Santalales > Viscaceae > Viscum > Viscum album. Next base: position 907,327,847 of record OY728127.1, on the reverse strand, counting down.
AATACAGGTATCCCATCCCACGACTCGATGATATGCTTGATGAATTGCATGGTTCATCAATCTTTTCAAAGGTTGATCTTCGTAGTGGATACCACCAGATTCGAATGAAGGAAGGGGATGAGTGGAAAACAGCCTTCAAAACTAAAGGCGGATTGTTTGAGTGGCTGGTCATGCCATTCGGCCTCTCAAATGCTCCTAGCACATTCATGCGACTCATGAATGAAGTTCTGAAACCATTTATTGGTAAATTTGTGGTAGTTTATTTGGATGACATTTTGATTTACAGCAAGGATGTGGAGAGCCATGTGGATCATCTTCGGTGGGTATTTGATGTTCTACGGAAACAAAAGCTATATGGGAAGCTTGAAAAATGCGAGTTCTTTTCAACAGAAGTGGTGTTTTTGGGATATGTGGTAACCAAAGAAGGCATCATGGTGGATGAATCAAAAGTGGAAGCAATCAAGTCCTGGCCACAACCAGAATCCATTACCGAAGTAAGAAGTTTCCACGGTTTGGCATCTTTTTATCGTCGCTTTGTTTCCAATTTCAGCACTATTATGGCACCTATCACTGAATGCTTGAAAAGGGGGAAATTTGAGTGGTCAAAGGCAGCAAATGAATCATTTGAAATCATTAAGAAAAAGTTGTGTGAAGCACCGGTTTTGGCGTTGCCTGATTTTGATCAAGTCTTTGAAGTGGAATGTGATGCAAGTGGAGTTGGGATAGGCGCTGTTCTCATCCAAAGCAAGCGCCCTATTGCATATTTCAGCGAGAAACTGAATGATTCAAGGAGGAATTACAGCACCTATGATAAGGAATTTTATGCGGTTATAAGAGCCCTAGATCATTGGTCTCATTATTTGAGACCGAAGCAGTTTGTTCTTCATTCTGACCATCAGGCTTTGAGGTTTATCAATGGTCAACACAAGCTGAGTTCGAGGCATGCAAAGTGGGTGGAATTCTTACAATCATTCTCATTTGTGTCAAAATACAAGAAGGGGCAAGATAATCTAGTGGCAGATGCTTTATCTCGGAGGTATGCATTACTTACAATTCTTGATGCTCGAATTCTTGGATTTCAGCTTATGAGAGAAGATTATCAGCATGATATGGAGTTTAATTCTATTTTAATCCAATGTCAAGATGGATTTGTGGAGGATTATTCTGTACATGATGGGTTTCTCTTTAAGAGAAACAAGTTGTGTGTTCCAAAGGGTAATTACAGGGACTTGCTTATTCGGGAAGCACATGAAGGGGGACTTGCTGGTCATTTTGGCATCCATAAAACCTTGGAGATACTAAAAGAGCATTTCTACTGGCCGAAGATGCAATCAAATGTCCAAGCTATTCTTTCAAGATGCGGAACATGTCAAAGAGCAAAGAGTCATTTCAAGCCTGGTTTATACACTCCGTTACCTATTCCAGAGCAGCCATGGGAAGATCTCAGCATGGATTTCATTATGGCTTTACCAAAGACTCAGCGAGACTGAAGATGCAGTGAAAGTGGCAGAATTGTTTTTCAAAGAGATTGTTCGCCTTCATGGAATTCCTCGCAGCATCGTTTCGGATAGAGACACAAAATTTCTCAGCCATTTTTGGAGAACATTATGGGGGAAATTCGGTACGAAACTTCTTTTCAGCACATCCCATCACCCTCAAACGGATGGGCAAACAGAAGTTACCAATCGTACATTGGGCACTATTCTGAGAACATTGGTGAACAAGAGCATGAGAGATTGGGATTTGCAACTTGCACAAGCTGAATTTGCATACAATAGATCTCCCAGTGCTACCACCCGACATTCTCCATTCGAAGTGGTTTATGGAATCAATCCAATCACTCCTATAGAATTGTGCTCTTTGCCTCTTGATTTTCATGTAAATATTGATGCGGAGGAGAAGACAAAGCAGATGAAGAAGCTCCATGAATCTATTCGTGCTCAAATAGAGAAGTCTAATGAGGCATACAAGAGGCGAGCAAACAAGCATCGGAAGCAGGCTATTTTCCAACCTGGAGACAAAGTGTGGATTCACCTTCGCAAGGAGAGATTTCCATCCAAAAGGAAGAGCAAGCTGGCACCACGAGCTGAAGGTCCATTCAAAGTGCTTGAACGAGTGGGAAACAATGCCTACAAAATTGATTTACCAGATGATTTTGGCAGCGTTTCTGCAACATTCAACATTGGGGACTTATCTACTTACATTGAAGAAGATGATGTCGTGGATTTGAGGGCAAATCCTCTTCAACCGGGGGAGAATGATATGGATCAGATTCAGCACAAGGAGAATAATTTTGGGCTTGATAAAAATTCCAAGCCCAATTGTTGTTCGAATTGGACCAGCCCACACTTCTTGATGTCCAACACTATGGTGGGCCACAACACACTTATTTGGGACCCAAAATCATTTATCCACATGGCAAATGGTGGAAATTCGTAGCTGCACATTAATGAGGAGAGAGAAGGTGGAGAAAAGCATCATTAAGAGGGAATCCCGCTACTTTGGCTAGTGGGGTCATTAAATGGCATGGGAAAGTGTTATTTTATGCTTTTTATGTGCCTTTTGGGTTCCCCATGTCTTGTAACTCGAATTGGAGCATTTTTCTTTATTTATTTTGTCTTTATATTGTATTTTCACTCCTTTGTAATGGGGATAGATGAATGTGACGGGATTTTGAAGTTTGCTGTGCAATCTTCTTGCTTTAGCCTCTTCCCTTTGCCCGGAATTGGTGGTGCATCTCCATCGCTGGTGACGTTGTCTTTAAGCGTGGAGAAACCTTGGCGGGTGGCATTGCCTTTAAGCCTCGGTCATTCGGCTACATTACGCTGCTCCTCTTCACTTACTCGTTTTTGAGCTTCCGGCGACGCATCAAAATATTTGGCGCCATATATTCTTAGTAGCGCCAAATATTTTTTGGCGCCAAATATTCATTATAACACCAAATAATAGTGCCAAATTATAGCACCAATAAAAGCACCAAATAATAGCTCCAATAATAGCGCCAATATTTGGCGCCAATAATATTTGGTGCCAAGATTTGGCGCTCTTATTTGGCGCCAAATAACAGCGCCAATATTTTAACATTCAATAATAGCGCCAAATATTCATTATATTGCCAATATATTTATAGCGCCAAATAATTGCGCCTAATAATAGCGCCAAATAATTGCACCAAATAATTGCGCCAAATAATTAGGCCAAATAATAGCGCCAATATTTTCATATTCATTAATAGCGCCAAATATTCATAATAGCGCCAATATATTAATAGCACCAAATAAGTGCGCATAATAATAGCGCCAAATAATAGCGCCAAATAATTGCGCCAAATATTTTTCCCCAAATAACTGTGCCAAATAATAGTTCCGAATAGTAGCGCCAAATAATAGGTCCATATAATAGGGCCAAATATTTTTTGGTGCCAAATATTCATAATAGCGCCAAAAAATAGCGCCAAAAAGTAGCGCCAAATAAGAGCACAAATAATAGCACAAATATATTCCTAGCACCAAATAATAGCGCCAATATATTCATAATGTTTCCAATAATAGCTCCAATAATAGATCCAATATATTCATAGGGCCATGTATTCATAATAGGGCCAATATATTTATAGCGCACAATAATTGCGCCAAATAATTGCGCCAAATAAGTGCGCAAAATAATTGTGCCTAATAACAGCGCCAAATAATAGCGCCATATAATAGCGCCAAATATTTTTTGGCACAAAATATATAAATAGCGCCAAATAATTATGCCAAATAATTGCGCCAAATAATTATGGCAAATAATTGTGCCTAGTAATAGCGCCATATAATAGCGCCAAATATTTTTTGCCGCCAAATATTCATAATAGCACCAAATAATAGCACCAAATAATAGCGCCAAATAATAGCACCAATAATAGCGTCAAATTATTGCACCAATAATCACGACAATTTTTTGCGTTATTATTTTGAGCCAAATAATGGAGCCAATATTTAAACATTCAATAACAGTGTCAATAAAAGCGCCAATAACAACACCAACAATAGCTCCAATAATACCACCAATATATTCATAGCACCATTTAATAGGGCCAAATAATAGCGTCATATAATAATGTCAAATATTAGTGCCAAATATTAACGCCATATAATAGCGCTATATAATAGCGCCAGATACTAGCCCCAAATAATAGCGCCACATAATAGCGCCAAATATAATAGCGCCACATAATAGCCACAGATAATAGCGCCAAATAATATCACCAAATAATAGCTCCAAATAATATCGCCATATAATAGCGCCAAATATTGGCGCCATATAATAGCGTCATATTATAGCATCACATAATAACACCAAATCAAAGCGCCATATAATAACGCCAAATATAATAGCGCCAAATAATAGCTCCAATATATAGTACCAATAATAGCGCCAATATATTCATAGCGCCATTTAATAGGGCCAAATAATAGCGCCATATAATAGCGCCAAATATTAGTGCCAAATATTAGCGCCAAATATTAGCGCCATATAATAGTGCAAAATAATAGCACCATATAATAGTGCAAAATATAATACCACCAAATAATAGCACCAAATAATATTGTCAAATATTTTTTGGCGCCAATATTTGGCTCCAATATTTGGCGCTATTATTTGGCGCCAAATAATAGAGCCAATATATTAACATTCAATAATAGCGCAAAATATTCATAATACTGGCAATATTTTAATATTCAATATATTTTCAGTGTTATTTTGACATTCAATATAATAGCGCCTTATATATTTTTCGTGTTATTTTAATATTTATAATATCGCCAATATTTTAATGGCATCGATATTTTAATAGTGCTAATAATAACAAAAAATAATAGCGCCAAATATTAGCGCCAAATAATAGCTCCAAATAATAGCGCCACATAATAGCGCCAAATCATAGCGCCAAATATAATAGCGCCAAATAGTAGCACCAATAATAGTGCCAATAATAGCGCCAATATATTCATAGCACCATTTAATAGGGCCAAATAATAGCGTCATATAATAGCGCCAAATATTTGCGCCAAATATTAGCGCCAAATATTAGCACCATATAATAGCGCAAAATAATAGCGCCATATAATAGTGCAAAATATAATAGCGCCAAATAATAACACCAAATAATATTGCCAAATATTTTTTGGCGCCAAATATTCATAATATCGCCAATTAATAACACAAATATTTGGCGCCAATATTTGGTGATATTATTTGTCACCAAATAATGGCGCCAATATATTAACATTCAATAATAGCACAAAATATTCATAATACTACCAATATTTTAATATTCAATATATTTTCAGAGTTATTTTGACATTCAATATAATAGCGCCAAATATATTTTCCATGTTATTTTAATATTCATAATAGCACCAATATTTTCATGGCACCGATATTTTAATAGCACCAATAATAGCACAAAATAATAGCGCCAAATATTATTTGGCGCCAGATAATAGCGCCAAATAATAGCGCCAAAAAATAACGCCAATATTTTAACATTAATTAATAGCGCAAAATATTCATAATTGCGCCAATATATTAATAGCGGAAAATAATTGCGTCTAATAATAGCACCGAAAAATAGCGCCAAATAACTGCGCCAAATATTTGCACCAAATAACTGCGCCAAATAATAGCGCCAAATAATAGCACCATAAAATAGCATCAAATATTTTTTTTGCGCCAAATATTCATAATAGCGCCAATAATAGCGCCAAATAATAGCGCCAATAATAGTGCCAATATATTCAATGCGCCAAATAATAGCGCCAATATATTCATAGTAGCGCCAATATATAATAGCTTCACTATATTCATAATAGTGCCAATAATAGCGCCAATAATAGCGCTAATATATTCATAGCACCATTTATTCATAATAGCGCCAATATATTTATAGCGCAAAATAATTACGCCTAATAAAAGCACCAAATAATAGCGCCAAATATTTTTTGGCGCAAAATATATAAATAGTGCCAATATATTGCGCCAAATAGAAGCGCCAAATAATTGCGCCTAATAATATCGCCAAATAATAGCATCCTATAATAGCGCTAAATATTTTTTGGCACCAAATGTTCACAATAGTGCCAAATAATAGTGCCAATATATAAACATTCAATAATAGCACCAGTAAAAGCACCAACAACAGCACCAATAATAGCGCAAATAATAGTGCCAATATATAGCGCCAATAATAGGGCCAATATATTCATAGCACCATTTAATAGGGCCAAATAATATCGCAATATAATAGCGCCAAATATTAGCGCCATATAATAGCGCCATATAATGGCGCCAAATAATAGCGCCATATAATAGTGTCAAATATAATAGCGCCAAATAATAGCACCGATATATAGCGCCAATAATAGCGCCAATATATTCATAGCGCCATTTAATAGCGCCAAATAATAGCGCCTAATAATATCGCCAAATAACAGCGCCGTATAATAGCGCTAAATATTTTTTGGCATCAAATGTTCACAATAGCGCCAAATAATAACGCCAAATAATTGTGCCAATATATAAACATTCAATAATAGCACCAATAAAAGCACCAACAACAGCACCAATAATAGCGCCAATAATATTGCCAATATATAGCGCCAATAATAGGGCCAATATATTCATCGCACCATTTAATAGGGCCAAATAATATTGCAATATAATGGCGCCAAATATTAGCGCCATATAATGGCGCCAAATAATAGCGCCATATAATAGCGCCAAATATAATAGTGCCAAATAATTGCACCGATATATAGCGCCAATAATAGTGCCAATATATTTATAGCGTCCTTTAATAGGGCTAAATAATAGTGCCATATAACAGCGCCAAATATTAGCGCCATATAATAGCCTCAAATATAATAGCGCCAAATAAAAGTGTCAAATTATAGCACCAAATAATTTCGCCCAATAATAGCCCCAAATATTTGGCGCCAAATATTCATAATAGCGCCAAATAATAGCGCCAAATAATAGCACCAAATAATAGCGCCAATAATGGCACCAAAAAATGGATTCAAATATTTATAATAGCGCCAAATATTTGGCGCCATATATTCATAGTAGTGCCAAATATTTTTTGGCGCCAAATATTCATAATAGCGCCAAATATTTAAACATTCAATAAAAGCGCCAATAAAAGCGCCCATAACAGCACCAATAATAGCGCCAATTATAGCGCCATTGTATAGCGCCAATAATAGCGCCAATATATTCATAGCGCCATTTAATAGCCCCAAATAATAGCGCCAAATATTGACACCATATAATAGCGTCATAGAATAGCGCCATATAATAGCGCCATATTATAGCGCCAAATAATAGCGCTATATAATACTGCCAAATATAATAGCGCCAAATAATAGCGCCAATATATAGCACCAATAATATCACTAATATATTCATAGTAATATTTAATAGGGCCAAATAATAGCGCCATATAATAGCGCCAACTAATAGAGCCAAATATTCTTAATAGCGCCAAATATTTGGCGTCAATATTCATAGTAGCGCCAAATATTTTTTGGCGCCAAATATTCATTTTAGCGGCAAATAATAGCGCCAAATTATAGCACCAAAAAAAGCGCCAAATAATAGCACCAATATTTTAACATTCAATAATAGCGCAAAATATTCATAATAGTGCCAATATATTTATAGCACCAAATAATTGCGCCTAATAAAAGCGGAAAATAATTTCTCCAAATAATTGCGCCAAATAATTTGGCCAAATAATAGCGCCAATATTTTAACATTCATTAATAGCGCCAAATATTTATAATAGCGCCAATATATTAATAGCACCAAATAAGTGCGCATAATAATAGCGCCAAATAATTGCGCCAAATAATTGCGCCAAATATTTGCCCCAAATAACTATGCCAAATAATAGCTCCAAATAATAGCGTCAAATAATAGCACCATATAATAGTGCCAAATATTTTTTGGCGCCAAATATTAATAATAACGCCAAAAAATAGCGCCAATAATAGCGCCAAATAAGAGCCACAATAATAGCACCAATATATTCCTAGCGCCAAATAATAACGCCAATATATTCATAATGTTTCCAATAATAGCATCAATAATAGCTCCAATATATTCATAGGGCCATTTATTCATAATAGGGCCAATATATTTATAGCGCACAATAATTGAGCCTAATAATAGCGCCAAATAATAGCACCAAATAATTGCGCCAAATAAGTGTGCAAAATAATTGCGCCTAATAACAGCGACAAATAATAGATCCATATAATAGCACCAAATATTTTTTGGTGCAAAATATATAAATAGCGCCAAATAATTATGCCAAATAATTGCGCCAAATAATTGCGCCAAATAATTGCGCCAAATAATTGCGCCTAATAATAGCGCCATATAATAGCGCCAAATATTTTCTGCTGCCAAATATTAATAATAGCGCCAAATAATAGAATCAAATAATAACGCCAAATAATAGCACCAATAATAGCGTCAAATTATGGCACTAATAATCACGTCAATTTTTGGCACTATTATTTTGAGCCAAATAATAGTGCCAATATTTACACATTCAATAATAGCACCAATAAAAGCGCCAATAACAGCACCAACAATAGCGCCAATAATATCGCCAGTATATTCATAGCACTATTTAATAGGGCAAAATAATAGCGCCATATAATAATGCCAAATATTAGCGCCAAATATTAGCACCAAATAATAGTGCTATATAATAGCGCCAGATAATAGCGCCAAATAATAGTGCCACATAAAAGCGCCGAATATAATAGCGCCACATAATAGTTCCAGATAATAGCGCCAAATAATATCACTAAATAATAGTGCCAAATAATATCGCCATATAATAGCGCCAAATATTGGCGCCATATAATAGTGCCATATTATAGCGCCATATAATAGCACCAAATCATAGCGCCATATAATAACGCCAAATATAATAGCGCCAAATAATAGCACCAATATATTGCACCAATAATAGCACCAATATATTCATAGCGTCATTTAATAGGGCCAAATAATAGCGCCATATAATAGCGCCAAATAATAGCGCCATATAATAGCACCAAATTTTAGCACCATATAATAGCGCCATATAGTAGCGCCAATATATAGCGCCAATAATAACGCCAATATATTAATAGCGCCATTTAATAGGGCCAAATAATAGCGCCATATAATAGCACCAAATATTAGCACCAAATATTAGCGCCAAATATTAGTGCCATATAATTGCGCAAAATAATAGCGCCATATAATAGTGCAAAATATAATAGCTCCAAATAATAGCACCAAATAATATTGCCAAATATTTTTTGGCGCCAAATATTTATAATATCTCCAAATAATAGCGCCAATATTTGGCGCCAATATTTGGCACTAATATTTGGTGCCAATATTAGGCGCCAATATTTGGCACCAATATTTGGCGCTATTATTTGGCGCTAAATAATAGAGCCAATATATTAACATTCAATAATAGCGCAAAATATTCATAATACTGCCAATATTTTAATATTCAATATATTTTCAGTGTTATTTTGACATTCAATATAATAGCGCCATATATATTTTCCATGTTATTTTAATATTCATAATATCGCCAATATTTTAATGGCACTGATATTTTAATAGCGCCAATAATAGCAAAAAGTTATAGCGCCAATTATTATTTGGTGCCAGATAATAGCGCCAAATAATAGCGCCAAAAAATAGCGCCAATATTTTAACATTAATTAATAGCGCAAAATATTCATAACAGCGCCAATATATTAATAGCGGTAAATAATTGCGTCTAATAATAGCACCAAATGATAGCGCCAAATATTTGCGCCAAATAACTAAGCCAAATAATAGCGCCAAATAATAGCGCCATATAATAGAGCCAAATATTTTTTGCGCAAAATATTCATAATAGCTCCAATAACAGCACCAAATAATAGTGCCAATAATAGCGCCTATATATTCATAGCGCCAAATAATAGCGCCACTATATATTGGCGCGATTATATGGCGCAATTATTTGGCGAAATTATTTGGTGCAATATATTGGCGCTATTTATATATTTTTCGCCAAAAAATATTTGGCGCTATTTTATGGGGATATTATTTGGCACTTTTATTAGGCACAATTATTTTGCGCAATTATTTGGCGCTATTATTAGGCACAATTATTTTGCGCTATAAATATATAGGCGCTATTATGAATAAATGGCGCTATGAATATACTGGCACTATTATTGGCACTATTATTGATACTATTATGAATATATTGACACTATTATTTGGCGCTATTATATATTGGGGCTATTATTTGGCACTATGAATATATTGGCGCTATTATTGGCGTTATTTTTCGGCGCTATTTTTTGGCGCTGTTATTGGCGCTATGTTTTGGCGCTATTTTTTGGTGCTATTTTTTGGCGCTATTTTTTGGCGCTATTAAGAATATTTGGTGCCAAAAAATATTTGGCGCTATTATATGGCTCTATTGTTTGGCGGAATTATTTGGTGCTATTATTTGGCGCTAATATTAGGCACACTTATTTGGCGCTATTAATATATTGGCGCTATTATGAACATTTGGAGTTATTAATGAATGTTTAAATATTGGTGTTATTATTTGGCGCTATTATTTGGCGCTATTATTAGGCGCAATTATTTGGCGCTATAAATATATTGGCGCTATTATGAATAAATGGTGTTATGAATATATTGGCACTATTATTGGCACTATTATTGGAACTATTATGAATATACTGGCGCTATTATTTGGCGCAATTATTTTGCTCTATTATTTGGTTCTATTATTAGGAGCAATTATCTGTCGCTATTAATATATTGGCACTATTATGAATATTTGGCGCTATTAATGAATGTTAAAATATTGGCGCTATTTTTTGGCACTATTTTTTTGCGCTATTATTTGGCGCTATTATTTGGCACCAAATAATATTTGGTGCTATTATTTGGCCCTATTATTGGTGCTATTAAAATATTGGCGCTATTATGAATATTAAAATAACACTGAAAATATATTTGGCGCTATTATATTGAATGTTAAAATAACATTGAAAATAAATTGAATGTTAAAATATTGACGCTATTATGAATATTTGGCGCTATTGTTGAATGTTTAAGTATTGGCGCTATTATTTGGTGCCAAATAATAGCACCAAATATTGGCGCCAAATATTATTGGTGCCAAATATTAGCGCCAAATATTGGTGCTATTATTGGCACTATTATTTGCTGCTTTTATTGCCGCAATAATCTGGCCCTATTATTTGGCGCTATTATGAATATTTGGAGAAAAAAAATATTTCGCGCTACAATGAATATATGGCACCAAATATTTGGCGCTATTATGAATATTTGGCTCTATTATTTGGCGTAATTATTGGCGGTATTATTTTGCGCTATTATGAATATTTGGCGCCAAATATTTGGTGCTATTACTTGGCGATATTATTTGGCGCTATTATTTGACTCTATTATATTTGGCACTATTATATGGCGCTATTATTTGGCTCAATTATATGGTGCTATTATATGGCCCTAATATTTGGCGCTATTATATGGCGCTATTATTTGACCTTATTAAATGGCGCTATTAATATATTGGCGCTATTATTTGCGCTATATATTTGCGCGATTATTTGGCTCTATTATATTTGGAGCTATTATATGGCACTATTATTTGGCGCTATTGTAAGACACTATGAATATATTGGCGCTATTATATGGTGCTAATATTTGGCACTATTATATGACGCTATTATTTGGCGCTATTATATGCCGCTATGAATGTATTGGCGCTATTGTTAAATTTTTAAATATTGGCGCTATTATTTGGCGCAAAATAATAGCGCCAAATATTGGCGCAATTATTGGTGTCATAATTTGATGCTATTATTGGTGCTATTATTTGGTGCAATTATTTGACGAAATTATTTGGCTTAATATATCGGCGCTATTTATATATTTTGTACCAAAAAATATTTGGCGCTATTATATAGCGCTATTATTTGGTGCTGTTATTAGGTGCAATTATTTTGCGCAATTATTTGGTGCAATTATTTGGCGCAATTATTTGGCTCTTTTAATTGGCCCTATTATTTGGCGCTATTATTAGGCGCAATTATTTTGCATTATAAATATATTGGCGCTATTATGAATAAATGGCGCTATGAATATATTGGCGCTATTATTGGCACTATTATGAATATTTTGGCGTTATTATTTGGCGCTATTATATATTGGTGCAATGAATATATTGGCGCTATTATTTGCGCTATTATTTGGCGCTATTACCAGAGCTATTATTTTGCTCTATTTTTTGGCACTATTTATTTGGTACTATTATGAATATTTATCGCCAAAAGATATTTGGCGCTATTATTTGGTGGTATTATTTGGCGCTATTATTTGGCGCAGTTATTTGGCGCAAATATTTGGTGCATTTATTTGGCGATATTATTTGGAGCTATTATTAGGTGCAATTATTTGGCGCTATTAATATATTGGCGATATTATTAATATTTGGCACTATTAATGAATGTTAAAATATTGGCGCCTTTATTTGGCGCAATTATTTGGCGCAATTATTTGACGCTATTATTTGGCGCAATTATTTGGCGCTATTATTTGGCGTTATTATTTGGCGCAATTATTTGGCGCTATAAATATATTGGTGCTATTATTGGCACTGTTATGAATATACTGACGCTATTATTGGCGCTGTTATATGACACTATTTTTTGGCGCTATTATTTGGTGCTATTATGAATATTTGGCGCCAAAAAAAATTTGGCGCTATTATTTGGCGCAGTTATTTGGAGCAAATATTTGGCGTATTTATTTGGCGCTATTATATTTGGAGCTATTATATGACACTGTTATTTGGCGCTATTGTATGACACTATGAATATATTGGCCCTATTATATGGCGCTAATATTTGGTTCTATTATATGATGCTATTATTTGGCGCTATTATATGGGGCTATGAATGTATTGGCGCTATTATTGGTGCTATTATTGAATTTTTAAATATTGGCGCTATTATTTGGCGCAAAATAATACCGCCAAATATTGGCGCAATTATTGGTGCCATAATTTGAGGCTATTATTGGTGCTATTATTTGACGCAATTATTTGACGAAATTATTTGGCGCAATATATCGGCGCTATTTATATATTTTGTGCCAAAAAATATTTGGCGCTATTATATTGCGCTTTTATTTGGCGCTGTTATTAGGTGCAATTATTTTGCGCAATTATTTGGCGCAATTATTTTGCTCTTTTATTTGGCGCTATTATTTGGCGCTATTATTAGGCGCAATTATTTTGCATTATAAATATATTGGCGCTATTATGAATAAATGGCGCTATGAATATATTGACGCTATTATTGGCGCTATTATTGGCACTATTATGAATATTTTGGCGCTATTATTTGGCGCTATTATATATTGGCGCAATGAATATATTGGCACTATAATTTGCGCTATTATTTGGCGCTATTATTGGAGCTATTATTTTGCTATATTCTTTGGCACTATTTTTTTGTGATATTATGAATATTTGTCGCCAAAAGATATTTGGCGCTATTATTTGGTGGTATTATTTGGCGCCATTATTTGGCGCAGTTATTTGGCGCAAGTATTTGGTGCATTTATTTGGCGATATTATTTGAAGCTATTATTAGGCGCTATTAATATATTGGCGATATTATGAATATTTGGCACTATTAATGAATGTTAAAATATTGGCGCCTTTATTTGGCGCAATTATTTGGCGCAATTATTTGGCGCTATTATTTGACGTTATTATTAGGTGCAATTATTTGGCGCTATAAATATATTGGTGTTATTATTGGCACTATTATGAATATACTGACGCTATTATTGGCGCTATTATATGGCGCTATTTTTTGGAGCTATTATTTGGCGCTATTATGAATATTTGGCACCAAAAAATATTTGGCGCTATTATTTGGCGCAGTTATTTGGAGCAAATATCTGGCGTATTTATTTGGCGCTATTATTTGGTGCTATTATTAGGCGTAATTATTTGCCGCTATTAATATATTGGCGCTATTATGAATATTTGGTGCTATTAATGAATGTTAAAATATTGGCACTATTATTTGGTGCTATTATTTGGTGCCAAATAATATTTGGAGCTATTATTTGGCGCTATTATTGGCACTATTAAAATATTGGCGCTATTAAAATATTGGCGCTAATATGAATAATAAAATAACAGTGAAAATGTACTTGGCGCTATTATATTGAATGTTAAAATAACACTGAAAATATATTGAATGTTAAAATATTGGCACTATTATGAATATTTGGTGCTATTAAATAATTGCGCCAAATTTGGCGCCAAATATTAATGGTGCCAAATATTGGCGCCAAATCATGGCGCTATTATTGGTGTTATTATTTGGCGCTTTTATTAGCGCTATAATTTGGCGCTATTATGAATATTTGGCGCCAAAAAATATTTGGCGCTACTATAAATATTTGGTGCCAAATATTTAGCGCTATTATGAATATTTGGCTCTATTTTTTGGCGCCATTATTGGCGCTATTATTTGGCGCTGTTATTTGGTGCTATTAAGGATATTTGGCGCCAAATATTTGGGGCTATTATTGGGAGAAATTATTTGGTGCTATAATTTGGAACTATTATTTGGCGCTATTATATTTGAGGCTATTATATGGCGCTAATATTTGGCACTATTATATGGCGCTATTATTTGGCCCTATTAAATGGCGCTATGAATATATTGGCGCTATTATTGGCGCTATATATCGGTGCTATTATTTGGTGCTATTATATTTGGCGGTATTATATGGCGCTATTATTTGGCACGATTATATGGCGCCATTATATGGCGCTATTATATGACGCTAATATTTGGCGCTATTATATTGCAATGTTATTTGGCCATATTAAATGGTGCTATGAATATATTGGCGCTATTATTGGCGCTATATATTGGCACTATTATTGGCGCTATTATTGGTGCTGTTGTTGGCGCTTTTATTGGTGCTATTATTGAATGTTTATATATTGGCACTCTTATTTGACGCTATTATTTGGTGCTAAAATTTGGCGCTATTATATGGTGCTATTATTTGGCGCTATTATATGACGTTATTATTTGGCCCTATTAAATGCCGCATTAATATATTGGCGCTATTATTGGCGCAATATATTGGTGCTATTATTTGGCTTTATTATATTTGGCGTTATTATATGGCGCTATTAAATGGCTCTATGAATATATTGGCGCTATTATTGGCGCTATATATTGGTGCTATTATTTGGCCCTATTAAATGGCTCTATGAATATATTGGCGCTATTATTGGCGCTATATATTGGTGCTATTATTTGACGCTATTATATTTGGCGCTATTATATGGCACTATTATTTGGCGCGATTATATGGCGCTATTATATGACGCTAATATTTGGTGCTATTATATTGCGATATTATTTGGCTCTATTAAATGGTTCTATGAATATATTGGCACTATTATTGTCGCTATATATTGACACTATTGTTGGCGCTATTATTGGTGTTGTTGTTGGTGCTTTTATTGGTGCTATTATTGAATGTTTATATATTGGCGCTATTATTTGGCGCTATTGTGAACATTTGGTGCCAAAAAATATTTAGCGCTATTATACGACGCTATTATTTGGTGATATTATTAGGCACAATTATTTGGCGCAATTATTTGGCGCTTCTATTTGGCACAATATATTGGCGCTATTTGTATATTTTACGCCAAAAAATATTTGGCGCTATTATTTGGTGCTTTTATTAGGTGTAATTATTTTGCGCTATAAATATGTTGGCGCTATTATGAATAAATGGCGCTATGAATATATTAGCGCTATTATTGGCGCTATTATTGGCACTATTATGAATATAGTGGTGCTATTATATATTGGTGCTATTATGAATATATTGGCACTATTATTTGGCGCTATTATTTGGCGCTATTAATATATTGGTGCTATTATTGGCGCTATTATTTGGTACTATTATTTGGTACTATTATTGGCACTATTATGAATATTTGGTGCAAAAAAATATTTGGCGCTATTATATGACGCTATTATTTGGCGCAGTTATTTGGCGCAAATATTTGTCGCAGTTATTTGGCGCTATTATTTGGTGCTATTATTAGACGCCATTATTTGCCGCTATTAATATATTCGAGCTATTATGAATATTTTTGCGCTATTAATTAATGTTAAAATATTGGCGCTATTATTTGGCGCTATTATCTAGCACCAAATAATATTTGGCGCTATTATTTTGTGCTATTATTGGCGCTATTAAAATATCGGTGCCATTAAAATATTGGCCCTATTATGAATATTAAAATAACACAGAAAATATATTTGGCGCTATTATATTGAATGTCAAAATAACACTGAAAATATATTGAATACTAAAATATTGGCAGTATTATGAATATTTTGCGCTATTATTGAATGTTAATATATTGACGCTATTATTTCGCGCCAAATAATAGTGCCAAATATTGGCGCCAAATATTGGTGCCAAATCTTGGCGCCAAATATTGGTGCTATTATTTGGCGATATTATGAATATTTGGCGCCAAAAAATATTTGGCAATATTATTTGGTGCTATTATTTGGCGCTATTATATTTTGCATTATTATATGGTGCTATTATTTTGCGCTATTATATGGCGCTAATATTTCGCGCTAATATTTGGCGTTATTATATGGCGCTATTATTTGGCCGTATTAAATGGCGTTATAAATATATTGGCGCTATATATTGGCGCTGTTATATGGTGCTATTATATTTGGGGTTATGATTTGGTGCTATTATCTGGCGCTATTATTTGGCGCTATTATATTTGGTGATATTATTGGCTCCAATTATAACGCCAAATAATAGCGCTATTATATGACGCTATTATATTTGGCGTTATGATTTGGTGATATTATTGGCGCCAATTATTTGACGATATTATTGGCGCTATTATATGGCGCTATTATTTGGCCCTATTAAATGGCGCTATGAATATATTGGCGCTATTATTGGCGCTATATATTGGTGTTATTATTTGGCACTATTATATTTGACGTTATAATATGTCGCTATGATTTGGTGCTATTATATGGCGCTATAATATGTCGCTATTATATGGCGCCAATATGTGGTGCTATTATATGGCGATATTATTTGGCACTATTATTTGGAGATATTATTTGGAGCTATTATCTGGGGCTATTATGTGGCGCTATTATATTCGGCACTATTATGTGGCGCTATTTTTTGACGCTATTATCTGGCGCTATTATATAGTGCTATTATATGACGCTAATATTTGGCGCTAATATTTGGCATTATTATATGGTGCTATTATTTGGCCCTATTAAATGGTGCTATGAATATATTGGCGATATTATTGGCGCTATTGTTGGTGCTATTATTGGCGCTTTTATTGGCGCTATTATTAAATGTTTAAATATTGGCGCTATTATTTGGCTCAAAATAATAGCGCCAAAAATTGGCGTGATTATTGGTGCCATAATTTGACGTTATTATTGGTGCTATTATTTGGCGCTATTATATGGCGCTATTATATGGCAATATTATATTGCACTATTATATGGCGCTAATATTTGGCACTATTATTTGGCCCTATTAAATAGCGCTATGAATATATTGGCGATATTATTGGAGCTATATATTGACGCTATTATTTGGCGCTACTATATTTGGCACTATTATATGGCGCTATTATATGGCGCTATTATATGGCGCTATTATATGGCGCCAATATTTGGTGCTATTATATGACTCTATTATTTGGCGCCAATATTTGGCGCTATTATAAGACACTATTATTTGGTGCTATTAAATGGCGCTATGAATATATTGGCGCTATACAATGGCGCTATAATTGGCGCTATTGTTGGTGCTATTATGGGCGCTTTTATTGGCGCTTTTATTGAATGTTTAAATACTGGCGCTACTATTTGGCACAAAATAAGAGCGCCAAATATTGGCGCCAAATATTGGCACCAAATATTGGCGTGATTATTGGGGCCATAATTTGACGCTATTATTGGCGCTATTATTTGGCACTATTATTTGGCAGTATTATTAATATTTGGCGCCAAAAAATATTTGGCGCTATTATATGGCGCTATTATTAGGCGCAATAATTTGGCGCAATATATTCGCGCTATTTATATATTTTGTGCCAAAAAATATTTGGCGCTGTTATTAGGTGAACTTATTTGGCACAATTATTTGGCACAATTATTTGGCGCAATTATTTGACGCAATTGTTTGTCGCAATTATTTGGCAATATTATTTTGCGCTATAAATTTATTGGCGCTATTATGAATAAATAGAGCTATAAATATATTGGCTCTATTATTGGCGCTATTACTGGCACTATTATGAATATATTGGTGCTATTATTTGGCGATATTATATATAGGCGCAATTATGAATATATTGGCGGTATTATTTGGCGTTATGAATATATTGGCGCTATTATTGGCGAGATTATTTGGCGCTATTATTGGTGCTATTATTTGGCACTATTTTTTTGGTGCTATTATGAATATTTGGCGTCAGAATATATTTGGCGCTATTATATGGCGCTATTATTTGGCGGTATTATTTGGCGCAGTTATTTGGCCCAGTTATTTGGCGCAATTATTTGGCGCAATTATTTGGCGCTATTATTTGGCGCTATTATTAGGCACAATTATTTGGTGCTATTAATATATAGGCACTATTATAAATATTTGGCGCTATTAATGAATGTAAAAATATTGGGGCTATTATTTGTCCCAAAATAATGGCGCCAAATATTGGTGCCAACTATTGGCGCCAAATATTGGCGCGATTATTGGCGCCATAATTTTGCGCTATTATTGGCGCTATTATTTGGTGCTACTATTTGGCGCTATTATTTGTCGCTATTAAGAACATTTGATGCCAGAAAAATATTTGGCGCTATTTTATTGCGCTATTATTTTGCGCTATGATTAGGCGTAATTATTTCGCGCAATTTTTTGGAGCAATGTATTGGCGCTATTTATATATTTTGCGCCATAAAATATTTGGCGCTATTATATGGCGCAATTATTTGGCTCTATTATTTGGCGTTGTTATTAGGCGTAATTATTTTGCGCAATTATTTGGCACAATTATTTGGCGTAATTATTTGGTGCAATTATTTGACGCATTATTTGGTGTTATTATTAGGCTCAATTATATTGCGCTATAAATATAGTGGCACTATTATGAATAAATGGCACTATGAATATATTGGCGCTATGAATATATTGGCGCAATTATTGGCGCTACTATTGGTACTATTATGAATATATTGGTGCTATTATTTGGGGCTATTATATATGGGCGCAATTATTTGGCACTATGAATATATTGGTGCTATTATTGGTGCTATTATTTGGAACTATTATTGGCGCTATTATATGACGCTATTTTTTGGCGCTATTTTTTGGCGCTATTATGAATATTTGGCGACAAAACATATTTGGCGCTATTATATGTCGCAATTATTTGGCGCTATTATTAGGCGAAATTATTTTCCGCTATTAATATATTGGCACTATTTTGAATATTTGGTACTATTAATTAATGTGAAAATATTGGGGCAATTTTTTGGCGCTATTATTTGGCGCGAATTATATTTGGCGCTATTATTGGCGCTATTAATATATAGGCACTATTAAAATATTGGCGCTATTATGAATATTAAAATAACACTGAAAATATATTTGGCGCTATTATATTGAATGTTAAAATAACACTGAAAATATATTGAATGTTTAAATATTGGCGCTATTATGAATATTTGGCGCTATTAATGAATGTTAAAATATTGGCGCTATTATTTGGTGCTTTTGTTGGTGATATAATTTGGCGCTATTATTTGGCGCTATTATGAATATTTGGCGGCAAAATATATTTGACACTACTATAAATATAAGACGCCAAATATTTGGCGCTATTATGAATATTTGGCTCTATTATTTGGCACTATTATTGGCGCTATTACTTGGCGTTATTATTTGGTGCTATTATGAATATTTGGTGCCAAATATTTGGTGTTATTATTTGGTGATATTATTTGGCGCTATTATTTGGTGCTATTATTTGGCGCTATTATATTTGGCGCTATTATATGGCGGTATTATTTGGCGCTATTATATGGCACTAATATTTGGCGCTATTATATGGCTCTAATATTTGGCGCTATTATATGGTGCTATTATTTGGCCCTATTAAATGGCGCTATGAAAATGTCGACGCTATTATTGGCGCTATATATTGGTGCTATTATTTGGTGCTATTATATTTGGTGATTTTATTTGGCACTATTATATGGCACTATTATTTGACGCTATTATATGGCGCTTATATTTGGCTCTATTTTATGGCACTATTATTTTGCGCTATTATTTGGCGCTATTAAATGAAGCTATGAATATATTGGTGCTATTATTGGTGCTATATATTGGTGCAAATATTGGCACTATTATTGGTGCTTTTATTGGTGCTTTTATTGGTGCTATTATTGAATGTTTAAATATTGGCGCTATTATTTGGCGCAAAATAATAGCGCCAAATATTGACGTGATTATTGGCCCCATAATTTGACGCTATTATTGGTGCTATTATTTGGCGCTATTATTTTGGCACTACTATTTGACACTATTATGAATATTTGGCGCCAAAAAATATTTGGCGCTATTATATGACGCTATTATTAGGTGTAATTATTTGGCCCAATTATTTGACGCAATTATTTGGCGAAATTATTTGGCGCACTATATTGGCGCTATTTATATATTTTGTGCCAAAAAATATTTGGCGCTATTATATGGTGCTATCAATTGGCGCTGTTATTAGGCGCAATTATTTTGCGCAATTATTTGGAGCAATTATTTGGCGTAATTATTTGGCACAATTATTTGGCGCAATTATTTGACACTGTTATTTGGCGCCATTTTTAGGCGCAATTATTTTGCGCTGGAAATATATTGGCGCTATTATGAATAAATGGTGCTATGAATATATTGGCACCATTATTGGCACAATTATTGGCACTATTATGAATATATTGGCGCTATTATTTGGCGCTATTATATACTGGCATTATTATGAATATATTGGCGCTATTATTTGGCGCTATTATATACTGGCGTTATTATGAATATACTGGCGTTATTATGAATATTTGGCTCAATTATTTGGCGCCATTATTGGCGCTATTATTTGGCGCTATTATTTGGGGCTATTATTTGGCTCTATTATTTGGTGCTATTATATGGCGCTATTATATGGCACTATTATATTGCACTATTATATGGCGCTAATATTTGACGCTATTATATGGCGCTATTATTTGGCCCTATTAAATAGCGCTATGGATATATTAGTGATATTATTGGTGCTATATATTGGCGCTATTATTTGGCACTATTATATTCGGCACTATTATATAGCGCTATTATTTGGCGCTATTATATGGCGCTATTATATGGCGCTATTATATGATGCTATTATATGTCTTCAATATTTGGCGCTATTATATGGCGCTAGTATTTGGCACTATTAAATGACGCTATGAATATATTGACGCTTTACAATGGCGCTATAATTGGTGCTATTATTGGTGCTGTTATGGGCACTTTTATTGGCGCTTTTATTGAATGTTTAAATATTTCGCGCTATTATGAATATTTGGCACCAAAAAATATTTGGCGCTACTATGAATATATGGCGCCAAATATTTGGCGCTATTATGAATATTTGGCTCTATTTTTTGGTTCCATTATTGGCGCTATTATTTGGCACTATTATTTGGCGCTATTATGAATATTTGGCGCCAAATATTTGGGACTATTATTGGACGAAATTATTTGGCGCTATAATTTGGCACTATTATTTGGCGCTATTATATTTGAGGCTATTATATGGCACTAATATTTGGCGCTATTATATGGCGCTATTATTTGGCTCAATTAAATGGCCCTATGAATATATTGGCGCTATTCTTGGCGATATATATCGGTGCTATTATTTGGCGCTATTATATTTGGCGCTATTATATGACGCTATTATTTGGCGCGATTATATGGCGCTATTATATGGCGCTAATATTTGGCGCTATTATATTGCGATATTATTTGGCTCTATTAAATGGTGCTATGAATATATTGGCACTATTATTGGCGCTATATATTGGCACCATTATTGGCGCTATTATTGGTGCTGTTGTTGGCGCTTTTATTGGTGCTATTATTGAATGTTTATATATTGGCGCTATTATTTGGCGCTATTATTTGGCGCTATTTTGAACATTTGGCGCCAAAAAATATTTAGCGCTATTATACGGTGCTATTATTTGGCAATATTATTAGGCGCAATTAATTGGCGCTTCTATTTGGCGCAATATATTGGCGCTATTTATAGTGCAAAAAATATTTGACACTATTATATGGCGCTATTATTTGGTGCTTTTATTAGGCGTAATTATTTTGCGCTATAAATATATTGGCGCAATTATGAATAAATGGCGCTATGAATATATTAGCGCTATTATTGGCACTATTATGAATATAGTGGCTCTATTATGAATATATTGGCGCTATTATTTGGCGCTATGAATATATTGGTGCTATTATTGGCGCTATTATTTGGCGCTATTATTGGCGCTATTATGAATATTTGGTGCAAAAAAATATTTGGCGCTATTATATGGCGCTATTATTTGGCGCAGTTATTTGGCGCAGTTATTTGGCACTATTATTTGGTGCTATTATTAGACGCAATTATTTTCCGCTATTAATATATTGGCGCTATTATGAATATTTTGCGCTATTAATTAATGTTAAAATATTGGCGCTATTTTTTGGCGCTATTATTTGGTGCTATTATCTGGCGCCAAATAATATTTGGCCCTTTTATTTTGTGCTATTATTGGCGCTATTAAAATATCGGTGCCATTAAAATATTGACACTATTATGAATATTAAAATAACACAGAAAATATATTTGGCGCTATTATATTGAATGTCAAAATAACACTGAAAATATATTTAATATTAAAATATTGGCAGTATTATGAATATTTTGCGATATTATTGAATGTTAATATATTGGCGCTATTATTTGGCGCCAAATAATAGTGCCAAATATGGGCGCCAAATATTGGTGCCAAATATTGGCGCTATTATTTGGCGATATTATGAATATTTGGCGCCAAAAAATATTTGGCAAAAATATTTGGTGTTATTATTTGGCGCTATTATATTTTGCACTATTATATGGCGATATTATTTTGCGCTATTATATGGCGCTAATATTTGGCACTAATATTTCGCGCTAATATTTGGCGCTATTATATGGCGCTATTATTTGGCCCTATTAAATGGCGCTATAAATATATTGGCACTATATATTGGCGCTATTATATGGTGCTATTATATTTGGCGTTATGATTTGGCGCTATTATATGGCGCTATTATATGGTGCTAAAATTTGGCGCTATTATATGGCGCTATTATATGGTGCTAAAATTTGGCGCAATTATATTGCGCTATTATTTGGAGCTATTATATGGCGCTATTATTTGGCCCTATTAAATGGCGCTATGAATATATTGGCGCTATTATTGGCGTTATATATTGGTGCTATTATTTGGCGCTATTATATTCGGCGTTATTATATGGCGCTATGATTTGGTGCAATTATATGGCGCTACAATATGACGCTATTATATGGCGCCAATATTTGGTGCTATTATATGGCGATATTGTTTGGCGCTATTATTTGGCGATATTATTTGGCGCTATTATCTGGGGCTATTATGTGGCGCAATTATCTGGGGCTATTATTTGGCGCTATTATCTGGGGCTATTATTTGGCGCTATTATCTGGGGCTATTATTTGGCGCTATTATTTGGCGCTATTATATAGCGCTATTATATGGTGCTAATATTTGGCGCTAATATTTGGTGTTATTATATGACGCTATTATTTGGCTCTATTAAATGGCGCTATGAATATATTGGCGATATTATTGGTGCTATTGTTGGTGCTATTATTGGCACTTTTATTGGCTCTATTATTAAATGTTTAAATATTGGCGCTATTATTTGGCTCAAAATAATAGCGCCAAAAATTGGCGTGATTATTGGTGCCATAATTTGACGTTATTATTTGTGCTATTATTTGGCGCTATTATTTGGTGTTATTATTTGGCGCTATTATAAATATTTGGCGCCAAAACATATTTGGCCCTATTATATGGCGCTATTATTAGGCGCAATTATTTGGCGCAATTATTTTGCGCAATTATTTGGCATAATTATTTGGCGCTATTTATATATTTTGCGCCAAAAAATATTTGGCTCTATTATATGGCGCTGTTATTAGGCGCAATTATTTTGCGCACTTATTTGGCGCTATTATTCGGTGCTATTATTTGGCGCTATTATTAGGCAAAATTATTGTGCGCTATAAATATATTGGCCCTACTAATGGACCTATGAATATATTGGCACTATTATTAGCGATATTATTGGCAACATTATTAATATATTGGCGCTATTATTTGGCGCTAGGAATATATTGGTGCTATTATTGGTGTTCTTATTTGGTGCTATTATTGGTGCTATTTTTTAGCGCTATTATGAATATTTGGCGCCAAAAAATATTTGGCACTATTATATGGCGCTATTATTTGGCGCTATTATTTGGAGCTATTATTTGGCACAGTTATTTAGGGAAAATATTAGGCACAATTATTTGGCGCTATTATTTGGCGCTATTATTTTGCGCACTTATTTGGTGCTATTAATATATTGGCGCTATTATGAATATTTGGGGCTATTAATGAATGTTAAAATATTGGAGCTATTATTTGGCCTAATTATTTGGCACAATTATTTGGCGCTATTATTAGCCGCAATTATTTGGCGCTATTATTAAGCGCAATTATTTGGCGCTATAAATATATTGGCACTATTATGAATATTTGGCACTATTATTGAATGTTAAAATATTGGCGCTTTTATTTGGCGCCAAATATTCGCGCCAAATATTATTGGCGCCAAATATTAGCGCTATTATTGGCGCTATTATTTGGCGCCTTTATTGGTGCTATAATTTGACACTATTATTTGGCGCTATAATGAATATTTGGCGCCAAAAAATATTTGGCACTACTAGGAATATATGGTGCCAAATATTTGGTTCTATTATGAATATTTGGCTCTATTATTTGGTGCAACTATTGGTGCTATTATTTGGCGCAATTATTTGGGGATATTATTTGGCTCTATTATTTGGTGCTATTATATGGCGCTATTATATGGCAATATTATATTGCACTATTATATGGTGCAAATATTTGACGCTATTATTTGGCCCTATTAAATAGCGCTATGAATATATTGGTGATATTATTAGTGCTATATATTGGCGCTATTATTTGGTGCTATTATATTTGGCACTATTGTATAGCGCTATTATTTGGCACTATTATATGGCGCTATTATATGGCGCTATTATATGACGTCAATATTTGGCGCTATTATATGGCGTTAATATTTGCCGCTATAAAATGGCGCTATAAATATATTGGTGCTATTATTGGTGCTATACAATGGCGCTGTAATTGGCGCTATTATTGGTGCTATTATGGGCGCTTTTATTGGCGCTTTTATTGAATGTTTAAATATTGGCGCTACTATTTGGCACAAAATAATTGCGCCAAATATTGGTGCCAAATATTGCCACCAAATATTGGCGCGATTATTGGGGCCATAATTTGACGCTATTATTGGCGCTATTATTTGGCACTATTATTTGGCAGTATTATGAATATTTGGCGCCAAAAAATATTTGGCGCTATTATATGGCGCTATTATTAGGCGCAATAATTTGGCGCAATATATTGGCACTATTTATATATTTTGCTCCAAAAAATATTTGGCGTTATTATTTGGCGCTGTTATTAGGTGCACTTATTTAACACAATTATTTGGCGCAATTATTTGACGCAATTGTTTGGCGCAATTATTTGGCACTATTATTTTGGGCTATAAATTTATTGGCACTATTGTGAATAAATGGACCTATAAATATATATTGGCTCTATTATTGGCGCTATTATTGGCACTATTATTTGGCGATATTATATATTGGCGCAATTATGAATATATTGGCAGTATTATTTGGCGCTATGAATATATTGGCACTATTATTGGTGCTATTATTTGGCGCTATTATTGGCGCTATTTTTTTGGTGCTATTATGAATATTTGGCGCCAAAATATATTTGGCGCTATTATATGGCGCTATTATTTGGCGGTATTATTTGGCGCAGTTATTTGGTCCAGTTATTTGGCGCAAATATTTGGCGCAATTATTTGGCGCTATTATTTGGCGCTATTATTAGGCACAATTATTTGGTGATATTAATATATTGGAACTATTATAAATATTTGGCGCTATTAATGAATGTTAAATTATTGGGGCTATTATTTGGCCCAAAATAATGGCGCCAAATATTGGTGCCAAATATTGGCGCCAAATATTGGCGCGATTATTGGCACCATAATTTGGCGCTATTATTGGCGCTATTATTTGGTGCTATTATTTGGCGCTATTATTTGTCGCTATTAAGAACATTTGGCTCCAAAAAAATATTTGGTGCTATTATATTGCGCTATTATTTGGCGCTATTATTAGGCGCAATTATTTCACGCAATTATTTGGAGCAATGTATTGGCGCTATTTATTTATTTTGCGCCAAAAAATATTTGGCGCTATTATATGACGCTATTATTTGGTGCTGTTATTAGGCGTAATTATTTTGCACAATTATTTGGCACAATTATTTGGCACAATTATTTGGCGCTATTATTAGGCGCAATTATTTTGCGCTATAAATATAGTGGCGCTATTATGAATAAATGGCGCTATGAATATATTTATGCTATGAATATATTGACGCAATTATTGGCACTACTATTGATACTATTATAAATATATTGGTGCTATTATTTGGGGCTATTATATATTGGCGCAATTATTTGGCACTATGAATATATTGGCGCTATTATTGGTGCTATTATTTGACACTATTATTGGCGCTATTATATGACGCTATTTTTTTGCACTATTTTTTGGCGCTATTATAAATATTTGGCACCAAAACATATTTGGCGCAATTATATGTCGCAATTATTTGGCGCTATTATTTGGCAAAAATTATTTGCCGTTATTAATATATTGGCGCTATTATGAATATTTGGCGCTATTAAATAATGTGAAAATATTGGGGCTATTTTTTGGCGCTATTATTTGGCGCGAAATAATTTTTGGCGCTATTATTTGGCGCTATTATTGGCTCTATTAATATATAGGGACTATTAAAATATTGGCGCTATTATGAATATTAAAATAACACTGAAAATATATTTGGTGCTGTTATATTGAATGTTAAAATAACACTGAAAATATATTGAATGTTAAAATATTGGCGCTATTATGAATATTTGGCGCTATTAATGAATGTTAAAATATTGGCTCTATTATTTGGTGCTTTTATTGGTGATATAATTTGGCGCTATTATTTGGCGCTATTATGAATATTTGGCGGCAAAATATATTTGACGCTACTATGAATATAAGGCGCCAAATATTTGGCGCTATTATGAATAATTGGCTCTATTATTTGGCGCTATTATTGGCGCTATTACTTGGCGCTATTATTTGGTGCTATTATGAATATTTGGTGCCAAATATTTGGTGCCAAATATTGGTGCCAAATATTTGGTGCCAAATATTGGCGGCAAATAATTGCGCCAAATATTTGGTGCCAAAATAATGGCGCCAAATATTGGTGCTAAATATTGGCGCCAAATATTGGACCTATTATTGGCACCATAATTTGGCGCTATTATTGGCGCTATTATTTGGTGCTATTATTTGGCGCTATTATTTGTCGCTATTAAGAACATTTGGCACCAAAAAAATATTTGGCGCTATTTTATTGCGCTATTATTTGGCGCTATTATTAGGCGCAATTATTTCGCGCAATTTTTTGGAGCAATGTATTTGCGCTATTTATATATTTTGCGCCAAAAAATATTTGGCGCTATTATATGGCGCTATTATTTGGCGCTATTATTTGGCGTTGTTATTAGGCGTAATTATTTTGCACAATTATTTGACGCAATTATTTGGCGCAATTATTTGACGCAATTATTTGGCGCTATTATTAGGCGCAATTATTTTGCGCTATAAATATAGTGGCGCTATTATGAATAAATGGCGCTATGAATATATTGGCGCTATTAATATATTGGCGTAATTATTGGCGCTACTATTGGTACTTTTATGAATATATTGGTTCTATTATTTGGGGCTATTATATATTGGCACAATTATTTGGCACTATGAATATATTGGCGCTATTATTGGCGCTATTATTTGACACTATTATGGGCGCTATTATATGACGCTATTTTTTGGCGCTATTTTTTGGCGCTATTATAAATATTTGGCGCCAAAACATATTTGGCGCTATTATATGTCGCAATAATTTGGCGCTATTATTTGGCAAAAATTATTTGCCGCTGTTAATATATTGGCGCTATTATGAATATTTGGCGCTATTAATTAATGTGCAAATATTGGGGCTATTTTTTGGCGCTATTATTTGGCGCGAAATAATATTTGGCGCTATTATTTGGCGCTATTATTGGCTCTATTAATATATAGGCACTATTAAAATATTGACGCTATTATGAATATTAAAATAACACTGAAAATATATTTGGCGCTATTATGAATATTTGGCACTATTAATGAATGTTAAAATATTGGCATTATTATTTGGTGCTTTTATTGGCGATATAATTTGGCGCTATTATTTGGCGCTATTATGAATATTTGGCGGCAAAATATATTTGACGCTACTATGAATATAAGGCGCCAAATATTTGGCACTATTATGAATATTTGGCTCTATTATTTGGCGCTATTATTGGCGTTATTACTTGGCACTATTATTTGGCGCTATTATGAATATTTGGTGCCAAATATTTGGTGCTATTATTTGGTGATATTATTTGGTGCTATTATTTGGCGCTATTATTTGGCGCTATTATATTTGGTGCTATTATATGGCGGTATTATTTAGCGCTATTATATGGCACTAATATTTGGCGCTATTATATGGCGCTAATATTTGGCACTATTATATGGCGCTATTATTTGGCCCTATTAAATGGCGCTATGATTATGTCGGCACTATTATTGGCGCTATATATTGGTGCTATTATTTGGTGCTATTATATTTGGTGATTTTAATTGGCACTATTATATGGCACTATTATATGATGCTATTATATGGCGCTTATATTTGGCTCTATTTTATGGCACTATTATTTTGCGCTATTATTTGGCGTTATTAAATGGAGTTATGAATATGTTGGTGCTATTATTGGTGCTATATATTGGCGTGAATATTGGAACTATTATTGGTGCTTTTATTGGCGCTTTTATTGGTGCTATTATTGAATGTTTAAATATTGACGTTATTATTTGGCGCAAAATAATAGCGCCAAATATTGACATGATTATTGGCCCCATAATTTGACGCTGTTATTGGTGCTATTATTTGGCGCTATTATTTTGGCACTATTATTTGACACTATTATGAATATTTGGTGCCAAAAAATATTTGGCGCTATTATTAGGCGCAATTATTTGGTCCAATTATTTGACGCAATTATTTGGTGAAATTATTTGGCGCAATATATTGGCGCTATTTATATATTTTGCACCAAAAAATATTTGGCGCTATTATATGGTGCTATCAATTGGGGCTGTTATTAGGCGGAATTATTTTGCGCAATTATTTAGGGCAATTATTTGGCGTAATTATTTGGCACAATTATTTGGCGCAATTATTTGGCACTGTTATTTGACGCTATTTTTAGGCGCAATTATTTTGCGCTGTAAATATATTGGTGCTATTATGAATAAATGGCGCTATGAATATATTGGCACTATTATTGGCGCAATTATTGGCACTATTATGAATATATTGGCGCTATTATTGGCGCTATTATATGACGATATTTTTTTACACTATTTTTTGGCGTTATTATGAAGATTTGGCGCCAAAAAACATTTGGCGCAATTATATGGCGCTATTATTTGGTGATATTATTTGGCGCAGTTATTTGGTGCAGTTATTTGGCGCACTTATTTGGCTCTCTTTTTTTGCGCTATTATTAGGCGCAATTATTTGCCGCTATTAATATATTAGCGCTATTATGAATATTTGGCGCTATTAATGAATGTTAAAATATTGGCACTATTTTTTTGCGGTATTATTTGTCGCAATTATTTGGCGCCAAATAATATTTGACGCTATTAAAATATTGGCGCAATTATGAATATTAAAATAGCACTGAAAATATATGTGGCGGTATTATATTGAAAATTAAAATAACACTAAAAATATATTGAATGTTCAAATGTTGGCACTATTTTGAATATTTGGCGCTATTGTTGAATGTTAAAATATTGACGATATTATTTGGCACCAAATAATAGCGCCAAATAATGGCGCCAAATATTATTGGTGCTACATATTGGTGCTATTATTTGGGGCTTTTATTGGCGCTATTATGAATATTTGGAGCCAAAAAATATTTGGTGCTACTATGAATATATGGCGCCAAATATTTGGCGCTATTATGAATATTTAGCTCTATTATTTGGCGCCATTATTTGCGCTATTATTTGGCGCTATTATGAAAATTTGGCACCAAATATTTGGTGATATTATTTGGTGATATTATTTGGAGCTATTATATTTTGCGTTATTATATTCCGCTATTATTTGGCGCTATTATATGGTTCTATTATATTACGCTATTATATGGCGCTAATATTTGGCACTATTATATGGCGCTATTATTTGGCCCTATTAAATGGCGCTATGAATATATTGGCAATATTATTGGCGCTATTATTTTGTGCTATTATATTTTGCGCTACTATATGGTGATATTATTTAGCGCTCTTATATGGTGCTATTATATGGCGCTATTATATGGCGCCAATATTTGGTGCTATTATATGGCACTATTATTTGGCGCCATCAAATAGCGCTATGAATATATTGGCGCTATATTATGAGGCAATTATTGGAACTATTATTGGTGCTATTATTGGCGCTTTTATTGGCACTATTATTGAATGTTTAAATATTGCCACTATTATTTGGAGCAAAATAATAGCGCCAAATATTGGCACCAAATATTGGCGCCATAATTTGAGGCTATTATTGGCTCTATTATTTGGCACTATTATGAATATTTGGCGCCAAAAAATATTTGGCGCTATTATATTGCTCTATTCTTAGGCGTAATTATTTGGCATTAATTATTTGGCGCTATTTATATATTTTGTGCCAAAAAATATTTGGCGCTATTATAGGGTGCTATTATTTAGCACTATTATTAGGTACAATTATATATTGGCACTATTATGAATATATTGGTGCTATTATTTGACACTAATATATATTGGTGCCATTATGAATATATTGGTGCTATTATTTGGCATTATGAATATATTGGCGCTATTATCGGCGCTATTATTTGGCGCTATTATTGGCGCTATTTTTTGGCACTATTTTTTGGCGCTATTTTTTTGCGCTATTTTTTGGCGCTAATTTTTGGCACTATTAAGAATATGTGGCGTCAAAAAATATTTGGTGCTATTATTTAGCATTATTATTTGGTGCTATTATTTGGCGCAGTTATTCGGCACGCATATTTGGCGAAATTATTTGGCGCTATTGTTAGGCGCAATTATTTGGTGCTATTAATATATTGGCGCTATTATGAATATTTGGCGCTATTAATGAATGTTAAAATATTGGGGGTGTTATTTGGTGCAATTATTTGGCGCAATTATTTGGGGCTATTATTAGGCGCAATTATTTGGCGCTATAAATATATTGGTGCTATTATGAATAAATGGCGCTATGAATATATTGGCGCTAATATTGGCAGTATTATTAATATACTGGCGCTATTATTTGGCGTTATTATATATTGACGCTATTATTAATATATTGGCGCTATTATTTGGCGCTATGAATATATTGGCGCTATTATTGGCGCTATTATTTGGTGCTATTATTGGCGCTATTATATGACACTATTTTTTGGCGCTATTTTGAATATTTGGAGCTCAAAAATATTTGACGCTATTATATGGCGCTATTATTTGGCGCTATTATTTGGCGCTATTATGAACATTTGGCGCCAAAAAATATTTGGCGTTATTATATGGTGCAATTATTAGGCGCAATTATTTGGCGCAATTATTTGGCGCAATATATTGGCGCTATTTATATATTTTTCACCAAAAAATATTTAGCGCTATTATATGGCGCTATTATTTGGCGCAATTATTTTGCGCTATAAATATTTTGGCGCTATTATGAATATTTGGGGCCATAAAATATTTGGCGCTATTGTATGGTGCTATTATTTGATGCTATTATTTCGCGTAGTTATTTGGCGTAAATATTTGGCACAAATATTTGGCGCTATTATTTGGCGTTATTATTTGGCGCACTTATTTGGTGCTATTAATATAATGGTGCTATTATAAATATTTGGTACTATTAATGAATGTTAAAATATTGGCGTTGTTTTTTGGCGTTATTATTGGTGCAATTTTTTGGCGCGAAATAATATTTAGCGCTATTATTTGGCGCTATTATGAATTTTAAAATAACTCTGAAAATATATTTGGCACTATTATATTGAATGTTAAAATAACACTGAAAATATATTGACTGTTAAAATATTGGTGCTATTATGAATATTTGGCGCTATTATTGAATGTTAAAATATAGCCGCTATTATTTTGTGCCAAATAATATCACCAAATATTGGCGCCAAATAATATTGGTGCCCAATATTGGCCCCAAATATTGGCGCTATTATTGGCGCTATTATTTGGCGCTTTTATTGGCACTATAATTTGGTGCTATTATTTGGCGCTATTAGGCATATTTGGCCCCAAAAAATAGTCGATGCTACTATGAATATATGGCACCAAATATTTGGTGCTATTATGAATATTTGGCTCTATTATTTGGCACTATTATTTGGCGCCAAATATTGACACGATTATTGGCGCCATAATTTGATGCTATTATTGGCGCTATTATTTGGGGCTATTATTTGGTACTATTATTTGGCGCTATTATGAATATTTGGCACCAAAAAATATTTGGCGCTATTATATGTAGCTATTATTTGGCGCTATTATTAGGCGCAATTATTTGGTGTAATTATTTGGCGCAATATATTGGCGCAATTTATATATTTTGCACCAAAAAATATTTGGTGCTATTATATGACGCTATTATTTGGGGCTATTATTAGGCGCAATTATTTGGCGCACTTATTTGGTGCAATTATTTGGTGGAATTATTTGGCGCTATTATTTGGTGATATTATTTTGCACTATAAATATATTAGTGCTATTATGAATAAATGGAGGTATGAATATATTGGCACTATTATTGGCGCTATTATTGGCACTATTATGAATATATTGGCGCTATTTTTTGGTGCTATTATGAATATATTAGCGCTATTATTTAGCACTATGAATATATTGGCGCTATTATTTGGCGCTACTATTGGCACTATTATTTGGCGCTATTATTTGGCGCCAAAAAATATTTGGTGCCAAAAAATAGTTGTCGCTATTATATGACGCTATTATTTGTCAGAATTATTTGGCACTATTATTTGGCGCAGTTATTTGGCGCAAATATTTGGCGCATTTATTTGGCGTTATTATTTAGCGCTATTGTTAGGTGCAATTATTTGGTGCTATTAATATATTGGCGCTATTATGAATATTTGGCGCTATTAATGAATGTTAAAATATTGGCGCTATTATTTGGCGTAATTATTGGGCGCTATTATTTGGTGCTATTATTAGGCGCAAATTTTGGGCGCTATAAATATATTGGTGCTATTATGAATAAATGGCGCTATAAATATATTGGTGCTAATATTGGCACTATTATGAATATACTGGTGCTATTATTTGGTGCTATTATATATTGGCGCTATTATGAATATATTGGCGCTATTATTTGGCGTTTTGAATATATTGGCGCTATTATTACCAGTATTATTTGGCGCTATTATATGGCGCTATTCTTTGGCGCTATTTTTTGGCGCTATTATTTGGCTATTATTTAGCGCAGTTATTTGGCGCTAATATTTGGCGCAATTATTTGGCGCTATTATTTGACGCTATTACTAGGCGCAATTATTTGCCGCAATTAATATATTGGCACTATTATGAATATTTGGTGCTATTAATGAATGTTACAATATTGGCGCTATTATTTTGCGCCAAATAATATTTTGCGCCATTCTTTGGCGCTATTGTTGGCGCTATTAAAATATTGGTGCTATTAAAATATTGGCGCTATTATGAATATTAGAATAACACTGAAAATAAATTTGGCGCTATTATATTGAAAGTTAAAATAACACTGAAAATATATTGAATGTTAAAATATTGGCGTTATTATGAATATTTGACCCTATTATTGAATGTTAAAATATTGGCGCTATTTTTTAGCGCCAAATAATAGCGCCAAATATTAGTGCCAAATATTATTGGTGCCAAATATTGGTGCCAAATATTGATGCTATTATTGGCGCTATTATTTGGTGCTTTTATTGGCACAATAATTTGGCGATATTATGAATATTTGGTGCCAAAAAAACTTTAGCGCTACTATGAATATATGGCGCCAAATATTTGGCGCTATTATGAATAGTTTGCTCGATTATTTGGCGCTATTATTTGCACTATTATTTGCCGTTATTATTTGGCGCTATTATGAATATTTGGCGCCAAATATTTGGTGCTATTATTTGACGATATTATTTGGCGCTGTTATCTGGCGCTATTATGTGGTGCTATTATATTTGGCGCTATTATCTGGCGCTATTATTTGGCGCTATTATATGGCACTATTATATAGCGCTATTATATGACGCTAATATTTGACACTAATATTTGGCGCTATTATATGGCTCTATTATTTGGACCTATTAAATGGCGCTATGAATATATTGGCGCTATTATCGGCGCTATATATTGGCACTATTATTTGGCGCTATTATAATGGCCGCTATTATATGGCGCTATGATTTGGTGCTATTATATGTTGCTATTATATGATGCTATTATATGGCGCTAATATTTGGTGCTATTATATGGCGCTATTTTTTGGCGGTATTAAATGGCGCTATGAATATATTGGGGCTATTATTGGCTCTATTATTGGTGCTGTTATTGACGCTTTTATTAGTGCTATTATTGAATGTTTAAATATTGGCTCTATTATTTGGTGCAAAATAAAAGCGCCAAATATGGCACGATTATTGGCACCATAATTTGATGCTATTATTCATGCTATTATTTGGCGCTATTATGAATATTTGGCACCAAAAAATATTTGGCGCTATTATTATCCGCAAGTATTTGACGCAATTATTTGGCGCAATATATTTGCGCTATTTATATATTTTGCGCCAAAAAATATTTGGCGCTATTATATGGCATTGTTATTAGGCGCAATTATTTTTGCGCAATTATCTGGCGCAATTACTTAGCGCAATTATTTGGTGCAATTATTTGGCACAATATTTTGGCACTATTATTAGGCGCAATTATTTTGCGCAATAAATATATTGGCGCTATTATAAATAAATAGCACTGTGAATATATTGGTGCTATTATTGGCACTTTTATGAATATATTGGCACTATTGTTTGGCGCTATTATATATTGGCGCTATTATGAATATATTGGCGCTATTATTTGGAGCTATGAATATATTGGCGCTATTATTGGCGTTATTATATGGCGCTATTATGAATATTTGGCGCCTAAAAATATTTGGTGCTATTATATGGCACTATTATTTGGCGCTATTATTTGGCGCAGTTATTTGGCGCAAATATTTGGCGCAATTATTTGGCGCTTTTATTTGGCCCTATTATTAGGCGCAATTATTTGGCGCTATTAATATATTGAAGCTATTATGAATATTTGTCGCTATTAATGAATGTTAAAATATTGGTGCTATTATTTGGAGCAATTATTTGCCGCTATTATTAGGTGAAATTATTTGGCGCTATATATATATTGGTGCTATTATGAATAAATGGACCTATGAATATATTGGTGCTATTATTTGCGCTATTATTGGCACTATTATGAATATACTATCGCTATTATTTGGCACTATAATATATTGGCGCTATTATGAATATATTGGCGCAATTATTTGGTGCTATAAATATATTGGCGCTATTGTTGGTGCTATTATTTGGCTCTATTATTGGCACTATTATATGGCGCAATTTGTTGGCGCTATTATGAATATTTGGTGCCAAAAAATATTTGGCGCAAATATTTGGCACAATTATTTGGTGCTATTATTTGGCGCTATTATTAGGCACAATTATTTTCCGCTATTAATATATTGGTGCTATTATGAATATTTGGCACTATTAATGAATGTTAAAATGTTGGCACTATTTTTTGGCGCTATTTTTTGGCGCCAAATAATATTTGGCGCTTTTATTGGGTGCTATTATTGGTGCTATTAAAATATTGGCTCTATTAAAATATTGGCGCTATTATGAATATTAAAATAGCACTGAAAATATATTTGGCGCTATTATATTGAATGTTAAAATAACACTGAAAATATCTTGAATGTTAAAATATTGGAGCTATTATGAATATTTGGCGCTATTATTGAATGTTAAAATATTGGCGCTATTATTTGGCACCAAATAATATTTGGTGCTACGATGAATATATGGCGCCAAATATTTGGCGCTATTATGAATATTTGGCTCGATTATTTGGCGCTATTATTTGCACTATTATTTGGTGCTATTATTTCGCGCTATTATGAATATTTGGCGCAAAATATTTGGTGCTATTATTTGACAATATTATTGGGCGCTATTATCTGGCGCTATTATGTGATGCTATTATCTTTGGCACTATTATCTGGCGCTATTATTTGGCGCTATTATATGGCACTATTATATAGCGCTATTATATGGTGCTAATATTTGGCGCTTATATTTGGCGATATTATATGGCTCTATTATTTGGCCCTATTAAATGGTGCTATGAATATATTGGCACTATTATCGACACTATATATTGACACTATTATTTGGCGCTATTATGAATATATTGGCGCTATGAATATATTGGCGCTATTATTGGCCCTATTATATGGAGTTGTTTTTTGGCGCTATTATAAATATTTGGCGCCACAAAATATTTGGCGCTATTATATGGCGCAATTATTTGTCGCAGTTATTTGGCGTAATTATTTGGCGCTATTATTTGGCGCTATTATTAGTCGCAATTATCTGCTGCTATTAATATATTGGCACTATTATTAATATTTGACACTATTAATGAATGTTAAAATATTTGCACTATTTTTTTAGCTATTATTTGGTGCCAAATAATATTTGGCGCTATTATTGGGCACAATTATTTTTCACTATTAATATATTGGCGCTATTATGAATATTTGGCTCTATTAATGAAGGTCAAAATATTGGTGCGATTTTTTGGTGCTATTATTTGGCACCAAATAATATTTGGCGCTCTTATTTGGCGCTATTATTGGCGCTATTAAAATATTGGAACTATTAAAATATTGGAGCAATTATGAATATTAAAATAACACTGAAAATATATTTGGCGCTATTATATAGAATGTTAAAATGACACTGAAAATATATTGAATGTTAAAATATTGGTGCTATTATGAATATTTCGCGCTATTATTGAATGTTAAAATATTTGCGCTATTATTTGGTTCCAAATAATAGCGCCAAATATTGGTGTCAAATATTATTGGTGCCAAATATTGGTGCTATTAATGGTGTTATTATTGGCGCTATTATTTGGCGCTTTTATTGGCGTTATAATTTGACACTATTATTTGGCGCTATTATGAATATTTGGCGCCAAAAAATATTTGGTGCTAATATGAATATATGGCGGTAAATATTTGACCCTATTATGAATATTTGTCTCTATTATTTGGCACCATTATTGGGGCTATTATATGGCGCTATTATGAATATTTGGCGCCAAATATTTGGTGCCATTACTTGGTGATATTATTTGGCGCTATTATTTAGAACTATTATATTTTGCGCTATTATATGGCACTATTATTTGGCGCTACTATATGGCGCTATTATATGACCCTAATATTTGGCCCTATTATGTGGCGCTATTATTTGGCCCTGTTAAATGGCACTATGAATATATTGGCGCTATTATTGGCGCCATATATTGGCGCGATTATTTGGTGCTATTATATTTGGCGTTATTATATGGCGCTATTATATGGTGCTAATATTTGGTGCTATTATATGGCGCTATGAATAGATTGGCGCTATTAAATGGCTGTATGAATATATTAGCGCTATTATTGGTGCTGTTATTGGCGCTTTTATTGGCGCTATTATTGAATGTTTAAATATTGGCGCTATTATTTGTCGCAAAATAATAGCACCAAATATTGGCGCTATTATATGACCCTATTATTTGGCGCTGTTATTAGGCGCAATTATTTTGCGCAATTATTTGGCGCAATTATTTCGCGTAATTATTTGGTGCTATTATTTGGCGCTATTATTTGGTGCTATTACTAGGCGTAATTATTTTTGCATTATAAATATATTGGCGCCATTATGAATAGATGGCACTATGAATATATTAGCACTATTATTGGCGCTAATATTTGGTGCTATTATGAATATATTGGCCCAATTATTTGGCGCTATTATATATTGGTGATATTATTTGGCGCTATGAATATATTGGCGCTATTATTTGCGCTATTATTTGGCACTATTATTGGGGCTATTATATGGCGCTATTTTTTGGCGCTATTAAGAATATTTGGCACCAAACAATATTTGGTGCTATAATATGGCACTATTATTTGGCGGCATTATTTGGCGTTATTATTTGGCACAGTTATATGGCGCAAATATTTGGGGCTATTATTTGGTGACATTATTAGGCGCAATTATTTGGCGCTATTAATATATTGGCGCTATTATGAATATTTGGTGCTATTAATGAATGTTAAAATATTGGTGTTATTATTTGGCGCAATTATTAGGAGCAATTATTTGGCAATATTATTAGGCGGCTAATAACATCACCATATAATAGCGCCAAATATTTTTTGGCACAAAATATATAAATAGAACCAATATATTGTGCCAAATAATTGCGCCAAATAATTGTGCCAAATAATTATGCCAAATACTTTCAGATAATAATAGCGCCAAATAATAGCGCCAAATATTTTTTGGCGCTAAATATTCATAATAGCGCCAAATAATAGCGCCAAATAATATCATGAATAATAGCATCAAATTATGGCGCCAATAATCGCGCCAATATTTAAACATTCAATAATAGGGCCAATAAAAGAGCCAATAACAGCACCAATTATAGTGCCAATAATAGCGCCAACATATTCATAGCGCCATTTAATAGCGCCATATAATAGCACCAATTATTAGTGCCATATAATAGCGTCATATAATAGCGCCAAATCATAGCGCCATATAATAACGCCAAATATAATAGCACCAAATAATCACGCCAATATATAGCTTCAATAATAGCACTGATATATTCATAGCGCCATTTAATAGGGCCAAATAATAGCACCATATAATAGCACCAAATATTAGGGCCATATAATAGCACCATATAATAGCGCCCAATAATAGCGCCATATAATAGCGCCAAATATTTTACCATTTAATATATTTTCAGTGTTATTTTAACATTCAATATAATAGCGCCAAATATATTTTCAGTGTTATTTTAATATTTATAATAGCGCCAATATTTTAACATTCATTAATAGCGCCAAATATTCATAATAGCGCCTATATATTAATAGCAGAAAATAATTGTGCCTAATAATAGCACCAAATAATAGCACCAAATAATTGTGCCAAATATTTTGCGCCAAATATTTTTTGACACCAAATATTCATAATAGCACCAAAAAATAGTGCCAATAAATAGCGCTAACAAATAGCGCCAATAATAGCGCCAAATAATAGCGCCAACAATAGCGCCAATATATTCATAGCGCCAAATAATTGCGCCAATATATTATAGCGCCAAATAATAGCGACAGAATATTCATAATAGTGCCAATAATAGCGCAAATAATAGCGCCAATATATTCATAGCGCCATTTATTCATAATAGCGCCAACATATTTATAGCGCCAAATAATAGCGCCAATATTATAAAATTCATTAATAGCTCCAAATATTCGTAATAGCTCCAATATATTAATAGCCCCAAATAATTGCGCCAAATAATAGCACCATATTATAGCGCCAAATATTTTTTGGTGCCAAATATACAAAATAGCGCCAAAAAAAGCACAAAAAAATAGCGCCAGATAATAGCGCCAATATATTCATAATGCCAAATAATAACGCCAATATATTCATAATAGCGCCAATATATAATAGCGCCAAACAACAGCGTCATATAATAGCGCCAAATAATAGTGCCATATAATAGCGCCAAATATTTTTTGGCGCAAAATATATAAATAGCGCCAATATGTCGCGCCAAATAATTGCGCCAAATAATTCCACCAAATACTTGCGAATAATAATAGCACCAAATAATAGCGCCAAACATTTTTTGGTGCCAAATATTCATAATAGCGCTAAATAATAGCATGAATAATAGTATCAAATTATGGTGCCAATAATCGTGCCAATATTTGGCGCTATTATTGGGCACAATTATTTTCCGCTATTAATATATTGGCGCTATTATGAATATTTGTCTCTATTAATAAAGGTTAAAATATTGGCGCTATTTTTTTGTGCTATTATTTGGTGCCAAATAATATTTGGTGCTCTTATTTGGCGTTATTATTGGCGCTATTAAAATATTGGCGCTATTAAAATATTGGCGCAATTATGAATATTAAAATAACACTGAAAATAT
Organism: Viscum album; assembly: GCA_963277665.1. Taxonomy (NCBI): domain Eukaryota; kingdom Viridiplantae; phylum Streptophyta; class Magnoliopsida; order Santalales; family Viscaceae; genus Viscum; species Viscum album. Next base: position 907,286,530 of record OY728127.1, on the reverse strand, counting down.
ATTTGGCGCTATTATATTGAATGTTAAAATAACCCTGAAAATATATTGAATGTTAAAATATTGGCGCTATTATGAATATTTCGCGCTATTATTGAATGTTAAAATATTGGCGCTATTATTTGGTGCGAAATAATAGCACCAAATATTGGCGCCAAATATTGGCGTCAAATATTATTGGTGCCAAATATTGGCGCAATTATCGGCGCTATTATTGGCGCTATTATTTGGCGCTTTTATTGGCGCTATAATTTGGAACTATTATTTGGCGCTATTATGAATATTTGGAGCCAAAAAATATTTGGCGCTACTATGAATATATGGCGCTAAATATTTGGCCCTATTATGAATATTTGGCTCTATTATTTGGCGCAATTATTGGCACTATTATTTGGCATTATTATGAATATTTGGCGCCAAATATTTGGTGCTATTACTTGGCGATATTATTTGGCGCTATTGTTTAGAGCTATTATCTTTGGCGCTATTATATGGCACTATTATTTGGCGCTATTAAATGGCACTATTATATGACCCTAATATTTGGCGCTATTATGTGGCGCTATTATTTGGCCCTATTAAATGGCACTATGAATATATTGGCGCTATTATTGGCGCCATATATTGGCGCGATTATTTGGCGCTATTATATTTGGCGATATTATATGGCACTATTATATGACGCTATTATATGGCGCTATTATATGACGCTAATATTTGGCGCTATTATATTGCGCTATGAATATATTGGCGCTATTAAATGGCGCTATGAATATATTAGCGCCATTATTGGTGCTGTTATTGGTGCTTATATTGGCGCTGTTGTTGAATGTTTAAATATTGGTGCTATTATTTGGTGCAAAATAATAGCGCCAAATATTGGCGCGATTATTGGCAGCATAATTTGATGCTATTAGTGGTGCTATTATTTGGCACAATTATTTGAAAAATTATTTGGTGCAATATATTGGCACTATTTATATATTTTGAGCTAAAAAATATTTGGTGCTATTATATGGCACTATTATTTGACACTATTATTAGGCGCAATTATTTTACGCAATTATTTGGCGCAATTATTTGGCGCAATTATTTGGTGCTATTATTTGGCACTATTATTTGGCTCTATTATTAGACGCAATTATTTTTGCGCTATAAATATATTGGCGCCATTATGAATAAATGGCGCTATGAATATATGGTGCCAAATATTTGGTGCTATTATGAATATTTGGCTCGATTATTTGGCGCTATTATTTGCACTATTATTTGGCGCTATGAATATATGGTGCCAAATATTTGGCTCGATTATTTGGACCTATTAAATGGCGCTATGAATATATTGGCGCTATTATTGGCACCATATATTGGCGCGATTATTTGGCACTATTATATGGCTCTATTATATGGCGCTATTATATGGCGCTAATATTTGGCGCTATTATACTGCGATATTATTTGGCCCTATTAAATGGTGCTATGAATATATAGGCGCTATTATTGGCGCTATATATTGGCACTATTATTGGCGCTATATATTGGCACTATTATTGGCGCTATTATTGATGTTGTTGTTGGCGCTTTGATTGGAGCTATTATTGAATGTTTATATATTGGCGCTATTATTTGGTGCTATTATTTGGCGTTATTGTGAACATTTGGTGCCGAAAAATATTTACTGCTATTATACGGCGCTATTATTTGGCGATATTATTAGGTGCAATTGTTTGGTGCAATTATTTGGCGCTTCTATTTGGCGCAATATATTGGTGCTATTTATATATTTTGTGCCAAAAAATATTTGGTGCTATTATATGGAATTGTTATTAGGAGCAATTATTTTTGCGCAATTATCTGGCGCAATTACTTAGCGCAATTATTTGGAGCAATTATTTGGCACAATATTTTGGCACTATTATTAGGCACAATATTTTGGCACTATTATTAGGCACAATTATTTTGCGCTATAAATATATTGGCGCTATTATAAATAAATAGCACTGTGAATATATTGACGCTGTTATTGGCACTTTTATGAATATATTGGCACTATTGTTTGGCGCTATTATATATTGGCATTATTATGAATATATTGGCGCTATTATTTGGAGCTATGAATATATTGGCGCTATTTTTTGGCGCTATTTTTGGCGCTATTATGAATATTTGGCGCCTAAAAATATTTGGTGCTATTATATGGCACTATTATTTAGCACTATTATTTGGCGCAGTTATTTGGCGCAATTATTTGGCGCTTTTATTTGGCCCTATTATTAGGCGCAATTATTTGGCGCTATTAATATATTTAAGCTATTATGAATATTTGTCGCTATTAATGAATGTTAAAATATTGGTGCTATTATTTGGAGCAATTATTTGCCACTATTATTAGGCGCAATTATTTGGTGCTATATATATATTGGCGCTATTATGAATAAATGGACCTATGAAAATATTGGCGCTATTATTTGCGCTATTATTGGCACTATTATGAATATACTGTCGCTATTATTTGGCGCTATAATATATTCGCGCTATTATGAATATATTGGCGCAATTATTTGGTGTTATAAAAATATTGGCGCTATTGTTGGCGCTATTATTTGGCACTATTATCGGCGCTATTATATGGCGCAATTTGTTGGCGCTATTATGAATATTTGGTGCCAAAAAATAATTGGTGCAAATATTTGGCACAATTATTTGGCGCTATTATTTGGTGTTATTATTAGGCATAATTATTTGCCGCTATTAATAAATTGGCGCTATTATGAATATTTGGCGATATTAATTAATGTTAAAATATTGGCGCTATTTTTTGGCGCTATTTTTTGGTGCCAAATAATATTTGGTGCTTTTATTGGGTGCTATTATTGGTGCTATTAAAATATTGGCGCTATTAAAATATTGGCGCTATTATGGATATTAAAATACCACTGAAAATATATTTGGCGCTATTATATTGATTGTTAAAATAACACTGAAAATATCTTGAATGTTAAAATATTGGAGCTATTATGAATATTTGGCGCTATTATTGAATGTTATAATATTGGCGCTATTATTTGGCACCAAATTATATTTGGTGCTACGATGAATATATGGTGCCAAATATTTGGCTCTATTATGAATATTTGGCTCGATTATTTGGCGCTATTATTTGCACTATTATATGACGCTATTATTTCGCGCTATTATGAATATTTGGCGCAAAATATTTGGTGCTATTCTTTGACAATATTATTGGGCGCTATTATCTGGCGCTATTATGTGATGCTATTATGTTTGGTGCTATTATCTGGCGCTATTATTTGGTGCTATTATATGGCACTATTATATAGCGCTATTATATGGCGCTAATATTTGGCGCTTATATTTGGCGCTATTATATGGCTCTATTATTTGGCCCTATTAAATGGCGCTATGAATATATTGGCGCTATTATCGGCGCTATATATTGGCACTATTATTTGGTGCTATTATATTTGGCGCTATTATGAATATATTGGCCCTATTATTTGGCGCTATGAATATATTGGCGCTATTATTGGCGCTATTATTTGGCGCTATTATTGGCCCTATTTTATGGAGCTATTTTTTGGCGCTATTATAAATATTTGGCACCAAAAAATATTTGGCGCTATTATATGGCGCAATTATTTGTCGCAGTTATCTGGCGTAATTATTTGGCGCTATTATTTGGCGCTATTATTAGTCGCAATTATCTGCCGCTATTAATATATTGGCGCTATTATTAATATTTGACACTATTAATGAATGTTAAAATATTGGCGCTATTTTTTGCGCTATTATTTGGTGCCAAATAATATTTGGTGCTATTATTGGGCACAATTATTTTTCGCTATTAATATATTGGCACTATTATGAATATTTGGCTCTATTAATGAAGGTCAAAATATTGGTGCTATTTTTTGGTGCTATTATTTGGCACCAAATAATATTTGGCGCTCTTATTTGGCGCTATTATTGGCGCTATTAAAATATTGGCACTATTAAAATATTGGCGCAATTATGAATATTAAAATAACACTGAAAATATTTTTGGCGCTATTATATAGAATGTTAAAATGACACTGAAAATATATTGAATGTTAAAATATTGGTGCTATTATGAATATTTCGCACTATTATTGAATGTTAAAATATTTGTGCTATTATTTGGTCCCAAATAATAGCGCCAAATATTGGCACCAAATATTGGTGTCAAATATTATTGGTGCCAAATATTGGTGCCAAATATTAGCGCTATTAATGGCGTTATTATTGGCGATTTTATTGGCGCTATAATTTGGCACTATTATTTGGCGCTATTATGAATATTTGGCAACAAAAAATATTTGGCGCTAATATGAATATATGGAGGCAAATATTTGACCCTATTATGAATATTTGTCTCTATTATTTGGCGCCGTTATTGGCGCTATTATATGGTGCTATTATGAATATTTGGCGCCAAGTATTTGGTGCTATTACTTGGCGATATTATTTGGCGCTATTATTTAGAGCTATTATATTTTGCGCTATTATATGGCACTATTATTTGGCGCTATTATATGGCGCTATTATATGACCCTAATATTTGGCCCTATTATGTGGCGCTATTATTTGGCCCTATTAAATGGCGCTATGAATATATTGGCGCTATTATTGGCGCCGTATATTGGCGCGATTATTTGGTGCTATTATATTTGGCGCTATTATATGGCGATATTATATGGTGCGATTATTTGGTGCTATTATATGGCGCTATGAATATATTGGCGCTATTAAATGGTGGTATGAATATATTAGCGCTATTATTGGTGCTGTTATTGGCGCTTTTATTGGCGCTATTATTGAATGTTTAAATATTGGCGCTATTATTTGTCGCAAAATAATAACGCCAAATATTGGCGCGATTATTGGAAGCATAATTTGATGTTATTATTGGTGCTGTTATTTGGCACAATTATTTGACGAAATTATTTGGTGCAATATATTGGCGCTATTTATATATTTTGAGCCAAAAAATATTTGGCGCTATTATATGGCCCTATTATTTGGCGCTGTTATTAGGCGCAATTATTTGGCGCAATTATTTGGCGTAATTATTTGGTGCTATTATTTGGCGCTATTATTTGGCGCTATTACTAGGTGTAATTATTTTTGCGAAATAAATATATTGGCGCCATTATGAATAGATGGCGCTATGAATATATTGGCGCTAATATTTGGAGGATATTATGAATATATTGGCGCAATTATTTGGCGCTATTATATATTGGTGATATTATTTGGCACTATGAATATATTGGTGCTATTATTTGTGCTATTATTTGGCACTATTATTGGGGCTATTATATGGCACTATTTTTTGGCGCTATTAAGAATATTTGGCACCAAACAATATTTGGCGCTATAATATGGCGCTATTATTTGGCGGTATTATTTGGCGCTATTATTTGGCGCAGTTATATGGCGCAAATATTTGGCGCTATTATTTGGTGACATTATTAGGCGCAATTATTTGGCGCTATTAATATATTGGCGCTATTATGAATATTTGGTGCTATTAATGAATGTTAAAATATTGGTGCTATTATTTAGCGCAATTATTTGGAGCAATTATTTGGCGATATTATTAGGCGCAATTATTTGGCGCTATAAATATATTGGCACTATTATGAATATTTGGCGCTATTATTGAATGTTAACATATTGGCGCTATTATTTGGTGCTATAATTTGGCGCTATTATTTGGTGCTATTATAAATATTTGGCGCCAAAAACTATATGGCGCTACTATGAATATATGGCGCTAAATATTTGGCGCTATTATGAATATTTGGCTCTATTATTTGACGCCATTATTGGCGCTATTATTTGGCGCTATTATGAATATTTGGCCCCAAATATTTAGGGCTATTATTTGGAGAAATTATTTGGCGCTATTATATTTGGCGCTATTATATGGCGCGATTATTTGGCGCTATTATATGGTGCTATTATATAGCACTATTATATGGCGCTAATATTTGGCGCTATTATTTGGCCCTATTAAATAGCGCTGTGAATATATTGGCGATATTATTGGCGCTATATATTGGCGCTATTATTTGGCGCTATTATATTTGACATTATTATATAGCGCTAGTATTTGGCACTATTATATGGCGCTGTTATATTGCGCTATTATATGGCGCCAATATTTGGCACTATTATATGGTGCTATTATTTGGCGCTATTAAATGGTGCTATGAAAATATTGGCGCTATTATTGGCACTATACAATGGCGCTATAATTGGCGCTATTATTGGTGCTGTTATGGGTGCTTTTATTGGCGCTTTTTTTGAATGTTAAAATATTGGCGCTATTATTTGGCACAAAATAATAGCGCCAAATATTGGCGCCAAATATTGGCGCGATTATTGGCGCCATAACTTAACGCTATTATTGGCGCTATTATTTGGCACTATTATTTGGCACTATTATGAATATTTTGTGGCAAAAAATATTTGGCGCTATTATATGGCGCTATTATTTGGCGCAATTATTTTGTGCAATTATTTAATGCAATATATTGGCGCTATTTATATATTTGGCGCCAAAAAATATTTGGTGCGATTATATGGCGCTATTATTTGGCGCTGTTATTAGGCACAATTATTTGGTGCAATTATTTGAGGCAATTATTTGGCGCAATTATTTGGCGTGATTATATGGTGCTATGATTTGGCACTGTTATTAGGCACGATTATTTGGTGCAATTATTTGGCGCAATTATTTGGCATAATTATTTGGCGCTATTATTTGGTGCTATTATTTTGCGCTATAAATATATTTGCGCTATTATGAATAAATAGAGCTATGAATATATTTGGCGCTGTTATTTGGCGCTGTTATTTGGCGCAAATATTTGGCGCAATTATTTGGTGCTATTTTTTGGGGCTAATATTAGGCGCATTTATTTGGCACTTTTAATATATTGGCGCTATTATGAATATTTGGAGCTATTAATGAATGTTAAAATATTGCCGCTATTATTTGGCGTATTTATTTAACGCTATTATTTGGGGCTATTATTTGGCGCTATTATTCGGCGCTATTATTTGGCGCTATAAATATATTGGGACTATTATGAATAAATGACGCTATGAATATATTGGCGCTATTATTGGCGATATTATTGGCACTATTATGAATATACTGATGCTATTATTTGGCGCTATTATATATTGGCACTATTATGAATATATTGGCGCTATTATTTGGCGCTATGAATATATTGGCACTATTATTGGCGCTATTATTTGGCGCTATTATTGGCCCTATTATATGGAGCTGTTTTTTGGCGCTATTATGAATATTTGGCACCTAAAAAATTTTGACGCTATTATATGGCGCTATTATTTGCCGCAATTATTAGCGCTATATAATAGGGCCAAATATTTGCGCCATATAATAGCGCCATATAATAGTGCCAAATAATAGCGCCAAATATAATAGCGACAAATAATAGCGCCAAATAATATTCCCAAATAATAGATCCAAATATTTGGCACCAAATATTCATAATAGCGCCCAATAATAGCGCCAATAATAGCACCAAATAATACAGCCAAATATTCATAATAGCGCCAAATATTTGGCGCCATATATTCATAATAGCACCAAATATTCATAATAGCTCTAAATAATAGCACCAAATTATAGCGGCAATATAAGCGCCAAATAATGGTGCCAATATTTGGCCCCAATAATATTTGGCACCAATATTTGGCGCTATTATTTGGCGCCAAATAATAGAGCCAATATTTTAACATTTAATAATAGCGCCAAATATTCATAATAGCACCAATATTTTAAACTTCAATATATTTTCAGTGTTATTTTAACATTCAATATAATAACGCCAAATATATTTTCAGTGTTATTATAATATTCATAATAACGCCAATATTTTAATAGCGTTGATATTTTAATAGTGCGAATAATAACACCAAATAATAGCGACAAATATTATTTAGCGCAAAAAAATAGCACAAAAAAAGTGCCAAAAAATAGCGCCAATATTTTAACATTCATTAATAGCACCAAATATTCATAATAGTGCCTATATATTAATAGCGGAAAATAATTGTGCCTAATAGTAGCACCAAATAATAGCGCCAAATAATTGTGCCAAATATTTGCACCAAATATTTTTTGACACCAAATATTCATAATAGCACCAAAAAATAGCGCCAACAAATAGCGCCATATAATAGAGCCAATAATAGCGCCAAATAATAGCCCCAACAATAGCGCTAATATATTAATAGCGCCAAATAATTGCGCCAATATATTCAAAATAGCCCCAATATATTATAGTGTCAAATAATAGCGACAATATATTCATAATAGTGTCAATAATAGCACAAATAATAGCGCCAATATATTCATAGCACCATTTATTCATAATAGCGTCAATATATTTATAGCCCCAAATAATTGCACCAAATAATTGCGCCAATATTTTAAAATTCATTAATAGTGCCAAATATTCATAATAGCTCCAATATATTAATAGAGGCAAATAATTGTGCCAAATATTTGAGCCAAATAACTACGCCAAATAATAGCACCAAACAATAGAGCCAAACAATAGCACCATATTATAGCGCCTAATATTTTTTGGCGCCAAATATACAAAATAGCGCCAAAAAATAGAGTCAAAAATAGCGCCAATAATAGTGCCAAATAATAGCGCCAATATATTCATAACGCCAAATAATAACGCCAATATATTCATAATATTGCCAAACAATAGTGCCAATATATTTAAAATAGTGCCAATAATAGCGCCAATAATAGCGCTAATATATTCATAGTGCCATTTATTCATAATAGCGCCAATATATTTATAGCCTAAAATAATTGCGTCTAATAATAGCGCCAAATAATTGCGCCCAATAATTGCGCTAAATAATTGCGCCAAATAATTGCGCCAGATAATTAAGCAAAATAATTGCGCCTAATAACATCGCCATATTATAGTGCCAAATATTTTTTGGTGCAAAATATATAAATAGCACCAATATATTATGCCAAATAATTGCGCCAAATAATTGTGCCAAATAATTGTGCCAAATACTTGCAGATAATGATAGCGTCAAATAATAGCGCCAAATATTTTTTGGTGCTAAATATTCATAATAGCGCCAAATAATATCATGAATAATAGTATCAAATTATGGCGCCAATAATCACGCCAATATTTAAACATTCAATAATAGGGCCAATAAAAGAGCCAATAACAACACCAATTATAGTGCCAATAATAGCGCCAACGTATTCATAGCGCCATTTAATAGCGCCAAATAATAGCACCATATAATAGCACCAATTATTAGTGTCATATAATAACGTCATATAATAGCGCCAAATCATAGCGCCATATAATAGCGCCAAATATAATAGCACCAAATAATCACGCCAATATATAGCTTCAATAATAGCACTGATATATTCATAGCGCCATTTAATAGGGCCAAATAATAGCACCATATAATAACACCAAATATTAGGGCCATATAATAGCACCATATAATAGTGCCCAATAATAGCGCCATATAATAGCGCCAAATATTTTAACATTTAATATATTTTCAGTTTTATTTTAACATTCAATATAATAGCGCCAAATATATTTTCAGTGTTATTTTAATATTTATAATAGCGCCAATATTTTAATAACGCCAAATAATAGCGCCAAATATTATTTGGCACCGAAAAATAGCACAAAAAAAGCGCAAAAAAACGCGCAAATATTTTAACATTCATTAATAGCGCCAAATATTCATAATAGCCCCTATATATTAATAGTAGAAAATAATTGTGCCTAATAATAGCACCAAATAATAGCACCAAATAATTGTGCCAAATATTTGCGCCAAATATTTTTTGACACCAAATATTCAAAATAGCACCAAAAAATAGTGCCAACAAATAGCGCTAACAAATAGCGCCAATAATATCGCCAAATAATAGTGCCAACAATAGCGCCGATATATTCATAGCACCAAATAATTGCGCCAATATATTATAGCTTCAAATAATAGCGACAGAATATTCATAACAGTGCCAATAATAGCGCAAATAATAGCGCCAATATATTCATAGCGTCATTTATTCATAATAGCGCCAATATATTTATAGCGCCAAATAATAGCGCCAATATTATAAAATTCATTAATAGCGCCAAATATTCATAATAGCTCCAATATATTAATAGCGCCAAATAATTGCGTCAAATATTAGCACCATATTATAGCGCCAAATATTTTTTGGTGCCAAATATACAAAATAGCGCCCAAAAAAGCACAAAAAAATAGCGCCAAATAATAGCACCAATATATTCATAACGCCAAATAATAACGCCAATATATTCATAATAGCGCCAATATATAATAGCGCCAAACAATAGCGCCATATAATAGTGCCAAATAATAGCGCCATATAATAGCGCCAAATATTTTTTGGCGCAAAATATATAAATAGCGCCAATATGTTGCGCCAAATAATTGCACCAAATACTTGCAAATAATAATGGCGCCAAATAATAGCGCCAAACATTTTTTGGTGCCAAATATTCATAATAGCGCCAAATAATAGCATGAATAATAGTATCAAATTATGGTACCAATAATCGTGCCAATATTTGGCGCTATTATTGGGCACAATTATTTTCCGCTATTAATATATTGGCGCTATTATGAATATTTGGCTCTATTAATAAAGGTTAAAATATTGGCGCTATTTTTTTGTGCTATTATTTGGCGCCAAATAATATTTGGTGCTCTTATTTGGCGTTATTATTGGCGCTATTAAAATATTGGCGCAATTATGAATATTAAAATAACACTGAAAATATATTTGGCGCTATTATATTGAATGTTAAAATAACCCTGAAAATATATTGAATGTTAAAATATTGGCGCTATTATGAATATTTCACGCTATTATTGAATGTTAGAATATTGGCGCTATTATTTGGTGCCAAATAATAGCACACAATATTGGCGCCAAATATTGGCGTCAAATATTATTGGTGCCAAATATTGGCGCCAAATATTGGCGTAATTATTGGCGCTATTATTGGCGCTATTATTTGTCGCTTTTATTGGCGCTATAATTTGGCACTATTATTTGGCGCTATTATGAATATTTGGCGCCAAAAAATATTTGGCGCTACTATGAATATATGGCGCCAAATATTTGGCCCTATTATGAATATTTGGCTCTATTATTTGGCGCAATTATTTGCACTATTATTTGGCGTTATTATGAATATTTGGTGCCAAATATTTGGTGCTGTTACTTGGCGATATTATTTGGCGCTATTGTTTAGAGCTATTATGTTTGGCGCTATTATATGGCACTATTATTTGGCGCTATTATATGGCGCTATTATATGACCCTAATATTTGGCGCTATTATGTGGCGCTATTATTTGGCCCTATTAAATGGCGCTATGAATATATTGGCGCTATTATTGGCGCCATATATTGGCGCGATTATTTAGCGCTATTATATTTGGCGCTATTATATGGCGCTATTATATGACGCTATTATATGGCGCTATTATATGGCGCTAATATTTGGTGCTATTATATGGCGCTATGAATATATTGGATCTATTAAATGGCGCTATGAATATATTGGCGCCGTTATTGGTGCTGTTATTGGCACTTTTATTGGCGCTGTTATTGAATGTTTAAATATCGGTGCTATTATTTGTTGTAAAATAATGGCGCCAAATATTGGCGTGATTATTGGCAGCATAATTTGATGCTATTAGTGGTGCTATTATTTGGCACAATTATTTGAAGAAATTATTTGGTGCAATATATTGGCGCTATTTATATATTTTGAGCCAAAAAATATTTGGCGCTATTATATGGCCCTTTTATTTGACACTGTTATTAGGCGCAATTATTTTACGCAATTATTTGGCGCAATTATTTGGCGCAATTATTTGGTGCTATTATTTGGCGCTATTATTTGGCTCTATTACTAGGCGCAATTATTTTTGCGCTATAAATATATTGGCACCATTATGAATAAATGACGCTATGAATATATGGTGCCAAATATTTTGCGCTATTATGAATATTTGGCTCGATTATTTGGCGCTATTATTTTTACTATTATTTGGCGCTATTATTTCGCGCTATTATGAATATTTGGCGCCAAATATTTGGTGCTATTATTTGACAATATTATTGGGCGCTATTATCTGGCGCTATTATGTGATGCTATTATATTTCGCGCTATTATCTGGCGCTATTATTTGGCGCTATTATATGGCACTATTATATAGCGCTATTATATGGTGCTAATATTTGGCGCTAATATTTGGTGCTATTATATGGCTCTATTATTTGGCCCTATTAAATGGCGCTATGAATATATTGGTGCTATTATCGGCGCTATATATTGTCACTATTATTTGGCGCTATTATATTTGGTGCTATTATGAATATATTAGCGCTATAAATATATTGACGCTATTATTGGCGCTATTATTTGGTGCTATTATTGGCTCTATTATATGGAGCTGTTTTTTTAAGCTATTATAAATATTTGGCGCCAAAAAATATTTGGCGCTATTATATGGCACAATTATTTGTCGCAGATATTTGGCGTAATTATTTGGCGCTATTATTTGGCGCTATTATTAGTCGCAATTATCTGCCGCTATTAATATATTGGCGCTATTATTAATATTTGACACTATTAATGAATGTTAAAATATTGGCGCTATTTTTTGCGCTATTATTTGGTGCCAAATAATATTTGGCCCTATTATTGGGCACAATTATTTTTCGCTATTAATATATTGGCGCTATTATGAATATTTGGCTCTATTAATGAAGGTCAAAATATTGGTGCTATTTTTTGGTGCTATTATTTGGCGGCAAATAATATTTGGCGCTCTTATTTGGCGCTATTATTGGCGCCATTAAAATATTGGCACTATTAAAATATTTTCACTATTAAAATATTGGCGCAATTATAAATATTAAAATAATACTGAAAATATATTTGGCTCTATTATATAGAATGTTAAAATGACACTGAAAATATATTGAATGTTAAAATATCGGCGCTGTTATGAATATTTGGCGCTATTATTGAATGTTAAAATATTTGCGCTATTATTTGGTTCCAAATAATAGCACCAAATATTGGTGTCAAATATTATTGGTGCCAAATATTGGCGCTGTTAATGGCGTTATTATTGGCACTATTATTTGGCACTTTTATTGGCGCTATAATTTGGCACTATTATTTGGCGCTATTATGAATATTTGGGGCCAAAAAATATTTGGCGCTAATATGAATATATGGCGGCAAATATTTAGCCCGATTATGAATATTTTTCTCTATTATTTGGCGCCATTATTGGAGGTATTATTTGGTGCTATTATGAATATTTGGCGCCAAATATTTGGTGCTATTACTTGGCGATATTATTTGGCGCTATTATTTAGAGCTATTATATTTTGCGCTATTATATGTCGCTATTATATGGCGCTATTATATGGTGCCAATATTTGGTGCTATTATATGGTGCTATAAATATATTGGCGCTATTAAATGGCGCTATGAATATATTAGCGGTATTATTGGTGCTGTTATTGGCGCTTTTATTGGCGCTATTATTGAATGTTTAAATATTGGCGCTATTATTTGTCACAAAATAATAGCGCCAAATATTGGCGCGATTATTGGCAGCATAATTTGATGCTATTATTGGTGCTATTATTTGGAACAATTATTTGAAGAAATTATTTGGTGCAATATATTGGTGCTATTTATATATTTTGAGCCAAAAAATATTTGGCGCTATTATATGGCCCTATTATTTGGCGCTGTTATTAGGCGCAATTATTTTGCGCAATTATTTGGCGCAATTATTTGGCGTAATTATTTGGTGCTATTATTTGGCGCTATTATTTGGCGCTATTACTAGGCGTAATTATTTTTGCGCTATAAATATATTGGCGCCATTATGAATAAATGACGCTATGAATATATTGGCGCTATTATTGGCACTATTATGAATATATTGACGCAATTATTTGGCACTATTATATATTGGTCATATTATTTGGCACTTTGAATATATTGGCGCTATTATTTGCACTATTATTTGGCACTATTATTGGGGCTATTATATGGCGCTATTTTTTGGCACTATTTTTTGGCGCTATTTTTTGGCGCTATTAAGAATATTTGGCACCAAAAAATATTTGGCGCTATAATATGGTGCTATTATTTGGCAGTATTATTTGGCGCTATTATTTGGCACTATTAATATATTGGAACTATTATTAATATTTGGTGCTATTAATGAATGTTAAAATATTGGTGCTATTATTTGGTGCAATTATATGGAGCAATTATTTGGCGATATTGTTAGGCGCAATTATTTGGAGCTATAAATATATTGGCACTATTATGAATATTTGGCGCTATTATTGAATGTTAACATATTGACGCTATTATTTAGCGCTATAATTTGGCGCTATTATTTGGTGCTATTATGAATATTTGGCGCCAAAAACTATTTGGCGCTACTATAAATATATGGCGCCAAATATTTGGTGCTATTATGAATATTTGGCTCTATTATTTGACGCCATTATTAGCGCTATTATTTGGTGCAATTATGAATATTTGGCCCCAAATATTTGGTGCTATTATTTGGCGAAATTATTTGGCGCTATTATATTTGGCACTATTATATGGCGCGATTATTTGGCGCTATTATATGGCGCTATTATATAGCACTATTATATGGCGCTTATATTTGGTGCTATTATTTGGCTCTATTAAATAGCGCTGTGAATATATTGGAGATATTATTGGCGCTATATATTGGCGCTATTATTTGGCGCTATTATATTTGGCACTATTATATAGCGCTATTATTTGACACTATTATTTGGCGTTATTATATTGCGCTATTATATGGCGCCAATATTTGGCGCTATTATTTGGCGCTATTAAAGGTTGCTATGAATATATTGGCGCTATTATTGGCACTATACAATGGCGCTATAATTGGCGCTATTATTGGTGCTGTTATGGGCGCTTTTATTGAATGTTAAAATATTGGCGCTATTATTTGGCACAAAATAATAGCGCCAAATATTGGCGCGATTATTGGCGCCATAACTTAACGCTATTATTGGCGTTAATATTTGGCGCTATTATTTGGCACTATTATGAATATTTGGCACCAAAAAATATTTGGCGCTATTATATGGCGCTATTATTTGGTGCAATTATTTTGCGCAATTATTTGTTGCAATATATTGGCGCTATTTATATATTTGGCGCCAAAAAATATTTGGCGCGATTATATGGCGCTATTATTTGGCGCTGTTATTAGGCACAATTATTTGGTGCAGTTATTTAGGTCAATTATTTGGCGCAATTATTATGCACGATTATATGGCGCTATGATTTGGTGCTGTTATCAGGCACAATTATTTGGTGCAATTATTTGGCGCAATTATTTGGCGCTATTATTTGGTGCTATTATTTTACGCTATAAATATATTTGCGCTATTATGAATAAATGGAGCTATGAATATATTTGGCGCTGTTATTTGGCGCAGTTATTTGGCGCAAATATTTGGCGCAATTATTTGGTGCTATTATTTGGCGCTAATATTAGGCGCATTAATTTGGCACTTTTAATATATTGGCGCTATTATGAATATTTGGAGCTATTAATGAATGTTAAAATATTGTCACTATTATTTGGCGTTTTTATTTAATGCTATTATTTGGCACTATTATTTGGTGCTATTATTCGGTGCTTTTATTTGGCGCTATAAATATATTGGGACTATTATGAATAAATGGCGCTATGAATATATTGGCGCTATTATTGGCGATATTATTGGCACTATTATGAATATACTGACGCTATTATTTGGCGCTATTATATATTGGCACTATTATGAATATATTGGCGCTATTATTTGGCGCTATGAATATATTGGCACTATTATTGGCGCTATTTTTTGGCGCTATTATTGGCGCTATTATATGGAGCTGTTTTTTAACGCTATTATGAATATTTGGCACCTAAAAAATTTTGGCGCTATTATATGACGCTATTATTTGGCGTAATTTTTAGCACTATATAATAGGGCCAAATATTTGCGCCATATAATAGCGCCATATAATTGCGCCAAATAATAGCGCCAAATATAATAGCGACAAATAATAGCATCAAATAATATCACCAAATAATAGATCCAAATATTTGGCACCAAATATTCATAATAGCGCCCAATAATTGCGCCAATAATAGCACCAAATAATAGAGCCAAATATTCATAATAGCGCCAAATATTTGGCGCCATATATTCATAATAGCGCCAAATATTCATAATAGCTCTAAATAATAGCACCAAATTATAGCGGCAATAAAAGCGCTAAATAATGGCGTCAATATTTAGCCCCAATAATATTTGGCGCTATTATTTGGCGCCAAATAATAACGCCAATATTTTAACATTCAATAATAGCGCCAAATATTCATAATAGCACCAATATTTTAACATTCAATATATTTTCAGTGTTATTTTAACATTCAATATAATAGCGCCAAATATATTTTTAGTGTTATTTTAATATTCATAATAACGCAAATATTTTAATAGCGTCGATATTTTAATAGTGCCAATAATAGCGCCAAATAATAGCGACAAATATTATTTGGCACAAAAAAATAGCACAAAAAAAAAGTGCCAAAAATAGCGCCAATATTTTAACATTCATTAATAGCACCAAATATTCATAATAGCGCCTATATATTAATAGTGGAAAATAATTGTGCCTAATAGTAGCACCAAATAATAGCGCCAAATAATTGTGCCAAATATTTGCACAAAATATTTTTTGACACCAAATATTCATAATAGCACCAAAAAATAGCGCCAACAAATAGCGCCATATAATAGCGCCAATAATAGCGCCAAATAATAGCCCCAACAATAGCACGAAAAATATATTTGGCGCTATTATATTGAATGTTAAAATTACACTTAAAATATATTGAATATTAAAATATTGGCGCTATTATGAATATTTTGCGCTATTATTGAATGTTAATATATTGGCACTATTATATGGCACTATTATTTTTCGCTATTATATGGCGCTAATATTTGGCGCTAATATTTGGCGCTAATATTTGGCGCTAATATTTCACCCTATTATATGGCGCTATTATTTGGCCCTATTAAATGGCGCTATGAATATATTGGCGCTATTACTTAACGCTATTATATTTGGAGCTATGATTTGGCGCTATTATATGGCGCTAATATATGGCGCTATTATATGGCGCTATTATTTGGCGCTATTAAATGGCCCTATTATATGGCGCTATTAAATGGTGTTATGAATATATTGGCGCTATTATTGGCGATATATATTGGTGCTATTATTTGGCGCTATTATATTTGGCCCTATTATATGGCGCTATGATTTGGTGCTATTATATGGTGCTATAATATGACTTTATTATATGGCGCCAATATTTGACGCTATTATATGGGGATATTATTTGGTGCTATTATTTGGCGATATTATTTGGCGCTATTATCTGGTGCTATTATGTGGTGTTATTATATTTGGCGCTATTATGTGGCGCTATTATCAGGCGCTATTATATAGCGCTATTATCTGGCGCTAATATTTGGCGCTAATATTTGAAGTTATTATATGGCGCTATTATTTGGCCCTATTAAATGGTGCTATGAATATATTGGCGATATTATTGGCGCTATTGTTGGTGCTGTTATTGGCGCTTTTATTGGTGCTATTATTGAATGTTTAAATATTGGCGCTATTATTTGGCTCAAAATAATAGCGCCAAAAATTGGCGTGATTATTGGCGTCATAATTTGACGCTATTATTGGTGCTATTATTTGGCACTATTATTTGGCGCTATTATGAATATTTGGCGTCAAAAAATATTTGGCGCTGTTATATGGCGCTATTATTAGGCGTAATTATTTGGCGCAATTATTTGGAATAATTATTTGGTGCTATTTATATATTTCGCGCCAAAAAATATTTGGCGCTATTATATGGCGCTGTTATTTGGCGCTGTTATTAGGCGCTGTTATTTGGCACAATTATTTGGTGCAATTATTTGGAATAATTATTTGGCGCTATTTATATATTTTGCGCCAAAAAATATTTGGCGCTATTATATGACGCTATTATTTGCTGGTAGGAATATATTGGTTCTATTATTGGTGCTCTTATTTGATGCTATTATTGGCGCTATTTTTTGCGCTATTTTTTGGCGCTATTATGAATATTTGGCGCCAAAAAATATTTGGCGCCAAAAAATATTTGGCACTATTATATGACGCTATTATTTGGAGCTATTATTTTGCACAGTTATTTGGGGCAAATATTTGCCGCTATTATTTGGCGCTACTATTATGCGCACTTATTTGGTGCTATTAATATATTGGCACTATTATGAATATTTGGCTCTATTAATGAATGTTAAAATATTGGAGCTATTATTTGGCCTAATTATTTGGCACAATTATTTGGCGCTATTATTAGGCACAATTATTTGGTGCTATAAATATATTGGTACTATTATGAATATTTGGCGCTATTATTGAATGTTAAAATATTGGTGCTATTATTTGGCGCCAAATAATAGCGCCAAATATTGGCGCCAAATATTATTGGCGCCAAATATTGGGGCTATTATTGGCGCCATTATTTGGCTCTTTTATTGGGGCTATAATTTGGTGCTATTATGAATATTTGGCGCCAAAAAAAATTTGGCGCTACTATGAATATATGGCGCCAAATATTTAGCGCTATTATGAATATTTGGCTCTATTATTTTGCACCATTATTGGCGCTATTATTTGGCGCTATTATTTGGGGCTATTATTTGCCTCTATTATTTGGCACTATTATATGGCGCTATTATATGGCGCTATTATATTACACTATTATATGGCGTTAATATTTGGTGATATTATATGGCGCTATTATTTGGCCCTATTAAATAGCGCCATGAATATATTGGCGATATTATTGGTGCTATATATTGGCGCTATTATTTGGTGCTATTTTATTTGGCACTATTATATAGCGCTATTATTTGGCGCTATTATATGGCGCTATTATATGGCACTATTATATGGCATCAATATTTGGCGCTATTATATGACGCTATTATTTGGCGCTATTAAATGGCGCTATGAATATATTGGCGCCATTATTGGCGCTATACAATGCCGCTATAATTTGTGCTATTATTGGTGTTGTTATGGGTGCTTTTATTGGCGCTTTTATTGAATGTTTAAATATTGGCGCTACTATTTGGCACAAAATAATAGCGCCAAATATTGGCGCCAAATATTGGCACCAAATATTGGCGCGATTATTGGCGCCATAATTTGACGCTATTTTTGGCACTATTATTTGGCACTATTAATTGGAACTATTAAGAATATTTGGCACCAAAAAATATTTGGCGCTATTATATGGAAATACTATTTGGCGCAATTATTTGGCGCATTTATTTGGCGCAGTTTTTTGGCATAATTATTTTGTGCTATTTATATATTTTTCACCAAAAAATATTTGGCGCTATTATTTGGCGCCATTATTAGGTGCACTTATTGGGCACAATTATTTGGCACAATTATTTGGCGCAGTTGTTTGGCCCAATTATTTGGCGCTATTATTTTGCGCTATAAATTTATTGGCGCTATTATGAATAAATAGAGCTAGGAATATATTGGCTCTATTATTGGCGCTATTACTGGAACTATTATGAATATAATTGCGCTATTATTTTGCGATATTATATATTGGCGCTATTATGAATATATTGGCTCTATTATTTGGCGCTATGAATATATTTGCGCTATTATTGGCGCTCTTATTTGGCGCTATTATTGGCACTATTTTTTGGCGCTATTTTTTGGTGCTATTATGAATATTTGGCACCAAAATATATTTGGCACAATTATATGGCGCTATTATTTGGCGGTATTATTTGGCGCAGTTATTTGGCTCAGTTATTTGGCGCAAATATTTGGCGCAATTATTTGGCGCTATTATTTGGAGCTCTTATTAGGCACAATTATTTGGTGCTATTAATATATTGGCGCTATTATGAATATTTGGCGCTATTAATGAATGTTAAAATATTGGGGCTATTATTTGGCGCAAAATAATGGCGCCAAATATTGGCGCGATTATTGGCGCCATAATTTGATGCTATTATTGGCGCTATTATTTGGTGCTATTATTTGGCGCTATTATTTGTCGCTATTAAGAACATTTTGCGCCAAAAAATATTTGGCGCTATTATATTGGGCGATTATTTGGCACATTTATTTGGCCCAATTATTTGGTGCAATTATTTGGAGCAATGTATTGGCGCTATTTATATATTTTGCGCAAAAAAATATTTGGTGCTATTATATGGCGCTATTATTTGGCGCTGTTATTAGGCGCAATTATTTTTCGTAATTATTTGATGCAATTATTTGGTGCAATTATTTGGCGCTATTATTTGGCGCTATTATTTGGCGCTATTATAAGGTGCAATTTTTTTGCGCTATGAATATATTGGCGCTATTATGAATAAATGGCGCTATGAATATATTGGCGCTATTATTGGTGCTATTATTGGTACTATTATGAATATATTGGTTCTATTATTTGGGGATACTATATATTGGTGCTATTATTTGGCACTATGAATATATTGTCGCTATTATTGGCGCTATTATTTGGTGCTATTATTGGCGCTATTATATGACGCTATTTTTCGGCGCTATTTTCTGGCGCTATTATGAATATTTGGTGCCAAAAAATATTTGGCACAATTATTTGGTTCTACAATTATTTGCCGCTATAAATATATTGGCGCTATTATGAATATTTGGCGCTATTAATTAATGTGAAAATATTGGGGCTATTTTTTGGCGCTATTATTTGGCGCTATTATTTGGCCCGAAAAAATATTTGGCTCTATTATTGGCGCTATTAAAATATAGGCGCTATTAAAATATTGGCGCTATTATAAATATTAAAATAACACTGAAAATATATCTGGTGCTATTATATTGAATGTTAAAATAACACTGAAAATATATTGAATGTTAAAATATTGGTGCTATTATGAATATTTGGTGCAATTAATGAATATTAAAATATTGGCGCTATTATTTGGCACCAAAAAATAGCGCCAAATATTGGCGCCAAATATTAATGGTGCCAAATATTGGCGCCAAATATTGGGGCCATTATTGGCACAATTATTTGGCGCTTTTGTTGGTGATATAATTTGGCGCTATTATTTTGCGCTATTATGAATATTTGGCAGCAAAAAATATTTGAGGCTACTATGAATATATGGCACCAAATATTTGGCACTATTATGAATATTTGGCTCTATTATTTGGCGCTATTATTGGCGCTATTATTTGGCGCTATTATGAATATTTGGTGCCAAATATTTGGTGCTATTATTTGGTGATATTATTTGGCGCTATTATTTGGCACTATTATTTGGCGCTATTATATTTGGCACTATTATATGGCGCTATTATTTGGCCCTATTAAATATGGCTATGAATATATTGGCGCTATTATTGGCGCTATATATTGGTGCTATTATTTGGTGCTATTATATTTGGTGCTATTATTTGGCACTATTATATGGTGCTATTATATGATGCTATTATATGACGCTTATATTTGACTCTATTTTATGGCGCTATTATTTGGCGCTATTAAATGGCGCTATGAATATATTGTTGCTATTATTGGCGCTATATATTGGCGCTATTATTGGAATTATTGTTGGTGCTTTTATTGGCGCTTTTATTGGCGCTATTATTGAATCTTTAAATATTGGCGCTATTATTTGGCGCAAAATAATTGTGTCAAATATTGGAGCCAAATATTGATGTGATTATTGGCCCCATAATTTGACGCTATTATTGCTGCTATTATTTGGCGCTATTATTTTGACGCTATTATTTGACACTATTATGAATATTTGGCGCCAAAAATTATTTGGCGCTATTATTAGGAGCAATTATTTGGCCCAATTTTTTGACGCAATTATTTGGAAAAATTATTTGGCGCAATATATTGGCGCTATTTGTATATTTTGCATCAAAAAATATTTGGCGCTATTATATGGTGCTATTATTTGGCGTTGTTATTAGGCGCAATTATTTTGCACAATTATTTGGAGCCATTATTTGGCGTAATTATTTGGCACAATTATTTGGCGCAATTAATTGGCACTGTTATTTTGCACTATTATTAGGCCCAATTATTTTGCGCTGTAAATATATTGGTGCTATTATGAATAAATGGCGCTATGAATATATTGAAACTATTATTGGCACAATTATTGACACTATTATGAATATATTGGCGCTATTATTTGGCGCTATTATATACTGGCGTTATTATGAATATTTTGGCGCTTTTATTTGGCGATATGAATATATTGGCATTATTATTGGCGCTATTATTTGGCGCTATTATTGGTGCTATTATTTTGGCGCTATTATGAATATTTGGTGCCAAAAAATATTTTCCGCTATTATATGGTTCTATTATTTGACACTATTATTTGACGCTATTATTTGGCGCAGTTATTTGGCGCAAATATTTGGCGCTATTTTTTGGCGTTATTATTAGACGCAATTTTTTTGGTGCTATTAATATATTGGCGCTATTATGAATATTTAGCGCTATTAATGAATGTTAAAATATTGGCTCTATTATTTGGTGCAATTATTTGGCGCTATTATTTGGTGTAATTATTTGGTGCTATAAATATATTGGCGTTATTATTTGGCGCTATGAATATATTGGCGCTATTATTGGCGCTATTATTTGGCACTATTATTGGCGCTATTATATGGCGCTATATTCTGACGCTATTTTTTGGCGCTATTTTGAATATTTGGCGCCAAAAAACCTTTGGCGCTATTATATGGCGCTATTATTTGGTGCTATTATTTGGCGCAGTTATTTGGTGCAGTTATTTGGCACACTTATTTGGCTCTCTTATTTGGCTCTATTATTAGGTGCAGTTATTTGCCGCTATTAATATATTGGCACTATTGTGAATATTTGGTGCTAATAATGAATGTTAAAATATTGACACTATTTTTTGGCGCTATTATTTATCGCTATTATTTGGTGCCAAATAATATTTGGCGCTATTATTGACGCTATTAAAATATTAGCGCAATTATGAATATTAAAATAGCACTGAAAATATATTTGGTGCTATTATATTTAATATTAAAATAACACGGAAAAAATATTGAATGTTAAAATATTGGCGCTATTATGAATATTTGGCACTATTGTTGAATGTTGAAATATTGGCGCTATTATTTGGCGGCAAATAATAGCGCCAAAGAATGGCGCCAAATATTATTGGTGCCAAATATTGGAATTATTATTTGGGGCTTTTATTGGCGCTATAATTTGGCGCTATTATGAATATTTGGAGCCAAAATATATTTGGTGCTGCTATGAATATATGGCGCCAAATATTTGGCGATATTATGAATATTTGGCTCTATTATTTAGTGCCATTATTTGCGCTATTATTTGGCGCTATTATGAATATTTGGTACCAAATATTTGGTGCTATTATTTGGAAAGATTATTTGGTGCTATTTTTTGGCGCTATTATATTTTGTGCTATTATATCGCGCTATTATTTGGCGCTATTATATGGTTCTATTATATCGCGCTATTATATGGCGCTAATATTTGGCACTATTATATAGCGCTATTATTTGGATCTATTAAATGGAGCTATGAATATATTGGCAATATTATTGGCACTATTATTTGGCGCTATTATATATTGTGCTACTATATGGCGCTATTATTTAGCGCTCTTATATGGTGCTATTATATGGCGCTATTATATGGCGCCAATATTTGGTGCTATTATATGGCGCTATTATTTGGCGCTATTAAAGGGCGCTGTGAATATATTGGCCCTATATTATGCCGCTATTATTGGCACTATTATTGGTGCTGTTATTGGCGCTTTTATTAGCACTATTATTGAATGCTTAAATATTGTTGCTACTATTTGGAGAAAACATAATAGCGCCAAATATTGGCACCAAATATTGGCACCAAATATTGGCCCCATAATTTGACACTATTATTGGCTCTATTATTGGGTGCTATTATGAATATTTGGTGCCAAAAAATATTTGGCGCCATTATATGGTGCTATTATTTGGCACTATTCTTAGGCGCAATTATTTGATGTAATTATTTGACACAATATATTGGCGCTATTTATATATTTTGTGCCAAAAAATATTTGGCGCTATTATATGGTGCTATTATTTAGCGCTGTTATTAGGCACAATTATATATTGGCACTATTATGAATATATTGGCGCTATTATTTAGTGCTAATATATATTGGCGCCATTATGAATATATTGACGCTATTATTTGGCGTTACGAATATATTGGCGCTATTAACGGTGCTATTATTTGGCGCTATTTTTTGGCGCTATTATGAATATGTGGCGCCAAAAAATATTTGGCGCTATTATATGACACTTTTATTTAGCAGTATTATTTGGTGCAATTATTTGGCGCAGTTATTTGGCACACATATTTGGCGTAATTATTTGGCGCTATTGTTAGGCACAATTATTTGGTGCTACTAATATATTGGCGCTATTATGAATATTTGGCGCTATTAATGAATGTTAAAATATTGGGGCTGTTATTTGGAGCAATTATTTGGCACAATTATTTGGCGCAACTATTTGAGGCAATTATTAGGCGCTATAAATATATTGGCGCTATTATGAATAAATGGCGCTATGAATATATTTGCGCTAATATTGGCACTATTATGAATCTACTGGCGCTATTATTTAGTGCTATTATATATTTGGGGCTATTATGAATATATTGGCGCTATTATTTGGCGCTATGAATATATTGGCGCTATTATTGTCGCTATTATTTGGTGCTATTATTGGCGCTATTATATGACACTATTTTTTGGCGCTATTATGAATATTTTCATTCCAAAAATATTTGGCGATATTATATGGCACTATTATTTGGCGCCAAAAAAATATTTGGCGCTATTATATGGTGCTATTATTAGGCGTAATTATTTGGCGCTATTATTTGGTGCAATATATTGTCGCTATTTATATATTTTGCACCAAAAAATATTTAGCGCTATTATATGGCGCTATTATTTGGCGCAATTGTTTGGCTCTATTATTTGACGCTATTATTAGGTGCAATTATTTTGCGCTATAAATATATTGGCGCTATTATGAATAAATGGTGCTATGAATATATTTACACTATTATTGGCGCTATTATTGGCACTATTATGAATATAGTGGTGCTATTATTTGGCGCTATTATATATTGGCGCTATTATGAATATATTGGCACTATTA
Organism: Viscum album; assembly: GCA_963277665.1. Taxonomy (NCBI): domain Eukaryota; kingdom Viridiplantae; phylum Streptophyta; class Magnoliopsida; order Santalales; family Viscaceae; genus Viscum; species Viscum album. Next base: position 907,260,966 of record OY728127.1, on the reverse strand, counting down.
TTTGGCGCTATGAATATATTAGCGCTATTATTTGGGGCTATTATTGGCGCTATTTGTTGGCACTATTATGAATATTTTGTGCCAAAAAATATTTGGCGCAAAAATATATAAATAGCGCCATATATTCGGCACTATTCTGAATATTTCGCTCTATTATTGAATGGTAATATATTGGCGCTGTTTTGAATATTTGGCGCCAAATATTTGGTGCTATTATTTAGCGATATTATTTGGTGCTTTTGTTTGGTGCTATTATATTTTCCCTATTATATGGCGCTATTATTTGGCGCTATTATATGACGCTAATATTTGGAGCTATTATATGGCGCTAATATTTGGCGCTATTATATGGCGCTATTATTTGGCCCTATTAAATGGCGCTATGAATATATTGGCACTATTATTGGCACTATATATTGGTACTATTATTTGGTGCTATTATATTTGGCGCTATTATATGGCTCTATGATTTGGCGCTATTATGTGGCGTTATTATATAGCGCTAATATTTGGCACTATTACATGGCGCTATTATTTGGCGCTATTAAATGGTGCTATGAATATATCAGCGCTATTATTGGTGCTATTATTGGTGCTTTTATTGGCGCTATTATTGAATGTTTAAATATTGCTGCTATTATTAGGCGCAAAATAATAGCGCCAAATATTAGCGTGATTATTGGCGCCATAATTTGACGCTATTATTGGTGCAATTATTTGGCGCTATTATTTGGCGCTATTATGTATATTTGGTGCCAAAAATTTTTGGCGCTATTATTAGGCGCAATTATTTGAAGCAATTATTTGGCGCAATTATTTGGCGCAATTATTGGAACAATTTTTTGGCACTATTTATATATTTTGTGCCAAAAAATATTTGGCGCTATTATATGGCACTAATATTTGGTACTATTATATGGCGCTATTATTTGGCCCTATTAAATGGCGCTATGAATATATTGGCGCTTTTATTGGCGCTATATATTGGTGCTATTATTTGACGCTATTATATTTGGCGCTATTATATCGCGCTATTATTTGGCACTGTTATATCACGCACTTATATGACACTATTATATGGCGCAAATATTTGGCGCTATTATATGACGCTATTATATGGCGCTATTATTGGGGTTGTTATTGGCACTTTTATTGGTGCTATTATTGAATGTTTAAATATTGGCGCTATTATTTGGTGCAAAATAATAGCGCCAAATATTGGCGCCAAATATTGGCGCGATTATTGGCGCCATAGTTTGACCTTATTATTGGCGCTATTATTTGGTGCTATTATTTGGCGCTCTTATTTGGCGCTATTATGAATATTTGGCGCCAAAAAATATTTGGTTCTATTATATGGCTCAATTATTTGGCGCTATTATTAGGCGCAATTATTTGGCACAATCATTTGGCGCAATATATTGGCGCTATTTATATTTTTAGCACCAAAAAATATTTGGTGATATTATATGGCACTATTATTTGGTCAAATTATTTGGCGCGATTATTAGGCACAATTATTTTGCGCTATAAATAAATTGGTGCTATTATGAATAAATGGCGCTATGAATATATTGGCGCTATTATTGGCACAATTATTGGCACTATTATGAATATATTGGCGCTATTATTTGGCGCTATCATATATTGGCGCTATTATAAATATATTGGCGCTATTATTTGCCGCAGTTATTTGGCACAAATTTTTGGCGCACTTATTTGGCGCTATTATTTGGCGCAATTATTAGGCGCAATTATTTGCCTCTATTAATATATTGGCGCTATTATAAATATTTTGTGCTATTAATTAATGGGAAAATATTGGGGCTATTATTTGGCACTATTATTTGGCGCCAAATAATATTTGGCGCTATTATTTGCGCTATTAAAATATCGGCGCTATTAAAATATTGGCGCTATTATGAATATTAAAATGACACTGAAAATATATTTGGCACTATTATATTGAATGTCAAAATAACACTGAAAATATATTGAATGTTAAAATATTGGCGCTATTATGAATATTTGGCGCTATTATTGAATGTTAAAATATTGGCGCTTTTATTTGGCCCTAATTAATAGCGCCAAATATTGGTGCTATTATTGACGCTATTATTTGTTGCTTTTATTGGCGATATAATTTGACGCTCTTATTTGGCGCAATTATGAATATTTGGTGCCAAATAATATTTGGCGCTATTATGAATATGTGGCGCCAAATATTTGGCCATATTATGAATATTTGGCTCTATTATTTGGTACTATTATTGGTGCAATTATTTGGCGCTATTATTTGGCACTATTATGAATATTTGGCAGCAAATATTTAGTGCTATTTTTTAGGGATATTATTTGGCACTATTATTTGGCGCTATTATATTTTGCGCTATTATATGGTGCTATTATTTGGTGCTATTATATGGAACTAATATTTGGCGCTATTATATGACACTAATATTTGGCGCTATTATATGACCCTATTATATGGCGCAATTATTTGGTGCTATTATAAATATTTGGCACCAAAAAATAGTTGGCGCTACTATGAATATATGGCGCCAAATATTTGGTGCTATTATGAATATTTGGCTCTATTATTTGGTGTTATTATTTGGGGCCAAATATTGACATGATTATTGGCGCCATAATTTGACGCTATTATTGACACTATTATTTGGCGCTATTATTTGGCGCTATTATTTGGTGCTATTATGAATATTTGGCACCAAAAAATATTTGGCTCTATTATATGGCACTATAATTTGGCACAATTATTTGGCGCAATTATTTGGCGCAATATATTGGCGCTATATATTGGCGCGATTATTTGGAGCAATTATTTGGCGAAATTATTTGGTGCAATATATTGGCGCTATTTATATATTTTTTGCCAAAAAATATTTGGCGCTATTTTATGGGGATATTATTTGGCTCTCTTATTAGGCGCAATTATTTTGCGCAATTATTTGGCGTAATTATTTGGCGCAATTATTTGGCGCAATTATTTGGCGCAATTATTTGGCGCTATTATTAGGCGCAATTATTTTGCGCTATAAATATATAGGCGCTATTATGAATAAATGGCGTTATGAATATATTGACGCTATTAATGGCACTATTATTGGCACTATTATGAATATATTGGCACAATTATTTGGCGCTATTATATATTGGGGCTATTATTTGGCACTATGAATATATTGGCGCAATTATTGGCAGTATTTTTCGGCGCTATTTTTTGGCGCTATTATTGGCGCTATTTTTTGGCGCTATTTTTTGGTGCTATTTTTGGCGCTATTTTTTAGCGCTATTATGAATATTTGGTGCCAAAAAATATTTGGCGCTATTGTTTGGCGGAATTATTTGGTGCTATTATTTGGCGCTAATATTAGGCACACTTATTTGGCACTATTAATATATTGGCGCTATTATGAATATTTGGCGTTATTAATGAATGTTAAAATATTAGTGCTATTATTTGGCGTAATTATTTGGCGCTATTATTTGGCGCTATTATTAGGCGAAATTATTTGGCGCTATAAATATATTGGCACTATTATGATTAAATGGCGCTATAAATATATTGGCACTATTATTGGCACTATTATTGGGACTATTATGAATATATTGGCGCTATTATTTGGCGCTATAATATATTGGCACTATTATGAATATATTGGTGCTATTATTTGGCGCTATGAATATATTGGTAATATTATTGGCGCTATTATTAGGTGCTATTATTGAACCTATTATATGGCGCTATTTTTTGGCGCTATTATGAATATTTGGCGCCAAAAAATATTTGGCGCTATTATATGGTGCTATTATTTGGCGCTATTATTTGGCGCAATTATTTATCGCAGTTATTTGGCGCAATTATTTGAAGCTATTATTTGGTGCTATTATTAAGCGCAATTATCTGTCGCTATTAATATATTGGCACTATTATGAATATTTGGCGCTATTAATGAATGTTTAAATATTGGCGCTATTTTTTGGCACTATTTTTTTGCGCTATTATTGGGCGCTATTATTTGGCACCAAATAATATTTGGCGCTATTATTTGGCCCTATTATTGGCGCTATTAAAATATTGGCGTTATTATGAATATTAAAATAACACTGAAAATATATTTGGCGATATTATATTTAATGTTAAAATAACATTGAAAATAAATTGAATGTTAAAATATTGGCGCTATTATGAATATTTGGTGCTATTATTGAATGTTTAAGTATTGACGCTATTATTTTGTGCCAAATAATAGCACCAAATATTGGCGCCAAATATTATTGGTGCCAAATATTGGTGCCAAATATTGGTGCTATTATTGGCACTATTATTTGGTGCTTTTATTGGTGCTATAATTTGGCACTATTATTTGGCGCTATTATGAATATTTGGAGAAAAAAAAATATTTGGCCCTACTATGAATATATGGCGCCAAATATTTGGCGCTATTATGAATATTTGGCTCTATTATTTGCCGCAATTATTGGCGCTATTATTTTGCGCTATTATGAATATTTGGCGCCAAATATTTGGTGCTATTACTTGGCGATATTATTTGGCGCTATTATTTGGCGCTATTATTTGGCTCTATTATATTTGGCGCTATTATATGGCGCTATTATTTGGCTCTATTATATGGCGCTATTATATGGCCCAAATATTTGACGCTATTATATGGCGCTATTATTTGGCCCTATTAAATGGCGCTATGAATATATTGGCGCTATTATTTGCGCTATAGATTTGCGCGATTATTTGGCGCTATTATATTTGGAGCTATTATATGGCACTATTATTTGACGCTATTATATGGCACTATGAATATATTGGCGCTATTATATGGCGCTAATATTTTGCGCTATTATATGGCGCTATTATTTGGCGCTATTATATGGCGCTATGAATATATTGGCGCTATTATTGGCGCTATTGTTGAATTTTTAAATATTGGCTCAATTATTGGTGCCATTATTTGATGCTATTATTGGTTCTATTATTTGCCGCAATTATTTGACGAAATTATTTGGCACAATATATCGGCTCTATTTATATATTTTGTGCCAAAAAATATTTGGCGCTATTATATGGCGCTATTATTTGGCGCTGTTATTAGGTGCAATTATTTTGCGCAATTATTTGCCGCAATTATTTGGCGCAATTATTTGGCGCTTTTATTTGGCGCTATTATTTGGTGCTATTATTAGGCGCAATTATTTTGCGCTTTTATTAGGCGCAATTATTTTGCGCTATAAATATATTGGCGCTATTATGAATAAATGGTGCTATGAATATATTGGAGCTATTATTGGCGCTATTATTGGCACTATTATGAATATTTCGGCGCTATTATTTGGCGCTATTATATATTGGCGCAATGAATATATTGGCGCTATTATTTGCGCTATTATTTGGCGCTATTATCGGAGATATTATTTTGCGCTATTTTTTGGCACTATTTTTTGGTGCTATTATGAATATTTGGCGCCAAAAAATATTTGGCGCTATTATTTGGTGGTATTATTTGGCGCTATTATTTGGCGCAGTTATTTGGCGCAAAGATTTGGCGCATTTATTTGGCGATATTATTTGGAGCTATTATTTGGCGCAATTATTTTGCGCTATTAATATATTGGCGATATTATGAATATTGGCACTATTAATGAATGTTAAAATATTGGCGCCTTTATTTGGTGCAATTATTTGGCGCAATTATTTGGCGCTATTATTCGGCATTATTATTAGGCGCAATTATTTGGTGCCATAAATATATTGGCGCTATTATTGGCACTATTATGAATATACTAGCGCTATTATTGGCGCTATTATATGGCGCTATTTTTTGGCGCTATTATTTGGTGCTATTATGAATATTTGGCGCCAAAAAATATTTGGCGCTATTATTTGGCGCAGTTATTTGGAGCAAATATTTAGCGTATTTATTTGGCGCTATTATTAGGCGTAATTATTTGCCGCTATTAATATATTGGCGCTATTAATGAATGTAAAAATATTGGCGCTATTATTTGGTGCTATTATTTGATGGCAAATAATATTTGGAGCTATTATTTGGCGCTATTATTGGCGCTATTAAAATATTGGCACTAATATGAATATTAAAATAACAGTGAAAATGTACATGGCGCTATTATATTGAATGTAAAAATAACACTGAAAATATATTGAATGTTAAAATATTGGCACTATTATGAATATTTGGTGCTATTAAATAATAATGCCAAATTTGGCGCTAAATATTAATTGTGCCAAATATTGGCGCCAAATATTGGCGCTATTATTGGCGCTATTATTTGGCGATTTTATTAGCGCTATAATTTGGCGCTATTATGAATATTTGGCGCCAAAAAATATTTGGCGCTACTATGAATATTTGGCGCCAAATATTTGGCACTATTATGAATATTTGGCTCCATTTTTTGGTGCTATTATTGGTGCTATTATTTGGCGCTATTATGAATATTTGGCGCCAAATATTTGGGGCTATTATTGGGCGAAATTATTTGGCGCTATTATATTTGAGGCTATTATATGGCTCTAATATTTGGCACTATTATATGGCGCTATTATTTGGCCCTATTAAATGGCGCTATGAATATATTGGCGCTATTATTGGCGCTATATATCGGTGCTATTATTTGGCGCTATTATATTTGGCGGTATTATATGGCGCTATTATTTGGCACGATTATATGGCGCCATGATATGGTGCTATTATATGGCGCTAATATTTGGCGCTATTATATTGTGATATTATTTGGCCCTATTAAATGGTGCTATGAATATATTGGCGCTATTATTGACGCTATATATTGGCACTATTATTGGCGCTATTATTGGTGCTGCTGTTGGCGTTTTTATTGGTGCTATTATTGAATGTTTATATATTGGCGCTATTATTTGGCGCTATTATTTGGCGCTATTGTGAACATTTGGCGCCAAAAATATTTAGTGCTATTATACAGTGCTATTATTTTGCGATATTATTAGACGCAATTATTTTTCGCAATTATTTGGCGCTTCTATTTGGCGCAATATATTGGCACTATTTATATATTTTGCGCCAAAAAATATTTGGCGCTATTATATGACGCTATTGTTTGGTGCTTTTATTAGGCGCAATTATTTTTCACTATAAATATATTGGTGCTATTATGAATAAATGGTGCTATGAATATATTAGCGCTATTATTGGCGCTATTATTGGTACTATTATGAATATAGTGGCGCTATTATATATTGGTGCTACTATGAATATATTGGAGCTATTATTTGACGCTATGAATATATTGGCGCTATTATTGGCACTATTATTTGGCGCTATTATTGGGGCTATTATGAATATTTGGCGCAAAAAAAATATTTGGCGCTATTATATGGCGCTATTATTTGGCTCTATTATTTGGCGCGGTTATTTGGCGCAAATATTTGGCGCAGTTATTTGGAACTATTATTTGGTGCTATTATTAGACGCAATTATTTGCCGCTATTAATATATTGGCCCTATTATGAATATTTTGCGCTATTAATTAATGTTAAAATATTGGCGCTATTTTTTGGCGATATTATTTGGCGCTATTATCTGGCGCCAAATAATATTTGGCGCTATTATTTTTTGATATTATTGGTGCTATTAAAATATCGATGCCATTAAAATATTGGCGATATTATAAATATTAAAATAACACGAAATATATATATGGCGCTATTATATTGAATGTCAAAATAACACTGAAAGTATATTGAATATTAAAATATTGGTAGTATTATGAATATTTTGCGCTATTATTGAATGTTAATATATTGGCTCTATTATTTGTCGCCAAATAATAGCGCCAAATATTGGCGCCAAATATTGGTGCTATTATTTGGCGATATTATGAATATTTGCGCAAAAAAATATTTGGCAATATTATTTGGTGCTATTATTTGGCGCTATTATATTTTGCACTATTATATGGCGCTATTATTTTGCACTATTATATGGTGCTAATATTTGGGGATAATATTTGGCGCTAATATTTGCTGCTGTTATATGGCGCTATTATTTGGCCCTATTAAATGGCGCTATTATTTTGCGCTATTATATGGCGCTAATATTTGGTGCTAATATTTGGCGCTAATATTTGGCGTTATTATATGGCACTATTATTTGGCCCTATTAAATGGCGCTATGAATATATTGGCGCTATTATTGGCGCTATATATTGGCGCTATTATTTGGCGCTATTATATTTGGCGCTATGATTTGGTTCTATTATATGGCGCTATTATATTGTGCTAAAATTTGGCACTATTATATGGTGCTATTATATGGCGCTATTATTTGGCTTTATTAAATGCCACTATGAAAATATTGGCACTATTATTGGCGCAATATATTGGTTCTATTATTTGGCGCTATTATATTTGGCGTTATTATATGGCGCTATGATTTGGCGCTATTATATGGCGCTATAATATGGCGCTATTATATGGTGCCAATAATTGGCGCTATTATATGGCGATCTTATTTGGCGCTATTATTTCGCGATATTATTTGGCGCTATTATCTGGGGCTATTATGTGGTGCTATTATATTTGGCGCTATTATGTGGCACTATTATTTGGCGCTATATTCTGGTGCTATTATATAGCGCAATTATATGATGCTAATATTTGGCGCTAATATTTGGCATTATTATATGGCACTATTATTTGGCCCTATTAAATGGTGCTATGAATATATTGGCGATATTATTGGCGCTATTGTTGGTGCTGTTATTGGCACTTTTATTGGCGCTATTATTGAATGTTAAATATTGGCGCTATTATTTGGCTCAAAATAATAGCGCCAAAAATTGGCGTGATTATTGGTGCCATAATTTGACACTATTATTGGTGCTATTATTTGACACTATTATTTGGTGCTATTATTTGGCGTTATTATTAATATTTGGCACCAAAAAATATTTGGCGCTATCATATGGCGCTATTATTAGGCGCAATTATTTTGCGCAATTATTTGGCACAATTATTTGGCATAATTATTTGGCGCTATTTATATATTTTGCGCCAAAAAATATTTGGCGCTATTATATGGCGCTATTATTTGGCGCTGTTATTAGGCGCAATTATTTTGTGCACTTATTTGGCGCAATTATTTGGCGCTATTATTTGGCGCTATTATTTAGCTCAATTATTGTACGCTAAAAATATATTGGCCCTATTATGAATAAATGGCCCTATGAATATATTGGCGCTATTATTGGTCCTATTATTGGAAATATTATGAATATATTGGCGCTATTATTTGGCGCTAGGAATATATTGATGCTATTATTGGTGCTCTTATTTGGCGCTATTTTTTTGCGCTATTATGAATATTTGGCGCCAAAAAATATTTGGCACTATTATATGGCGCTATTATTTGGAGCTATTATTTGGCATAGTTATTTGGGGCAAATATTTGGCGCAATTATTTGACGCTATTATTTGGCGCTATTATTATGCGCACTTATTTGGTGCTATTAATATATTGGCGCTATTATGAATATTTGGCGCTATTAATGGATGTTAAAATATTGGCGCTATTATTTGGCCTAATTATTTGGTGCAATTATTTGGTGCTTTTATTAGGCGCAAATATTTGGCACTATAAATATATTGGCACTATTATGTATATTTGGCGCTATTATTGGATGTTAAAATATGGCGATATTATTTGGCGCCAAATAATAGCGCCAAATATTGGCGCTATTATTTGGCTCTGTTATTAGGCGCAATTATTTTGCGCACTTATTTGGCGCTATTATTTGGCGCTATTATTTGGCTCAATTATTTGGCGCCATTATTGGCGCTATTATTTGGCGCTATTATTTGGGTCTATTAATAGGCTCTATTATTTGGTGCTATTATATGGCGCTATTATATGGCGCTATTATATTGCACTATTATATGGCGCTATTATTTGCCCCTATTAAATAGCACTATGGACATATTAGTGATATTATTGGTGATATATATTGGCGCTATTATATTTGGCACTATTATATAGCGCTATTATTTGGTGCTATTATATGGCACTATTATATGGCGCTGTTATATGACGCTATTATATGGCGTCAATATTTGGAGCTATTATATGGCGCTATTATTTGGCGCTATTAAATGGCGCTATGAATATATTGGAGCGATACAATGGCGCTATAATTGGCGCTATTATTGGTGCTATTATGGGCGCTTTTATTGGCACTTTTATTGAATGTTTAAATATTTGGCGCTGTTATGAATATTTGGTGCCAAAAAATATTTGGCGCTACTATGAATATATGGCGCCAAATATTTGGCGCTATTATGAATATTTGGCTCTATTTTTTGGTACCATTATTGGTGCTATTATTTGGCGCTATTATGAATATTTGGCGCCAAATATTTGGGGCTATTATTGGGTGAAATTATTTGGCGCTATAATTTGGCACTATTATTTGGCGCTATTATATTTGAGGCTATTATATGGCGCTAATAATTGGCGCTATTATATGGCACTATTATTTGGCCCTATTAAATGGATCTATGAATATATTGGCTCTATTATTGGCGCTATATATCGGTGCTATTATTTTACGCTATTATATTTGGCGCTATTATATGGCGCTATTATTTGGCGCTATTATATGGTGCTATTAAATGGCGCTAATATTTGGCGCTATTATATGGTGCTATTAAATGGCGCTAATATTTGGCGCTATTATATTGAGATATTATTTGGCCCTATTAAATGGTGCTACGAATATATTGGCGCTATTATTGGCGCTATATATTGGCACTATTAATGGCGCTATTATTGGTGCTGTTGTTGGTGCTTTTATTGGTGCTATTATTGAATGTTTATATATTGGCACTATTATTTGACACTATTATTTGACACTATTATTTGGTGCTATTGTGAACATTTGGCGCCAAAAAATATTTAGCGCTATTATACGGCGCTATTATTTGGGGATATTATTAGGCGCAATTATTTAGCGCTTCTATTTGGTGCAATATATTGGCGCTATTTATATATTTTGCGCCAAAAAATATTTGGCGCTATTATATGGTGCTATTATTTGGTGCTTTTATTAGGCGTAATTATTTTGCGCTATAAATATATTGGCGCTATTATGAATAAATGGCACTATGAATATATTAGCACTATTATTGGCGCTATTATTGGCACTATTATGAATATAGTGGCGCTATTATATATTGGCGCTATTATTTGGCGCTATGAATATATTGGTGCTATTATTGATGCTATTATTTGGCGCTATTATTGGCGCTATTATGAATATTTGGCGCAAAAAAATATTTGGCGCTATTATTTAGCGCAGTTATTTGGCGCAAATATTTGGCGTAGTTTTTTGGCGTTATTATTTGGTGCTATTATTAGGCGCAATTATTTGCCGCTATTGATATATTGGCGCTATTATGAATATTTTGCGCTATTAATTAATGTTAAAATATTGGCGCTATTTTTTGGTGCTATTATTTGGCGCTATTATTGGCGATATTATTGGCGATATTATTGGCAATATTATGAATATATTGGTGCTATTATTGGCTATATTATTGGCAATATTATGAATATATTGGCGCTATTTTTTGGCGCTATTATTTGGTGCTAGGAATATATTGGTGCTATTATTGGTGCTCTTATTTGGCGCTATTATTGGCGCTATTTTTTGGCTTTATTATGAATATTTGGCGCCAAAAAATATTTGGCACTATTATATGGCGCTATTATTTGGCGCTATTATTTGGAGCTATTATTTGGCACAGTTATTTGGGAAAAATATTTGGCGCAATTATTTGGCGTTATTATTTGGCGCTATTATTATGCGCACTTATTTGGTGCTATTAATATATTGGCGCTATTATGAATATTTGGCGCTATTAATGAATGTTAAAATATTGGAGCTATTATTTGGCCTAATTATTTGGCGTAATTATTTGGCGCAATTATTTGGCGCTATTATTAGGTGCAATTATTTGGCGCTATAAATATATTGGCACTGTTATGAATATTTGACACTATAAATATATTGGCACTATTATGAATATTTGGTGCTATTATTGAATGTTAAAATATTGGCGCTATTATTTGGCGCTATTATTTGGCGCTTTTATTGGTGCTATAATTTGGCACTATTATTTGGCGCTATAATGAATATTTGGCGCCAAAAAATATTTGGCACTACTATAAATATATGGCGCCAAATATTTGGTGCTATTATGAATATTTGGCTCTATTATTTGGTGCCATTATTGGTGTTATTATTTGGCGCAATTATTTGGGGCTATTATTTGGCTCTATTATTTGGTGTTATTATAAGGCGCTATTATATGACACTATTATATTGCACTATTATATGGCGCTGATATTTGGCGCTATTATTTGGCCCTATTAAATAGCGCTATGACTATATTGGCGATACTATTGGTGCTATATATTGGCACTATTAGTCGGCGCTATTATATTTGGAACTATTACATAGCGCTATTATTTGGCGCTATTATATGGCGCTATTATAAGGCGCTATTATATGGCGCTATTATATGGCGTCAATATTTGGTGCTATTATATGGCGTTATTATTTGCCGCTATTAAATGACGCTATGAATATATTGGCCCTATTATTGGCGCTATAAAATGGCGCTATAATTGGTGTTATTATTGGTGCTATTATGGGCACTTTTATTGGCACTTTTATTGAATGTTTAAATATTGGTGCTACTATTTGGCACAAAATAATAGCGCCAAATATTGGCGCCAAATATTGGCACCAAATATTGGCGCGATTATTGGCGCAATAATTTGACGCTATTATTGGCGCTATTATTTGGCACTATTATTTGGCAGTATTATAAATATTTGGCGCCAAAAAATATTTGGCGCTATTATATGGCGCTATTATTAGGCGCAATAATTTGGCACAATTATTTGGCGCAGTTATTTGGCGCAATTATTTGGCGCAATATATTGGAGCTATTTATATATTTTGCGCCAAAAAATATTTGGCGCTATTATTTGGCGCTGTTATTAGGTGCAATTATTTGGCACAATTATTTGGCCTAATTATTTGACGCAATTGTTTGGCGCAATTATTTGGCACTATTATTTTGCGCTATAAATTTATTGGCGCTATTATGAATAAATGGAGCTATGAATATATTGGCTCTATTATTGGCGTTATTATTGGCACTATTATGAATATATTGACGATATTATATATTGGCGCTATTATGAATATATTGGCGGTATTATTTGGCGTTATGAATATATTGGCGCTATTATTGGCGCTATTATTTGGCGCTATTATTGGCGCTATTATTTGGCGCTATTTTTTTGGTGCTATTATGAATATTTGACGCCAAAATATATTTGGCGCTATTATATGGCGCTATTATTTGGCGGTATTATTTGGCGCAGTTATTTGGCCCAGTTATTTGGCGCAAATATTTTGCGCTATTATTTGGCGCTATTATTTGGCACTATTATTAGACACAATTATTTGGTGCTATTAATATATTGGCACTATTATAAATATTTGGCACTATTAATGAATGTTAAAATATTGGGGCTATTATTTGGCCCAAAATAATGGCGCCAAATATTGGTGTCAAATATTGGCGCCAAATATTGGCCCGATTATTGGCGCCATAATTTGGCGCTATTATTGGCGCTATTATTTGGTGCTATTATTTGGTGCTATTATTTGTCGCTATTAAGAACATTTGGTGCCAAAAAAATATTTGGCGCTATTATATTGTGCTATTACTTGGCGCTATTATTAGGCGTAATTATTTCGCGCAATTATTTGGAGCAATGTATTGGCGCTATTTATATATTTTGCGCCAAAAAATATTTTCCACTATTATATGGCGCTATTATTTGGCATTGTTATTAGGCGTAATTATTTTGCGCAGTTATTTGGCGCAATTATTTGGCGCAATTTTTTAGCGCAATCATTTGGCACAATTATTTGGAGCTATTATTAGGGGCAATTATTTTGCGCTATAAATATAGTGGCGCTATTATGAATAAATGGTGCTATGAATATATTGGCGCTATGAATATATTAACGCAATTATTGGCACTACTATTGGTACTATTATGAATATATTGGTGCTATTATTTGGGGCTATTATATATTGGCGCTATTATTTGGCACTATGAATATATTGGCGCTATTATTTGGCACTATCATTGGCGCTATTATATGACGCTATTTTTTTGGCGCTATTTTTTGGCGCTATTATGAATATTTGGCGCCAAAAAATATTTGGCGCTATTATATGTCGCAATTATTTGGCGCTATTATTAGGCGAAATTATCTGCCGCTATTAATATATTGGCGCTATTATGAATATTTGGCGCTATTAATTAATGTCAAAATATTGGGGCTATTTTTTGGCGCTATTATTTGGCGTGAAATAATATTTGGTGCTATTATTGGCGCTATTAATATATAGGTGCTATTAAAATATTGGCGCTAGTATGAATATTAAAATAACACTGAAAATATATTTGGCGCTATTATATTGAATGTTCAAATAACACTGAAAATATATTGAATGTTAAAATATTGGCGCTATTATGAATATTTGGCGCTATTAATGAATGTTAAAATATTGGCGCTATTATTTGGTGCTTTTGTTAGCGATATAATTTGGCGCTATTATTTGGCACTATTATAAATATTTGGCGGAAAAAATATTTGACGCTACTATGAATATAAGGCACCAAATATTTGGCGCTATTATGAATATTTGGCTCTATTATTTGGCGCTATTATTGGCACTATTACTTGGTGCTATTATTTGGCACTATTATGAATATTTGGTGCCAAATATTTGGTGCTATTATTTGGTGATATTATTTGGCGCTATTATTTGGCGCTATTATATTTGGCGCTATTATATGGCGGTATTATTTGGCGTTATTATGTGGCACTAATATTTACCGCTATTATATGGCGCTAATATTTGGCGCTATTATATGGCGCTATTATTTGGCCCTATTAAATGGCGCTATGAATATGCCGGTGCTATTATTGGCGTTATATATTGGTGCTATTATTTGGTGCTATTATATTTGGTGATTTTATTTGGCACTATTATATGACGCTATTATATGACGCTATTACATGGCGCTCATATTTGGCTCTATTTTATGGCACTATTATTTTGCACTATTATTTGGTGCTATTAAATGGAGCTATGAATATATTGGTGCTATTATTGGTGCTATATATTGGCACAAATATTGGCATTATTATTGGTGCTTTTATTGGCGCTTTTATTGGTGCTATTATTGAATTTTAAATATTGGCGCTATTATTTGGCGCAAAATAATAGCGCCAAATATTGACGTGATTATTGGCCCCATAATTTGACGCTATTATTGGTGCTATTATTTGGTGGTATTATTTTGGCACTATTATTTGACACTATTATGAATATTTGGCGTCAAAAAATATTTGGCGCTATTATACGACGCTATTATTAGGCGCAATTATTTGCCACAATTATTTGACGTAATTATTTGGCGAAATTATTTGGCGCAATATATTGGCGCTATTTATATATTTTGCGCCAAAAAATATTTGGCGCTATTATATGGTGCTATCAATTGGCGCTGTTATTAGGCACAATTATTTGAAGCAATTATTTGGCGTAATTATTTGGCACAATTATTTGGCGCAATTATTTGGCACTGTTATTTGGCGCTATTTTTAGGCGCAATTATTTTGCGCTGTAAATATATTGGCGCTATTATGAATAAATGGTGCTATGAATATATTGGCACTATTATTGGTGCAATTATTGGCACTATTATGAATATATTGGCGCTATTATTTGGCGATATTATATACTGGTGTTATTATGAATATATTGGCGCAATTATTTGGCGCTATGAATATATTGGCGTTATTATTGGTGCTATTATTTGGCGCTATTATTGGCGCTATTATTTGGCGCTATTTTTTGGCGCTATTATTAATATTTGGTGCCAAAAAATATTTGGCGCTATTATATGGTGCTATTATTTGACACTATTATTTTGCGCTATTATTTGGCGCAGTTATTTGGCGCTAATATTTGGCGTAAATATTTGGCCCTAATATTTGGCGTAATTATTTAGCGATATTAATATATTGGCTCTATTATGAATAAAAGGCGCTATGAATATATTGGCGCTATTATATGACGCTATTTTTTAAAACTATTTTATGGGGATATTATGAAGATTTGGTGCCAAAAAACATTTGGCGCTATTATATGGCGTTATTATTTGGTGCTATTATTTGGCGTAGTTATTTGGTGCAGTTATTTGGTGCACTTATTTGGCTCTCTTATTTGGCGCTATTATTAGGCGCAATTATTTGCCGCTATTAATATATTGGCGCTATTATGAATATTAGGCGCTATTAATGAATGTTAAAATATTGGCACTATTTTTTGGCGGTATTATTTGTCGCAATTATTTGGCGCCAAATAATATTTGGCGCTATTATTTGGCGCTATTATTAGTTGCAATTATCTGCCGCTATTAATATATTGGCACTATTATCAATATTTGGCACTATTAATTAATGTTAAAATATTGGCGCTATTATTTGGAGCTATTATTGGCGCTATTAAAATATTGGCGCTATTATGAATATTAAAATAATACTAAAAATATATTTGGCGCTATTGTATTGAATGTTAAAATAACACTGAAAATATATTGAATGTTAAAATATTGGCGCTATTATGAATATTTGGCGCTATTGTTGAATGTTAAAATATTGGCGCTAATATTTGGCACCAAATAATAGCGCCAAATAATGGCGCCAAATATTATTGGTGCTAAATATTGGCGCTATTATTTGGGGCTTTTATTGGCGCTATAATTTGGTGCTATTATGAATATTTGGAGCCAAAAAATATTTGGTGCTACTATGAATATATGGCGCCAAATATTTGGCGCTATTATGAATATTTGGCTCTATTATTTGGCGCCATTATTTGAGCTATTATTTGGCGCTATTATGAATATTTAGCACCAAATATTTGGTGCTATTATTTGGCGAGATTATTTGGTGATATTATTTGGCGCTATTATATTTTGCGCTATTATATCGCTCTATTATTTGGCGCTATTATATGGTTCTATTATATCATGCTATTATATGGCGCTAATATTTGACGCTATTATATGGTGCTATTATTTGGCCCTATTAAATGGCGCTATGAATATATTGGCAATATTATTGGCGCTATTATTTTGCGCTATTATATTTTGCGCTACTATATGGCGATATTATT
Source organism: Viscum album (assembly GCA_963277665.1). NCBI lineage: Eukaryota > Viridiplantae > Streptophyta > Magnoliopsida > Santalales > Viscaceae > Viscum > Viscum album. The sequence continues at coordinate 907,243,595 of OY728127.1, read as the reverse complement.
TAGCGCTCTTATATGGTGCTATTATATGGCGCTATTATTGGTGCTTTTATTGGCGCTATTATTGAATGTTTAAATATTGGTGCTATTATTTGGTGCAAAATAATAGCGCCAAATATTGGCGCGATTATTGGCGCCATAATTTGATGCTATTATTGGTGCTATTATTTGGCGCAATTATTTGACGAAATTATTTGGCGCAATATATTGGCGCTATTTATATATTTTGCGCCAAAAAATATTTGGCGCTATTATATGGCGCTATTATTTGGCGCTGTTATTAGGCGCAATTATTTTGTGCAATTATTTGGTGCAATTATTTGGCGCAATTATTTGGCACAATTATTTGGCGCTATTATTTGGTGCTATTATAAGGCACAATTATTTTGTGCTATGAATATATTGGTGCTATTATGAATAAATGGCGCTATGAATATATTGGTGTTATTATTAGCGCTATTATTGGTACTATTATGAATATATTGGTTCTATTATTTGGGGATATTATATATTGGCTCTATTATTTGGCACTATGAATATATTGGCGCTATTATTTGGCGTTATTATTGGCGCTATTATATGGCGCTATTTTTCGGCGCTATTTTTTGGCACTATTATGAATATTTGGTGCCAAAAAATATTTGGCGCAATTATTTGGTGCTATTATTAGGCTCAATTATTTGCCGCTATTAATGTATTGGCGCTATTATGAATATTTGGCACTATTAATTAATGTGAAAATATTGGGGCTATTTTTTGGCGCTATTATTTGGCCCGAAAAAATATTTGGCGCTATTATTTGCACTATTAAAATATAGGGGCTATTAAAATATTGGAGCTATTATGAATATTAAAATAACACTGAAAATATATTTGGCGCTATTAGATTGAATGTTAAAATAACACTGAAAATATATTGAATGTTAAAATATTTGCGCTATTATGAATATTTGGCGCTATTAATGAATATTAAAATATTGGCGCTATTATTTGGCACCAAAAAATTGCGCCAAATATTGGCGCCAAATATTAATGGTGCCAAATATTGGCGCCAAATATTGGGGCTATTATTGGTGCAATTATTTGGCGCTTTTGTTGGTGATATAATTTGGCGCTATTATTTGGCACTATTATGAATATTGGCGGCAAAAAATATTTGAGGCTACTATGAATATATGGCACCAAATATTTGGAACTATTTTGAATATTTGGCTCTATTATTTGGCCCTATTATGAATATTTGGTGTCAAATATTTGGTGCTATTATTTGGTGATATTATTTGGCGCTATTATTTGATGCTATTATTTGGCGCTTATATTTGGCTCTATTTTATGGCACTATTATTTTGCACTATTATTTGGCACTATTAAATGGAGCTATGAATATATTGGTGCTATATATTGGCGCAAATATTGGCATTATTATTGGTGCTTTTATTGGCGCTTTTATTGGTGCTATTATTGAATGTTTAAATATTGGCGCTATTATTTGGCGCAAAATAATAGCGCCAAATATTGACGTGATTATTGGCCCCATAATTTGATGCTATTATTGGTGCTATTATTTGGCGCTATTATTTTGGCACTATTATTTGACACTATTATGAATATTTGGCGCCAAAAAATATTTGGTGCTATTATACGGCGCTATTATTAGGCGCAATTATTTGACCCAATTATTTGACGCAATTATTTGGCAAAATTATTTGGCGCAATATATTGGCGCTATTTATATATTTTGCACCAAAACATATTTGGCGCTATTATATGGTGCTATTATATGGCGTTGTTATTAGGCGCAATTATTTTCGCAATTATTCGGAGCAATTATTCGGAGCAATTATTTGGCGTAATTATTTGGCGCAATTATATGGCGCAATTAATTGGCACTGTTATTTTGCACTATTATTAGGCCCAATTATTTTGCGCTGTAAATATATTGGCGCTATTATGAATAAATGGCGCTATGAATATATTGGCACTATTATTAGCACAATTATTGACACTATTATGAATATATTGGCGCTATTATTTTGCACTATTATATACTGGCGTTATTATGAATATATTGGCACTATTATTTGGCGCTATTATTGGCGCTATTATTTGGCGCTATTTTTTGGCGCTATTATGAATATTTGGTGCCAAAAAATATTTGGCGCTATTATATGCCGCTATTATTTGGCACTATTATTTGGCGTTATTATTTGGCGTAGTTATTTGGCGCTAATATTTGGCGCAAATATTTGGCGCTATTTTTTGGCGTTATTATTAGGAGCAATTATTTGGCGCTATTAATATATTGGCGCTATTATGAATATTTAGCGCTATTAATGAATTTTAAAATATTGGCTCTATTATTTGGCGCAATTATTTGGCGCTATTATTTGACGCAATTATTTGGTGCTATAAATATATTGGCACTATTATGAATAAATGGCGCTATGAGTATATTGGCGCTATTATTGGAGCTATTATGGGAACTATTATGAATATATTTGCACTATTATATATTTTCGCTATTATGAATATATTGGTGCTATTATTTGGCGCTATTATTGGCGCTATTATTTGTCGCTATTATTGGCGCTATTATATGACGCTATTTTCTGACGCTATTTTTTGGTGCTATTATGAATATTTGGCGCCAAAAAACATTTGGCGCTATTATATGACGCTATTATTTGGTGCTATTATTTGGCGTAGTTATTTGGTGCAGTTATTTGGCACACTTATTTGGCTCTCTAATTTGGCGCTATTATTAGGTGCAATTATTTTCCGCTATTAATATATTGGCGCTATTATGAATATTTGGCGCTAATAATGAATGTTAAAATATTGGCACTATTTTTTGGGGCTATTATTTTTCACTATTATTTGGTGCCAAAAAATATTTGGCGCTATTATTTGGCGCTATTATTGGCGCTATTAAAATATTGGTGCAATTATGAATATTAAAATAGCACTGAAAATATATTTGGCGCTATTATATTTAATATTAAAATAACCTTGAAAAAATATTGAATGTTAAAATATTGGCGATATTATGAATATTTGGCACTATTGTTGAATGTTAAAATATTGATACTATTATTTGGTGCCAAATAATAGCGCCAAATAATGGCGCCAAATATTATTGGTGCCAAATATTGGCACTATTATTTGGGGCTTTTATTGGCACTATAATTTGGCGCTATTATGAATATTTGGAGCCAAAATATATTTGGTGCTGCTATGAATATATGGCGCCAAATATTTGGCGATATTATGAATATTTGGCTCTATTATTTAGCGCCATTATTTGCGCTATTATTTGGCGCTATTATGAATATTTGGAACCAAATATTTGGTGCTATTATTTGACAAAATTATATGGTGCTATTATTTGGCGCTATTATATTTTGCGCTATTATATGGCGCTATTATATGGTTCTATTATATCGCGCTATTATATGGCGCTAATATTTGGCGCTATTATTTGGCCCTATTAAATGGCGCTATGAATATATTGGCAATATTATTGGCGCTATTATATATTGTGCTACTATATGGCGCTATTATTTAGCGCTCTTATATGGTGCTATTATATGGCACTATTATAGGGCACCAATATTTGGTGCTATTATATGGCGCTATTATTTGGTGGTATTAAAGGGCGCTATGAATATATTGGCGCTATATTATGCCGCTATTATTGGCGCTATTATTGGTGCTGTTATTGGCGCTTTTATTAGCACTATTATTGAATGCTTAAATATTGCTGCTATTATTTGAAGCAAAATAATAGCGCCAAATATTGGCACCAAATATTGGCACCAAATATTGGCGCCAAATATTGGCGCCATAATTTGACGCTATTATTGGCTCTATTATTTGGTGCTATTATGAATATTTGGCACCAAAAAATATTTAGGGCCATTATATGGCGCTATTATTTGGCGCTATTCTTAGACGCAATTATTTTGCGTAATTATTTGGTGCAATATATTGGCGCTATTTATATATTTTGTGCCAAAAAATATTTGGCGCTATTATATGGCGCTATTATTTAGCGCTGTTATTAGGCACAATTATATATTGGCACTATTATGAATATATTGGCGCTATTATTTAGTGCTAATATATATTGGCGCCATTATGAATATATTGGCGCTATTATTTGGCGTTATGAATATATTGGCGGTATTATCGGTGCTATTATTTGGCACTATTATTGGTGCTATTATTTGGGGATATTATTTGGCGCTATTTTTTGGCGATATTTTTTGGCGCTATTTTTTGGCGCTATTATGAATATGTGGCACCAAAAAATATTTGGCGCTATTATATGGAGCTATTATTTAGCAGTATTATTTGGTTCTTTTATTTGGCACAGTTATTTGACATACATATTTGGCGCTATTATTTAGCGCTATTGTTGGGTGCAATTATTTGGTGCTATTAATATATTGGTGCTATTATGAATATTTGGCGCTATTAATGAATGTTAAAATATTGGGGCTGTTATTTGGTGCAATTGTTTGGCGCAATTATTTGGCGCAATTATTTGGGGCAATTATTAGGCGCTATAAATATATTGGTGCTATTATGAATAAATGGCACTATGAATAAATTTGCGATAATATTGGCACTATTATGAATATACTGGTGCTATTATTTGGCGCTATTATATATTGGCGCTATTATGAATATATTGGCACTATTATTTGGCGCTATGAATATATTGGCGCTATTATTGGCGCTATTATTTGGTGCTATTATTGGCGCTATTATATGACACTATTTTTTGGCGCTATTATGAATATTTGGATCCCAAAAATATTTGGCTCTATTATATGGCGCTATTATATGGCGCTATTATTTGGCGCTATTATTTGGCGCCAAAAAATATTTGGCGCTATTATATGGCGCAATTGTTAGGCTTAATTATTTGGCACAATATATTGTCGCTATTTATATATTTTGCCTCAAAAAATATTTTGCGCTATTATATGGCGCTATTATTTGGAACAATTATTTGACTCTATTATTTGGCACTATTATTAGGGGCAATTATTTTGCGCTATAAATATATTGGGGCTATTATGAATAAATGGCGCTATGAATATATTAGCACTATTATTGGCGCTATTATTGGCACTATTATGAATATAGTGGCGCTATTAATAGCACTATTATGAATATAGTGGCGCTATTATTTGGCGCTATTATATATTGGCGCTATTATGAATATATTGGCACTATTATTTTGCGCCATTTATTCATAATAGCGCCTATATATTTATAGCGCAAAATAATTGTGCCTAATAATAGCGCCAAATAATTGCGCCAAATAATTGCGCAAAATAATTGTGCCTAATAAGAGTGCCAAATAATATCCCCATAAAATAGCGCCAAATATTTTTTGGCGAAAAATATATAAATAGCGCCAATATATTGCACCAAATAATTTCGCCAAATAATTGCGCCAAATAATCGCGCCAATATATAGTGGCACTATTATTTGGCGCTATGAATATATTGGCGCTATTATTGGCACTATTATTTGGCGCTGTTATTGGCGCTATTATGAATATTTTGCGCAAAAAATATTTGGCTCTATTATATGGCGCTATTATTTGGCGCTATTATTTGGCTTAGTTATTTGGCGCAAATATTTGGCGCTATCATTTGGTGCTATTATTAGACGCAATTATTTACCGCTATTAATATATTGGCGCTGTTATGAATATTTTGCGCTATTAATTAATGTTAAAATATTGGCGCTATTTTTTGGCGCTATTATTTGGCGCTATTATCTGTCACCAAATAATAATTGGCGCTATAACTTTTTGCTATTATTGGCGCTATTAAAATATCGGTGCCATTAAAATATTGGCAATATTATGAATATTAAAATAACAGGGAAAATATATATGGCGCTATTATATTGAATGTCAAAATAACACGGAAAATATATTGAATATTAAAATATTGGCAGTATTATGAATATTTTGCTCTATTATTGAATGTTAATATATTGGCTCTATTATTTAGCGCCAAATAATAGCGCCAAATATTGGTGCCAAATATTGGCGCCTAATATTGGCACCAAATATTAGTGCAAAATATTGGCGGCAAATATTGGCGCTTTTATTTGGAGATATTATAAATATTTGGCGCCAAAAAATATTTGGCAATATTATTTGGTGCTATTATTTGGAACTATTATATTTTGCACTATTATATGGCGCTATTATTTTGCGCAATTATATGGCACTAATATTTGGTGCTAACATTTGGTGCTAATATTTGACGCTATTATATGGTGCTATTATTTGGCCCTATTAAATGGCGCTATGAATATATTGGCGTTATTATTGGCGCTATATATTGGCGCTACTATATGGCGCTATTATATCGTGCTAAAATTTGGTGCTATTATATGACGCTATTATTTGGCGCTATTATATGGCGCTATTATTTGGCCCTATTAAATGCCGCTATGAATATATTGGTGCTATTATTGGTGCAATATATTGGTGCTATTATTTGGGGCTATTATATTTGGCGTTATTATATGGCGCTATGATTTGGTGCTATTATATGGCGCTATAATATGGCGCTATTATATGGCGCCAATATTTGGCGCTATTATATGGCGATATTATTTGGCGCTATTATTTAGCGATATTATTTGGCGCTATTATCAGGGACTATTATGTGGCGCTATTATATTCGGCGCTTTTATGTGGCACTATTATTTGGCGCTATTTTATGGCGCTATTATATAGCACTATTATTTGGTGCTAATATTTGGCGCTAATATTTGGCATTATTATATGGCGCTATTATTTTGCCCTATTAAATAGTGCTATGAATATACTGGCGATATTATTGGCGCTATTGTTGGGGATGTTATTGGCGCTTTTATTGGTGCTATTATTGAATGTGTAAATATTGGCGCTATTATTTGGCTCAAAATAATAGCGCCAAAAATTGACGTGATTATTAGTTCCATAATTTGACGCTATTATTGGTGCTATTATTTGGCGTTATTATTTGGTGCTATTATTTGGCGCTATTATTAATATTTGGCAGCAGAAAATATTTGGCGCTATTATATGGCGCTATTATTAGGCGCAATTATTTGGCGCAATTATTTGGTGCAATTATTTGGCATAATTATTTGGCGCTATTTATATATTTTGCACCAAAAAATATTTGGCGCTATTATATGGATCTATTATTTGTCGCTGTTATTAGGCGCAATTATTTTGCACACTTATTTGGCGCAATTATTTGGTGCTATTATTTGGCACTATTATTAGGCTCAATTATTGTGCGCTATAAATATATTGGCCCTATTATGAATAAATGGCCCTATGAATATATTGGAGCTATTATTGATGCTATTATTGGAAACATTATGAATATATTGGCGTTATTATTTGGCGCTAGGAATATATTGGTGCTATTATTGTGGCTCTTATTTGGCGCTATTATTGGCGCTATTTTTTGGCGCTATTATTAATATTTGGCGCCAAAAAATATTTGGCACTATTATATGGTGCTATTATTTGGCGCTATTATTTGGAGCTATTATTTGGCATAGCTATTTGGGGCAAATATTTGGCGCTATTATTTGGCACTATTATTATGCGCACTTATTTGGTGCTATTAATATATTGGCGCTATTATAAATATTTGGCGCTATTAATGAATGTTAAAATATTGGCGCTATTATTTGGCAAAATTATTTGGCGCAATTATTTGGAAAAATTATTTTCCGCTTTTATTAGGCGCAATTATTTGGTGCTATAAATATATTGGCACTATTATGAATATTTGGCGCTATTATTGAATGTTAAAATATTGGCGCTATTATTTGGCGCTTTTTTTGGTGCTATAATTTGGCGCTATTATTTGCCGCTAAAATGAATATTTGGCGCCAAAAAATATTTGGCGCTACTATGAATATATGACGCCAAATATTTGGCGCTATTAAGAATATTTGGCTCTATTATTTGGCGCTATTATATGGCGCTATTATTTGGCCCTATTAAATATCACTATGAATATATTAGTGATATTATTGGTGCTATATATTGGCGCTATTATTTGGCGCTATTATATTTGGCTGTATTATATAACGCTATTATTTGGCGCTATAATATGGCGCTATTATATGGCGCTATTCTATGACGCTATTATATGGTGTCAATATTTGGCGTTATTATTTGGGGCTATTAAATGGCGCTATGAATATATTGGCGCAATTATTGGTGCTATACAATGGCGCTATAATTGGCGCTATTATTGGTGCTGTTATGGCCGCTTTTATTGGCGCTTTTATTGAATGTTTAAATATTTGGCGCTATTATGAATATTTGGCGCCAAAAAATATTTGGCACTACTATGAATATATGGCGCCAAATATTTGGCGCTATTATAAATATTTGAATCTATTTTTTGGTGCCATTATTGGCGCTATTATTTGGTGCTATTATTTGGCGCTATTATTTGGCGCTATTATGAATATTTTGCGCCAAATATTTGGGGTTATTATTGGGCGAAATTATTTGGTGCTATAATTTGACACTTTTATTTGGCGCTATTATATTTGAGGCTATTATATGGCGCTAATATTTGGCGCTGTTATATGGCACTATTATTTAGCCCTATTAAATGGTGCTATAAATATATTGGCACTATTATTGGTGCTATATATCGGTGCAATTATTTGGCGCTATTATATTTGGCGCTATTATATGGCGCTATTATTTGGCGCCACTATATGGCGCTAATATTTGGCGCTATTATATTGCAATATTATTTGGCCCTATTAAATGGTGCGATGAATATATTGGCACTATTTTTGGCGCTATATATTGGCACTATTATTGGCGCTATTATTGGTGCTGTTGTTGGCGCTTTTATTAGTGTTATTATTGAATGTTTATATATTGGCGCAATTATTTGGCGTTATTATTTGGCGCTATTGTGAACATTTGATGCCAAAAAATATTTAGCGCTATTATACGGCGCTATTATTTGGCGATATTATTAGGCGCAATTATTTGGCGCTATTAAATAGCGCTATGAATATATTGGCGCTATTATTGGCGCTATATATCGGTGCTATTATTTGGCACTATTATATTTGACACTATTATATGGCGCTATTATTTGGCGCCATTATATGGCGCTATTATATGGCGCTAATATTTGGCGCTATTATATTGCGATATTATTTGGCCCTATTAAATGGTGCTATGAATATATTGGCCCTATTATTGGCGCTATATATTGGCACTATTATTTGCGCTATTATTGGTGCTGTTGTTGGTGCTTTTACTGGTGCTATTATTGAATGTTTATATATTGGCACTATTATTTTGCACTATTGTGAACATTTGGTGCCAAAAATTATTTAGCGCTATTATACGATGCTATTATTTGGCGATATTATTAGGCGCAATTATTTGGCGCTTCTATTTTGCGCAATATATTGGCACTATTTATATATTTTGCGCCAAAAAATATTTGGCGCTGTTATTTGGTGCTTTTATTAGGCGTAATTATTTTGCGCTATAAATATATTGGCGCTATTATGAATAAATGGCGCTATGAATATATTAGCGCTATTATTGGCGGTATTATTGGCACTATTATGAATATAGTGGCGCTATTATATATTGGCGCTACTATGAATATATTGGCGCTATTATTTGGCGCATTGAATATATTGGCACTATTATTGGCGCTATTATTTGGCGCTATTATTGGCGCTATTATGAATATTTGGCGCAAAAAAAAAATATTTGATGCTATTTTATGGTGCTATTATTTGGCGCTATTATTTGGCGCAGTTATTTGGTGCAAATATTTGGCGCAGTTATTTGGCGCTATTATTTGGTGCTATTATTAAACGCAATTATTTTCCGCTATTAATATATTGGCGCAATTATGAATATTTTGCGCTATTAATTAATGTTAAAATATTGGCGTTATTTTTTGGCGCTATTATTTGGCGCTATTATCTGGCGCCAAATAATATTTGGCGCTATTATTTTGTGCTATTATTGGCGCTATTAAAATATCGGTGCCATGAAAATATTGGTGTTATTATGAATATTAAAATAACATGGAAAATATATTTGGCGCTATTATGTTGAATGTCAAAATAACTCTGAAAATATATTGAATATTAAAATATTGGTAGTATTATGAATATTTTGTGCTATTATTGAATGTTAATATATTGGCGCCATTATTTGGTGATAAATAATATCACCAAATATTGGCGCCAAATATTTGCGTTATTAATTGGAGATATTATGAATATTTGGCGCCAAAAAATATTTGGCAATATTATTTGGTGCTATTATTTGGCGCTATTATATTTTGCACTATTATATGGCGCTATTATTTTGCGCTATTATATGGTGCTAATATTTGGCGCTAATATTTGTCGCAAATATTTGGCGCTATTATATGGCGCTATTATTTGGCCCTATTAAATGGTGCTATGAATATATTGGCGCTATTATTGGCACTATTATTGGTGCTACTATTTGGCGCTATTATATTTGGCGCTATGATTTGGCGCTATTATGTGGCGCTATTATTTGGCGCTATTATTTGGCGCTAATATTTGGCGCTATTATTTTTTGTTATTATTAGCACTATTAAAATATCGATGCCATTAAAATATTGGCGATATTATAAATATTAAAATAACACGAAAAATATATAAGGCGCTATTATATTGAATGTCAAAATAACACTGAAAATATATTGAATATTAAAATATTGCCAGTATTATGAATATTTTGCGCTATTATTGAATGTTAATATATTGGCTCTATTATTTGGCGCCAAATAATAGCGCCCAATATTGGAGCCAAATATTGGCGCCAAAAAATATTTGGCAATATTATTTTGTGCTATTATTTGGTGCTATTATATTTTGCACTATTATATGGTGCTATTATTTTGCACTATTATATGGCACTAATATTTGGCGCTAATATTTGGCACTAATATTTGGCGCTATTATATGGCGCTATTATTTGGCCCTATTAAATGGCGCTATGAATATATTGGCGCTATTATTGGCACTATATATTTGAGCTATTATTTGGCGCTATTATATTTGGCGTTATTATATGGCGCTATGATTTGGTGTTATTATGTGATGCTATAATATGACACTATTATATAGCGCCAATATTTGGCGCTATTATATGGCGATATTATTTGGCGCTATTATTTGGTGATATTATTTGGCGCTATTATCTGTGGCTATTATGTGGTGCTATTATATTTGGCGCTATTATGTGGCGCTATTATTTGGGGCTATTATCTGGCGCTATTATATAGCGCTATTATATGGCGTTAATATTTGGCACTAATATTTGACATTATTATGTGACACTATTATTTGGCCCTATTAAATGGTGCTATGAATATATTGGTGGTATTATTGGAGCTATTGTTGGTGTTGTTATTGGCGCTTTTATTGGCACTATTATTGAATGTTTAAATATTGGCTCCATTATTTGGCTCAAAATAATAACCCCAAAAATTGCCGTGATTATTGGTGCAATAATTTGACGCTATTATTGGTGCTATTATTTGGCGCTATTATTTGGTGCTATTATTTGGCGCTATTATGAATATTTGGCGGCAAAAAATATTTGGCGCTATTATATGGCGCTATTACTAGGCACAATTATTTGCCATAATTATTTGGCGCAATTATTTGGCATAATTATTTGGCGCTATTTATATATTTTGCACCAAAAAATATTTGGCGCTATTATATGGCGCTATTATTTGGCGCTGTTATTAGGCACAATTATTTTGCACACTTATTTGGCGCAATTATTTGGCGCAATTATTTGGCGCTATTATTAGGCGCAATTATTGTGCGCTATAAATATATTGGCCCTATTATGAATACATGGCCCTATGAATATATTGGATCTATTATTGGAGCTATTATTGGCAACATTATGAATATATTGGCGCTATTATTTGGCGCTAGGAATATATTTGTGCTATTATTGGTGCTCTTATTTGGCGCTACTTTTTGGCGCTATTTTTTGGCGCTATTATGAATATTTGGCACCAAAAAATATTTGGCACTATTATATGGCGCTATTATTTGGTGCTATTATTCGGAACTATTATTTGGCACAGTTATTTGGGGAAAAATATTTGGCGCAATTATTTGGCGCTATTATTTGGCGCTATTATTATGCGCACTTATTTGGTGCTATTAATATATTGGCGCTATTATGAATATTTGGCGCTATTAATGAATATGAAAATATTGGCGCTATTATTTGGCCTAATTATTTGGCGCAATTATTTGGTGCAATTATTTGGCGCTATTATTAGGCGCAATTATTTGGCACTATAAATATATTGGCAATATTATGAATATTTGGCGCTATTATTGAATGTTAAAATATTGGCGCTGTTATTGGAGCTATTATTTGGTGCTTTTATTGGTGCTATAATTTGGCACTATTATTTGGTGTTATAATGAATATTTGGTGCCATAAAATATTTGGCGCTACTAGGAATATATGGCGCCAAATATTTGGCGCTATTATGAATATTTGGCTCTATTATTTGGCGCAATTATTGACGCTATTATTTGGCGCTATTATTTGGGGCTATTATTTGGTTCTATTATTTGGTGCTATTATATGGCGCTATTATATTGCACTATTATATGGCGCTAATATTTGGCGCTATTATATGAGGCTATTATTTGACCCTATTAAATAGCGCTATGAATATATTGGCGATATTATTGGTGCTATATTTTGGTACTATTATTTGGTGCTATTATATTTGGCACTATTATATAGCGCCATTATTTGGCGCTATTATATGGTGCTATTATATGGCGCTATTATATGGCGTCAATATTTGGTGCTATTATATGGCGCTATTATTTGGCGCTATTAAATGGCGCTATGAATATATTGGCGCTATTATTGGCGCTATACAATTGCGCTATAATTGGTGCTATTATTTGTGCTGTTATGGTCACTTTTATTGGCGCTTTTATTGAATATTTAAATATTTGGCGCCAAAAAATATTTGGCGCTACTATGAATATATGGCGCCAAATATTTGGCACTATTATGAATATTTGGCTCTATTTTTTGGTGCCATTATTGGCGCTATTATTTTGTGCTATTATGAATATTTGGCGCCTAATATTTGGGGCTATTATTGGGCAAAATTATTTGGCGCTATAATTTGGCACTATTATTTGGCGCTATTATATTTGAGGCTATTATATGGCGCTAATATTTGTCGCTATTATATGGCGCTATTATTTGGCCCTATTAAATGGTGCTATGAATATATTGACGCTATTATTGGCGCTATATATCGGTGCTATTATTTGGCGCTATTTTATTTGGCGCTATTATATGGCGCTATTATTTGGCGCTATTATATGGCGCCATTATATGGCGCTATTATATGGCACTAATATTTGGCACTATTATATTGCGATACTATTTGGCCCTATTTAATGGTGCTATGAATATATTGGCCCTATTATTGGCGCTATATATTGGAACTATTATTGGCGCTATTATTGGTGCTCTTTTTGGCGCTTTTATTGGTGCTATTATTGAATGTTTATATATTGGTTCTATTATTTGGCGCTATTATTTGGCGCTATTGTGAACATTTGGCGCCAAAAAATAATTAGCGCTGTTATACGGCACTATTATTTAGCGATATTATTAGGCGCAATTATTTGGCGCAATTATTTGGCGCTTCTATTTGGCGCAATATATTGGCGCTATTTATATATTTTGCGCCAAAAAATATTTGGCGCTATTATATGGCTCTATTATTTGGTGCTTTTATTAGGCGCAATTATTTTGCGCTATAAATATATTGGCGCTATTATGAATAAATGGCACTATGAATATATTGGCGCTATTATTTGCACTATTATTGGCACTATTATGAATATAGTGGCGCTATTATATATTGGCGCTACTATGAATATATTGGCCCTATGAATATATTGGCGCTATTATTTGGCGCTATTATTGGAACTATTATGAATATTTGGCGCAAAAAAATATTTGGCGCTATTTTATGGCATAGTTATTTAGTACTATTATTTGGTGCTATTATTAGACGCAATTATTTTCCGCTATTAAAATATTGGCGCTATTATTAATATTTTTCACTATTAATTAATGTTAAAATATTGGCGCTATTTTTTTGCACTATTATTTGGCGCTATTATTTGGCGCCATTATTGGCGCTATTAAAATATCAGTGCCATTAAAATATTGACGCTATTATGAATATTAAAATAACACAGAAAATTTATTTGGCGCTATTATATTGAATGTCAAAATAACACTGAAAATATTTTAAATATTAAAATATTGGCAGTATTATGAATATTATGCACTATTATTGAATGTTAATATATTGGCGCTATTATTTGGCGATATTATGAATATTTGGCGCCAAAAAATATTTGGCGCTACTAGGAATATATGGCGCCAAATATTTAGTTCTATTTTGAATATTTGGCTCTATTATTTGGCGCTACTGTTGGCGCTATAATTTGGCACTATTATTAATATTTGGCACCAAATATTTGGTGCTATTATTTGGCGATATTATTTGGCGCTTTTATTTGGCACTATTATATTTTCCCTATTATATGGCGCTATTATTTGGTGCTATTATATGGCGCTATTATGTAGCGTTATTATATAGTGCTAATATTTGGCACTATTACATGACGCTATTATTTGGCGCTATTAAATGGTGCTATGAATATATCAGTACTATTATTGGTGCTATTATTGGTGCTTGTATTGGCGCTATTATTGAATGTTTAAATATTGGTGCTATTATTTGGTGCAAAATAATAGTGCCAAATATTGGCGTGATTATTGGCGCCATAATTTGACGCTATTATTGGTGCTATTATTTGGGGCTATTATTTGGCGCTATTATGTATATTTGGCACCAAAAATTTTTGGCGCTTTTATATGGTGCTATTATTAGGCGCAATTATTTGAAGCAATTATTTAGCGCAATTATTTGGGGCAATTATTTGGACAATTTTTTGGAACTCTTTATATATTTTGCACCAAAAAATATTTGCCGCTATAATATGGCGCTATTATTTGGCGCTATTATAAGGCGCTAATATTTGGTGCTATTATATGGCGCTATTATTTGGCCCTATTAAATGGTGCAATAAATATATTGGTGCTTTTATTGGCGCTTTTATTGACACTTTTATTGGCGCTATATATTGGTGCTATTATTTGGCGCTATTATATTTGGCGCTATTATATGGCGCTATTATTTGGCGCTGTTATATCACGCACTTATATGGCGCTATTATATGGCGCAAATATTTAGAGCTATTATTAGGGTTGTTATTGGCACTTTTATTGGCGCTATTATTGAATGTTTAAATATTGGCGCTATTATTTGGAGCAAAATAATAGCGCCAAATATTGGCGCGATTATTAAGGCAATAATTTGATGCTATTATTGGCGCTATTATTTGGTGCTATTATTTGGCGCTATTATTTGACGCTATTATGAATATTTGGCGCCAAAAAATATTTGGTGCTATTATATGGCGCAATTATTTGGCGCTATTATTAGGCGCAATTATTTGGCACAATTATTTGACGCAATTATTTGGCACAATTATTTGGCGCAATATATTGGCACTATTTATATATTTAGCACCAAAAAATATTTGGCACTATTATATGGCGCTATTATTTGGTGAAATTATTTGGCGCGATTATTAGGCACAATTATTTTGCGCTATAAATAAATTAGTGCTATTATGAATAAATAGCGCTATGAATATATTGACGCAATTATTGGTGAAATTATTGGCACTATTATGAATATATTTGCGCAATTATTTGGTGCTATTATATATTGGCGATATTATAAATATATTGGTGCTATTATTTGGCGCTATTATATGGCGTTATTATTTGGCGCAGTTATTTGGCGCAAATTTTTGGCGCACTTATTTGGTGCTATTATTTGGCGCAATTATTAGGAGCAATTATTTGCCTCTATTAATATATTGGCGCTATTATAAATATTTTGTGTTATTAATTAATGGAAAAATATTGGGGCTATTATTTGGCGCTATTATTTGGCGCCAAATAATATTTGGCGCTATTATTGGCGCTATTAAAATATCAGTGCTATTAAAATATTGGCGCTATTATGAATATTAAAATGACACTGAAAATATATTTGGCGCTATTATATTGAATGTTAAAATAAAACTGAAAATATATTGAATGTTAAAATATTGGCGCTATTATGAATATTTGGCGCTATTATTGAATGTTAAAATATTGGCGCTATTATTGACGCTATTATTTGGCGCTTTTATTGGTGATATAATTTGGTGCTATTATTTGTTGCAATTATGAATATTTGGTGCCAAATAATATTTGGCGCTATTATGAATATGTGGCGCCAAATATTTGGTCCTATTATGAATATTTGGCTCTATTATTTGGCACTATTATTGGTGCTATTATTTGACACTATTATTTGGCACTATTATGAATATTTGGCAACAAATATTTAGTGCTATTATTTGGGGATATTATTTGGCACTATTATTTGGCGCTATTATATTTTTCACTATTATATGACGCAATTATTTGGCGCTATTATATGGAACTAATATTTAGCGCTATTATATGGCACTAATATTTGGCGCTATTATATGACCCTATTATATGGCGCAATTATTTGGTGCTATTTGAATATTTTCACCAAAAAATAGTTGGCGCTACTATGAATATATGGCGCCAAATATTTGGTGCTATTATGAATATTTGGCTCTATTATTTGGTGCTATTATTTGGCACCAAAAATTGGCATGATTATTAGCGCCATAATTTGACGCTATTGTTGACGCTATTATTTGGCGCTATTATTTGGTGCTATTATGAATATTTGGTGCCAAAAAATATTTGTCTCTATTATATGGCGCTATAATTTGGCACAATTATTTGGCGTAATTATTTGGCGCAATATATTGGCGCGATTATTCGGCGCAATTTTTTGGCGAAATTATTTGGTGCAATATATTGGCGCTATTTATATATTTTTCACCAAAAAATATTTGGCGCTATTTTATGGGGATATTATTTGGTGCTGTTATTAGGCGCAATTATTTTTGAGCAATAATTTGGCGCAATTATTTGGCGCAATTATTTGGCGCAATTATTTGGCGCAATTATTTGGTGTTATTATTAGGCGCAATTATTTTGCGCTATAAATATATAGGTGCTATTATGAATAAATGGCGCTATGAATATATTGGCGCTATTATTGGTACTATTATTGGCACTATTATGAATATATTGGCACAATTATTTGGCACTATTATATATTGGGGCTATTATTTGGCACTATGAATATATTGGCGATATTATTGGTGCTATTTTTCGGCGCTATTTTTTGGCGCTATTATTGGCGCTATTTTTTGGCGCTATTTTTTGGCGCTATTTTTTGGTGCTATTTTTTGGCGCTACTTTTTGGCACTATTATGAATAATTGGTGCCAAAAAATATTTGGCGCTATTGTTTGGCGGAATTATTTGGTGCTATTATTTGGCGCTAATATTAGGCACACTTATTTGGCGCTTTTAATATATTGGCGTTATTATGAATATTTGGCGTTATTAATGAATGTTAAAATATTGGTGCTATTATTTGGCGTAATTATTTGGGGCTATTATTTGGCGCTATTATTAGGCGCAATTATTTGGCACTATAAATATATTGGCGCTATTATGAATAAATGGCGCTATGAATATATTGACACTATTATTGGCACTATTATTGGAACTATTATGAAGATACTGGCGCTATTATTTGGCGCTATAATATATTGTCACTATTATGAATATATTGGTGCTATTATTTGGTGCTATGAATATATTGGCGCTATTATTGGCACTATTATTAGGCGCTATTATTGAACCTGTTATATGGCGCTATTTTTTGGCGCTATTATGAATATTTGGCGCCAAAAAATATTTGGCTCTATTATATGGTGCTATTATTTGGCGCTATTATTTGGCTCAGTTATTTATTGCAGTTATTTGGAGCAATTATTTAGCGCTATTATTTGGTGCTATTATTAGGCGCAATTATCTGTCGCTATTAATATATTGGCACTATTATGAATATTTGGCGCTATTAATGAATGTTAAAATATTGGCGCTATTTTTTGACACTATTTTTTTGCACTATTATTTGGCGCTATTATTTGGCACCAAATAATATTTGGCGCTATTATTTGGCCCTATTATTGGCGCCATTAAAATATTGGCGTTATTATGAATATTAAAATAACATTGAAAATATATTTGGCGCTATTATATTGAATGTTAAAATAACATTGAAAATAAATTCAATGTTAAAATATTGGCGCTATTATGAATATTTGGCGCTATTATTGAATATTTAAGTATTGACGCTATTATTTGGTGCCAAATAATAGCGCCAAATATTGGTGCCAAATATTATTGGTGCCAAATATTGGCGCCAAATATTGGTGCTATTATTGGCATATTATTTAGCACTTTTATTGGCGCTATAATTTGGCACTATTATTTAGCGCTATTATGAATATTTGGAGAAAAAAAATCTTTGGCGCTACTATGAATATATGACGCCAAATATTTGGTGCTATTATGAATATTTGGCTCTATTATTTGGCATAATTATTGGCGCTATTATTTGGCGCTATTATGAATATTTGGCGCCAAATATTTTGTGCTATTACTTGGCGATATTATTTGGCGCTATTATTTGGCGCTATTATTTGGCTCTATTATATTTGGCGCTATTATATGGCGCTATTATTTTGCTCTATTATATGGCGCTATTATATGGCTCTAATATTTGGCGCTATTATATAACGCTATTATTTGGCCTTATTAAATGGCACTATGAATATATTGGCGCTATTATTTGCGCTATATATTTCCACGATTATTTGGTGCTATTATATTTGGAGTTATTATATGGAACTATTATTTGGCGCTATTATATGCCACTATGAATATATTGGTGCTATTATATGGCGCTAATATTTGGCACTATTATATGGCGCTATTATTTGGCGCTATTATATGGCGCTATGAATATATTGGCGCTATTATTGGCGCTATTATTGAATTTTTAAATATTGGCGCTATTATTTGGCGCAAAATAATAGCGCCAAATATTGGCGTAATTATTGGTGCCATAATTTGATGCTATTATTGGTGCTATTATTTGGCGCAATTATTTGACGAAATTATTTGGCGCAATATATCGGTGCTATTTATATATTTTGTGCCAAAAAATATATGGCGCTATTATTTGGCGCTGTTATTAGGTGCAATTATTTTGCGCAATTATTTGGCGCAATTATTTAGCGCAATTATTTGGCGCTTTTATTTGGCGCTATTATTTGGCGCTATTATTAGGCGCAATTATTTTGCGCTATAAATATATTGGCGCAATTATGAATAAATGGTGCTATGAATATATTGGCGTTATTATTGGCGTTATTATTGGCACTATTATGTATATTTTGGCGCTATTATTTGGCGCTATAATATATTGGCGCAATGAATATATTGGCGCTATTTTTTGCGCTATTATTTGGCGCTATTATCAGAGCTATTATTTTGCGCTATTTTTTGGCACTATTTTTTGATGCTATTATGAATATTTGGCACCAAAAAATATTTGGCGCTATTATTTGGTGGTATTATTTGGCGCAATTATTTGGCACAAATATTTGGCGCATTTATTTAGTGATATTATTTGGAGCTATTATTAGGCGCAATTATTTGGCGCTATTAATATATTGGCGATATTATGAATATTTGGCACTATTAATGAATGTTAAAATATTGGTGTCTTTATTTGGCGAAATTATTTGGCGCAATTATTTGGCGCTAGTATTCGGCGTTATTATTAGGCGCAATTATTTGGCACTATAAATATATTGGCGCTATTATTGGCACTATTATGAATATTCCGGCGCTATTATTAGCGCTATAATATGACGCTATTTTTTGGCGCTATTATTTGGTACTATTATGAATATTTGGCGCCAAAAAATATTTGGCTCTATTATTTGACGCAGTTATTTGGAGCAAATATTTGGCGTATTTATTTGGCGCTTTTATTTGGCAATATTTTTAGTCGTAATTATTTGCCGCTATTAATATATTGGCGCAATTATGAATATTTGGCGCTATTAATAAATGTTAAAATATTGGCGCTATTATTTGGTGCTATTATTTGGTGCCAAATAAAATTTGGAACTATTATTTGGCACTATTATTGGCGCTATTAAAATATTGGCGCTAATATGAATATTAAAATAACAGTGAAAATGTACATGGCGCTATTATATTGAATGTTAAAAGAACACTAAAAATATATTGAATGTTAAAATATTGGCACTATTATGAATATTTGGTGCTATTAAATAATAGCGCCAAATTTGGCGCCAAATATTAATGGTGCCAAATATTGGCGCCAAATCATGGCGCTATTATTGGCGCTATTATTTGGCGCTTTTGTTAGCGCTATAATTTGGTGCTATTATGAATATTTGGCTCTAAGAAATATTAGGCGCTACTATGAATATTTGGGGCAAATATTTGGCGATATTATGAATATTTGGATCTATTTTTTGGTGCCATTATTGGCGCTATTATTTGGCGCTATTATGAATATTTGGCGCCAAATATTTGGGGCTATTATTGGGCGAAATTATTTCGCGCTATAATTTGGCACTATTATTTGGCGCTATTATATTTGAGGCTATTATATGGCGCTAATATTTGGCAGTATTATATGGCGCTATTATTTGGCCCTATTAAATGGTGCTATGAATATATTGGCGCTATTATTGGTGTTATATATCGGTGGTATTATTTGGCACTATTATATTTGGCGGTATTATATGGCGCTATTATTTGGTACGATTATATGGCGCCATTATATGGCGCTAATATATGGCGCTAATATTTGGCACTATTATATTGCGCTATTATTTGGCCCTATTAAATGGTGCTATGAATATATTGGCGCTATTATTGGCGCTATATATTGGCACTATTATTGGCGCTATTATTGGTGCTGTTGTTGGCGCTTTTATTGATGCTATTATTGAATGTTTATATATTGGCGCTATTATTTGGCGCTATTATTTGGCGCTATTGTGAACATTTGGCACCAAAAAATATTTAGTGCAATTATACGGCGCTATTATTTTGCGATATTATTAGGCGCAATTATTTGCCGCAATTATTTGGCGCTTCTATTTGGCGCAATATATTGGCGCTATTTATATATTTTGCGCCAAAAAATATTTGGCGCTATTATAAGGCGCTATTATTTGGTGCTTTTATTAGGCGCAATTATTTTGCGCTATAAATATATTGGCGCTATTATGAATAAATGGTGCTATGAATATATTAGCGCTATTATTGGTGCTATTATTGGTACTATTATGAATATAGTGGCGCAATTATATATTGGTGCTACTATGAATATATTGGTGCTATTATTTGGCGCTATGAATATATTGGCGGTATTATTGGCACTATTATTTGGCGCTATTATTGGGGCTATTATGAATATTTGGCGCAAAAAAAATATTTGGCGCTATTATATGGCGCTATTATTTGGCGCAGTTATTTGGCGCAAATATTTTGCGTAGTTATTTGGCGCTATTATTTGGTGATATTTTTAGACGCAATTATTTGCCGCTATTAATATATTGCCGCTATTATGAATATTTTGCGCTATTAATTAATGTTAAAATATTGGCGCTATTTTTTGGCGATATTATTTGGTGCTATTATCTGGCGCCAAATAATATTTTGCGCTATTATTTTTTGATATTATTAGCGCTATTAAAATATCGATGCCATTAAAATATTGGCGATATTATAAATATTAAAATAACACGAAAAATATATAAGGTGCTATTATATTGAATGTCAAAATAACACTGAAAATATATTGAATATTAAAATATTGAAAGTATTATGAATATTTTGCGCTATTATTGAATGTTAATATATTGGCTCTATTATTTGGCGCCAAATAATAACGCCAAATATTGGAGCCAAATATTGGCGCCAAAAAATATTTGGCAATATTATTTGATGCTATTATTTGGTGCTATTATATTTTGCACTATTATATGGCGCTATTATTTTGCACTATTATATGACGCTAATATTTGGTGCTAATATTTGGCGCTAATATTTGGCGCTATTATATGGCGCTATTATTTGACCCTATTAAATGGCGCTATGAATATATTAGCGCTATTATTGGCACTATATATTGGCGCTATTATTTGGCGCTATTATATTTGGCGCTATGATTTGGCACTATAATATGGCGCTATTATATGATGCTAAAATTTGGCACTATTATATGGTGCTATTATTTGACGCTATTATTTGGCTCTATTATTTGGTGCTATTATATGGTGCTATTATATGGCGCTATTATATTGCACTATTATATGGCGCTAATATTTGACGCTATTATATGGCGCTATTATTTGGCCCTATTGAATAACGCTATGGATATATTAGTGATATTATTGGTGCTATATATTGGCGCTATTATATTTGGCACTATTATATAGCGCTATTATTTGGCGCTATTATATGGCGCTATTTTATGGTGCTATTATATGACGCTATTATATGACGTCAATATTTGGAGCTATTATATGGCGCTATTATTTGGCGCTATTAAATGGCGCTATGAATATATTAGCGCTATACAATGGTGCTATAATTGGTGCTATTATTGGTGCTGTTATGGGTGCTTTTATTGGCTCTTTTATTGAATGTTTAAATATTTGGCGCTATTATGAATATTTGGCGCCAACAAATATTTGGCGCTACTATGAATATATGGCGCCAAATATTTGGCGCTATTTTGAATATTTGGCTCTATTTTTTGGTGCCATTATTGGCACTATTATTTGGTGCTATTATGAATATTTGACTTCAAATATTTGGGGCTATTATTGGGCGAAATTATTTGGAGCTATAATTTGGAACTATTATTTGGCGCTATTATATTTGCGGCTATTATATGGCGCTAATATTTGGCGCTATTATATGGCGCTATTATTTGGCCCTATTAAATGGCCCTATGAATATATTGGCTCTATTATTGGCGCTATATATCAGTGCTATTATTTTGCGCTATTATATTTGGCGCTATTGTATGGCGCTATTATTTGGCGCGATTATATGGCGTTATTAAATGGCGCTAATATTTGGTGCTATTATATTGCGATATTATTTGGCTCTATTAAATGGTGCTATGAATATATTGGCGCTATTATTGGAGCTATATATTGGCACTATTATTGGCGCTATTATTGGTGCTGTTGTTGGCGCTTTTATTGGTGCTATTATTGAATGTTTATATATTGGCACTATTATTTGGCGCTGTTATTTGGCGCTATTGTGAACATATAGCGCCAAAAAATATTTAGCGCTATTATACGGCGCTATTATTTGGCGATATTATTTGGCGCAATTATTTGGCGAAATTATTTAGCGCTTCTATTTGGCGCAATATATTGGCGCTATTTATATATTTTGCGCCAAAAAATATTTGGTGCTATTATATGACGATATTATTTGGTGCTTTTATTAGGCGTAATTATTTTGCGCTATAAATATATTGGCACTATTATGAATAAATGACGCTATGAATATATTGGTGCTATTATCAACACTATTATTTGGCGCTATTATTGAATCAATTATGAATATTTGGCACAAAAAAATATTTGGCGCTTTTATTTGGTAGAGTTATTTGGCGCAAATATTTGGCGCAATTATTTGGCGCTATTATTTGGTGCTATTATTAGACACAATTATTTGCCACTATTAATATATTAGCGCTATTATGAATATTTTGCGCTATTAATTAATGTTAAAATATTGGCGCTATTTTTTGACGCTATTATTTGGTGCTATTATCTGGCGCCAAATAATATTTGGAGCTATTATTTTGTGCTATTATTGGCGCTGTTAAAATATCGGTGCTATTAAAATATTGGCGCTATTATGAATATTAAAATAACACAGAAAATATATTTGGCGCTATTATATTGAATGTCAAAATAACACTGAACATATATTGAATATTAAAATATTGGCAGTATTATGAATATTTAGCGCTATTATTGAATGTTAACATATTGGCGCTATTATTTGGCGCCAAATAATAGTGCCAAATATTGACGCCAAATATTGGTGCCAAATCTTGGCGCCAAATATTGGCGCTATTATTTGGCGATATTATGAATATTTGGTGCCAAAAAATATTTGGCAATTTTATTTGGTTCTATTATTTGGCGCTATTATATTTTGCACTATTATATGGCGCTATTATTTTGCGCTATTATATGGCGCTAATATTTGGCGCTAATATTTCGCGCTAATATTTGGCGCTATTATATGGCGCTATTATTTGGACCTATTAAATGGCGCTATAAATATATTGGCTCTATTATATGGTGCTATTATATTTGGCGTTATGATTTGACGCTATTATATGGCGCTATTATATGGTGCTAAAATTTGGCTCTATTATATTACGCTATTATTTGGCGCTATTATATGGCTCTATTATTTGGCCCTATTAAATGGCGCTATGAATATATTGGCGCTATATGTTGGTGCTATTATTTGAAGCTATTATATTTGGCGTTATTATACGGCGCTATGATTTGGTGCTATTATATGTCGCTATAATATGGCGATATTATATGGCGCCAATATTTGGTTCTATTATATGGCGATATTATTTGGCGCTATTATGTGGCGATATTATTTGGAACTATTATCTGGGGCTATTATGTGGCGCTATTATGTTTAGCGCTATTATGTAGCGCTATTATTTGGCGCTATTATCTGGCGCTCTTATATAGCGCTATTATATGACGCTAATATTTGGCGCTAATATTTGGCGCTATTATATAGCGCTATTATTTGGCCCTATTAAATGGTGCTATGAATATATTGGCGATATTATTGGCGCTATTGTTGGTGCTATTATTGGTGCTTTTATTGGTGCTATTATTGAATGTTTAAATATTGGCTCTATTATTTGGTTCAAAATAATAGCGCAAAAAATTGGCGTGATTATTGGTGCCATAATTTGACGTTATTATTGGTGCTATTATTTGGCGCTATTATTTGGTGCTGTTATTTGGCACTATTATAAGTATTTGGCCCCAAAAAATATTTGGCGCTATTATATGGCGCTATTATTAGGCGCAATTATTTGACGCAATTATTTGGCGCAATTATTTGGCATAATGATTTGGCGCTATTTATATATTTTGTGCCAAAAAATATTTGGCTCTATTATATGGCGCTATTATTTGGCGCTGTTATTAGGTGCAATTATTTTGCGCACTTATTTGGCGCTATTATTTGGTGCTATTATTTGGTGCTATTATTCGTCGCAATTATTGTGCGCTATAAATATATTTGCCCTATTAATGGCCCTATGAATATATTGGCGCTATTATTGGCGATATTATTGGCAACATTATGAATATATTGGCGCTATTATTTGGTGCTAGGAATATATTGGTGCTATTATTGGTGCTCTTATTTGGCGCTATTATTGGCGCTATTTTTTGGCGCTATTAAGAATACTTGGCGCCAAAAAATATTTGGTACTATTATATGGCACTATTATTTGGCGCTATTATTTGGAGCTATTATTTGGCACAGTTATTTGAGGAAAATATTTGGCGCAATTATTTGGCACTATTATTTGGCGCTATTATTATGCGCACTTATTTGGTGCTATTAATATATTGGCGCTATTATGAATATTTGGCGCTATTGATGAATGTTAAAATATTGGAGCTATTATTTGGCCTAATTATTTGGCGTAATTATTTGGCGCAATTATTTGGGGCTATTATTAGGCGCCATTATTTGGCGCCATTATTTGGCGCAATTATTTGGCGCTATTATTAGGCGCTATAATTTGGCACTATTATTTGGCGCTATAATGAATATGTGGCACTAAAAAATATTTGGCCCTACTATGAATATATGGTGCCAAATATTTGGTGCTATTATGAATATTTGGCTCTATTATTTGGTGCCATTATTGGTGCTATTATTTGGCGCAATTATTTGGGGCTATTATTTGGCTCTATTATTTGGTGCTATTATATGGAGCTATTATATGGCCCTATTATATTGCACTTTTATATGGCGCTAATATTTGGCGCTATCATTTGGCCCTATTAAATAGCGCTATGAATATATTGGCGATATTATTGGTGCTATATATTGACGCTATTATTTGGTGCTATTATATTTGGAACTATTATATAGCGCTATTATTTGGCGCTATTATATGGCGCTATTATATGGCGTCAATATTTGGTGCTATTATATGGCGTTATTATTTGCCGCTATTAAATGGCGCTATGAATATATTGGCGCTATTATTGGTGCTATAAAATGGCGCTATAATTGACGCTATTATTGGTGCTATTTTGGGCGCTTTTATTGGCGCTTTTATTGAATGTTTAAATATTGGCGCTACTATTTGGCACAAAATAATAGCGCCAAATATTGGAGCGATTATTGGCGCCATAATTTGACGCTATTATTGGCGCTATTATTTGGCACTATTATTTGGCAGTATTATGAATATTTGGCGCCAAAAAATATTTGGCGCTATTATATGGCGCTATTATTAGGTGCAATAATTTGGCGCAATTATTTGGCACAGTTATTTGGCGTAATTATTTGGCACAATATATTGGCGCTGTTTATTTATTTTGCGCCAAAAAATATTTGGCGCTGTTATTAGGTGCACTTATTTGGCACAATTATTTGGCGCATTTATTTGACGCAATTGTTTGGCGCCATTATTTGGCACTATTATTTTGCTCTATAAATTTATTGGCACTATTATGAATAAATGGAGCTATGAATATATTGGCTATATTATTGGCGCTATTATTGACACTATTATGAATATATTGGCGCTATTATTTGGCGCTATTTTTTTGATGTTATTATGAATATTTGGCACCAAAATATATTTGGCGCTATTATATGGCGCTATTATTTGGCGGTATTATTTGGCGCAGTTATTTGGCCCAGTTATTTAGCGCAAATATTTGGCGCTATTATTAGGCACAATTTTTTGGTGCTATTAATATATTGGCACTATTATAAATATTTGGCGCTATTAATGAATGTTAAAATATTGGGGCTATTATTTGGCCCAAAATAATGATGGCAAATATTGGTGCCAAATATTGGCGCCAAATATTGGCGCGATTATTGGCGCCATAATTTGGCGCTATTATTGGCGGTATTATTTGGTGCTATTATTTGTCGCTATTAAGAACATTTGGCGCCAAAAAAATATTTGGCGCTATTATATTGTGCTATTATTTGGTGCTATTATTTGGCGCTATTATTTCGCGCAATTATTTGGAGCAATGTATTGGCGCTATTCATATATTTTGCGCCAAAAAATATTTGGCGCTATTATATGGCGCTATTATTTGGCGCTGTTATTCGGCGTAATTATTTTGCGCAATTATTTGGCACAATTATTTGGCACAATTTTTTAGCGCAATCATTTGGCGCAATTATTTGGCGCTATTATTAGGCGCAATTATTTTTCGCTATAAATATAATGGCACTATTATGAATAAATGGAGCTATGAATATATTGGCGCTATGAATATATTAGCGCAATTATTGGTGCTACTATCGGTACTATTATGAATATATTGGTGCTATTATTTGGGGCTATTATATATTGGCGCTATTATTTGGCACTATGAATATATTGGCGCTATTATTTGGCATTATTATTGGCGCTATTATATGACGCTATTTTTTGGTGCTATTTTTTGGCACTATTATGAATATTTGGTGCCAAAAAATATTTGCCGCTATTATATGTCGCAATTATTTGGCGCTATTATTAGGTGAAATTATTTGCCGCTATTAATATATTGGCGCTATTATGAATATTTGGCGCTATTAATTAATGTCAAAATATTGAGGCTATTTTTTGGCGCTATTATTTGGCGCGAAATAATATTTGGCGCTATTATTTGGCGCTATTATTGGCGATATTAATATATAGGTGCTATTAAAATATTGGCGCTATTATGAATATTAAAATAACACTGAAAATATATTTGGTGCTATTATATTGAATGTTAAAATAACACTGAAAATATATTGAATGTTAAAATATTGGTGCTATTATGAATATTTGGCGCTATTAATGAATGTTAAAATATTGGCGCTATTATTTGGTGCTTTTGTTGGTGATATAATTTGGCCCTATTATTTGGCGCTGTTATGAATATTTGGCGGAAAAAATATTTGACGCTACTATAAATATAAGGCGCCAAATATTTGGTGCTATTATGAATATTTGGCTCTATTATTTGGCGCTATTATTGGCGCTATTACTTGGCGCTATTATTTGGCATTATTATGAATATTTGGTGTTAAATATTTGGTGCTATTATATGGTGATATTATTTGGCACTATTATTTGGCGCTATTATTTGGCGCTATTATATTTGGCGCTATTATATGGCGGTATTATTTAGCGCTATTATATGGCACTAATATTTGGCGCTAATCTTTGGCGCTATTATATGGCGCTATTATTTGGTCCTATTAAATGGTGGTATGAATATGCCGGTGCTATTATTGGCGCTATATATTGGTGCTATTATTTGGTGCTATTATATTTGGTGATTTTATTTGGCACTATTATATGGCGCTATTATATGATGCTATTATATGGTGCTATTAAATGGAGCTAGGAATATATTGGGGCTATTATTGGTGCTATATATTGGCGTAAATATTGACACTATTATTGGTGCTTTTATTGGCGTTTTTATTGGTGCTATTATTGAATGTTTAAATATTGGCGCTATTATTTGGCGCAAAATAATAGCGCCAAATATTGACGTGATTATTGGCCCCATAATTTGACGCTATTATTGGTGCTATTATTTGGCGCTATTATTTTGGAACTATTATTTGACACTATTATGAATATTTGGTGCCAAAAAATATTTGGCGCTATTATATGACGCTATTATTAGGCGCAATTATTTGGCCCAATTATTTGACGCAATTATTTGGCGAAATTATTTGGCGCAATATATTGGTGCTATTTATATATTTTGCACCAAAAAATATTTGGCGCTATTATATGGTGCTATCAATTGGCGCTGTTATTAGGCGTAATTATTTTGCGCAATTATTTGGAGCAATTATTTGGCCTAATTATTTGGCACAATTATTTGGCGCAATTATTTGGCACTGTTATTTGGCGCTATTTTTAGGCGTAATTATTTTGCGCTGTAAATATATTGGCGCTATTATGAATAAATGGAATTATGAATATATTAGCACTATTATTGGTGCAATTATTGGCACTATTATGAATATATTGGTGCTATTATTTGGCGCTATTATATACTGGCGTTATTATGAATATATTGGCGCTATTATTTGGCACTATGAATATATTGGCGTTATTATTGGCACTATTATTTGGCGCTATTATTGGCGCTATTATTTGGCGCTATTTTTTGGCACTATTATTAATATTTGGTGCCAAAAAATATTTGGCGCTATTATATGGTGCTATTATTTGGCACTGTTATTTTGCGCTATTATTTGGCGCAGTTATTTGGCATTAATATTTGGCGCTATTTTTTGGCTCTATTATTTGGTGTAATTATTTGGCACTATTAATATATTGGCGCTATTATGAATAAAAGGCGCTATGAATATATTAGCGCTATTATGAATAAAAGGCACTATGAATATATTTGACGCTATTATTTGGCGCAATTATTTGGTGCTATAAATATATTGGCGCTATTATGAATAAATGGCGCGATTAATATATTGGTGCTATAATTGGCGCTATTATTGGCACTATTATGAATATACTGGTGCTATTATATATTTTCTCTATTATGAATATATTGGTGCTATTATTTTGTGCTATGAATATATTGGCGCTATTATTGGTGCTATTATTGGCACTATTATGTAGCGCTATTTTTTGACACTATTTTTTGGCGCTATTATGAAGATTTGGCGCCAAAAAACATTTGGCGCTATTATTTGGTGCTATTATTTGGCGCAGTTATTTGGTGCAGTTATTTGATGCACTTATTTGGCTCTCTTATTTGGCACTATTATTAGGCGCAATTATTTGCCGCTATTAATATATTGGCGCTATTATGAATATTTGGCGCTATTAATGAATGTTAAAATATTGGCACTATTTTTTGGCGGTATTATTTATCGCAATTATTTGGCGCCAAATAATATTTGACGCTATTATTTGGCGCTATTAAAATATTGGCGCAATTATGAATATTAAAATAGCATTGAAAATATATTTGGCGATATTATATGGAATATTAAAATAACACTGAAAATATATTGAATGTTAAAATATTGGCACTATTATGAATAGTTGGCGCTATTGTTGAATGTTAAAATATTGACGCTATTATTTGGCACCAAATAATAGCGCCAAATAATGGCGCCAAATATTATTGATGCTAAATATTGGCGCTATTATTTGGGGCTTTTATTGGCGGTATAATTTGGCGCTATTATGAATATTTGGAGCCAAAAAATATTTGGTGCTACTATGAATATATGGCGCCAAATATTTTGCGCTATTATGAATATTTGTCTCTATTATTTGGAGCCATTATTTGCGCTATTATTTGGCGCTATTATGAATATTTGGCACCAAATATTTGGTGCTATTATTTGGTGACATTATTTGGTGATATTATTTGGCGCTATTATATTTTGCGCTATTATATCACGCTATTATTTGGCGCTATTATATGGTTCTATTATATCACGCTATTATATGGCGCTAATATTTGCCGTCATTATATGGCGCTATTATTTGGCCCTATTAAATGGCTCTATGAATATATTGGCAATATTATTAGCGCTATTATTTTGCGCTATTATATTTTGCGCTACTATATGGTGATATTATTTAGCGCTCTTATATGGTGCTTTTATATGGCGCTATTATATGGCGCCAATATTTGGTGCTATTATATGACGCTATTATTTGGCGCCATTAAATGGCGCTATGAATATATTGGTGCTATATTATGGGGCTATTATTGGCGCTATTATTGGTGCTGTTATTGACGCTTTTATTGGCACTATTATTGAATGTTTAAATATTGCCACTATTATTTGGAGCAAAATAATAGCGCCAAATATTGGCACCAAATATTGGCGCCATAATTTGACGCTATTATTGGCTCTATTATTAATATACTGGCACTATTATTTGGCGTTATTATATATTGGCGATATTATGAATATATTGACGCTATTATTTGGCGCTATGAATATATTGGCGCTATTATTGGCGCTATTATTTGGTGCTATTATTGGCGCTATTATATGACACTTTTTTTTGGCGCTATTTTGAATATTTGGAGTTCAAAAATATTTGACGCTATTATATGGCGCTATTATTTGGCGCTATTATTTGGCGCTATTATTTGGCGCTATTATGAACATTTGGCGCCAAAAAATATTTGGCGTTATTATATGGTGCTATTATTAGGCGCAATTATTTGGCACAATTATTTGGCGCAATATATTGGCGCTATTTATATATTTTGCACCAAAAAATATTTAGCGCTATTATATGGCGCTATTATTTGGCGCAATTATTTTACGCTATAAATATATTGGTGCTATTATGAATAAATGGCGCTATGAATATATTTGCGCTATTTTTGGCGCTATTATGAATATAGTGGCGCTATTATTGGCACTATTATGAATATAGTGGCGCTATTATTTTTTGCTATTATTGGCACTATTTGTTGGCGCTATTATCAATATTTTGCGCCAAAAAATATTAGGCACTATTATATGGCGCTATTATTTGGCGCTATTATTTGGCGCTATTATTTGGCGCAGTTATTTGGCGCAAATATTTGACACAGTTATTTGGAGCTATTATTTGGCGCTATTATATTGATTGTTAAAATAACACTGAAAATATATTGAATGTTAAAATATTGGCGCTATTATGAATATTTGGTGCTATTATTGAATGGTAATATGTTGGTGCTATTATTTTGCGATATTATGAATATTTGGCGCCAAAAAATATTCGGCGCTACTATGAATATATGGCACCAAATATTTGGCGCTATTATGAATATTTGGCTCTTTTATTTGGCGATACTGTTGGCGCTATTATTTGGCACTATTATTAATATTTGGTGCCAAATATTTGGGGTTATTATTTGGAAATATTATTTGACGCTATTATATTTTCCCTATTATATGGCGCTATTATTTGGTGCTATTATATGACGCTAATATTTGGCGCTATTATATGGTGCTAATATTTGGCGCTATTATATGGCGCTATTATTTGGCCCTATTAAATGGCGCTATGAATATATTGGCGCTATTATTGGTACTATATATTGGTGCTATTATTTGGCGCTATTATATTTGGCGCTATTATATGGCACTATGATTTGGCGCTATTATGTGGCGTTATTATATGACGCTAATATTTGACGCTATTATATGGTGCTATTATTTGGCGCTACTAAATGCTGCTATGAATATATCAGCGCTATTATTGGTGCTGTTATTGGTGCTTTTATTGACGCTATTATTGAATTTTTAAATATTGGCGCTATTATTTGGCGCAAAATAATAGCACCAAATATTGGCGTGATTATTGGCGCCATAATTTGACGCTATTATTGTTGCTATTACTTGGCGCTATTATTTGGCGATATTATGTATATTTGGTGCCAAAAAATTTTGGCGCTATTATATGGCGCTATTATTAGGCACAATTATTTGGCGCAATTATTTGGCGCAATTATTTGCCACAATTATTTGGCGCTATTTATATATTTTGCACTAAAAAAAATTTGGCGCAATTATATGGCCCTATTATTTGGCGCAATTATATGGTGCTAATATTTGGCGATATTATATGGCGCTATTATTTGGCGCTATTATATTTGGTACTATTATATGGCGCTATTATTTGGCGCAATTATATGGCGCACTTATATGGTGCTATTATATGGCGCTATTATATGGCGCTAATATTTGGGGCTATTATATGGCGCTATTATTTGGAGCTATTAAATGGCGCTATGAATATATTGGTGCTATTATTGGTGTTATATATTGGTGATATTATTGGCGCTATTATTGGGGCTGTTATTGGCACTTTTATTGGCGCTATTATTGAATATTTAAATATTGGCGCGATTGTTGGCGCCATAATTTGACACTATTATTGGCGCTATTATGTGGTGCTATTATTTGGCACTATTATTTGGCGCTATTATGAATATTTGGTGCCAAAAAATATTTGGTGCTATTATATGGTGCAATTATTTGGCACTATTATTAGGCGCAATTATTTGGCGCAATTATTTGGCGCAATTATTTGGCGCAATATGTTGGCGCTATTTCTATATTTTGTGCCAAAAAATATTTGGCGCTATTATATGGCACTATTATTTGGTGCAATTATGTGGCGCAATTATTAGGCACAATTATTTTGCGCTATAAATAAATTGGTGCAATTATGAATAAATGGTGCTATGAATATATTGTCGTTATTATTAGCACAATTATTGGCACTATTATGAATATATTGGCACTATTATTTGGTAATATTATATATTGGTGCTATTATGAATATATTGGCGTTATTATTTGGTGCTATGAATATATTGGCGCTATTATTGGCGCTATTATTTGGTGCTATTATTGGCACTATTTTTTGGCGCTATTTTTTGGTGTTATTTTTTGGCGATATTATGAATATTTGGCACCAAAAAATATTTGGCGCGATTATATGGCTCTATTATTTGGCGCTATTATATGGCGCTATTATTTGGCGCTATTATTTGGCGCAGTTATTTGGCGCAAATTTTTGGCGCAATTATTTGGCGCAATTATTTGACGCATTTATTTGCCGCAATTATCTGGCGCAATTATTTGGCGCAATTATTTGGCGCAATTATTTGGCGCAATTATTTGGCGATATTATTTGGTGCTATTATATGACACTAATATTTGGCGCTATTATATGACACTAATATTTGGCGCTATTATATGGCTCTATTATATGGCGCAATTATTTGGTGCTATTATGAATATTTGGCGGCAAAAAATAGTTGGCGCTACTATGAATATATGGCGCCAAATATTTGGAACTATTATGAATATTTGGCTCTATTATTTGGCATTATTATTTGGCGCCAAATATTGGCACGATTATTGACGCCATAATTTGACGCTATTATTGGCGCTATTATTTGGCGCTATTATTTGGTGCTGTTATTAATATTTGGCACCAAAAAATATTTGGCTCTGTTATATGGTGCTATAATTTGGCGCAATTATTTGGCGCAATTATTTGACGCAATATATTGGTGCTATATATTGGCCCAATTATTTGGCGCAATTATTTTTGCGAAATAATTTGGTGCAATATATTGGCGTTATTTATATATTTTTCGCCCAAAAATATTTGGCGCTATTTTATGGGGCTATTATTTGGCGCTGTTATTAGGCACAATTATTTTGCGCAATTATTTAGCGCAATTATTTGGCCCAATTATTTGGCGCAATTATTTGACGCTATTATTAGGCGCAATTATTTTGCGATATAAATATATAGGCCCTATTATGAATAAATGGAACTATGAATATATTGGCGCTATTATTGGCACTATTATTGGCACTATTATAAATATAATGGTGCTATTATTTGGTGCTATTATATATTGGCGCTATTATTTTGCCCTATGAATATATTGGCGCTATTATTGGCGCTATTTTTTGGAGCTATTTTTTGGCGCTACAATTATCGTTATTTTTTGGCGCTAATTTTTGGCGCTATTATGAATATTTGGTGCCAAAAAAATATTTGGTGCTATTATATGACTCTACTGTTTGGCGGAATTATTTGGTGCTATTATTTGGCGCTAATATTAGGCACACTTATTTGGCGCTATTAATATATTGGCACTATTATGAATATTTGGCGTTATTAATGAATGTTAAAATATTGGTGCTATTATTTGGCGCTATTATTAGATGCAATTATTTGGTGCTATAAATATATTGGCGCTATTATGAATAAATTGCGCTATGAATATATTGGCACTATTATTGGCGCTATTATTGGCACTATTATGAATATACTGGCGCTGTAATATATTGGCGCTATAATAGCGCCATATAATAGCGCCTAATATTTTTGTGGCAAAATATATAAATAGCGCCAATATATTGCTCCAAATAATTGCGTCAAATAATAGCGCCATATAATAGCGCCAAATATTTTTTGACGCAAAATACATAAATAGCGCCAATATATTGCTCCAAATAATTGCGCCAAATATATGCCCCAAATAATTGCGCCTAATAATAGCGCCAAATAATAGCGCAATATAATAGCGCCAAATATTTTTTGGCGCCAAATGTTCATAATAACGACAAATAATAGCGCCAAATAATAGCACCAAATAATAGCACCAATAATAGCCTCAAATTATGGCGCCAATAATCACGCCAATATTTGGCATTATTATTTCGCGCCAAATAATAGCGCCAATATTTTAACACTCATTAATAGCGCCAAATATTCATAATAGCGCCAATATATTAATAGTACCAAATAATTGTGCCTAATAATAGTGCCAAATAATATTGCCAAATAATTGCGCCAAATAACTGGGGCAAATAAATGCGCCAAATAATACCGCCAAATAATAGCGCCATATAATAGCGCCAAATATTTTTTGGCGCCAAATATTCATAATAGCGCAAAAAAATAGCTCCAAATAATAGCACCGATAATAACGCCAATTAATAGAACCAATAATAGTGCCAATATATTCATAGCGCCAAATAATAGCGCCAATATATTCAAAATAGCGCCATTATATAATATCGCCAAATAATAGTGCCAATATTTTCATAATTGTGCCAATAATAGCGCCAATAAGAGAGCCAATATATTCATAGCTCCATTTATTCATAATAGCACCAATAAATTTATAGCACAAAATAATAGCACCAAATAATAGTGCCAAATAATTGCGCCAAACAATTGCACCAAATAATTGCGCCAAATAATTGTGCCAAATAAGTGCACCTAATAACAGCACCAAATAATAGCGCCAATTATTTTTTGGCACAAAATATATAGATATCGCCAATATATTGCGCCAGATAATTGCACCAAATAATTGCGCCAAATAATAGCGCCAAATATTTTTTGGCGCCAAATATTCATAATAGTGCCAAATAATAGTGCTAAATAATAGCGCCAATAATAGCGTCAAGTTATGGTGCCAATAATCATGCCAATATTTGTTGCCAATATTTGGCGCTATTATTTTGTGCCAAATAAAAGTGCCAATATTTAAACATTCAATAAAAGTGCCAATAAAAGAGCCCATAACAGAACCAATAATAGCGCCAATTACAGCTCCATTGTATAGAGCCAATAATAGCGCCAATATATTCATAGCGCCATTTAATGGCGCCAAATATTGGCGCCATATAATCGCGCCAAATAATAGCGCCAAATATTTTTTGGCGCAAAATATATAATTAGCGCCAATATATTGTGCCAAATAACGACGCCAAATATTTGCACCAAATTATTGCGCCTAATAATACCGCCATATAATAGCCCCAAATATTTTTTGGCGCCAAATATTCATAATACTGCCAAATAATAGTGCCAAATAATAGCGCCAATAATAGCGTCAAATTATGGTGCCAATAATCACGCCAATATTTGGTGCCAATATTTGGCGCCAATATTTGGCGCTATTATTTTGTGCCAAATAGTAGCGCCAATATTTAAACATTCAATAAAAGCGCCAATAAAAGCGCCCATAACAGCACCAATAATAGCACCAATTATAGCGCCAATAATAGCGCCAATATATTCATAGCGCCATTTAATAGCGCCAAATAATAGCGCCATATAATAGCACCAAATATTAACGCCATATAATAGCGTCATATAATAGCGCCATATAATAGCGCCAAATAATAACGCTATATAATAGCGCCATATAATAGCGCCAAATAATAGCACCAATAATATCGCCAATATATTCATAGCGCTATTTAATAGGGCCAAATAATAGCGCCATATAATAGCGCCAAATATTAGTGCCATATAATAGTGCAATATAATATTGCCATATAATAGCGTCATATAATAGCACTAAATAATATAGCCAAATAATAGCTTCAAATAATAGCACCAAATAATAGCGTCAATAATGGCGCCAAATAATAGAGCCAAATATTCATAATAGCGCCAAATATTTGGTGCCATATATTCATAGTAGCGCAAAATATTTTTTGGCGCCAAATATTCATTATAGCGCCAAATAATAGCGCCAAATTATAACACCAATAAAAGTGCCGAATAATAACGCCAATAATAGCGCCAATATTTGGCGCCAAATAATAACGCCAACATTTTAACATTCAATAACAGCGCCAAATATTCCTAATAGTGCCAATATATTTATAGCGCCAAATAATTGCGCCTAATAATAGCGCCAAATAATTGCACCAAATAATTGCGCCAAATAATTAGGCCAAATAATAGCGCCAATATTTTAACATTTATTAATAGCGCTAAATATTCCTAATAGCGCCCATATATTAATAGCACCAAATAAGTGCGCATAATAATAGCGCCAAATAATAGCGCCAAATATTTTCCCAAATAACTGTGCCAAATAATAACGCCAATATATTCATAATGTTTCCAATAATAGCGCCAATAATAGCGCCAATATATTCATAATGTTGCCAATAATAGTGCCAATAATAGTGCCAATATATTTATAGGGCCATTTATTCATAATAGGGCCAATATATTTATAGCGCACAATAATTGCGCCTAATAATAGCTCCAAATAATAGCACCAAATAATTGCACCAAATAAGTGCGCAAAATAATTGCGCCTGATAACAGCGCCAAATAATAGCGCCATATAATAGCGCCAAATATTTTTTGGTGCAAAATATATAAATAGCACCAAATAATTATGCCAAATAATTGCGGTAAATAATTGCGCCTAATAATAGCACCATATAATAGCGCCAAATATTTTTTGGCACCAAATATTCATAATAGTGCCAAATAATAGCACCAAATAATAGCGCCAAATAATAGCACCAACAATAGCACCAATAATATTGCCAATATATTCATAGCACCATTTAATTGGTCCAAATAATAGCACCATTTAATAACGCCAAATATTAGCACCAAATATTAGCGTCATATAATAGTGCTATATAATAGCGCCAGATAATAGCGCCAAATAATAGCGTGACATAATAGCACCAAATATAATAGCACCACATAATAGCCCAAGATAATAGCACCAAATAAAATCGCCAAATAATAGCACCAAATAATATCACCATATAATAGCGCCAAATATTGGCACCATATAATAGCGCCATATTATAGCACCATATAATAGCACCAAATCATAGCGCCATATAATAACGCCAAATATAATAGCGCCAAATAATAGCACCAATATAAAGCACTAATAATAGCACCAATATATTCATAGCGCCA
The DNA here is from genome assembly GCA_963277665.1 of Viscum album. Lineage (NCBI taxonomy): Eukaryota > Viridiplantae > Streptophyta > Magnoliopsida > Santalales > Viscaceae > Viscum > Viscum album. Next base: position 907,204,755 of record OY728127.1, on the reverse strand, counting down.
TTTAATAGGGCCAAATAATAGTACCATATAATAGCGCCAAATAATAGCGTCATATAATAGCGCCAAATTTTAGCACCATATAATAGCGCCATATAATAGCGCCAAATCATAGCACCAAATATAATAGCGCCAAATAATAGCTCCAATAATAGGGCCAATATATTCATAGCACCATTTAATAGGTCCAAATAATAGCGCCATATAATAGCGCCAAATATTAGCGCCAAATATTAGCGCCAAATTTTAGCGCCAAATTTTAGCGCCATATAATAGCGTAAAATAATAGCACCATATAATAGTGAAAAATATAATAGCGCCAAATAATAACACCAAATAATATTTCCAAATATTCATAATATCTCCAAATAATAGCGCCAATATATTAACATTCAATAATAGTGCATAATATTCATAATACTGCCAATATTTTAATATTTAAAATATTTTCAGTGTTATTTTGACATTCAATATAATAGCGCCAAATAAATTTTCTGTGTTATTTTAATATTCATAATAGCGTCAATATTTTAATGGCACTGATATTTTAATAGCGCCAATAATGGCGCCAAATAATAGCGCCAAATAATAGTGCAAAAAAATAGCGCCAATATTTTAACATTAATTAATAGTGAAAAATATTAATAATAGCGCCAATATTTTAATAGCGGAAAATAATTGCGTCTAATAATAGCACCAAATAATAGTACTAAATAACTATGCCATAAAATAGCGCCAAATATTTTTTTGCGCCAAATATTCATAATAGTTCCAATAATAGCGCCAAATAATAGCGCCAATATATTCATAGGGCCAATATATTCATAGTAGCGCCAATATATAATAGCGCCACTATATTCATAATAGTGCCAATAATAGTGCAAATAATAGCGCCAATATATTCATAGTGCCATTTATTCATAATAGCGCCAATATATTTATAGCGCAAAATAATTGCGCCTAATAAAAGCACCAAATAATAGAGCCATATAATAGCGCCAAATATTTTTTGGCGCAAAATATATAAATAGCGCCAATATATTGCGCCAAATAGAAGCGCCAAATAATTGCGCCAAATAATTGCGCCTAATAATATCGCTAAATAATAGTGCCGTATAACAGCGCTAATTATTTTTTGGCGCCAAATGTTCACAATAGCGCCAAATAATAGCGCCAAATAATAGAACCAATATATAAACATTCAATAATAGCACCAATAAAAGCGCCAAAAAGAGCACCAATAATAGCGCCAATAATAGTGCCAATATATAGCGCCAATAATAGGGCCAATATATTCATAGCACCATTAAATAGGGCCAAATAGTATCGCAATATAATAGTGCCAAATATTAGTGCCATATAATAGCGCCATATAATGGCGCCATATAATAGCGCCAAATAATAGCGCCATATAATAGCGCCAAATAAAATAGCGCCAAATAATAGCACCGATATATAGCGCCAATAATAGCTTCAATATATTCATAGCGCCATTTAATAGGGCCAAATAATAGCGCCATATAATAGCGACAAATATTAGCGCCATATAATAGCCTCAAATATAATAGCGCCAAATAATAGTGCCAAATTATAGCGCCAAATAATTTTGCCCAATAATAGCCCCAAATATTAGGTGCCAAATATTCATAATAGCACAAAATAATAGCACCAATAATGGCACCAAAAAATAGAGCCAAATATTCATAATAGTGCCAAATATTTGGCGCCATATATTCATAGTAGCGCCAAATATTTTTTGGCGCCAAATATTTAAATATTCAATAAAAGCGCCAATAAAAGTGACCATAACAGCACAAATAATAGCACCAATTATAGCGCCATTGTATAGCGCCAATAATAGCGCCAATATATTCATAGCGCCATTTAATAGCGCCAAATAATAGCGCCATATAATAGCACCAAATATTGACGCCATATAATAGCGCCATATAATAGCACCATATAATAGCGCCAAATAATGGCGCTATATAATAGTGCCAAATATAATAGCACCAAATAATAGTACCAAAATATAGCACCAATAATATCGCCAATATATTCATAGCGCTATTTAATAGGGTCAAATAATAGCCTCATATAATAGCGCCAAATATTAGCGCCATATAATAGTGCAATATAATAGCGCCATATAATAGCACCAAATAATAGAACCAAATAATAGCCCCAAATAATAGCGCCAAATAATAGCGTCAATAATTGCGCCAAATAATAGAGCCAAATATTCATAATAGCGCCAAATATTTGGCGCCATATATTCCTAGTAGCGCCAAATATTTTATGGCGCCAAATATTCATTATAACACCAAATAATAGTGCCAAATTATAGCACCAATAAAAGCACCAAATAATAGCTCCAATAATAGCGCCAATATTTGGCGCCAATAATATTTGGCGCCAAGATTTGGCGCTCTTATTTGGCGCCAAATAACAGCGCCAATATTTTAACATTCAATAATAGCGCCAAATATTCATAATATTGCCAATATATTTATAGTGCCAAATAATTGCGCCTAATCATAGCGCCAAATAATTGCACCAAATAATTGCGCCAAATAATTAGGCCAAATAATAGCGCCAATATTTTCATATTCATTAATAGCGCCAAATATTCATAATAGCGCCAATATATTAATAGCACCAAATAAGTGCGCATAATAATAGCGCCAAATAATAGCGCCAAATAATTGCGCCAAATATTTTTCCCCAAATAACTGTGCCAAATAATAGTTCCGAATAATAGCACCAAATAATAGCGCCATATAATAGTGCCAAATATTTTTTGGTGCCAAATATTCATAATAGCGCCAAAAAATAGCGCCAAAAAGTAGCGCCAAATAAGAGCACCAATAATAGCACAAATATATTCCTAGCGCCAAATAATAGCGCCAATATATTCATAATGTTGCCAATAATAGCTCCAATAATAGATCCAATATATTCATAGGGCCATGTATTCATAATAGGGCCAATATATTTATAGCGCACAATAATTGCGCCTAATAATAGCGCCAAATAATTGCGCCAAATAATTGCGCCAAATAAGTGTGCAAAATAATTGTGCCTAATAACAGCGCCAAATAATAGCGCCATATAATAGCGCCAAATATTTTTTGGTGCAAAATATATAAATAGCGCCAAATAATTATGCCAAATAATTGCGCCAAATAATTATGACAAATAATTGTGCCTAGTAATAGCGCCATATAATAGCGCCAAATATTTTTTGCCGCCAAATATTCATAATAGCGCCAAATAATAGCACCAAATAATAGCGCCAAATAATAGCACCAATAATAGCGTCAAATTATTGCACCAATAATCACGGCAATTTTTGGGGTTATTATTTTGAGCCAAATAGTGGAGCCAATATTTAAACATTCAATAATAGTGCCAATAAAAGCGCCAATAACAACACCAACAATAGCTCCAATAATACCACCAATATATTCATAGCACCATTTAATAGGGCCAAATAATAGCGTCACATAATAATGTCAAATATTAGTGCCAAATATTAACGCCATATAATAGCGCTATATAATAGCGCCAGATAATAGCCCCAAATAATAGCGCCACATAATAGCGCCAAATATAATAGCACCACATAATAGCCACAGATAATAGCGCCAAATAATATCACCAAATAATAGCGCCAAATAATATCGCCATATAATAGCGCCAAATATTGGCGCTATATAATAGCGTCATATTATAGCATCACATAATAACACCAAATCATAGCGCCATATAATAACGCCAAATATAATAGCGCCAAATAATAGCTCAAATATATAGTGCCAATAATAGCGCCAATATATTCATAGCGCCATTTAATAGGGCCAAATAATAGCGCCATATAATAGCGCCAAATATTAGTGCCAAATATTAGCGCCAAATATTAGTGCCATATAATAGTGCAAAATAATAGCACCATATAATAGTGCAAAATATAATAGCACCAAATAATAGCACAAAATAATATTGCCAAATATTTTTTGGCGCCAATATTTGGCTCCAATATTGGGCGCTATTATTTGGCGCCAAATAATAGAGCCAATATATTAACATTCAATAATAGCGCAAAATATTCATAATACTGGCAATATTTTAATATTCAATATATTTTCAGTGTTATTTTGACATTCAATATAATAGCGCCTTATATATTTTTCGTGTTATTTTAATATTTATAATATCGCCAATATTTTAATGGCATCGATATTTTAATAGTGCTAATAATAACAAAAAATAATAGCGCCAAATATTAGCGCCAAATAATAGCGCCAAATAATAGCGCCACATAATAGCGCCAAATCATAGCGCCAAATATAATAGCGCCAAATAGTAGCACCAATAATAGTGCCAATAATAGCGCCAATATATTCATAGCACCATTTAATAGGGCCAAATAATAGCGCCATATAATAGCGCCAAATATTTGCGACAAATATTAGCGCCAAATATTAGCACCATATAATAGCGCAAAATAATAGCGCCATATAATAGTGCAAAATATAATAGCGCCAAATAATAGCACCAAATAATATTGCCAAATATTTTTTGGCGCCAAATATTCATAATATCGCCAATTAATAACGCAAATATTTGGCGCCAATATTTGGTGATATTATTTATCACCAAATAATGGCGCCAATATATTAACATTCAATAATAGCACAAAATATTCATAATACTACCAATATTTTAATATTCAATATATTTTCAGAGTTATTTTGACATTCAACATAATAGCGCCAAATATATTTTCCATGTTATTTTAATATTCATAATAACACCAATATTTTCATGGCACCGATATTTTAATAGCGCCAATAATAGCACAAAATAATAGCGCCAAATATTATTTGGCGCCAGATAATAGCGCCAAATAATAGCGCCAAAAAATAACGCCAATATTTTAACATTAATTAATAGCGCAAAATATTCATAATTGCGCCAATATATTAATAGCGGAAAATAATTGCGTTTAATAATAGCACCAAATAATAGCGCCAAATAACTGCGCCAAATATTTGCACCAAATAACTGCGCCAAATAATAGCGCCAAATAATAGCACCATAAAATAGCATCAAATATTTTTTTTTTGCGCCAAATATTCATAATAGCGCCAATAATAGCGCCAAATAATAGTGCCAATAATAGTGCCAATATATTCAATGCGCCAAATAATAGCGCCAATATATTCATAGTAGCGCCAATATATAATAGCGCCACTATATTCATAATAGTGCCAATAATACCGCCAATAATAGCGCTAATATATTCATAGCGCCATTTATTCATAATAGCGCCAATATATTTATAGCGCAAAATAATTACGCCTAATAAAAGCACCAAATAACAGCGCCAAATATTTTTTGGCGCAAAATATATAAATAGTGCCAATATATTGCGCAAAATAGAAGCGCCAAATAATTGCGCCTAATAATATCGCCAAATAATAGCATCGTATAATAGCGCTAAATAATTTTTGGCACCAAATGTTCACAATAGTGCAAAATAATAGTGCCAATATATAAACATTCAATAATAGCACCAGTAAAAGCACCAACAACAGCACCAATAATAGCGCAAATAATAGTGCCAATATATAGCGCCAATAATAGGGCCAATATATTCATAGCACCATTTAATAGGGCCAAATAATATCGCAATATAATAGCGCCAAATATTAGCGCCATATAATAGCGCCATATAATGGCGCCAAATAATAGCGCCATATAATAGTGTCAAATATAATAGTGCCAAATAATAGCACCGATATATAGCGCCAATAATAGCGCCAATATATTCATAGCGCTATTTAATAGCGCCAAATAATTGCGCCTAATAATATCGCCAAATAATAGCGCCGTATAATAGCGCTAAATATTTTTTGGCATCAAATGTTCACAATAGCGCCAAATAATAACGCCAAATAATTGCGCCAATATATAAACATTCAATAATAACACTAATAAAAGCGCCAACAACAGCACCAATAATAGCGCCAATAATAGTGCCAATATATAGCGCCAAAAATAGTGCCAATATATTCATCGCACCATTTAATAGGGCCAAATAATATTGCAATATAATAGCGCCAAATATTAGCGCCATATAATGGCGCCAAATAATAGCGCCATATAATAGCGCCAAATATAATAGCGCCAAATAATTGCACCGATATATAGCACCAATAATAGTGCCAATATATTTATAGCACCATTTAATAGGGCTAAATAATAGTGCCATATAACAGCGCCAAATATTAGCGCCATATAATAGCCTCAAATATAATAGCGCCAAATAAAAGTGTCAAATTATAGCACCAAATAATTTCGCCCAATAATAGCCCCAAATATTTGGCGCAAAATATTCATAATAGCGCCAAATAATAGCGCCAAATAATAGCACCAAATAATAGCGCCAATAATGGCACCAAAAAATAGATTCAAATATTTATAATAGCGCCAAATATTTGGCGCCATATATTCATAGTAGGGCCAAATATTTTTTGGCGCCAAATATTCATAATAGCGCCAAATATTTAAACATTCAATAAAAGCGCCAATAAAAGCGGCCATAACAGCACCAATAATAGCGCCAATTATAGCGCCATTGTATAGCACCAATAATTGCGCCAATATATTCATAGCGCCATTTAATAGCCCCAAATAATAACGCCAAATATTGACACCATATAATAGCGTCATAGAATAGCGCCATATAATAGCGCCATATTATAGCGCCAAATAATAGCGTTATATAATACAGCCAAATATAATAGCGCCAAATAATAGCGCCAATATATAGCACCAATAATATCACTAATATATTCATAGTGATATTTAATAGGGCCAAATAATAGCGCCATATAATAGCGCCAAATAATAGAGCCAAATATTCTTAATAGCGCCAAATATTTGGCGTCATATATTCATAGTAGCGCCAAATATTTTTTGGCGCCAAATATTCATTTTAGCGGCAAATAATAGCGCCAAATTATAGCACCAAAAAAAGCGCCAAATAATAGCGCCAATATTTTAACATTCAATAATAGCGCCAAATATTCATAATAGTGCCAATATATTTATAGCACCAAATAATTGCGCCTAATAAAAGCGGAAAATAATTTTTCCAAATAATTGCGCCAAATAATTTTGCCAAATAATAGCGCCAATATTTTAACATTCATTAATAGCGCCAAATATTTATAATAGCGCCAATATATTAATAGCACCAAATAAGTGCGCATAATAATAGTGCCAAATAATAGCGCCAAATATTTGCCCCAAATAGCTATGCCAAATAATAGCTCCAAATAATAGCGCCAAATAATAGCACCATATAATAGTGCCAAATATTTTTTGGCGCCAAATATTAATAATAGCGCCAAAAAATAGCGCCAATAATAGCGCCAAATAAGAGCCACAATAATAGCACCAATATATTCCTAGCGCCAAATAATAACGCCAATATATTCATAATGTTTCCAATAATAGCATCAATAATAGCTCCAATATATTCATAGGGCCATTTATTCATAATAGGGCCAATATATTTATAGCGCACAATAATTGAGCCTAATAATAGCGCCAAATAATAGCACCAAATAATTGCGCCAAATAAGTGTGCAAAATAATTGCGCCTAATAACAGCGACAAATAATAGATCCATATAATAGCGCCAAATATTTTTTGGTGCAAAATATATAAATAGCGCCAAATAATTATGCCAAATAATTGCGCCAAATAATTGCGCCAAATAATTGCGCCAAATAATTGCGCCTAATAATAGCGCCATATAATAGCGCCAAATATTTTCTGCTGCCAAATATTAATAATAGCGCCAAATAATAGCACCAAATAATAACGCCAAATAATAGCACCAATAATAGCGTCAAATTATGGAACTAATAATCACGTCAATTTTTGGCGCTATTATTTTGAGCCAAATAATAGCGCCAATATTTACACATTCAATAATAGCACCAATAAAAGCGCCAATAACATCCCCAACAATAGCGCCAATAATATCGCCAGTATATTCATAGCACTATTTAATAGGGCAAAATAATAGCGCCATATAATAATGCCAAATATTAGCGCCAAATATTAGCACCAAATAATAGTGCTATATAATAGCGCCATAAAATAGCGCCAAATAATAGTGCCACATAAAAGCGCCGAATATAATAGCGCCACATAATAGTCCCTGATAATAGCGCCAAATAATATCGCTAAATAATAGCGCCAAATAATATCGCCATATAATAGCGCCAAATATTGGCGCCATATAATAGCGCCATATTATAGCGCCATATAATAGCACCAAATCATAGCGCCATATAATAACGCCAAATATAATAGCCCCAAATAATAGCACCAATATATTGCACCAATAATAGCACCAATATATTCATAGCGGCATTTAATAGGGCCAAATAATAGCGCCATATAATAGCGCCAAATAATAGCGTCATATAATAGCACCAAATTTTAGCACGATATAATAGCGCCATATAGTAGCGCCAATATATAGCGCCAATAATAACGCCAATATATTCATAGCGCCATTTAATAGCGCCAAATAATAGCGCCATATAATAGCGTCAAATATTAGCACCAAATGTTAGCACCAAATATTAGTGCCATATAATTGCGCAAAATAATAGCGCCATATAATAGTGCAAAATATAATAGTTCCAAATAATAGCACCAAATAATATTGCCAAATATTTTTTGGCGCCAAATATTTATAATATCTCCAAATAAAAGCGCCAATATTTGCCGCCAATATTTTGCACTAATATTTGGTGCCAATATTAGGCGCCAATATTTGGCACCAATATTTGGCGCTATTATTTGGCGCTAAATAATAGAGCCAATATATTAACATTCAATAATAGAGCAAAATATTCATAATACTGCCAATATTTTAATATTCAATATATTTTCCGTGTTATTTTGACATTCAATATAATAGCGCCATATATATTTTCCCTGTTATTTTAATATTCATAATATTGCCAATATTTTAATGGCACCGATATTTTAATAGCGCCAATAATAGCAAAAAGTTATAGCGCCAATTATTATTTGGTGACAGATAATAGCGCCAAATAATAGCGCCAATATTTTAACATTAATTAATAGCGCAAAATATTCATAACAGCGCCAATATATTAATAGCGGTAAATAATTGCGTCTAATAATAGCACCAAATGATAGCACCAAATATTTGCGCCAAATAACTAAGCCAAATAATAGCGCCAAATAATAGCGCCATATAATAGAGCCAAATATTTTTTGCGCAAAATATTCATAATAGCGCCAATAACAGCGCCAAATAATAGTGCCAATAATAGCGCCAATATATTCATAGCACCAAATAATAGTGCCACTATATATTGGCGCGATTATTTGGCGCAATTATTTGGCGAAATTATTTGGTGCAATATATTGGCGCTATTTATATATTTTTCGCCAAAAAATATTTGGCGCTATTTTATGGGGATATTATTTGGCACTCTTATTAGGCACAATTATTTTGCGCAATTATTTGGCGCAATTATTTGGCGCTATTATTAGGCACAATTATTTTGCGCTATAAATATATAGGCGCTATTATGAATAAATGGCGCTATGAATATACTGGCACTATTATTGGCACTATTATTGACACTATTATGAATATATTGACACTATTATTTGGCGCTATTATATATTGGGGCTATTATTTGGCACTATGAATATATTGGCGCTATTATTGGCGTTATTTTTCGGCGCTATTTTTTGGCGCTATTATGAATATTTGGTGCCAAAAAATATTTGGCGCCAAAAAATATTTGGCGCTATTATATGGCTCTATTGTTTGGCGGAATTATTTGGTGCTATTATTTGGCGCTAATATTAGGCACACTTATTTGGCGCTATTAATATATTGGCGCTATTATGAACATTCGGAGTTATTAATGAATGTTAAAATATTGGTGCTATTATTTGGCGCTATTATTTGGCGCTATTATTAGGCGCAATTATTTGGCGCTATAAATATATTGGCGCTATTATGAATAAATGGTGCTATGAATATATTGGCACTATTATTGGCACTATTATTGGAACTATTATGAATATACTGACGCTATTATTTGGCGCAATTATTTGGCTCTATTATTTGGTTCTATTATTAGGAGCAATTATCTGTCGCTATTAATATATTGGCACTATTATGAATATTTGGCGCTATTAATGAATGTTAAAATACTGGCGCTATTTTTTGGCACTATTCTTTTGCGCTATTATTTGGCGCTATTATTTGGCACCAAATAATATTTGGCGCTATTATTTGGCCCTATTATTGGTGCTATTAAAATATTGGCGCTATTATGAATATTAAAATAACACTGAAAATATATTTGGCGCTATTATATTGAATGTTAAAATAACATTAAAATAAATTGAATGTTAAAATATTGACGCTATTATGAATATTTGGCGCTATTATTGAATGTTTAAGTATTGGCGCTATTATTTGGTGCCAAATAATAGCACCAAATATTGGCGCCAAATATTATTGGTGCCAAATATTAGCGCCAAATATTGGTGCTATTATTGGCACTATTATTTGCTGTTTTTATTGCCGCAATAATCTGGCCCTATTATTTGGCGCTATTATGAATATTTGGAGAAAAAAATATTTCGCGCTACTATGAATATATGGCACCAAATATTTGGCGCTATTATGAATATTTGGCTCTATTATTTGGCGTAATTATTGGTGCTATTATTTTGCGCTATTATGAATATTTGGCGCCAAATATTTGGTGCTATTACTTGGCGATATTATTTGGCGCTATTATTTGGCGCTATTATTTGACTCTATTATATTTGGCACTATTATATGGCGCTATTATTTGGCTCAATTATATGGCGCTATTATATGGCCCTAATATTTGGCGCTATTATATGGCGCTATTATTTGACCTTATTAAATGGCGCTATTAATATATTGGCGCTATTATTTGCGCTATATATTTGCGCGATTATTTGGCGCTATTATATTTGGAGCTATTATATGGCACTATTATTTGGCGCTATTATAAGACACTATGAATATATTGGCGCTATTATATGGCGCTAATATTTGGCGCTATTATATGACGCTATTATTTGGCGCTATTATATGCCGCTATGAATGTATTGGCGCTATTATTGAATTTTTAAATATTGGCGCTATTATTTGGCGCAAAATAATAGCGCCAAATATTGGCGCAATTATTGGTGCCATAATTTGATGCTATTATTGGTGCTATTATTTGGTGCAATTATTTGACGAAATTATTTGGCTTAATATATCAGCGCTATTTATATATTTTGAGCCAAAAAATATTTGGCGCTATTATATAGCGCTATTATTTGGCGCTGTTATTAGGTGCAATTATTTTGCGCAATTATTTGGCGCAATTATTTGGCGCAATTATTTGGCTCTTTTAATTGGCCCTATTATTTGGCGCTATTATTAGGCGCAATTATTTTGCATTATAAATATATTGGCGCTATTATGAATAAATGGCGCTATGAATATATTGGCGCTATTATTGGCACTATTATGAGTATTTTGGCGCTATTATTTGGCGCTATTATATATTGGTGCAATGAATATATTGGCACTATTATTTGCGCTATTATTTGGCGCTATTATTTGGCGCTATTATCAGAGCTATTATTTTGCTCTATTTTTTGGCACTATTTATTTGGTACTATTATGAATATTTGTCGCCAAAAGATATTTGGCGCTATTATTTGGTGGTATTATTTGGCGCTATTATTTGGCGCAGTTATTTGGCGCAAATATTTGGTGCATTTATTTGGCGATATTATTTGGAGCTATTATTAGGTGCAATTATTTGGCGCTATTAATATATTGGCGATATTATTAATATTTGGCACTATTAATGAATGTTAAAATATTGGCGCCTTTATTTGGCGCAATTATTTGGCGCAATTATTTGGCGCTATTATTTGGCGTTATTATTTGGCGCAATTATTTGGGGCTATAAATATATTGGTGCTATTATTGGCACTATTATGAATATACTGACGCTATTATTGGCGCTGTTATATGGCACTATTTTTTGGCGCTTTTATTTGGTGCTATTATGAATATTTGGCGCCAAAAAAAATTTGGCGCTATTATTTGGCGCAGTTATTTGGAGCAAATATTTGGCGTATTTATTTGGCGCTATTATATTTGGAGCTATTATATGACACTATTATTTGGCGCTATTGTATGACACTATGAATATATTGGCGCTATTATATGGCGCTAATATTTGGTTCTATTATATGACGCTATTATTTGGCGCTATTATATGGGGCTATGAATGTATTGGCGCTATTATTGGTGCTATTATTGAATTTTTAAATATTGGCGCTATTATTTGGCGCAAAATAATACCGCCAAATTTTGGCGCAATTATTGGTGCCATAATTTGAGTCTATTATTGGTGCTATTATTTGGCGCAATTATTTGACGAAATTATTTGGCGCAATATATCAGCGCTATTTATATATTTTGTGCCAAAAAATATTTGGCGCTATTATATTGCGCTTTTATTTGGCGCTGTTATTAGGTGCAATTATTTTGCGCAATTATTTGCCGCAATTATTTGGCGCAATTATTTTTCTCTTTTATTTGGCGCTATTATTAGGCGCAATTATTTTGCATTATAAATATATTGGCGCTATTATGAATAAATGGCGCTATGAATATATTGACGCTATTATTGGCGCTATTATTGGCACTATTATGAATATTTTGGCGCTATTATTTGGCGCTATTATATATTGGCGCAATGAATATATTGGCACTATTATTTGCGCTATTATTTGACGCTATTATTAGGCGCTATTATCGGAGCTATTATTTTGCTCTATTTTTTGGCACTATTTTTTGGTGATATTATGAATATTTGTCGCCAAAAGATATTTGGCGCTATTATTTGGTGGTATTATTTGGCGCTATTATTTGGTGCAGTTATTTGGCTCAAATATTTGGTGCATTTATTTGGCGATATTATTTGAAGCTATTATTAGGCGCAATTATTTGGCGCTATTAATATATTGGAAATATTATGAATATTTGGCACTATTAATGAATGTTAAAATATTGGCACCTTTATTTGGCGCAATTATTTGTCGCAATTATTTGGCGCTATTATTTGGCGTTATTATTAGGCCCAATTATTTGGCGCTATAAATATATTGGTGTTATTATTAGCACTATTATGAATATACTGACGCTATTATTGGCGCTATTATAAGGCGCTATTTTTTGGAGCTATTATTTGGTGCTATTATGAATATTTGGCGCCAAAAAATATTTGGCGCTATTATTTGGCGCAGTTATTTGGAGCAAATATTTGGCGTATTTATTTGGCGCTATTATTTGGTGCTATTATTAGGCGTAATTATTTGCCGCTATTAATATATTGGCGCTATTATGAATATTTTGTGCTATTAATGAATGTTAAAATATTGGCACTATTATTTGGTGCTATTATTTGGTGCCAAATAATATTTGGAGCTATTATTTGGCGCTATTATTGGCACTATTAAAATATTGGTGCTATTAAAATATTGGTGCTAATATGAATAATAAAATAACAGTGAAAATGTACTTGGCGCTATTATATTGAATGTCAAAATAACACTAAAAATATATTGAATGTTAAAATATTGGCACTATTATGAATATTTGGTGATATTAACTAATTGCGCCAAATTTGGCGCCAAATATTAATGGTGCCAAATATTGGCGCCAAATCTTGGTGCTATTATTGGTGCTATTATTTGGCGCTTTTATTAGCGCTATAATTTGGCGCTATTATGAATATTTGGCGCCAAAAAATATTTGGCGCTACTATAAATATTTGGCGCCAAATATTTGGCGCTATTATGAATATTTGGCTCTATTTTTTTGCGCCATTATTGGCGCTATTATTTGGCGCTATTATTTGGCGCTATTAAGGATATTTGGCGCCAAATATTAAGGGCTATTATTGGGAGAAATTATTTGGTGCTATAATTTGGAACTATTATTTGACGCTATTATATTTGAGGCTATTATATGGCGCTAATATTTGGCACTATTATATGGCGCTATTATTTGGCCCTATTAAATGGCGCTATGAATATATTGGCGCTATTATTGGCGCTATATATCGGTGCTATTATTTGGCGCTATTATATTTGGGGGTATTACATGGCGCTATTATTTGGCACGATTATATGGCGCTAATATTTGGCGCTATTATATTGCGATATTATTTGGCCCTATTAAATGGTGCTATGAATATATTGGTGCTATTATTGGCGCTATATATTGGCACTATTATTGGCGCTATTATTGGTGCTGTTGTTGGCGCTTTTATTGGTGCTATTATTGAATGTTTATATATTGGCACTCTTATTTGGCGCTATTATTTGGCGCTATTATATGGTGCTAAAATTTGGCGCTATTATATGGTGCTATTATTTGGCGCTATTATATGGCGCTATTATTTGGCCCTATTAAATGCCGCATTAATATATTGGCGCTATTATTGGTGCAATATATTGGTGATATTATTTGGCGGTATTATATTTGGCGTTATTATATGGCGCTATGATTTGGTGTTATTATGTGACGCTATAATATGACGCTATTATATGGCACCAATATTTGGCGCTATTATATGGCGATATTATTTGGCGCTATTATTTAGCGAAATTATTTGGCGCTATTATCTGGGGCTATTATGTGGTGCTATTATATTCGGCGCTATTATGTGGCACTTTATTTGGAGCTATTATCTGGCGCTATTATATAGCGCTATTATATGGTGCTAATATTTGGTGCTAATATTTGGCATTATTATATGGCGCTATTATTTGGACCTATTAAATGGTGATATGAATATATTGGTGATATTATTGGCGCTATTGTTGGTTCTGTTATTCGCGCTTTTATTGGCGCTATTATTGAATGTTTAAATATTGGCGCTATTATTTGACTCAAAATAATAGTGCCAAAAATTGGCGTGATTATTGCTGTCATAATTTGACGCTATTATTGGTGCTATTATTTGGTGCTATTATTTGGTGCTATTATTTGGTGCTATTATGAATAATTGGCACCAAAAAATATTTGCCGCTATTATATGGCGCTATTATTAGGCGCAATTATTTGGCGCAATTATTTGGCATAATTATTTGGCGCTATTTATATATTTTGCGCCAAAAAATATTTGGCACTATTATATGGCGCTATTATTTGGTGCTGTTATTAGGCGCAATTATTTTGCGCACTTATTTGGCGCAATTATTTGGCGCTATTATTTGGCTCAAATATTGTGCGCTATAAATATATTGGCCCTATTATGAATAATATATTTGGCGCTATTATATGGCGCTGTTATTAGGCGCAATTATTTTGCGCACTTATTTGGCGCAATTATTTGGCGCTATTATTAGGCTCAATTATTAGGCTCAATTATTGTGCGCTATTATTAGGCTCAATTACTGTGCCAAATAATAGCTCCAAATAATAGTGCCAAATAATAGCGCCATATAATAGTGTCAAATATTTTTTGGTTCCAAATATTCATAATAGCGCCAAAAAATAGCGCCAAAAAGTAGCGCCAAATAAGAGCACCAATAAGAGAACAAATATATTCCTAGCGCCAAATAATAGCGCCAATATATTCATAATGTTGCCAATAATAGCTCCAATAATAGATCCAATATATTCATAGGGCCATGTATTCATAATAGGACCAATATATTTATAGCGCACAATAATTGCGCCTAATAATAGCGCCAAATAATTGCGCCAAATAATTGCGCCAAATAAGTGCGCAAAATAATTGCGCCTAATAACAGTGCCAAATAATAGCGCCATATAATAGCGCCAAATATTTTTTGGCGCAAAATATATAAATAGCACCAAATAATTATGCCAAATAATTGCGCCAAATAATTATGGCAAATAATTGTGCCTAGTAATAGCGCCATATAATAGCGCCAAATATTTTTTGCCGCCAAAGATTCATAATAGCGCCAAATAATAGCACCAAATAATAACGCCAAATAATAGCACCTATAATAGCGTCAAATTATTGCACCAATAATCACGCCAATTTTTGGCGTTATTATTTTGAGCCAAATAATGGAGCCAATATTTAAACATTCAATAATAGTGCCAATAAAAGCGCCAATAACAACACCAACAATAGCACCAATAATACCACCAATATATTCATAGCACCATTTAATAGGGCCAAATAATAGCGTCATATAATAATGTCAAATATTAGCGCCAAATATTAACGCCATATAATAGCGCTATATAATAGCACCAGATAATAGCCCCAAATAATAGCGCCACATAATAGCGCCAAATATAATAGCACCACATAATAGCCACAGATAATAGCGCCAAATAATATCGTCAAATAATAGCGCCAAATAATATCGCCATATAATAGCGCCAAATATTGGCGCCATATAATAGCGTCATATTATAGCGTCACATAATAACACCAAATCATAGCACCATATAATAACGCTAAATATAATAGCGCCAAATAATAGCTCCAATATATAGCGCCAATAATAGCGCCAATATATTCATAGCGCCATTTAATAGGGCCAAATAATAGCGCCATATAATAGCGCCAAATATTAGTGCCAAATATTAGCACCAAATATTAGCGCCATATAATAGTGCAAAATAATAGCACCATATAATAGTGCAAAATATAATAGCACCAAATAATTTCACCAAATAATATTGCCAAATATTTTTTGGCGCCAATATTTGGCTCCAATATTTGGCGCTATTATTTGGCGCCAAATAATAGAGCCAATATATTAACATTCAATAATAGCGCAAAATATTCATAATATTGGCAATATTTTAATATTCAATATATTTTCAGTGTTATTTTGACATTCAATATAATAGCGCCTTATATATTTTTCATGTTATTTTAATATTTATAATATCGCCAATATTTTAATGGCATCGATATTTTAATAGCGCTAATAATATCAAAAAATAATAGCGCCAAATATTAGCGCCAAATAATAGCGCCAAATAATAGCGCCACATAATAGCACCAAATCATAGCGCCAAATATAATAGCGCCAAATAGTAGCACCAATAATAGTGCCAATAATAGCGTCAATATATTCATAGCACCATTTAATAGGGCCAAATAATAGCGCCATATAATAGCGCCAAATATTTGCGCCAAATATTAGCGCCAAATATTAGCGCCATATAATAGCGCAAAATAATAGCCCCATATAATAGTGAAAAATATAATAGCGCCAAATAATAGCACCAAATAATATTGCCAAATATTTTTTGGCACCAAATATTCATAATATCGCCAATTAATAACGCAAATATTTGGCGCCAATATTTGGTGATATTATTTGTCACCAAATAATGGCGCCAATATATTAACATTCAATAATAGAATCAAATATTCATAATACTACCAATATTTTAATATTCAATATATTTTCAGAGTTATTTTGACATTCAATATAATAGCGCCAAATATATTTTCCATGTTATTTTAATATTCATAATAGCAGCAATATTTTCATAGCACCGATATTTTAATAGCGCCAATAATAGCACAAAATAATAGCGCCAAATATTATTTGGCGCCAGATAATAGCGCCAAATAATAGCGCCAAAAAATAACGCCAGTATTTTAACATTAATTAATAGCGCAAAATATTCATAATTGCGCCAATATATTAATAGCGGAAAATAATTGCGTCTAATAATAGCACCAAATAATAGCGCCAAATAATAGCACCATAAAATAGCATCAAATATTTTTTTGCGCCAAATATTCATAGTAGCGCCAATAATAGCGCCAATAATAGTGCCAATATATTCAATGCGCCAAATAATAGCGCCAATATATTCATAGTAGCGCCAATATATAATAGCGCCAATATATTCATAATAGTGCCAATAATAGCGCCAATAATAGCGCTAATATATTCAAAGCGCCATTTATTCATAATAGCGCCAATATATTTATAGCGCAAAATAATTACGCCTAATAAAAGCACCAAATAATAGCGCCAAATATTTTTTGGCGCAAAATATATAAATAGCGCCAATATATTGCGCCAATTAGAAGCGCCAAATAATTGCGCCAAATAATTGCGCCTAATAATATCGCCAAATAATAGCATCGTATAATAGCGCTAAATATTTTTTGGCTCCAAATGTTCACAATAGCGCCAAATAATATTGCCAATATATAAACATTCAATAATAGCACCAGTAAAAGCACCAACAACAGCACCAATAATAGCGCAAATAATAGTGCCAATATATAGCACCAATAATAGGGCCAATATATTCATAGCACCATTTAATAGGGCCAAATAATATCGCAATATAATAGCGCCAAATATTAGCGCCATATAATGGCGCCAAATAATAGCGCCATATAATAGTGTCAAATATAATAGCGCCAAATAATAGCACCGATATATAACCCCAATAATAGCGCCAATATATTCATAGCGCCATTTAATAGCGCAAAATAATTGCGCCTAATAATATCTCCAAATAATAGCACCGTATAATAGCGCTAAATATTTTTTGGCATCAAATGTTCACAATAGTGCCAAATAATAGCGCCAAATAATAACGCCAAATAATTGCGCCAATATATAAACATTCAATAATAGCACCAATAAAAGCGCCAACGACAGCACCAATAATATCGCCAATAATAGTGCCAATATATTCATCGCACCATTTAATAGGGCCAAATAATATTGCAATATAATAGCGCCAAATATTAGCGCCATATAATGGCGCCAAATAATAGCGCCATATAATAGCGTCAAATATAATAGCGCCAAATAATTGCACCGATATATAGCACCAATAATAGTGCCAATATATTTATAGCGCCATTTAATAGGGCTAAATAATAGTGCCATATAATAGCGCCAAATATTTGCGCCATATAATAGCCTCAAATATAATAGCGCCAAATAAAAGTGTCAAATTATAGCACCAAATAATTTCGCCCAATAATAGCCCCAAATATTTGGTGCCAAATATTCATAATAGCGCCAAATAATAGCGCCAAATAATAGCACCAAATAATAGCGCCAATAATGGCACCAAAAAACAGATCCAAATATTTATAATAGCGCCAAATATTTGGCACCAAATATTCATAGTAGTGCCAAATATTTTTTGGCGCCAAATATTCACAATAGCGTCAAATATTTAAACATTCAATTAAAGCGCCAATAAAAGCACCCATAACAGCACCAATAATAGCGCCAATTATAGCGCCATTGTATAGCGCCAATAATAGCGCCAATATATTCATAGTGCCATTTAATAGCCCCAAATAATAGCGCCAAATATTGACACCATATAATAGCGTCATATAATAGCGCCATATAATAGCGCCATATTATAGCGCCAAATAATAGCGCTATATAATACTGCCAAATATAATAGCGCCAAATAATAGCGCCAATATATAGCTCCAATAATATCACTAATATACTCATAGTGATATTTAATAGGGACAAATAATAGCGCCATATAATATCGCCAAATAATAGAGCCAAATATTCTTAATAGCGCCAAATATTTGGCGTCATATATTCATAGTAGCGCCAAATATTTTTTGGCGCCAAATATTCATTTTAGCGGCAAATAATAGCGCCAAATTATAGCACCAAAAAAAGCGCCAAATAATAGCGCCAATATTTTAACATTCAATAATAGCGCCAAATATTCATAATAGTGCCAATATATTTATAGCACCAAATAATTGGGCCTAATAAAAACAGAAAATAATTACTCAAATAATTGCGCCAAATAATTAGGCCAAATAATAGTGCCAATATTTTAACATTCATTAATAGCGCCAAATATTTATAATAGAACCAATATATTAATAGCACAAAATAAGTGCGCATAATAATAGCGCCAAATAATAGCGTCAAATAATTGCGCCAAATATTTGCCCCAAATAACTATGCCAAATAATAGCTCCAAATAATAGCGCCAAATAATAGCACCATATAATAGTGCCAAATATTTTTTGGCACCAAATATTAATAATAGCGCCAAAAAATAGCGCCAATAATAGCGCCAAATAAGAGCCACAATAATAGAACCTATATATTCCTAGCGCCAAATAATAGCGCCAATATATTCATAATGTTTCCAATAATATCATCAATAATAGCTCCAATATATTCATAGGGCCATTTATTCATAATTGGGCCAATATATGTATAGCGCACAATAATTGAGCCTAATAATAGCGCCAAATAATAGCACCAAATAATTGCGCCAAATAAGTGTGCAAAATAATTGCGCCTAATAACAGCGCCAAATAATAGAGCCATATAATAGCGCCAAATATATTTTGGTGCAAAATATGTAAATAGCACCAAATAATTATGCTAAATAATTGCCCAAAATAATTGCGCCAAATAATTGCGCCTAATAATAGCGCCATATAATAGCGCCAAATATTTTCTGGTGCCAAATATTAATAATAGCGCCAAATAATAGCACCAAATAATAGCGCCAAATAATAGCACCAATAATAGCGTCAAATTATGGCACTAATAATCACGCCAATTTTTGGCGTTATTATTTTGAGCCAAATAATAGCGCCAATATTTACACATTCAATAATAGCGCCAATAAAAGCGCCAATAACAGCACCAACAATAGTGCCAATAATATCGCCAATATATTCATAGCACTATTTAATAGTGCAAAATAATAGCGCCATATAATAATGCCAAATATTAGCACAAAATATTAGCACCAAATAATAGTGCTATATAATAGCGCCAAATAATAGTGCCAAATAATAGTGCCACATAAAAGCGCCGAATATAATAGCGCCACATAATAGTCCCAGATAATAGCACCAAATAATATCGCTAAATAATAGCGCCAAATAATATCGCCATATAATAGCGCAAAATATTGGCGCCATATAATAGCGCCATATTATAGCGCCATATAATAGCACCAAATCATAGCGCCATATAATAACGCCAAATATAATAGCGCCAAATAATAGCAACAATATATTTCACCAATAATAGCACCAATATATTCATAGCGGCATTTAATAGGGCCAAATAATAGCGCCATATAATAGCGCCAAATAATAGCGCCATATAATAGCACCAAATTTTAGCACCATATAATAGCGCCATATAGTAGCGCCAATATATAGCGCCAATAATAACGCCAATATATTCATAGCGCCATTTAATAGGGCCAAATAATAGCGCCATATAATAGCGCCAAATATTAGCACCAAATATTAGCGCCAAATATTAGTGCCATATAATTGCGCAAAATAATAGCGCCATATAATAGTGCAAAATATAATGGCTCCAAATAATAGCACCAAATAATATTGCCAAATATTTTTTGGCGCCAAATATTTATAATATCTCCAAATAATAGCGCCAATATTTGGCGCCAATATTTGGCACTAATATTTGGTGCCAATATTTGGCGCCAATATTTGGCGCTATTATTTGGCGCGAAATAATAGAGCCAATATATTAACATTCAATATAGCGCAAAATATTCATAATACTGCCAATATTTTAATATTCAATATATTTTCAGTGTTATTTTGACATTCAATATAATAGCGCCAAATATATTTTCCATGTTATTTTAATATTCATAATAGCACCAATATTTTCATGGCACCGATATTTTAATAGCGCCAATAATAGCACAAAATAATAGCGCCAAATATTATTTGGCGCCAGATAATAGCGCCAAATAATAGCGCCAAAAAATAACGCCAATATTTTAACATTAATTAATAGCGCAAAATATTCATAATAGCGCCAATATATTAATAGCGGTAAATAATTGCGTCTAATAATAGCACCAAATGATAGCGCCAAATATTTGCGCCAAATAACTAAGCCAAATAATAGCGCCAAATAATAGCGCCATATAATAGAGCCAAATATTTTTTGCGCAAAATATTCATAATAGCGCCAATAACAGCGCCAAATAATAGTGCCAATAATAGCGCCAATATATTCATAGCGCCACTATATATTGGCGCGATTATTTGGCACAATTATTTGATGAAATTATTTGGTGCAATATATTGGCGCTATTTATATATTTTTCGCCAAAAAATATTTGGCGCTATTTTATGGGGATATTATTTGGCACTCTTATTAGGCACAATTATTTTGCGCAATTATTTGCCGCAATTATTTGGCGCTATTATTTGGCACTATTATTAGGCGCAATTATTTTGCGCTATAAATATATAGGCACTATTATGAATAAATGGCGCTATGAATATACTGGCGCTATTATTGGCACTATTATGAATATATTGACACTATTATTTGGCGCTATTATATATTGGGGCTATTATTTGGCACTATGAATATATTGGCACTATTATTGGTGTTATTTTTCGGCGCTATTTTTTGGCGCTGTTATTGGCGCTATTTTTTGGCGCTATTTTTTGGTGCTATTTTTTGGCGCTATTTTTTGGCGCTATTATGAATATTTGGTGCCAAAAAATATTTGGCGCTATTATATTGCTCTATTGTTTGGCGGAATTATTTGGTGCTATTATTTGCCGCTAATATTAGGCACACTTATTTGGCGCTATTAATATATTGGCGCTATTATGAACATTTGGAGTTATTAATGAATGTTAAAATATTGGTGCTATTATTTGGCGCTATTATTTGGCGCTATTATTAGGCGCAATTATTTGGCGCTATAAATATATTGGCGCTATTATGAATAAATAGTGCTATGAATATATTGGCACTATTATTGGCACTATTATTGGAACTATTATGAATATACTGGCGCTATTATTTGGCGCAATTATTTGGCTCTATTATTTGGTTCTATTATTAGGAGCAATTATCTGTCACTATTAATATATTGGCACTATTATGAATATTTGGCGCTATTAATGAATGTTAAAATATTGGCTCTATTTTTTGGCACTATTTTTTTGCGCTATTATTTGGCGCTATTATTTGGCACCAAATAATATTTGGCGCTATTATTTGGCCCTATTATTGGTGCTATTAAAATATTGGTGCTATTATGAATATTAAAATAACACTGAAAATATATTTGGCGCTATTATATTGAATGTTAAAATAACATTGATAATTAATTGAATGTTAAAATATTGACGCTATTATGAATATTTGGTGCTATTATTGAATGTTCAAGTATTGGCGCTTTTATTTGGTGCAAAATAATAGCACCAAATATTGGCGCCAAATATTATTGGTGCCAAATATTAGCGCCAAATATTGGTGCTATTATTGGCACTATTATTTGGCGCTTTTATTGCCGCTATAATCTGGCCCTATTATTTGGCGCTATTATGAATATTTGGAGAAAAAAAATATTTCGCGCTACTATGAATATATGGCACCAAATATTTGGCGCTATTATGAATATATGGCTCTACTATTTGGCACAATTATTGGTGCTATTATTTTGCGCTATTATGAATATTTGGCGCCAAATATTTGGTGCTATTACTTGGCGATATTATTTGGCACTATTATTTGGCGCTATTATTTGACTCTATTATATTTGGCACTATTATATGGCGCTATTATTTGGCTCTATTATATGGCACTATTATATGGCCCTAATATTTGGCGCTATTATATGGCGCTATTATTTGGCCCTATTAAATGGTGCTATTAATATATTGGCGCTATTATTTGCGCTATATATTTGCGCAATTTTTGGCGCTATTATATTTGCAGCTATTATATGGCACTATTATTTGGCGCTATTGTAAGACACTATGAATATATTGACGCTATTATATGGCGCTATTATATGACGCTATTATTTGGCGCTATTATATGCCGCTATGAATGTATTGGCGCTATTATTGAATTTTTAAATATTGGCGCTATTATTTGGCGCAAAATAATAACGCCAAATATTGGCGCAATTATTGCTGCCATAATTTGATGCTATTATTGGTGCTATTATTTGGCGCAATTATTTGACGAAATTATTTGGCTTAATATATCGGCGCTATTTATATATTTTGTGCCAAAAAATATTTGGCGCTATTATATAGCGCTATTATTTGGCGCTGTTATTAGGTGCAATTATTTTGCGCAATTATTTGGCGCAATTATTTGGCGCAATTATTTGGCTCTTTTAATTGGCCTTATTATTTGGCGCTATTATTAGGCGCAATTATTTTGCATTATAAATATATTGGCGCTATTATGAATAAATGGCGCTATGAATATATTGGCGCTATTATTGGCACTATTATGAATATTTTGGCGCTATTATTTGGCGCTATTATATATTGGTGCAATGAATATATTGGCGCTATTATTTGCGCTATTATTTGGTGCTATTATCGGAGCTATTATTTTGCTCTACTTTTTTGGCACTATTTATTTGGTGATATTATGAATATTTGTCGCCAAAAGATATTTGGTGCTATTATTTGGTGGTATTATTTGGCGCTATTATTTGGCGCAGTTATTTGGCGCAAATATTTGGTGCATTAATTTGGCGATATTATTTGGAACTATTATTAGGCGCAATTATTTGGCGCTATTAATATATTGGCAATATTATGAATATTTGGCACTATTAATGAATGTTAAAATATTGAAGCCTTTATTTGGCGCAATTATTTGGCGCTATTATTTGGCGCTATTATTTGGCGTTATTATTAGGCGCAATTATTTGGCGCTATAAATATATTGGTGCTATTATTGGCACTATTATGAATATACTGACGCTATTATTGGCGCTGTTATATCGCACTATTTTTTGGCGTGATTATTTGGTGCTATTATGAATATTTGGCGCCAAAAAAAATTTGGCGCTATTATTTGACGCAGTTATTTGGAGCAAATATTTGGCGTATTTATTTGGCGCTATTATATTTGGAGCTATTATATGACACTATTATTTGGCGCTATTGTATGACACTATGAATATATTTGCGCTATTATATGGCGCTAATATTTGGTTCTATTATATGACGCTATTATTTGGTGTTATTATATGGCGCTATGAATGTATTGGCGCTATTATTGGTGCTATTATTGAATTTTTAAATATTGGCGCAATTATTGGTGCCATAATTTGAGGCTATTATTGGTGCTATTATTTGGCGCAATTATTTGACGAAATTATTTGGCGCAATATATCGGCGCTATTTATATATTTTGTGCCAAAAAATATTTTGCGCTATTATATAGCGCTATTATTTGGCGCTGTTATTAGGTGCAATTATTTTGCGCAATTATTTGGCACAATTATTTGGCGCAATTATTTGGCTCTTTTATTTGGCGCTATTATTTGGCGCTATTATTAGGCGGAATTATTTTGCATTATAAATATATTGGCGCTATTATGAATAAATGGCGCTATGAATATATTGACGCTATTATTGGCGCTATTATTGGCACTATTATGAATATTTTGGCACTATTATTTGGCGCTATTATATATTGGCGCAATGAATATATTGGCACTATAATTTGCGCTATTATTTGGCGCTATTATTTGGCGCTATTATCGGAGCTATTATTTTGCTCTATTTTTTGGCACTATTTTTTGGTGATATTATGAATATTTGTCGCCAAAAGATATTTGGCGCTATTATTTGGTGGTATTATTTGGCGCCATTATTTGGCGCAGTTATTTGGCGGAAATATTTGGTGCATTTATTTGGCGATATTATTTGGAGCTATTATTAGGCGCAATTATTTGGCGCTATTAATATATTGGCGATAATATGAAAATTTGGCACTATTAATGAATGTTAAAATATTGGTTCCTTTATTTGGCGCAATTATTTGGTGCAATTATTTGGCGCTATTATTTGGCGTTATTATTAGGCGCAATTATTTGGCGCTATAAATATATTGGTGTTATTATTGGCACTATTATGAATATACTGACCCTATTATTGGCGCTATTATATGGCGCTATTTTTTGGAGCTATTATTTGGCGCTATTATGAATATTTGGCGCCAAAAAATATTTGGCGCTATTATTTGGCGCAGTTATTTGGAGCAAATATTTGGCGTATTTATTTGGCGCTATTATTTGGTGCTATTATTAGGCGTAATTATTTGCCGCTATTAATATATTGGCGCTATTATGAATATTTGGTGCTATTAATGAATGTTAAAATATTGGCACTATTATTTGGTGCTATTATTTGGTGCCAAATAATATTTGGAGATATTATTTGGCGCTATTATTGGCACTATTAAAATATTGGCGCTATTAAAATATTGGTGCTAATATGAATAATAAAATAACAGTGAAAATGTACTTGGCGCTATTATATTGAATGTTAAAATAACACTGAAAATATATTGAATGTTAAAATATTGGCACTATTATGAATATTTGGTGCTATTAAATAATTGCGCCAAATTTGGCGCCAAATATTAATGGTACCAAATATTGGCGCCAAATCTTGGCGCTATTATTGGTGTTATTATTTGGCGCTTTTATTAGCGCTATAATTTGGCGCTATTATGAATATTTGGCGCCAATAAATATTTGGCGCTACTATAAATATTTGGCGCCAAATATTTGGTGCTATTATGAATATTTGGCTCTATTTTTTGGCGCCATTATTGGCGCTATTATTTGGCGCTGTTATTTGGTGCTATTAAGGATATTTGGCGCCAAATATTTGGGGCTATTATTGGGAGAAATTATTTGGTACTATAATTTGGAACTATTATTTGGCGCTATTATATTTGAGGCTATTATATGGCGCTAATATTTGGCACTATTATATGGCGCTATTATTTGGCCATATTAAATGGCGTTATGAATATATTGGCGCTATTATTGGCGCTATATATCGGTGCTATTATTTGGCGCTATTATATTTGGCGGTATTATATGGCGCTATTATTTGGCATGATTATATGGCGCCATTATATGGCGCTATTATATGGCGCTAATATTTGGTGCTATTATATTGCGATGTTATTTGGCCATATTAAATGGTGCTATGAATATATTGGCGCTATTATTGGTGCTATATATTGGCACTATTATTGGCGCTATTATTGGTGCTGTTGTTGGCGCTTTTATTGGTGCTATTATTGAATGTTTATATATTGGCACTCTTATTTGACGCTATTATTTGGTGCTAAAATTTGGCGCTATTATATGGTGCTATTATTTGGCGCTATTATATGGCGTTATTATTTGGCCCTATTAAATGCCGCATTAATATATTGGCGCTATTATTGGTGCAATATATTAGTGCTATTATTTGGCTTTATTATATTTGGCGTTATTATATGGCGCTACGATTTGGTGCTACTATATGGCGCTATTATATGGCACCAATATTTGGCGCTATTATATGGCACCAATATTTGGCGCTATTATATGGTGATATTATTTGGCGCTATTATTTAGCGATATTATTTGGCGCTATTATCTGGGGCTATTATGTGGCGCTATTATATTCGGCGCTATTATGTGGCACTATTATTTGGCGCTATTATCTGGCACTATTATATAGCGCTATTATATGGTGCTAATATTTGGTGCTAATATTTGGCATTATTATATGGCGCTATTATTTGGCCCTATTAAATGGTGCTATGAATATATTGGTGATATTATTGGCGCTATTGTTGGTTCTGTTATTCACGCTTTTATTGGCGCTATTATTGAATGTTTAAATATTGGCGCTATTATTTGGCTCAAAATAATAGTGCCAAAAATTGGCGTGATTATTGGTGCCATAATTTGACGCTATTATTGGTGCTATTATTTGGTGTTATTATTTGGTGCTATTATTTGGCGCTATTATGAATATTTGGCACCAAAAAATATTTGGCGCTATTATATGGCGCTATTATTAGGCGCAATTATTTGGCGCAATTATTTGGCGCAATTATTTGGCATAATTATTTGGCGCTATTTATATATTTTGTGCCACAAAATATTTGGCGCTATTATATGGTGCTATTATTTGGCGTTGTTATTAGGCGCAATTATTTTGCGCACTTATTTGGGACAATTATTTGGCGCTATTATTTGGCGCTTTTATTAGGCTCAATTATTGTGCGCTATAAATATATTGGCCCTATTATGAATAAATGGCCCTGTGAATATATTGGCACTAATATTGGTGCTATTATTGGAAACATTATGAATATATTGGCGCTATTATTTGGCGCTAGAAATATATTGGTGCTATTATTGGTGCTCTTACTTGGCGCTATTATTGGCGCTATTTTTTGGCGCTATTTTTTGGCGCTATTATGAATATTTCGCGTCAAAAAATATTTGGCACTACTATATGGCGCTATTATTTGGCGCTATTATTTGGAGCTATTATTTGGCATAGTTATTTGAGGCAAATATTTGGCGCAATTATTTGACGCTATTATTTGGCGCTATTATTATGCGCACTTATTTGGTGCTATTAATATATTGGCGCTATTATGAATATTTGGCGCTATTAATGAATGTTAAAATATTGGCGCTATTATTTGGCCTAATTATTTGGTGCAATTATTTGGCGCAATTATTTGGTGCTTTTATTATGCGCAATTATTTGGCGCTATAAATATATTGGCACTATTATGAATATTTGGCGCTATTGTTGAATGTTAAAATATGGCGCTATTATTTGGCGCCAAATAATAGCGCCAAATATTGGCGCCAAATATTGGCGCCAAATATTGGTGCCAAATATTATTGGCGCCAAATATTGGCGCTATTATTGGCGCTATTATTTGGCACTTTTATTGGTGCTATAATTTGGTGCTATTATTTGGCGCTATAATGAATATTTGGTGCCAAAAAATATTTGGCGCTACTATGAATATATGGCGCCGAATATTTGGCGCTATTAAGAATATTTGGCTCTATTATTTGGCGCCATTATTGGCACTATTATTTCGCGCTATTATTTGGGGCTATTATTTGGCTCTATTATTTGGTGCTATTATATGGCCCTATTATATGGCGATATTATATTGCACTATTATATGGCGCTATTATTTGGCGCTATTATATGGCGCTATTATTTGGCCCTATTAAATAGCACTATGAATATATTAGTGATATTATTGGTGCTATATATTGGTGCTATTATTTGGCGCTATTATATTTGGCACTATTATATAGCGCTATTATTTGGCGCTATTATATGGCGCTATTATATGGTGCTATTATATGACGCTATTATATGGCGTCAATATTTGGCGCTATTATATGGCGCTAGTATTTGGTGCTATTAAATGGCGCTATGAGTATATTGGTTCTATTATTGGCGCTATACAATGGCGTTATAATTGGCGCTATTATTGGTGCTGTTATGGGTGCTTTTATTGGCGCTTTTATTGAATGTTTAAATATTTGGCGCTATTATGAATATTTGGCGCCAAAAAATATTTGGCGCTACTATGAATATATGGCGCAAAATATTTGGAGCTATTATGAATATTTGGCTCTAGTTTTTGGTGCCATTATTGGCGCTATTATTTGGCACTATTATGAATATTTGTCGTCAAATATTTGGGGCTATTATCGGGCGAAATTATTTGGCGCTATAATTTGGCACTATTATTTGGCGCTATTATATTTGAGGCTATTATATGGCGCTAATATTTGGTGCTATTATATGGCGCTATTATTTGGCCCTATTAAATGACCCTATGAATATATTGGCGCTATTATTGGCGCTATATATTGGTGCTATTATTTGGCGCTATTATATTTGGCGCTATTATATGACACTATTATTTGGCGCGATTATATGGCGCTATTATATGACTCTAATATTTGGTGCTGTTATATTGCGATATTATTTGGCTCTATTAAATGGTGCTATGAATATATTGGCACTATTACTGTCGCTATATATTGGCACTATTGTTGGCGCTATTATTGGTGTTGTTGTTGGTGCTTTTATTGGTGCTATTATTGAATGTTTATATATTGGCGCTATTATTTGGCGCTATTGTAAACATTTGGTGCCAAAAAATATTTAGCGCTATTATACGACGCTATTATTTGGTGATATTATTAGGCACAATTATTTGGCGCAATTATTTGGTGCTTCTATTTGGCGCAATATATTGGCGCTATTTATATATTTTACGCCAAAAAATATTTGGCGCTATTATTTGGTGCTTTTATTAGGTGTAATTATTTTGCGCTATAAATATGTTGGCGCTATTATGAATAAATGGCGCTATGAATATATTAGCGCTATTATTGGCACTATTATTGGCACTATTATGAATATAGTGGTGCTATTATATATTGGTGCTATTATGAATATATTGGCGCTATTATTTGGCGCTATGAATATATTGGTGCTATTATTGGCGCTATTATTTGGCACTATTATTGGCACTATTATGAATATTTGGTGCAAAAAAATATTTGGCGCTATTATATGACGCTATTATTTGGCGCAGTTATTTGGCGCAAATATTTGTCGCAGTTATTTGGCGCTATTATTTGGTGCTATTATTAGACGCAATTATTTGCCGCTATTAATATATTGGAGCTATTATGAATATTTTGCGCTATTAATTAATGTTAAAATATTGGCGCTATTATTTGGCGCTATTATCTGGCACCAAATAATATTTGGAGCTATTATTTTGTGATATTATTGGCGCTATTAAAATATCGGTGCCATTAAAATATTGGCGCTATTATGAATATTAAAATAACACATAAAATATATTTGGCGCTATTATATTGAATGTCAAAATAACACTGAAAATATATTGAATACTAAAATATTGGCAGTATTATGAATATTTTGCGCTATTATTGAATGTTAATATATTGGCGCTATTATTTCGCGCCAAATAATAGTGCCAAATATTGGCGCCAAATATTGGTGCCAAATCTTGGCGCCAAATATTGGTGCTATTATTTGGCGATATTATGAATATTTGGCACCAAAAAATATTTGGCAATATTATTTGGTGCTATTATTTGGCGCTATTATATTTTGCACTATTATATGGTGCTATTATTTTGCGCTATTATATGGCGCTAATATTTGGCGCTAATATTTCGCGCTAATATTTGGCGTTATTATATGGCGCTATTATTTGGCCCTATTAAATGGCGTTATAAATATATTGGCGCTATATATTGGCGCTGTTTTATGGTGCTATTATATTTGGCGTTATGATTTGGTGCTATTATCTGGCGCTATTATTTGGCGCTATTATATTTGGCGATATTATTGGCACCAATTATAACGCCAAATAATAGTGCTATTATATGACGCTATTATATTTGGCGTTATGATTTGGTGATATTATTGGCGCCAATTATTTGACGATATTATTGGCGCTATTATATGGCGCTATTATTTGGCCCTATTAAATGGCGCTATGAATATATTGGCGCTATTATTGGCGCTATATATTGGTGTTATTATTTGGCGCTATTATATTTGACGTTATTATATGGCGCTATGATTTGGTGCTATTATATGGCGCTATAATATGTCGCTATTATATGGCGCCAATATGTGGTGCTATTATATGACGATATTATTTGGCGCTATTATTTGGAGATATTATTTGGAGCTATTATCTGGGGCTATTATGTGGCGCTATTATATTCGGCACTATTATGTGGCGCTATTTTTTGACGCTATTATCTGGCGCTATTATATAGTGCTATTATATGACGCTAATATTTGGCGCTAATATTTGGCATTATTATATGGTGCTATTATTTGGCCCTATTAAATGGTGCTATGAATATATTGGTGATATTATTGGCGCTATTGTTGGTGCTATTATTGGCGCTTTTATTGGCGCTATTATTAAATGTTTAAATATTGGCGCTATTATTTGGCTCAAAATAATAGCGCCAAAAATTGGCGTGATTATTGGTGCCATAATTTGACGTTATTGTTGGTGCTATTATTTGGCGCTATTATATGGCGCTATTATATGGCAATATTATATTGCACTATTATATGGCGCTAATATTTGGCACTATTATTTGGCCCTATTAAATAGCGCTATGAATATATTGGCGATATTATTAGAGCTATATATTGACGCTATTATTTGGCGCTACTATATTTGGCACTATTATATGGCACTATTATTTGGCGCTATTATATGGCGCTATTATATGGCGCCAATATTTGGTGCTATTATATGACTCTATTATTTGGCGCCAATATTTGGCGCTATTATAAGACACT
This sequence comes from Viscum album, assembly GCA_963277665.1. Taxonomy (NCBI): domain Eukaryota; kingdom Viridiplantae; phylum Streptophyta; class Magnoliopsida; order Santalales; family Viscaceae; genus Viscum; species Viscum album. Next base: position 907,172,389 of record OY728127.1, on the reverse strand, counting down.
ATTATTTGGTGCTATTAAATGGCGCTATGAATATATTGGCGCTATACAATGGCGCTATAATTGGCGCTATTGTTGGTGCTATTATGGGCGCTTTTATTGGCGCTTTTATTGAATGTTTAAATACTGGCGCTACTATTTGGCACAAAATAATAGCGCCAAATATTGGCACCAAATATTGGCGTGATTATTGGGGCCATAATTTGACGCTATTATTGGCGCTATTAGTTGGCACTATTATTTGGCAGTATTATTAATATTTGGCGCCAAAAAATATTTGGCGCTATTATATGGCGCTATTATTAGGCGCAATAATTTGGCGCAATATATTGGCGCTATTTATATATTTTGTGCCAAAAAATATTTGGCACTGTTATTAGGTGAACTTATTTGGCACAATTATTTGGCGCAATTATTTGACGCAATTGTTTGTCGCAATTATTTGGCAATATTATTTTGCGCTATAAATTTATTGGCGCTATTATGAATAAATAGAGCAATAAATATATTGGCTCTATTATTGGCGCTATTACTGGCACTATTATGAATATATTGGTGCTATTATTTGGCGATATTATATATTGGCGCAATTATGAATATATTGGCAGTATTATTTGGCGTTATGAATATATTGGCGCTATTATTGGCGAGATTATTTGGCGCTATTATTGGTGCTATTATTTGGCGCTATTTTTTTGGTGCTATTATGAATATTTGGCGTCAGAATATATTTGGCGCTATTATATGGCGCTATTATTTGGCGGTATTATTTGGCGCAGTTATTTGGCCCAGTTATTTGGCGCAATTATTTGGCGCTATTATTTGGCGCTATTATTTGGCGCTATTATTAGGCACAATTATTTGGTGCTATTAATATATAGGCACTATTATAAATATTTGGCGCTATTAATGAATGTAAAAATATTGGGGCTATTATTTGTCCCAAAATAATGGCGCCAAATATTGGTGCCAAATATTGGCGCCAAATATTGGCGCGATTATTGGCGCCATAATTTGGCACTATTATTTGGTGCTACTATTTGGCGCTATTATTTGTCGCTATTAAGAACATTTGATGCCAAAAAAATATTTGGCGCTATTTTATTGCGCTATTATTTGGCGCTATGATTAGGCGTAATTATTTCGTGCAATTTTTTGGAGCAATGTATTGGCGCTATTTATATATTTTGCGCCAAAAAATATTTGGCGCTATTATTTGGCTCTATTATTTGGCGTTGTTTTTAGGCGTAATTATTTTGCGCAATTATTTGGCACAATTATTTGGCGTAATTATTTGGTGCAATTATTTGACGTAATTATTTGGTGTTATTATTAGGCTCAATTATATTGCGCTATAAATATAGTCGCACTATTATGAATAAATGGCACTATGAATATATTGGCGCTATGAATATATTGGCGCAATTATTGGCGCTACTATTGGTACTATTATGAATATATTGGTGCTATTATTTGGGTCTATTATATATTGGCGCAATTATTTGGCACTATGAATATATTGGTGCTATTATTGGCGCTATTATTTGGAACTATTATTGGCGCTATTATATGACGCTATTTTTTGGCGCTATTTTTTGGCGCTATTATGAATATTTGGCGCCAAAACATATTCGGCGCTATTATATGTCGCAATTATTTGGCGCTATTATTAGGCGAAATTATTTTCCGCTATTAATATATTGGCACTATTTTGAATATTTGGTATTATTAATTAATGTGAAAATATTGGGGCAATTTTTTGGCGCTATTATTTGGCGCGAAATAATATTTGGCGCTATTATTGGCGCTATTAATATATAGGCACTATTAAAATATTGGCGCTATTATGAATATTAAAATAACACTGAAAATATATTTGGCGCTATTATATTGAATGTTAAAATAACACTGAAAATATATTGAATGTTTAAATATTGGCGCTATTATGAATATTTGGCGCTATTAATGAATGTTAAAATATTGGCGCTATTATTTGGTGCTTTTGTTGGCGATATAATTTGGCGCTATTATTTGGCGCTATTATGAATATTTGGCGGCAAAATATATTTGACACTACTATAAATATAAGACGCCAAATATTTGGCGCTATTATGAATATTTGGCTCTATTATTTTGCACTATTATTGGCGCTATTACTTGGCGTTATTATTTGGTGCTATTATGAATATTTGGTGCCAAATATTTGGTGTTATTATTTGGTGATATTATTTGGCGCTATTATTTGGTGCTATTATTTGACGCTATTATATTTGGCGCTATTATATGGCGGTATTATTTGGCGCTATTATATGGCACTAATATTTGGTGCTATTATATGGCTCTAATATTTGGCGCTATTATATGGTGCTATTATTTGGCCCTATTAAATGGCGCTATGAAAATGTCGGCGCTATTATTGGCGCTATATATTGGTGCTATTATATTTGGTGATTTTATTTGGCACTATTATATGGCACTATTATATGACGCTATTATATGGCGCTAATATTTGGCTCTATTTTATGGCACTATTATTTTGCGCTATTATTTGGCGCTATTAAATGAAGCAATGAATATATTTGTGCTATTATTGGTGCTATATATTGGCGCAAATATTGGCACTATTATTGGTGCTTTTATTGGCGCTTTTATTGGTGCTATTATTGAATGTTTAAATATTGGCGCTATTATTTGGCGCAAAATAATAGCGCCAAATATTGACGTGATTATTGGCCCCATAATTTGACGCTATTATTGGTGCTATTATTTGGCGCTATTATTTTGGCACTACTATTTGACACTATTATGAATATTTGGCGCCAAAAAACATTTGGCGCTATTATATGACGCTATTATTAGGTGCAATTATTTGGCCCAATTATTTGACGCAATTATTTGGCGAAATTATTTGGCGCACTATATTGGCGCTATTTATATATTTTGCGCCAAAAAATATTTGGCGCTGTTATATGGTGCTATCAATTGGCGCTGTTATTAGGCGCAATTATTTTGCGCAATTATTTGGAGCAATTATTTGGCGTAATTATTTGGCACAATTATTTGGCGCAATTATTTGACACTGTTATTTGGCGCTATTTTTAGGCGCAATTATTTTGTGCTGTAAATATATTGGCGCTACTATGAATAAATGGTGCTATGAATATATTGGCACTATTATTGGCGCAATTATTGGCACTATTATGAATATATTGGCGCTATTATTTGGCGCTATTATATACTGGCATTATTATGAATATATTGGCGCTATTATTTGGTGCTATTATATACTGGCGTTATTATGAATATACTAGCGTTATTATGAATATTTGGCTCTATTATTTGGCGCCATTATTGGCGCTATTATTTGGCGCTATTATTTGGGGCTATTATTTGGCTCTATTATTTGGTGCTATTATATGGCGCTATTAAATGGCACTATTATATTGCACTATTATATGGCGATAATATTTGACGCTATTATATGGCGCTATTATTTGGCCCTATTAAATAGCGCTATAGATATATTAGTGATATTATTGGTGCTATATATTGGGGCTATTATTTGGCACTATTATATTCGGCACTATTATATAGCGCTATTATTTGGCGCTATTATATGGCGCTATTATATGGCGCTATTATATGACGCTATTATATGTCGTCAATATTTGGCGCTATTATATGGCTCTAGTATTTGGCACTATTAAATGACGCTATGAATATATTGACGCTTTACAATGGCGCTATAATTGGTGCTATTATTGGTGCTGTTATGGGCACTTTTATTGGCGCTTTTATTGAATGTTTAAATATTTGGCGCTATTATGAATATTTGGCACCAAAAAATATTTGGTGCTACTATGAATATATGGCGCCAAATATTTGGCGCTATTATGAATATTTGGCTCTATTTTTTGGTTCCATTATTGGCGCTATTATTTGGCACTATTATTTGGCGCTATTATGAATATTTGGCGCCAAATATTTGGGGCTATTATTGGACGAAATTATTTGGGGCTATAATTTGGCACTATTATTTGGCGCTATTATATTTGAGGCTATTATATGGCACTAATATTTGGCGCTATTATATGGCGCTATTATTTGGCTCTATTAAATGGCCCTATGAATATATTGGCTCTATTATTGGCGATATATATCGGTGCTATTATTTGGCGCTATTATATTTGGTGCTATTATATGGCGCTATTATTTGGCGCGATTATATGGCGCTATTATATGGCGCTAATATTTGGCGCTATTATATTGCGATATTATTTGGCTCTATTAAATGGTGCTATGAATATATTGGCACTATTATTGGCGCTATATATTGGCACCATTATTGGCGCTATTATTGGTGCTGTTGTTGGCGCTTTTATTGGTGCTATTATTGAATGTTTATATATTGGCGCTATTATTTGGCGCTATTATTTGGCGCTATTATTTGGCGCTATTGTGAACATTTGGCGCCAAAAAATATTTAGCGCTATTATACGGTGCTATTATTTGGCAATATTATTAGGTGCAATAATTTGGCGCTTCTATTTGGCGCAATATATTGGCGCTATTTATAGTGCAAAAAATATTTGGCGCTATTATATGGCGCTATTATTTGGTGCTTTTATTAGGCGTAATTATTTTGCGCTATAAATATATTGGCGCAATTATGAATAAATGGCGCTATGAATATATTAGCGCTATTATTGGCGCTGTTATTGGCACTATTATGAATATAGTGGCGCTATTATATATTGGCGCTATTATGAATATATTGGCGCTATTATTTGGCGCTATGAATATATTGGTGCTATTATTGGCGCTATTATTTGGCGCTATTATTGGCGCTATTATGAATATTTGGTGCAAAAAAATATTTGGCGCTATTATATGGCGCTATTATTTGGCGCAGTTTTTTGGCGCAATTATTTGGCGCAATTATTTGGCACTATTATTTGGTGCTATTATTAGATGCAATTATTTTCCGCTATTAATATATTGAAGCTATTATGAATATTTTGCGCTATTAATTAATGTTAAAATATTGGCGCTATTTTTTGGCGCTATTATTTGGTGCTATTATCTGGCGCCAAATAATATTTGGCCCTTTTATTTTGTGCTATTATTGGCGCTATTAAAATATCAGTGCCATTAAAATATTGGCACTATTATGAATATTAAAATAACACAGAAAATATATTTGGCGCTATTATATTGAATGTCAAAATAACACTGAAAATATATTGAATATTAAAATATTGGCAGTATTATGAATATTTTGCGCTATTATTGAATGTTAATATATTGGCGCTATTATTTGGCGCCAAATAATAGTGCCAAATATGGGCGCCAAATATTGGTGCCAAATATTGGCGCTATTATTTGGCGATATTATGAATATTTGGCGCCAAAAAATATTTGGCAAAATTATTTGGTGTTATTATTTGGCGCTATTATATTTTTCACTATTATATGGCGATATTATTTTGCGCTATTATATGGCGCTAATATTTGGCACTAATATTTCGCGCTAATATTTGGCGCTATTATATGGCGCTATTATTTGGCCCTATTAAATGGCACTATAAATATATTGGCACTATATATTGGCGCTATTATATGGTGCTATTATATTTGGCGTTATGATTTGGCGCTATTATATGGTGCTAAAATTTGGCGCTATTATATTGCGCTATTATTTGACGCTATTATATGGTGCTATTATTTGGCCCTATTAAATGGCGCTATAAATATATTGGCGCTATTATTGGCGCTATATATTGGTGCTATTATTTGGCGCTATTATATTTGGCGTTATTATATGGCGCTATGATTTGGTGCAATTATATGGCGCTATAATATGACGCTATTATATGGTGCCAATATTTGGTGCTATTATATGGCGATATTATTTGGCGCTATTATTTGGCGATATTATTTGGCGCTATTATCTGGGGCTATTATGTGGCGCAATTATCTGGGGCTATTATTTGGCGCTATTATCTGGGGCTATTATTTGGCACTATTATCTGGGGCTATTATTTGGCGCTATTATCTGGCGCTATTATATAGCGCTATTATATGGTGCTAATATTTGGCGCTAATATTTGGTGTTATTATATGGCGCTATTATTTGGCTCTATTAAATGGCGCTATGAATATATTGGCGATATTATTGGTGCTATTGTTGGTGCTATTATTGGCACTTTTATTGGCTCTATTATTAAATGTTTAAATATTGGCGCTATTATTTGGCTCAAAATAATAGCGCCAAAAATTGGCGTGATTATTGGTGCCATAATTTGACGTTATTATTGGTGCTATTATTTGGCGCTATTATTTGGTGTTATTATTTGGCGCTATTATAAATATTTGGCGCCAAAACATATTTGGCGCTATTATATGGCGCTATTATTAGGCGCAATTATTTGGCGCAATTATTTGGCGCAATTATTTGGCATAATTATTTGGCGCTATTTATATATTTTGCGCCAAAAAATATTTGGCTCTATTATATGGCGCTATTATTTGGCGCTGTTATTAGGCGCAATTATTTTGCGCAGACGGGAAGAAAAACGGGCCACCGGAGCGACTCCGGCGGCCCACGGAAGCCGGCGGCGGCGCCCGGCGCGCCGCCGGACGAGACCGCCACGGCACCGGCCGTGGCGGCGGCGCTCGCGGGACGCGGCTAAAGCCACGTCCGGTGCCAGGGAGACACCCCGCGGGTGTCACGCGGGGGCGGCGGCTCCCCCCGCGTCACCCGGGACGCGGCTTCAGCCGCGTCCGGTCGCCTGGCCAGCACCCCGTGGGTGCCGCGGGGGTGTCACGCGGGGCGGCGGCTCCCCCCGCGTCGGCCACTCGGCCACTCGGCCGAGCCGGGCCGGTCTGGCCGAGCCAAACCGGTCCGACCGGGTGGGACCGGCTCGGACCGGGGTGACCCGGTTCGGACCGGGTTGACCCAGTTCGGCCGACCCAGGGGAGGTCGGGCCGGGTCGGCCCGGGCCAGTACCCCCCCGTCTTCTGACGGTCTTCGTTCAAACGCCCGTAACTTGAGCTAAGGACCTCCAAACGACCCTCCGTCAGCGGAGACACGATCCTTGGATCGAGACAGTCGTTTCGGTATATCGCACTCAAGGTTTCGGAATACTTTGAGTTTGGCCAGGTTGGTTCGTATATGAAACCAACCGGGCCCCCAGAGCGGAAACGCTTATATCTTGAGCTACGGACGTCTGATTGACATGCCGTCAGTTTTGGTGGATTCCTCTAAGTGAGACGGATCTTTTGGAATACTCCGCCCGAGGATCGGACGCAGGTGGAGTACGGTCGGGTTGGTTTTGCCTTAAAAACCAACCGGGCCCCTGGGACGAAAATGCCAATAACTCTCAGACCGAGCGTCCGAATGATGCGCTGTCTGCGACGTTGAGTTCCTGTTGACGGTAGGGAACTTTTGGATACATCAACTTCGGACTTTGTGACAGTTGATGTATCGGCCTCTCGGCTCGTGGAGCGGACCCTCCCGAACGAGCTTGCTGTGTGCGGGAACCCTAGTGCTGGCTGCGACTGCTACTTCGACAGCGATGACCGTGCAGAGATCCTTAGTGGTCTGCGACGACGACCGTGCAGAGATCCTCAGTGGACTGCGATGATAAAGACATCTAGTCTTGTATCCTATGTGGGTCCTAGCTGTGCTGGTCTTGTATCCTATGTGGGTCCCGGCTTAGATGATTCAATATTGGTCTTGTATCCTATGTGGGTCCCAGTATAGTTGAATCAATGAAGACAGCTGGTCTTGTATCCTATGTGGGTCCTAGTTGTGCTGGTCTTGTATCCTATGTGGGTCCCAGTATAGTTGAATCAATGAAGACGGCTGGTCTTGTATCCTATGTGGGTCCTATCTGTGCTGGTCTTGTATCCTATGTGGGTCCCAACTTAGATGATTCAATACTGGTCTTGTATCCTATGTGGGTCCCAGTATAGTTGAATCAACGAAGACAGCTGGCCTTATATCCTATGTGGGTCCTAGCTGTGCCGGTCTTGTATCCTATGTGGGTCCCAGTATAGTTGAATCAATGAAGACGGCTGGTCTTGTATCCTATGTTGGTCCTAGCTGTGCTGGTCTTGTATCCTATGTGGGTCCCAGCTTAGATGATTCAATACTGGTCTTGTATCCTATATGGGTCCCAGTATAGTTGAATCAATGAAGACAGCTAGTCTTGTATCCTATGTGGGTCCTAGCTGTGCTGGTCTTGTATCCTATGTGGGTCCCAGCTTAGATGATTCAATACTGGTCTCGTATCCTATGTGGGTCCCAGTTTAGATGAATCAATGAAGAGTGCTGGTCTTGTATCCTATGTGGGTCCCAGCTTAGATGCCTCTGTGCTGGTCTTGTATCCTATGTGGGTCCCAGTATAAATGAAACGATGAGGACGGCTGGTCTTGTATCCTATGTGGGTCCCAGCTTAGATGATTCAGTATCTATGTCTGATCATCTCTTTCACCCTTTTTGATGATGTATACATGTGTGAGCTAAATCTTCTGTTTACTCTCCTTTGTGGATTGTGTTGAGCTATCCTGTGTGGATTTACAGTTTACTCTCCTTTGTGGATTGTGTTGTGCTATCCTGTGTGGGTATAAGTTTTGCTTTCCTGTGTGGACTGGGTTGTGCTTGGGCTCGGACGCTGGAGCCGAACGGGAATTTATGACTTAGGTATATGTATGGGCATATACCTAAGCCGTGTCAGATGTTACTTCTTGATTGTATATTTCCTTTGTGGATTATCCTTCGTGGATTTCGGGAGACCTTCGGGGGTCTCGGGGTTCCTATTGAGTAGCTTATACTCACCCTTGCACGGGTTATGCCCGCACTTCGTGGTGTTGGTTGCAGACGACGGACAGCACTGACCGTGGTGGAGGCGTGCGGAGCAGGACGATATCTGGAGGTGCACCACTGGGCGGGACGTTCTCGGAGCGGACGGCTGGACCGAGGAGCTGTGGAGGCTATCTATACCCACCCTTCAGGTGGGACCTTCAGGGGATGGCTCGACGCTGCGGCTTTTCATTACAGTTGTTGTTTTCCCCTTTTAGTTGTACTTTATAGTTGGGCTTGTATTTCCGGCCCCTTTTACTTCCAGCATAGCTTGTTACAATTTTACTTAGTGTTTGCTTTTCCGCTTGCTTACTCTGTGGTTCTTGTTTACTTTTCAAAGGCAATGCCTTCCCTTTTGTTGGGATTTATGCCTTGGTGCCAGTCGCCAGCCCCTGGCCTATGGAAGGCGGGCTTGGGGTAGTCACGGCACGGGCCCCGAGGACGGGTCGTGACAACCGCCTCGTCATAGGGGTCTCAATGCATCAGTCGGTGCGTCGATCAGACGCCCGGTCTGTGAGTTATTAGCCTTTTCATCCCAGGGGCCCGGTTGGTTTCGTGAACGAACCAACCTGGCCGTAACTCAACTATACCCCAAACTCTCATAGGGTATACACATAGGGACCGTTTCTCAATGTGATCACCAACGCCGCTGACGGTTCGTCAAACAGACGTCCAGTCTGAAAGATGACAGCTTTTCCGTTCCAAGGGCCCGGTTGGATTGCGGGTACAAACCAACCCGGCAACTATCCAATAGCAACCAAAACTCAGGTGAAGTATGCCAAAAGTTCCGTCTCATCAAGAAGAAAACAACGAGACAGACGGTGCATCAATCGGACGCTCGGTCTGTGAGTTATTGGCTTTTTCGTTCTAGGGGCCCGGTTGGTTTCGTTAGCGAACCAACCCGACCGCACTCCGACGACATTCAAACCTCGAGCGGAGTAAGCCAAATGATCCGTCTCATTTAGAGGAATCCAACAAAGTTGATGGCACGTGATTCGGACGTCCGGAACTCAAGATATATGTTTTTCCGCTCTGAGGGCCCGGTTGGTTTCGTATCCGAACCAACCTGGCCGAACCCATAGTATTCCGAAACCTTGAGTACGACATACCGAAACGACTGCCTCGTTCCGAGGATTGCTACGCAACTGACAGTGTGTCGATCGGAGGTCCTTAGCCCAAGATATGGGCAAAAGACCAAAGAGGGTCCGAAAACGGGGGGTCTGGGCCCGTACCGACCCGGCCCGACCCCCCCTGGGTCGGCCCGAACTGGGTCAACCCGTCCCGGCCCGGGTCCGACCCAGCTGAGCCCGGCCCGGCCCGGCCGGCTCGGACCGACTCGTCCCGCGCGGCCCGCCCTCGCCGCTAATTGAGGCCGGCGACGCACCGCCGCCGCCACGCCGGCGGGGCGCGCCGCCCCCGCATTCCGCGGACCATCGGACGCGCTCCGGTGGTCCTTTTCTCCTCCCTTCTTCACCAATGGTCCTCCTGGGACCCAACCTTCACTGCAAAGGGATTCAAACGCCATAGCGGCCTGCTTTGTCATCGTCCGTCGATCTGCACATTGATAAACAAGCTCTAGAGGGTTGTCGGGCCATGTTTGTTCGGCCCGCGCCCTCCGCGTTAGGTGTTAACAATTGGCAAACAATAACACATGATTTTAATCATTGTCGAGGGTATAATTTATCCAAAATAAATTATACGAACACCTTGCAATCAAAATACCCACGCACGAGGGTTTAAAATTTTGAGTGCGCGGCGTGACGACGTCGCGCATTCTTGCCGCTCGATCCCGCACGGCGTGATGATATCGCACATCCTTGTCGTTCTTTCCCATGTGGTGCGACGGCACCATGTCACTTTCTTTCAAACCTCAATGACAAGAATGAATAAAAAGGGAGGAGGATCGGCCGTGTTCGTGCGGTCCAGCCTCCTCCCGTTAAACGATAACAAGGGGTTCTCATTACTCGTAGAACGTCAAAGATAGAATTAAGAACAAAATGAAATGAACCCCTACCTTTGATTCGTCAATTGACGTTCGTCGTTCGTTGACGGTGTTGCGGAAAGAAGACGATGAAGTTCATCTTTCGCCGCGTCCGTCACACACTCCCAATCCAGAGCTACGTCGGCTGTGGAAGACACTACACGTCGGTAGGATCCGAGGGAGGAAGTCGAAGAAGGTTGTTGACGTTCGTCACTTCCGTCGTTGTAGAAGTGCACCAAAAGAAGAATCGGCGTCTCCTCTCTTGTGGCATGAAGAAAAGGATAATGGGTGCGTCGTCGTCCTTCGTTGAAGAGGCGTCGTTCTTCATTGAAGATGAAGTTCTTCAAAAGAGGGAAGAGCTCTCTTCCAAAATCTCCCACACAACCAAACTCCCAAAATAAAATAAGGCCTCTCCTTATTATATTATTTTTCCATTCATTCAAACTTATAAAAAATCAAAACGCAATTCACTTAATCAATTAAACAATGAGTTGTCTAATTAATTAAGTGATAGGTTGGCAAGAATTTAAGAGGGAGAGAGGGGAGAGGAAGAGTTACACAACATAAGTGGGGGGTTTAGAGGAGTTAAGGAGTTATGGGGAATTTGAAAAGGTGGGGGCTCGTGTGGGCCCCACCACACATTATCCTCTCATTTATCCTTACATGGGTAGTTAGGTGTCACCCCAACTTCCCCATGTAGGATAAAACTACCTTAGACTTAAGAAATAAAATTGTCTCACAATTTTATTCATTCCTCAATAAAGTCACAAATTTTAACAACTCCTCCCGTGAAAACGCAACTCCGGAATAGGCATTCCTAAACAAATACCGGCGTTGCGGTTCCATCGGTGCCCTCGGAATTTGATTCCGAGCACCGGTTTCAAAGTTAGAAATTCCTGCTCGTTCGTTCACTGAACGTACCCGAGCTAAACTTCGGAAATTGATTCCGGGCACACCGGGCCTCGGAATCCGGTGCTGTCAGAAACTGCTTTCTTGTAAAATCCCAAATAAAATTAAGAAAAAAATTTCCTTGAATTTTACGGGACTTTACAGCTAATAACAGCACCAATAATAGCGCTAATAATATCGCCAATATATTCATAGCCTCATTTAATAGGGCCAAATAATAGCGCCATTATTGGCGCTATTATTTGGCGCTATTATTTGGGGCTATTATTTGGCTTTATTATTTGGCGCTATTATATAGCGCTATTATATGGCGCTATTATATTGCACTATTATATGGCGCTAATATTTGGCGCTATTATATGGCGCTATTATTTGGCCCTATTAAATAGCGCTATGAATATATTGGCGATATTATTGGTGCTATATATTGGTGTTATTATTTGGCGCTATTATATTTGGCACTATTATATAGAGCTATTATTTGGCACTATTATATGGTGCTATTATATGGCGTCAATATTTGGTGTTATTATATGGCGCTATTATTTAGCGCTATTAAATGGCGCTATGAATATATTGGCGCTATTATTGGCGCTATACAATGGCGCTATAATTGGCGCTATTATTGGTGTTGTTATGAGTGCTTTTATTGGCGCTTTTATTGAATGATTAAATATTGGTGCAACTATTTGGCACAAAATAATAGCGCCAAATATTGGCACCAAATATTGGCACGATTATTGGCGCCATAATTTGACGCTAATATTTACACTATTATTTGGCACTATTATTTGGCACTATTATGAATATTTGGGGCCAAAAAATATTGGCGCCATAATTTGACGCTATTATTGGCGCTATTATTTGGTGAAATTATTTTGCGCAATTGTTTGGCGCAATTTTTTGGCGCTATTATTTTGCGCTATAAATTTATTGGCAATATTGTGAATAAATAGAGCTATGAATATATTGGCTATATTATTGGCGCTATTATTGGCACTATTATGAATATATTGGCGCAATTATTTGGCGATATTATATATTGGCGCTATTATAAATATATTGGCGCTATTATTTGGCGCTATGAATATATTGGTGCTATTATTGGCGCTATTATTTGGCGCTATTTTTTTGCGCTATTATTTGGCGGTATTATTTGGCGCAGTTATTTGGCCCAGTTATTTGGCGCAAATATTTGGCGCAATTATTTGGCGCTATTGTAACGACCCAAAGTTTCATTAATGGAAAATCCCTCTTGATCCAGTTAAATGTTTCTTTATTAAAAATGTTTTTTTTAATAAGATGTCAACTTCTTTAGTTTAACGTTAAGATTTGTGACCGTTACTTTTATAGCCGTTGAACAGTGATCATCTGGGTAGTTTAAATATAAGGCTTTAACGAACCAATTTTCTACTCAGACAAAGGAAGCGATGGCCTCATCCAGTAGAATTGCCCCTTACGAAGCCCATTTGTCGGAGCTCGGAAAGGAGGTGGCGTCTTTGGGCTTTGCCCTTGACCAAGCCCAAGCTGAGCTTCATCAAGTCAAGCTCGAACGTGATCGTCTACGGGAAAAATGGAAGTTGATAGAGATTACCACTCGAGCGATGTTATCCGAGCAACCCCAAGAGTCTGTCACCATCGCACACCTTACCCTTAGGTCTTATGCGGCTATTTTAAGGGGTTATGTAACAAATAAGTAGAACCATGTTCATGTACATTATTTTTTTTTATATAATAATGAATATAATTTCTAGTCATTTTTGATGCATTGTAATTAGTTTTTAAAGTACAAATGATGTTTTTAGTTATTATTTAATTAAGAATTATATTTTATTAAATTAAAGGATTTTTGAATTAAATAATATTTTAGTAAAATATTATTATTAATATTAAATTAATTTTTATTAAATATAAATGATCTTATAATTTTATGAATGCAATTAAAATTTTTATTAAGGTTTGAAAGCCATTTCTGTCAAAACCCGTGATTTTTTTTTATAAATGTCGGTTTTTATTTTAAAAGTGAAAATTCACATATTTAGAAAATTATTTAGATAAAATAAGTATTATTTTTGGAATCAGGACGTCGAAATTATCCAACGGTGAATTTTTCATAATTTTCTGAGACAGTCAAATTTTTGGGTAAAAATTAAATACCATTTAAATATATAATGTGTTTTATGACATCATAATGACCCAATGGTGATGTAATAAAATACCATAATCCCTTTTTTCGGCCAATATGTGTTTTATCATTAAAATAATGAGGTTTTGGGTTTGTTTGACTCACTTTTCAAAGCATTAATGGAGCCCTCAAGACTTATTCAACACTTTGCCTTTTTAAATTAATTTCCATGGGAGTGTGACTCACCTCCACATAAGAAACCCTAATTTTTTAATAAGTTCGGACCTTGGCCTTTTAAAATAATGTTTTCTTCTTTCCTTTTCCAGAAACCATGTGCAAATACCATGGGATGGTTTGTGGTTTGGATTATTTTAATATAAGGGGTCCCAAACCTAAATAATAAAGAATTCTCTCACCTTTCCTATATAAACCCACCCAAGCTCCCACTTCCTCCTCACTCAAAGCCCTTGAAGTTCGTCCAACCTCTGCCCTACTCTCTCTAGAATCCTCCCAAGGTGCCCCAAGCTCCCAAGAAGCCTCTCACAAGCCTCTCTCTAGCCTTTGGAAGCACACTTCCAAGTAAGGGTTTTTTCTTCCTTTCTCATTTTTGTCAATTTTTCTTTAAGTTGTATTGCCCTTTTAATTTCATTTATGAATGTTGGGGTATGGTTTCACACCTCTCCCATACTGCCCTCTTATTGTTTAAATGATGGGAGACCCATTTATCTCTCATTAAATGCCTCCCATGTACACCCGTTACTATGTCGAAATTCCGAAAGGAACCTTTTTCTCCTCTTTTATATTCAAGCAATACTTTTGTATCATGAATCTAAATTCCTTTTTTATTGTTGGGACATGTATATATATGATCTCATTACTGTCCATTACATGTAAATATGATGAGGAACCCCTTTCTCTCTCATCAACCTTTTTTTATGAGTTCTTATGTCACGCCGTTATGCTGCCGAAATCGCACCGATTTTCTAAGCCAATGTCTTTGTGTAGTGAATACCATGCCCATTTCTCCATCAAGGGTATTCACCTTTATGCACATTTACATATTGTTTGTAAAGTTTCATGTATGAATTCCACATTCCTTTATCGTGGAAGAAATGATTATGTTTTATGAATCCATGTTTTATGATCCATGTGGCACACTTATGCATGAAATGAAATGTTTAAGAAGGGTGCGCCCTTTATAGCGCTCCAATGCATTGGGTAAAGTATAGTATCATGATACGTCATGTACAATGAGTGTTGACTCATGCTAATTCAAGTGCAACGAGGGTTTAATCGTGCTTCAAGTGCAATGAGGGTTTACTCATGCTCCATGTGCAATGAGCCTTGGCTCATGCTAATTCAATGTTAAGTGTTGTTGCCACATTTCCATGTTATGATTATCATGCTTTATCATGCCTTTATGTTCATGTCTCTCTTATACTCTATTGATATGACTATTGCCTAACATGTATTGTACTCCTCATGTTATTCATTGTGTACTCCCTTACTGGGCTTTATAGCTCACCCTTTTCTTATGCATGTCCTCAGGTTATCCCATGCAATGCTAAGTACGAAGGAATGTAGTGGTCATGTAAAGGAAGTTTTCAATAAGGATGTTGTATTTCAAGTTTAAAGTTTTTATGTAATGATCCTAAGCCCCAAAGACACTAAACCTCTCGATCTTCTTTTTTGTATCAAGTGAAGTTTTATGTAATAAATCATGTTTAAGTTGTAATAAAAAGCAGGGTTGTCATAGTTGGTATCAGAGGATAGGTTTAGTTATTTTTGGGATTAGGAAACCCTAGTAAAGCCTTAGATACAAGACTAAGCATAATAAAAACATCCCTAAGTTTTGGTAAATACTAAGTAAGTGGTTTATCAAACAAATACATCCCTGTCTGGATACGAGCAGGTAGAGGCGGCTCTGGCACAGATGTATCCTAGGGGTAAAACCCGAAAACACCGCTTTGAGCTAGACTCGAACGGGAACTGGTGCACGACAACGGGCCTTGCTGCACTCTTGGTTACGACACTCCCGGGGGATATGTTTTGATAAATTCACAATCTTAGTATGAACCCTTATTAAGGGAAAAATGCCCCTAAGAATATATGTTAGAAGGAAGATCATGAAAAGCCTGGATTGAATCCTATAGACTCATGAGTTGAAGAGATTAAAGTTTATTTATAAGTCAACAACTTTTGTCTTTGGATTACCCTTTATGTGTTACCCCTAACTTTCCTTTTATTCCAGCCAATGGCCGGTAATAGGAGAACTCGGGCTAACAACCGTTGTGAAGATCAGTGTGATGATTGTACTAATGAGATGCCCAATCCGATGGGAGTGGGAATCGCGAACTTTGTCACGCTTCTCTCTCAGCTAACTCAAGTTTTGAATAGAAACACTGGTCAAGAGGAACGTTCAACCCCCCCTAAGAAAGAACAAGTCGCTATTGAAAGCTTCATGAGACAAAGGCCTCCTACTTTTAGTGGATCATCTGATCCCACGATCGCTGAACAATGGATCAACTCCATTGAGAAGATATTCTCCATCCTCCAATGCTCTGAAAAAGAGAAGGTTCTCCTGGCGGCTTATCGTATGGAGGGTGAAGCTGATCAATGGTGGACATTGATCAAAAATACGAAGCCTGAGGAGGAGATTGAGGCTTTGGAATGGAAGGTATTCCGGAAGATGTTTTTCGATAAATATTTTCCACGCACCCTCCGTCTTAAGATGGAAAGGGACTTCCTTTCCCTCAAGCAGAAAGATGAAGAATCTGTGGGAGCGTACGAGGCAAACTTCACAAGGCTTGCACGATACGCTTCTGGCTTTGTCGTTACCCCCGAATGCAAAGTTGACCGCTTCTTTGGTGGGCTGAAGCCTAGCTTGCGGAAAGCATTAGCGATCCGTGACTTTGACAGCTATGAGGAGATTGTCCGATGTGCCCTTAAGGTTGAAATGGAGATCGGAGAATCACAGGGGTATCATGGGGACAAGAAGCGGAAGGTGGACTTCAATGCTGGTGGTCCGATGGATAAATCCAACGGCGCTAAGAAATTCCAGCACCCCACTTGCCAAAAGTGTGGAAAGAAGCACCCTGGGAATTGCCTTAGGGGGACAAGAAAATGCTTCAAGTGTGGAAGAGAAGGGCACCTAGCTATTAACTGTCAGCAAGAAGGACCCGCGGCTGCGACGGAGGGGAGGAACGCTCCGTTCGAACCTCAACGCGTTGTTCAATGCTTCAAATGCAAAGAACCGGGTCATTTTGCGAATCAGTGCCCTAATCCAAGGGTTATCGGAGGCAATCAACAACCTCCAAGACAGCAAGGAAGAGCTTTTGCCATCACTTCTGCCGAAGTGAACCCCGACAACGAAGTGGTGACAGGTACGCTAGTTATTCATTCAAGAATAGCGAACGTACTTTTTGATTCAGGTTCTACGCATTCTTTTATATCTCAAAAGTTTAGTAGAATAATCCCTGCACCACCACAAATCATGGGAGTAAAGATGTCGGTGAGTACGGCAAATGGGGCAATCATTGCATCCCATGAGTATAAGTCCTCCCCTGTTATAATCTGTGGATTGAATTTCCCGGCGAACCTCGTCATACTCCCTTTGGTGGAATTTGATGCAATTCTTGGCATGGATTGGCTTTCCTTATATAGAGCCAACATAAATTGTCGGGAGAGGGAAATCACACTCCATATGGAGAATCGACCCCCGATTCTTTACAAGTGTCAGGAGGAAGATGAATCTCCTTTAGCTCCATCATCTCAAGCATGGATATTACTGCCTTATGAGCACGCATATCTGGCTCAGATGATTGAGTCCAAGGAAGAAACCATCCTTGAAGAAATGCCTATTGTGAGGGAATTCGCTGAAGTATTTCCCGAGGAACTTCCTGGTCTTCCTCCAAGAAGAGATGTTGAGTTCTCGATTGAACTTATACCTGGGGCGCTACCAATATCCAAGACTCCATATAGAATGGCTGTGGTTGAGCTTGAAGAACTGAAGAAACAACTACAGGAGAATCTGGATAAAGGGTTTATACGCCCAAGTGCATCACCATGGGGTGCACCAGTCCTCTTCGTCAAGAAGAAGGATGGGTCAATGCGGCTTTGCATCGATTATCGTGAACTTAACAAAATCACGATAAAGAACAAGTATGCTCTCCCAAGAATCGATGACTTGTTTGATCAGCTGCGTGGTGCACAATACTTCTCCAAGGTCGACTTGCGGTCGGGATATTATCAAGTAAGGGTGAAGAAGGAAGATATCCCCAAGACTGCTTTTCGTACAAGGTACGGGCACTATGAATTCATAGTAATGCCTTTTGGACTCACCAATGCTCCAGCAATATTCATGGACTTGATGAATAGAGTCTTTAGAGATTACCTAGATAAATTTGTGGTAGTCTTTATAGATGATATTCTAATATACTCCAAAACCAAGGAGGACCATGAGGAGCATTTAAGAACTGTACTGGAGACTTTGCGCAAGGAGAAGCTCTATGCCAAGTACAGCAAGTGTGAGTTCTGGTTGAAGGAGGTCTCATTCTTGGGCCATATCATCACAAGCAATGGGATATCTGTGGACCCCTCCAAAACAGATGCAATTGAGGGATGGCCGAGGCCAACATCAATAACTGATATCCGTAGCTTCTTGGGGTTAGCTGGATATTATCGACGATTTGTGAGAAACTTCTCACGATTGTCCAACCCTCTTACCAAGCTAACTCGAAAGGGAGTAAAGTTTGCTTGGAGTGATGAATGCGAAGAAAGCTTCAAGGAGTTGAAAAGGAGGCTTATCACTGCACCTGTGCTCACTTTACCCACAAGTGGGGAGCTTTTTGTGGTATTCAGTGATGCTTCGAAGAAGGGCTTAGGATGTGTGCTGATGCAGAATGATAAAGTGATATCCTATGCCTCAAGGAAGTTGAAAATCCATGAGCGAAACTATCCAACGCATGATCTGGAGTTGGCGGCGGTGATCTTCGCCTTGAAAATCTGGCGGCATTATCTCTATGGAGAGAAATGTGAGATATATACTGACCACAAGAGTCTTAAATATATATTCACACAGAAAGAGCTTAATATGCGCCAGAGAAGATGGATAGAGCTCATAAAGGATTATGACTGTTCAATACATTACCACCCTGGGAAGGCGAACAAGGTGGAGGATGCCCTAAGTAGAAAGGATCCAGCAATTCTATCAATGATGAGAATTGAGAAGGATCCAATCTTCTTAGACTTGATGAAGATGGACGTGAGAATCATAAAGAAGGGAACATCATCAATCCTTTCACAAATGATTGCTCAACCATCTCTTTTGGAAAGGTTAAAGGATGCTCAAAAGGATGATGCGAGAATCCAAGAAAAAGTGGAAGCTATCAAAAAGGGAAAATCCTCAGAGTTTAATGTTAATGAAGAAGGAATTGTGCGGTTTGGGAAAAGACTATGTGTCCCATCAAGTTCGGAGCTGAAGAAGGAACTTTTGGATGATGCACATAGTTCAAATTTCTCTATTCACCCAGGAAGCACAAAGATGTATCGAGATCTCCGAGAAAACTTTTGGTGGGATAATATGAAGAAGGAGATCGCTGAATATACATCAAAGTGCCTGGTGTGTCAGCAAGTGAAGGCAGAGAGGCAGAAGTCTAAGGGGATGATGCAACCA
Source organism: Viscum album (assembly GCA_963277665.1). NCBI lineage: Eukaryota > Viridiplantae > Streptophyta > Magnoliopsida > Santalales > Viscaceae > Viscum > Viscum album. The sequence continues at coordinate 907,152,837 of OY728127.1, read as the reverse complement.
TTGCCCATACCAGAATGGAAATGGGAGAACATCACCATGGACTTCGTCACTGGACTTCCAAGGACATCCAAAAGCAACAATGCAATCTGGGTTATTGTGGATCGTCTTACAAAGACTGCACACTTCATTGCTATTCGAGAGGACTTCTCTTTGGATCAACTGGCACGGATATATATCAGGGAAGTGGTACGGTTGCATGGAGTACCACTATCTATTGTGTCGGACCGAGATCCAAGATTTACCTCTAAGTTTTGGAAGAGTCTTCAACATGCTCTGAATACTGAACTGAACTTCAGTACGGCCTATCATCCTCAAACTGATGGCCAATCCGAGCGGACTATCCAAACACTTGAGGATATGTTGAGAGCGTGCTCAATGGACTTTAAAGGAGGATGGGATCAACATCTTCCTCTAGTTGAGTTCTCTTATAATAATAGTTTCCACTCGAGCATCCAAATGGCACCATATGAAGCCCTGTATGGGAAAAGGTGTAGAACACCGGCATGTTGGGATGAGGTCGGTGAACGTAAGCTGCTTGGACCAGAAATGGTCGAAGAAATGGTGGAGAAGGTGAAAACCATTCAGCAGCATATCAAGGCAGCCCAAAGTCGACAGAAGAGTTATGCAGATAATCGTCGACGAGACCTTGAGTTTAAAGTCGGAGACATGGTGTTTTTACGCATATCTCCATGGAAGAAGGTCATGAGGTTTGGAAAGAAAGGGAAGTTAAGTCCAAGGTACATCGGCCCCTTCGAGATTCTTGATCGTGTTGGGGCTGTGGCCTATCGACTAGCACTTCCACCTACTATGGCCAAGGTGCATGATGTCTTCCATGTATCCCTCTTAAGGAAGTACATACCAGACCCTTCACATGTACTCTCTTCTGAGGTGGTACAATTAGAAGACGATCTTTCTTATGAGGATCAACCAGTGAAGATCTTAGATCGTAGAGAAAAAGTTCTACGAAATAAGAAAATGCCCCTCGTCAAGGTGTTGTGGAGAAACCACAAGTTTGAAGAAGCAACTTGGGAGTCGGAGGATATGATGAAGCTAAGTTACCCACATTTGTTTTAGTGTGGGAAAAGGAAAATTTCGAGGGCGAAATTTCTTAAGGGGGGAATGTTGTAACGACCCAAAGTTTCATTAATGGAAAATCCCTCTTGATCCAGTTAAATGTTTCTTTATTAAAAATGTTTTTTTTTAATAAGATTTCAACTTCTTTAGTTTAACGTTAAGATTTGTGACCGTTACTTTTATAGCCGTTGAACAGTGATCATCTGGGTAGTTTAAATATAAGGCTTTAACGAACCAATTTTCTACTCAGACAAAGGAAGCGATGGCCTCATCCAGTAGAATTGCCCCTTACGAAGCCCATTTGTCGGAGCTCGGAAAGGAGGTGGCGTCTTTGGGCTTTGCCCTTGACCAAGCCCAAGCTGAGCTTCATCAAGTCAAGCTCGAACGTGATCGTCTACGGGAAAAATGGAAGTTGATAGAGATTACCACTCGAGCGATGTTATCCGAGCAACCCCAAGAGTCTGTCACCATCGCACACCTTACCCTTAGGTCTTATGCGGCTATTTTAAGGGGTTATGTAACAAATAAGTAGAACCATGTTCATGTACATTATTTTTTTTATATAATAATGAATATAATTTCTAGTCATTTTTGATGCATTGTAATTAGTTTTTAAAGTACAAATGATGTTTTTAGTTATTATTTAATTAAGAATTATATTTTATTAAATTAAAGGATTTTTGAATTAAATAATATTTTAATAAAATATTATTATTAATATTAAATTAATTTTTATTAAATATAAATGATCTTATAATTTTATGAATGCAATTAAAATTTTTATTAAGGTTTGAAAGCCATTTCTGTCAAAACCCGTGAATTTTTTTTATAAATGTCGGTTTTTATTTTAAAAGTGAATATTCACATATTTAGAAAATTATTTAGATAAAATAAGTATTATTTTTGGAATCAGGACGTCGAAATTATCCAACGGTGAATTTTTCATAATTTTCTGAGACAGTCAAATTTTTGGGTAAAAATTAAATACCATTTAAATATATAATGTGTTTTATGACATCATAATGACCCAATGGTGATGTAATAAAATACCATAATCCCTTTGTTCGGCCAATATGTGTTTTATCATTAAAATAATGAGGTTTTGGGTTTGTTTGACTCACTTTTCAAAGCATTAATGGAGCCCTCAAGACTTATTCAACACTTTGCCTTTTTAAATTAATTTCCATGGGAGTGTGACTCACCTCCACATAAGCAACCCTAATTTTTTAATAAGTTCGGACCTTGGCCTTTTAAAATATTGTTTTCTTCTTTCCTTTTCCAGAAACCATGTGCAAATACCATGGGATGGTTTGTGGTTTGGATTATTTTAATATAAGGGGTCCCAAACCTAAATAATAAAGAATTCTCTCACCTTTCCTATATAAACCCACCCAAGCTCCCACTTCCTCCTCACTCAAAGCCCTTGAAGTTCGTCCAACCTCTGCCCTACTCTCTCTAGAATCCTCCCAAGGTGCCCCAAGCTCCCAAGAAGCCTCTCACAAGCCTCTCTCTAGCCTTTGGAAGCACACTTCCAAGTAAGGGTTTTTTTCTTCCTTTCTCATTTTTGTCAATTTTTCTTTAAGTTGTATTGCCCTTTTAATTTCATTTATGAATGTTGGGGTATGGTTTCACACCTCTCCCATACTTCCCTCTTATTGTTTAAATGATGGGAGACCCATTTCTCTCTCATTAAATGCCTCCCATGTACACCCGTTACTATGTCGAAATTCCGAAAGGAACCTTTTTCTCCTCTTTTATATTCAAGCAATACTTTTGTATCATGAATCTAAATTCCTTTTCTATTGTTGGGACATGTATATATATGATCTCATTACTGTCCATTACATGTAAATATGATGAGGAACCCCTTTCTCTCTCATCAACCTTTTTTTATGAGTTCTTATGTCACGCCGTTATGCTGCCGAAATCGCACCGATTTTCTAAGCCAATGTCTTTGTGTAGTGAATACCATGCCCATTTCTCCATCAAGGGTATTCACCTTTATGCACATTTACATATTGTTTGTAAAGTTTCATGTATGAATTCCACATTCCTTTATCGTGGAAGAAATGATTATGTTTTATGAATCCATGTTTTATGATCCATGTGGCACACTTATGCATGAAATGAAATGTTTAAGAAGGGTGCGCCCTTTATAGCGCTCCAATGCATTGGGTAAAGTATAGTATCATGATACGTCATGTGCAATGAGTGTTGACTCATGCTAATTCAAGTGCAACGAGGGTTTACTCGTGCTTCAAGTGCAATGAGGGTTTACTCATGCTCCATGTGCAATGAGCCTTGGCTCATGCTAATTCAATGTTAAGTGTTGTTGCCACATTTCCATGTTATGATTATCATGCTTTATCATGCCTTTATGTTCATGTCTCTCTTATACTCTATTGATATGACTATTGCCTAACATGTATTGTACTCCTCATGTTATTCATTGTGTACTCCCTTACTGGGCTTTATAGCTCACCCTTTTCTTATGCATGTCCTCAGGTTATCCCATGCAATGCTAAGTACGAAGGAATGTAGTGGTCATGTAAAGGAAGTTTTCAATAAGGATGTTGTATTTCAAGTTTAAAGTTTTTATGTAATGATCCTAAGCCCCAAAGACACTAAACCTCTCGATCTTCTTTTTTGTATCAAGTGAAGTTTTATGTAATAAATCATGTTTAAGTTGTAATAAAAAGCAGGGTTGTCATAGCTATTATTTGGCGCTATTATTAGGCACAATTATTTGGTCCTATTAATATATTGGCACTATTATGAATATTTGGTGCCATTAATGAATGTTAAAATATTGGCACTATTATTTGGCGCAAAATAATGGTGCCAAATATTGGCACCATAATTTGACGCTATTATTGGCGCTACTATTTGGTGCTATTATTTGGCCCTATTATTTGTCGCCATTAAGATCATTTGGGGCCAAAAAAAATATTTGGCGCTATTATATTGCGCTATTATTTGGTGCTACTATTAGGTGCAATTATTTGGCGCAACTATTTGGCACAATTATTTGGCGCAATATATTGGTGCTATTTATATATATTGCGCCAAAAAATGTTTGGCGCTATTATTTTCGCTGTTATTAGGCTCAATTATTTTGCACAATTATTTGGCACAATTATTTGGTGCAATTATTTGGCGCTATTATTTGGCGCCAAATAATAGCGCCAATATAATAACGCCAATATATTCATAGCGCCAAATAATAACGCAAATATATTCATAATAATGCCAGTATATAATTGCGCCATTTATTCATAATAACGCCACTATATTTACAGCGCAAAATAATTGCGCCTAATAATAGCGCCAAATAACAGTGCCAAATAATTGCACCAAATAATTGTGCCAAATAATTACGCCAAATAATTGCTCCAAATAATTGTACAAAAAAATTGCGCCTAATAACGGCGCCAAATAATAGCGCCAAATATTTTTTGGTGCAAAATATATAAATAGCGCCAATATATTGCGCCAAATAATTTCGCCAAATAATTGTGCCAAATAATTGGGCCAAATAATTGCGCCTAATAATAGCGCCAACTAATAGCGTCATATAATAGCAGCAAATATTGTTTGGCGCCAAATATTCATAATAGTGTCAAATAATAGCGCCAAAATAATAACACCAATAATAGCGTCAAATTATGGGGCCAATAATCACGTCAATATTTGGTGCTATTATTTTGCACCAAATAATAGAGCCAATATTTAAACATTCAATAATAGCGCCAATAAAAGCGCCAATAAAATCACCCATACTAGCGCCAATAATAGCGCCAATATATAGCGCTAATAATAGCCCCAATATATTCATAGCGCCAATTAATAGCGCCAAATAATAGAGCCAAATATAAACGCCATATAATAGCATCATATAATAGCGCCATATAATAGCGCCAAATAATATCACCAAATATAATAGCACCAAATAATAGCACCAATATATAGCGCCAATAATAGCGCCAATATATTCATAACGCCATTTAATAGGGAAAAAGAATAGCGCCAAATATTAGCGCCATATAATAGCGCCAAATATTAGCGCCATATAATAGCGCTAAATAATAGCGCCATATAATAGCGCCAAATATAATAGCGCCAAATAATAGCACCAAATAATAGAGCCATATAATATCACCAAATAATAGCACCAAATATTTGGCACCAAATATTCATAATAGCGCCAAATAATAGCGCCAAATAATTACGCCAACAATAGTACCAAATAATAGAGCCAAATATTCATAATAGTGCCAAATATTTGGCGCCATATATTCATAGTAGTGTCAAATATTTTTTTCCGCCAAATATTCATAATAGTGCCAAATAATAGCGCCAAATTATATCACCAACAAAAGAGCCAAAAAATAGCGCCAATAATAGCCCCAATATTTGGTGCCAATATTTGGCACCAATAATATTTGGCACCAATATTTGGTGCTATTATTTGGCACCAAATAATAGCGCCAATATTTTAACATTCAATAATAACGCCAAATATTCATAATAGCACCAATATTTTAACATTCAATATATTTTCAGTGTTATTTTAACATTCAATATAATAGCGCCAAATATATTTTCAGTGTTATTTTAATATTCATAATAGCGCCAATATTTTAATAGCGCTGATATTTTAATAGTGCCAATAATAGCGCCAAATAATAGCGCCAAATATTATTTCGCGCCAAATAATAGCTCCAAAAAATAGCCCTAATATTTTCACATTAATTAATAGCACCAAATATTCATAATAGCGCCAATATATTAATAGCAGCAAATAATTGCGCCTAATAATAGCGCCAAATAATAGCACCATATTATAGCGCCAATATTTTTTGGCACCAAATATTCATAATAGCGCCAAAAAATAGCGCCAAAATATAGCGTCATATAATAGTACCAATAATAGTGCCAAATAATAGCGCCAATAATAGGGCCAATATATTCATAGCACCAAATAATAGTGCCAATATATTCATAATAGTGCCAATATATAATAGCCCCAAATAATAGCACCAATATATTCATAATAGTACCAATAATAGCGCCAATAATAGCGCCAATATATTCATAGCGCCATTTATTCATAATAGCGCCAATATATTCATAGCGCCATTTATTCATAATAGCGCCACAATATTTATAGCGCAAAATAATTGCGCCTAATAATAGCGCCAAATAATTGCACCAAATAATTGCGCCAAATAATTGCGCCTAAAAACAAATCCAAATAATAGAACCATATAATAGCGCCAAATTTTTTTGGTGCAAAATATATAAATAGCGACAATATATTGCTCCAAATAATTGCACCAAATAATTGCGCCAATTAATTGCGCCAAATAATTGCGCCTAATAATAGTGCCAAATAATTGCGCAATATAATAGCGCCAAATAGTTTTGGTGACAAATGTTCATAATAGCGACAAATAATAGCGCCAAATAATAGCACCAAATAATAGCACCAATAATAGCTTCAAATTATGGCGCCAATAATCGCGCCAATATTTGGCATTATTATTTTGCGCCAAATAATAGCACCAATATTTTAACATTCATTAATAGCGTCAAATATTCATAATAGCACCAATATATTAATAGCAAGGAATAATGGTGCCTAATAATAGCGCCAAATAATAGTGCCAAATAATTGCGCCAAATATTTGCGTCAAATAACTGGTCCAAATAACTGCACCAAATAATACCGCCAAATAATAGCACCATATAATAGCGCCAAATATTTTTTGGTGCCAAATATTCATAATAGCGCCAAAAAATAGCGCCAAATAATAGCACCAATAATAGCACCAAATAATATCACCAATAATAGCGCCAATATATTCATAGCGCCAAATAATAGCGCCAATATATTCATAATAGCGCCAATATATAATATCGCCAAATAATAGCACCAATATATTCATAATTGTTCCAATAATAGCGCCAATAATAGAGCCAATATATTCATAGCTCCATTTATTCATAATAGCACCAATAAATTTATAGCGCAAAATAATAGCGCCAAATAAGAGCACCGAATAATTGCGCCAAACAATTGCGCCAAATAATTGCGCCAAATAATTTTGACAAATAAGTGCACCTAATAATAGCGCCAAATATTTTTTGGCACAAAATATATAAATAGCGCCAATATATTGTGCCATATAATTGCGCCAAATAACTGTGCCAAATAATTGCGCCAAATACTTGTGCCATATAATAGCGCCAATTATTTTTTGGCGCCAAATATTCATAATAGTGCCAAATAATAGTGCCAAATAATAGCGCCAATAAATGTTCATGTTATGGCGCCAATAATCACCCCAATATTTGGCGCTATTATTTTGTGCCAAATAAAAGCGCCAATATTTAAAAATTCAATAAAAGCGCCAATAAAAGAGCCCATAACAACACCAATAATAGCGCCAATTATAGTGCCATTGTATAGCGCTAATATATTCATAGCGCCATTTAATAGCGCCAAATAATAGCGCCATATAATAGCGCCAAATATTGGCGCCATATAATAGCGCCATATAATAGCACCATTTAATAGATCCAAATAATAGCGCTATATAATAGTGCCAAATATAATAGTGCGAAATAATATCACCAATATATAGCGCCATTAATATCGCCAATATATTCATATCGCTATTTAATAGGGCCAAATAATAACGCCATATAATAGCGCAAAATATTCGTGTCATATAATAGTGCTATATAATAGCACCATATAATAGCGCCATATAATAGTGCCAAAATATAGCGCCATATAATAGCGCCAAATAATAGCGCCAAATAATAGCGCCAAATAATTTCACCAAATAATAGCACCAAATATTTGGTGCCAAATATTCATAATAGCACCACTTAATAGCGCCAAATAATAGCATCAATAGTGGTGCCAAATAATAGAGCCAGATATTCATAATAGCGCCAAATATTTAGCTCCATATATTCATAGTAGCACCAAATATTTTTTGGCGCCAAATATTCATAATAGCGCCAAATTATAGCGCCTATAAAAGCGTCAAATAATAGCGCCAATATTTGGTGCTATTTTTTGGCACCAAATAATAGCGCCAATATTTTAACATTCAATAATAGCGCCAAATATTCATAATAGGGCCAATATATTTATAGCACCAAATAATTGCGCCTAATAATAGCACCAAATAATTGCGCTAAATAATTGCACCAAATAATTAGTCCAAATAATAGTGCCAATATTTTCACAATCATTAATAGCGCCAAATATTCATAATAGCACCAATATATTAATAGCGCCAAATAAGTGCGCCTAATAACAGCGTCAAATAATAGCGCCAAATAATTGCACCAAATATTTTCGCCAAATAACTATGCCAAATAATAGCTCCAAATAATAACACCAAATAATAGCGCCATATAGTAGTGCCAAATATTTTATGGCACCAAATATTCATAATAGCGCCAAAAAATAGTGCCAAAAAATAGCGCCAAAAATAGCGCAAAATAAGAGCACCAATAATAGCGCCAAAAATAATAGCGCAATATAATAGCGCCAAATATTTTTTGGTGCCAAATGTTCATAATAGTGACAAATAATAGCGCCAAATAATAGCACCAAATAATAGCACCAATAATAGCGTGAAATTATGGCGCCAATAATCGCGCCAATATTTGGCGTTATTATTTTGTACCAAATAATAGCGCCAATATTTTAACATTCATTAATGGCACCAAATATTCATAATAGCACCAATATATTAATAGCACCCAATAATTGTGCCTAATAATTGCGCCAAATAATAGTGCCAAATAATCACGCCAAATATTTGCGTGAAATAACTGGGCCAAATAACTATGCCAAATAATGCCACCAAATAATAGTGCCATATAATAGCGCCAAATATTTTTCGGCGCCAAGTATTCATAATAGCGCCAAAAAATAGCGCCAAATAATAACACCAATAATAGCTCCAAATAATAGCACCAATAATAGCGCTAATATATTCATAGCACCAAATAATAGCACCAATATATAATATCGCCAAATAATAGCGCCAATATATTCATAATTGTGCCAATAATAACTCCAATAATAGAGCCAATATATTCATAGCTCCATTTATTCATAATAGCACCAATAAATTTATAGCGCAAAATAATAGCGCCGAATAATAGCGCCAAATAATTGCACCAAACAATTGCGCCAAATAATTGCGCCAAATAATTATGCCAAATTAGTGCACCTAATAACAATGCCAAATTATAGCGCCAAATATTTTTTGGCAGAAAAAATAGCACCAATATATTGCGCCAAATAATTGCGCCAAATAACTGCACCAAATAATTGCGCCAAATAATAGTGCCATATAATAGCGCCAAATATTTTTTGAAGCCAAATATTTATAATAGTGCCAAATAATAGTGCCAAATAATAGTGCCAAATAATAGTGCCAAATAATAGCGCCAATAATAGCATCAAGTTATGGCACCAATTATCACGCCAATATTTGGCGCCAATATGTGTTGCTATTATTTTGTGCCAAATAATAGCGCCAATATTTAAACATTCAAAAAAAGTGCCAATAAAAGATCCCACAACAGCACCAATAATAACGCCAATTATAGCGCCATTTTATAGCGCCAATAATAGCACCAATATATTCATGGCGCCATTTAATAGCACCAAATAATAGTGCCATATAATAGCGCCAAATATTGGCGCCATATAATAGCACCATATAATAGCGCCATATAATAACGCCAAATAATAGTGCTATATAATAGTGCCATATAATAGTGCAAAAAATAGCACCAATAATATCGCCAATATATTCATATCACTATTTAATAGGGCCAAATAATAGGTCCATATAATAGAGCCAAATATTCGCGCCATATAATAGTGCTATATAATAGCACCATATAATAGCGCCATATAATAACGCCAAATAATAGCGCCATATAATAGCGCCAAATATAATAGCGCCAAATAATAGCGCCAAATAATAGAGCCAAATAGTTTCTCCAAATAATAGCACCAAATATGTCACGACTCATCCTCAGGGCCTGTGTCGTGACTACCGCAAGCCTACCTTCCATAGGCCAGGGGCTGGCGACTAGCACCAAAGGCGTAAATCCTGATAACTGGGAAGACATTGCCTTTATAAAAGTAAACAAAACGCCACAGAGTACAAGCGGAAGTAAAACACTAAGTACAAAGAGAAGTGCTGAAAAGTAAATGGGCCAGAATACAAACCCAACTGAAAGTACAACTACAACTGAACAAAAGTACAACAAAAAAAGACAACAGCTGGAAGAACAGAAGCGGCTCCTGGGATGTCCTCCTCGGATCCTACCTGAAGGGTAGGTACAGATGGCGCAGCTCCTGGAACATCCACCACGGATCCTACCTGAAGGGTAGGTACAGATAGCGCAGCTCCTCAATGCTCTCGCTCGTCAACCCCCTCCGAGTGTCGTCTCTTCATGAAGTCCACCTCCGGATACTGACTCATCGGGTGGTCCACCTCCGAGTACCGTCCAGTCCTCGAACACTCGGCCTCCGTCAGCACTGCTTGTCATCTGCAACCAACACAACGAGGTGCGGGCATAGCTCATGCAGGGGTGAGTATTACGATACTCAGTAGGGACCCCGAGACCCTCAAGGTCTCACTAAAACCAACAAGGATAACCAAAAGGAAGATCTCAATAGATAACCTCTACTTAGGTATATGCCCATACATATACCTATGTTATCAAGTAACCCATCTCAATCATGAGGAAACACAAGAATATGAAATCATCAGATAACCACTACCCAGGTATATGCCCATACATATACATAAGTTATCAAGTGACCCTTCTCAATCATGAGGTAAACACAAAGCTCAAAGATTCAGCTCAAACTAGGATTTTCATTATCGAAACCGTAACTGTTGAAGAGCCCCATCTCTGGAGTGTACAGTGGTCCTGCCACGACTCCGAGGTACTGCTGACTAACCTAAGACTGCTGAGGTACTCCTCCTGTCGAGTACCACGGGTCTGCCACCTCACACAGTTGTGATGACCCAGACTTTCTTGGTCCTTCCCTTTGCCAAAATCTGGGTCGCGTCTCGGTGAGACCGATCGACGAGACCGATCGGTGAGACAAATCGGGGAGACCGATCAGTGAGACCGATCGGGGAGACCGATCTGTGAGACTGACCGGTGAGACCGATCAGTGAGACGAATCGGTGAGACCGATCGGCGAGACCGATCGGTGAGACCGAGCGGTGAGACCGATCGGTGAGACCGAACGGTGAGACCGATCTGTGGGACCAATCGGTGAGACCGATTGGTGGGACCGATTACCGATCGGCGAGACCGGTCAGTGAGACCGATCGGCGTGACCGATCAGTGAGACCGATCGACAACACCTGGCCTTGTCAAGTTGTTTCCAGTAGCGCTCCTTTGCGCAAATAGGGTTTTAAACCCTATTTTTACTCGTTTAAGCATGTTTTTAAGACCCGTAACATGCATAAGAGCTTTAATTAAATACTTAATCAATTCATGAGTCGACTTAAACCACCCGACCCCTTTTTGTGACGAGTGGAGCCACGTGGTCAACCCAAGACCCTCGTGCCTTATGCGGTTTTGCGTTTTCACCTCAACTGTCCCCGTCTCTTATAAACTAAGGGTTAGTCGTGGTTTCTCTTTTCTCGATCGTGGCTTTTCACAAGCAGCTTCTGGTGCATCGGGACCGCCGCATCGTTATCCGTAAATTTCCGCACCCCCGGCCTAAACATCGATCATCTATCAACAAGTAGGGATTTTCTCCTTCGTCTCTCTCTTTTGTGTATCATGCGGGGTGGGCGTGCTTTTGTTTTTTGTAGAATTGGGTAAACCAGACCTAATTAAAGATAATGAACGAATTCTATAAAGAAAGAAGAGGGGGGGGGGTAACTATGATCATTAATGGTGTTTTATATTTTTGATGTTGTTTCTTCTATGACCATCTTGTTCAGTTGTGCTAGCTTATGCCTCCTAAAAATCGAGGCCGTTGGTGGTCGTTGTTTGTGCACTAATGAACCCTTCTGATGTTTTAAATGGATTGTTTGTGGTTGTAAACTCCTGATGTGAAAATTGAATTGGTTAATCACGTATATCCAGCTGAATAAATTGAAAGCACCAGGATCAACCCTTCTATGATAGCTCCCGGTTAGAACACACAAAAATTTGAATCATGGAGTGTGTTAAGTCGTTTAAATCTGAAAATACCTGCAAGGCCCTACTTGTGTTGATGGTGGTAGTTGGCTGTTTTCCTTTCAGGCTGACTGCTGGAGATATGGGAGGGGATGGGATCCCCTATTCTTTTATACTCTCAGTTGTTGTGTGAATTTGGGGGATGAGATATCCTATTGGTATGGATTCGGTGGTTGTGAGTTTTAAATCCAGGTGGTTACTTGTTTATATCAGGAATTGGGGTAGAATCCTCTGTTGTTGAGAACCGGGTGTGGACGTTTTGGTTGTTGTTTGACTGTTTACTTTCCTAGATTTATGCCTATGCCTACTAGTTGCCCAGTAGTGCTTAAACATAAACATTAATTACTAAATGTGAAATAAGAAAGGGGACACATGGGTTTTTAGCGTGAGTTGTGACTCAGACATGAGTGTTGTTGTGATCTGTAGGCTGTCTAAAGAATAACCTAGATTGGGTGAGTGCTTGTTACATATATATATATACTTGTAGCTTTGTGTTTCTTATTCACGCCCCACCCAAGTTGAGAACTTAGTGCTGAACACCCCCATTTCACGGGGGAGGGTGTTTTTCCCAACGCTATTCTTAGTGGCTGGTTATTAGCTCCTTTTTTGCTCCCTTTCCTGGATAGCCCAAGTATCTTTGGGCAGGCTGTGATGGCTTGAAGTCCATTATTAGCCCAAGAACCTTCGGGCTGGGTAGTGTGGTGGTTGGCCAGGTGTGTGCGGCAGGTGGTTTCCCAAGTGTCTTCGGGATGAGGCCCAGGTGTCTTCGGGCGTGGCAGTGTATTTTCTAGCCCAGGTGTCTTCCGGCGTGGTGGTGGATGCTTTGGCCTAGGTGCTTGCAGGCGTGGTTACGTGTGATAGTTGTGGCCCAGGTGTGTGCGGGCGGGATTTCGGCAGTGGGACTGCGTGTGGATGTGGCCCAGGTGTGTGCGGGCGGGTGTGGCAGTGGGACTGCGGTGAGAATGGCAGGATTGGTCTGATGTGTAGGATGTCTCAATAACCAGTGGAAAAGTGGCGCGGGGTACCCAAACATCGATGTGCTCTAACCATATATATATTACTTAACTTGCGTTATTTGGGGAGTGAGCTTTGGTGAGGCCTGGGGTGGATAGTTTACCTTGTTAGGTGTTTGGTTTCTCTTTTTCTCACGGGACATTAGTTCGTTCCCCCACTTGTGCACGAGAGTCTTTGGTTTTCCCTACTGAGTGTACTTGTATGCTCACCCTATGTATATAAAACTACTTTCAGGTTTCCAGGTGGACTTAGGGGATCATGCAGGACCTTACTAGCTTGGACCTTTGGAGCAGTTGCAGTTGTTGTTTTCTTTTTCTCTTTGGTACTTACCTTGTAGTCACCTTTTGCACTTTGTGGCTTTTACTTTTGAAAACATGCATGTGGGAATGGTTTACTTTTGGCTTTACTTTTCTTTCTACCTTGGTGTGGTTGGGTTTTCTTCTCCTTATCTCTCGATCCTATAAAATAAAAAGGGTAATGGCTTCCATTTGTGAGAAATTTATGTACCCTTGGTGCTAGTCGCCACTCCGGGACCTATTGAAGGTGGGTTTTTGGGGTCATTATCTCTCCTTCAACTTAAAGAAGGAAGGGCCTAGAAATCTGCTGACCCTTCCCTCCTTTTGGTGAAGGTGGGTCGTGACAGAATGGTATCAAAGGTGATGGTTGAGGGATAGGATGGAGTCTGGAGTTAGGCACAGGGAGGATTTCATGGGATGGTAAGGCAACAGTGTTGGGTGACCTTGGCGCGTGAATTAGGCCAGGGAAAATCAGCTAGGACACGGGATTTTAGGGCCCCCCGTGATCCGATGCAAGGTCTCTGGACCAACCGAACGACCAAGTGAGGCCACACTGATTGCAGGGTAGAGACCCTAGGAAAGGTACATGCATCATAATGACTTGTGTTCTTGTGTTTCTGGGATGTATTGGTAATTAAGAATAAATAAAATTTTAAGAAGTTTTAAGATGGATATTATGCACTACTTGGGCTTAGGCATTCCTTGTTTACCTTGCAGATATGGCACCTGGAAGGCGACCACGTGTGCTACAGGCGATCGAGGCCCCGGAGACTACTTTTAACAATCGGAAGAAAGCTGATTGAGAGGAAGAGGATGACCAGTGGCAGAAGACTCTTCGAGCCTTCCAGCGATAGGCCCTCGAGAAGTATGAGGGCAACACCTCTGATATGAAGACGGAAAGCTGGTTAGAGGAGCTAGTTATAGCCTTCAGCCTGATTCGGGCCCCGATCGAGTACTGGGTTCCTCTGGCCGTTAGCCAGATGTGGGGAGCAGCACGTCAGTGGTGGAGCGGATGCATGCTCTAGGGGGAGTGTCGCAAGAGGGGATCCAGCTAGGACCACCAAAGGGGAAGGCCGTTAGCACCAGGCCTCCAGTGTCAGGACCCTCTTGGTTCCGACCCACAGGGAGCAGACCGCAGCAGTTTCAGTTCTGATCCCCCAACCCTCGCCCTTTTCCTACGGGCCCGGGACCGCGGTGCTTCATCTGTTGGATCCCTGGGCATCTCCAGAGTCAGTGCCCCGACCGGGTGTAGTACAGCAGTGGTAGTTAGCCCCAGCACCCGCCCCAGCAGCAGCTTCCAGCCAGACCTTTCCAGCAGTAGCAGCAAGGACAGTGAGCTCCCGCTCCTCCAAGGGCAGACGTAGGAGGAGGCCGACCTCATGGTGCTCCACAGGGACCTCGACCAGGGCGTGGTCGGGGAGGTGGCTGACAGCCGAGAGGCAGGGGAGCTGGGCATGGACCGTTGCACGCTGTAGAGGCAGCAGTTCCAGCAGGGCCAGAGGTTGTTCGAGGTACGATCAGTCTGTTTAGCACTCTTGCTTATGCTTTATTCGATACCGAAGCCTCGCACTCCTTCGTTGCACCCAGTCTAGCCCGTACCTTGGGTCTAGATGCCGAGAGACTTCTAGTGCCCATGTTGTTTAGCACACCAGTTGGAGGTCAGACCGACTTGTCGTTCATTTGTCGGGGATGTAGACTGATGATAGGGCCACATCAGTCGGTTCGGGATCTTCTTCTGCTACAGATTCAGCCATACGATGTCATCCTAGGCATCGACTGGCTATTTTCTGTGTGCACCGTCATCGACTGTTTTCGAAGAAGGGTGGTGTTCTCAGACTTGGACAGCCGGCATGTTACCTTCACCAGTGAGCAGAGCAGTCCAAAGGGAAACAGGATAGAGGAACCTCTCCTCTCCTTGTTGACCGAGCTGACAGTGGAGTCAATAGATGCTGAAATGGTGGAAGTTCCAGAGATTGTCCGTGAGTTTATGGACATCTTTCCTGAGGAGGTGACGACTCTAACCCCTCAACATGATATCGAGTTCGGGATAGACCTGCATCCCGGCGCTCATCCAATGTCAATGGCTCCATACTGAATGGCACTTTCGGAGATACGAGAGTTCCAGATACAGATTGACGATCTGATGAAGAGGGGTTATGTTCGTCCAAGTGCGTCACCGTGGGGTGCTCCGGTCTTGTTTGCAAAGAAGGCAGATGATGGTATTAGGATGTGCATAGACTACAGGAGGTTGAATCAGGTGACGATCAAGAATCGCTACCCTCTCCCAAGGATAGATGATCTTTTTGACCAGCTGAAAGGAGTAGGATGGTTCTCGAAGATCGACATGCGGTCTGGGTACCACCAGCTGAGGGTGAAAGAGAGTAAAATCCTGAAGACAACGTTCAGGTGTAGGTATGGATACTTCGAGTTCGTAGTCATTCCCTTCGGTGTTACGAACGCCCCGGCTGTGTTCATGGGGCTTATGAACTCCATATTCCGGGAGTACCTAGATCGGTTCGCGGTTGTGTTCATCGACGACATCCTGGTCTACTCTAGATCAGAAGAGGACCATGCAGAGCACCTGAGAATAGTTTTGGAGGTCCTCCGACAACACCATCACTATGGGAAGTTGTCAAAATGCATGTTTTGGACACGAGAAGTGCACTTCCTCAGGCACGTGGTGTCCAAGCAGGGGGTAGTGGTCAACCCATCAATGGTTGAGGCAGTTGTTTCTTGGGCAGCACCCAAGAATGTGGCGGAAGTCCGAAGTTTCCTTGGGCTGGCAGGTTACTATCGGAGGTTTGTACCTAACTTCTTTCGAGTATCAACCCCTTTGACGGCTCTAACCAGGAAAGGAAAGGCTTTCGCATGGAGCGAGCAGTGCCATTCAGCCTTCAGCTATCTGAAGGAGAAGTTGGTCAGTGCCCCAGTGCTGAGATTACCAGAAGAAGGGGTGGCCTATGAGGTGTTCTGTGATGCTTCGGGATAGGGCCTGGGATGCGTATTGATGCAGCGACAAGGGGTGATCTCTTATGGGTCCAGGAAGCTGCGTTCCCATGAGCGTAATTACGCCACCCATGACCTAGAGCTTGTAGCGGTCGTTTTTGCACTAAAGTTGTGGTGGCACTACCTCATCGGGGAACGCTTTGTGGTCTTCTCGGATCACAAAAGCTTGAGGTATATCTTCTCCCAGCGGGACTTAAACTTGCGACAGTGGAGATGGGTGGAGTTCCTCTAGGATTACGACTTCAAGATCTCTTATACTGAGGGGAAGGGCAATGTGGTGGCCGATGCCTTGAGCAGGAGGACGCAGAAGGACGCGGTCCGAGAGTCGGCGGACGCCTGGAAGGTAATTGAAGAGTTGGCTTCCTTACACCTGGATGCGAAGATGGATAGCGGCAGAGGCTGCCTATATCAGATGACAGTGTAGTCATCCCTGTTTCAGTAGGTGGAGGAGTCTCAGTGGGGAGACTTAGAGTGTGAAGTGGTGCATGACCAAGTTGACCAAGGTAATGCTCCGAAAGGATGGACCGAGGATGGTCAGAACCAGATGCTTTTCCGGGGAAGGTTGTTTGTCCCGGAGGCGATGTGCGGCAAGGTTCTCAGTGAGTTCCACAACTCACCCCTGGCGGTACACCCAGAAGTTTCCAAGATGTACAAGGGATTGAAGAGGCAGTTTTGGTGGCCCAGAGTTAAGCGAGCGGTGGCAGAGTTTGTGGCCAAGTGCCTAGTGTGTCAACAAGTGAAGGCTGAACACCGAGTTCCAGGCGGCCTACTACATCCCCTAGATGTCCCCGAGTGGAAGTGGGATGACATCTCAATGGATTTCGTCACGGGACTACCCAAGGCCCAAGGAGGGTACGACGCCATCTGGGTGGTAGTGGATAGGTTGACGAAATCGGCTCACTTTCTGGCGATCGGGGAGTCGAGTGTTGTGGATGCTTTGGCACGAAAGTACATAGATGAGGTGGTGTGGTTGCATGGAGTTATGAGGTCTATAGTCTCAGATAGGGATGCATGGTTTACCTCGAGAGTCTGGAGAGGATTGCAGCATGCGTTTGGCACCCAGTTACACCTTACCACTGCTTTCCATCCCCAGATGGATGGACAAATAGAGTGCACCATCCAGACCTTGGAGTATATGCTGCGATCATGTGTTCTGGACTCAGGAGGAGCATGGGTGAAATACTTGCCTCTAGTAGAGTTTTCCTACAACAATATCTACCACTCTACCATTGGCATGGCCCCATTTGAAGCTTTTTACGGGAGGCCATGCCGTTCGACTGTATGTTGGACCGAAGTAGGAGAGGCAGGCATCCTTGGTCCGGAGGTGGTGCATAACACGACAGAGAAGGTTCAGCTCATAAGGGAAAGGATGAAGGCGGCCCAGGACCGACAGAAGTCGTATGCTGATACCAGGAGGAGGCCCTTGGAGTTTGAGGTTGGGGACCACGTGTTCTTAAAGGTCTCCCCTCAGCGTGGGCAGCGGAGGTTTGACAAAGGGAGTAAGCTTTCTCCCAGATTCATCGGACCCTTCCAAGTGTTGTCGTGGGTCGGCGAAGTGGCTTACCAGCTATCGTTGCCACTGCCGCTACTAAGGATACATGATGTCTTCCATGTGTCCCAGCTCCGTCGGTATCTGCACGATGATTCCCACGTCCTTGATTGGGGTGAGTTGGACATCGAGGACTGTTGGAGTTGGTGGTCTAGAACCAACTACTTTGTACTTTATTCATTAAATAAAAGCCTTATCACATCTTGATTGTTCTTCTGTGTGACATGTCTTGTGATAATGTCCTAAGGACAGTTGTTGCATTAAAGGGTCGTAGCGGATCCCTGCTATGATGAGAACCCGGAAGTGCCATAACACTGTTCTTGAACTTATGTTCTATGGTCGGATGATATTATTTGAGGGACACAAATAATACAGGTCATTAGGGGTGAGGACTCATAAAACATTGAGGCACCTTCTCATGGTCTGCGCCCTTGGTAATATCCAGGAGGATATTATGAGAACGAGACCTGCCAGTAGGAAATCCACATTTCATAGTGTCATTGGATGTTCCTATCTACGGACGTGTGTATTGATCCTTAAACTTTAAGATTATTATTAATGGGTATTACAACTCGCGCACTTAGATGTATTGACGAAAACTGTGACGACACACTGTTCGCAGTGAGGTAGGATACGTCGGGTGCATCACGGGTAATACCGCATTAATAGATAATGCGAGAAAGGATTTGTCCCTTATGTTCCATAATGGAAGTAGATATCTCAGGACCTTTGATGGAATTGATATAGCCTAAATAAATCCATGGCCATGGTAACGTATGAGCAAGTTCAATTCCGGGAAGTCAAAGAAAGAATAATCAAGCACATGGGTTGATGGCACTAGCATGCAACCCGCTTGATTGGAGATATCGAGATAAAGGGATTATATTACACGGTAAGCGTTCGTAGGAGGTAACACGTCATTGCAGCGTTAACTTCTTTCTCTATGGGTGCCTTGGCGTGTTGCTAGACGCTAACCTTGGACTTTAGGTAGTCTCAGCCTAATGCCACTGAGAAAGAGGCCTAGAGGGTCACACACTAAGTGTGTCCATGTATCTCAGTTAAATATTAATTTAACAAGTTAAATAAATATTATTCCCGACTGTGGTTTAATAATTATTTATGGATGTCTGATCGCATTTATTTTGACACTAGTTATTCGAGAGAATATATTGTGGACGAAATAATATATTTATTAGCAAGTAATGAAGTTAAATTTATTTAAGAAATAAATAGTCATTACTCAAGGTCTAATAAATGTGGTGGAGAAAAATGGAAAATAAAAGTACACGCCGTGTATATTAAGTATACACGCCGTGTAGTTTTATGGAAAACAAGTACACGCCGTGTATTAATTATTACACGCCGTGTAGTTTTTCCAGTTGGGATTTTGAGGATTTAATATTATTTTATTAAATGATATTTATTATAATCAGTGTGGGCGCATGTCAAGGAATTAATAATTCTACATGGGGGGGTTTTCAATAAGAGTTAATGAAATAAATAAAACGCGTAACGTGTTTATTTATTGTCATAACTCTATTAACCTCAAACATGATTATAAATATCCTCACAACCCCAACATTTTGTAGAGCCATTTTTTTTGGTTGTGCACAACGGATTTGGAAATACTCTCAAGCCAAGAGAGAATTCCCTTTCCACCAAGAACGCCCTCAAGTTACGAGAGCAAGATCCTCCACCGGATCAAGGCGGTCAAAGGCGGATATCGCAAGCGAAGGTTCTTCCGTGCTAGCACTCGGAGATCCCTTCCGCGACGTCTGGAGATACATGACACATGTGTGGATCACCGCTAGAGGAATCTTAAACTTGGATTCTACGACGCAACGACGGATCACCGAATCGTGACCGGACACATCAACGAAGAAAGAATTCCAATGAGGTAATTCTTATGCATTAATTAAATTAATTATAATCAACATATGATGATCCTCCTCAAGGGTTCCAGGACTCTTATTTTTTTTCATTCTTTGTTCTATTCCGAAGATTTGGTGTTTTATATCGTGACGAATCTCGGATTGAACGTTGTTTAACGTTAAAATTAAAGTTGGGCAAACCCACTAACGCGCTTCCGCTGCGCCTGGAACCTACAAGTGGTATCAGATCGGTCATATATTTGGTTATAATTATTTAGTTTTTCATATGTGATTTACGCATTTAATAATTTAGTTATTTCAATTCACGTTTAATCGTTCTGAAAATCTGAATCTCGAGATCTGCTCTTCCTCCCTCGTTTCTCGTTCACCTCACAGAAATGGATTTTTCTTTTAATTTTGATTAAAATAAAATAGAGGAACTCATCTGGAGGATCCAAACGTTTCTGGCCGTATAACACCAAAATACATGGCGTGTATTCGGAAGTACACGCCGTGTAGTCTAGGTTCAATGCATTGACTGATCCGCCAAATCAGGCCATGTATTGGATTCTTTCTAAGAATTTAAGACACCGTGTGTTGACCAGAAACAGGTGGCACACGGTTTCCGGAATACATGCCGTGTGGTCCAATGAACACGACATGTAGTCCCTTCGGGTTAGGGTTGGGTCGTGTACTCAGTACACGGCCTGCCCGGCTGGAAACTGTGTAACGCGGAAACTACACAGCGTGTGTCCCACTGTACACGCCGTGTACTCCGAAAATTTCCGAAGTACACTAACACGCCTTATCCCCGGGCGTGTACTTCGGATGGACGGTGAAAAAAGTACACGCCGTGTAGTCGGAACTACACGCCGTGTACTCACCGAAATTACGCAGATTTATTAAAATTTATTATTATATTATACAAACCCTTGAGACGTGTACCATGGTGCAGGCGTAAAGTTGAGGCACAACACGTGATAGGTGTTATATATATATGTGTTTAATTTAACATCTGCATAATAAATGGGAATTCACCGGGTTGCCTCCAAGGTACAAGTTACATACAAGGATAATTTTAAATGAATTTATTTGTTTAAAATTATGATGGATGAGAATCTCAAGGAAATTCAGAAAATTGATTTAAGATAAAAGGATTGATTAATTAAAGATAATTAATTGATTCGAGCGTGATTTATCTTAAACAAGAACGATTAAAGAATTGAATGCTAGTTTTATTTATGCGTAAATATCGTTGCATGTATGGATGATCATGAGCTAGACCGAGACCTTTGTATGAGAATGGTTTCTTTTAATTAATTTATTTAAATTAAATTTGTTGGCCTACGAGCCATCTCCTCATTAATATGTAGGGCCTGCGCGCCCAAGGATTCTTTTATGTAAAAACTCCTTTTTACCCCTCACCTGCATGTGAGATAAATGCATATGTAATGGATGGAACTCCCAAGCTAGTGGAGGCGGCTCATGTCAGGAGCGAAGGTGAAACCAATCCATGGAGATACAAAGGTGGACAGGTGGAAAGCTGTAGACACGAACCCGAAAGGTTCAAGGTGTTTCTCCCCTAGGTCTTGGGTTAGTTTATCAACCACTAGATAAACTAACCAATAGAAAAGATCATGATCATACCATTTATTTTATTTCGTTCAGTTGCATGGTTTATTTATTGTGGGTGTATTGTCACGATCACACAATTAATGAATTAAACGAGCATGCAAGATGGAACTAAAATAAAATTGGCTTATAGGTAAATATTATCTTAGACATGGTTAATCACTTAAGTATATCCCACTTAATATTAACAAGCATGTAATCAAAGATAATAAAATGGAAATTTACGTATAAGGATAAAATCCCTCAAGATAAAAATTAAGTCGGCATAGCCTTCCATAATCTTGGTTAGAATTGAACCATAGTTCAAAGTGCTTGACCAACCATAGTTGGGGTGCTTTCAATTATCGGGGAATTCTAAATCAAGGGTTTGGGTTGAATTGACTTGGTTCGCATCAAGGGTTGACTGCCACAGCAGGACTTAGTGTGACCAAGAGGCAAAGGTTGAGGAAATCCAAAAGGATTTCAGGATTGGGGAGTCCACTCAGTAGATCAAGGAACTGTAAGTTAATGCAGTTGGCATTTGGAATGCCTACCTAAAACCCTTCAAGTTGCTTGACCAACCCTAGTTGGGGTAATGCGAAGGGCAATATGGATCCTTTCCACTAGAATATTCACGCAACAGAATATTCCAAAGTCAATGGTGAGGGCTATTGGATTTCGATAAAATAGTGGGAGACTAATAAGTATTAATTTATTTGTCTCAATTTTATAATAAAGTACTAAACCTTTTCTTATCCTAATTTGTAGAAACGACAAGAAAATGACTTCAAACATATCATTGTGCACCATACTTGAGAAAGAAAACATTCTCATCGGCACCAATTTCCAAGAGTGGCATAGGCGTTTACGCGTCGTCCTTCGCCACGAAAGGAAATTATATGTGCTGGAAGAGCCTATTCCAGTTGTGCCTGGGAAAGAGGCTAGTGATGAGGAATTATCTCTCTACATGAAACACATGGATGATTCCACAGATGTCCAGTGTTTCATGCTATTGGCCATTTCTAATGAGCTCTTGAAGCAACATGAAAACATGGATGCGTATAGCATGATGTCTCACCTTAAAGATCTCTACAAAGAGAAGGCGAGACAGGAGAGGTATGAGATCTCCAATGCTTTGTTTACCACGAAGCTTGGAGAGTCTGCGCCAGCTGGGCCTCATGTAGTCAAGATTATTGGGTACATTGAACGCTTGGACATCTTAGGGATTAAATTCCCGGATGAGTTGCGTACAGATCTCATCCTATCATCACTGCCCAAGACCTTCTCTAGCTTCATTGTTAACTATAACATGAGCGGCAATGACAAGAGTCTATTGGAGCTTCTGACCTTGATTCGCCAGGTAGATAAGGACATGGGGCGTGACAAACATACGGTCCTTATGGTGAACAAGAAAAGGAAGGACAAGGCAAAGGGGCCAAAGACTTATAAACGGTCTGAAGCCCCCGAGCATCTTCCCTCCAAGAAGGGGAAGATCCAGAGGCAGGGCAAGGAATGGGAGGCAGTGTGTTTTGCATGTGGCAAGCAGGGCCATTGGAAGAGGAATTGCACCCAGAAGCATGGGGGCGCTAAAGGTGCGTTTGTTATCAAGTGCAATATTTCTATTTCTACACATTGGGTTTTAGATACAGCTTGTGGGGCTCACATTTGTATTCAAATGTAGGAACCAAGTAGATTTAGAAAGATCACCAGAGGAGAGGTGGATCTTCGAGCTGCCAATGGCGCAAGGATGGCTGCATTGGCTATTGGTGACTATCACGTCTCATTGCCAACTGGCATGATTTTGGTTTTACAAAACTGTTATTTTGTGCCTAGTGTTACCAAGAACATAATTTTTGTATCTTGTTTGGATATGGATGTATTTATTTTCAAGTTTGGAAATAAGGGTTGTCTCTTTTATAAGAACAACGTATGTTATGGTATGAGACATTTGAATAATGGTTTGTATGTATTAAATTACGAAAACCAAGTGTTGGCAATCGATAACGAAACAAACTCACATGACTCATACATCACCCAGTTATGGCATCGCCGCCTTGGTCATGTGAACGAGAAGCGCTTGACAAAGCTCTGCCAAGATGGCTATTTAGACTCTACTGAGCTAAAACCACTTGATATATGTCACGCTTGTTTACAAGGAAAAATGACCAAGCCGCCTTTTGGTGGACAAGGTTAAAGGGACATAGAGCTTATAGGATTGGTACACACAGATGTGTGTGGACCATTTCCAGTAGAAGCTAGAGGTGGATATTCTTACTTTATTACTTTTACTGATGATTTGAGTAGATATGGCTATGTCTACTTAATGAGGTATAAGTCAGAGTCTTTAGAGAAATTTAAGGAATTCAAGAATGAAGTAGAGAATCAACTTGGTAAGAAGATAAAGAAGCTTCGATCGGATCGAGGTGGAGAATATCTGAACCAAGAGTTCATCGATCTTCTACAGGAGTCTGGGATTCTATCTCAGCTCACTCCTCCTTATACACCACAGTGGAATGGTGTTAGTGAAATTAGGAACCGCACCTTGTTGGACATGGTGAGTTCGATGATGAGTCATGCGGATCTTCCATTATCCTTTTGGGGATATGCATTACAAACTGCAGCATACACATTAAACCGAGTACCAACTAAGGCGGCAAATGGAATTCCATCCGAGTTATGGAATGGAAGGAAACCCAATTTGTCGCACACACGTGTATGGGGATGCGAGGCATTTTTTAACACCTTCTCAGGCAACAAACTAGCACCCCGGAGCACGAAGTGTATCTTTATAGGATATCCCAAGGAAACGAAAGGATATTACCTATATAACCTCCAAGACAAGAAAGTGACTGTCGCCAGACAAGCCATCTTTCTTGAGAGGGAGCACATCCTCAAGAAGGATAGTGGGAGCAAGATTGACTTCGACGATGTTGATGCTCAAGATACACAGGAGTTGGTACAGGAACAAGTTCCACAGGTCCCTGTGGAAGAGGTTCCAAAAACACAAGTACTGCGTAGGAGCTCAAGAGAGGTAAGGGAACCAGAGAGATTTGGTTTCCTAGTCACCGAGGATGGTGAATCATTATTGTTGGAAAATGATGAACCTCTCTCTTAAAAGGAAGCAGTAGAAAGCTCATAAGCTGTAAGATGGCTAGAAGCTATGAATTCTGGGATGGATTCCATGTATCAGAACCAAGTTTGGGTTCTGGTCAATGAGCCAGTTGATGTAAATCCTATTGGATGAAAATGGGTATTCAAAAGAAAACTGGACATGGAAGGTCAAGTTAGCACTTATAAAGGAAGGCTAGTGGCTAAAGGATTCAGAAAACGTCAAGGAATTGACTATGATGAAACCTTCTCGCCAGTTTCAATGTTTAAATACATAAGAATCATACTTTCCATAGCAGCTTACCATGACTACGAGATTTGGCAGATGGATGTCAAAACAGCATTCCCTAACGGGAACCTTCAGGAAGATGTCTATATGACACAACAAGAAGGGTTTGTGACACTAGGTGAAGCCAAACGGGTTTTCAGGTTGCAGAAATCCATTTATGGATTGAACCGAGCATCAGGTCATGGAACATTCGATTTGATGAAGCCATAAAGGAATTTGGTTTCATTAAGAATGAACGTGAGCCATGTGTTTATAGCGCTTTAATGGGAATGCGGTCGTCATCCTAGTGTTATATGTTGATGACATATTTCTTATTGGAAACGACGTACCAGCCTTACAGTCAGTTAAGGACTGGTTGAACAAGTGTTTCTCCATGAAGGACTTAGGAGAAGCAGCCTACATTCTAGGGATCAAGATCATTCGTGATAGATCCAAGAGGCTACTTAGACTAAGTCAGGGTAAATACATTGACCAGATACTAAAGAGATTTAGTATGGAAAAATCTAAGAGGGGATTGGTTCCAGTGTCACATGGCTTACATCTTTCTAAGAAAATGTGTCCCTAGACACAACAGGAGAAAGATAGGATGAGAAAGATCCCATACGCTTCGGCTATAGGATCCATCATGTATACCATGTTATGTACCAGGCTTGATGTTGCCTATGCACTGAGCATGGTAGGAAGATATCAAGCAGATCCAGAAGAACAACATTGGACTGCTGTTAAGACTATTCTTAATTATCTGAGAAGAACTAAGGATATGTTCCTGGTATATGGAGGAGACGAGGAGCTTGTCATTAGAGGGTATGCTAATGCTAGTTTTCAAACAGATCAGAATGATCTGAAGTCGCAATCTGGATATGTTTTCTGTCTCAATGGAAGAGCTGTGAGCTGGAACAGTTCAAAGCAGCCAGTTGTCGCCGATTCTACAGCGGAGTCCGAGTATATAGTGGCTTCTGATGAATCCAAAGAAGCCATTTGGATTCGGAACTTTGTCCAGGAGATTGATGTGGTGCCTAGCATTAAATATCCCATTACATTGTATTGTGATAATACTGCAGCGGTGGATCTTGCAAAAGAACCAAGGTCACATCAACGGACAAAGCACATACTCCGGAAGTATCACCTCTTGAGAAATTTCTATCAAAGGGGTGAAGTTGCAGTGAGCAGAGTATCCACGGAAGAGAATGTGGCGGACCCCATGACTAAAGTCCTATCTCAGCAGAAGCATGAATATCATGTGAGAGCTAGCGGGTTAAAGGTTGTTAGCAGTTGGCTCTAGTCCAAGTGGGAGTCTGTTGGAGTTGGTGGTCTAGAACCAACTACTTTGTACTTTATTCATTAAATAAAAGCCTTATCACATCTTGATTGTTATTCTGCGTGACATGTCATGTGATAATGTCCTAAGGACAACTGTTGCATTAAAGGGTCGTAGAAGATCCCTGCTATGATGAGAACCCGGAATTGCCATAACACTGTTCTTGAATTTATGTTCTATGGCCGGATGATATTATTTGAGGGACACAAATAATACAGGTCATTAGGGGTGAGGACTCATAAAACTTTGAGGCACCTTCTCATGGTGTGCGCCCTTGGTAATATCCAGGAGGATATTATGAGAACGAGACCCACCAGTAGGAAATCCACATTTCATAGTGTCATTGGATGTTCCTATCTATGGACGTGTGTATTGATCCTTAGACTTTAAGATTATTATTAATGGTTATTACAACTTGCGCACTTAGATGTATTGACGAAAACTGTGACGACACACTGTTCGCATCAAGGTAGGATACGTTGGGTGCATCACAAGTAATACCGCATTAATAGATAATGCGAGAAAGGATTTTCCCCTTCCGTTCAATAACGGAAGTAGATATCTCAGGCCCTTTGATGGAATTGATATAGCCTAAATAAATCCATGGCCATGGTAAGGTATGGGCAAGTTCAATTCCGGGAAGTCAAAGAAAGAATAATCAAGCATATGGGTAGATGGCACTAGCATGCAACCCGCTTGATTAGAGATATCGAGACAAAGGCATTATATTACATGGTAATCGTTCGTAGGAGGTAACACGTCATTGCGGTGTTAACTTCTTTCTCTATGGGTGCCTTGGCGTGTTGCTAGACGCTAACCTTGGACTTTAGGCAGGCTCAGCCTAATGCCACTGAGAAAGAGGCCTAGAGGGTCACACACTAAGTGTGTCCATGTATCTCAGTTAAATATTAATTTAACAAGTTAAATAAATATTATTCCCGATTGTGGTTTAATAATTATTTAAGGATGTCTGATCGCATTTATTTTCGAGAGAATATATTGTGGACGAAATAATATATTTATTAGCGAGTAATGCAGTTAAATTTATTTAAGAAATAAATAGTCATTACTCAAGGTCTAATAAATGTGGTGGAGAAAAATGGAAAATAAAATTACACGCCGTGTATATTAAATATACACGCCGTGTAGTTTTATGGAAAACAAGTACACGCCGTGTATTAATTATTACACGCCATGTAGTTTTTCCAGTTGGGATTTTGAGGATTTAATATTATTTTATTAAATGATATTTATTATAATCAGTGTGGGTGCATGTCAAGGAATTAATAATTCAACATGGGGGGGTTTTCAATAAGAGTTAATGAAATAAATAAAACGCGTAACGCGTTTATTTATTGTCATAACTCTATTAACCTCAAAGATGATTATAAATATCCTCACAACCCCAACATTTTGTAGAGCCATTTTTTTTTGGTTGTGCACAACGGATTTGGAAATACTCTCAAGCCAAGAGAGAATTCCCTTTCCACCAAGAACGCCCTCAAGTTACGAGAGCAAGATCCTCCACCGGATCAAGGCGGTCAAAGGATAATATCGCAACCGAAGGTTCTTCCGCGCTAGCACTCAGAGATCCC
Source organism: Viscum album (assembly GCA_963277665.1). Taxonomy (NCBI): domain Eukaryota; kingdom Viridiplantae; phylum Streptophyta; class Magnoliopsida; order Santalales; family Viscaceae; genus Viscum; species Viscum album. The sequence goes on along the minus strand of OY728127.1, from coordinate 907,124,850 downwards.
TTCGGCGACATCCGGAGATACGTGACACACGTGTGGATCACCGCTAGAGGAATCCTACACTTGGATTCTACAACGCAACGATGGATCACCGAATCATGACCGGACACATCAACGAAGAAAGAATTCCAACGAGGTAATTCTTATACATTAATTAAATTAATTATAATCAACATATGATGATCCTCCTCAAGGGTTCCGAGACTCTTCTTTTTTTTCGTTCTTCGTTCTATTCCGAAGATTTGGGGTTTTATATCGTGACGGATCTCGGATTGAACGTTGTTTAACGTTAAAATTAAAGTTGGGCAAACCCACTAACGCGCTTCCGCTGCACCCGGAACCTACAAGGATGACGTGACCTTTGTGGAGAGACCAGTGGTGATCGAGGATCGCAAAAAAAAAGGTGCTTCGCAGGCGAACCATTCCCTTGGTTCGCGTGTTGTGGAGACATGGTGGGATTGAGGAGAGTACGTGGGAGAGGGAAGCACAGATGCGTACCCAGTACCCAGAGTTGTTTTAAGTTTTGTTCCTTGTTGTACCTGTTGTGATAGAACGTTTTGTCTTTTGGCTATGAAATGTACTGGTTTTCTTCCTCTACTTGTGTGTGAAAAGCCCCGGCTTTGGGGAAAGAGAGAACCCAACCCCAAATCAAGACGCATTAAGGTGGATGCGATTAAACCCGTGCAGGCGAGTCAGTGCCGCCCAAAGTGGATAATTTCTTGACATGGGGGAGGAGACTCCCCAACCCACATGCCTGGGCGGCTTGGCATGGTATGTTGCTTGGTTCGTGACAGGAAGGTGTTCTTTGTTAACGATGAGGTTCACTCTTGAGAGGTATCTTTTGGGGTGGTTGTTCGGACCCGCCCTTTCTTTCTGGGTTGTTTAAATTCTCGGGGACGAGAATAGTTTGAGAGGTATCTGATGTGATGACCCAGACTTTCTTGGTCCTTCCCTTTGCCAAAATCCGGTTCGCGTCTCGGGGAGACCGATCAGCGAGACTGATCGGTGAGACCAACCGGTGAGACCGATCGGTGAGACTGATCGGTGAGACCGATCTGTGAGACCGATCGGTGCGACCAATCGGTGGGACCGATGACCGATCGGCGAGACCGATCGGCGCGACCAATCGGTGAGACCGATCGGCGACACCCGGCCTTGTCAACTTGTTTCCAGTAGCGCTCCTTTGCACAAATAGGGTTTTAAACCCTATTCTGACTCGTTTAAGTGTGTTTTTAAGACCCGTAATGCGCATAAGAGCATTAATTAAATACTTAATCAATTCATGAGTCGGCTTAAACCACCCGACCCCTTTTTGTGACGAGTGGAGCCGCGTGGTCAACCCACGACCCCCACGCCTTACGCGGTTTCGCGTTTTCACCTCAACCGTCCCCGGCTCATATAAACTAAGGGTTAGTCGTAGTTTCTCTTTTCTCGATCGTGGATTTTCACAAGCAGCTTCTGGTGCATCGGGACTGCTGCATCGTTATCCGTAATGTTCCGCGCCCCCAGCCTAAATGTCGATCATCTATCAACAAGTAGGGATTTCTCCTTCGTCTCTCTCTTTTGTGTATCATGTGGGGTTGGCGTGCTTTTGATTTCTGTAGAATTGGGTAAACCAGACCTAATTAAAGATAATGAACGAATTCTATAAAGAAAGAGGAGGGGGGACTCTGATCGTTGATGGTGTTTTAAATTTTTGATGTTGTTTCTTCTATGACCATCTTGTTGAGTTGTGCTGGCTTATACCTCCTGAAAATTGAGGTCATTGGTGGTCGTTGTTTTTGCACTAATGAACCCTGCGGATGTTTTAAATGGCTTGTTTGTGGTTGTAAACTCCTACTGTGAAAAGTGAATTGGTTAATCACGTATATCCGGCTGAATAAATTGAAAGCACCAGGATCAACCCTTCTATGATATCTCCGGGTTAGAACACACAGAAATTTGAATCATGGAGTGTGTTAAGTCATTTAAATCTTAAAATACCTGCAGGGCCCTGCTTGTGTTGATGGTGGTTGTTGGTTGTTTTCCTTTCGGGTCGATTGATGGAGATGTGGGAGGGGATGGGATCCCCTGTTCTTTTATACTCTCAGTGGTTATGTGAATTTGGGGGATGGGATATCCTATTGGTATGGATTCGATGGTTGTGAGTTTTAAATCTGAGTGGTTACTTGTTTATATCACGAATTGGGGTCGAATCATCTGTTATTGAGAACCGGGTGTGGACGTTTTGGTTTTTGTTTGACTGTTTACTTTCCTAGATTTATGCCTATGCCTACTAGTTGCCCAGTAGTGCTTAAACATAAACATTAATTACTGAATGTGAAATAAGAAAGGGGACACATGGGTTGTTAGCGTGAGTCGTGACTCGGACTTGAGTGTTGTTGTGATCTGTAGGCTGTCTGAAGATAAACCTAGCTTGGGTGAGTGCTTGTTACATATATATATATATATATATTCTTGTAGCTTTGTGTTTCTTATTCACGCCCCACCCAAGTTGAGAACTTAGTGCCGAACACCCCCATTTCATGGGGGAGGGTGTTTTTCCCAATGCTATTCTTAGTGGCTGGTTATTAGCTCCTTTTCTTCTCCCTTTCCTGAATAGCCCAAGTATCTTCGGGCAGGCTGTAATGGCCTGAAGTCCTTTATTAGCCCAAGAACCTTCGGGCTGGGTAGTGTGGTGGTTGGCCAGGTGTGTGCGGTAGGTGGTTTCCCAAGTGTCTTCGGAATGAGGCCCAGGTGTCTTTGGGCGTGGCAGTGTATTTTCTAGCCCAAGTGTCTTTGGGCGTGGTGGTGGCTGTTTTGGCCTAAGTGTTTGCAGGCGTGGTTACGTGTGACAGTTGTGGCCCAGGTGTGTGCGGGCGGGTGTGGCAGTGGGACTGCGGTGAGAATGGCGGGATTGGTCTGATGCGTAGGATGTCTCAATAACCAGTGGGAAAGTGGTGCGGGGGTACCCAAACATCGATGTGATCTTATCATATATATATTACTTGACTTGCGTTATTTGGGGAGTGTGCCTTGGTGAGGCCTAGGGTGGATAGTTTACCTTGTTAGGAGTTTGGTTACTCTTTTTCTCACGGGACTTTAGTACGTTCCCCCACTTGTGCACGAGAGTCTTTGGTTTTCCCTACTGAGTGTACTTGTATGCTCACCCTATGTATATAAAACTGCTTTCAGGTTTCCAAGGGGACGTCGGGGATCACGCAGGACCTTACTAGCTCAGACCTTTGGAGCAGTTGCAGTTGTTGTTTTCTTTTCCTCTTCGGTACTTACCTTGTAGTCACCTTTTTCACTTTGTGGCTTTTACTTTTGAAAACATGCATGTGGGAATGTTTTACTTTTGGCTTTACTTTTATTTCTGCCTTGGTTTTGTTGGGTTTTCTTCTCCTTACCTCTCGATCCTATAAAATAAAAAGGGTAATGCCTTCCATTTGTGAGAAATTTCTATACCCTTGGTGCTAGTCGCCACTCCGGGACCTATTGAAGGCAGGTTTCGGGGGTCATTATCTCTCCATCAACTTAATGAAGGAAGGGCTTGGCAATCTGCTGACCCTTCCCTACTTTTGGTGAAGGCGGGTTGTGACAACAGTAGTGCTCCTCCGCCATGAGTCTGCCACCTCACACAGCAGTGCTCCCCCTCATAGCCTACAGAGGTACTCCTCCTGTCGAGTACCGCGGGTCTTCCACCTCACACAGTAGTGATCCTTCGCCATGGGTCTGTCACCTCACAAAGTAGTACTCCCCACTGGGCTATGCTATTCACTCCGAATCGAATCGGACAAGCAGTCATCGGTCGCAGCCAGCTACATGGTCTTCGTACTCTGTATGCTTGTCTCCGAGAGGGTCTGATCCATGAGCTACATGTCGATACTCCAAGTATCACAAATCCCATGAAGATGTATCTCAAAGGACCGGCTCGTCATAGCGGTCTCAACGCAATAGACGACACGTCAATCGGACGCCCGGTCTGTGAGTTATAAGCCTTTTCGTCCCAGGGGCCCAGTTGGTTTCATGTACGAACCAACCCGGCCGTATCTCAACTTTACCCGAACTCTCATAGGGTATACCTATAGGGACCGTTTCTCAATGTGATCACCAACGCCACTGACGGTTCGTCAAACGGACGTCCGGTCTGAAAGATATCAGCTTTTCCGTTCAAGGGGCCCGGTTGGATTTCGGGTACAATCCGACCCGGACATACTCCAACTGCATCCAAAACTCTGGGGAAGTATTCCAAAAGTTCCGTATCATCAAGGGGAATTCAACGAGAGAGACGGCGCGTCAATCGGACGCCCGGTCTGTGAGTTATTGGCTTTTTCGTTCCAGGGGCCCGGTTGGTTTCGTGAGCGAACCAACCCGATCGCACTCCAACGACATCCAAACTTCGAGCGGAGTAAGCCAAAAGTTCCATCTCATCAAGAGGAAACCAACAAAGCCGACGGCACGTCAATCGGACGTCCGGAACTCAAGATATAAGTGTTTTTGCTCCGAGGGCCCGGTTGGTTTCGTATCTGAACCAACCCAGCCGAACACAAAGTTCACTGAAACCTTGAGTGTAACATACCGAAATGAACATCTCGATCCAAGGATCGCATCTCAACTAACGGTGCATCGATCGGAGGTCCGTAGCCCACGTTATGGGCGAAAGACCGAAGAGGTCCGAAAACGGGGGTCTGGGCCCGGCCCGGCCCGGCCCAACCCCCGGGGTCGGCCGAACCGGGTCGACCCGAATTGGGTCTGGGTCCGGCCTAGCTGGGCGCGGCCGGCAGGCCTTGTGCTGGCGCGACGCGATGGGTGCGGGGGGTTACAAACCCCCCCGGTTGTCTACCTGGCGCGACTTAAAGCCGCGCCGCCTCAAACCCGGAACGGCCCGACCGTTCTGGTTCACGTCCCACCACCGCGGCTCAGCCGCGGTGGTTTGCTCCGGCAGTGCGGCGCCGCCGCCGCCGCCTTTTGCGGACCACCAGACGCGCTCCGGTGGTCCGTTTCGCCTGCCGCCTTCGCCAACAGTCCTCCAGGGACCCGATCTTTACTGCGAAGGAATTGAAACGCCATTTCGGCCCGATTCGTCGTCGCCTGTCGATCCGCACTCAACATTCAAAACTCTCCGTCTTCGTGGTTTTTCGGCATGGCGCGATGGCGCCGCGCCCCTTCGCCGTGGCCCGACTTTGACTGCGGATTCGTTCGACCTCAAAGGCGGGGCGCGACGGCACCACGCTTCTTCGTTGTGATTCTCTAAATTCCCGCACAGTGCGACGACACTGTGTCGCTTCCATTTCAAGCCACGTAGATAACCAACAAAATAAAAGGGGAGGAGGTTCATCCATTTTTGTGCGGTCCGACCTCCTCTGTTATTTTGATAACAGTTGGCTGTTGATATCGAAGAACGTCTAAAATTATTCACGACATGAAAACCGAACCCCTACCTTGCAAAGATGTCACACGTCGTCGAGCCGCGGAAGAGGCAAGCGTCGTGGTGATCAGACGTCGCGGAAGATCGGTGCCGATTTCGTTGACGTCGGAGGGTGATTCATTGTCAATGGCGACGTTCCCCACGGCGGTGTCTCCTCCCTTAATGCGGAGGAAGAAGAGGAGAAGGCACGTCGTCGGTGATCGCCGGTTGAAGAATGCGGCGTCTCTCTTCCTTCGATGTGGAGAGAAGGTGCAAGATGAGATGGCATTCTTCGTCGAAGCTTCGGTGTTCTTCACGTTCTTCAACAAAGGTGATGAAGCGTTCTTCTTCGGAGGAGGAAGTTATTCAAAACTCAAATGCTCTCTTCCCTTTCTCTTAACACAACATTTCTAATCAAAATAAAATAAGGCTCCACCATATTTTATTTACCCATGCCATGAATTCAAAATTACAAAATTCAAAACAAACACACTTAATTAATTGATCTTGAGTTATCAAATTAATTATTGTTTAGGTGGCATGAATTAATGTGGGAGGTGAGGAGGAAAAGATTCACTTAAGTTAAAGTGAATTTACAATATTAATGTGGGAGGTGAGTTATGGGAGGTCAAGGGGGTTATGGGAAGATCAAGGGGGTTAGGGTCTCGTGTGGGCCCCACCACCCTCTTAACCTATCATGGGTAGTTCCCTAACTTCCACTCAAAGGATATAACTACTTTAAAGAAATAAAAATTGTAACTCAATTTTTATTTTATCTTCCACACAATTTTAACAACTCCTCCCGTGAAAAAACTACTCCGAAAAAGATATTCTTATGCAGTTACCGGCGCTGCGAATCCATCGGTGCCCTCAGAATTCGATTTTGAGCACCAGTTCAAAATTTAGAAAATCCCGCTTGTTCGTTCACTGAACGTACCCGAGCTAAACTTCGGAAATTAATTCCGGGCACACCGAGCCTCGGAATCAGGCACCGTCAGAAACTACGTTCTTGTAAAATTCCAAAGAAAATTAAGAAAAAAATTTCCTTGAAATTTCTGGTCTTTACAAAATATTTGGTGCCAAATATTCATAATAGCGCCAAATAATAGCGCCAAATAATAGCACCAATAATGGTGCCAAATAATAGAGGAAAATATTCATAATAGCGCCAAATATTTGGCGCTATATATTCATAGTAGCGCAAAATATTTTTTGGCGCCAAATTTTAATAATAGGGCCAAATTATAACGCCAATAAAAGCGCCAAATAATAGCGCCAATATTTTAACATTCAATAATAGCGCCAAATATTCATAATAGTGCCAATATATTTATAGCGCCAAATAATTGTGCCTAATAATAGCGCCAAATAATTGCGACAAATAATTAGGCCAAATAATAGTGCCAATTTTTTACATTCATTAATAGCGCCAAATATTCATAGTCGCGCCAATATATTAATAGGGCCAAATAAGCGCGCCTAATAACAGCGCCAAATAATTGCGCCAAATATTTGCGCCAAATAACTGTTCCAAATAACAGTTCCAAATAATAGCACTAAATAATAGCACCATATAATAGTGCCAAATATTTTTTGGCGCCAAATATTCATAATAGTGCAAAAAAATAGCGCCAAAAAATAGCGCCAATAATAGCGCCAAATAAGAGCACCAATAATAGCACCAATATATTCCTAGCGCCAAATAATAGCGCCAAATCATAGAACCAATATATTCATAATATTGCCAATAATAGCGCCAATAATAGCGCCAATATATTCATAGGGCCATTTATTCATAATAGGTCCAATATATTTATAGCGCAAAATAATTGCGCCTAATAATAGCGCCAAATAATAGCACCAAATAATTGTGCCAAATAAGTGCGCAAAATAATTGCGCCTAATAACAGCGCCAAATATTTTTTGGTGCAAAATATATAAATAGCGCCAAATAATTGTGCCAAAAAATTGCGCCATATAATTGCGCCTAATAATAGCGCCATATAATAGCACCAAATATTTTTTGGCGCCAAATATTCATAATTGCGCCAAATAATAGCACCAATAATAGCGTCAAATTATGGCGCCAATAATTCCGCCAATTTTTGGCGCTATTATTTTGAGCCAAATAATAGCGCCAATATTTAAACATTCAATAATAGTGCCAATAAAAGCGCCAATAACAGCACCAATAATAGCGCCAATAATATCGCCAATATATTCATAGCACCATATAATAGCGCCAAATAATAGCGCCATATAATATCGCCAAATATTAGCACCAAATATTAGCCCCATATAATAGCACTATATAATATCACCATATAATAGGGCCAAATAATTGGGCCACATAATAGCGCCAAATATAATAGCGCCATATAACAACACCAGATAATAGCGCCAAATAATATCGCCAAATAATAGCACCAAATAATATCGCCATATAATAGAGCCAAATATTGGCGCCATATAATAACGCCATATCATAGCGTCATATAATAGCGCCAAATCATAGTTCCATATAATAGCGCAAAATATAATAGTGCCAAATAATAGCGCCAATATATAGCACCAATAATAGCGCTAATATATTCATAGCGCCATTTAATAGCGCCAAATAATAGCGCCAAATTTTAGCGCCATATAATAGAGCCATATAATAGCGCCAAATCATAGCGCCAAATATAATAGTGCCAATATATAGCACCAAAAATAGCCCCAATATATTCATAGCGTAATTTAATAGGGCCAAATAATAGCGCCATATAAGAGCGCCAAATATTAACGCCAAATATTAGCGCCAAATATTAGCGTCATATAATAGCGCAAAATAATAGCACCATATAATAGTTCCAAATATAATAGCGCCAAATAATAGCACCCAATAATATCACCAAATAATAGCACCAAATATTTGGCGCCAAATATTTGAAGCAATATATTCATAGCACGCCAAATATTTTTTGGCGCCAATATTCATAATATCACCAAATAATAGCGCTAATATTTGGTGCCAATATTTGGCGCTATTATTTGGTGCCAAATAATAGCGCCAATATATTAACATTCAATAATAGCGCAAAATATTCATAATAGCGCCAATCTTTTAATATTCAATATATTTTCAGTGTTATTTTAACATTCAATATAATGGAACCAAATATATTTTCATTGTTATTTTAATATTCATAATAGCACCAATATTTTAATAGCACCGATATTTTAACAGCGCCAAAAATAGCACCAAATAATAGCGCCAAATATTATTTGGTGCTAGATAATAGCGCCAAATAATAGCGCCAAAAATAGTGCCAATATTTTAACATTAATTAATAGCGCAAAATATTCATAATAGCGCCAATATATTAATAGCGGCAAATAATTGCGTCTAATAATAGCACCAAATAATAGCGCCAAATAACTGCTCCAAATATTTGCGCCAAATAACTACGCCAAATAATAGCGCCAAATAATAGCGCCATATAATAGCGCCAAATATTCATAATAGCGCCAATAATAGCGCCAAATAATAGCGCCAGTAATAGCGCCAATATATTCATAGCGCCAAATAATAGGGCCAATATATTCATAGTAGCGCCAATATATAATAGCGCCACTATATTCATAATAGGGCCAATAACAGCGCTAATATATTCATAGCGCCATTTATTCATAATAGCCCCAATATATTTATAGCGCAAAATAATTGCGCCTAATAAAAGCACCAAATAATAGAGCCATATAATAGCGCCAAATATTTTTTTGCACTATGAATATATTGGCGCAATTATTGGCGCAATTATTGGCACTATTATGAATATATTGGCGCTATTATTTGGCACTATTATATATTGGCACTATTATGAATATATTGGTGCTATTATTTGGCGCTAAGAATATATTGGTGCTGTTATTGGCGCTATTATTTGGTGCTATTATTGGCACTATTATTTGGCGCTATTTTTGGGTGCTATTTTTTGGCGCTATTATGAAAATTTGGCACCAAAAAATATTTGGCGATCTGATATGGCTATATTATTTGGCGCTATTATTTGGCGCGATTATTTGGCGCAGTTATTTGGCGCAAATATTTGGCGCTATTTTTTGGCCCTATTATTAGGCGCAATTATTTGGCTCTATTAATATATTGGCACTATTATCAATATTTGGCGCTATTAATGAATGTTAAAATATTGGCGCAATTATTTGGCGCTATTATTAGGCGCAATTATTTGGCATTATAAATATATTGGCGCTGTTATGAATAAATGGCACTATGAATATATTGGTGCTATTATTGGCACTATTATGAATATATACTGGCGCTATTATTTAGTGCTATTATATATTAGCACTATTATGAATATATTGGCACTATTATTTGGGGCTATCAATATATTGGCACTATTATTGGCGCGATTATTTGGCGCTATTATTGGTGTTATTATATGGCGCTATTTTTGGCGCTATTTTTTTGCACTATTATGAATATTTGGCGCCAAAAAATATTTGGCGCTATTATTTGGTGCTATTATTAGGCGCAATTATTTGGCACAATATATTGGCGCTATTATTTGATGCAATTATTTGGTGCAATTATATTGGTGCTATTATTTGGTGCTATTATTAGGCGCAATTATTTGCCGCTATTAATATATTGGCGCTATTTATGAATGTTAAAATATTGGCGCTATTTTTTGGCGCTATTATTTGGTGCCAAATAATATTTGGCGCTATTATTGGTGCTATCAAAATATTGGCGCTATTATGAATATTAAAATAACACTGAAAATATATTTGGTTCTATTATATTGAATGTTAAAATAACACTGAAAATATATAGAATTGTAAAATATTGGTGCTATTAAGAATATTTGGCGCTATTATTGAATGTAAAAATATTGGTGCTATTATTTGGCGCTTTTATTGGCGTGATAATTTGGCGCTATTATGAATATTTGGCTCTATTATTTGGCGCTATTATTGGTGCTATTATTTGCCGCTATTATTTGGCACTATTATGAATATTTGGTGCTAAATATTTGGTGATATTATTTGACACTATTATTTGGCGCAATTATATTTGGCGCTATTATATGTTGTTGTTATTTGGCGCTATTATATGGCACTAATATTTGGCGCTATTATATGGCGCTAATATTTGGTGCTATTATATGGCGCAATTATTTGGTGCAATTATTTGGCGCAATAAATATATTGGCACTATTTTGAATATTTGGCGCTATTATTGAATGTTAAAATATTGGCGCTATTATTTGTCGCCAAATAATAGCACCAAATATTGGCGCCAAATATTATTGGCGCCAAATATTGGTACTATTATTGGCGCAATTATTTGGCTCTTTTATTGGTGCTATAATTTGGCGCTATTATGAATATTTGTGGCCAAAAAATATTTGGCGCTAGTATGAATATATGGCGCCAAATATTTGGAGTTATTATGAATATTTGGCTCTATTATTTGGCGCCATTATTGGCGCTATTATTTGGCACTATTATTTGGGGCTATTATTTGGCTCTATTATTTGGCGCTATTATATGGTGCTATTATATGGTGCTATTATTGTGCACTATTATATGGAACTAATATTTGGCGCTATTATATGGTGCTATTATTTGGCCCTATTAAATAGCGCTATGAATATATTGGCGATATTATTGGCGCTATATATTGGCAGTATTATTTGGCGCTATTATATTTGGCACTACTATATAGCGCTATTATTTGGTGCTATTATATGGTGTCAATATTTGGCGCTATTATATGGCGCTATTATTTGGCGCTATTAAATGGCGCTATGAATATATTGGCGCTATACAATGGCGCTATAATTGGAGCTATTATTGGTGCTGTTATGGGCGCTTTTATTGGTGCTTTTATTGTCTCTTTTATTGAATGTTTATATATTGGTGCTACTATTTGGCACAAAATAATAGCGCCAAATATTGGCGCCAAATATTTGCGCCAAATATTGGCACCAAATATTTGCGCGATTATTGGCGCCATAATTTGACGCTATTATTGGCCCTATTATTTGGCACTATTATGAATATTTGGCACCAAAAAATATTTGATGCTATTATATGGTGCTATTATTTGGCACTATTATTAGGCGCAATAATTTGGCGCAATAATTTGGCACGGTTATTTGGCGCAATTATTTGGCGCAATATATTGGCGCTATTTATATATTTTGCACCAAAAAATATTTGGCGCTATTATTTGGTGCTGTTATTAGGTGCACTTATTTGGCGCAATTATTTGGCGCAATTGTTTGGTGCAATTATTTGGCACTATTATTTTGCGCTATAAATTTATTGGCGCTATTATGAATAAATGGAGCTATGAATATATTGGCTCTATTATTGGCGCTATTATTGGCACTATTATGAATATATTGGTTCTATTATTTGGCGATATTATATATTGGCGCTATTATGAATATATTGGCGTTATTATTTGGCACTATGAATATATTGGTGCTATTATTGGCGCTATTTTTTGGCACTATTTTTTGGCGCTATTATGAATATTTGGCGCCAAAAAATATTTGGCACTTTTATATGGCGCTATTATTTGGCGGTATTATTTGGCACAATTATTTGGCCCAGTTATGTGGCGCAATTATTTGGCGCTATTATTTGGCGCTATTATTAGGCACAATTATTTGGTGCTATTAATATATTGGCACTATTATAAATATTTGGCGCTATTAATGAATTTTAAAATATTGGCGCTATTATTTGGCGCAAAATAATGGCGCAATATAATGGCGCCAAATATTGGCGCCAAATATTTGCACGATTATTGGCGCCATAATTTGATGCTATTATTGGCGCTATTATTTGGTGCTATTATTTGGCGCTATTATTTATGGCTATTAAGAACATTTGGCGCCAAAAAATATTTGGCGCTATTATATTGCGCTATTATATGGAGCTATTATTAGGCGTAATTATTTGGAGCAATTATTTGGTGCAATTATTTGGAGCAATGTATTGGCGCTATTTATATATTTTTCACCAAAAAATATTTGGCGCTATTATACGGCGCTATTATTTGGTGCCGTTATTAGGTGCAATTATTTTGCGCACTTATTTGGCGCAATTATTTTGCGTAATTATTTTGTGCAATTATTTGCCCCTATTATTTGGCGCTATTATTAGGCGCAATTATTTTGCGCTATAAATATAGTGGCGCAATTATGAATAAATGGCACTATGAATATATTGGCGCTATTATGAATAAATGGGGCTATGAATATATTGGCGCTATTATTGGTGCTATTATTGGTACTATTATGAATATATTGATGCTATTATTTGGGGCTATTATATATTGGTTCTATTATTTGGCGCTATGAATATATTGGCGTTATTATTGGTGCTATTATTTGGCGCTATTATTGGCGCTGTTATATGACGCTATTTTTTGGTGCTATTTTTTGGCGCAATTATGAATATTTGGCACCAAAAAATATTTGGCGCTATTATATGACACAATTATTTGGCACAATTATTAGGCGTAATTATTTTCCGCTATTAATATATTGGCTCTATTATGAATATTTGGCGCTATTAATTAATGTGAAAATATTGGGGCTATTTTTTGGTGCTATTATTTGGCGCTATTATTTGGCGCTATTATTGGCGCTATTAAAATATAGGTGCTATTTAATATTGGCTCTATTATGAATATTAAAATAACACTGAAAATATATTTGGCGCAATTATATTAAATGTTAAAATAACACTGAAAATATATTGAATGTTAAAATATTGGTGCTATTATGAATATTTTGCGCTACTAATGAATATTAAAATATTGGCGCTATTATTTGGCGCCAAATAATAGCGCCAAATATTGGCGCCAAATATTATTGGTGCCAAATATTGGCACCAATATTGGCGCTATTATTTGGCGCTTTTGTTGGCGATATAATTTGGCGCTATGATTTGGCTTTATTATGAATATTTGGTGGAAAAAAATATTTGACACTACTATGAATATATGGAGCAAAATATTTGGCGCTATTATAAATATTTGGCTCTATTATTTGGCGCTATTATTGGCGCTATTATTTGGTGCTATTATGAATATTTGGGGCCAAATATTTGGAGCTATTATTTAGTGACATTATTTGGCGCAGTTATTTGGCGCTATTATTTGGAGCTATTATATTTGGCGCTATTATATGGCGCTATTATTTGGCGCTATTATATGGCGCTAATAATTGGTGCTATTATATGGCGCTATTATTTGGCGCTATTAAATGGCGCTATGAATATGTTGGCGCTATTATTGGCACTATAATTGGTGCTGTTATTGGCGCTTTTATTGGCCCTATTATTGAATGTTTAAATATTGACGCGATTATTGGCACCATAATTTGATGCTATTTTTCATGCTATTATTTGGCGCTATTATTTAGCGCTATTATGAATATTTAGCGCCAAAAAATATTTGGCGCTATTATTTGGCGCTATTATTATCCGCAAATATTTGGCACAATTATTTGGCGCAATTATTTGGCGCAATTATTTGACACAATATATTGGTGCTATTTATATATTTTACGCCAAAAAAATATTTGGTGCTGTTATATGGCGATTATATTCGGTGCAATTATTTTGCTTAATTATCTGGCGCAATTATTTGGCGCAATTATTTGGCTTAATTATTGGGCACAATTATTTGGCGCTATTATTAGGGGCAATTATTTTGCGCTATAAATATATTGGCGCTATTATGAATAAATGGCACTATGAATATATTAGTGCTATTATTGGCGATATTATTGGCACTATTATGAATATATTGGCACTATTGTTTGGCGCTATTATATATTGGCGCTATTATGAATATATTGGCGTTATTATTTGGCGTTATGAATATAATGGCACTATTATTGGCCCTATTTTTTGGTGCTATTTTTTGGCGCTATTCTGTATATTTGGCGCCAAAAAATATTCGGCGCTATAATATGGTGCTATTATTTGGCTATATTATTTGGCATTATTATTTGGCGTAGTTATTTGGCTCAAATATTTGGCGCAATTATTTGGCTCTATTAATATATTGGAGCTATTATGAATATTTGGCACTATTAATGAATTTTAATATATTGGCGCTATTATTTGGTGCAATTATTTGGCGCTATAAATATATTGGCGCTATTATGAATAAATGGCGGTATGAATATATTGGCGCTATTATTGGCACTATTATTGGCACTATTATGAATATACTGTCTCTATTATTTGGCACTATAATATATTGGGGCTATTTTGAATATATTGGCGCAATTATTTGGCACTATGAATATATTAGCGCTATTGTTGGGGCTATTATTTGGCGCTATTATTTGCGCTATTATATCACTACTGGGAATCGGATCTTTCCCAACACTTTTATACCAACGGTTTGTAAAAACCGTTGGTATAGGCACCCTTTCCCAACGGTTCTCCCAAACCGTTGGGAAAGGGAGCTCAAAACACCCCTTTCCCAACGGTTTGGGAGAACCGTTGGGAAAGGGGTGGGTCTTTCCCAACGGTTCCCCCAAACCGTTGGGAAAGGGAGCTCAAAACACCCCTTTCCCAACGGTTTTGGGGAACCGTTGGGAAAGACCCACCCCTTTCCCAACGGTTCTCCCAAACCGTTGGGAAAGGGTGCCCGAAAATCAAGCATACATCCCGAAAAAAATATGCACCTATCCCAACGGTTTTGCGAACCGTTGGGATAGGTTCTTCGATTTTTTTCCAGGTCTACTGCCCGAGAAAATTATATAAATCTAAATTTTAAATAATTATTATAATACATATATATATTTATGAAATTATGTTTAAAAAAGTTATATTATGTTAGTGGTTAAGTCGTTCTATTATAAACGAGGGGTTCAGGGATCAAATCACACCGAATGTATTTTTTTTGAAATACATATACCAACGGTTTTATAACCGTTGGAATATATTTTCATATTACCTATGCCAACGGTTTTCAAAACTGTTGGGATAGGTCTATACCAACGGTTTTCCAAAAACCGTTGGTATAGACCTATCCCAACGGCTTACTTCGCCACGGTTCTCCAAACCGTTGGTATAGGCTATACCAACGGTTTGGAGGCCTATACCAATGGTTCCAAACCGTTGGTATAGGTTAGTTTTCCAGTAGTGTATGACGCTATTTGTTGGCGCTATTTTTTGGTGCTATTATGAATATTTGGTCTCAAAAAATATTTGGTGCAAATATTTGACACAATTATTTGGCGCTATTATTTGGTGCTATTATTAGGCACAATTATTTTCTGCTATTAATATATAGGCTCTATTATGAATATTTGGTGCTATTAATGAATGTTAAAATATTGGCGCTATTTTTTGGCGCTTTTTTTGTGCTATTTTTTTGCGCCAAATAATATTTGTCGCTATTATCTGGAGTTATTATTGGCACTATGAATATATTAGCGCTATTGTTGGGGCTATTATTTGGCGCTATTATTTGCGCTATTATATGGCGCTATTTGTTGGCGCTATTTTTTGATGCTATTATGAATATTTGGTGTCAAAAAATATTTGGTGCAAATATTTGGCACAATTATTTGGCGCTATTTTTTGGTGCTATTATTGGGCACAATTATTTTCTGCTATTAATATATAGGCGCTATTATGAATATTTGGTTCTATTAATGAATGTTAAAATATTGGCGCTATTTTTTTGCGCTTTTTTTTGCTATTTTTTTGCGCCAAATAATGTTTGTCGCTATTATTTGGCGCTATTATTGGCGCTATTAAAATATCGACGCTATTAAAATATTGGCGTTATTATGAATATTAAAATAACACTGAAAATATATTTGGCACTATTATATTGAATGTTAAAATAACACTGAAAATATATTGAATGTTAAAATATTGGTGCTATTATGAATATTTGGCACTATTATTGAATGTTAAAATATTGACGCTGTTATTTGGCGCCAAATAATAGCGCCAAATATTAGCGCCAAATATTGGCGCCAAATATTATTGGGGCCAAATATTGGCGCCATTATTTGGCACTTTTTTTGCCGCTATAATTTGGTGTTATTATTTAGAGGTATTATGAATATTTGGCGCTACTATGAATATATGGCGCCAAATATTTGGCGCTATTATGAATATTTGGCTCTATTATTTGGTGCTATTATTGGTGCTATCATTGGGCGCTATTATGAATATTTGGCGCCAAATATTTGGATCCATTATTTGAGGATATTATTTGGCGCTATTATTTGACGCTATTATATTTGGCGCTATTATTTGGTGCTATTATATGGCGCTATTATATGGCGCAAATATTTGGCCCTATTATATAGTGCTATTATTTGGCCCTATTAAATGGGACTATAAATATATTGGCACTATTATTGGTGCTATATATTGGCGCGATTATTTGGCGCAATTATTTTGTGAAATTATTTGGTGCAATATATTGGCACAATTTATATATTTTGCTCCAAAAAATATTTGGCGCTATTATTTAGCACTGTTTTTAGGCGCAATTATTTTTCGCAATTATTTGGCGCAATTATTTGGCGAAATTATTTGGTGCAATTATTTGGTGCAATTATTTGGCGCAATTATTTGGCGCAATTATTTGTAACTATTATTTGGCGCTATTATTAGGCACAATTATTTTGCGCTATAAATATATTGGCGCTATTATGAATAAATGGTGCTATAATTGGCACTATTATTGACGCTATTATTGGCACTATTATGAATATATTAGCACTATTATTCGGTGCTATTATATATTGGCGCTATTATTTGTCGCTATGAATATATTGGCGCTATTGTTGGGGCTATTGCTGGCGCTATTTTTTGGCGCTATTATAAATATTTGGTGCCAAAAATTATTTGGCGCTATTATAAGGCACTATTATTTGGCGCTGTTATTTGGCGCTATTATTCGGCGCTATTGTTTGGCGCTATAAATATATTGGCACTATTATGAATAAATGGCGCTATGAATATATTGGCGCTATTATTGGTGATATTATTGGCACTATTACGAATATAATGACGCTATTATTTGGCGTTATTATATATTGGCACTATTATGAATATATTGGCACTATTATTTGGCGATATGAATAAATTGGCGCTATTATTGGCGCTATTATTTGGCACTATTATTGGACCTATTATATGGAGCTATTTTTTGGCGCATTAATGAATATTTGACACCAAAAAATATTTGGCGCTATTATATGGCGCTATTATTTGGCGCAATTATTTGGCGCAGTTATTTGTCGCAGTTATTTGGCGCAATTATTTGGCGCTATTATTTGGCACTATTATTAGTTGCCATTATCTGCCGCTATTAATATATTGGCGCTATTATGAATATTTGGCACTATTAATGAATGTTAAAATATTGGCGCTATTTTTTGCACTATTAATTGGCGCTATTATTTGGTGCCAAATAATATTTGGCGCTATTATTGGGCACAATTATTTTCCTCTATTAATATATTGGTGCTATTATGTATATTTGGCTCTATTAATGAAGCTTAAAATATTGGTGCTATTATTTGGCACCAAATAATATTTGGCGCTCTTATTTGGCGATATTATTGGCGCTATTAAAATATTGGCGCTATTAAAATATTGGCGCAATTATGAATATTAAAATAACACTGGAAATATATTTGGCGCTATTATATAGAATGATAAAATTACACTAAAAATATATTGAATGTTAAAATATTGGCGCTATTATGAATATTTCGCGCTATTATTGAATGTTAAAATATTGGCGCTATTATTTGGTGCCAAATAATAGCGCCAAATATTGGCGCCAAATATTGGTGTCAAATATTATTGGTGCCAAATATTGGTGCCAAATATTGGCGCTATTATTGGCGTTATTATTGGCACTATTATTTGGCGCTTTTATTGGTGCTATAATTTGGCACTATTATTTGGCGCTATTATGAATATTTGGCGCCAAAAAATATTTGGCGCTACTATGAATATATGGCGCCAAATATTTGGCCCTATTATGAGTATTTGGCTCTATTATTTGGTGCAATTATTGCCGCTATTATTTGGTGCTATTATGAATATTTGGCGCCAAATATTTGGTGCTATTATTTAGAGCTATTATATTTTGCGCTATTATATGGCACTATTATTTGGCGCTATTATATGGCGCTATTATATGACCCTAATATTTGGCACTATTATGTGGTGCTATTATTTGGCCCTATTAGATGGAGCTATGAATATATTGGTGCTATTATTGGCGCCATATATTGGCGCGATTATTTGGTGCTATTATATTTGGCGCTATTATATGACTCTATTATATGGCGCAAATATTTGGCGCTATTATATGGGGCTATGATTATATTGACGCTATTAAATGGCGCTATGAATATATTAGCGCTATTATTGGTGCTGTTATTGGCACTTTTATTGGTGCTATTATTGAATTTTTAAATATTGGCGCTATTATTTGGCTCAAAATAATAGCGCCAAATATTGGCGTGAATATTGGCAGCATAATTTGATGCTATTATTGGTGCTATTATTTGGCACAATTATTTGACAAAATTATTTGGTGCAATATATTGACGATATTTATATATTTTTAGCCAAAAAATATTTGGCGCTATTATATGGCCCTATTATTTGGCGCTGTTATTAGGCGCAATTACTTTGCGCAATTATTTGGCGCAATTATTTGGCGTAATTATTTGGTGCTATTATTTGGCGCTATTATTTGGCGCTATTACTAGGCGTAATTATTTTTGCGCTATAAATATATTGGCGCCATTATGAATAAATGGCGCTATGAATATATTGGCGTTATTATTGGCGCTATTATTGGCACTATTATGAATATATTGGCGCAATTATTTGGTGCTATTATATATTAGTGATATTATTTAGCACTATGAATATATTGGCGCTATTATTTGTGCTATTATTTGGCACTATTATTGGGGCTATTATATGGCGCTATTTTTTGCCGCTATTTTTTGGCGCTATTTTTTGGCGCTATTAAGAATATTTGGCACCGAAAAATATTTGGCTCTATAATATGGCGCTATTATTTGGTGGTATTATTTGGCGCTATTATTTGGCGCAGTTATATGACGCGAATATTTGGCGCATTTATTTGGCGCTATTATTTGGCGATATTATTAGGCGCAATTATTTGGCGCTATTAATATATTGGCGCTATTATGAATATTTGGTGCTATTAATGAATGTTAAAATATTGGTGCTATTTTTTGGCGCAATTATTTGGAGCAATTATTTGGCGCTATTATTATGCGCAATTATTTGGCGCTATAGATATATTGGCACTATTATGAATATTTGGCGTTATTATTGAATGTTAATATATTGGCGCTATTATATGGCGCTATAATTTGACGCTATAATTTGGCGCTATTATTTGGCGCTATTATGAATATTTGGAGCCAAAAACTATTTGGCGCTACTATGAATATATGGCGCCAAATATTTGGCGCTATTATGAATATTTGGCTCTATTATTTGACAGCATTATTGGCGCTATTATTTGGGGCTATTATGAATATTTGGCACCAAATATTTGGTTCTATTATTTGGCGAAATTATTTGGCGCTATAATATTTGGCGCTATTATATGGCGCGATTATTTGGCGCTATTATATGGCACTATTATATAGCACTATTATATGGCGCTTATATTTGGCGCTATTATTTGGCCATATTAAATAGCGCTATGAATATATTTGTGATATTATTGGCGCTATATATTGGCGCTATTATTTGGCGCTATTATATTTGGCACTATTATATAGCGCTATTATTTGGTGCTATTATATGGCGCTATTATATGGCGCCAATATTTGGCGCTATTATATGGCGCCAATATTTGGCGCTATTATATGGCGCTATTATTTGGCACTATTAAATGGCGCTATGAATATATTGGCGCTATTATTAGCACTATACAATGGCGCTATAATTGGTGCTATTATTGGTGTTGTTATGGGCGCTTTTATTGGCGCTTTTATTGAATGTTAAAATATTGGCGCTATTATTTCGCACAAAATAATAGCGCCAAATATTGGCGCCAAATATTGGCGCGATTATTGGCGCCATCATTTAACGCTATTATTGGCGCTATTATTTGGCACTATTATTTGGCACTATGATGAATATTTGGCGCCAAAAAATATTTGGCGCTATTATATGGCGCTATTATTTGGCGCATTTATTTGGCGCATTTATTTGGTGCAATATATTGGTGCTATTTATATATTTGGTGCCAAAAAATATTTGGCGCGATTATATGGCGCTATTATTTGGTGCAATTATATGGCACAATTATTTGACGCAATTATATGACGCTATTATTTGGCGCTGTTATTAGACACAATTATTTGATGCAATTATTGGGCGCAATTATTTGGCGCAATTATTTGGTGCTATTATTTGGCGCTATTATTTTGCGCTATAAATATATTTGCGCTATTATGAATAAATGGAGCTCTGAATATATTTGGCACTGTTATTGGGCGCAGTTATTTGGCGTAAATATTTGGTGCAAATATTTGGTGCTATTATTTGGCGCTAATATTAGGCGCATTTATTTGGCACTTTTAATATATTGGCGCAATTATGAATATTTGGCGCTATTAATGAATGTTAAAATATTGGCGATATTATTTGGCGTATTTATTGAACGCTATTATTTGGCGCTATTATTTGGTGCTATTATTTGACGCTATTATTTGGCGCTACAAATATATTGGCACTATTATGAATAAATGGCGCTATGAATATATTGGTGCTATTATTGGCGATATTATTGGCACTATTATGAATATACTGACGCTATTACTTGGCGCTGTTATATATTGGCACTATTATGAATATATTGGTGCTATTATTTGGCGCTATGAATATATTGGCACTATTATTGGCGCTATTATTTGACGCTATTATTGACCCTATTATATGGAGCTGTTTTTTGGTGCTATTATGAATATTTGGCACCAAAAAAATTTTGGCGCTATTATATGGCGCTATTTTTTGGCGCAATTATTTGGCGCAGTTATTTGTCACAGTTATTTGACGCAATTATTTGGCGCTTTAATTTGGCGCTATTATTAGTCGCAATTATCTACCGCTATTAATATATTGGCGCTATTATAAATATTTGGCACTATTAATGAATGTTAAAATATTGGCGCTATTTTTTACGCTATTATTTGGCGCTATTATTTGGCGCTATTATTGGGCACAATTATTTTCCACTATTAATATATTGACGCTATTATGAATATTTGGCTCTATTAATGAAGGTTAAAATATTGGCGCTATTTTTTTGTGCTATTATTTGGCGCCAAATATTATTTGGCGCTATTATTGGCGCTATTAAAATATTGGCGCTATTAAAATATTGGCGCAATTATGAATATTAAAATAACACTGAAAATATATTTGGCGCTATTATATTGAATGTTAAAATAACACTGAAAATATATTGAATGTTAAAATATTAGCGCTATTATGAATATTTCGCGCTATTATTGAATGTTAACATATTGGCGCTATTATTTGGTGCCAAATAATAGCGCCAAATATTGGCGTCAAATATTGTTGGTGCCAAATATTGGCGCCAAATATTGGCGCTATTATTGGCGCTATTATTGGCACTATTATTTGGCGCTTTTATTGGCGCTATAATTTGGCATTATTATTTGGCGTTATAATGAATATTTGGCGCTAAAAAATATTTGGCGCTACTATGAATATATGGCGCCAAATATTTGGCCCTATTATGAATATTTGGCTCTATTATTTGGTGCTATTATTGGCGCTATTATTTTGCGCTATTATGAATATTTGGCGGTAAATATTTGGTGCTATTACTTGGCAATATTATTTGGTGCTATTATTTAGAGCTATTATATTTGGCGCAATTATATGGCACTATTATTTGGCGCTATTATATGGCGCTATTATATGACCCTAATATTTGGTGCTATTATGTGGCGCTATTATTTGGCCCTATTAAATGGCGCTATGAATATATTGGCGCTATTATTGGCGCCATATATTGGCGCGATTATTTGGCGCTATTATATTTGGCGCTATTATATAGCGCTATTATATGACGCTATTATATGGTGATATTATATGGCGCTAATATTTGGCGCTATTATATGGCGCTATGAATATATTGGCGCTATTAAATAGTGCTATGAATATATTAGCGCTATTATTGGTGGTGTTATTGGAGCTTTTATTGGCTCTATTATTAAATGTTTAAATATTGGCGCTATTATTTGGCGCAAAATAATAGCGCCAAATATTTGCGCGATTATTGGCAGCATAATTTGATGCTATTATTGGTGATATTATTTGGCACAATTATTTGACGAAATTATTTGGTGCAATATATTGGCGCTATTTATATATTTTGAGCCAAAAAATATTTGGCGCTATTATATGGCTCTATTATTTGGCACTGTTA
Organism: Viscum album; assembly: GCA_963277665.1. NCBI lineage: Eukaryota > Viridiplantae > Streptophyta > Magnoliopsida > Santalales > Viscaceae > Viscum > Viscum album. The sequence continues at coordinate 907,101,919 of OY728127.1, read as the reverse complement.
TTAGGCACATTTATTTTGCGCAATTATTTGGTGCAATTATTTGGCACAATTATTTGGTGCTATTATTTGGCGCTATTATTTCGCTCTATTACTAGGTGCAATTATTTTTGCGCTATAAATATATTGGCGCCATTATGAATAAATGGCACTATTAATATATTGGAGCTATTATTGGCGCTATTATTGGAACTATTATGAATATATTGGCGCAATTATCTGGCACTATTATATATTGGTGCTATTATTTGGCGCTATGAATATATTGGCACTATTATTTGGCGCAATTAAGAATATTTGGCACCAAAAAATATTTGGTGCTATTATATGACGCTATTATTTGGCGGTATTATTTGGCGCTATTATTTGGCGCTATTATTTGGCGCAGTTATATGACGCAAATATATGGCGCATTTATTTGGCACTATTATTTGGCGATATTATTAGGTGCAATTATTTGGAGCTATTAATATATTGGCGCTATTAATATATTGGCGCTATTATGAATATTTTGTGCTATTAATGAATGTTAAAATATTGGTGCTATTATTTGACGTTATTATTAGGCGCAATTATTTGGCGCTATAAATATATTAGCGCTATTATAAATAAATGGCGCTATAAATATATTGGCACTATTATTGGCACTATTATGAATATACTGGCGCTATTATTTGGATCTATTATATATTGGCGCTATTATGAATATATTGGCACTATTATTTGGTGCTATGAATATATTGGCGCTATTATTGGCGCAATTATTTGGCTCTATTAATGGCGCTATTATATGGTGCTATTTTTTGGCGCTATTATTTGGTGCTATTATGAATATTTGGCGCCAAAAAATATTTGGCGCTACTATATGGCGCCATTATTTGGCGCTATTATCTGGCGCAGTTATTTGGCCCAAATATTTTGCACATTTATTTGGCACAATTATATATGGGGCTATTATATGGCGCTATTATTTGGTGCTATTGTATGACGCTATTATATAGAGAAATTATATGGGGCTAACATTTGGCGTTATTATATGGCGCGATTATTTGGCCCTATTAAATGGCATTATGAATATATTGGCGCTATTATTGGCGCTATATATTGGTGCTATTATTTGGCGCTATTATATTTGGCGCTATTATATGACACTATTATTTGGTGCTATAATATGGCGATATTATATAGGGCTATTATATGGCGCTATTATTTGGCGCTATTATATTGTGCTATTATTTGGAGCTATTAAATGGCGCAATGAATATATTGGCGCTATTATTGGTGTTGTTATTGGCGCTATTATTGAATGTTTAAATATTGGCACTATTATTTGGCACAAAATAATAGTGCCAAATATTGGCGCGATTATTGGCGCCATAATTTGACGTTATTATTGGCGCTATTATTTGGCGCTTTTATGAACATTCGGTGCCAAAAAATATTTGACGCTATTATTTGGCGCAATTATTAAGCGAAATTATTTGGCGCAATTATTTGGCGAAATTATTTGGTGCAATATATCGGCGCTATTTATATATTTTCCGACAAAAATATTTGGCACTATTATATGGCGCTTTTATTTGGTGCTGTTATTAGGCGCAATTATTTTGCGTTAATATTTGGCGCAATTGTTTGGTACAATTATTTGGCGCAATTATTTGGCGCTATTATTTACAGCTATTATTAGGCGCAATTATTTTGCGTTATAAATATATTGGCACTATTATGAATAAATGGTGCTATGAATATATTGGCGTTATTATTGGCACTATTATGAATATAGTGGCGCTATTATTTGGCACTATTATATATTGGCGCTATTATGAATATATTGGCACTATTATTTGGCGTTATGAATATATTGGTGCTATTATTGGTGCTGTTATTTGGCGCTATTATTGGCGCTATTTTTCGGCGTTATTTTTCGGCGCTATTGTTAATATTTGGCGCCAAAAACTATTTGGCACTATTATATGGTGCTATTATTTGGTGCAATTATTTGGCGCTATTATTTGGCGTAGTTATTTGGCGCAATTATTTGGCGCAATTATTTTGCGCAATTATTTGCCGCTATTAATATATTGGCGCTATTATGAATATTTGGTGCTATTAATTAATGGTAAAATATAGGCGTTATTTTTTGGTGCTATTTTTTTCACTATTATTTGGCGCTATTATTGGGCACCAAATAATATTTGGTACTATTATTTAGTGCTATTATTGGCGCTATTAAAATATCGGCTCTATTATGAATATTACAATTACACTGAAAATATATTTGGCACCATTATATTGAATGTTAAAATAACACTGAAAATATATTGAATGTTAAAATATTGGCGCTATTATGAATATTTGGCTTTATTATTGAATGTCAATATATTGGCGCTATTATTTAGCGCTATTATAAATATTTAGCGCCAAAAAATATTTGGCGCTACTATGAATATATGGCGCCAAATATTTGTCGCTATTATGAATATTTCCCTCTTTTATTTGGGGCTATTATTGGCGCGATTATTTTTGCCCTATTATTTGGCGCTATTATTTGGCGCTATTATTTAGCGCTATTATATTTGGCACTATTATATGGCGCTATTATTTGGCGCTATTATATGGCGCTAATATTTGACACTATTATATGGCGCTAATATTTGGCGATATTACATGGCGCTATTATTTGGCCCTATTAAATGGCGCTATTAATATATTGGCGCTATTATTGATGTTATATATTGGCGCTATTATTTAGCGCTGTTATATTTGGCGCTATTATATGGCGATATGATTTGGCGCTATTTTATGGCGCTATTATATGGCGCGAATATTTGGCGCTATTATTTGGCACTATTATTTGGTGCTATTAAATGGCGCTACTAAATGGCGCTATGAATATATTGGCGCTATTATTAGCGCTATGATTGGTGCTGTTATTGGCGCTTTTATTGGTACTATTATTGAATCTTTAAATATTGGCGCGATTATTAGCGCCATAATTTGACGTTATCATTGGTGCTATTATTTGGCGCTACTATTTGGCGCTATTATTAGGTGTAATTATTTGGCACAATTATTTAGCCCAATTATTTGGCGTAATTATTTGGCGCTATTTATATATTTTGCGCCAAAAAATATTTGGCACTATTATATGGCGCTATTATTTGGCGCAATTATTTGGCGCTATTATTTGGCGCTATTATTAGACACAATTATTTTGCGCTATAAATATATTAGCCCTATTATGAATAAATGGCGCTATGAATATATTGGCACTATTATTGGCACTATTATGAATATATTGGTGCTATTATTTGGTGCTATTATATATCGGTGCTATTATTTGGCGCTATGAATATATTGGCGCTATTATTGGCGCTATTATTTGGCGCTACTATTGGTGCTATTTTCTGGCGGAATTTTTAGGCGCTATTTTTTTGCACTATTATGAATATTTGGTACTAAAAAATATTTGGCGCTATTATATGGCACTATTATTTGGCGCTATTATATATTGGCACTATTATTTGGCGCTATGAATATATTGGCACTATTATTTGGCACTATTATTGGTGCTATTTTTTGGCTCTATTATGAATATTTGGGGCCATAAAATATTTGGCGCTTTTATATGGCGCTATTATTTGGTGCTATTATTTGGCGTAGTTATTTGGCGTAAATATTTGGCGCAAATATTTGGCGCTATTATTTGGCGTTATTATTAGGCGCACTTATTTGGTGCTATTAATATATTGGCGCTATTATGAATATTTGGTGCTATTAATGAATGTTAAAATATTGGCGCTATTTTTTGGTGCTATTTATTGGTGTTATTTTTTGGCACCAAATAATATTTAGCGCTATTAGTTGGCGCTATTATGAATATTAAAATAACTCTGAAAATATATTTGGCGCTATTATATTGAATGTTAAAATAACACTGAAAGTATATTGAATGTTAAAATATTGGTGCTATTATAAATATTTGGCGCTATTATTGAATGTTAAAATATTGCCACTATTATTTGGTGCCAAATAATATCACCAAATATTGGCGCCAAATAATATTGGTGCCAAATATTGGCCCCAAATATTGGCGCTATTATTCGCGCTATTATTTGGCGCTTTTATTGGCACTATAATTTGGCGCTATTATTTGGCGCTATTATGCATATTTGGCGCCAAAAAATAGTCAACGCTACTATGAATATATGGCACCAAATATTTGGCGCTATTATGAATATTTGGCTCTATTATTTGGCACTATTATTTGGCGCCAAATATTGGCACGATTATTGGCGCCATAATTTGACGCTATTATTGGCGCTATTATTTAGGGCTATTATTTGGTGCTATTATTTGGCGCTATTATCAATATTTGGCACCAAAAAATATTTGGCGCTATTATATGAAGCTATTATTTGGCACTATTATTAGGCGCAATTATTTGGCGTAATTAATTGGCGCAATTATTTGGCGCGATTATTTGGCACAATATATTGGCGCAATTTATATATTTTGCACCAAAAAATATTTGGCGCTATTATATGACACTATTATTTGGGGCTGTTGTTAGGCACAATTATTTTACGCACTTATTTCGTGCAATTATTTGGTGCAATTATTTGACGCTATTATTTGGCGCTATTATTTTGCGCTATAAATATATTGGTGCTATTATGAATAAATGGAGCTATGAATATATTGGCACTATTATTGGCGCTATTATTGGCACTATTATGAATATATTGTCGCTATTATTTGGTGATATTATGAATATATTGGCGCTATTATTTGGCGCTATGAATATATTGACGTTATTATTTGGCGCTACTATTGGCGCTATTATTTGGCGCTATTATTTGTCGGAATTATTTGGCACTATTATTTGGCGCAGTTATTTGGAGCAAATATTTGGCGCATTTATTTGGCGTTATTATTTATCGCTATTGTTAGGTGCAATTATTTGGCGCTATTAATATATTGGCGCTATTATGAATATTTGGTGCTATTAATGAATGTTAAAATATTGGCGCTATTATTTGGTGCAATTATTGGGCACTATTATTTGGTGCTATTATTAGGCGCAATATTTTGGCGCTATAAATATTTTGGTGCTATTATGAATAAATGGCGCTATGAATATATTGGTGCTAATATTGGCGCTATTATGAATATACTGGCACTATTATTTGGCGCTATTATATATTGGCACTATTAAGAATATATTGACGCTATTATTTGGCGTTATAAATACATTGGCGATATTATTGGCACTGTTATTTGGTGCTATTATTGATGCTATTATATGACGCTATTTTTTGGCGCTATTTTTTGGAGCTATTATTTGGCTATTATTTGGCGCAGTTATTTGGCGCTAATATTTGGTGCTATTATTTGGCGCTATTACTAGGCGCAATTATTTTCCGCTATTAATATATTGGCACTATTATGAATATTTGGCGCTATTAATGAATGTTACAATATTGGCACTATTATTTGGAGCCAAATAATATTTTGCACCATTCTTTGGCGCTATTGTTCGTGCTATTAAAATATTGGTGCTATTAAAATATTTGCGCTATTATTAATATTAGAATAACACTGAAAATATATTTGGCGCTATTATATTGAAAGTTAAAATGACACTGAAAATATATTGAATGTTAAAATATTGGCGCTATTATTAATATTTGGCAGTATTATTGAATGTTAAAATATTGGCGCTATTTTTTGGCACCAAATAATAGCGCCAAATATTGGTGCCAAATATTATTGGTGCCAAATATTGGCGCCAAATATTGATGCTATTATTGGCGCTATTATTTGATGCTTTTATTGGTGCAATAATTTGGCACTATTATGAATATTTGGTGCCAAAAAATATTTGGCGCTACTATGAATATATGGCGCCAAATATTTGGCACTATTATGAATATTTGGCTCGATTATTTGGCGCTATTGTTTGCACTATTATTTGGTGTTATTATGAATATTTGGCACCAAATATTTGGTGCTATTATTTGACGAAATTATTTGGCGCTATTATCTAGCGCTATTATATGGTGCTATTATATTTGGTGATATTATCTGGTGCTATTATTTGGCGTTATTATATGGCACTATTATATAGCGCTATTATATGGTGCTAATATTTGGCGCTAATATTTGGCGCTATTATATGGCTCTATTATTTGGACCTATTAAATGGCGCTATAAATATATTGGCGCTATTATCGGCGCTATATATTGGCACTATTATTTGGCGCTATTATAATTGGCGCTATTATATGGCGCTATGATTTGGCACTATTATATGGCGCTATTATATGATTCTATTATATGGCGCTAATATTTGGTGCTATTATATGGCGCTATTTTTTGGCGTTATTAAATGGCGCTATGAATATATTGACGCTATTATTGGCGCTATTATTGGTGCTGTTATTGGCGCTTTTATTGGTGCTATTATTGAATATTTAAATATTGGCTCTATTATTTGGCGCAAAATAATAGCGCCAAATATTGTCACGATTATTGGCACCATAATTTGATGCTATTATTCATTCTATTATTTGGCGTTATTATGAATATTTGGCACCAAAAAATATTTGGCGCTTTTATTTGGCGCTATTATTATTCGTAAGTATTTGACTGAATTATTTGGCGCAATATATTGGCGCTATTTATATATTTTGCACCAAAAAATATTTGGCGCTATTATATGGCGTTGTTATTAGGCGCAATTATTTTTGGACAATTATCTGGCGTAATTATTTAGCGCAATTATTTGGTGCAATTATTTGGAACAATATTTTGGCACTATTATTAGGCACAATTATTTTGCGCTATAAATATATTGGTGCTATTATGAATAAATAGCACTATGAATATATTGGCGCTATTATTGGCACTTTTATGAATATATTGGCGCTATTGTTTGGCGCTATTATATATTGGCGCTATTATGAATATATTGGCGCTATTATTTGGAGCTATGAATATATTGGCGCTATTATATGGTGCTATTTTTTGGCTCTATTTTTGGCGCTATTATGAATATTTGGCGCCTAAAAATATTTGGCGCTATTATATGGCACTATTATTTGGCGCTATTATTTGGCGCAGTTATTTGGCGCAAATATTTGGCGCAATTATTTAGAGCTTTTATTTGGCCCTATTATTAGGCGCAATTATTTGGCGCTATTAATATATTGAAGCTATTATAAATATTTGTCGCTATTAATGAATGTTAAAATATTGGTGCTATTACTTTGAGTAATTATTTGGCGCTATTATTAGGTGCAATTCTGTGGCGCTATATATATATTGGCGCCATTCTGAATAAATGGACATATGAATATATTGGCGCTATTATTTGCGCTATTATTGGCACTATTATGAATATACTGTCGCTATTATTTGGCGCTATAATAAATTGGCGCTATTATGAATATATTGTCGCAATTATTTGGTGCTATAAATATATTGGCGCTATTGTTGGCGCTATTATTTGGCCCTATTATTGGCGCTATTATATGGTGCAATTTGTTGGTGCTATTATGAATATTTGGTGCCAAAAAACATTTGGCGCAAATATTTGGCACTATTATTTGGCACTATTATTTGCCGCTATTAATATATTGGCGCTATTATGAATATTTGGCGTTATTAATGAATGTTAAAATATTGGCACTATTTTTTGGCGCTATTTTTGGCGCCAAATAATATTTGGCGCTTTTATCTGGCGCTATTATTAGTGCTATTAAAATATTGACGCTATTAAAATATTGGCGCTATTATGAATATTAAAATAACACTGAAAATATATTTGGCGCTATTATATTGAATGTTAAAATAACACTGAAAATATCTTGAATGTTAAAATATTGGAGCTATTATGAATATTTGGCGCTATTATTGAATGTTAAAATATTGGTGCTATTATTTGGCACCAAATAATATTTGGCGCTACGATGAATATATGGCGCCAAATATTTGGCGCTATTATGAATATTTGGCTCGATTATTTGGTGCTATTATTTGCACTATTATTTGGCGCTATTATTTGGTGCTATTATGAATATTTGGCACCAAATATTTGCTGCTATTATTTGACGATATTATTGGGCGCTATTATCTGGCGCTATTATGTGATGCTATTATATTTGGCGCTATTATCTGGTGCTATTATTTGGCGCTATTATATGGCACTATTATATAGCGCTATTATATGGCGCTAATATTTGGCGCTAATATTTGGCGCTATTATATGGCTCTATTATTTGGCCCTATTAAATGGCGCTATGAATATATTGGCGCTATTATCGGCGCTATATATTGGCACTATTATTTGGTGCTATTATATTTGGCGCTATTATATGGCGCTATGATTTGTCTCTATTATATGGCGTTATTATATGGCACTATTATATGGCGCTATTATATGGCACTAATATTTGGTGCTATTATATGGCGCTATTTTTTGGCGCTATTAAATGGCGCTAAGAATATATTGGTGCTATTATTGGCGCTATTATTGGTGCTATTATTGGTGCTTTTATTGGCGCTATTATTGAATGTTTAAATATTGGGGCTTTTATTTGGCGCAAAATAATAGCGCCAAATATTGACACGATTATTGGCGCCATAATTTGATACTATTATTTATGCTATTATTTGGCGCTATTATGAATATTTGGCACCAAAAAATATTTGGCGCTATTGTTTGGCACTATTATTATCCGCAAGTATTTGGTGCAATTATTTGGCGCAATTATTTGGCGCAACATATTGGCACTATTTATATATTTTGCGCCAAAAAATATTTGGCGCTATTATATGGCGCTATTATTTGGCGCTATTGTTTGGAGCTATTATATATTGGTGCTATTATGAATATATTGGCATTATTATTTGGCATTATGAATATATTGGCGCTATTATTTGGCGCTATTTTTTTGTGCTATTTTTTCGCGCTATTTTGTATATTTGGCACCAAAAAATATTTGGCGCTATAATATGGTGCTATTATTTGGCGCAATTATTTGGCACTATTAACATATTGGAGCTATTATGAATATTTGGCACTATTAATGATTTTTAAAATATTGGCGCTATTATTTGGCGCAATTATTTGGCGCTATAAATATATTGGCGCTATTATGAATAAATGGCGCTATGAATATATTGGCGCTATTATTTGCGCTATTATTGGCACTATTATGAATATTCTGTCGCTATTATTTGACGCTATAATATATTGGTTCTATTTTGAATATATTGGCGCAATTATTTGGCGCTATGAATATATTGGTGCTATTGTTGGCACTATTTGTTGGCACTATTTTTTGGTGCTATTATGAATATTTGGTGTCAAAAAATATTTGGTGCAAATATTTGGCACAATTATTTAGCGCTATTATTTGGTGCTATTATTAGGCACAATTATTTTCTGCTATTAATATATAGGCACTATTATGAATATTTGGAACTATTAATGAATGTTGAAATATTGGCGCTTTTTTTGGCGCTTTTTTTGTGTTATTTTTTGGCGCCAAATAATATTTGGCGCTATTATTGGCTCTATTAAAATATCGGTGCTATTAAAATATTGGCGCTATTATAAATTTTAAAATAACAATGAAAATATATTTGGCGCTATTATATTGAATGTTAAAATAACACTGAAAATATATTAAATGTAAAAATATTTGGCGCTATTATATGGCGCTATTATTTGGTGCTATTATATGGTGCTATTATATTGCCCTAATATTTGGTGCTATTATATGATGCTATTATTTGGCCCTATTAAATGGCGCTATGAATATATCAGTGCTATTATTGAAGCTATATATTGGCATGATTATTTGGTGCTATTATATTTGGTACTATTATATGGCGCTATGATTTGACGCTATTATATGACGCTATTATATGGTGCTAATAATTGGTACTATTATATGGCGCTATTATTTGGCGCTATTAAATGGCGCTATGAATATGTTGGCGCTATTATTGACACTATAATTGGTGCTGTTATTGGCGATTTTATTGGCCCTATTATTGAATGTTTAAATATTGGCGCGATTATTAGCGCCATAATTTGATGCTATTATTCATGCTATTATTTGGCGCTATTATGAATATTTAGCACCAAAAAATATTTGGCGCTATTATTATCTGCAAGTATTTGGCACAATTATTTGGCGCAATTATTTGGCACAATTATTTGGCACAATATATTGGTGTTATTTATATATTTTGCGCCAAAAAATATTTGGCGCTATTATATGGCGATGTTATTAGGCGCAATTATTTTGCGTAATTTTCTTGCACAATTATTTGGCGCAATTATTTGGCACAATTATTGGGTGCAATTATTTGGCGTTATTATTAGGCACAATTATTTTTGCGCTATAAATATATTGGCGCTATTATGAATAAATGGCACTATGAATATATTAGCGCTATTATTGGCGCTATTATTGGCACTATTATGAATATATTGGCACTATTGTTTGGCGCTATTATATATAGGCGCTATTATGAATATATTGGCATTTTTATTTGGCGTTATGAATATATTGGCGCTATTATTTGGTGCTATTATTGGCGCTATTTTTTTGTGCTATTTTTTGGCGCTATTTTGTATATTTGGCGCCAAAAAATATTTGGAGCTATAATATGGTGCTATTATTTGGCTCTATTATTTGGCGCTATTATTTGGCGTAGTTATTTGACTCAAATATTTGGCGCAATTATTTGGATCTATTAATATATTGGAGCTATTATGAATATTTGGCACTATTAATGAATTTTAAAATATTGGCGCTATTATTTGGTGAAATTAATTGGAACTATAAATATATTGACGCTATTATGAAAAAATGGCGCTATGAATATATTTGCTCTATTATTTGCGCTATTATTGGCACTATTATGAATATACTGTCGCTATTATTTGTCACTATAATATATTAGGGCTATTTTGAATATATTGGCGCAATTATTTGGCACTATGAATATATTAGCACTATTGTTGGGGCTATTATTTGGCGCTATTATTGGCGTTATTATATGGTGCTATTTGTTGGCGCTATTTTTTGGTGCTATTATGAATATTTAGTGTCAAAAAATATTTGGTGCAAATATTTGGAAAATTATTTGGCATTATTATTTGGTGATACTATTAGGCACAATTATTTTCCGCTATTAATATATAGGCACTATTAAGAATATTTGGTGCTATTTATGAATGTTAAAATATTGGCGCTATTTTTTGGCGCTATTATTGGCGCTATTAAAATATCGACGCTATTAAAATATTGGTGTTATTATGAATATTAAAATAACATTGAAAATATATTTGGCGCTATTATATTGAATGTTAAAATAACACTGAAAATATATTGAATGTTAAAATATTGGTGATATTATGAATATTTGGCGCTATTTTTGAATGTTAAAATATTGGCGCTATTATTTGGCACCAAATAATAGCGCCAAATATTGGTGCCAAATATTGGCGCCAAATATTATTGGGGCCAAATATTGGCGCCATTATTTGGCGCTTTTATTGCCGCTATAATTTGGTGCTATTATTTAGAGCTATTATGAATATTTGGCGCTATTATGAATATATGGCGCCAAATATTTGACGCTATTATGAATATTTGGTTCTATTATTTGGTGCTATTATTGGTTCTATTATTGGGCGCTATTATGAATATTTGGTGCCAAATATTTGGATCTATTATTTGGGGATATTATTTGGCGCTATTATTTGGCGATATTATATTTGGCGCTATTATTTGGCGCTATTATATGGCGCTATTATATGGCGCAAATATTTGGCCCTATTATATAGCGCTATTATTTAACCCTATTACATGGCACTATGAATATATTGGCACTATTATTGGAGCTATATATTGGCGCAATTATTTGGGGCAATTATTTTGTGAAATTATTTGGTGCAATATATTGGCGCTATTTATATATTTAGCTCCAAAATATATTTGGCGCTATTATTTGGCGCTGTTATTAGGCGCAATTATTTTTCGCAATTATTTGGCGGAATTATTTGGAGCAATTATTTGGTGCAATTATTTGGTGCAATTATTTGGCGCAATTTTTTGGTGCAATTTTTTGGCACTATTATTTGGCGCTATTATTAGGCGCAATTATTTTGCGCTATAAATATATTGGCGCTATTATGAATAAATGGTGCTATAAATATATTGGCACTATTATTGGCACTATTATGAATATATTAGCACTATTATTTGGTGCTATTATATATTGGCTCTATTATTTGTCGCTATGAATATATTGGCGCTATTATTTGGCGCTATTGTTGGCGCTACTACTGGCGCTATTTTTTGGCTTTATTTTTTGGCGCTATTTTGAATATTTGGTGCCAAAAATTATTTGGCGCTGTTATTTGGCGTAGTTATTTGGCGCAAATATTTGGCGCAATTATTTGGCACTAAAATTAGGTGCATTTATTTGGCACTTTTAATATATTGGCGCTATTATGAATATTTGGCGCTATTAATGAATGTTAAAATATTGGCGCTATTATTTGGCATATTTATTTAACGCTATTATTTGGCGCTATTATTTGGCACTATTATTCGGCGCTATTATTGGGCTCTATAAATATATTGGTACTATTATGAATAAATGATGCTATGAATATATTTGCGCTATTATTGGCGATATTATTGGCACTATTATGAATATACTGACGCTATTATTTGGCGCTATTATATATTGGCACTATTATGAATATATTGGCGCTATTATTTGTCGCTATGAATATATTGGCACTATTATTTGCGCTATTATTTGGCGTTATTATTGGCCCTATTATATGGAGCTATTTTTTGGCGCTATTATGAATATTTGGGGCCCAAAAATTTTTGGCGCTATTATATGGCGCAATTATTTGGCGCAGTTATTTGTCGGAGTTATTTGGCGCAATTATTTGGCGCTATTATTTGGCGCTATTATTAGTCGCAATTATCTGCCGCTATTAATATATTGGCGCTATTATGAATATTTGGTACTATTAATGAATGTTAAAATATTGTCGCTATTTTTTGCGCTATTATTTGGTGCTATTATTTGGTGCCAAATAATATTTGGCGCTATTATTGGGCACAATTATTTTCCGCTATTAATATATTGGCGCTATTATGAATATTTGGCTCTATTAATGAAGGTTAAAATAGTGGTGATATTTTTTGGTGCTATTATTTGGCGCCAAATAATATTTGGCGCCAAATAATATTTGGCGCTCTTATTTGGCGCTATAATTGGAACTATTAAAATATTAGCACTATTAAAATATTGGCGCAATTATGAATATTAAAATAACACTGAAAATATATTTAGCGTTGTTATATAGAATGTCAAAATGACACTGAAAATATATTAAATGTTAAAATATTGGCGCTATTATGAATATTTCGCGCTATTATTGAATGTTAAAATATTTGCGATATTATTTGGTTCCAAATAATAGTGCCAAATATTGGCGCCAAATATTGGTGTCAAATATTATTGGTGCCAAATATTTGTGCTATTATTGGCGTTATTATTGGCGCTATTATTTGGCACTTTTATTAGCGCTATACTTAGGCACTATTATTTGGCGCTATTATGAATATTTGGCGCCAAAAAATATTTGGCGCTACTATGAATATATGGCGGCAAATATTTGGCCCTATTATGAATATTTGTCTCTATTATTTGGCGTAATTATTGGCGCTATTATTTGGCGCTATTATGAATATTTGGCGCCAAATATTTGGTGCTATTACTTGGCGATATTATTTGGCGCTATTATTTAGAGCTATTATATTTTGCGCTATTATATGGCACTATTATTTGGCGCTATTATATGGCACTATTATATGACCCTAATATTTGGCCCTATTATGTGGCGCTATTATTTGGCCCTATTAAATGGCGCTATGAATATATTGTTGCTATTATTGGCGCCATATATTGGCGTGATTATTTGGTGCTATTATATTTGGCACTATTATATGGTGCTATTATATAGCGCTATTATATGGCCCTAATATTTGGCGCTATTATATGGCGCTATGAATATATTGGCGCTATTAAATGGCGCTATGAATATATTAGCACTATTATTGGTGCTGTTATTGGCGCTTTTATTGGCGCTATTATTGAATGTTTAAATATTGGTGCTATTATTTGGCGCAAAATAATAGCGCCAAATATTGGAGCGATTATTGGCAGCATAATTTGATGCTATTATTGGTGCTATTATTTGGCACAATTATTTGACGAAATTATTTGGTCCAATATATTGGCACTATTTATATATTTTGAGCCAAAAAATATTTGGCGCTATTATATGGCCCTATTATTTGGAGCTGTTATTAGGCGCAATTATTTTGCGCAATTATTTGGCACAATTATTTGGCGTAATTATTTGGTGCTATTATTTGGCGCTATTATTTGGCGCTATTACTAGGCGTAATTATTTTTGCACTATAAATATATTGGCGCCAATATGAATAAATGGCGCTATGAATATATTGGCACTATTATTGGCGCTATTATTGGCACTATTATGAATATATTGGCGCAATTATTTGGCGCTATTATATATTGGTGATATTATTTGGCGCTATGAATATATTGGCGCTATTATTTTCGCTATTATTTGGCGCTATTATTGGGGCTATTATATGACGCTATTTTTTGGCGCTATTTTTTGGCGCTATTAAGAATATTTGGCACCAAAAAATATTTGGCGCTATAATATGGCGCTATTATTTGGTGGTATTATTTGGCGCTATTATTTGGCCAGTTATATGGCGCAAATATTTGGCGCATTTATTTGGCGCTATTATTTGGCGATATTATTATGTGCAATTATTTGGCGCTATTAATATATTGGCGCTATTCTGAATATTTGGTGCTATTAATGAATGTTAAAATAGTGGTGCTATTATTTGGCGCAATTATTTGGAGCAATTATTTGCCAATATTATTAGGCGCAATTATTTGGCACTATAAATATATTGGCACTATTATGAATATTTGGCGCTATTATTGAATTTTAATATATTGGCGCTATTATTTGGCGCTATAATTTGGTGCTACTATTTGGCGCTATTATGAATATTTGGCGCCAAAAACTATTTGTCGCTACTATGAATATATGGTGCTAAATATTTGGCGCTATTATGAATATTTGGATCTATTATTTGACACCATTATTGGCGCTATTATTTGGTGCTATTATGAGTATTTGGCACCAAATATTTGGTGCTATTATTTGGCGAAATTATTTGGTGCTATTATTTGGTGCTATTATATTTGGCGCTATTATATGGCGCGATTATTTGGCGCTATTATATGGCGCTATTATATAGAACTATTATATGACGCTAATATTTGGCGCTATTATTTGGCCCTATTAAATAGCGCTGTGAATATATTGAAGATATTATTGCCGCTATATTTTGGTGCTATTATTTGGCGCTATTATATTTGACACTATTATATAGCGCTATTATTTGGTGCTATTATATGGCACTATTATATGGCGCTATTATATGGCGCCAATATTTTGCGCTATTATATCGCGCTATTATTTGGCGCTATTAAATGGGGCTATGAATATATTGGCGCTATTATTGGCCATATACAATGGTGCTATAATTAGCGCTATTATTGGTGGTGTTATGGGCGCTTTTATTGGCGCTTTTATTGAATGTTAAAATATTGGCGCTATTATTTGACATAAAATAATTGCGCCAAATATTGGCGCCAAATATTGGCGCGATTATTGGCGCCATAACTTAACGTTATTATTGGCGCTATTATTTGGCACTATTATTTGGCACTATTATGAATATTTGGCACCAAAAAATATTTGGCGCTATTATATGGTGCTATTATTTGGTGCAATTATTTGGCGCAATTATTTGGTGCAATATATTGGTGTTATTTATATATTTGGCGCCAAAAAATATTTGGCGCGATTATATGGCGCTATTATTTGGCGCTGTTATTAGGCACAATTATTTGGTGCAATTATTTGGCGCTATTATTTGGCGCAATTATTTGGCGCGATTATATGGCGCTATTATTTGGCACTGTTATTAGGCACAATTATTTGGTGCAATTATTTGGCGCAATTATTTGACGCAATTATTTGGCGCTATTATTTGGTGCTATTATTTTGCGCTATAAATATATTTGCGCTATTATGAATAAATGGAGATATGAATATATTTGGCGCTGTTATTTGGTGCAGTTATTTGGCGCAAATATTTGGCGCAATTATTTGGTGCTATTATTTGGCGCTTATATTAGGCAAATTTATTTGACACTTTTAATATATTGGCGCTATTAGGAATATTTGGAGCTATTAATGAATTTTAAAATATTGGCGCTATTATTTGTCATATTTATTTAACGCTATTATTTGGTGCTATTATTTGGCGCTATTATTCGGCGTTATTATTTGGCGCTATAAATATATTGGCACTATTATGAATAAATGACGCTATGAATATATTGGCGCTATTATTGGTGATATTATTGGCACTATTATGAATATACTGACGCTATTATTTGGCGCTATTATATATTGGCACTATTATGAATATATTGGCGCTATTATTTGGTGCTATTATTGGCCCTATTATATGGAGCTGTTTTTTGTGCCATTATGAATATTTGGCACCAAAAAAATTTTGGCGCTATTATATGGCGATATTACTTGGCGCAATTATTTGGCGCAGTTATTTGTCGAAGTTATTTGGTGCAATTATTTGGCGATATTATTTGGCGCTATTATTAGTCGCAATTATCTGCGGCTATTAATATATTGGCGCTATTATAAATATTTGGCACTATTAATGAATGTTAAAATATTGGCGCTATTTTTTACGCTATTATTTGGCGCCAAATAATATTTGGTGATATTATTTGGCGCTATTATTGGGCACAATTATTTTCCACTATTAATATATTGGCGCTATTATGAATATTTGGCTCTATTAATGAAGGTTAAAATATTGGCGCTATTTTTTTGTGCTTTTATTTGGCGCCAAATAATATTTGGCGCTCTTATTTGGCACTATTATTGGCGCTATTAAAATATTGGTGCTATTAAAATATTGGCGCAATTATGAATATTAAAATAACACTGAAAATATATTTGGCGCCACTATATTGAATGTTAAAATAACACTGAAAATATATTGAATGTTAAAATATTGGCGCTATTATGAATATTTCACGCTATTATTGAATGTTAAAATATTGGCGCTATTATTTGGTGCCAAATAATAGTGCCAAATATTGGTGCCAAATATTGGCGTCAAATATTATTGGTGCCAAATATTGACGCCAAATATTGGCGCAATTATTGGCGCTATTATTTGACACTTTTATTGGCGCTATAATTTGGCACTATTATTTGGCGCTATTATAAATATTTGGCGCCAAAAAATATTTGGCGCTACTATAAATATATGGGGCCAAATATTTGGCCCTTTTATGAATATTTGGCTCTATTATTTGGCGCAATTATTGGCACTATTATTTGGCACTATTATGAATATTTGGCCCTATTATATGGCGTTATTATTTGGAGCTGTTATTTGACGCAGTTATTTGGCACAAATATTTGGCGCAATTATTTGGCGCTATTATGAATATTTGGCCCTATTATATGGCGTTATTATTTGGAGCTGTTATTTGACGCAGTTATTTGGCACAAATATTTGGCGCAATTATTTGGCGCTATTATTTGGCGCTAATATTAGGAACATTTATTTGGCACTTTTAATATATTGGCGCTATTATTAATATTTGGTGCTATTAATGAATGTTAAAATATTGGCGCTATTATTTGGCGTATTTATCTAACGCTATTATTTGGCGCTATTATTTGGCGCTATTATTCGGTGCTATTATTTGGCGCTATAAATATATTGGCACTATTATGAATAAATGACGCTATTAATATATTGGCGCTATTATTGGAGATATTATTGGCACTATTATGAATATACTGACTCTATTATTTGGCGCTATTATATATTGGCACTATTATGAATATATTGGCGCTATTATTTGGTGCTATTATTGGCCCTATTATATGGAGCTGTTTTTTGCGCTATTATGAATATTTGGCACCAAAAAAATTTTGGCGCTATTATATGGCGATATTACTTGGCGCAATTATTTGGCGCAGTTATTTGTCGAAGTTATTTGGCGCAATTATTTGGCGATATTATTTGGCGCTATTATTAGTCGCAATTATCTGCGGCTATTAATATATTGGCGCTATTATAAATATTTGGCACTATTAATGAATGTTAAAATATTGGCGCTATTTTTTACGCTATTATTTGGCGCCAAATAATATTTGGTGATATTATTTGGCGCTATTATTGGGCACAATTATTTTCCACTATTAATATATTGGCGCTATTATGAATATTTGGCTCTATTAATGAAGGTTAAAATATTGGCGCTATTTTTTTGTGCTTTTATTTGGCGCCAAATAATATTTGGCGCTCTTATTTGGCACTATTATTGGCGCTATTAAAATATTGGCGCTATTAAAATATTGGCGCAATTATGAATATTAAAATAACACTGAAAATATATTTGGCGCCAATATATTGAATGTTAAAATAACACTGAAAATATATTGAATGTTAAAATATTGGCGCTATTATGAATATTTCACGCTATTATTGAATGTTAAAATATTGGCGCTATTATTTGGTGCCAAATAATAGTGCCAAATATTGGTGCCAAATATTGGCGTCAAATATTATTGGTGCCAAATATTGACGCCAAATATTGGCGCAATTATTGGCGCTATTATTTGACACTTTTATTGGCGCTATAATTTGGCACTATTATTTGGCGCTATTATAAATATTTGGCTCTATTATTTGGCGCAATTATTGGCACTATTATTTGGCACTATTATGAATATTTGGCCCTATTATATGGCGTTATTATTTGGAGCTGTTTTTTGACGCAGTTATTTGGCACAAATATTTGGCGCAATTATTTGGCGCTATTATGAATATTTGGCCCTATTATATGGCGTTATTATTTGGAGCTGTTATTTGACGCAGTTATTTGGCACAAATATTTGGCGCAATTATTTGGCGCTATTATTTGGCGCTAATATTAGGAACATTTATTTGGCACTTTTAATATATTGGCGCTATTATTAATATTTGGTGCTATTAATGAATGTTAAAATATTGGCGCTATTATTGGCGTATTTATCTAACGCTATTATTTGGCGCTATTATTTGGCGCTATTATTCGGTGCTATTATTTGGCGCTATAAATATATTGGCACTATTATGAATAAATGACGCTATTAATATATTGGCGCTATTATTGGAGATATTATTGACACTATTATGAATATACTGACGCTATTATTTGGCGCTATTATATATTGACACTATTATGAATATATTGGCGCTATTATTTGGTGCTATTATTTGCCCTATTATATGGAGCTGTTTTTTGCGCTATTATGAATATTTGGCACCAAAAAAATTTTGGCGCTATTATATGGCGATATTACTTGGCGCAATTATTTGGTGCAGTTATTTGTCGAAGTTATTTGGCGCAATTATTTGGCGATATTATTTGGCGCTATTATTAGTCGCAATTATCTGCGGCTATTAATATATTGGCGCTATTATAAATATTTGGCACTATTAATGAATGTTAAAATATTGGCGCTATTTTTTACGCTATTATTTGGCGCCAAATAATATTTGGTGATATTATTTGGCGCTATTATTGGGCACAATTATTTTCCACTATTAATATATTGGCGCTATTATGAATATTTGGCTCTATTAATGAAGGTTAAAATATTGGCGCCATTTTTTTGTGCTTTTATTTGGCGCCAAATAATATTTGGCGCTCTTATTTGGCACTATTATTGGCGCTATTAAAATATTGGCGCTATTAAAATATTGGCGCAATTATGAATATTAAAATAACACTGAAAATATATTTGGCGCCACTATATTGAATGTTAAAATAACACTGAAAATATATTGAATGTTAAAATATTGGCGCTATTATGAATATTTCATGCTATTATTGAATGTTAAAATATTGGCGCTATTATTTGGTGCCAAATAATAGTGCCAAATATTGGTGCCAAATATTGGCGTCAAATATTATTGGTGCCAAATATTGACGCCAAATATTGGCGCTATTATTTGACGCTTTTATTGGCACTATAATTTGGCACTATTATTTGGCGCTATTATAAATATTTGGCGCCAAAAAATATTTGGCGCTACTATGAATATATGGGGCCAAATATTTGGCCCTTTTATGAATATTTGGCTCTATTATTTGGCGCAATTATTGGCACTATTATTTGGCGCTATTATGAATATTTGGCGCCAAATATTTGGGGCTATTACTTGGCGATATTATTTGGCGCTATTATTTAGAGCTATTATAATTGGCGCTATTATATGGCACTATTATTTGGCGCTATTATATGGCGCTATTATATGACCCTAATATTTGGCGCTATTATGTGGCGCTATTATTTGGCCCTATTAAATGGCGCTATGAATATATTTGCACTATTATTGGCGCCATATATTGGCGCGATTATTTGGTGCTATTATATTTGGCGCTATTATATGGCGCTATTATATGACGTTATTATATGGCGCTATTATATGGCGCTAATATTTGGCGCTATTTTATGGCGCTATAAATATATTGGCGCAATTAAATGGCACTATGAATATATTAGCGCCATTATTGGTGCTGTTATTGGCGCTGTTATTGAATGTTTAAATAATGGAGCTATTATTTGGTGCAAAATAATGGCGCCAAATATTGGCACGATTATTGGCAGCATAATTTGATGCTATTAGTGGTGCTATTATTTGGCACAATTATTTGACGAAATTATTTGGTGCAATATATTGGAGTTATTTATATATTTTGAGCCAAAAAATATTTGGTGCTATTATATGGCCCTATTATTTGGCACTGTTATTAGGTGCAATTATTTTACGCAATTATTTGGCGCAATTATTTGGCGCTATTATTTGGCGCTATTATTTGACTCTATTACTAGGCTCAATTATTTTTGCGCTATAAATATATTGGTGCCATTATGAATAAATGGCGCTATGAATATATTGGCGTTATTATTGGCGCTATTATTGACACAATTATGAATATATTGGCGTAATTATCTGGCGCTATTATATATTGGTGATATTATTTGGCGCTATGAATATGTTGGCGCTATTATTTGCGCTATTATTTGGCACTATTATTGGGGCTATTATATGGCGCTATTTTTTGGCATAGTTATATGGCGCAAATATTTGGCGCATTTATTTGACGCTATTATTTTGCGATATTGTTAGGCGCAATTATTTGGCGCTATTAATGTATTGGCGCTATTATGAATATTTGGTGCTATTAATGAATGTTAAAATATTGGTGCTATTATTTGGCGCAACTATTTGGCACTATTATTTAGCGTTATTATTAGGCGCAATTATTTGGCGCTATAAATATATTTGCGCTATTATGAATGAATGGCTCTATAAATATATTGGCGCTATTATTGGCACTATTATGAATATACTGGCACTATTATTTGGATCTATTATATATTGGCGCTATTATGAATATATTGGCACTATTATTTGGTGCTATTAATATATTGGTGCTATTATTTAGCTCTATTATTGGCGCTATTGTATGGCACTATTTTTTGGCGCTATTATTTGGTGCTATTATGAATATTTGGCGCCAAAAAATATTTGGCGCTATTATATGGCGTCATTATTTGGCGCTATTATTTGGCACAGTTATTTGGCGCAAATATTTTACACATTTATTTGGCACAATTATATATGGGGCTATTATATGGCGCTATTATTTGGTGCTATTATATGGCGCTATTATATAGCGATATTATATGGTGCTAACATTTGGCATTATTATATGGCGTGATTACTTGGCCCTATTAAATGGCGCTATTATTGGTGATATATATTGGCGCTATTATTTGGCGCTATTATATTTGGCGCTATTATATGGCGCTATTATTTGGAGCTATAATATGACGCTTTTATATGGGGCTATTATATGGCGCTATTATATTGCGCTATTATTTGGAGCTATTAAATGGCGCTATGAATATATTGGCGCTATTATTGGTGCTATTATTGGCACTTTTATTTGGCGCTATTATTGGTGCTATTAAATGGCGCTATGAATATATTGCGCTATTATTTGGCGCAAAATAATAGTGCCAAATATTGGCGCGATTATTGGCGCCATAATTTGACGCTATTATTGGCGCTATTATTTGGCATTATTATTTGGCGCTATTCTTTGGCGCTATTATGAACATTTGGCACCAAAAAATATTTGGCGCTATTATTTGGCGCAATTATTAGGCGAAATTATTTGGCGCAATTATTTGGCGAAATTATTTGGCGTAATTATTTGGAGCAATATATTGGCGCTATTTATATATTTTCCGACAAAAATATTTGGCGCTATTATATGGCGCTTTTATTTGGCGTTGTTATTAGGCACAATTATTTTGCGTAAATATTTGGCGCAATTGTTTGGCACTATTATTTGGTGCAATTATTTGGCGCTATTATTTACCGCTATTATTAGGCGCAATTATTTTGCGCTATAAATATATTGTCACTATTATGAATAAATGGTGCTATGAATATATTGGTGCTATTATTGGCATTATTATTGGCACTATTATGAATATAGTGACACTATTATTTGGCGCTATTATATATTGGCGCTATTATGAATATATTGGCGCTATTATTTGGTGCTATGAATATATTGGTGCTATTATTGGTGCTGTTATTTGGCGCTATTATTGGCGCTATTTTTCGGCGCTATTTTTTGGCGCTATTATGAATATTTGGCGCCAAAAACTATTTGGAACTATTATATGGTGCTATTATTTTGCGCAATTATTTGGCGCTATTATTTGGCGTAGTTATTTGGCGCAATTATTTGGCGCAATTATTTGGTGCAATTATTTGGCGCAATTATTTGGCGCAATTATTTGCCGCTGTTGATATATTGGTGCTATTATGAATATTTGGTGCTATTAATTAAAGTTAAAATATAGGCGTTATTTTTTGGAGCTATTTTTTTGCACTATTATTTGGCACTATTATTGGGCGCTAAATAATATTTGGCACTATTATTTGAACCTATTCTTAGCGCTATTAAAATATCAGCTCTATTATGAATATTAAAATTACACTGAAAATATATTTGGCGCTATTATATTGAATGTTAAAATAACACTGAAAATATATTGAATGTTAAAATATTGGCGCTATTATGAATATTTGGCTTTATTATTGAATATCAATATATTGGCGCCAAATATTGGCGCTATTATTTGGCGCTATTATAAATATTTAGTACCAAAAAATATTTGGCGCTACTATGAATATATGGCGCCAAATATTTGGCGCTATTATGAATATTTCCCTCTATTATTTGGGGCTATTATTAACGCGATTATTTTGCATTATTATTTGGCGCTATTATTTAGTGCTATTATTTAGCGCTATTATATTTGGCACTCTTATATGGCGCTATTATTTGGCGCTATTATATGGCGCTAATATTTGACACTATTATATGGCGCTAATATTTGGCGATATTACATGGCGCTATTATTTGGCCCTATTAAATGGCGCTATAAATATATTGGCGCTATTATTGATGCTATATATTGGCGCTATTATTTAGCACTGTTATATTTGGCGCTATTATATGGCGATATGATTTGGTGCTATTTTATGGCGCTATTATATGGCGTGAATATTTGGCGCTATTATATGGCGTGAATATTTGGCGCTATTATTTGGCACTATTATTTGGCGCTATTAAATGGCGCTATGAATATATTGGCGCTACTATTGGCGCTATGATTGGTGCTGTTATTGGCACTTTTATTGGCGCAATTATTGAATGTTTAAATATTGGCGCTATTATTTGGCGCAAAATAATACCGCCAAATATTGGCGCGATTATTGGCGTCATAATTTGACGTTCTCATTGGTGCTATTATTTGGTGCTAATATTGGCGCTATTATTTGGCGCTATTATTAGGTGTAATTATTTGGCCCAATTATTTGGCCCAATTATTTGACGTAATTATTTGGCGCTATTTATATATTTTGCGCCATAAAATATTTGGTGCTATTATATGGCGCTATTATTTGGCGCAATTATTTGGGGCAATTATTTGGCGCTATTATTTGGTGCTATTATTAGACGTAATTATTTTACGCTATAAATATATTGGCCCTATTATGAATAAATGGCGCTATGAATATATTGGCTCTATTATTGGCACTATTATGAATATATTGGCGCTATTATTTGGCGCTATTATATATCGGTGCTATTATTTGGCGCTATGAATATATTGGCGCTATTATTTGGCTCTACTATTGGCGGTATTTTTTTGCGCTATTTTTTGGCTCTATTATTTTGCACTATTATGAATATTTGGTGCCAAAAAATATTTGGCGCTATTATTTGGCGCTATTATATATTGGCACTATTATTTGGAGCTATGAATATATTGGTATTATTATAGGCGCTATTATTTGGCGCTATTATTGGGCTATTTTTGGGCGCTATTATTTGGTGCTATTTTTTGGAGCTATTATGAATATTTGGGGCCATAAAATATTTGGCGCTATTGTATGGCGCTGTTATTTGCCGCTATTATTTGGCGTAGTTATTTGGCGTAAATATTTGGAGCAAATATTTAGCGCTATTATTTGGCGTTATTATTAGGCGCACTTATTTGGCACTATTAATATATTTGCGCTATTATGAATATTTGGTGCTATTAATGAATGTTAAAATATTTGCGTTATTTTTTGGCGCCAAATAATATTTAGCTCTATTATTTGGTGCTATTATGAATATTAAAATAACTAGGAAAATATATTTGGCGCTATTATATTGAATGTTAAAATAACACTGAAAATATACTGAATGTTAAAATATTGGCACTATTATGAATATTTGGCTCTATTATTGAATGTTAAAATATTTCCGCTATTATTTGGTGCTATTATGAATATTTGGCGCCAAACAATATTTGGCGCTATTATATGGCACCATTATTTGGCGCTATTATTTGGCGCAGTTATTTGGCGCAAATATTTTGCACATTTATTTGGGACAATTATATATGGGTCTATTATATGGTGCTATTTTATGGCGCTATTATATAGCGCTATTATATGGTGCTAACATTTGGCGTTATTATTTGGTGATATTATTTGGCTCTATTAAATGGCGCTATAAATATATTGGCGCTATATATTGGTGCTATTATTTGGTGCTATTTTATTTGGCGCTATTATAAGGCCCTATTATTTGGTGCTATAATATGACGCTATTATATGAGGCTATTATATGGCCCTATTATTTGGCGCTATTATATTGCGCTATTATTTGGTGTTATTAAATGGCGCTATGAATATATTGGTGCTATTATTGTCGCTATTATTGGTGCTGTTATTAGCTCTTTTATTGGCGCTATTATTGAATGTTTAAATATTGGCTCTATTATTTGGTGCAAAATAATAGTGCCAAATATTGGTGCCAAATATTGGCGCGATTATTGGCGCCATAATTTGACGCTATTATTGGGGCTATTATTTGGCGCTATTATTTGGCGCTATTATGAACATTTGGCGCCAAAAAATATTTGGCGCTATTATTAGGCGAAATTATTTGGCGCAATTATTTGCCGCAATTATTTGGCACAATTATTTGGTGCAATATATTGGCGCTATTTATATATTTTCTGAAAAAAATATTTGGCGCTATTATATGGCGCTTTTTTTTGGCGCTGTTATTAGGCGCAATTATTTTGCATAAATATTTGGCGCAATTGTTTGGAACAATTATTTGGCGCAATTATTTGGCAATATTATTTACTGCTATTATTAGGCGCAATTATTTTGCACTATAAATATATTGGCACTATTATGAATAAATGGTGCTATGAATATATTGGCGCTATTATTGGCATTATTATTGGCACTATTATGAATATAGTGGCGCTATTATTTGGCGCTATTATATATTGGCGCTATTATGAATATATTGGCGCTATTATTTGGCGTTATGAATATATTGGTGCTATTATTGGTGCTGTTATTTGGCCCTATTATTGGCGCTATTATTGGCGCTATTTTTTGGTGCTATTATGAATATTTGGCACCAAAAACTATTTGGCGCTATTATATGGTGCAATTATTTGGCGCAATTATTTGGCACTATTATTTGGCGTAGTTATTTGGCGCAATTATTTGGCACAATTATTTGGCGCTATTATTTGGCGCAATTATTTGCCGCTGTTAATATATTGGCGCTATTATGAATATTTGGTGCTATTAATTAAAGTTAAAATATAGGCGTTATTTTTTGGCGCTATTTTTTTGCACTGTTATTTGGCGCTATTATTGGGCGCCAAATAATATTTGGCACTATAATTTGGCGCTATTATTGGCGCTTTTAAAATATCAGCTCTATTATGAATATTAAAATTACACTGAAAATATATTTAGCACTATTATATTGAATGTTAAAATAACACTGAAAATATATTGAATGTTAAAATATTAGCGCTATAATGAATATTTGGCTTTATTATTGAATGTCAATATATTGGCGCCAAATATTAGCGCTATTATTTGGCGCTATTATAAATATTTAGCGCCAAAAAATATTTGGCGCTACTATGAATATATGGTGCCAAATATTTGGCGTTATTATGAATATTTTCCTCTATTATTTGGGGATATTATTGATGCGATTATTTTGCGCTATTATTTGGCGCTATTATTTGGCGCTTCTATTTAGCGCTATTATATTTGGCACTATTATATAGCGCTATTATTTGGCGCTGTTATATGGCGCTAATATTTGACACTATTATATGGTGCTAATATTTGGAGATATTATATGGCGCTATTATTTGGCCCTATTAAATGGCGCTATGAATATATTGGTGCTATTATTGATGCTATATATTAGCGGTATTATTTAGCGCTGTTATATTTGGCGCTATTATATGGCGATATGATTTGGCGCTATTTTATGGCGCTATTATATGGCGCTATTATATGGCGCTATTATATGGCGCGAATATTTGGCAGTATTATTTGGCACTATTATTTGGCGCTATTAAATGGCCCTATGAATATATTGGCGCTATTATTGGTGCTATGATTGGTTCTTTTGTTCGCGCTATTATTGAATGTTTAAATATTGGCGCTATTATTTGGTGCAAAATAATAGCGCCAAATATTGGCGCGATTATTGGCGCTATAATTTGACGTTATCATTGGTGCTATTATTTTGCGCTAATATTGGCGCTATTATTGGGCGCTATTATGAGGTGTAATTATTTGGCACAATTATTTGGACCAATTATTTGGTGCAATTATTTGGCGCTATTTATATATTTTGCACCAAAAAATATTTGGTGCTATAATATGGCGTTATTATTTGGAGAAATTATTTGGTGCAATAATTTGGCGCTATTATTTGGCGCTATTATTAGGCGCAGTTATTTTGCGCTATAAATATATTGGCCTTATTATAAATATATTGGCGCTATTATTTGGCGCTATGAATATATTGGCGTTATTATTGGCGCTATTACTTGGCGCTGCTATTGGCGCTATTTTTTGGCTCTATTTTTTGGCGCTATTTTTTGCACTATTATGAATATTTGGTGTCACGACCCGCCCTCGGGGCCCGTGCCGTGACTACCCCAAGCCCGCCTTCCATAGGCCAGGGGCTGGCGACTAGCACCAAGGAGTAAATTCCGATAACTGGGAAGGCATTGCCTTTATAAAAGTAAACAAAAAGAACCACAGAGCACAAGCGGAAGTAAAACACTAATTACAAAAGAAAGTGCTGAAAAGTAAATGGGCCAGAATACAAACCCAAACTGAAAGTAAAGTACAACTCGAAAGGGAAAACAGCAACTGAAAAGTAAAAGCTGCTACTCCGAGCTGTCCACTGGAAATCCCACCTAAAGGGTGGGTACAGATAGCTCCTCTGCTCCACGGGTCCCGCCGTCCGCTCCGAGCACGTCTCGCCTAGTGGTCCACCTCCGGGTTCCGCCTCGTCGTCACGTCCACCTCTGGGTACCATCTCTTCGTATAGTCCACCTCCAGGTACTGTCCAGTTCTCGAACACCCGGCTTCTGTCAGCACTGCCCGTCGTCTGCAACCAACACAACGAGGTGCGGGCATAGCCCGTGCAGGGGTGAGTATAACGATACTCAGTAGGGACCCCGAGACCCTCAAGGTCTCACTAATCCAACAAGGATAACCACAAAGAAGATCTCAACAGATAACCTCTACTTAGGTATATGCCCATACATATACCTAAGTTATCAAGTAACCCATCTCAATCATGAGGAAACACAAGGATTGTGAAATCAACGGATAACCACTACCCGGGTATATGCCCATACATATACCAGAGTTAGCAAGTGACCCATCTCAATCATGAGGTAAACACAAGGTCAAAAGTCTCAGCTCAAACCAGGATTTTCATTATCGAAACCGTAACTGCTGAAGAGCTCCGTCTCTAGAGTGTACAGTGGTCCTGTCACGACTCCGAGGTACTGCTCACTAACCTAAGACTGCTGAGGTACTCCTCCTGTCGAGTACTGCGGGTTTGCGGCCAACTACCTGGCGCTCCGTCCGCTAAGAGTCTGTCGCCAAATACCGGGCGCTCACCCAGATAGCCTACTGAGGTACTCCTCCTGACGAGTACTGTGGGTTTGCTGCCAACTACTAGGCGCTCCGTCCACCGTGGGTCTGCCGCCAAATACCGGGCGCTCCGTCCACTGGGCTAGTCGACTCACTCCAAGTCGAGTCGGTCAAGCAGTCGTCAGGTCTCAGCAGGCTACACGGTCTCCGTACTCCGTACGCTCGTCTCCAGTATCGCGGGTCTGCCGCTACAACCAAGCGCACTACCTCTATCGAGTAAAAAAGAAGGTTCAGCTCACACAGGTAAACATCTTCGGATGACGGTGAAGATGATCACTGATCCATCTAAGTCGTTGGACCCACGAAGGATCGATAGGTACTAACCCCCGCAAAGACTCTCACAGGATCGTAGCACTAATCCACGTAGGATCGCTGAGTGCTGTAGTCGTCGTCGTTGAATCCACACAGGATCTCCGTACTGTCGTCGTCGCAGTCACAGTAGCAGCAGCAGTAGTAGTCACAGTAACAGTCGCAGCCAACACTAGGGTTCCCGCACACAGCAAGCTCGTTCGGAGGGTCCGCTCCACGAGCCGAGAGGTTGATACATCAACTGTCACGAAGACCAGAGTTGATGTATCCAAAAGTTCCGTATCGTCAACAGGAACTCAACGCAACAGACGGCGCGTCGATCGGACGCCCGGTCTGAGAGTTATTGGCATTTTCGTCTCCGGGGCCCGGTTGGTTTTTAAGGTAAAACCAACCCGACCGTACTCCACCTACATCCAAACCTCGGGCGGAGTATGCCAAAAGATCCGTCTCACTAAGAGGAACACAACAAAGCTGACGGCACGTCAATCGGACGTCCGTAGTTCAAGATATGAGCGTTTCTGCTCCGAAGGCCCGGTTGGTTTCGTGAACGAACCAACCCGGCCGAACTCAAAGTAATCCGAAACCTTGAGTGCAATATACCGAAACGACCGTCTCGATCCAAGGATCGCGTTGTCGGAGACGGTTCATCATTCGGAGGTCCGAGGCTCAAGATATGGCCAAAAGACCGGAACTGGTTCGAAACGGGGGGGTCTGGGTCCGGGCCGACCCAGCCCGACCCCCCCCTGGGGCGGCGCGGCGGCGCGGCGGCGCGGCGGCCTGGCGCCTGGCGCCGCACGAGGTGGGCACGCGGGGGGCTAAGCCCCCGCTGATTGAGAGGCGGCACGGCCTTTTTGCCGCGCCTTTGCAACAAAATGGCCCCCGCATGTGGGGGCCGGCTGGAAACAAACCGGGGGGCCGGCTGCCCCCCTCTCTTCAAAGAACCGCCCCCTCATAAAGAGGGGGGTTTTGTGTGTTGGCCGGGGGAGTTAATACCCCCGGTTTAATGCCTTCCGGCCGGCCAGCTGGCCGGCCGGTTTTCTCCAACGGGACCGGAAATTCCGGTCCCCCCTTCGGCTTCCGACGCCGGCGGCCCGGCCGCCAATCTTCTCTTCCCGCCGCGGCCCGGATCCGGCCGCGGTCTCCTCGTCCCGCCGCGGCCTGGAACCGGCCATGGTGTTCGTCATCCGGCGCGGTGCGACAACACCGCGCCCCTTCCCGTGCCTTGATTTCTTTCAACGCGGCGCGACGGCGTCGCGTTCTTGAAGATTCTTCCTCGGCGTGGCGCGACGGCGCCGCGTAAAAATATTTGCACGATTATCCGCGTGGTGCGACGACACCACGCCACTTGCTTCCACCCGCAAGAATAAACAAGAACGATGGAGGGGGTTCGGCCGTGTTCGTGCGGTCCGGTCCCCTCACGTTAAAATAATAACGCAACTTTAAATAATTCAAAGCCACACGTTAGACTTGCTAAATTCACGATCAAGAATAAAATAATTAAACCAAAAAGAAATCAACAACCCCTACCTCGGGTATAAGGTTCGAAGATTTGTTTACGTTCCGCGGAAGACGACGTCGCGGAGGTCGGGCGTCGCGGTCGTCGTTCGTCAAATCCGTTGATGAAGGGATGCGTTCGATGCGATACGTCGTTGGCGAAACTTCTCAAGTCGACGAAGGAAAACCGAGGAGGAAGCGGTGTCTCCCTTTCTTTGACGTGGAGAGAAGATAGAACGGCGTGTCGGTGTTCTTCGCGTTCTTCATGGAGGAAGATGAAGTTCTTCAAAGTGTAGAACTCTTCTTCTCTCAAATCTCCACACAACACAACAACTCCCAAAATAAAATAAGCTACACCTCATTTTATTTTTACCTTGCCAACCTTTCAAAATTCAAAAGTTGAATTCATTACATTAATTAAAACTAGAGTTGTCAAAAATTAAATGAAGAGATAAGTTGGCAAAAATTAATGTAGGGGAGAGCCACATAATTTAAGAGGGGGTTTAGAGGGGTTAGGGAATTTGAAAAGGTGGGGGCTCGTGTGGGCCCCACCTCCCTCATAACCACACATGGGAAGTTGGGTGGTTGTGGGCCCCACCAACAACTTCCCATGAGAGAGTCTAACCACCATGAATAAAATAAAATTCACACACAATTTTATTTTACTTATCTTTTAATCCCCAAAACTAACTTTCAACCCGCAACAAACGCAACTTCCGAAAAGGCCTCTTTAAGCGAAAATCGGTGCTGCGAGTTCATCGGTGCCCTCGGATTTCGATTCCGAGCACCGGTTCAAAAGTTAGAAAAACCCGCTCGTTCGTTCACTGAACGTACCTGAGCCAAACTTCGGAAATTGATTCCGGGCACTCCGGGCCTCGGAATCAGGTGCCGTCTAAAACCGCGCTCTTGTAAAATTCTAAAGAAAATTAAGAAAAAATTTTCCTTGAATTTTACGGGTCTTTACATTACTCCCACCTCAGGGCTTTACGTCCCCGTAAAGTTACATCAAAAACTAGGGAAACAAAAGAGGGTACTGAGCACGCATCTGAGCCTCCCGCTCCCATGTGCTCTCCTGGAGATTCCCGTGCTGCCATCTAATGCGCACAAGAGGAATTGATCGCCCATGCAGGACCCGCTTTGGTCGATCCTCTATCTCCACCGGGACCTCCGTAAAAGTCACCCCATCGTCAACGTCAAGCTCCCCATGATCAATGATGTGCGTCGGGTCGTGCACGTATCTCCTCAGCTGGGATACGTGGAAGACGTCGTGCACCCGGTGCAACTGAGGTGGTAGAGCCAGGCGATAGGCCACCTCGCCAACCTTGCTGAGGACCTGGAAGGGTCCGATGAAGCGCAGAGATAACTTGCCGCCTCGGCCAAATCTCCGAATACCCCATCGAGGTGAGACCCGCAAGAAGACGTGGTCGCCATCCTCGAACTCCAGTGGCCTCCGCCTCCTGTCAGCGTATGACTTCTGCCGGCTCTGAGCTGTCCTCATCCGCTCCTGGATGACCTGGACCTTCTCTGTCGTGGCCTGGACCATCACAGGTCCCACAAGAGCTGCAAGATTTCTTCTTTTCCGAAAAGAGAAATCTGGTCTCATCCCCTGGATGAACCACATTCTTTGCCTAAAACAGTCAATCCTAACATGGATGATACTAATCCATACCAAGGATGACGTCGTAAGGCCTCGACGCTACTACTAAGAGATTCAACCGTTACTCTCACCTCCAAGGGTTGAGTCACACTGTCGGCATCAGTGTGTGGTAACTGGGTCTCCTCCAGTAGATGTCTCACAAGTGAGGGTCAAGTCAACAGCCAAAACTGGAACCTCTTAGTAACATCACGAAAGAGGACAGGAACGAAAATATCACAAAGGTATGCGTCTTTTATTATTGCAGCTCATAATACAAGACGCTACACAAAAGCAACAAGGAACCAAAAGTACAAAGGATGTTATCCACTAGTTCTGCTCCTGTCCATCGGCTCCCAGAGCTCCATGATCGAAGGCCTCGGCTGCCTGAAGCTGAGCTCTCCCCTGCGGTCGGGGTGGACCTCCTGGTGGTGGTGGTGGAAGAACCTCAAAGCGTCGCCCACCACCGGCTGCTCGTCCAGCTCCTCTGCCTCATCCGCCTCCTCCCTGCGGACCGCCACGGTCGAACCTCTGCCTCTGCCTGGGAGGTTCTTCACTTAACTGCTGATCATCAGCATGGCGGGTCGGACAGTCACGAGCCATGTGACCAATCCCGCCACAGGAGTAACACTGCCCACTCTCGGCACGCCTGGCTCTGACTCCACCCCGGCTTCCCCGCACAACTGAGCCTATGTCGTGCAGTCGGCCACTGGTAGGTCTGGTCTGCCTGGAACCCTGAGTCATCTGTCGGCTACCTGCTACCGAAGACTCCGCTACGTGCCGCCCCGCGGTGGGTCTCTGTGCTAGTGTAGACTCAGCAAGGAAGCTCTCGATCAGAAGGGCCCGCTCTAGTACTCCTGTCTGAGTCGGTATGCTGAGGGAGATCAGCGATGCCCTGATCTCGTGTCTCAAACCCTGTTCGAAGGTCCGGGCCCGGAAGAAGGGGTCCCGTACCATGTCTGTCGAGTACCGAGAAAGGTCAGTGAACCTCGCCGCGTACTGAGCGACCGTCATGCTGCCCTGCCGCAGCTGTAGAAGCTCCTGGATACGCACCGCACGAAGGGTGGATGGGACGAACTCCGAGCGGAAGATGTTCTCAAAGTCCGTCCAAAGTAGAGATGCCTCATCGTGCACCTAGAGCATCAAGCTCCACCATCGTCCTGCTGCTGCATGTAGTAGGCTCGCAGCGAGGATCACCATGAGGTCTGCTGGTGTCCTCACTAGCCTAAACACTCGAACCACTGCCTCCAGCCAATCCTCTTCTGCCTGGGGATCCGTCTCCCCGCGAAACCTGGGCGGTCGCTGGCGCTGAAACTCATGCAGTGCGCTGAGGCGACGTGCATCGTCAGCGGCTGCTGCTGGAAGCATCGGGGGCTCGGCGGGTAGAGCTACCGCCGGTGCCACTGCTGACAAAGGGCCCTGTACCGAGGCCTCGTCGCTCGGTGGGCTGTCGTCTCGCTCGACTCTCGGAACCCTAGCTGGCTGTCGTCGTGGGGCCATCCTGAAAGGAGACAGGTGCGCCACGGTCAAACAGTATACCTGGTGAGCTGACACAAAGAAATCACAAAGAAAACTTTGAAAGACACACGCAATCAATGTTTTCGTGCATTAAGTCGGAAATCAGAAATCAGGGTCCTGGTGTACGGATACGTCGGCCGCCACACCAACACTGGACTCCCTGGACTGATAACCACACTCAATGCGCTAAACATTATTGCTTCACATAGAAAAGATCAGAGTTCGCGGTAGAACCGAACTCCTTTGATACCAATTTGTCACGACCCGCCCTCGGGGCCCGTGCCGTGACTACCCCAAACCCGCCTTCCATAGGCCAGGGGCTGGCGACTAGCACCAAGGCGTAAATCCCGATAACTGGGAAGGCATTGCCTTTATAAAAGTAAACAAAAAGAACCACAGAGCACAAGCGGAAGTAAAACACTAAGTACAAAAGAAAGTGCTGAAAAATAAATGGGCCAGAATACAAACCCAAACTGAAAGTAAAGTACAACTCGAAAGGGAAAAAAGCAACTGAAAAGTAAAAGCTGCTACTCCGAGCTGTCCACTGGAAATCCCACATGAAGGGTGGGTACAGATAGCTCCTCTTCTCCACGGGTCCGGCCGTCCGCTCCGAGCACGTCTCGCCTAGTGGTCCACCTCCGGGTTCCGCCTCGTCGTCACGTCCACCTCTGGGTACCATCTCTTCGTATAGTCCACCTCCAGGTACTGTCCAGTTCTCGAACACCCGGCTTCTGTCAGCACTGCCCGTCGTCTGCAACCAACACAACGAGGTGCGGGCATAGCCCGTGCAGGGGTGAGTATAACGATACTCAGTAGGGACCCCGAGACCCTCAAGGTCTCACTAATCCAACAAGGATAACCACAAAGAAGATCTCAACAGATAACCTCTACTTAGGTATATGCCCATACATATACCTAAGTTATCAAGTAACCCATCTCAATCATGAGGAAACACAAGGATTGTGAAATCAACGGATAACCACTACCCGGGTATATGCCCATACATATACCAGAGTTAGCAAGTGACCCATCTCAATCATGAGGTAAACACAAGGTCAAAAGTCTCAGCTCAAACCAGGATTTTCATTATCGAAACCGTAACTGCTGAAGAGCTCCGTCTCTAGAGTGTACAGTGGTCCTGTCACGACTCCGAGGTACTGCTCACTAACCTAAGACTGCTGAGGTACTCCTCCTGTCGAGTACTGCGGGTTTGCGGCCAACTACCTGGCACTCCGTCCGCTGAGAGTCTGTCGCCAAATACCGGGCGCTCACCCAGATAGCCTACTGAGGTACTCCTCCTGACGAGTACCGCGGGTTTGCTGCCAACTACTAGGCGCTCCGTCCGCCGTGGGTCTGCCGCCAAATACCGGGCGCTCCGTCCACTGGGATAGTCGACTCACTCCAAGTCGAGTCGGTCAAGCAGTCATCAGGTCTCAGCCGGCTACACGGTCTCCGTACTCCGTACGCTCGTCTCCAGTATCGCGGGTCTACCGCTACAACCAAGCGCACTACCTATATCGAGTAAAAAAGAAGGATCAGCTCACACAGGTAAACATCTTCGGATGACGGTGAAGATGATCACTGATCCATCTAAGTCGTTGGACCCACGAAGGATCGATAGGTACTAACCCCCGCAAAGACTCTCACAGGATCGTAGCACTAATCCACGTAGGATCGCTGAGTGCTGTAGTCGTCGTCGTTGAATCCACACAGGATCTCCGTACTGTCGTCGTCGCAGTCACAGTAGCAGTAGCAGTAGTAGTCACAGTAACAGTCACAGCCAGCACTAGGGTTCCCGCACACAGCAAGCTCGTTCGGAGGGTCCGCTCCACGAGCCGAGAGGTTGATACATCAACTGTCACGAAGACCAGAGTTGATGTATCCAAAAGTTCCGTATCGTCAACAGGAACTCAACGCAACAGACGGCGCGTCGATCGGACGCCCGGTCTGAGAGTTATTGGCATTTTCGTCTCCGGCGCCCGGTTGGTTTTTAAGGTAAAACCAACCCGACCGTACTCCACCTGCGTCCAAACCTCGAGCGGAGTATGCCAAAAGATCCGTCTCACTAATAGGAACACAACACAGCTGACGGCACGTCAATCGGACGTCCGTAGTTCAAGATATGAGCGTTTCCGCTCCGAAGGCCCGGTTGGTTTCGTGAACGAACCAACCCGGCCGAACTCAAAGTAATCCGAAACCTTGAGTGCGATATACCGAAACGACCGTCTCGATCCAAGGATCGCGTTGTCGTAGACGGTTCGTCATTCGGAGGTCCGAGGCTCAAGATATGGCCAAAAGACCGGAACTGGTTCGAAACGGGGGGGTCCGGGTCCGGGCCGACCCGGCCCGACCCCCCCCCCCTGGGGCGGCGCGGCGGCGCGGCGAGCCGCGGCGGCCTGGCGCCTGGCGCCGCACGAGGTGGGCACGCGGGGGGCTAAGCCCCCTCTGATTGAGAGGCGGCGCGGCCTTTGTGTCGCGCCTTTGCAACAAAACGGCCCCCGCATGTGGGGGCCAGCTGGAAACAAACCGGGGGGCCGGCTGCCCCCCTCTCTTCAAAGAACCGCCCCCCTCATAAAGAGGGGGGTTTTGTGTGTTGGCCGGGGGAATTAATTCCCCCGGTTTAATGCCTTCCGGCCGGCCAGCTGGCCGGCCGGTTTTCTCCAACGGGACCGGAAATTCCGGTCCCCCCTTCAGCTTCCGACGCCGGCGGCCCGGCCGCCGGTCTTCTCTTTCCACCGCGGCCCGGATCCGGCTGCGGTCTCCTCGTCCCGCCGCGGCCCGGAACCGGCCGCGGTGTTCGTCATCCGGCGCGGTGCGACGACACCGCGCCCCTTCCCGTGCCTTGATTCCTTTCAACGCGGCGCGACGGCGTCGCGTTCTTGAAGATTCTTCCTCGGCGTGGCGCGACGGCGCCGCGTAAAAATATTTGCACGATTATCCGCGTGGTGCGACGGCACCACGCCACTTGCTTCCACCCGCAAGAATAAACAAGAACGATGGAGGGGGTTCGGCCGTGTTCGTGCGGTCCGGCCCCCTCACGTTAAAATAATAACACAACTTTAAATAATTCAAAGCCACACGTTAGACTTGCTAAATTCATGATCAAGAATAAAATAATTAAACCAAAAAGAAATCAACAACCCCTACCTCGGGTATAAGGTTCGAAGATTTGTTTACGTTCCGCGGAAGACCACGTCGCGGAGGTCGGGCGTCGCGGTCGTCGTTCGTCAAATCCGTTGACGAAGGGATGCGTTCGATGCGATACGTCGTTGGCGAAACTTCTCAAGTCGACGAAGGAAAACCGAGGAGGAAGCGGTGTCTCCCTTTCTTTGACGTGGAGAGAAGATAGAACGGCGTGTCGGTGTTCTTCGCGTTCTTCAAGGAGGAAGATGAAGTTCTTCAAAGTGTAGAACTCTTCTTCTCTCAAATCTCCACACAACACAACAACTCCCAAAATAAAATAAGCTACACCTCATTTTATTTTTACCTTGCCAACCTTTCAAAATTCAAAAGTTGAATTCATTACATTAATTAAAACTAGAGTTGTCAAAAATTAAATGAAGAGATAAGTTGGCAAAAATTAATGTAGGGGAGAGCCACATAATTTAAGAGGGGGTTTAGAGGGGTTAGAGAATTTGAAAAGGTGGGGGCTCGTGTGGGCCCCACCTCCCTCATAACCACACATGGGAAGTTGGGTGGTTGTGGGCCCCACCAACAACTTCCCATGAGAGAGTCTAACCACCATGAATAAAATAAAATTCACACACAATTTTATTTTACTTATCTTTTAATCCCCAAAACTAACTTTCAACCCGCAACAAACGCAACTTCCGAAAAGGTCTCTTTAAGCGAAAATCGGTGTTGCGAGTTCATCGGTGCCCTCGGATTTCGATTCCGAGCACCAGTTCAAAAGTTAGAAAAACCCGCTCGTTCGTTCACTGAACGTACCTGAGCCAAACTTCGGAAATTGATTCCGGGCACTCCGGGCCTTGGAATCAGGTGCCGTCTGAAACCGCGCTCTTGTAAAATTCTAAAGAAAATTAAGAAAAAATTTTCCTTGAATTTTACGGGTCTTTACATTTGGTGCCAAAAAATATTTGGCGCTATTATATAGCACTATTATTTGGCTCTATTATTTGGCACTATTATATATTGGCACTATTATTTGACGCTATGAATATATTGGCACTATTATTGGCACTATTATTTGGCGCTATTATTGGTTCTATTTTTTGGCGCTATTATTTGGTGCTATTTTTTTGCGCTATTATGAATATTTGGGGCCATAAAATATTTGACGCTATTGTATGGTGTTATTATTTGGCGTAGTTATTTGGAGTAAATATTTGGCGGATATATTTGTCGCTATTATTTGGCGCTACTATTAGGCGCACTTATTTGGCGATATTAATATATTGGCACTAATATGAATATTTGGTGCTATTAATGAATTTTAAAATATTGGCACTATTTTTTGGTGCTATTTATTGGCGCTATTATTTGGCGCCAAATAATATTTGGTGCTATTATTTGGCGCTATTATGAATATTAAAATAACTCGGAAAATATATTTTCAGCTATTATATTGAATGTTAAAATAACACTGAAAATATATTGAATGTTAAAATATTGGCGCTATTATGAATATTTGGAGCTATTATTGAATGTTAAAATATTGCCGCTATTATTTGTTGCCAAATAATATCACCAAATATTGGCGCCAAATAATATTGGTGCCAAATATTGGCCCCAAATATTGGCGCTATTATTGGCGCTATTATTTGGTGCTATTATGAAAATTTGGCGGCAAAATATAGTTGGCGCTACTATGAATATATGGCACCAAATATTTGGCACTATTATGAATATTTGGCTCTATAATTTGGCGCTATTATTTGGCGCCAAATATTAGCATGATTATTGGCGCCATAATTTGACGCTATTATTGGCGCTATTATTTGGTGCTATTATTTGGTGCTATTATTTGGGGCTATTATGAATATTTGGCACCAAAAAATATTTGGCGCTATTATATGACGCTATTATTTGGCGATATTATTAGGCGCAATTATTTGACGTAATTATTTAGCGCAATTATTTGGCGCGATTATTTGGCGCAATATAATGGCGCTATTTAAATATTTTGTGTCAAAAAATATTTGGCGCTATTATTTGGGGCTGTTATTAGGCACAATTATTTGGCGCACTTATTTGGTGCAATTATTTGGTGTAATTATTTGACGCTATTATTTGGCTCTGTTATTTTGTGCATTAAATATATTGGTGCTATTATGAATAAATGGAGCTATGAATATATTAGCTCTATTATTGGCGCTATTATTGGCACTATTATGAATATACCGGCGCTATTATTTGGCGATATTATTAATATATTGGCGCTATTATTTGGCGCTATGAATATATTGGCGTTATTATTTGGCGCTACTATTGGCGCTATTATTTGGCGCTATTAAGAATATTTGGCGCCAAAAAATATTTGGAGCTATTATATGGCGCTATTATTTGTCGGTATTATTTGGCACTATTATTTGGCGCAGTTATTTGGCGCATTTATTTGGCGCTATTATTTAGCGCTATTCTTAGGTGCAATTATTCGGTGCTATTAATATATTGGCGCAATTATGAATATTTGGCGCTATTAATGAATATTTGGTGCTATTATTGGCGCTATTATTGGGCGCTATTATGAATATTTGGCGCCAAATATTTGGATATATTATTTGGGGATATTATTTGGCACTATTATTTGGCACTATTATATTTGGCGCTATTATTTGGTGCTACTATATGGCACTATTATATGGCGCTAATATTTGGCCCTATTATATGGCGCTATTTTTTGGCCCTATTAAATGGCGCTATGAATATACTGGCACTATTATTGGCGCTATATATTGGCACGATTATTTGGCGCAATTATTTTGAGAAATTATTTGGTGATATATATTGGCGCTATTTATATATTTTTCTCCAAAAAATATTTGGCGCTGTTATTAGGCGTAATTATTTTTCGCAATTATTTGGCGCAATTATTTAGCGCAATTATTTTGGGCTATAAATATATTGGCGCTATTATGAATAAATGATGCTATGAATATATTGGTGCTATTATTTGCAATATTATGAATATATTGGCGCTATTATTTGGTGTTATTATATATTGGCGCTATTATTTGGCGCTATGAATATATTGGCACTATTATTGGCGCTATTATTTGGTGCTATTGTTTTCGCTATTGTTGGTGCTATTTTTTTGCCCTATTTTTTGGCGCTATTATGAATATTTGGCACCAAAAAATATTTGGCACTATTATATGGCGCTATTATTTGGTGCTATTATTTGGCGCAGTTATTTGGCGCAATTATTTGGCGCAATTATTTGGCGCTATTATTTGGCGCTAATATTTGGCGCATTTATTTGGCACTTTTAATATATTGGCGCTATTATGAATATTTGGCGCTACTAATGAATGTTAAAATATTGGCGCTATTATTTGGCTTATTTATTTAACGCTATTATTTGGCACTATTATTTGGCGCTATTATTCGGCGCTATTATTTGGCGCTATAAATATATTAGCACTATTATGAATAAATGGTGCTATGAATATATTGGAACTATTATTAGCGATATTATTGGCACTATTATGAATATACTGACGCTATTATTTGGCGCTATTATATATTGGCACTATTATGAATATATAGGGGCTATTATTTGGCACTCTGAATATATTGGCGCTATTATTTGTGCTATTATTTGGCGCTATTATTGGCCCTATTATATGGAGCTGTTTTTTGGCGCTATTATGATTATTAAGCGCCAAAAAATATTTGGCGCTATTATATGGTGCTATTACTTGGCGCAATTATTTGGCACTATTATTTGGAACTATTATTAGTCGCAATTATCTACCGCTATTAATATATTGGCGCTATTATGAATATTTGGTAATACTAATGAATGTTAAAATATTGGCACTATTTTTTGGGCTATAATTTGGCACTATTATTTGGCGCCAAATAATATTTGGTGCTATTATTTGGCGCTATTATTAGGCACAATTATTTTCCGCTATTAATATATTGGCGCTATTATGAATATTTGGCTCTACTAATGAAGGTTAAAATATTGGCGCTATTTTTTGGTGCTATTATTTGGTGCCAAATAATATTTGGCACTATTAAAATATTGGAGCAATTATGAATATTAAAATAACACTGAAAATATATTTGGCGCTATTATATTGAATGTTAAAATAACACTGAAAATATATTGAATGTTAAAATATTGGCGCTATTATGAATATTTCGCGCTATTATTCAATGTTAAAATATTGGCGCTATTATTTGGTGCCAAATAATAGCGCCAAATATTGGCACCAAATATTGGCGTCAAATATTATTGGTGCCAAATATTGGCGCTATTATTGGCGCTATTATTGGCGCTATTATTTGCCACTTTTATTGGCGCTATAATTTGGCACTATTATTTGGCGCTATTATGAATATTTGGTGCCAAAAAATATTTGGCACTACTATGAATATATGGCGCCAAATATTTGGCCCTATTATGAATATTTGGCTCTATTATTTGGCGCAATTATTGGCTCTATTATTCGGTGCTATTATGAATATTTGGCGCCAAATATTTGGTGCTATTACTTGGCGATATTATTTGGCGCTATTATTTAGAGCTATTATATTTGGCACTATTATATGGCACTATTTTTTGGCTCTATTATGAATATTTGGCGCCAAAAAAATATTTGGCGCTATTATATGGCGCTATTATTTGGTGCTGTTATTTGGCGCAGTTATTTGGCGCAATTATTTGGCGCTATTTTTTGGCGCTAAAATTAGGCGCATTTATTTGGCACTTTTAACATATTGGCGCTATTATGAATATTTGGCGCTATTAATGAATGCTAAAATATTGGCGTTATTATTTGGCATATTTATTTAACGCTATTATTTGACGCTATTATTTGGCGCTATTCTTCGGCGCTATTATCTGGCGCTATAAATATATTGGCACTATTATGAATAAATTGTCACGACCCGCCCTCGGGGCCCATGTCGTGACTACCCCAAGCCCGCCTTCCATAGGCCAGGGGCTGGCGACTAGCACCAAGGCGTAAATCCCTGTAAAAAGGGAAGTCATTGCCTTTGTAAAGTAAACAAGCACCACAGAGTAAGCAAGTGGAAAAGTAAACACTAATTAAAAACAGAGTACAACTGATGTGCGGAAAGTAAATGAGCC
Source organism: Viscum album (assembly GCA_963277665.1). NCBI lineage: Eukaryota > Viridiplantae > Streptophyta > Magnoliopsida > Santalales > Viscaceae > Viscum > Viscum album. Next base: position 907,059,762 of record OY728127.1, on the reverse strand, counting down.
AGTATACAAACCCAAACTGAAAGTAAAGTACAACTCGAAAAGGAAAACAGCAACTGAAAAGTAAAAGCTTCTACTGTAAAGACCCGTAAATTTCAAAGAAATTTTTTTCTTAATTTTCTTTGAAATTTTACAAGAACGCAGTTTCTGACGGCGCCTGATTCCGAGGCCCGGTGTTCCCGGAATCATTTTTCCGAAGTTTGCCTCGGGTACGTTCAGTGAATGGACGAGCGGGTTTTTCTAACTTTTGAACTGGTGCCCGGAATCGAATTCTGAGGGCACCGATGAAATCGCAGCGCCGGTGTTCGCTTAGAAACACCTCTTCCGGAGTTGCGTTTGCTCGGGTGTGGTTTTTAATTTTCGGGCTTAAAGTTAAGAAATAAAATAATTTTGCGACAACTTTATTTTATTTCACTTAAGCCACTTGGAATCCACTTGAAGCCGCTTAAATGCGGCTTGAACTGAGTTGAACTGGATAGGATACTATCTAGAAATATCCTACCCCCTTGGTAGGATATTTGTGAGGTGGGGCCCGCACGAGCCCTGCCGTTTCTTTCCGCTAAGAAACGCACCCGTGAAAACCCGTCTTAATGAAAGTCAACTGGCACGTTTTCTAAATTCTTAACAGACCATTAAATGGGTTGTTTCTTTCGTGAATTAAATGGGTTGTTTCTTTCATGAATTAAATGGCCTGTTTCTTTCGTTGAATTAATTCAACGAATTAATTCAATCGTTTCTTAACCGGTTTCGTGTGTTGGCATATTAATAAAATAAGACCAACCTAAAAATCCTTTGAAAAGATTTGAGAGGATCCCTGTTTCTTCAGCTCCCTCGCGAAGAACGCGAAGAACGTGAAGAACGCGAAGAACGCCGAACCAAGAAATCGACGATGCCTTCGTCCGAGACGTTCTTCCGATCCCCGATCTCTGATCTCCGATCACCGACCATTCGAGGTGAGTGCTTTAGGGTTTCCGCTCAAGGTACTTTTCTTTTTGGTTTTAAACACAGATTTAATTAATTATAATTTAAATCTGTTATTCTTGGTTCGTTGAGTTCGCCGACTCAACGCCGGTTTCCGCGACGACGTGATGCCTCCCCGCGACGACGCGACGATCGATCTCTTCCGCGACGATCTCTTCCGCGAAGAACGCCCGCGCACTAGAGGAATCGACCGTCCACGTAGGACCCGCTCCTGTCGATCCTCAATCTCCACTGGAACCTCCGTAAAAGTCACCCCATCGTCAACGTCAAGCTCCCCATGGTCAATGATGTGCGTCGGGTCGTGCACGTATCTCCTCAACTGAGACACGTAGAAGACGTTGTGCACCCGGTGCAACTGAGGTGGTAGAGCCAGGCGATAAGCCAACTCGCCAATCCTGCTGAGGACCTGGAAGCGTCCGATGAAGCGCGGAGATAACTTGCCACCTCGGCCAAATCTCCGTATACCACATCGAGGTGAGACCCGCAAGAAGACGTGGTCGCCATCCTCGAAATATAGTGGCCTCCGCCTCCTGTCACCGTATGACTTCTGCCGGCTCTAAGCTGTCCTCATCCACTCCTGAATGACCTGGACCTTCTCTGTCGTGGCCTAGACCATCTCCGGTCCCACAGGTGCTGACTCCCCGAGGTCTTTCCAGCACAAAGGAGATCTACAAGGTCGGTCGTACAACGCCTCATACGGTGCCATCCCGATGATGGAGTGGTATCTGTTGTTGTACGCAAACTCCACCAAGGGTAGGTGGTCCTCCCAGCTACGACCAAAGTCGAGGACACATGCGCGGAGCATGTCCTCAAGAGTCTGAATGGTCCTCTCCGTCTGACCATCCGTCTGAGGGTGAAAGGCTGTGCTCAAACGTAGCTGTGTCCCGAACGCCTCCTGCAACCCCTTCCAAAGCTGGGAAGTAAAGCGAGCATCTCGATCGGAGACGATAGATGATGGCACACCGTGAAGCCGAACAATCTCCTGAACGTAAAATTGTCCCAAGCTCTCCACTGAGCCCTGCTCTCTGATGGGTAAGAAGTGTGCCGACTTGGTGAGTCAGTCGACAATCACCCAGATGGAGTCGTGACCTCTGGAAGTGCATGGAAGTCCAGTCATGAAGTCCATAGATATCCCGTCCCACTTCCACTCCGGGACCTCCAAGGGCTGTACCAAGCCTGCTGGTACCTGATGCTCTGCATTCACCTGCTGGAAGGTGAGGCATCGAGAAACGAACTCTACTACAACCTTCTTCATGCCCGGCCACCAGTGATGTCGTCTGAGATCCATGTACATCTTCGCCACTCCGGGATATACCGCCAAAGGAGAAGTGTGAAACTCTCTCAGAACCTCCTCCCGTAAAGCGACTGGTACCATGGTATGTCCTCTGAAAAGGATGTCGTGCTCTGCTCCAAGGGAGTAACCATCAGGTGCCTTTCCTGAGGATATCTGTTCACGCCGGGTCCCACAGTCAGCGTCCTCACGTTGTGCCTCTGTGACCCGTTGTAGTAGTGGAGGGGTGACTGTGAGAGACTGAAGTAAGGCTGCTCCATCCCTATCCACGAAGGATATCTTCAAAGAGGCTAGCTGCTCCGTCGCCTCCTAAAGTAGCTGAATGCCCGTCCTCCTGCTGAGGGAATCAGCTACTACGTTTCCTTTCCCAGGAGTATAGACTATATCAAAGTCATAGTCCTGGAGGAACTCGAGCCATCGCCGCTGTCTTAGGTTCAGTTCCTTCTGCGAGAAGATATACCTGAGACTCTGATGATCAGAAAAGACTGTAAAGTGCTCTCCCATCAGATAGTGTCGCCATGTCTTCAGATCGAAGACCACTGCTGCTAACTCTAGGTCATGGGTAGCGTAGTTCTGCTCATGCGGCCTCAACTGACGTGATCCATAGGCGATCACTACCCGCTCCTGCATCAGGACACATCCGAGTCCGGTCCCTGATGCATCGCAGTAGACTACGCACCCTACTCCCTCCTCAGGAAACCTCAAGATAAGTGCGCTGGTCAACCTCTGTCTCAGCTCCTGGAAGCTCTAATGACATCTTTCTGACCATATGAAGGGTTTCCCCTTCTTCGTCAAAGCTGAGAGTGGTGCTGCAACTCTAGAGAAGTCGGTCACCAATCTCCGGTAGTATCCTGGTAATCCCAAGAAACTCCGAACCTCCGTCACGCTCCTGGGTGGCTCCCAAGTTAACACTGCCTCGATCTTCGCAGGATCCACTTCAACTCCCGCCTTAGATATGACGTGCCCCAAGAAGTGGACCTCACGTATCCAGAACTGGCACTTCGAGAGCTTACCGTAAAGCTGGTGCTCTCTGAGTGTGTCTAGTACAACCCGTAAGTGGTAGGCGTGCTCCTCCTCAGTCGTCGAGTAAATCAGAATGTCGTCGATGAAGACCACGACAAATCGATCGAGGTATGGCTGAAAGATCATGTTCATGAGGGCCATGAATAGTGCTGGAGAATTGGTTACACCGAAAGGCACAACCAAGAACTCATAGTGGCCATACCGACATCTGAAGGCCGTCTTCTGAACGTCCTCGTCTCTGACTCTGAGCTGATGATAGCCTGACCTGAGGTCTATCTTCGAGAACCACCATGATCCCTTGAGCTGGTCAAAGAGGTCATCAATCCTCGGTAGCGGATACTTGTTCCTCACTGCCACCTGGTTCAGGCGACGATAGTCAACACAAAGTCGCAAGCTCCCGTCCGCCTTCTTGGCGAACAAAATCGGGGAATCCTAGGGTGAAACACAGGGTCGGATAAACCCCTTTCCCTGCAATGTAAAGACCCGTAAAATTCAAGGGAAATTTTTTCTTAATTTTCTTTAGAATTTTACAAGAGCGCGGTTTCAGACGGCACCTGATTCCGAGGCCCGGAGTGCCCGGAATTATTTTCCGAAGTTTGGCTCGGGTACGTTCAGTGAACGAACGAGCGGGATTTCCTAACTTTTGATCCGGTGCTCGGAATTGAAATCTGAGGGCACCGATGAACTCGCAGCGCCGATATTCGCTTAAAGAGACCTTTTCGGGAGTTGCGTTTGTTGCGAGTTGAAAGTTAGTTTTGGGGTTTTTCAGTTAAGTTAAATAAAATTGTGTAAGACAAATTTTATTTTAACTTATTAAAAACCTACCTAAGGGGGTTGGAAGTGGGACCCACACCCACTTAACCTCCCTTGGGAGGATTAAGTGTGGTGGGGCCCACACGAACCCCTAAGTCTTTTCAAGTTCCCTTAACCCCCTCTTTAATGGCTTAAGTTACTTAATTCATTATGGGAGTTAAGTCTTTTTGAATTTCAAACTTTGAAATTCTTTTGTGTTGTGTTAATAAAATAAGAGGTAGTCTTATTTTATTTTGAGTTCTTTGTTTGTCTTTTTGAGAGCTCCTCTTCATCTTCTCCGGCGAAGAACGTCTTCATCCTCAACGAAGAACGACAACACTTCGTCACGGATCATCGACTCGGCGATCCGGTATCTTCGGACCTCTTCTTCTTCCTCGGACCTTCTTCGTCGGCAAACGAAGATCCGCCAACGACGTGTCTCTTCGGGCATAAGTCTTCGTCAACGGATTTGACGAACGACGACCGCGACACCCGACCTCCGCGACGCCGTCTTCCGCGGAGCGTAGCCGAACCTTTGAATCTTAAACCCGAGGTAGGGGTTGTTGTTTTCATTTTGGTTTATTTAATCCTTTTCTTGATCGTGAATAGCAAGTATAACGTGTGGCTTAATTTATTTAAGTTGCGTTATTATTTTAACGTGAGGGGGGCCGGACCGCACGAACACAGCCGAATCCCCCCTCCAACGTTCATGTTTATTCATGCGGGTGGAAGCAAGTAGCGTGGTGCCGTCGCACCACGCGGATGATCGTACAATTAATTTACACGGCGCCGTCGCGCCACGACGAGGAAAAATCTTCAAGAACGCGACACCGTCGCGCCGCGTTGAAAAGAATCGAAGCACGGCGAAGGGGCGCGGTGCCGACGCACCGCGCCGGATGACGAACGCCGCGGCCGGTTCCGGGCCGCGGCGGGACGAGAAGACCGCGGCCGGTTCCGGGCCGCGGCGGGACGAGAAGACCGCGGCCGGTTCCGGGCCGCGGCGGGACGAGAAGACCGCGTCCGGTTCCGGGCCGCAGCGGGACGAGGAGACCGCGGCCGGTTCCAGGCCGCGGCGGAAGGGAAGACCGGCGGCCGGGCCGCCGGCGTCGGAAGCCGAAGAAGGGGACCGGAAATTCCGGTCCCGTTGAGAAAACCGGCCGGCCAGCTGGCCGGCCGGATGACTTAAAACCGGGGAATTTAATTCCCCGGCCGGTTCTTAAAAACCCCCCTCATAATGAGGGGGGTGGTTCCATGGAAGGGGGGGGGGCAGCAGCCCCCCCGGTCAATTTCAAAACCGGCCCCCACGTGGGGGCCGATTTGTTGCAAACGGCGCGGCAAAGCCGCGCCGCCTTCTGAAGAAGCGGGGGTTAGCCCCCCGCGTGCCACCCGCGTGCGCCGCGGCCCGCCGCCGCCACCGCGGCCCGCCGCCGCCACCGACACCGCGGCCCGCCGCCGCCACCGCGACCCGCCGCCGCCGCCGCGCCGCCCCCGGGGGGGGGGGGGGGGGTCGGGCCGGGTCGGCCCGGACCCGGACCCCCCGTTTCGAACCAGATTCGGTTTTTGGCTCATAACTTGAGCCTCGGACCTCCGAATGACGAACCGTCTGCGGCAACGCGATCCTTGGATCGAGACGGTCGTTTCGGTATATCGCACTCAAGGTTTCGGATTACTTTGAGTTCGGCCGGGTTGGTTCGTTCACGAAACCAACCGGGCCTTCGGAGCGGAAACGCTCATATCTTGAGCTACGGACGTCCGATTGACGTGCCGTCAGTCGCGTAGTGTTCCTCTTAGTGAGACGGATCTTTTGGCATACTCCGCCCGAGGTTTGGACGCAGGTGGAGTACGGTCGGGTTGGTTTTTCCTTAAAAACCAACCGGGCCCCGGAGACGAAAATGCCAATAACTCTCAGACCGGGCGTCCGATCGACGCGCCGTCTGTTGCGTTAAGTTCCTGTTGACGATACGGAACTTTTGGATACATCAACTTCGGTCTTCGTGACAGTTGATGTATCAGCCTCTCGGCTCGTGGAGCGGACCCTCCGTACGAGCTTGCTGTGTGCGGGAACCCTAGTGCTGGCTGCGACTGCTGCTACTGCTACGACTGCTACTGTGACTGCGACGACGACAGTACAGAGATCCTGTGTGGATTCGACGACGACAGTACAGAGATCCTGTGTGGATTCGACGACGACGACTACAGCACTCAGCGATCCTACGTGGATCAGTGCTACAGGTCCTGTGTGGGCCCGATCCTGTGTGGGTCCGATCCTGTGTGGGTCCTTGCGCTCAGCGGTTCTGTGTGACCCAGCGCCTACAGGTTCTGTGTGAGCCCGATCCTGTGTGGGTCTTCTGCGGGGGTTAGTTACCTATCGATCCTTCGTGGGTCCGACGACTTAGATGGATCAGTGATCATCTTTATCGTCCTTGAAGAAGTATACCTGTGTGAGCTGAATCCTGTTGCTTTCCTGTGTGGATTGTGTTGTGCAATCCTGTGTGGATTATGTTTTGCTTTCCTATGTGGAATACGTATACTTTCCTGCGTGGACTGAGTTGTACTTGGGCTCGGAGGTTGGAGCGTATTTGAATTGATGACTTAGGTATATGTATGGGCATATACCTAAGCAGTGTCGGTTGTTATCTTCGTGGTTTATCCTTTGTGGATTTGAGAGACCTGCAGGGGTCTCGGGGGTCCCTACTGAGTAGCTTATACTCACCCCTGCACGGGCTTTGCCCGCACTACGTTGTGTTGGTTGCAGACGACGGACAGCGTTGACCTTAGCTGAGGCTTGCACAGCGGGACGGTACCCGGAGGTGGACCACTGGGCGGGACGTGCTCGGAGCGGACGGCGGGACCCGTGGAGCAGAGGAGCTATCTGTACCCACCCTTCAGGTGGGATTTCCAGTGGACAGCTCGGAGTAGCGGCTTTTACTTTTCAGTTGCTGTTTTTCCCTTTTTGAGTTGTACTTTACTTTCAGTTTGGGTTTGTATTCTGGCCCATTTACTTTTCCGCACTTTCAGTCGTACTCTGCTTGTTTAGTGTTTACTTCCGCTTGTTTACTCTGTGGTGTGTGTTTACTTTTCAAAGGCAATGCCTTCCCTTTTTACCGGGATTTACGCCTTGGTGCTAGTCGCCAGCCCCTGGCCTATGGAAGGCGGGCTTGGGGTAGTCACGGCTCGGACCCCGAGGGCGGGTCGTGACAAATTGGTATCAGAGGAGTTCGGTTCTACCGCGAACTCTGATCTTTTCTATGTGAAGCAATAATGTTTAGCGTATTGAGTGTGGTTATCAGTCCAGGGAGTCCAGTGTTGGTGCGGCGGCCGACGTATCCGTACACCAGGACCCTGACTTCTGATTTCCGACTTAATGCACGAAAACATTGATTGCGTGTGTGTTTCAAAGTTTTCTTTGTGATTACTTATATCAGCTCACCAGGTATACTGTTCTAACCGTGGCGCACCTGTTTCCTTTTCAGGATGGCCCCACGACGGCAGCCAGCTAGGGTTCCGAGAGTCGAGCGAGACGACAGCCCACCGAGCGACGAGGCCTCGGTACAGGGCCCTTTGCCAGTAGTGGCACCGGCGGTAGCTTTACCCGCCGATCCCCCGATGCTTCCAGCAGCAGCCGCTGACGATGCACGTCGCCTCAGCGCACTGCATGAGTTTCAGCGCCAGCGACCGCCCAGGTTTCGCGGGGAGACGGATCCCCAGGCAGCAGAGGACTGGCTGGAGGCAGTAGTTCGAGTGTTTAGGCTAGTGAGGACACCAACAGACCTCATGGTGATCCTCGCTGCGAGCCTACTACACGCAGCAGCAGGACGATGGTGGAGCTTGATGCTCCAGGTGCACGATGAGACATCTCTACTTTGGACGGACTTTGAGAGCCTCTTCCGCTCGGAGTTCGTCCCAGCCACCCTTCGTGCGGTGCGCATCCAGGAGCTTCTACAGCTGTGGCAGGGCAGCATGACGGTCGCTCAGTACTCGGCGAGATTTACCGATCTCTCGCGCTACTCGACCGACATGGTACGGGACCCATTCTTCCGGGCCCGGACCTTCGAGCAGGGTTTGAGACACGAGATCAGGGCATCGCTGATCTCCCTCAGCATCCCGACTCAGACAGGAGTACTGGAGCGGGATCTTCTGATCGAGAGCTTCCTTGCTGAGTCTACACCAGCACAGAGACCCACCACAGGGCGGCACGTGGCAGAGTCATCTGCAGCTGGCAGTCGACGAATGACTCAGGGGTCCAGACAGACCAGACCTCAGGGCACTGGCTCAGCAGTGTAGGGAACACAACGCGGAGCCAGTCTTTCGAGTGGAAGACAGTGCTATGCATGCGGCGGGCAAGGCCACATGGCTCGTGACTGCCCGACCCGCCATGCGGAGGAGCAGCAGACGGTTGAGGAACCACCTAGGTAGAGGCAGAGGTTCGACCGTGGCGGTCTGCAGGGAGGAGGCGGACGAGACAGAGGAGCTGGCCGAGCAGCAGGTGGTGGACGACGCTTTGAGGCTCTACCACCACCACCACCAGGAGGTCCACCCCGACCGCAGGGGAGAGCTCAGCTTCAGGCAGCCGAGGCCTTCGATCATGGAGCTCTGGGAGCCAATGGACAGGATCAGAACTAGTGGATACATCCTTTGTACTTCTGGTTCCTTGTTGCTTTTGTGTAGCGTCTTGTATTACGAGCTGCAATAATAAAAGACGCATACCTTGTGATGTTTTCGTTCCTGTCCTCTATCGTAATGTTACTAAGAGGTTCCAGTTTTGGCTGTTGACTTGACCCTCACTTGTGAGACATCTACTGGAGGAGGCCCAGTTACCACACACTGATGCCGACAGTGTGACTCAACCCTTGGAGGCGAGAGTAACGGTTGAATCTCTTAGTAGTAGCGTCGAGGCCTTACGACGTCATCCTTCGTATGGATTAGTATCATCCATGTTAGGATTGACTGTTTTAGGCAAAGAATGTGGTTCATCCAGGGGATGAGACCAGATTTCTCTTTTCGGCAAAGGAGAAATCTGGCAGCTCTGATGGGACCGGAAATGGTCCAGGCCACGACTGAGAAGGTTCAGGTCATCTAGGAGCGGATGAGGACAGCTTAGAGCCGGCAGAAGTCATACGCTGACAGGAGGCGGAGGCCACTGGAGTTCGAGGATGGCGACCACGTCTTCTTGCGGGTCTCACCTCGACGTGGTATTCGGAGATTTGGCCGAGGCGGCAAGTTATCTCCACGCTTCATCGGACCTTTCCAGATTCTCAGCAGGATTGGCGAGGTGGCTTATCGCCTGGCTCTACCACCTCAGTTGCACCGGGTGCACGACGTCTTCCACGTATCCCAGCTGAGGAGATACGTGCACGACCCGACGCACATCATTGACCATGGGGAGCTTGACGTTGACGATGGGGCGACTTTTACGGAGGTCCCGGTGGAGATAGAGGATCGACAGGAGCGGGTCCTGCATGGGCGATCGATTCCTCTTGTGCGCATCAGATGGCAGCACGGGAATCTCCAGGAGAGCACATGGGAGCGGGAGGCTCAGATGCGTGCTCAGTACCCTCATTTGTTTCCCTAGTTTTTGTTGTATCTTTACGGGGACGTAAAGCCCTGAGGTGGGAGTAATGTAAAGACCCGTAAAATTCAAGGGAAATTTTTTCTTAATTTTCTTTAGAATTTTACAAGAGCGCGGTTTCAGACGGCACCTGATTCCGAGGCCCGGAGTGCCCGGAATTATTTTCCGAAGTTTGGCTCGGGTACGTTCAGTGAACGAACGAGCGGGATTTCCTAACTTTTGATCCGGTGCTCGGAATTGAAATCTGAGGGCACCGATGAACTCGCAGCGCCGATATTCGCTTAAAGAGACCTTTTCGGGAGTTGCGTTTGTTGCGAGTTGAAAGTTAGTTTTGGGGTTTTTCAGTTAAGTTAAATAAAATTGTGTAAGACAAATTTTATTTTAACTTATTAAAAACCTACCTAAGGGGGTTGGAAGTGGGACCCACACCCACTTAACCTCCCTTGGGAGGATTAAGTGTGGTGGGGCCCACACGAACCCCTAAGTCTTTTCAAGTTCCCTTAACCCCCTCTTTAATGGCTTAAGTTACTTAATTCATTATGGGAGTTAAGTCTTTTTGAATTTCAAACTTTGAAATTCTTTTGTGTTGTGTTAATAAAATAAGAGGTAGTCTTATTTTATTTTGAGTTCTTTGTTTGTCTTTTTGAGAGCTCCTCTTCATCTTCTCCGGCGAAGAACGTCTTCATCCTCAACGAAGAACGACAACACTTCGTCAAGGATCATCGACTCGGCGATCCGGTATCTTCGGACCTCTTCTTCTTCCTCGGACCTTCTTCGTCGGCAAACGAAGATCCGCCAACGACGTGTCTCTTCAGGCATAAGTCTTCGTCAACGGATTTGACGAACGACGACCGCGACACCCGACCTCCGCGACGCCGTCTTCCGCGGAGCGTAGCCGAACCTTTGAATCTTAAACCCGAGGTAGGGGTTGTTGTTTTCATTTTGGTTTATTTAATCCTTTTCTTGATCGTGAATAGCAAGTATAACGTGTGGCTTAATTTATTTAAGTTGCGTTATTATTTTAACGTGAGGGGGGCCGGACCGCACGAACACGGCCGAATCCCCCCTCCAACGTTCATGTTTATTCATGCGGGTGGAAGCAAGTAGCGTGGTGCCGTCGCACCACGCGGATGATCGTACAATTAATTTACAGGGCGTCATCGCGCCACGACGAGGAAAAATCTTCAAGAACGCGACACCGTCGCGCCGCGTTGAAAATAATCGAAGCACGACGAAGGGGCGCGGTGCCGACGCACCGCGCCGGATGACGAACGCCGCGGCCGGTTCCAGGCCGCGGCGGGACGAGAAGACCGCGGCCGGTTCCGGGCCGCGGCGGGACGAGAAGACCGCGGCCGGTTCCGGGCCGCGGCGGGACGAGGAGACCGCGGCCGGTTCCGGGCCGCGGCGGAAGGGAAGACCGGCGGCCGGGCCGCCGGCGTCGGAAGCCGAAGAAGGGGACCGGAAATTCCGGTCCCGTTGAGAAAACCGACCGGCCAGCTGGCCGGCCGGATGACTTAAAACCGGGGAATTTAATTCCCCGGCCGGTTCTTAAAAACCCCCCTCATAATGAGGGGGGCGGTTCCATGGAAGGGGGGGGGGGGCAGTAGCCCCCCCGGTCAATTTCAAAACCGGCCCCCACGTGGGGGCCGATTTGTTGCAAACGGCGCGGCAAAGCCGCGCCGCCTTCTGAAGAAGCGGGGGTTAGCCCCCCGCGTGCCACCTGCGTGCGCCGCGGCCCGCCGCCGCCGCCACCGCGGCCCGCCGCAGCCGCCGCCACCGCCGCCCGCCGCCGCCGCCGCCACCGCGGCCCGCCGCCGCCGCCGCCACCGCGGCCCGCCGCCGCCGCGCCGCCGCCGCGCCGCCCCCGGGGGGGGTCGGGCCGGGTCGGCCCGGACCCGGACCCCCCCGTTTCGAACCAGATTCGGTTTTTGGCTCATAACTTGAGCCTCGGACCTCCGAATGACGAACCGTCTGCAGCAACGCGATCCTTGGATCGAGACAGTCGTTTCGGTATATCGCACTCAAGGTTTCGGATTACTTTGAGTTCGGCCGGGTTGGTTCGTTCACGAAACCAACCGGGCCTTCGGAGCGGAAACGCTCATATCTTGAGCTACGGACGTCCGATTGACGTGCCGTCAGTCGCGTAGTGTTCCTCTTAGTGAGACGGATCTTTTGGCATACTCCGCCCGAGGTTTGGACGCAGGTGGAGTACGGTCGGGTTGGTTTTGCCTTAAAAACCAACCGGGCCCCGGAGACGAAAATGCCAATAACTCTCAGACCGGGCGTCCGATCGACGCGCCGTCTGTTGCGTTAAGTTCCTGTTGACGATACGGAACTTTTGGATACATCAACTTCGGTCTTCGTGACAGTTGATGTATCAGCCTCTCGGCTCGTGGAGCGGACCCTCCGTACGAGCTTGCTGTGTGCGGGAACCCTAGTGCTGGCTGCGACTGCTGCTACTGCTACGACTGCTACTGTGACTGCGACGACGACAGTACAGAGATCCTGTGTGGATTCGACGACGACAGTACAGAGATCCTGTGTGGATTCGACGACGACGACTACAGCACTCAGCGATCCTACGTGGATCAGTGCTACAGGTCTTGTGTGGGCCCGATCCTGTGTGGGTCCGATCCTGTGTGGGTCCTTGCACTCAGCGGTTCTGTGTGAGCCAGCGCCTACAGGTTCTGTGTGAGCCCGATCCTGTGTGGGTCTTCTGCAGGGGTTAGTTACCTATCGATCCTTCGTGGGTCCGACGACTTAGATGGATCAGTGATCATCTTTATCGTCCTTGAAGAAGTATACCTGTGTGAGCGGAATCCTGTTGCTTTCCTGTGTGGATTGTGTTGTGCAATCCTGTGTGGATTATGTATTGCTTTCCTATGTGGAATACATATACTTTCCTGCGTGGACTGAGTTGTACTTGGGCTCGGAGGTTGGAGCGTATTTGAATTGATGACTTAGGTATATGTATGGGCATATACCTAAGCAGTGTCGGTTGTTATCTTCGTGGTTTATCCTTTGTGGATTTGAGAGACCTCCAGGGGTCTCGGGGGTCCCTACTGAGTAGCTTATACTCACCCCTGCACGGGCTTTGCCCGCACTACGTTGTGTTGGTTGCAGACGACGGACAGCGTTGACCTTAGCTGAGGCTTGCACAGCGGGACCGTACCCGGAGGTGGACCACTGGGCGGGACGTGCTCGGAGCGGACGGCGGGACCCGTGGAGCAGAGGAGCTATCTGTACCCACCCTTCAGGTGGGATTTCCAGTGGACAGCTCGGAGTAGCGGCTTTTACTTTTCAGTTGCTGTTTTTCCCTTTTTGAGTTGTACTTTACTTTCAGTTTGGGTTTGTATTCTGGCCCATTTACTTTTCCGCACTTTCAGTCGTACTCTGCTTGTTTAGTGTTTACTTCCGCTTGTTTACTCTGTGGTGTGTGTTTACTTTTCAAAGGCAATGCCTTCCCTTTTTACCGGGATTTACGCCTTGGTGCTAGTCGCCAGCCCCTGGCCTATGGAAGGCGGGCTTGGGGTAGTCACGGCTCGGACCCCGAGGGCGGGTCGTGACATGCAAGTCCTCCAACTGTACCCATAGCTCTCAAAGCTCAGCGGGGGCCATCCGATATGCTAGGGTCGATATCGGGGCTGTCCCGGGGTACAATTCAATATAAAAGTCTACCTCTCTGCGAGGAGGTAGCCCTGGAACGTCGTCGGGGAAAACGTCCGCAAACTGATCCACCACTGTAGGAAAACCAGGACTCTGCACGTCCACTGCTCCTAGGATTAGACTAGCCAAATGATGAGTGATGGGTTGTCCTCTCCTCCGCGGAAGTCCATCCTGTGCTGCAAAGGCTCCCTTCTCGCCGGTGAAGGTGAACCTGCCCCCGTCGGTGCGTACACATCGCACCTTGCGCCTAAAACCGTCAATCTGTGCATGGACCTTAGATAACCAATCCATGCCCAAGATGACGTCGTAAGGCCTCGACGCTGCTACAAGAAGATCCCATCCAAAGCTCTCGCCTCCTAGAGTAAGATCACACTGCCGGCACCAGTGCGTAATCATCGAGTCTGCTCCCGTAGGAGTCTCTAGCCGTAAGGATCGAGCCAACGGCTCTGTCGGAATCTCCGAGCTCCGAACAAGGGCAGCGGCTATGAAAGAGTGACTCTCTCCTGTGTCTATAAGTACTGCAGCAACGGTGGAATAGACATAGATAGTACCTCGAATCATCTCGGGCGCGTCGTGGTCGTAGGCCTTTGCTGCCTGGAGCTGTGCCTGTCTCTGCTCGCCAGCTCCCTGTGGTCGGGGTGGACCTCTTGGTGGTGGTGATGGTAGAGCCTCAAAGCGTCGACCACCACCCTCTACTCGGCCAGCTCCCCTGCCTCGTCCGCCTCCTCCCTACGGACCGCCACGGTCGACCCTCTGCCTCTGCCTCGGTGGTCCCTCAATCGTCTACTGCTCCTCGGCACGGAGAGTTGAGCAGTCACGAGCGATGTGGCCCTGCCCGCCGCACGAGTAGCACTATCTGCCTCTCAAAAGACTGGCTCCGCGCTGTGTGCCCCACACTGCTGAGCCAGTGTCCTGAGGTCGTCTTCCTGATGGTCTGGTCTACCTGGACCCCTGAGTCATCCGCCGACTGCCTGCTGTAGAAGACTCTGCTACGTACCGCCCTGTGGTGGGTCTCGGCGCTGGTGTAGACTCAGCAAGAAAGCTCTCGATCAAAAGCACCCTCTCTAGTACTCCTGTCTGAGTCGGAATGCTGAGGGAGATCAGCGATGCCCTGATCTCGTGTCTCAATCCCTGCTCGAAGGTCCGGGCCCGGAAGAATGGGTCCCGTACCATGTCGGTCGAGTAGCGCGAGAGATTGGTAAATCTCGCCGAGTACTGAGCGACTGTCATGCTGCCCTGTCGCAGCTGAAGAAGCTCCTGAATGCGCACCGCACGGAGGGTGGCTGGGACGAACTCCGAGCAGAAGAGGCTCTCAAAGTCCGTCCAAAGAAGAGATGCCTCATCGTGCACCTGAAGCATCAAGCTCCACCATCGGCCCACTGCTGCGTGCAGTAGGCTCGCAATGAGGATCACCATGAGGTCTGTTGGTGTCCTCACTAGCCTGAAAACTCGTACGATTGCCTCTACCAAGTCCTCGGCTACCTTGGGGTCTGTCTCCCCACGAAACCTGGGCGGTCGCTGGTGCTGAAACTCATGCAGTGCGTTGAGGTGACGTGCATCGTCAGCAGCTGGTGCTGGAAGTATCGGTGGCTCGGTGAGTAGAGCTACCGCTGGTGCCACAGCTGACAAAGGGCCCTGCACCGAGGCCTCGTCGCTCGGTGGGCTGTCATCACGCTCGACTCTCGGAACCCTAGCTGGCTACTGTCGTGGGGCCATCCTGAAAAGGAAACAGGTGCGCCACGGTCAGAACAGTGTACCTGGTGAGCTGATACAAAGTAATCACAAAGAAAACTTGAAACACACATGCAATCAATGTTTTCGTGCATTAAGTCGGAAATCAGAAGTCAGGGTCTTGGTGTACGGATACGTCGGCCGCCGCACCAACACTGGACTCCCTGGACTGATAACCACACTCAATACGCTAAACACTATTGCTTCACATAGAAAAGATCAGAGTTCGCTGTAGAACCGAACTCCTTTGATACCAATTTGTCACGACCCGCCCACGGGGCCCGTGCCGTGACTACCCCAAACCCGCCTTTCATAGGCCAGGGGCTGGCGACTAGCACCAAGGCGTAAATCCCGGTAAAAAGGGAAGGCATTGCCTTTGTAAAGTAAACAAGCACCACAAAGTAAGCAAGCGGAAATTAAACACTAAGTAAAAACAGAGTACAACTAAAGTGCAGAAAGTAAATGGGCCAGTATACAAACCCAAACTGAAAGTAAAGTACAACTCGCAAAGGAAAACAACAACTGAAAAGTAAAAGCTGCTACACCGAGCTGTCCACTGGAAATCCCACCTGAAGGGTGGGTATATATAGCTCCACTGCTCCTCGGGTCCCACCGACCGCTCCGGCACGTCCGGTCCAGTGGTCCACCTCCAGGTACCGTCCTACTCTACGAGCCTTAACCACGATCAACGCTGTCCGTCGTCTGCAACCAAAACAACGTAGTGCGGGCATAGCCCGTGCAGGGGTGAGTATAAGCTACTCAGTAGGGACCCTGAGACCCCCGAAGGTCTCTCAAAATCCACAAAGGATAAACCATAGATGAAAGATACAATCACGATGTAACACACGACACTGCTTAGGTATATGCCCATACATATACCTAAGTCATCAATTCCAATTCGCTCCATCCTCCGAGCCCAAGTACAACTCAGCCACATAGGAAAGTAAACGTATTCCACACAGGAAAGCAAAACGTAATCCACACAGGATAGCACATCACAATCCACACAGGAAAGCAACATGATTCAGCTCACACAGGTATACTTCTTCGAGGACGATAGAGATGATCACTGATCCATCTAAGTCGTCGGACCCACAAAGGATCGATAGGTACTAACCCCCGCAAAGACCCACACAGGATCGGACCCACACAGGATTTGTAGGCACTGGTTCACACAGGACCGCTGAGCGCAGACCCACACAGGATCGGACCCACACAGGATCGGGCCCACACAAGACCTGTAGCACTGATCCACGTAGGATCGCTGAGTGTTGTAGTTGTCTTCGTCGAATCCACAAAGGATCTCTGTACTGTCGTCGTCGTAGTCACAGTAGCAGTCGCAGCCAGCTCTAGGGTTCCCGCACACAGCAAGCTCGTTCGGGAGGGTCCGCTACACGAGCCGAGAGGCTGACACATCAACTGTCACAAAGTCCAGAGTTGATGTATCCAAAAGTTCCGTAACGTCAACAGGAACTCAACGCAACAGACAGCGCGTCAATCGGACGCCCGGTCTGAGAGTTATTGGCTTTTACGTCCCAGGGGCCCGGTTGGTTTTTAAGGAAAAACCAACCCGACCGTACTCCACCTGTGTCCAAAACTCGGGCGGAGTATTCCAAAAGACCCGTCTCACTAAGACGAACTCAACAAAGCTGACGGCACGTCAATCGGACATCCGTAGCTCAAGATATGAGCGTTTCCGCTCTGAAGTCCCGGTTGGTTTCGTGTACGAACCAACCCGGACGAACTCAAAGTATTCCGAAACCTGGAGTGTGATATTTTGAAACGACCGTCTCGATCCAAGGATCACATCGCCGCTGACAGCGCGTCGTTTGGAGGTCTGTAGCCCGAGTTATGGGCATTTGAATCCAAACCGCTCGGTAACGTAGGTTTCGGGCCCGGGCCGTCCTGGCCCGAGACCCCCCGGTTGGCCCGAACCGGGTCGACCCGCCCCGGACAAGGTCGACCCGGCCCTGCGCGGCCCAGCCAGGCGTGCTGGTTCGGCGCAAGGCAGCGCGCTGGGCGCGCTGCCAGCTCGGCCGAAGGCCGAGCTGCTGGAAAACGGGGGGCCGCCTGCCCCCCTTTGTGAAACTGGCCCCCCTCATTATGGGGGGCTGTTTATTTGCTGGCTGGGGGATTAATTTCCCCCAGTTTGCCTCCCTTTCGGTCGGCCCGACCTGGCCGGCCGGTTCTTCCTCAACGGACTGACAAAGCCGGTCCCCCTTCCGGCTTCCGACACCGGCGGCCCGGCTGGCCGCTGGTCTTCTCGTTCCGCCGCGGCCCGGAACCGGCCGCGACCTTCGTTGTCTGACGCGGTGCGACGGCACCGCGCCCCTCCGCCTCGGCCCCGCTCCGACCGCGACACCTTCAATTTTCTTCGACGCGACGTGATGGCATCGCGTCCTTGCATTATTTTATGACGCGGCGCGACGGCGCCGCGCGTTTCTTGTCGTATGATCCTGCGCGGTGCGACGGCACCGCGCCACACCCGTTTCAATCCACAACAAAATCAACATGAATAGGAGGAGGGTCGGCCGTGTTCGTGCGGTCCGGCCCCCTCGTGTTAATTTCTAACAATTGGGTAAATTTCATGAAGAAATATTCACGGGTATAAATCATGATCAAAAGAATAAAATAAACCCCTACCTCGGTTTCAAGTGTGGAGCACGTCAACAAACCGCAGAAGATTAGCGTCGTGGAGGTCGGGCGTCGCGGAAACCGAAAGTCGTTTCTGTTGACGTCGAGGTGTGTCCGAAGAGGTACGTCGCTGGAGAATCTTTGTAAGCTGACGGAGATAGTCCGAGGAGGAAACTTCGTCTCCTTTCGTTGACACGGTAAGGAGATCGAAGAAGCGGCGTCGTCGATCTTCGAAAACACACCGGCTACGAAGAAGAGAGAAGAAGTGTTCTTCGTAGGAACTTGAGTGTTCTTCGTGTTCTTCTTCAAAGTTGAAGAAGGTGGAGAGAGCTTCTCAAAACCTCTCAAGATGGCTAAGGACGCCAACCAAAATAAAATAAGCTTAAGCTTATTTTATTTACACAATTAAACAACTTGAATTTCAAAAGTTTGAAATTCAAACAACTCAACTCCATTAATTAAACAAGTTGTCAAGATTAATTAAAGAGGAGTTATTTGGGAGTTTTAAGGGGAGTTGAGGAGTTATGCTTCGTGTGGGCCCCACCACAGTTAATCCTCTCAAGGGAGGTTAAGTGGATGTGGATCCCACCTCTAACTCCCTTTGGGAGAATATAACCAACATGGTTAAAAATAAAATGTGTTTCCACATTTTATTTAACTTCTTTTTAAAATCCCAAAAACTATCTCTCAACCCGCATAAAACGCAACCTCGGAAAAGGTCTCCTTAAACGAATATCGGCGCTGCGAGTAAATCGGTGCCCTCGGAATTCGATTCCGGGCACCGGTTCAAAAGTAAGAAATTCCCGCTTGTTCGTTCACTGAACTTACCCGAGCCAAACTTCGGAAATTGATTCCGGGCACTCCAGGCCTCGGAATCAGGTGCCGTAAAAAACTGTGCTGTTATAAAATTCCAAATAAAATTAAGAAAAAAATTCCCTTGAATTTTACGGGTCTTTACATAAATGGCGCTATGAATATATTGGCACTATTATTGGCGATATTATTTGCACTATTATGAATATAATGACGCTATTATTTGGCACTATTATATATTGGCACTATTATGAATATATTGGCGCTATTATTTGGCGCTATGAATATATTAGCGTAATTATTGGCGCTATTATTGGCCCTATTATACGGAGCTGTTTTTTGGCGCTATTATGAATATTTGGCGCCCAAAAATATTTGGCGCTATTATATGGCGCTATTATTTGGCGAAATTATTTGGCGCAGTTATTTGTCGCAGTTATTTGGCACAATTATTTGGTTCTATTATTTGGCGCTATTATTAGTCTCAATTATATGCCGCTATTAATATATTGGCGCTATTATGAATATTTGGCACTATTAATGAATGTTAAAATATTGGCACTATTTTTTGCGCTGTTATTTGGCGCCAAATAATATTTGGCGCTATTATTTGGCGCTATTATTGGGCACAATTATTTTCCGCTATTAATATATTGGCGCTATTAGGAATATTTGGCTCTATTAATGAAGGTTAAAATATTGGCATTATTTTTTGATGGTATTATTTGGCGCCAAATAATATTTGGCGCTCTTATTTGGCGCTATTATTGGCGCTATTAATATATTGGCACTATTAAAATATTGGCGGAATTATAAATATTAAAATAACACTAAAAATATATTTGGCGTTATAATATTGAATGTTAAAATAACACTGAAAATATATTGACTGTTAAAATATTGGCGCTATTATGAATATTTCGCGCTATTATTGACTGTTAAAATATTGGCACTATTATTTGGTGCCAAATAATAGCGCCAAATATTGGCGTCAAATATTATTGGTGCCAAATATTGGCGCCAAATATTGGTGCTATTATTTGGCGCTTTTATTGGCGCTATAATTTGGCACTATTATTTGGTGCTGTTATGAATATTTGGTGCCAAAAAATATTTGGCACTACTATGAATATATGGTGCCAAATATTTGGCCCTATTATGAATATTTGGCTCTATTATTTGGTGCAATTATTGGCGCTATTATTTCGCGCTATTATGAATATTTGGCGCCAAATATTTGGTGTTATTACTTGGCGATATTATTTGGCGCTATTATTTAGAGCTATTATATTTGGCGCTATTATATGGCGCTATTATATGACCCTAATATTTGCTGCTATGATGTGGCCCTATTATTTGGCCCTATTAAATGGCGCTATGAATATATTGGCGGTATTATTGGCGCCATATATTGGCGTGATTATTTGGCGCTATTTTATTTGGCGCTATTATATTGCGCTATTATATGCCGCTAATATTTGGCGCTATTATATGGCGCAATGAATATATTGGCGCTATTAAATGGCGCTATGAATATATTAACCCTATTATTGGTGCTATTATTGGCGCTTTTATTGACGCTATTATTGAATGTTTAAATGTTGTTATTATTATTTGGCGCAAAATAATAGCGCCAAATATTGGCGCGATTATTGGCAGCATAATTTGATGCTATTATTGGTGCTATTATTTGGCACAATTATTTGACTAAATTATTTGGTGCAATATATTGGCACTATTTATATATTTTGAGCCAAAAAATATTTGGCGCTATTATATGGCCCTATTATTTGGCGATGTTATTAGGCGCAATTATTTGGTGCTATTATTTGGCGCTATTATTTGGCACTATTACTAGGCGTAATTATTTTTGCGCTATAAATATATTGGCGCCATTATGAATAAATGACGCTATGAATATATTGGCGCTATTATTGGTACTATTATGAATATATTGGCACAATTATTTGGCTCTATTATATATTGGTGCTATTATTTGGCGCTATGAATATATTGGCGCTATTATTTGCGCTATTATTGGGGCTATTATATGGCGCTATTTTTTGGTGCTATTTTTTGGCGCTATTAAGAATATTTGGCACCAAAAAATATTTGGCGCTATTATATGGCGCTATTATTTGGCGGTATTATTTGGTGATATTATTTGGCGCAGTTATATGGCGCCAATATTTGGCGCATTTATTTGGCGCTATTATTTGGCGATATTATTAAGCGCAATTATTTGGCGCTATTAATATATTGGCGCTATTATGAATATTTGGTGCTATTAATGAATGTTAAAATATTGGTGCTATTATTTGACGCGATTATTTGGAGCAATTATTTGGCGCTATTATTTGGGGTTATTATTAGGCGCAATTATTTGGTGCTATAAATATATTGGCGCTATTATGAATAAATGGCGCTATTATTGGCACTATTATGAATATACTAACGCTATTATTTGGCTCTATTAAATATTGGCGCTATTATGAATATATTGGCACTATTATTTGGTGCTATGAATATATTGGCGCTATTATTTGGCTCTATTATTGATGCTATTATATGGCGCTATTTTTTGGCGCTATTATATGGTACTATTATGAATATTTGGCGACAAAAAATATTTGGCACTATTATATGGCGCCATTATTTGGCGCTATTATTTAGCACAGTTATTTGGCACAAATATTTTTCACATATATTTGGCACAATTATATATGGGGCTATTATATGGCTCTATTATTTGGTGCTATTATATGGCGCTATTATATAGCGCTATTATATGGTGCTAACATTTGGCGTTATTATATGGCACTATTATTTGGCCCTATTAAATGGTGCTATGAATATATTGGCGCTATTATTGGCGCTATATATTGGTGCTATTATTTGGCGCTATTATATTTGGCGCTATTATATGACGCTATTATTTGGTGCTACAATATGGTGCTATTATATGAGGGCTATTATATGGCACTATTATTTGGCGCTATTATATTGCGCTATTATTTAGAGCTATTAAATGGCACTATGAATATATTGGCGCTATTATTGGCGCTATTATTGGTGCTGTTATTTGTGCGTTTATTGGCGCTATTATTGAATGTTTAAATATTGGCGCTATTATTTGGCGCAAAATAATAGTGCCAAATATTGGCGCCAAATATTGGCGCGATTATTGGCGCCATAATTTGACGCTATTAATGGCGCTATTATTTGGCGCTATTATGAACATTTGGCGGCAAAAAATATTTGGCGCTATTTTTTGGCGCTATTATTATGCGAAATTATTTGGCGCAATTATTTGGCGCAATTATTTGGTGCAATTATTTGGTGCAATATATTGGTGCTATTATTTGGTGCAATACATTGGCACTATTTATATATTTTCCGACAAAAATATTTGGCGCTATTATTTGGCACTTTTATTTGGCGCTGTTATTAGGAGCAATTATTTTGCGTAAATATTTGGCGCAATTGTTTGGCACAATTATTTAGTGCAATTATTTGGCGCTATTATTTACCGCTATTATTAGGCGAAATTATTTTGTGCTATAAATATATTGGCACTATTATGAATAAATGGTTCTATGAATATATTGGCGCTATTGTTAGCGTTTTTATTGGCACTATTGTGAATATAGTGGCGCTATTATTTGGTGCTATTATGAAGATATTGGCGCCATTATTTGGCGCTATGAATATATTGGTGCTATTATTGGTGTTGTTATTTGGCGCTATTATTGGCGCTATTATTGGCGCTATTTTTTGGCGCTATTATGAATATTTGGCGGCAAAAACTATTTGGCACTATTATATGGAGTTATTATTTGGCGCAATTATTCGGCGCTATTATTTGGCGTAGTTATTTGGCGCAATTATTTGGCGCAATTATTTGGTGCTATTATTTGGCGCAATTATTTTCCGCTGTTAATATATTGGCGCTATTATGAATATTTGGTGCTATTAATTAATGTTAAAATATAGGCGTTATTTTTTGGCGCTATTTTTTTGCACTATTATTTGGCGCTATTATTGGGCGCCAAATAATATTTGGCACTATTATTTGGTGCTATTATTGGCGATATTTAAATATCGACTCTATTATGAATATTAAAATTACACTGAAAATATATTTGGCGCTATGATATTGAATGTTAAAATAACACTGAAAATATATTGAATGTTAAAATATTGGTGCTATTATGAATATTTGGATTTATTATTGAATGTCAATATATTGGCGCCAAATATTGGCGCTATTATTTGGCACTATTATAAATATTCAGCGCCAAAAAATATTTGGCGCTACTATGAATATATGGAGCCAACTATTTGGCGCTATTATGAATATTTGCCTCTATTATTTGGGGCTATTATTGGCGCGATTATTTTGCGCTATTATTTGGCGCTATTATTTGGTGCTATTATTTGGCGCTATTATTTAACTCTATTATATTTGACACTATTATATTGTACTATTATATCATGCTATTATATGGCGCTAACATTTGGCACTATTATATGGTGCTAATATTTGGCGCTATTATATGGCGCTATTATTTGGCCCTATTAAATGAAGCTATAATATATTGGCGCTATTATTGATGCTACATATTGGCGCAATTATTTAGCGCTGTTATTTTTGGCGTTATTATATGGCGATATGATTTGGCGCTATTATATGGGGCTATTGTATGGCGCGAATATTTTGCGCTATTATTTGGCGCTACTATTTGGCGCTATTAAATGGCGCTATGAATATATTGGCGCTATGATTGGTGTTGTTATTGGTGCTTTTATTGGTGCTATTATTGAATGTTTAAATATTGGCGCTATTATTTGGCACAAAATAATAGCGCCAAATCTTGGCGCGATTATTGGCGCCATAATTTGACGTTATCATTGGTGCTATTATTTGGCGCTAATATTGGCACTATTATTTGGAGCTATTGTTTGGCGCTATTATTAGAAGTAATTATTTGGCACAATTATTTTCCCCAATTATTTGGTGCAATTATTTGGCACTATTTATATATTTTGCGCCAAAAAATATTTGTTGCTATTATATGGCGCTATTATTTGGCTCAATTATTTGGTGAAATTATTAGGCGCTGTTATTTGGCGCTATTATTAGGCACAATTATTTTGCGCTATAAATATATTGGCACTATTATGAATAATTGGCGCTATGAATATATTGGCGCTATTATTGGCACAATTATGAATATATTGGTGCTATTATATATCTACACCATTATTTGGTGTTATGAATATATTGGCGCTATTATTTGGCGCCACTACTGGGGCTATTTTTTGGCGCTATTTTTTTGCACTAGTATGAATATTTGGTGCAAAAAAATATTTGGCGCTATTATGTGGCGCTATTATTTGGCGCTATTATATATTGGCACTATTATTTGGCGGTATGAATATATTGGCACTATTATTGGCGCTATTATTTGGCGCTATTATTGGCGCTATTATTTGGTGCTATTTTTTGGTGCTATTATGAATATTTGGGGCCATAAAATATTGGGCGCTATTGTATGGCACTATTATTTGGCGCTATTATTTGGCGTAGTTATTTGGCGTAAATATTTGGCACAAATATTTGGTGCTATTATTTGGTGCTATTATTAGGCGCACTTATTTGGCGCTATTAATATATATGGTGCTATTATGAATATTTTGTGCTATTAATGAATGTTAAAATATTGGCGCTATTTTTTGGCGCTATTATTTGGTGCCAAATAATATTTGGCGCTATTATGAATATTAAAATAATACTCTGAAAATATATTTGGCGCTACTATATTGAATGTTAAAATAACACTGAAAATATATTGAATGTTAAAGTATTGGCGCTATTATGAATATTTGGCGCTATTATTTAATGTTAAAATATTTCCGCTATTATTTGGTGCCAAATAATATCGCCAAATATTGGCGCCAAATAATATTGGTGCCAAATATTGGCCCCAAATATTGGCGCTATTATTGGCGCTATTATTTGGCACTATAATTTGGCGCTATTATTTGGCGCTATTATGAATATTTGGCGCCAAAAAATAGTTGGTGCTACTATGAATATATGGCACCAAATATTTGGCGCTATTTTGAATATTTGGCTCTATTTTTTGGTGCCATTATTGGCGCTATTATTTGGAGCTATTATTTGGCGTTATTATGAATATTTGGCGCTATTATTAGGCGAAATTATTTGGCACAATTATTTGGTGCAATATATTGGCTCTATTTATATATTTTCTGACAAAAATATTTGGCGCTATTATATGACGCTTTTATTTGGCGTTGTTATTAGGCGCAATTTTTTTCGTAAATATTTGGTGCAATTGTTTGGCACAATTATTTGGTGCAATTATTTGGCGCTATTATTTATCGCTATTATTAGGCGCAATTATTTTGCGCTATAAATATATTGGCAGTATTATGAATAAATGGTGCTATGAATATATTGGCGCTATTATTGGCGTTATTATTGGCACTATTATGAATATAGTGGTGCTATTATTTGGCTCTATTATAAATATATTGGCGCTATTATTTGGCGCTATGAATATATTGGTGCTGTTATTTGGCACTATTATTGGCGCTATTTTTTGGCGCTATTTTTTGGCACTATTATGAATATTTGGCGCCAAAAACTATTTGGCACTATTATATGGTGCTATTATTTGGCGCAATTATTTGGCGTAATTATTTGGCGTAGTTATTTGGCGCAATTATTTGGCCCAAATATTTGGCGCTACTATGAATATATGGAGCCAAATATTTGGCGCTATTATGAATATTTGCCTCTATTATTTGGGGCTATTATTGGCGTGGTTATTTTGCGCTATTATTTGGCGCTATTATTTGGAGCTATTATTTGGCGCTATTATTTAGCGATATTATATTTGGCACTATTATATGGCGCTATTATTTGGGGATATTATATGGCGGTAATATTTGGCCCCATTATATGGCGCTAATATTTGGTGATATTATATCGCGCTATTATTTGGCCCTATTAAATGGAGCTATGAATATATTGGCGTTATTATTGATGCTACATATTGGCGCAATTATTTAGCAATGTTATATTTGGCGCTATTATATGGCGATATGATTTGGCGCTATATTATGGCGCTATTATATGGCGCTATTATATGGCGCTATTATATGGCGTGAATATTTGGCGCTATTATTTGGCGCTAATAAATGGCGCTATGGATATATTGGCGCTATTATTGAAGCTATGATTGGTGCTCTTATTGGCGCTTTTATTGGCGCTATTATTGAATGTTTAAATATTGGCGCTATTATTTGGCGCAAAATAATAGCGCCAAATATTGGCGCGATTATTAGCGCCATAATTTGACGTTATCATTGTTGCTATTATTTGGCATTATTATTTGACACTACTATTGGCTCTATTTTTTGGCGCTATTTTTTGGCGCTATTTTTTCACTATTATGAATATGTGGTGCCAAAAAATATTTGGCGCTATTATATGGCGCCATTATTTGGCGTTATTATATATTGGCACTATTATTTGGCGCTATGAATATATTGGCACTATTATTTGGCGCTATGAATATATTGGCACTATTATTGGTGCTATTATTTGGCGCTATTATTGGTGCTATTTTTTGGCGTTATTATTTGGTGCTATTTTTTTGCGCTATTATGAATATTTGGGGCCGTAAAATATTTGACACTATTGTATGGCGCTATCATTTGACCCTATTATTTGGCGTAGTTATTTGGCGTAAATATTTGGTGCAAATATTTGGCGCTATTATTTGGCGCTATTATTAGGCGCACTTATTTGGCACTATTAATATATTGGCGCTATTATGAATATTTGGTGCAATTAATGAATATTAAAATATTGGCGCTATTTTTTTTGGCGCTATTTATTAGCGCTATTATTTGGCGCCAAATAATATTTGGCGCTATTATTTGGCACTATTATTTGGCGCTATTATTTGGCGCTATTATGAATATTAAAATAACTCTGAAAATATATTTGGTGCTATTATATTGAATGTTAAAATAACACTGAAAATATATTGAATGTTAAAATATTGGCGCTATTATGAATATTTGGCGCTATTATTGAATGTTAAAATATTGCCGCTATTATTTGGTGCCAAATAATATCGCCAAATGTTGGCGCCAAATAATATTGGCCCCAAATATTGGCTCTATTATTGGCGCTATTATTTGGCACTTTTATTGGCGCTATTATTTGGCGCTATTATTTGCCGCTATTATTTGGCGATATTATGAATATTTGGCGCCAAAAAATAGTTGGCACTACTATGAATATATGGCACCAAATATTTGGCGCTATTATGAATATTTGGCTCTATTATTTGGCGCTATTATTTGGCACCAAATATTGGCACGATTATTGGCGCCATAATTTGACGCTATTATTGGTGCTATTATTTAGTGCTATTATTTGGTGCTATAATTTGGCGCTATTATGAATATTTGGGACCAAAAAATATTTGGCGCTATTATATGAACCTATTATTTGGCGATATTATTAGGCGTAATTATTTGGAGTAATTATTTGGGGCAATTATTTGGCAGGATTATTTGGCGCAATATATTGGCGCTATTTATATAATTTGCACCAAAAAATATTTGGCGCAATTATATGGCACTATTATTTGGGGCTGTTATTAGGTGCCATTATTTGGCGCACTTATTTGGTGCAATTATTTGGTGTAATTATTTGGAGATATTATTTGGCTCTATTATTTTGCACTATAAATATATTGGTGCTATTATGAATAAATGGAGCTATGAATATATTGGCTCTATTATTGGCGCTATTATTTTCACTATTATGAATATATTGGCACTATTATTTGATGCTATTATGGATATATTGGCGCTATTATTTTTCACTATGAATATATTGGCGCTTTTATTTGGCACTACTATTGGCACTATTATTTGGCGCTATTACGAATATTTGGCGCCAAAAAATATTTGGCGCCAAAAAATATTTGGCGCTATTATATGTCGGTATTATTTGGCACTATTATTTGGCGCAGTTATTTGGCGCAAATATTTGGCACATTTATTTGGCGCTATTATTTAGCGCTATTGTTAGGTGCAATTATTCGGCGCTATTAATATATTGGCGCTATTATGAATAATTGGCACTATTAATGAATATTTGGTGCTATTATTGGTGCTATTATTGGGCGCTATTCTGAATATTTGGCGCCAAATATTTGGATCTATTATTTGGGGATATTATTTGACGCTATTATTTGGCACTAGTATATGGCACTATTATATAGCGCTAATATTTGGCCCTATTATATGGTGCTATTATTTGGCCCTATTAAATGGCGCTATGAATATATTGGCACTATTATCGGCGCTATATATTGGTGAGATTATTTGTCACAATTATTTTGAGAAATTATTTGGTGCAATATATTGGCGCTATTTATATATTTTGCTCCAAAAAATATTTGGCGCAATTATTTGGCGTAGTTATTAGGTGCAATTATTTTTCGCAATTATTTGGCGCAATTATTTGGCGCTATTATTAGGCGCAATTATTTTGTGCTATTATTAGGTGCAATTATTTTGCGCTATAAATATATTGGTGCTATTATGAATAAATGACGCTATGAATATATTGGCGCTATTATTGGCACTATTATGAATATATTGGCGCTATTATTTGGCACTATTAAATATTGGCGCTATTATTTGGCGCTATGAAAATATTGGCACTATTATTGGCGCTATTATTTGGCGCTATTATTGGCGCTATTTTTTGGCGTTATTATTTGGTGCTATTTTTTTGCGCTATTATGAATATTTGGGGCCATAAAATATTTGACGCCATTGTATGGCGCTATCATTTGACCCTATTATTTGGCGTAGTTATTTGGCGTAAATATTTGGTGTAAATATTTGGCGCTATTATTTGGCGCTATTATTAGGCGCACTTATTTGACACTATTAATATATTGGCGCTATTATGAATATTTGGGGCAATTAATGAATATTAAAATATTGGCGCTATTTTTTTGGCGCTATTTATTAGCGCTATTATTTGGCGCCAAATAATATTTGGCCCTATTATTTGGCGCTATTATTTGGCGCTATTATGAATATTAAAATAACTCTGAAAATATATTTGGTGCTATAATATTGAATGTTAAAATAACACTGAAAATATATTGAATGTTAAAATATTGGCGCTATTATGAATATTTGGCGCTATTATTGAATGTTAAAATATTGCCGCTATTATTTGGTGCCAAATAATATCGCCAAATGTTGGCGCCAAATAATATTGGCCCTAAATATTGGCGCTATTATTTGCACTATTTTTTGGCACTTTTATTGGCGCTATTATTTGGCGCTATTATTTGGCGCTATTATTTGGCGCTATTATGAATATTTGGCGCCAAAAAATAGTTGGCGCTACTATGAATATATGGAACCAAATATTTGGCGCTATTATGAATATTTGGATCTATTATTTGGCGCTATTATTTGGCACCAAATATTGGCACGATTATTGGCGCCATAATTTGACGCTATTATTGGTGCTATTATTTAGTGCTATTATTTGGTGCTATAATTTGGCGCTATTATGAATATTTGGGACCAAACAATATTTGGCGCTATTATATGAACCTATTATTTGGCGATATTATTAGGCGTAATTATTTGGTGTAATTATTTGGGGCAATTATTTGGCAGGATTATTTGGCAAAATATATTGGCGCTATTTATATAATTTGCACCAAAAAATATTTGGCACAATTATATGGCACTATTATTTGGGGCTGTTATTAGGCGCAATTATTTGGCGCACTTATTTGGTGCAATTATTTGGTGCAATTATTTGGAGATATTATTTGGCTCTATTATTTTGCACTATAAATATATTGGTGCTATTATGAATAAATGGAGCAATGAATATATTGGCTCTATTATTGGCGCTATTATTTTCACTATTATGAATATATTGGCACTATTATTTGATGCTATTATGAATATATTGGCGCTATTATTTTTCACTATGAATATATTGGCGCTATTATTTGGCGCTACTATTGGCACTATTATTTGGCGCTATTACGAATATTTGGCGCCAAAAAATATTTGGCGCCAAAAAATATTTGGCGCTCTTATTTGTCGGTGTTATTTGGCACTATTATTTGGCGCAGTTATTTGGCGCAAATATTTGGCACATTTATTTGGCGCTATTATTTAGCGATTGTTAGGTGCAATTATTCGGCGCTATTAATATATTGGCGCTATTATGAATAATTGGCACTATTAATGAATTTTTGGTGCTATTATTGGCGCTATTATTGGGCGCTATTATGAATATTTGGCGCCAAATATTTGGATCTATTATTTGGGGATATTATTTGACGCTATTATTTGGCACTAGTATATGGCACTATTATATAGCGCTAATATTTGGCCCTATTATATGGTGCTATTATTTGGCCCTATTAAATGGCGCTATGAATATATTGGCACTATTATTGGCGCTATATATTGGTGCGATTATTTAGCACAATTATTTTGAGAAATTATTTGGTCCAATATATTGGCGCTATTTATATATTTTGCTCCAAAAAATATTTGGCGCAATTATTTGGCGTAGTTATTAGGTGCAATTATTTTTCGCAATTATTTGGCGCAATTATGTGGCGCAATTATCTGGTGCAATTATTTGGTGCAATTATTTGGCGCTATTATTTGGCGCTATTATTAGGCGCAATTATTTTGTGCTATTATTAGGTGCAATTATTTTGCGCTATAAATATATTTGCGCTATTATGAATAAATGACGTTATGAATATATTGGCGCTATTATTGGCACTATTATGAAAATATTGGTTCTATTATTTGGTGCTATTAAATATTGGCGCTATTATTTGGCGCTATGAATATATTAGTGCTATTATTGGCGATATTATTTCGCGCTATTGTTGGTGTTATTGTGGGCGCTATTTTTTTCCCTATTTTTTGGCGCTATTATTAATATTTCGCACCAAAAAATATTTGGCGCTATTATATGGCGCTATTATTTGGTGCTTTAATTTGGCGTAGTTATTTGGCGCAATTATTTGGCGCAATTATTTAGCGCTATTATTTGGCGCTAATATTAGACGCATTTATTTGGCACTTTTAATATATTGGTGCTATTATGAATATTTGGCGCTATTAATGAATGTTAAAATATTGGCGCTATTATTTGGCATATTTATGTAATGCTATTATTCGGTGCTATTTTTCGGCGCTATTATTTGGCGCTATAAATATATTGGCACTATTATGAATAAATGGTGCTATGAATATATTGGCACTATTATTAGCGATATTATTCTCACTATTATGAATATACTAACGCTATTATTTGGCGCTCTTATATATTGGAACTATTATGAATATATTGGCACTATTATTTAGCGCTATGAATATATTGGCGCTATTATTGGCGCTATTATTTGGTGCTATTATTGGCCCTATTATATGGAGCTGTTTTTTGGCGCTATTATGAATATTTGGCGCCAAAAAATATTTGGCGCTATTATTTGGTTTAGTAATTTGTCGCAGTTATTTGGCGCAATTATTTGACGCTATTATTTGGCGCAATTATTAGTCACAATTATCTGCCTCTATTAATATATTGGCGCTATTATGAATATTTGGTACTATTAATGAATGTTAAAATATTGGCGCTATTTTTTGCGCTATTATTTGGTGCTATTATTTGGCACCAAATAATATTTTGCGCTATTATTTGGCGCTATTATTGGGCACAATTATTTTCCGCTATTAATATATTGACGCTATTATGAATATTTGGCTCTATTAATGAAGGTTAAAATATTGGCGCTATTTTTTGGTGCTATTATTTGGCGCCAAATAATATTTGGTGCTCTTATTTGGCGCTATTACTGGCGCTATTAAAATATTGGTGCTATTAAAATATTGGCGCAATTATGAATATTAAAATAACACTGAAAATATATTTGGTGCTATAATATTGAATGTTAAAATAACACTTAAAATATATTGAATGTTAAAATATTGGCGCTATTATGAATATTTCGCGCTATTATTGAATGTTAAAATATTGGCGCTATTATTTGGTGCCAAATAATAGCTCCAAATATTGGCATCAAATATTATTGGTGCTAAATGTTGGCGCCAAATATTTGTGCTATTATTGGCACTATTATTGGCACTATTATTTGGCACTTTAATTGGCACTAAAATTTGGCATTATTATTTGGCGCTATTATGAATATTTGGCACCAAAAAATATTTGGCGCCAAAAAATATTTGGCGCTACTCTGAATATATGGCGCCAAATATTTGGCCCTATTATGAATATTTGGCTCTATTATTTGGCGCAATTATTGGCGCTATTATTTGGCACTACTGTGAATATTTGGCGCCAAATATTTGGTGCTATTACTTAGCGATATTATTTGGTGCTATTATTTAGAGCTATTATATTTGGTGCTATTATATGGCACTATTATTTGGCGCTATTATATGATGCTATTATATGACCCTAATATTTGGCGCTATTATGTGGCGCTATTATTTGGCCCTATTAAATGGCGCTATGAATATATTGGCGCTATTATTGTTGCCATATATTGGCGTGATTATTTGGCGCTATTATATTTTGCGCTATTATATGGGGCTGATATATTGCGCTGTTATATGGCGCTATTATATGGCGCTAATATTTGGCACTATTATATGGCACTATGAATATATTGGCACTATTAAATGGCGCTATGAATATATTAGTGCTATTATTGGTGCTGTTATTGGCGCTTTTATTGGCGCTATTATTGAATGTTTAAATATTGGCGCTATTATTTGGCGCAAAATAATAGCGCCAAATTTTGGCGCGATTATTGGCAGCATAATTTGATGCTATTATTGGTGCTATTATTTGGCACAATTATTTGACAAAATTATTTGGTGCAATATATTGGAGCTATTTAAATATTTTGAGCCAAAAAATATTTGGCGCTATTATATGGCCCTATTATTTGGTGCTGTTATTAGGCGCAATTATTTTGCGCAATTATTTGGCGTAATTATTTGGCGCTATTATTTGGCGCTATTATTTGGCGCTATTAGTTGGCGTTATTACTAGGCACAATTATTTTTGCGCTATAAATATATTGGCGCCATTATGAATAAATGGCGCTACGAATATATTGGCGCTATTATTGGCACTATTATGAATATATTGGCGCAATTATTTGGCGCTATTATATATTGGTGCTATTATTTGGCGCTATGAATATATTGATGCTATTATTTGTGCTATTATTTGGTGCTATTATTGGGGCTATTATATGACGCTATTTTTTGGCGCTATTAAGAATATTTGGCACCAAAAAATATTTGGCGCTATTATATGGCACTATTATTTGGTGGTATTATTTGGTGCTATTATTTGGCATAGTTACATGGCGCAAATATTTGTCGCTATTATTTGACGATATTATTAGGCGCAATTATTTGGTGCTATTAATATATTGGCGCTATTATGAATATATTGGCACTATTATTTGGTGCTATGAATATATTGGCGCTATTATTGGCGCAATTATTTGGCTCTATTGTTGGCGCTATTATATGGCGCTATTTTTTGGCGCTATTATTTGGTGCTATTATGAATATTTGGTGCTAAAAAATATTTGGCGCTATTATATGGCGTCATTATTTGGCGCTATTATTTAGCACAGTTATTTGGCGTAAATATTTTGCACATTTATTTGGCACAATTATATATGGGGCTATTTTATGGCGCTATTATTTGGTGCTATTATATGGCGCTATTATATAGCACTATTATATGGGGCTAACATTTGGCGTTATTATATGGCGCTATTATTTGGCCCTATTAAATGGCGCTATGAATATATTGGCACTATATATTGGCGCTATTATATTTGGCGCTATTATATGGCGCTATTATTTGGTGCTATAATATGGCGCTATTATATGGGGCTATTATATGGCGCTATTATATTGCGATATTATTTGGAGCTATTAAATGGCGCTATGAATATATTGGCGCTATTATTGGCGCTATTATTGGTGCTGGTATAGGTGCTTTTATTGGCTCTATTATTGAATGTTTAAATATTGGTGCTATTATTTGGTGCAAAATAACAGTGCCAAATATTGGCGCGATTATTGGCGCCATAATTTGACGCTATTATTGGCGCTATTATTTGGCGATATTATTTGGTGCTATTATGAACATTTGGCGCCAAAAAATATTTGGCGCTATTATTTGGCGCTATTATTAGAAGAAATTATTTGGAGAAATTATTTGGTGCAATTATTTGGTGCAATTATTTGGTGCAATATATTGGCGCTATATATATATTTTCCGACAAAAATATTTGGCGTTATTATATGGCGCTTTTATTTGGCGCTGTTATTAGGCGCAATTATTTTGCATAAATATTTGGCGCAATTGTTTGGCACAATTGTATGGCGCAATTATTTGGCGCTATTATTTACAGCTATTATTAGGCGCAATTCTTTTGCGCTATAAATATATTGGCACTATTATGAATAAATGGCGCTATGAATATATTGGCGCTATTATTGGCGTTATTATTGGCACTATTATTTATATAGTGGCACTATTATTTTGTGCTATTATATATTGGAACTATTATTAATATATTGGCACTATTATTTGGCGCTATGAATATATTGGTGCTATTATTGGTGCTGTTATTTGGCGCTATTGTTGGCGCTATTTTTCGGCGCTATTTTTTGGCGCTATTATGATTATTTGGCGCCCAAAACTATTTGGAACTATTATATGGTGCTATTATTTGGTGCTATTATTTGGCGCTATTATTTGGCACAATTATTTGTCATTGTTAATATATTGGCGCTATTATGAATATTTGGTGCTATTAATTAAAGTTAAAATATAGGCGTTATTTTTGGCGCTATTTTTTTGCACTATTATTTGGCGCTATTATTGGGCGCCAAATAATATTTGGCACTATTATTTGGCGCTATTATTGGCGCTATTAATATATCGACTCTATTGTGAATATTAAAATTACACTGAAAATATATTTGGCGCTATTATATTGAATGTTAAAATAACACTGAAAATATATTGAATGTTAAAATATTGGCTCTATTATGAATATTTTGCTTTATTATTGAATGTCAATATATTGGCGCCAAATATTGGTGCTATTATTTGGCGCTATTATAAATATTTAGCGCCAAAAAATATTTGGCGCTACTATGAATATATGGCGCCAAATATTTGGCACAATTATGAATATTTGCCTCTATTATTTGGGGCTATTATAGGCACGATTATTTTGTGCTATTATTTGGCTCTATTATTTGGCGCTATTATTTAGCGCTATTATATTTGGCACTATTATATGGCGCTAATATTTGGCACTATTATATGGTGCTAATATTTGGCGATATTATATGGCGCTATTATTTGGCCCTATTAAAATGGCGCTATGAATATATTGGCACTATTTTTGATGCTATATATTGGCGCTATTATATAGCGCTATTATATTTGGTGTTATTATATGGCGATATGATTTGGCGCTATTTTATGGCGCTATTATATGGCACGAATATTTGGCGCTATTATTTGGCACTATTATTCGGCGCTATTAAATGGCGCTATGAATATATTGACGTTATTATTGGCGCTATGATTGTTGCTGTTATTGGCACTTTTATTGGCGCTATTATTGAATGTTTAAATATTGGCGATATTATTTGCCCCAAAATAATAGGGCCAAATATAGGCGCGATTATTGGCGCCATAATTTGACGTTATCATTGGTGCTATTATTTGGCGCTAATATTGGCGCTATTATTTGGCGTTATTGTTTGGCGCTATTATTAGGTGTAATTATTTGGCACAATTATTTGGACCAATTATTTAGCGCAATTATTTGGCGCTATTTATATATTTTGTGCCAAAAAATATTTGGCGCTATTATATAGCGCTATTATTTGTCACAATTATTTGGTGCAATTATTTGGGGCTATTATTTGGCGCTATTATTAGGCGCAATTATTTTGCGCTATAAATATATTGGCCCTATTACGAATAAATGGAGTTATGAATATATTGGCGCTATTATTGGCACTGTTATGAATATATTGGCGCTATTATTTGGCGCTATTATATATCAGCACTATTATTTGGCGCTATGAATATATTTGCGCTATTATTTGGCGCTACTATTGGCGGTATTTTTTAGCGCTATTTTTTGGCGCTATTTTTTAGCGCTGTTTTTTTGCACTATTATGAATATTTGGTGCCAAAAAATATTTGGCGCTATTATATGGCGCTATTATTTGGCGCTATTATTTGGCGCTATTATATATTGGCACTATTATTTGGCGCTATGAATATATTGACACTATTATTGGTGCTATTATTTGGTGCTATTATTGGCACTATTTTTTTGCACTATTATTTGGTGCTATTTTTTGGCACTATTATGAATATTTGGGGCCATAAAATATTTGGCGCTATTGTATGGCGCTATTATTTGGTGCTATTATTTGGCGTAGTTATTTGGCGCAAATATTTGACGCAAATATTTGGCGCTATTATTTGGCGCTATTATTAGGTGCACTTATTTGGCACTATTAATATATTGGCGCTATTATGAATATTTGGTGCTGTTAATGAATGTTAAAATATTGGCGCAATTTTTTGGCGCAATTTATTGGCGCTATTATTTGGCGCCAAATAATATTTGGCGCTATTATTTGGCGCTATTATGAATATTAAAATAACTCTGAAAATATATTTGGCGCTATTATATTGAAGGTTAAAATAACACTGAAAATATATTGAATGTTAAAATATTGGTGCTATTATGAAAATTTTGCGCTATTATTGAATGTTAAAATATTGCCTCTATTATTGGGTGCCAAATAATATCGCTAAATATTGGCACCAAATAATATTGGTTCCAAATATTGGCCCCAAATATTGGCGCTATTATTTGGCACTATAATTTGGCGCTATTATTTGGCGCTATTATGAATATTTGGCACCAAAATATAGTTGGCGCTACTATGAATATATGGCACCAAATATTCAGCGCTATTATGAATATTTGGCTCTATTATTTGGCGCTATTATTTGGAGCCAAATATTGGCACGATTATTGGCGCCATAATTTGACGCTATTATTGGTGTTATTATTTGGTGTTATTATTTGGCGCTATTATGAATATTTGGCACCAAAAAAATATTTGGCGCTATTATATGAAGCTATTATTTGGCGATATTATTAGGTGCAATCATTTGGCGTAATTATTTAGCGCAATTATTTGGCGTGATTATTTGGCGCAATATATTGGCGCTATTTATATATTTTGCACCAAAAAATATTTGGCGCTATTATATGGCGCTATTATTTGGGGCTGTTATTAGGTGCAATTATTTGGCGCACTTATATGGTGCAATTATTTGGTGCAATTATTTGGCGCTATTATTTGGCACTATTATTTTGCGCTATAAATATATTGGTGCTATTATGAATAAATGGAGCTATGAATATTTTGGCACTATTATTGGCACTATTATGAATATATTGACGCTATTATTTGGTGCTATTATGAATATATTGGCGCTATTATTTGCCGCTATGAATATATTGGCGCTATTATTTGGTGCTACTATTGGCTCTATTATTTTGGGCTATTATTTGACGTTATTATGAATATTTGGCGCCAAAAAATATTTGGCGGTATTATATGGCGCTATTATTTGTCGGTATTATTTGGCGCAGTTATTTGGCGCAAATATTTGGCGCATTTATTTGGCGCTGTTATTTAGCGCTATTGCTAGTTGCAATTATTTGGCGCTATTAATATATTTGCGCTATTATGAATATTTGGCGCCAACTATTTGGATCTATTATTTGGGGATATTATTTGGCACTATTATTTGGCACTATTATATTTGGCGCTATTATTTGGCGCTATTATATGTCGCTATTATATGGCGCTAATATTTGGCCCTATTATTTTGGCGCTATTATTTGGCCCTATTAAATGGCGCTATGAATATATTGGCACTATTATTGGCGCTATATATTGGAGCAATTATTTGGCGCAATTATTTTTCAAAATTATTTAGTGCAATATATTGGCGCTATTTATATATTTTGTTCCAAAAAATATTTGGCGTTATTATTTGGCGATGTTATTAGGCACAATTATTTTTCGCAATTATTTGGCGCAATTATTTGGCGCAATTATTTGGTGCAATTATTTGGCGCAATTATTTGGCGCTATTATTTGGCGATATTGTTAGGCGCAATTATTTTGCGCTATTATTAGGTGCAATTATTTTGCGCTATAAATATATTGGCGCTGTTACGAATAAATGGCACTATGAATATATTGGCGCTATTATTGGCACTATTATGAATATATTGGCACGATTATTGGTGCTATTATTTGGCGCTATTGTTGGTGCTATTTTTGGCGCTATTTTTGGCACTATGTTTTGGCGCTATTATGAATATTTGGCGCCAAAAATTTTTTGGCGCTATTATATGGCGCTATTATTTGGCGCTGTTATTTGGCGCAGTTATTTGGCGCACATATTTGGCACAATTATTTGGCGCTATTATTTGGCACTAATATTAGGCGCTTTTATTTGGCACTTTTAATATATTGGTGCTATTATGAATATTTGGCGCTATTAATGAATGTTAAAATACTGGCATTATTATTTGGCGTATTTATTTAACGCTATTATTTGGCGCTATAAATATATTGGCACTATTATGAATAAATGGCGCTATGAATATATTGGCGCTATTATTGGCGATATTATTGGAACTATTATGAATATACTGACGCTATTATTTGGCGCTATTATATATTGGCACAATTATGAATATATTGGTGCTATTATTTGGCGCTATGAATATATTGGCACTATTATTGGCGCTATTATTTGGCGATATTATTGGCCCTATTATACGGAGCTGTTTTTTGGCGCTATTATGAATATTTGGCGCCAATAAATATTTGGCGCTGTTATATGGCGCTATTATTTGGCACAATTATTTGGCGCAGTTATTTGTCACAGTTATTTGGCACAATTATTTGGCGCTATTATTTGGCACTATTATTAGTCGCAATTATATACCGCTATTAATATATTGGCGCTATTATTAATATTTGGAACTATTAATGAATGTTAAAATATTGGCGCTATTTTTTGCGCTATTATTTGGCGCTATTATTTGGCCCCAAATAATATTTGGTGCTATTATTTGGTGCTATTATTTGGCGCTATTATTGGGCACAATTATTTTCTGCTATTAATATATTGGCTCTATTATGAATATTGGGCTCTATTAATGAAGGTTAAAATATTGGCGCTATTTTTTGGCGCTATTATTTGGCACTAAATAATATTTGGTGCTCTTATTTGGCGTTATTATTGGCGCTATTAAAATATTGGCACAATTATGAATATTAAAATAACACTGAAAATATATTTGGCGTTATTATATTGAATGTTAAAATAACACTGAAAATATATTGAATGTTAAAATATTGGCACTATTATGAATATTTCACGCTATTATTGAATGTTAAAATATTGGTGCTATTATTTGGTGCCAAATAATAGCGCCAAATATTGGCGCCAAATATTGGCGTCAAATATTATTGGTGCCAAATATTTGCGCCAAATATTGGCGCTATTATTGGCGCTATTTTTTGGCGCTTTTATTGGGGCTATAATTTGAAACTATTATTTGGCGCTATTATGAATATTTGGCACCAAAAAATATTTGGCGCTACTATGAATATATGGTGCCAAATATTTGGCCCTATTATGAATATTGGGCTCTATTATTTGGCGCAATTATTGGCGCTATTATTTGGCGCTATTATGAATATTTGGCGCCAAATATTTTGTGCTATTACTTGGCGATATTATTTGGCGCTATTATTTAGAGCTATTATATTTGGCGCTATTATATAGCACTATTATATGACCCTAATATTTGGCGCTATTATGTGGTGCTATTATTTGGACATATTAAATGGTGCTATGAATATATTGGCGCTATTATTGGTGCCATATATTGGCGCTATTATATTTGGCGCTATTATATAGCGCTATTATATGGCTCTAATATTTGGCGCTATTATATGGCGCTATGAATATATTGGCGCTATTAAATGGCGCTATGAATATATTAGCGCTATTATTGGTGCTGTTATTGGCGCTTTTATTGGCTCTATTATTTGGCGTAAAATAATAGCGCCAAATATTGGCGCGATTATTGGCAGCATAATTTGATGCTATTATTGGTGCTATTATTTGGCACAATTATTTGACAAAATTATTTGGTGCAATATATTGGCGCTATTTATATATTTTGAGCCAAAAAATATTTCACGCTATTATGTGGCCCTATTATTTGGCGCTGTTATTAGGCGCAATTATTTGGCGCAATTATTTGGCGCAATTATTTGGTGCTATTATTTTGCGCTATTATTTGGCGCTATTACTAGGCGCAATTATTTTTTCGCTATAAATATATTGGCGCCATTATGAATAAATGGCGCTATGAATATATTGGCGCTATTATTGGCACTATTATTAATATATTAGCACAATTATTTGGCGCTATTATATATTGGTGCTATTATTTGACTCTATGAATATATTGGCGCTATTATTTGCACTATTATTTGGCGCTATTATTGGGGCTATTATATGACGCTATTTTTTTGCGCTAATTTTTGGCGCTATTAAGAATATTTGGCACCAAAAAATATTTGGCGCTATTATATGGTGCTATTATTTGACGGTATTATTTGGCGCTATTATTTGGCGCAGTTATATGGGGCCAATATTTAGCGAATTTATTTGGCGCTATTATTTGGCGATATTATTAGGTGCAATTATTTGGCGCTATTAATATATTGGCGCTATTATGAATATTTGATGCTATTAATGAATGTTAAAATATTGGTGCTATTATTTGGGGCAATTATTTGGAGCAATTATTTGGTGCTATTATTTGGCGTTATTATTAGGTGCAATTATTTGGCGCTATAAATATATTGGCGCTATTATGAATAAATGGAGCTATAAATATATTGGCGCTATTATTGGCACTATTATGATTATAATGGCGCTATTATTTGGATCTATTATATATTGGTGCTATTATGAATATATTGGCACTATTATTTGGTGCTATGAATATATGGGTGCTATTATTGGCGCTATTATTTGGCTCTATTATTGACGCTATTATATAAAGCTATTTTTTGGCGTTATTATTTGGTGCTATTATGAATATTTGGCGACAAAAAATATCTGGCGCTATTATATGGCGTCATTATTTGGCGCTATTATTTGGCGCAGTTATTTGGCGCAAATATTTTGCACATTTATTTGGCACAATTATATATGGGGCTATTATATGACTCTATTATTTGGTGCTATTATGTGACGCTATTATATAGCGCTATTATATGGTGCTAACATTTGGCGTAATTATATGGCGCTATTATTTGGCCCTATTAAATGATGCTATGAATATATTGGCGCTATTATTGGCTCTATATATTGGATCTATTATTTGGCGATATTATATTTGGCGCTATTATATGGCGATATTATTTCGTGCTATAATATGGCGCTATTATATGGGGCTATTATATGGCGCTATTATTTGGCGTTGTTATATTGCGCAATTGTTTGGCCCTATTAAATGGCGCTATGAATATATTGGCGCTATTATTGATGCTATATATTGGTGCTATTATTTAGCGCTGCTATATTTGGCGCTATTATATGGCGATATGATTTGACGCTATTTTATGGTGCTATTATATGGCGCGAATATTTGGCACTATTATTTGGCGCTATTAAATGGCACTATGAATATATTGGCGTTATTATTGGCGCTATGATTGGTGATGTTATTGGCGCTTTTATTAGCGCTATTATTGAATGTTTTAATATTGGCGCTATTATTTGCCGCAAAATAATAGCACCAAATAGAGACGCGATTATTGGCGCCATAATTTGACGTTATCATTGGTGCTATTATTTGGCGCTA
The DNA here is from genome assembly GCA_963277665.1 of Viscum album. NCBI lineage: Eukaryota > Viridiplantae > Streptophyta > Magnoliopsida > Santalales > Viscaceae > Viscum > Viscum album. The sequence goes on along the minus strand of OY728127.1, from coordinate 907,018,064 downwards.
ATATAGGCGCTATTATTTGGCGCTATTATTAGATGTAATTATTTGGCACAATTATTTGGCCCAATTATTTGGGTCAATATTTGGCGCTATTTATATATTTTGCGCCAAAAAATATTTGGCGCTATTATTAGGCGCAATTATGTGGTGCAAATATTTGGCGCTATTATTTGGCGCTATTATTAGGCGCAATTATTTTGCGCTATAAATATATTGGCCCCATTATGAATAAATGGTGCTATGAATATATTGGCGCTATTATTAGCAATATTATGAATATATTGGTGCTATTATTTGGCGCTATTATATATCAGAGCTATTATTTGGCGCTATGAATATATTTGCGCTATTATTAGTACTATTATTTGGCCCTACTATTGGCGCTATTTTTTGTCGCTATTTTTTGGCGCTATTTTTTTGTACTATTATGAATATTTGGTGCCAAAAAATATTTGGCGCTATTATATGGCGCTATTATTTGGCGCTATTATATATTGGCACTATTATTTGGCTCTATGAATATATTGGCACTATTATTGGTGCTATTATTTGGCGCTATTGTTGGCACTATTTTTTGGCACTATTATTTGGTACTATTTTTGGGCGCTATTATGAATATTTGGGGCCATAAAATTTTTGGCGCTATTGTATGGAGCTATTATTTGGCGCTATTATTTGGCGTAGTTATTTGGCGTAAATATTTGGCACAAATTTTTTGCGCTATTATTTGGCGCTATTATTAGGCACACTTATTTGGCGCTATTAATATTAGGCACTATTATGAATATTTGGTGCTATTAATGAATGTTAAAATATTGGCGCTATTTTTTTGCGCTATTTTTTGGTGCTATTATTTGGTGCCAAATAATATTTGGTGCTATTATTTGGCGCTATTATGAATATTAAAATAACTCTGAAAATATATTTGGCGATATTATTTTGAATGTCAAAATAACACTGAAAATATATTGAATGTTAAAATATTGGTGCTATTGTGAATATTTGGCGCTATTATTGAATGTTAAAATATTGCCGTTATTATTTGGTGCCAAATAATATCGCCAAATATTGGCGCCAAATAATATTGGTGCCAAATATTGGCCCCAAATATTGGCGCTACTGTTGGCGCTATTATTTGGCACTATAATTTGGTGTTATTATTTGGTGCTATTATGAATATTTGGCGCCAAAAAATAGTTGGAGCTACTATGAATATATGGCACCAAATATTCGGCGCTATTATGAATATTTGGCTCTATTATTTGGCGCTATTATTTGGCGCCAAATATTGGCACGATTATTGTGCCATAATTTGATGCTATTATTGGCGCTATTATTTGGTGTTATTATTTGGTGCTATTATGAATATGTGGCACCAAAAAAAAATTTGGCTCTATTACATGAAACTATTATTTGGCAATATTATTAGGTGCAATTATTTGGCGTAATTATTTGGCGCAATTATTTGGCGTGATTATTTGGTGCAATATACTGGCGCTGTTTATATATTTTGGGCCAAAAAATATTTGGCGCTATTATTTGAGGCTGTTATTAGGCGCAATTATTTGGCGCACTTATTTGGTGCAATTATTTGGTGCAATTATTTGGAGCTATTATTCGGCGCTATTATTTTGCGCTATAAATATATTAGTGCTATTATGAATAAATGGAGCTATGAATATATTGGCGCTATTATTGGCACTATTATGAATATATTTGCGCTATTATTTGGTGCTATTATGAATATATTGGCGCTATTATTTGGCGCTATGAATATATTGGCGCTATTATTTGGTGCTACTATTGGCGCTATTATTTGGCGCTATTATTTGACGCTATTATGAATATTTGGCGCCAAAAAATATTTGGCGCTATTATATGGCGCTATTATTTGTCGGTATTATTTGGCCCTATTATTTGGCGCAGTTATTTGGCGCAAATATTTGGCGCATTTATTTGGCGCTATTATTTAGCGCTGTTGTTAGGTGCAATTATTTGGCACTATTAATATATTGGCGCTATTATGAATATTTGGGGCTATTAATGAATATTTGGTGCTATTATTGGCGCTATTAATGGGCGCTATTATGAATATTTGGCGCCAAATATTTGGATCTATTATTTGGGGATATTATTTGGCGCTATTATATTTGACGCTATTATATGACGCTAATATTTGGCCCTATTATATGGTGCTATTATTTGACCCTATTAAATGACGCTATGAATATATTGGCACTATTATTGGCGCTATATATTGGCGCAATTATTTGGCGCAATTATTTTGCGAAATTATTTGGTGCAATATATTGGCGCTATTTACATATTTTGTTCCAAAAAATATTTGGCGCTATTATTTGGCACTGTTATTAGGCGCAATTATTTTTCGCAATTATTTGGCGCAATTATTTGGCGCAATTATTTGGTGCAATTATTTGGCGAAATTATTTGGCGCTATTATTTGGCGCTATTATTAGGCGTAATTATTTTTTGCTATTATTAGGTGCAATTATTTTGCGCTATAAATATATTGGCGCTATTATGAATAAATGCTGCTATGAATATATTCGCGCAATTATTGGCACTATTATGAATATATTGGTACTATTATTTGGTGCTATTATATATTGGCTCTATTATTTGGCGCTATGAATATATTCGTGCTATTATTGGCGCTATTGTTGGCGATATTTTTTGGCGCTATTTTTTGGCGCTATTATGAATATTTGGCGCCAAAAAATATTTGGCGCTATTATATGACGCTATTATTTGGCGCTGTTATTTGGCGCAGTTTTTTGGCGCAAATATTTGGCGCAATTATATGGCGCTATTATTTGGCGCTAATATTAGGCGCATTTATTTGGCACTTTTAATATATTGGTGCTATTATGAATATTTAGCGCTATTAATGAATGCTAAAATATTGGCGTTATTATTTGGCGTATTTATTTTATGCTATTATTTGGCGCTATTATTTGGCACTATTATTCGGTGCTATTATTTGGCGCTATAAATATATTGGCACTATTATGAATAAATGGCGCTATGAATATATTGGCACTATTATTGGCGATATTATTGGCACTATTATGAATATACTAACGCTATTATTTGGAACTATTATATATTGGCAGTATTATGAATATATTGGCGCTATTATTTGGCGCTATGAATATATTGGCGCTATTATTGGTGCTTATATTTGGCGCTATTATTGGCCCTATTATACGAAGCTATTTTTTGGCGCTATAATGAATATTTGGCGCCAAAAAATATTTAGCGCTATTATTTTGCGAAATTATTTGGCACAGTTATTTGTCGCAGTTATTTGGCGCAATTATTTGGCTCTATTATTTGGCGCTATTATTAGTCGCAATTATCTGCCGCTATTAATATATTGGCGCTATTATGAATATTTGGCACTATTAATGAATGTTAAAATATTGGCACTATTTTTTGCGCTATTATTTGGCGCTATTATTTGATGCCAAATAATATTTGGCGCTATTATTTGCCACTATTATTGGGCACAATTATTTTCCGCTATTAATATATTGGTGCTATTAGGAATATTTGGCTCTATTAATGAAGGTTAAAATATTGGCGCTATTTTTTGGTGTTATTATTTGGAGCCAAATAATATTTTCCGGTCTTATTTGGCGCTATTATTGGTGCTATTAAAATATTGGCACTATTAAAATATTGGCGCAATTATAAATATTAAAATAACACTAAAAATATATTTGGCGTTATTATATTGAATGTTAAAATAACACTGAAAATATATTGAATGTTAAAATATTGGCGCTATTATTTGGTGCCAAATAATAGCGCCAAATATTGGCATAAAATATTATTGGTGCCAAATGTTGGCGCCAAATATTGGCGCTATTATTTGGCGCTTTTATTGGCACTATAATTTGGCACTATTATTTGGCGCTATTATTTGGCGCTATTATGAATATTTGGCGCCAAAAAATATTTGGCGCTACTATGAATATATGGTGCCAAATATTTGGCCCTATTATGAATATTTGGCTCTATTATTTGGCGCAATTATTTGTGCTATTATTTGGTGCTATTATGAATATTTGGCGCCAAATATTTGGTGTTATTACTTGGCGATATTAGTTGGCGCTATTATTTAGAGCTATTATATTTGGTGCTATTATATGGCACTATTATATGACCCTAATATTTTCCGCTATTATGTGGAGATATTATTTGGCCCTATTAAATGGCACCGTGAATATATTGGCGCTATTACTGGCACCATATATTGGCGCCATATATTGGCGCGATTATTTGGCGCTATTATATTTGGCGCTATTATATAGCGCTATTATATGCCGCTAATATTTGGCGCTATTATATGGCTTTATGAATATATTGGCGCTATTAAATGGTGCTATGAATATATTAACACTATTATTGGTGCTGTTATTGGCGCTTTTATTGGCGCTATTATTGAATGTTTAAATATTGGCGTGATTATTGGCAGCATAATTTGATGCTATTATTGGTGCTATTATTTGGCACAATTATTTGACTAAATTATTTGGTGCAATATATTGGTGCTATTTTTATATTTTGAGCCAAAAAATATTTGGCACTATTATATAGCCCTATTATTTGCCGCTGTTATTAGGCGCAATTATTTGGTGCAATTATTTGGTGCTATTATTTGGCGTCATTATTTGGCACTATTACTAGGCGCAATTTTTTTTGCGCTATAAATATATTGGCACCATTATGAATAAATGGCACTATGAATATATTGGCGCTAATAATAGCTCCAAATATTTGCACCAAATATTAGCGCCTAATATTATTGGTGCCAAATATTGGTGCCAAATATTGACGCTATTATTGGCGCTATTATATGGTGCTTTTATTGGCGCTATTATTTGGCGCTATTATGAATATTTGGTGCCAAAAAATATTTGGCACTACTATGAATATATGGCGCCAAATATTTGGTGATTTTATGAATATTTGTCTCTATTATTTGGCGCTATTATTTGCGCTATTATTTGGCGCTATTATGAATATTTGGCGCCAAAAATTTGGTGCTATTATTTAGCGATTTTATTTTGCGCTATTATCTAGCGCTATTTTGTGGTGCTATTATATTTGTCGCTATTATCAGGCGATATTATATGGCGCTATTATATGGCGCTATTATATAGCACTATTATATGGCACTAATATTTGGTGCTAATATTTGGCGCTATTATATGGCGCTGTTATTAGGCCCTGTTAATATGAATATATTGGCGCTATTATTGGCGCAAAATATTGGCGCTATGATTTGGCACTATTATATTTGTGGCTATGATTTGCCGCTATTATATAGCACTATTATATGGCGCTATTATTTGGCGCTATTATTTGGCGCTATTAAATGCCACTATGAATATATTGGCGCTATTATTGGCGCTATTATTGGTGCGGTTATTGGCGCTTTTACTGGCGCTATTATTGAATGTTTAAATATTGGTGCTATTATTTGGCGTAAAATAATAGCGCCAAATATTGGCGCGATTATTCGCGCCATAATATGATACTATTATTGGTACTGTTATTTTGCAGCATTTTTTGGTGCTATTATTTGGCGCTATTATGAATATTTGGTGCCAAAAAATATTTGGCACTATTATATGGCGCTATTATTTGGCGCTATTGTTAGGCGCAAGTTTGTGGCGCAACTATTTGGCGTAATTATTTGGCACAATATATTGGCGATATTTATATATTTTGTGCCAAAAAATATTTGGTGCTATTATATGGCACTATTATTTGGCGCAGTTATTAGGCTCAAATATTTTGCGCAATAATTTGGCGCTATTATTAGGCGTAATTATTTGGCGCTATTAATATATTGGTGCTATTATAAATATTTGGCGATATTAATGAATGTTATAATATTGGCGCAATTATTTGGTGCAATTATTTGGCACTGTTATTAGGCGCAATTATTTGGCGCTATAAATATATTGGCGCTATTATGAATAAATGGTGCTATGAATATATTTGCGCTATTATTGGCACTATTATGAATATACTGGCGCTATTATTTGGACCTATAATATATTGGCGCTATTATGAATATATTGGCACTATTATTTGGTGCTATGAATATATTGGCGCTATTATTGGCGCTATTATTTGGCTCTATTATTGACGCTATTATATAAAGCTATTTTTTGGCGCTATTATTTGGTGCTATTATGAATATTTGGCGACAAAAAATATCTGGCGCTATTATATGGCGCCATTATTTGGGGCTATTTTTTGGCGCAGTTATTTGGCGCAAATATTTTGCACATTTATTTGGAACAATTATATATGGGGCTATTATATGACTCTATTATTTGGTGCTATTATGTGATGCTATTATATAGCGCTATTATATGGTTCTAACATTTGGCGTAATTATATGGCGCTATTATTTGGCCCTATTAAATGATGCTATGAATATATTGGCGCTATTATTGGCGCTATATATTGGATCTATTATTTGGTGATATTATATTTGGCGCTATTATATGGCGCTATTATTTCGTGCTATAATATGGCGCTATTATATGGGGCTATTATATGGCGCTATTATTTGGCGTTGTTATATTGCTCAATTATTTGGCCCTATTAAATGGCGCTATGAATATATTGGCGCTATTATTGATGCAATATATTGGTGCTATTATTTAGCGCTGCTATATTTGGCGCTATTATATGGAGATATGATTTGACGCTATTTTATGGTGCTATTATATGGCGCGAATATTTGGCACTATTATTTGGCGCTATTTAATGGCACTATGAATATATTGGCGTTATTATTGGCGCTATGATTGGTGATGTTATTGGCGCTTTTATTAGCGCTATTATTGAATGTTTTAATATTGGCGCTATTATTTGCTGCAAAATAATAGCACCAAATAGAGACGCGATTATTGACGCCATAATTTGACGTTATCATTGGTGCTATTATTTGGCGCTATTATTAGATGTAATTATTTGGCACAATTATTTGGCCCAATTATTTGGGGCAATATTTGGCGCTATTTATATATTTTGCGCCAAAAAATATTTGGCGCTATTATTAGGCGCAATTATGTGGTGCAAATATTTGGCGCTATTATTTGGCGCTATTATTAGGTGCAATTATTTTGCGCTATAAATATATTGGCCCTATTATGAATAAATGGTGCTATGAATATATTGGCACTATTATTAGCAATATTATGAATATATTGGTGCTATTATTTGGCGCTATTATATATCAGAGCTATTATTTGGCGCTATGAATATATTTGTGCTATTATTAGCACTATTATTTGGCCCTACTATTGGCGCTATTTTTTTGCGCTATTTTTTGGCGCTATTTTTTTGCACTATTATGAATATTTGGTGCCAAAAAATATTTGGCGCTATTATATGGCGCTATTAATTGGCGCTATTATTTGGCGCTATTATATATTGGCACTATTATTTGGCTCTATGAATATATTGGCACTATTATTGGCGCTATTATTTGGCGCTATTATTGGCACTATTTTTTGGCGCTATTATTTGGTACTATTTTTGGGTGCTATTATGAATATTTGGGGCCATAAAATATTTGGCGCTATTGTATGGAGCTATTATTTGGCGCTATTATTTGGCGTAGTTATTTGTCGTAAATATTTGGCACAAATTTTTTGCGCTATTATTTGGCGCTATTATTAGGCACACTTATTTGGCGCTATTAATATTAGGCACTATTATGAATATTTGGTGCTATTAATGAATGTTAAAATATTGGCGCTATTTTTTGGAGCTATTTTTTGGCGCTATTATTTGGTGCCAAATAATATTTGGCGCAATTATTTGGCGCTATTATGAATATTAAAATAACTCTGAAAATATATTTGGTGCTATTATATTGAATGTCAAAATAACACTGAAAATATATTGAATGTTAAAATATTGGCGCTATTATGAATATTTGGCGCTATTATTGAATGTTAAAATATTTCCGCTATTATTTGGTGCCAAATAATATCGCCAAATATTGGTGCCAAATAATATTGGTGCCAAATATTGGCCCCAAATATTGGCGCTACTGTTGGCGCTATTATTTGGCACTATAATTTGGTGCTATTATTTGGTGCTATTATGAATATTTGGCGCCAAAAAATAGTTGGCGCTACTATGAATATATGGCACCAAATATTCGGCGCTATTATGAATATTTGGCTCTATTATTTGGCGCTATTATTTTGCGCCAAATATTGGCACGATTATTGTGCCATAATTTGATGCTATTATTGGCGCTATTATTTGGTGTTATTATTTGGTGCTATTATGAATATGTGGCACCAAAAAAAAATTTGGCGCTATTACATGAAACTATTATTTGGCAATATTATTAGGTGCAATTATTTGGCGTAATTATTTGGCGCAATTATTTGGCGTGATTATTTGGTGCAATATACTGGTGCTATTTATATATTTTGGGCCAAAAAATATTTGGCGCTATTATTTGAGGCTGTTATTAGGCGCAATTATTTGGCGCACTTATTTGGTGCAATTATTTGGTGCAATTATTTGGCGCTATTATTCGACGCTATTATTTTGCGCTATAAATATATTAGTGCTATTATTAATAAATGGAGCTATGAATATATTGGCGCTATTATTGGCACTATTATGAATATATTTGCGCTATTATTTAGTGCTATTATGAATATATTGGCGCTATTATTTGGCACTATGAATATATTGGTGCTATTATTTGGTGCTACTATTGGCGCTATTATTTGGCGCTATTATATGGCGCTATTATTTGTCTGTATTATTTGGCCCTATTATTTGGCGCAGTTATTTGGCGCAAATATTTGGCGCATTTATTTGGCGCTATTATTTAGCGCTGTTGTTAGGTTCAATTATTTGGCACTATTAATATATTGGCGCTATTATGAATATTTGGGGCTACTAATGAATATTTGGTGCTATTATTGGCGCTATTAATGGGCGCTATTATGAATATTTGGCGCCAAATATTTGGATCTATTATTTGGGGATATTATTTGGCGCTATTATATGACGCTAACATTTGGCCCTATTATATGGTGCTATTATTTGACCCTATTAAATGACGCTATGAATATATTGGCACTATTATTGGCGCTATATATTGGCGTGATTATTTGGCGCAATAATTTTGCGAAATTATTTGGTGCAATATATTGGTGCTATTTATATATTTTGTTCCAAAAAATATTTGGCGCTATTATTTGGCACTGTTATTAGGCGCAATTATTTTTCGCAATTATTTGGCGCAATTATTTGGCGCAATTATTTGGTGCAATTATTTGGCGAAATTATTTGGCGCTATTATTTGGCACTATTATTAGGCGTAATTATTTTGCGCTATTATTAGGTGCAATTATTTTGCGCTATAAATATATTGGCGCTATTATAAATAAATGGTGCTATGAATATATTCGCGCTATTATTGGCACTATTATGAATATATTGGTACTATTTTTTGGTGCTATTATATATTGGCTCTATTATTTGGCGCTATGAATATATTCGTGCTATTATTGGCGCTATTGTTGGCGATATTTTTTGGCGCTATTTTTTGGCGCTATTATGAATATTTGGCGCCAAAAAATATTTGGCGCTATTATATGACGCTATTATTTGGCGCTGTTATTTGGCGCAGTTTTTTGGCGCAAATATTTGGCGCAATATATGGCGCTATTTTTTGGCGCTAATATTAGGCGCATTTATTTGGCACTTTTAATATATTGGCGCTATTATGAATATTTAGCGCTATTAATGAATGCTAAAATATTGGCATTATTATTTGACGTATTTATTTAACGCTATTATTTGGCGCTATTATTTGGCACTATTATTCAGTGCTATTATTTGGCGCTATAAATATATTGGCACTATTATGAATAAATGGCGCTATGAATATATTGGCACTATTATTGGCGATATTATTGGCACTATTATTAATATACTAACGCTATTATTTGGCACTATTATATATTAGCACTATATGAATATATTGGCGATATTATTTGGTGCTATGAATATATTAGCGCTATTATTGGCGCTATTATTTGGCGCTATTATTGGCCCTGTTATACGGAGCTATTTTTTGGCGCTATAATGAATATTTGGCGCAAAAAAATATTTGGCACTATTATATGGCGCTATTATTTATCGAAATTATTGGGCGCAGTTATTTGTCGCAGTTATTTGGCGTAATTATTTGGCTCTATTATTTGGCGCTATTATTAGTCGCAATTATCTGCCGCTATTAATATATTGGCGCTATTATGAATATTTGGCACTATTAATGAATGTTAAAATATTGGCACTATTTTTTGCGCTATTATTTGGTGCTATTATTTGATGCCAAATAATATTTGGTGCTATTATTTGGCACTATTATTGGGCACAATTATTTTCCGCTATTAATATATTGGCGCTATTAGGAATATTTGGCTCTATTAATGAAGGTTAAAATATTGGCGCTATTTTTAGTGGTATTATTTGGCGCCAAATAATATTTTCCGCTCTTATTTGGCGCTATTATTGGTGCTATTAAAATATTGGCACTATTAAAATATTGGCGCAATTATAAATATTAAAATAACACTAAAAATATATTTGGCGTTATTATATTGAATGTTAAAATAACACTCAAAATATATTGAATGTTAAAATATTGGTGTTATTATGAATATTTCGCGATATTATTGAATGTTAAAATATTGGCGCTATTATTTGGGGCCAAATAATAGGGCCAAATATTGGCATCAAATATTATTGGTGCCAAATGTTGGCGCCAAATATTGGCGCTATTATTTGGCGCTTTTATTGGCACTATAATTTGACACTATTATTTGGCGCTATTATGAATATTTGGCGCTACTATGAATATATGGTGCCAAATATTTGGCCCTATTATGAATATTTGGCTCTATTATTTGACGCAATTATTGGTGCTATTATTTGGTGCTATTATGAATATTTGGCGCCAAATATTTGGTGTTATTACTTGGCGATATTAGTTGGCGCTATTATTTAGAGCTATTATATTTGGCGCTATTATATGGCGCTATTATATGACCCTAATATTTTCCGCTATTATGTGGAGATATTATTTGTCCCTATTAAATGGCACCGTGAATATATTGGCGCTATTATTGGCGCCATATATTGGCGCGATTATTTGGCGCTATTATATTTGGCGCTATTATATAACGCTATTATATGCCGCTAATATTTGACGCTATTATATGGCGTTATGAATATATTGGCGCTATTAAATGGCGCTATGAATATATTAACACTATTATTGGTGCTGTTATTGGCGCTTTTATTGGCACTATTATTGAATGTTTAAATATTGGCGTGATTATTGGCAGCATAATTTGATGCTATTATTGGTGCTATTATTTGGCACAATTATTTGACTAAATTATTTGTTGCAATATATTCGTGCTATTTTTATATTTTGAGCCAAAAAATATTTGGCGCTATTATATGGCCCTATTATTTGGCGCTGTTATTAAGCGCAATTATTTGGCCAAATTATTTGGTGCAATTATTTGGTGCTATTATTTGGCGCTATTATTTGGCACTATTACTAGGCGCAATTATTTTTGCGCTATAAATATATTGGCGCCATTATGATTAAATGGCACTATGAATATATTGGCGCTATTATTGGCGCTATTATTGGCACTATTATGAATATATTGGCACAATTATTTGGCGCTATTATATATTGGTACTATTATTTGGCGCTATGAATATATTGGCGCTATTATTTGCGCTATTATTTGGCGCTATTATTGGGGCTATTATATGGCGCCATTTTTTGGCTCAATTAAGAATATTTGGCACCAAAAAATATTTGGCGCTATTATATGGCGCTATTATTTGGCGGTATTATTTGGCGCTATTATTTGGCGCAGTTATATGGCGCCAATATTTTACGAATTTATTTGGAACTATTATTTGGCGATATTATTTGGCTCAATTATTTGGCGCTATTAATATATTAGCGCTATTATGAATATTTGGTGCTATTAATGAATGTTAAAATATTGGTGCTATTATTTGGCGCGATTATTTGGAGCAATTATTTGGCGCTATTATTTGGCGTTATTATTAGGCGCAATTATTTGGCGCTATAAATATATTGGCGATATTATAAATAAATGGCGCTATTATTGGCACTATTATAAATATACTGGCACTATTATTTGGCTCTATTATATATGGGCGCTATTATGAATATATTGGCACTATTATTTGGTGCTATGAATATATTGGCGCTATTATTGGCACTATTACTTGGCTCTATTATTGGCGCTATTATATGGCACTATTTTTTGGCGTTATTATTTGGTGCTATTATGAATATTTGGCGACAAAAAATATTTGGCACTATTATATGGCGCCATTATTTGGCGCCATTATTTGGCGCAGTTATTTGGCGCAAATATTTTGCACATTTAATTGGCACAATTATATATGGGGCTATTATATGGCTCTATTATTTGGTGCTATTATATGGCGCTATTATATAGCGCTATTATATGGTCCTAACATTTGGCGTTATTATATAGCGCTATTATTTGGCCCTATTAAATGGTGCTATGAATATATTGGCACTGTTATTGGTGCTATATATTGGTGCTATTATTTGGCACTATTATATTTCGCGCTACTATATGGCACTATTATTTGGTGCTATAATATGGCTCTATTATATGGGGCTATTATATGGTGCTATTATTTGGTGCTATTATATTGCACTATTATTTAGAGCTATTAAATGGCGCTGTGAATATATTGGCGCTATTATTGGCGCTATTATTGGTGCTGTTATTGGCGCTTTTATTGGCACTATTATTGAATGTTTAAATATTGGCGCTATTATTTGGCGCAAAATAATAGTGCCAAATATTGGCGCGATTATTGGCGCCATAATTTGACGCTATTATTGGCGCTATTATTTTGCGCAATTATGAACATTTGGCGCCAAAAAATATTTGGCGCTATTATTTGGTGCTATTATTAGGAGAAATTATCTGGCACAATTATTTGGCGCAATTATTTGGCTCTATTATTGGCGCCATATGTTGGCGCTATTATATTTGGCGCTATTATATAGCGCTATTATATGGCTCTAATATTTGGCGCTATTATATGGCGCTATGAATATATTGGCGCTATTAAATGGTGCTATGAATATATTAGCGCTATTATTGGTGCTGTTATTGGTGCTTTTATTGGCACTATTATTGAATGTTTAAATATTGGCGCTATTATTTGGCACAAAATAATAGCGCCAAATATTGGCGCGATTATTGGAAGCATAATTTGATGCTATGATTGGTGCTATTATTTGGCAAAATTATTTGACAAAATTATTTGGTGCAATATATTGGCACTATTTATATATTTTGAGCCAAAAAATATTTGGCGTTATTATATGGCCCTATTATTTGGCGCTGTTATTAGACGCAATTATTTGGCGCAATTATTTAGCGCAATTATTTGGTGCTATTATTTGGCGCTATTATTTGGCGCTATTACTAGGAGCAATTATTTTTTCGCTATAAATATATTGGCGCCATTATGAATAAATGGCGCTATGAATATATTGGCGCTATTATTGACACTATTATGAATATATTGGCACAATTATTTGGAGCTATTATATATTGGTGCTATTATTTGACTCTATGAATATATTGGCGGTATTATTTGCGCTATTATTTGGCGCTATTATTGGGGCTATTATATGACGCTATTTTTTTGCGCTAATTTTTGGCGCTATTAAGAATATTTGGCACAAAAAAATATTTGGCGCTATTATATGGTGCTATTATTTGGCAGTATTATTTGGCGCTATTATTTGGCATAGTTATATGGCGCCAATATTTGGCGAATTTATTTGGCGCTATTATTTGGCAGTATTATTAGGTGCAATTATTTGGCGCTATTAATATATTGGCGCTATTATGAATATTTGGTGCTATTAATGAATGTTAAAATATTGGTGCTATTATTTGGCGCAATTATTTGGCGCTATTATTTGGCGTTTTTATTAGGCGCAATTATTTGGCGCTATATATTGGCGCTATTGTTATATAAAGCTATTTTTTGGTGCTATTATTTGGTGCTATTATGAATATTTGGCGACAAAAAATATCTGGCGCTATTATATGGCGCCATTATTTGGCGCTATTATTTGGCGCAGTTATTTAGCGCAAATATTTTGCACATTTATTTGGCACAATTATATATGGGGATATTATATGACTCTATTATTTGGTGCTATTATATGACGCTATTATATAGCGCTATTATATGGTGCTAACATTTGGCGTAATTATATGGAGCTATTATTTGGCCCTATTAAATGATGCTATGAATATATTGGCGCTATTATTGGCACTATATATTGACGCTATTATTTGGCGATATTATATTTGGTGCTATTATATGGCGCTATTATTTGGTGCTATAATACGGCGCTATTATATGGGGCTATTATATGGCGTTATTATTTGGCGCTGTTATATTGCGCTATTATTTGGCCCTATTAAATGGCGCTATGAATATATTGGCGCTATTATTGATGCTATATATTGGCGCTATTATTTAGCACTGCTATATTTGGTGTTATTATATGGCGATATGATTTGGCGCTATTATATGGCGCGAATATTTGGCACTATTATTTGGCGCTATTAAATGGCACTATTAATATATTGGCGTTATTATTGGCGCTATGATTGGTGCTGTTATTGGCGCTTTTATTGGCGATATTATTGAATGTTTAAATATTGGCGCTATTATTTGCCGCAAAATAATAGCACCAAATATAGGCGTGATTATTGGCGCCATAATTTGACGTTATCATTGGTGCTATTATTTGGCGCTAATATATGCGCTATTATTTGGCACTATTATTTGGTGCTATTATTAGATGTAATTATTTGGCACAATTATTTGGCCCAATTATTTGGGGCAATTATTTGGCGCTATTTATATATTTTGCGCCAAAAAATATTTGGCGCTATTATTAGGCACAATTATGTGGTGCAAATATTTGGCGCAATTATTAGGCGCAATTATTTTGCGCTATAAATATATTGGCCCTATTATGAATAAATGGTGCTATGAATATATTGGCGCTATTATTAGCACTATTATGAATATATTGGTGCTATTATTTGGCGCTGTTATATATCAGCGCTATTATTTGGCGCTATAAATATATTTGCGCTATTATTAGCACTATTATTTGTCCCTACTATTGGCGATATTTTTTGGCGCTATTTTTTGGCGATATTTTTTGGCGCTATTTTTTTGCACTATTATGAATATTTGGTGCCAAAAAATATTTGGCGCTATTATATGGCGCTATTATTTGGCGCTATTATTTGGCGCTATTATATATTGGCACTATTATTTGGCTCTATGAATATATTGGCACTATTATTGGCGCTATTATTTGGCGCTATTATTGGCACTATTTTTTGGCGCTATTATTTGGTGCTATTTTTTGGCGCTATTATGAATATTTGGGGCCATAAAATATTTGGCGCTATTGTATGGAGCTATTATTTGGCGCTATTATTTGGCGTAGTTATTTGGCGTAAATATTTGGCGCAAATTTTTTGCGCTATTATTTGGCGCTATTATTAGGCGCACTTATTTGGCGCTATTAATATTAGGCACTATTATGAATATTTGGTGCTATTAATGAATGTTAAAATATTGGCCCTATTTTTTGGCGCTATTTATTGGCGCTATTATTTGGTGCCAAATAATATTTGGCGCTATTATTTGGCGCTATTATGAATATTAAAATAACTCTGAAAATATATTTGGCGCTATTATATTGAATGTCAAAATAACACTGAAAATATATTGAATGTTAAAATATTGGCGCTATTATGAATATTTGGCGCTATTATTGAATGTTAAAATATTGCCGCTATTATTTGGTGCCAAATAATATCGCCAAATATTGGCGCCAAATAATATTGGTGCCAAATATTGGCCCCAAATATTGGCGCTATTATTGGCGCTATTATTTGGCACTATAATTTGGTGCTATTATTTGGCGCTATTATGAATATTTGGCGCCAAAAAATAGTTGGCACTACTATGAATATATGGCACCAAATATTCGGCGCTATTATGAATATTTGGCTCTATTATTTGGCGCTATTATTTGGCGCCAAATATTGGCACGATTATTGTGCCATAATTTGATGCTATTATTGGCGCTATTATTTGGTGTTATTATTTGGCGCTATTATGAATATGTGGCACCAAAAAAAAATTTGGCGCTATTATATGAAGCTATTATTTGGCGATATTATTAGGTGCAATTATTTGGCGTAATTATTTGGCGCAATTATTTGGCGCGATTATTTGGTGCAATATATTGGCGCTATTTATATATTTTGCACCAAAATATATTTGGCGCTATTATTTGGGGCTGTTATTAGGCGCAATTATTTGACGCACTTATTTGGTGCAATTATTTGGTGCAATTATTTGGCGCTATTATTTGGCGCTATTATTTTGCGCTATAAATATATTGGTGCGATTATGCATAAATGGAGCTATGAATATATTGGCGCTATTATTGGGACTATTATGAATATATTGGCGCTATTATTTGGTGCTATTATGAATATATTTCCGCTATTATTTGGTGCTATGAATATATTGGCGCTATTATTTGGTGCTACTATTGGTGCTATTATTTGGCGCTATTATTTGACGCTATTATGAATATTTGGCGCCAAAAAATATTCGGCGCTATTATATGGCGCTATTATTTGTCGGTATTATTTGGCCCTATTATTTGGCGCAGTTATTTGGCATAAATATTTGGCGCTTTTATTTGGCGCTATTATTTAGCGCTATTGTTAGGTGCAACTATTTGGCGCTATTAATATATTGGCGCTATTATGAATATTTGGCGCCATTAATGAATACTTGGTGCTATTATTGGAGCTATTATTGGGCGCTATTATGAATATTTGGCGCCAAATATTTGGATCTATTATTTGGGGATATTATTTGACGCTATTGTTTGGCGCTATTATATTTGGCACTATTATATGACGCTATTATATGACACTAATATTTGGCCCTATTATATGGCGCTATTATTTGGCCCTATTAAATGACGCTATAAATATATTGGCACTATTATTGGCGCTATATATTGGCGCGATTATTTGGCGCAATTATTTTTCGAAATTATTTGGTGCAATATATTGGTGCTATTTATATATTTTATTCCAAAAAATATTTGCTGCTATTATTTGGCATTGTTATTAGGTGCAATTATTTTTCACAATTATTTGGTGCAATTATTTGGCGCAATTATTTGGTGCAATTATTTGGCGAAATTATTTGGCGCTATTATTTGGCGCTATTTTTAGGCGTAATTATTTTGCGCTATTATTAGGCGCAATTATTTTGCGCTATAAATATATTGGCGCTATTATGAATAAATGGTGCTATGAATATATTCACGCTATTATTGGCACTATTATGAATATATTGGTACTATTATTTGCTGCTATTATATATTGGCGCTATTATTTGGCGCTATGAATATATTGGCGCTATTATTGGCGCTATTATTGGCGCTATTATTGGCGCTATTATTGGCGCTATTTTTTGGCGCTATTTTTTGGCGCTATTATGAATATTTGGCGCTAATATTAGGCGCATTTATTTTTCACTTTTAATATATTGGCGCTAGTATGAATATTTAGCGCTATTAATGAATGCTAAAATATTGGCATTATTATTTGGCGTATTTATTTAACGTTATTATTTGGCGCTATTATTTGGCACTATTATTCGACGCTATTATTTGGCGCTATAAATATATTGGCACTATTATGAATAAATGGCGCTATGAATATATTGGCACTATTATTGGCGATATTATTGGCACTATTATGAATATACTAACGCTATTATTTGGCACTATTATATATTGGCACTATTATGAATATATTGGCGCTATTATTGGCCCTATTATACGGAGCTGTTTTTTGGCGCTATTATGAATATTTGGCACCAAAAAATATTTGGCGCTATTATATTGCGCGATTATTTTGCGAAATTATTTGGCGCAGTTATTTGTCGCAGTTATTTGGTGCAATTATTTGGCTCTATTATTTGGCGCCATTATTAGTCTAAATTATCTGCCGCTATAAATATATTGGTGTTATTATGAATATTTGACACTATTAATGAATGTAAAAATATTGGCACTATTTTTTGCGCTATTATTTGGCTCTATTGTTTGACGCCAAATAATATTTGGCGCTATTATTTGGCGCTATTTTTGGGCACAATTATTTTCCGCTATTAATATATTGGCTCTATTATGAATATTTGGCTCTATTAATGAAGGTTAAAATATTGGCGCTATTTTTTGGTGGTATTATTTGGCGCCAAATAATATTTGCCGCTCTTATTTGGCGCTCTTATTGGTGCTATTAAAATATTGGAACTATTAAAATATTGGCGCAATTATAAATATTAAAATAAAACTAAAAATATATTTGGCGTTATTATATTGAATGTTAAAATAACACTGAAAATATATTGAATGTTAAAATATTGGCGTTATTATGAATATTTCGCGCTATTATTGAATGTTAAAATATTGGTGCTATTATTTGGTGACAAATTATAGCGCCAAATATTGGCACCAAATATTGGCATAAAATATTATTGGTGCCAAATATTGGCACCAAATATTGGCGCAATTATTTGGTGGTTTTATTAGCGCTATAATTTGGCACTATTATTTGGCGCTATTATGAATATTTGGCGCCAAAAAATATTTGGCGCTACTATGAATATATGGTGCCAAATATTTTGCCCTATTATGAATATTTGCCTCTATTATTTGGTGAAATTATTGGTGCTATTATTTGGTGCTATTATGAATATTTGGCGCCAAATATTTGGTGTTATTACTTGGGGATTTTATTTGGCGCTATTATTTAGAGCTATTATATTTGGCGCTATTATATGGCGCTATTATATGACCCTAATATTTTCCGATATTATGTGGCGCTATTATTTGGCCCTATAAAATGGCGCCATGAATATATTGGCGCTATTATTGGCGCCATATATTGGTGCGATTATTTGGCGCTATTATATTTGGCACTATTATATAGCGCTATTATATGCCGCTAATATTTGGCGCTATTATATGGCGTTATGAATATATTGGCGCTATTAAAAGGCCTTATGAGTATATTAACACTATTATTGGTGCTGTTATTGCCACTTTTATTGGCGCTATTATTGAATGTTTAAATATTGGTGCGATTATTGGCAGCATAATTTGATGCTATTATTGGTGCTATTATTTGGCACAATTGTTTGACTAAATAATTTGGTGCAATATATTGGTGCTATTTATATATTTTGAGCCAAAAAATATTTGGCGCTATTATATGGCCCTATTATTTGGCGCTGTTATTAGGCGCAATTATTTGGCGCAATTATTTGGCGCAGTTATTTGGTGCTATTATTTGGCGCTATTATTTGGCACTATTACTAGGCGCAATTATTTTTGCGCTATAAATATATTGGCACCATTATGAATAAATGGCGCTATGAATATATTAGCGCTATTATTGGCCCTATTATTGGCACTATTATGAATATATTGGCACAATTATTTGCCTCTATTATATATTGGTACTATTATTTGGCGCTCTGAATATATTGGCGCTATTATTTGCGCTATTATTTGGCGCTATTATTGGGGCTATTATATGACGCTATTTTTTGGCGCTATTAAGAATATTTGGCACCAAAAAATATTTGGCGCTATTATATGGCGCTATTATTTGGCGGTATTATTTGCCACTATTATTTGGCGCAGTTATATGGCGCCAATATTTGGCGCATTTATTTGGCACTATTATTTGGCGATATTATTAGGCGCAATTATTTGGCGCTATTAATATATTGGCACTATTATGGATATTTGGTGCTATTAATGAATGTTAAAATATTGGTGCTATTATTTGGTGCGATTATTTGGAGCAATTATTTGGCGCTATTATTTGGCGTTATTATTAGGCGCAATTATTTGGCGCTATAAATATATTGGCGATATTATAAATAAATGGCGCTATTATTAGCACTATTATAAATATACTAGCACTATTATTTGGCTATATTATATATTGGTGCTATTATGAATATATTGGCACTATTATTTGGTGCTATGAATATATTGGCGCTATTATTGGCGCTATTACTTGGCTCTATTATTGGCGCTATTATATGGTGCTCTTTTTTGGCGCTATTATTTGGTGCTATTATGAATATTTGGCGACAAAAAATATTTGGCACTATTATATGGCGCTATTATTTGGCGCAGTTATTTGGCGCAAATATTTTGCACATTTAATTGGCACAATTATATATGGGGCTATTATATGGCTCTATTATTAGGTGCTATTATATGGCGCTATTATATAGCGCTATTATATGGTGCTAACATTTGGCGTTATTATATGACGCTATTATTTGGCCCTATTAAATGGCTCTATGAACATATTGGCGCTGTTATTGGCGCTATATATTGGTGCTATTATTTGGCACTATTATATTTGGCGCTATTATATGGTGCTATTATTTGGCGCTATTATATTGCGCTATTATTTAGAGCTATTAAATGGTGATGTGAATATATTGGAGCTATTATTGGCGCTATTATTGGTGCTGTTATTGGCACTTTTATTGGGGCTATTATTGAATATTTAAATATTGGCGCTATTATTTGGCGCAAAATAATAGTGCCAAATATTGGTGCCAAATATTGGCGCGATTATTGGCACCATAATTTGATGCTATTATTGGCGCTATTATTTGGTGCAATTATGAACATTTGGCGCCAAAAAATATTTGGCGCTATTATTTGGCGCTATTATTAGGCGAAATTATTTGGCGCAATTATTTGGTGCAATATATTGGTGCTATTATTTGGTGCAATATATTGGCGCTATTAATATATTTTCCGACAAAAATATTTGGCGCTATAATATGGCACTTTTATTTGGCACTGTTATTAGGAGCAATTATTTTGCGTAAATATTTGGCGCAATTGTTTGGCACAATTATTTGGCGCAACTATTTGGCGCTATTATTTACCACTATTATTAGGTGCAATTATTATGTGCTGTAAATATATTGGCACTATTATGAATAAATGGTACTATGAATATATTGGCGCTATTGTTGGCGTTATTATTGGCACTATTATGAATATAGTGGTGCTATTATTTGGCGCTATTATGAATATATTGGCGCTATTTTTCGGTGCTATTTTTTGGCGCTATTATGAATATTTGGCGCCAAAAACTATCTGGCACTATTATATGGTGCTATTATTTGGCGCAATTATTTGGCGCTATTATTTGGCGTAGTTATTTGGAGCAATTATTTGGTGCAATTATTTGGCGCAATTATTTGGCGCAATTATTTTCCGCTGTTAATATATTGGCGCTACTATGAATATTTGGTACTATTAATTAAAGTTAAAATATAGGCATTATTTTTTGGCGCTATTTTTTTGCACTATAATTTGGCGCTATTATTGGGCACCAAATAATATTTGGCACTATTATTTGGCGCTATTATTGGCGCTATTTAAATATCAGCTCTATTATGAATATTAAAATTACACTGAAAATATATTTGGCGCTATTATATAGAATGTTAAAATAACACTGAAAATATATTGAATGTTAAAATATTAGCGCTATTATGCATATTTGGATTTATTATTGAATGTCAATATATTGGTGCCAAATATTGGTGCTATTATTTGGCGCAATTATAAATATTTAGCGCCAAAAAATATTTGGCGCTACTATGAATATATGGAGCCAACTATTTGGCGCTATTATAAATATTTTCCTCTATTATTTAGGGCTATTATTAGCATGATTATTTTGCGCAATTATTTGGCACTATTATTTGGCGCTATTATTTAGCGCTATTATATTTGGCACTATTATATGGTGCTATTATTTGATGCTATTATATGACGCTAATATTTGGCACTATTATATGGCACTAATATTTGGTGATATTATATGGCGCCATTATTTGGCCCTATTAAATGGTGCTATGAATATATTGGCGCTATTATTAATACTACATATTGGCGCAATTATTTAGCACTGTTATATTTGGCGCTATTATATGGCGATATGATTTGGCGCTATTTTATGGCGCTATTATATGACGCTATTATAGGGCGCGAATATTTGGCACTATTATTTGGCGCTATTATTTGGCGCTATTAAATGGCGCTATGAATATATTGGAACTATTATTGGCGCTATGATTGGTGCTGTTATTAGTGCTTTTATTGGCGCTATTATTGAATGTTTAAATATTGGCGCTATAATTTGGCGCAAAATAATAGCACCAAATATTGGCACGATTATTGGCGCGATTATTGGCGCCATAATTTGACGTTATCATTGGTGCTATTATTTGGCGCTAATATTGGCCCTATTATTTGGAGCTATTATTTGGCACTATTGTTAGGTGTAATTATTTGGCAGAATTATTTGCCCCAATTATTTGGCGCAATTATTTGGCGCTATTTATATATTTTGCGCCAAAAAATATTTAGTGCTATTATATAGCGCTATTATTTGGCTCAATTATTTGGTGCAATTATTAGGCGCTATTATTTGGCACTATTATTAGGCGCAATTATTTTGCGCTATAAATATATTGGCCCTATTATGAATATTTGGCGCTATTATTGGCACAATTATGAATATATTGGCGCTATTATTTGGCGCTATTATATATCAGCACCATTATTTGGCTCTATGAATATATTGACGCTATTATTTGGTGCTACTACTGGGGCTATTTTTTGGCGCTATTTTTTTCACTATTATGAATATTTGGTGCAAAAAAATATTTGGCGCTATTATTTGGCGCTATTTTATATTGGCACCATTATTTGGTGCTATGAATATATTGGCACTATTATTGGCGCTATTATTTGGCGATATTATTGGCGCTATTATTTGGTGCTATTTTTTGGCGCTATTATGAATATTTGGGGCCATAAAATATTTGGTGCTATTGTATGTCACTATTATTTGGTGCTATTATTTGGCGTAGTTATTTGGCGTAAATATTTGGCACAAATATTTGGCGCTATTATTTGGCGCTATTATTAGGCGCACTTATTTGGCGCTATTAATATATATGGTGCTATTATGAATATTTGGTGCTATTAATGAATGTTAAAATATTGGTGCTATTTTTTGGTGCAATTTATTGGCTCTATTATTTGGCGCCAAATAATATTTGGCACTATTATGAATATTAAAATAACTCTGAAAATTTATTTGGCGCTATTATATTGAATGTTAAAATAACACTGAAAATATATTGAATGTTAAAATATTGGAGTATTATGAATATTTGGCGCTATTATTGAATGTTAAAATATTGCCGCTATTATTTGGTGCCAAATAATATCGCCAAATATTAGCGCCAAATAATATTGGTGCCAAATATTGGCCCCAAATATTGGTGCTATTATTGGCGCTATTATTTGGCACTATAATTTGGCGCTATTATTTGGCACTATTATGAATTTTTGGCGCCAAAAAATAGTTGGCGCTACTATGAATATATGGCACCAAATATTTGGCGCTATTATGAATATTTGGCTCTATTTTTTGGTGCCATTATTGGCGCTATTATTTGGAGCTATTATTTGGCGTTATTATAAATATTTGGCGCTATTATTGGGAGAAATTATTTGGCACAATTATTTGGCGCAATTATTTGGTGCAATATATTGGCGCTATTTATATATTTTCTGAAAAAAAATATTTGGCGCTATTATATGGTGCTTTTATTTGGCACTGTTATTAGGCGCAATTATTTTTCGTAAATATTTTGCACAATTGTTTGGCACAATTATTTGGCGCAATTATTTGGCGCTATTATTTACTGTTATTATTAGGCGCAATTATTTTGTGCTATAAATATATTGGCACTATTATAAATAAATGGTGCTATGAATATATTGGCGCTATTATTGGCGTTAATATTGGCACTATTATGAATATAGTGGCACTATTATTTGGCGCTATTATGAATATATTGGCTATATTATTTGGCTCTATGAATATACTGGTGTTATTATCGGTGCTGTTATTTGGCACTGTTATTGGCGCTTTTTTCAGTGCTATTATGAATATTTGGTGCCAAAAACTATTTGGCACTATTATATGGTATTAGTATTTGGCGCAATTATTTGGCGTAGTTATTTACCGCAATTATTTGGCGATATTATTTGGCGCAATTATTTGCCGCTGTTAATATATTGGTGTTATTATGAATATTTGGTGCTATTAATTAAAATTAAAATATAGGCGTTATTTTTTGGCGCTATTTTTTTGCACTATTATTTGGCGCTATTATTGGGCGCCAAATAATATTTGGCACTATTATTTGACGCTATTATTGGCTCTATTAAAATATCGGCTCTATTAAAATATCGGCTCTATTATGAATATTAAAATTACACTGAAAATATATTTGGCGCTATTATATTAAATGTTAAAATAACACTGAAAATATATTGAATGTTAAAATATTGGCGATATTATGAATATTTGGATTTATTATTGAATGTCAATATATTGGCGCAAAATATTGGCGCTATTATTTGGCGCTATTATAAATATTTAGCGTTAAAAAATATTTGTCGCTACTATGAATATATGGAGCCAAATATTTGGTGCTATTATGAATATTTTCCTCTATTATTTGAGGCTATTATTGGCGTGATTATTTTGCACTATTATTTGGCGCTATTATTTGGAGCTATTTTTTGGCGCTATAATTTAGCGCTATTATATTTGGCACTATTATATGGCGCTATTATTTGGGGCTATTATATGGCGGTAATATTTGGCACCATTATATGGCGCTAATATTTGGCGATATTATATGGTGCTATTATTTGGCGCTATTAAATGGAGCTATGAATATATTGGCGCTATTATTGATGCTACATATTGGCGCAATTATTTAGCGCTGTTATATTTGGCGCTATTATATGGCAATATGATTTGGCGCTATTTTATGGCGCTATTATACGGCGCTATTATATGGCGCTATTATATGGCGCGGATATTTGGCGCTATTATTTGGCGCTATTATTTGGCGCTATGAATATATTGGCGCTATGATTGGTGCTCTTATTGGCGCTTTTATTGGCGCTATTATTGAATGTTTAAATATTGGCGCTATTATTTGGCGCAAAATAATGGCGCCAAATATTGGCGCGATTATTAGCGCCATAATTTGACGTTATCATTGTTGCTATTATTTGGCGCTACTATTGGCTCTATTTTTTGGCGCTATTTTTTTGCACTATTATGAATATGTGGTGCCAAAAAATATTTGGCGCTATTATATGGAGCTATTATTTGGCGCTATTATATGTTGACACTATTATTTGGTGCTATGAATATATTGGCACTATTATTGGCGCTATTATTTGGCGCTATTATTGGCGCTATTTTATGGCGCTATTATTTGGTGCTATTTTTTTGCGCTATTATGAATATTTGGGGCCATAAAATATTTGACGCTATTGTATGACTTTATTATTTGGCGCTATTATTTGTCGTAGTTATTTGGGGTAAATATATGGTGCAAATATTTGGGGCTATTATTTGGCGCTATTATTAGACGCACTTATTTGGCGCTATTAATATATTGGCGCTATTATGAATATTTGGTGCTATTAATGAATGTTAAAATATTGGTGCTATTTTTTGGCGCTATTTATTGGCGCTATTATTTGGGGCCAAATAATATTTGGCGCTATTATTTGGCGCTATTATGAATATTAAAATAACTCTGAAAATATATTTTGCGCTACTATATTGAATGTTAAAATTGCACTAAAAATATATTGAATGTTAAAATATTGGCGCTATTATGAATATTTGGCGCTATTATTGAATGTTAAAATATTTCCGCTATTATTTGGTGCCAAATAATATCGCCAAATATTGGCGCCAAATAATATTGGCCCCAAATATTGGCACTATTATTTGGCGCTTTTATTGGCACTATAATTTGGCGCTATTATTTGGCGCTATAATGAATATTTGGTGCCAAAAAATAGTTGGCGCTACTATGAATATATGGCACCAAATATTTGGCGCTATTATGAATATTTGGCTCTATTATTTGGTGCTATTATTTTGCACCAAATATTGACACGATTAATGACGCCATAATTTGACGCTATTATTGGCGCTATTATTTGATGCTATTATTTGATACTATAATTTGGCGCTATTATGAATATTTGGCACCAAAAAATATTTGGCGCTATTATATGAAGCTATTATTTGGCGATATTATTAGGCGCAATTATTTGGTGTAATTATTTGGCGCAATTATTTGGCGCGATTATTTGGTGCAATATATTGGTGCTATTTATATAATTTGCGCCAAAAAATATTTGGCGCTATTATATGGCGCTATTATTTGGGGCTGTTATTAGGCGCAATTATTTGGCGCACTTATTTGGTGCAATTATTTGGCGATATTATTTGGCTCTATTATTTTGCACTATAAATATATTGGTGCTATTATGAATAAATGGAGCTATGAATATATTGGCTCTATTATTGGCGCTATTATTTGCACTATTATGAATATATTGGCGCTATTATTTGATGCTATTATGAATATATTGGCGCTATTATTTGGCACTATGAATATATTGGCGCGATTATTTGACACTATTATTGGCGCTATTATTTGGAGCTATTACGAATATTTGGCGCCAAAAAATATTTGGCGCTGTTATATGGTGCTATATTTTTCGGTATTATTTGGCACTATTATTTGGCGCAGTTATTTGGGTCAAATATTAGGCACAATTATTTGGCGCTATTATTTAGCGCTATTGTTAGGTGCAATTATTCGGCGCTATTAATATATTGGCGCTATTATGAATAATTGGCGCTATTAATGAATATTTGGTGCTATTATTGGCGCTATTATTGGGCGCTATTATGAATATTTGGCACCAAATATTTGGATCTATTATTTGGGGATATTATTTGGCGCTATTATTTGGCGTTATTATATTTGACGCTATTATTTGGCGCTATTATATGCCGCTATTATATGGCGCTATTATATGGCGCTAATATTTGGCCCTATTATATGGCGCTATTATTTGGACCTATTAAATGGTGCTATTAATATATTGGCACTATTATTGGCGCTATATATTGGCACGATTATTTGGCGCAGTTATTTTGGGAAATTATTTGGTGCAAAATATTGGCGCTATTTATATATTTTGCTCCAAAAAATATTTGGCGCAATTATTTGGCACTGTTATTAGGCGCAATTATTTTTCGCAATTATTTGGCACAATTATTTGACGCAATTATCTGGTGCAATTATTTGGCGCAATTATTTGGCGCTATTATTAGGCGCAATTATTTTGCGCTATTATTAGGCGCAATTATTTTGCGCTATAAATATATTGGCGCTATTATGAATAAATGACGCTATGAATATATTGGCGCTATTATTGGCATTATTATGAATATATTGGCGCTATTATTTGGTGCTATTAAATATTGACACTATTATTTGGCGCTATGAATATATTGGTGCTATTATTGGCGATATTATTTGGCGTTATTGTTGGCGCTATTGTTGGCGCTATTTTTTTGCCCTATTTTTTGGCGCTATTATGAATATTTGGCACCAAAAAATATTTGGCGCTATTATATAGCGCTATTATTTGGCGCTGTTATTTGGCGTAGTTATTTGGCACTTTAATATATTAGCACTATTATGAATATTCAGCGCTATTAATGAATGTTAAAATATTGGCGCTATTATTTGGCGTATTTATTTTACGCTATTATTTGGCGCTATTATTTGGCGCTATTATTCGGTGCTATTATTTGGCACTATAAATATATTGGCACTATTATGAATAAATGACGCTATGAATATATTGGCACTATTATTAGCGATATTATTGGCACTATTATAAATATACTGACGCTATTATATGGCGCTATTATATATTGGCACTATTATGAATATATTGGCGCTATTATTTGGCGCTTTGAATATATTGGCGCTATTATTTGGCGCTATTATTGGTCCTATTATATGGAGCTGTTTTTTGGTGCTATTATAAATATTTGGCGCCAAAAAATATTTGGCGCTATTATATGACGCTATTATTTGGCGCAATTATTTGGCACAGTTATTTGTCGCAATTATTTGGCGCAATTATTTGGCACTATTATTTGGCACTATTATTAGTCGCAATTATCTGCCGCTATTAATATATTGGCGCTATTATGAATATTTTGTACTATTAATGAATGTTAAAATATTGGCTCTATTTTTTGCGCTATTATTTGGTGTTATTATTTGGCACCAAATAATATTTGGCGCTATTATTGGGCACAATTATCTTCCGCTATTAATATATTGGTGCTATTATGAATATTTGGCTCTATTAATGAAGGTTAAAATATTGGCACTATTTTTTGGTGATATTATTTGGTGCCAAATAATATTTGGCGCTCTTATTTGGCGCTATTACTGGCGCTATTAAAATATTGGTGCTATTAAAATATTGGCGCAATTATGAATATTAAAATAACACTGAAAATATATTTGGCGCTATAATATTGAATGTTAAAATAACATTTAAAATATATTGAATGTTATAATATTGGCGCTATTATGAATATTTCGCGCTATTATTGAATGTTAAAATATTGGCGATATTATTTGGTGCTATTATTGGCGCTATTATTTGGTGCTATTATTGGCGCCAAATATTTGCGCTATTATTGGTGCTATTATTGGCGCTATTATTTGGCACTTTTATTGGCGCTATAATTTGGCACTATTATTTGGCGCAATTATGAATATTTGGCGCCAAAAAATAATTGGCGCTACTATGAATATATGGCGCCAAATATTTGGCCCTATTATGAATATTTGGCTCTATTATTTGGCGCAATTATTGGCGCTATTATTTGGCGCTATTATTTGGCGTTATTATAAATATTTGGTGCTAAATATTTGGTGCTATTACTTGGCGATATTATTTGGCGCTATTATTTAGAGCAATTATATTTGGCGCTATTATATGGCACTATTATTTGTCGCTATTATATGGCGTTATTATATGACCCTAATATTTGGCGCTATTATGTGGTGTTATTATTTGGCCCTATTAAATGGCGCTATTAGTATATTGGCGCTATTATTGGTGCCATATATTGGCGTGAATATTTGGCGCTATTATATTTGGCGTTATTATATGGCGCTGTTATATGGTGCTATTATATGGTGCTATTATATGGCACTAATATTTGGCACTATTATATGGCGCTATGAATATATTGGCGCTATTAAATTTTGCTATGAATATATTAGCACTATTATTGGTGCTATTATTGGCACTTTTATTGGCGCTATTATTGAATGTTTAAATATTGGCGCTATTATTTGGCTCAAAATAATAGCGCCAAATATCGGTGCGATTATTGGCAGCATAATTTGATGCTATTATTGGTGCTATTATTTGGCACAATTATTTGACAAAATTATTTGGTGCAATATATTGGCGCTATTTATATATTTTGAGCCAAAAAATATTTGGCGCTATTATATGGCCCTATAATATGGCGCTGTTATTAGGCGCAATTATTTTGCGCAATTATTTGACGCAATTATTTGGTGCAATTATTTGGCGCTATTATTTGGCGCTATTATTTGGCATTATTACTAGGCATAATTATTTTTGCGTTATAAATATATTGGCGCCATTATGAATAAATGGCGCTATGAATATATTGGCACTATTATTGGCACTATTATTGGCACTATTATGAATATATTGGCGGAATTATTTGGCGCTATTATATATTGGTGCTATTATTTGGCGTTATGAATATATTGGCTCTATTATTTGCGTTATTATTTGGCGCTATTATTGGGGCTACTATATGGTGCTATTTTTTGGCACTATTAAGAATATTTGGCACCAAAAAAATATTTGACGCTATTATATGGCGGTATTATTTGGCGGTATTATTTGGCGTGGTTATATGGCGCAAATATTTGTCGCTATTATTTGGCGATATTATTAGGCGCAATTATTTGGCGCTATTAATATATTGGTGCTATTATGAATATATTGACACTATTATTTGGTACTATGAATATATTGGCGCTATTATTGACGCTATTATTTGGCTCTATTATTGGCGCTATTGTATGACGCTATTTTTTGGCGCTATTATTTGGTGCTATTATGAATATTTGGCGCTAAAAAATATTTGGCACTATTATATGGCGCCATTATTTGGCACTATTATTTGATGTAGTTATTTGGCGTAAATATTTTGCACATTTATTTGGAACAATTATATATGGGGCTATTTTATGGCGCTATTATTTGGTGCAATTATATGGTGCTTTTATATACCACTATTATATGGGGATAACGTTTGGCGTTATTATATAGCGCTATTATTTGGCCCTATTAAATGGCGCTATGAATATATTGTCACTATATATTGGCGCTATTATTTGGAGCTATTATATTTGGCACTATTATATGGCGCTATTATTTGGTGCTATAATATGGCGCTATTATTTGGCGCTATTATATTGCGCTATTATTTGGAGCTATTAAATGGCGCTATGAATATATTGGCGCTATTATTGGTGCTGGTATTGGCGCTTTTATTGGCTCTATTATTGAATGTTTAAATATTGGTGCTATTATTTGGTGCAAAATAATAGTGCCAAATATTAGCGCCAAATATTGGTGCGATTATTGGCGCCATAATTTGACGCTATTATTGGCGCTATTATTTGGTGTTATTATGAACATTTGGCGCCAAAAAATATATGGCGCTATTATTTGGAACTATTATTCGATGAAATTATTTGGCGCAATTATTTGGCGCAATTATTTGGTGCAATATATTGGCGCTATTTATATATTTTCCAACAAAAATATTTGGCGCTATTATATGGCGCTTTTATTTGGCGCTGTTATTAGGCGCAATTATTTTGCGTAAATATTTGGCGCAGTTGTTTGGCACAATTATTTGGCGCAATTATTTGGCGCTATTATTTACCGCTATTATTAGGCGCAGTTATTTTGCTCTATAAATATATTGGCACTATTATGAATAAATGGCGCTATGAATATATTGGCGCTATTATTGGCATTATTATTCGCACTATTATGAATATAGTGGCGCTATTATTTGGCGCTATTATATATTGGAGCTATTATGAATATATTGGCGCTATTATTTAGTGCAATTATTTGGCATAGTTATTTGGCGCAATTATTTGGCGCAATTATTTGGCGCTATTACTTGGCGCAATTATTTGCCGCTGTTAATATATTGGAGCTATTATGAATTTTTGGTGCTATTAATTAAAGTTAAAATATAGGCGTTATTTTTTGGCGCTATTTTTTTGCACTATTATTTGGCGCTATTATTGGGCGCCAAATAATATTTGGCACTATTATTTGGCGCTATTATTGGCGCTATTAATATATCGACTCTATTATGGATATTAAAATTATACTGAAAATATATTTGGCGCTATTATATTGAATGTTAAAATAACACTGAAAATATATTGAATGTTAAAATATTGGCGCTATTATGAATATTTGGCTTTATTATTGAATGTCAATATATTGGCGCCAAATATTGGTGCTATTATTTGGCGCTATTATAAATATTTAGCGCCAAAAAATATTTGGCGCTACTATGAATATATGGTGCCAAATATTTGGCGCTATTATGAATATTTGCCTCTATTATTTGGGGCTATTATTGGCGTGATTATTTTGCGCTATTATTTGGCTCTATTATTTGGCGCTGTTATTTAGCGCTATTATATTTGGCACTATTATATGGAACTAATATTTGGCACTATTATATGGCGCTAATATTTGGCGATATTATATGGCGCTATTATTTGGCCCTATTAAATGGCGCTATGAATATATTGGCGCTATTTTTAATGCTATATATTGGCGGTATTATTTAGCGCTGTTATATTTGGCGCTATTATATGGCGATATGATTTGGCGCTATTTTATGGCACTATTATATGGCGCGAATATTTGGCGCTATTATTTGGCACTATTTTTCGGCGCTATTAAATGGCACTATGAATATATTTGCGTTATTATTGGCGCTATGATTGGTGCTGTTATTGGCGCTTTTATTGGCACTATTATTGAATGTTTAAATATTGGCGCTATTATTTGCCGCAAAATAATAGCGCCAAATATAGGCGCGATTATTGGCGCCATAATTTGACGTTATCATTGGTGCTATTATTTGGCGCAATTATTTGGTGCAATTATTTGGTGCTATTATTTGGCGCTATTATTAGGCACAATTATTTTGCGCTATATATATATTGGCCCTATTATGAATAAATGGAGTTATGAATATATTGGCGCTATTATTGGCACTATAATGAATTTATTGGCACTATTATTTGGCGCTATTATATATCAGCGCTATTATTTGGCGCTATGAATATATTTGCACTATTATTTGGTGCTACTATTGGCGCTATTTTTTGGCGCTATTTTTGGCGCTATTTTTTGGCGCTATTTTTTTGCACTATTATGAATATTTGGTGCCAAAAAATATTTGGCGCTATTATATGACGCTATTATTTGGCACTATTATTTGGCGCTATTATATATTGGCACTATTATTTGGCGCTATGATTATATTGGCACTATTATTGGCGCTATTATTTGGCTTATTATTGGCACTATTTTTTGGCGCTATTATTTGGTGCTATTTTTGGGCGCTATTATGAATATTTGGGGCCATAAAATATTTGGCTCTATTGTATGGCGTTATTATTTGGTGCTATTATTTGGCATAGTTATTTGGCACAAATATTTGGTGCAAATATTTGGCGCTATTATTTGACGCTATTATTTGGGGCACTTATTTGGCGCTATTAATATATTGGCGCTATTATGAATATTTGGTGCTATTAATGAATGTTAAAATATTGGCGCTATTTTTTGGCGCAATTTATTGGCGCTATTATTTGGCACCAAATAATATTCGGCGCTATTATTTGGCGCTATTATGAATATTAAAATAACTCTGAAAATATATTTGGCGCTGTTATATTGAATGTTAAAATAAAACTGAAAATATATTGAATGTTAAAATATTGGCGCTATTATTAATATTTAGCGCTATTATTTAATGTTAAAATATTGCCGCTATTATTTGGTGCTAAATAATATCGCCAAATATTGGCGCCAAATAATATTGGTGCCAAATATTGGCGCCAAATATTGGTGCTATTATTGGCACTATATTTTGGCACTATAATTTGGCGCTATTATTTGGCGCTATTATGAATATTTGGTGCCAAAAAATAGTGGGCGCTACTATGAATATATGGCACCAAATATTCGAAGCTATTATGAATATTTGGCTCTATTATTTGGTGCTATTATTTGGCGCCAAATATTTGCACGATTATTGGCGCCATAATTTGATGCTATTATTGGCGCTATTATTTGGTGTTATTATTTGGTGCTATTATGAATATTTGGCACCAAAAAAATATTTGGCACTATTATATGAAGCTATTATTTGGCGATATTATTAGGTGCGATTATTTGGCGTAATTATTTGGCGCAATTATTTGCCGTGATTATTTGGTGCAATATATTGGCGCTATTTATATATTTTGCGCCAAAAAATGTTTGGCGCTATTATATTGCGCTATTATTTGGGGTTGTTATTAGGCGCAATTATTTGGCGCACTTATTTGATGCAATTATTTGGTGCTATTATTTGGTGCTGTTATTTGACGCTATTATTTTGCGCTATAAATATATTGGTGCTATTATGAATAAATGGAGCCATGAATATATTGGCACTATTATTGACACTATTATGAATATATTGACGCTATTATTTGGTGCTATTATGAATATATTGGTGCTATTATTTGGCGATATGAATATATTGACACTATTATTTGGCGCTACTATTGGCACTATTATTTGGCGCTATTATTTGACGCAATTATGAATATTTGGCGCCAAAAAATATTTGGCTTCAAAAAATATTTGGCGCTATTATATGCCGCTATTATTTGTCGGAATTATTTGGAACTATTATTTGGCGCCAAATATTTGGATCTATTATTTGATGATATTATTTGGCGCTATTATTTGGCGCTATTATATTTGACGCTATTATTTGGCGCTATTATATGGCGCATATATTTGGCCCTATTATATGGCGCTATTATTTGGCCCTATTAAATGGCGCTATGAATATATTGGCACTATTATTAGCGCTATATATTGGAGCAATTATTTGGTGCAATTATTTTGCGAAATTATTTGGTGCAATATATTGGTGCTATTTATATATTTTGTTCCAAAAAATATTTGGCGTTATTATTTGGCGATGTTATTAGGCGCAATTATTTTTCGCAATTATTTGGCGCAATTATTTGGTGCAATTATTTGGCGCAATTATTTTGCGCAATTATTTGGCGCTATTATTAGGTGCAATTATTTTGCGCTATTATTAGGTGCAATTATTTTGCGCTATAAATATATTGGCGCTGTTACGAATAAATGGCGCTATGAATATATTGGTGCTATTATTGGCACTATTATGAATATATTGACACTATTATTTGGTGATATTATATATTGGCACAATTATTTGACGCTATGAATATATTGGCGCTATTATTGGCGCTATTATTTGGCGCTATTGTTGGCGCTATTGTTCGCGCTATTTTTTGGCACTATTTTTTGGTGCAATTATGAATATTTGGCGCCAAAAAATATTTGGCGCTATTATATGGCGCTATTTTTTGACGCAATTATTTGGTGCTATTATTTGGTGCTAATATTAGGCGCATTTATTTGGCACTTTTAATATATTGGCGCTATTATGAATATTTGGCGCTATTAGTGAATGTTAAAATATTGACGTTATTATTTGGCGTATTTATTTAACGCTATTATTTGGCGCTATTATTTGGCGCAATTATTCGGCGCTATTATTTGGAACTATAAATATATTGGCACTATTATGAATAAATGGAGCTATGAATATATTGGCGCTATTATTGGCGATATTATTGGCACTATTATGAATATACTGACGCTATTATTTGGTGCTATTATATATTGGCACTATTATTAATATATTGGCGCTATTATTTGGTGCTATGAATATATTGGCGCTATTATTGGCGCTATTATTTGGCGCTATTATTGACCCTATTATACGGAGCTGTTTTTTGGCGCTATTATGAATATTTGGCGCTAATAAATATTTGGCGCTATTATTTGGCGCAATTATTTGGCGCAGTTATTTGTCGCAGTTATTTGGCGCTATTATTTGGCGCTATTATTAGTCGCAATTATCTGACACTATTAATATATTGGCGCTATTATGAATATTTGGCACTATTAAAGAATGTTAAAATATTGGCGCTATTTTTTGCGCTATTATTTGGCGCCAAATAAAATTTGGCGCTATTATTGGGCACAATTATTTTCCGCTATTAATATATTGGCGCTATTATGAATATTTGGCTCTATTAATGAAGGTTAAAATATTGGCGCTATTTTTTGGTGCTATTATTTGGCGCCAAATAATATTTGGCGCTCTTATTTGGCGCTATTATTGGTGCTATTAAAATATTGGCGCTATTAAAATATTGGCGCAATTATGAATATTAAAATAACACTGAAAATATATTTGGCGTTATTATATTGAATGTTAAAATAACACTGAAAATATATTGAATGTTAAAATATTGCCGCTATTGTGAATATTTCACGCTATTATTGAATGTTAAAATATTGGTGCTATTATTTTATGCCAAATAATAGCGCCAAATATTGGCGAAAAATATTGGCGTCAAATATTATTGGTGCCAAATATTGGCGCCAAATATTGGCACTATTATTGGCACTATTTTTTGGCGCTATTATGAATATTTGGCGCCAAAAAATATTTAGCGCTACTATGAATATATGGTGCCAAATATTTGTCCCTATTGTGAATATTGGGCGCTATTATTTGGCACAATTATTGGCGCTATTATTTGGTGCTATTATGAATATTTGGCGCCAAATATTTGGTGCTATTACTTGGCGATATTATTTGGCGTATTATTTAGAGTTATTATATTTGGCGCTATTATATGACCCTAATATTTGCCGCTATTATGTGACGCTATTATTTGCCCATATTAAATGGCGCTATGAATATATTGGCGCTATTATTGGTGCCATATATTGGCGCTATTATATTTGGCAATATTATATAGCGCTATTATATGGCGCTAATATTTGACGCTATTATATGGAGCTATGAATATATTTGCGGTATAAAATGGTGCTATGAATATATTAGCGCTATTATTGGTGCTGTTATTGGTGCTTTTATAGGCACTATTATTGAATGTTTAAATATTGGCGCTATTATTTGGCGCAAAATAATGCGCCAAATATTGGCGCGATTATTGGCAGCATATTTTGATGCAATTATTGGTGGTATTATTTGGAACAATTATTTGACGAAATTATTTGGTGCAACATATTGGCGCTATTTATATATTTTGAGCCAAAAAATATTTGGCGCTATTATATAGCCCTATTATTTGGCGCTGTTATTAGGCGTAATTATTTGGTGCAATTATTTGGCGCAATTATTTGGTGTTATTATTTGGCGCTATTATTTGGCGCTATTACTAGGCGCAATTATTTTTTCGCTATAAATATATTGGCGCCATTATGAATAAATAAAGCTATGAATATATTGGCGCTATTATTGGCACTATTATGAATATATTGGCACAATTATTTGGCGCTATTATATATTGGTGCTATTATTTGCCTCTATGAATATATTGGCGCTATTATTTGCGCTATTATTTAGCGCTATTATTGGGGCTATTATATGGTGCTATTTTTTTGCGCTATTTTTTGGCTCTATTAAGAATATTTGGCACCAAAAAATATTTGGCGCTGCTATATGGCGCTATTATTTGGCGGTATTATTTGGCTCTATTATTTGGCGCAGTTATATGGTACCAATATTTGGCGAATTTATTTGGCGCTATTATTTGGCGATATTATTTGGCTCAATTATTTGGCGCTATTAATATAATGGCGCTATTATGAATATTTGGTGCTATTAATGAATGTTAAAATATTGGTGCTATTATTTGGCGCAATTATTTGGAGCAATTATTTGGCGCTATTATATGGCGTTATTATTAGGCGCAATTATTTGGAGCTATAAATATATTGGCGCTATTATGAATAAATGGCGCTATAAATATATTGGCACTATTACTGGCACTATTATGAATATACTGGCGCTATTATTTGGCTCTATTATATATTGGCGCTATTATGAATATATTGGCACTATTATTTGGTGCTATAAATATATTGGTGATATTATTGGTGCTATTATTTGGCTCTATTATTGACGCTATTATATAAAGCTATTTTTTGGCGCTATTATTTGGTGCTATTATGAATATTTGGCAACAAAAAATATTTGGCGCTATTATATGGCGCCATTATTTGGCACTATTATTTGGCGCTGTTATTTGGCGCAAATATTTTGCACATTTATTTGGCACAATTATATATGGGGCTATTATATGGCTCTATTATTTGGCGCTATTATTTGGAACTATTATATTTGGGGCTATTATATGGCACTATTATTTGGCGCTATTATATGGCACTGATATTTGGCGCTATTGTTTGGCGCTAATATTTGGCGCTATTATATGGCGCTATTATTTGGCCCTATTAAATGGCGCTATGAATATATTGGTGCTATTATTGACGCTATATATTGGTGCTATTATTTGGCGCTTTTATATTTGGCGCTATTATATGGCGCTATTATTTGGTGTTATAATATGGCGCTCTTATATGGGGTTATTATATGGCGCTATTATATTGCGCTATTATTTGGAACTATTAAATGGCGCTATAAAATATATTGGCGCTATTATTGGCGCTATTATTGGTGCTGTTATTGGCGCTTTTATTGGCGCTATTATTGACTGTTTAAATATTGGCGCTATTATTTGGCGCAAAATAATAGTGCCAAATATTGGCGCCAAATATTGGCGCCAAATATTGGCGCGATTATTGAAGCCATAATTTGACGATATTATTGGCGCTATTATTTGAAGCTATTATGAACATTTGGAACCAAAAAATATTTGGCGCTATTATTTTGCGCTATTATTAGGCGAAATTATTTGGCGCAATTATTTGGTGCAATTATTTGGCGTAATTATTTGGTGTAATACATTGGCGCTATTTATATATTTTCCGACAAAAATATTTGGTGCTATTATATGGCGCTTTTATTTGGCGCTGTTATTAGGCGCAATTATTTTTTGTAAATATTTGCCGCAATTGTTTGGCACAATTGTTTGGCGCAATTATTTGGCGCTATTATTTAGCGCTATTATTAGGCGCAATTATTTTGCACTATAAATATATTGGCACTATTATGAATAAATGGTGCTATGAATTTACTGGCGCTATTATTAGGCACAACTATTTTGCGCTATAAATATATTGGCATTATTATGAATAAATGGTGCTATGAATATATTGGCGCTATTGTTGGCGTTATTATTGGGACTATTATGAATATAGTGGCGCTATTATTTGGAACTATTATTTGGCGCTATTATGAATATATTGGCGCTATTATTTGGTGCTATGAATATATTGGTGCTATTATTGGTGCTGTTATTTGGCGCTATTATTGGCGCTATTTTTCGGCGCTATGTTTTGGCGCTATTATGAATATTTGGCACCAAAAACTATTTGGCACTATTATATGGTGCTATAATTTGGCGCAATTATTTGGCACTATTATTTGGCGTAGTTATTTGGCGTAATTATTTTGCGCAATTATTTGGCGCAATTCTTTGGCGCTATTATTTGACGCAATTATTTGCCGCTGTTTATATATGGGCGCTATTATTAATATTTGGTGCTATTAATTAAAGTTAAAATATAGGTGTTATTTTTTGGTGCTATTTTTTTGCACTATTATATGGCCTTATTATTGGGCGCCAAATAATATTTGGCACTATTATTTGGGGCTATTATTGGCGCTATTAAAATATCAGCTCTATTATGAATATTAAAATTACACTGAAAATATATTGAATGTTAAAATATTGGCGCTATTATGAATATTTGGATTTATTATTAAATACCAATATATTGGCGCCAAATATAGGCGCTATTATTTGGTACTATTATAAATATTTAGCACCAAAAAATATTTGGCGCTACTATGAATATATGGAGCCAAATATTTTGCACTATTATGAAT
Organism: Viscum album; assembly: GCA_963277665.1. Classification (NCBI taxonomy): domain Eukaryota; kingdom Viridiplantae; phylum Streptophyta; class Magnoliopsida; order Santalales; family Viscaceae; genus Viscum; species Viscum album. The sequence goes on along the minus strand of OY728127.1, from coordinate 906,978,438 downwards.
ATTTGCCTCTATTATTTGGGGCTATTATTGGCGCAATTATTTTGCGCTATTATTTGGTGCTATTATTTTGCGCTATTATTTGATGCTATTATTTAGAACTATTATATTTGGCACTATTATATGGTGCTATTATTTGGGGCTATTATATGGCGCTAATATTTGGCACTATTATATGGTGCTAATATTTGGCGATATTATATGGCGCTAATATTTGACGATATTATATGGCGCAATTATTTGGCGCTGTTATTAGGCGCAATTATTTGGCGCAATTATTTGGCGCAATTATTTGTTGCTATTATTTGGCGCTATTATTTGGAACTATTACTAGGCGCAATTATTTTTGCGCTATAAATATATTGGCGCTATTATGAATAAATGGCGCTATGAATATATTGGCGCTATTATTGGCGCTATTATTGGCACTATTATGAATATATTGGCACAATTATTTGGCGCTATTATATATTGGTGCTATTATTTGGCGCTATGAATATATTGGCGCTATTATTTGTGCTATTATTTGGCGCTATTATTGGGGCTATTATATGGGGCTATTTTTTGGCGCTATTTCTTGGCGCTATTAAGAATATTTGGCACCAAAAAATATTTGGTGCTATTATATGGCGCTATTATTTGGCGGTATTATTTAGCGCTATTATTTGGCGCAGTTATATGGCGCCAATATTTGGCGCATTTATTTGGCACTATTATTTGGCGATATTGTTAGGCACAATTATTTGGCGCTATTAATATATTGGCGCTATTATGAATATTTGGTGCTATTAATGAATGTTAAAATATTGGTGCTATTATTTTGCACGATTATTTGGAGCAATTATTTGGCACTATTTTTTGGCGCTATTTTTTGGCGCTATTTTTTTGCACTATTATGAATATTTGGTGCCAAAAAATATTTGGCGCTATTATATGACGCTATTATTTGGCGCTATTATTTGGCGCTATTATATATTGGCACTATTATTTGGCTCTATGAATATATTGGCACTATTATTGGCGCTATTATGAATATTTGGGGCCATAAAATATTTGGCGCTATTGTATGGAGCTATTATTTGGCGCTATTATTTGGCGTAGTTATTTGGCGTAGTTATTTGGCGCAAATATTTGGCGCTATTATTTGGAGCTATTATTTGGCGCTACTATTAGGCGCACTTATTTGGCGCTATTAATATTAGGCACTATTATGAATATTTGGTGCTATTAATGAATGTTAAAATATTGGCGCTATTTTTTGGTGCTATTTATTAGCACTATTATTTGGTGCCAAATAATATTTGGCGCTATTATTTGGCGCTATTATGAATATTAAAATAACTCTAAAAATATATTTGGCGCTGTTATATTGAATGTCAAAATAACACTGAAAATATATTGAATGTTAAAATATTGGCACTATTATGAATATTTGGCGCTATTATTGAATGTTAAAATATTGCCACTATTATTTGGTGCCAAATAATATCACCAAATATTGGCGCCAAATAATATTGGTGCCAAATATTGGCCCCAAATATTGGCGCTATTATTGGCGCTATTATTTGACACTATAATTTGGTGCTATTATTTTGCGCTATTATGAATATTTGGCGCCAAAAAATAGTTGGCGCTACTATGAATATATGGCACCAAATATTCGGCGCAATTATGAATATTTGTCTCTATTATTTGGCGCTATTATTTGGCGCCAAATATTGGCACGATTATTGTGCCATAATTTGATGCTATTATTGGCGCTATTATTTGGTGTTATTATTTGGCGCTATTATGAATATGTGGCACCAAAAAAAAATTTGGCGCTATTATATGAAGCTATTATTTGGCGATATTATTAGGTGCAATTATTTGGCGTAATTATTTGGCGCAATTATTTGGCACGATTATTTGGTGCAATATATTGGCGCTATTTATATATTTTGTGCCAAAATATATTTGGCGCTATTATTTGGGGCTATTATTAGGCGCAATTATTTGGCGCACTTATTTGGTGCAATTATTTGGTGCAATTATTAGGCGCTATTATTTGGCGCTATTATTTGGCGCTATAAATATATTGGTGCTTTTATGAATAAATGGAGCTATGAATATATTGGCGCTATTATTGGCACTATTATGAATATATTGGCGCTATTATTTGGTGCTATTATGAATATATTGGCACTATTATTTGGCGCTATGAATATATTGACGCTATTATTTGGTGCTACTATTGGAGCAATTATTTGGCGCTATTATTTGACGCTATTATGAATATTTGGCGCCAAAAAATATTTGGCGCTATTATATGGCACTGTTATTTGTCGGTATTATTTGGCCCTATTATTTGGCGCAGTTATTTGGCGCATTTACTTGGCGCTATTATTTTGCGCTATTGTTAGGTGCAATTATTTGGCGCTATTAATATATTGGCGCTATTATGAATATTTGGCACTATTAATGAATATTTGGTGCTATTATTGGCGCTATTATTGGGCGCTATTATGAATATTTGGCGCCAAATATTTAGATCTATTATTTGGGGATATTATTTGGCGCTATTGCTTGGCGCTATTATATTTGGAGCTATTATATGACGCTATTATATGACGCTAATATTTGGCCCTATTATATGGCGCTATTATTTGGCCCTATTAAATGACGCTATGAATATATTGGCACTATTATTGGCGCTATATATTGGTGCGATTATTTGGCGCAATTATTTTGTGAAATTATTTTGTGCAATATATTGGCGCTATTTATATATTTTGTTCCAAAAAATATTTGGCGCTATTATTGGGCACTGTTATTAGGCGCAATTATTTTTCGCAATTATTTGGCGCAATTATTTGGCGCAATTATTTGGTGAAATTATTTGGGGAAATTATTTGGCGCTATTATTTGGCGCTATTATTAGGCGTAATTATTTTGCGCTATTATTAGGCGCAATTATTTTGCGCTATAAATATATTGGCGCTATTATGAATAAATGGTGCTATGAATATATTCTCACTATTATTGGCACTATTATGAATATATTGGTACTATTATTTGGTGCTATTATATATTAGCTCTATTATTTGGCGCTATGAATATATTGGCACTATTATTGGCGCTATTGTTGGCGCTATTTTTTGGCGCTATTATAAATATTTGGTGCCAAAAAATATTTGGCGCTATTATATGGCGCTATTATTTGGTGTTGTTATTTGGCGCAGTTATTTGGCGCAAATATTTGGCGCAATTATATGGCGCTATTATTTGGCGCTAATATTAGGCGCATTTATTTGGCACTTTTAATATATTGGCGCTATTATGAATATTTAGCGCTATTAATGAATGCTAAAATATTGGCGTTATTGTTTGGCGTATTTATTTAACGCTATTATTTGACGCTATTATTTGGCACTATTATTCGGCGCTATTATTTGGCGCTATAAATATATTGGCACTATTATGAATAAATGGTGCTATGAATATGTTGACATTATTATTGGCGATATTATTGGCACTATTATGAATATATTGACGCTATTATTTGGCACTATTATATATTGGCACTATTATGAATATATTGGCGCTATTATTTGGCCCTATGAATATATTGGCGCTATTATTGGCGCTATTATTTGGCGCTATTATTGGCCCTATTATACAGAGCTGTTTTTGACACTATTATGAATATTTGGCGCCAAAAAATATTTGGCACTATTATATGGCGCTATTATTTTGCGAAATTATTTGGTGCAGTTATTTGTTACAGTTATTTGGCGCAATTATTTGGCTCTATTATTTGGCGCTATTATTAGTCACAATTATCTGCCGCTATTAATATATTGGCGCTATTATGAATATTTGGCACTATTAATGAATGTTAAAATATTGGCACTATTTTTTGCTCTATTATTTGGCACTATTATTTGACGCCAAATAATATTTGGCGCTATTATTTGGCGCTATTATTGGGCACAATTATTTTCCGCTATTAATATATTGGCGCTATTATGAATATTTGGCTCTATTAATGAAGGTTAAAATATTGACGCTATTTTTTGGTGGTAATATTTGGCGCCAAATAATATTTTCCACTCTTATTTGGCGCTATTATTGGTGCTCTTAAAATATTGGCACTTTTAAAATATTGGCGCAATTATAAATATTAAAATAACACTAAAAATATATTTTTCGTTATTATATTGAATGTTAAAATAACACTGAAAATATATTTAATGTTAAAATATTGGCGTTATTATGAATATTTCGTGCTATTATTGAATGTTAAAATATTGGCACCAAATATTGGCATCAAATATTATTGGGGCCAAATATTGGCGCCAAATATTGGCGCTATTATTTGGCGCTTTTGTTGGCGCTATAATTTGGCACTATTATTTGGCGCTATTATGAATATTTGGCACCAAAAAATATTTGGCGCTACTATGAATATATGGTGCCAAATATTTGGCCCTATAATGAATATTTGGCTCTATTATTTGGCGTAATTATTGGTGCTATTATTTGGTGCTATTATGAATATTTGGCGCCAAATATTTGGTGTTATTACTTGGCGATATTATTTGGCTCTATTATTTAGAGCTATTATATTTGGGGCTATTATATGGCGCTATTATATGACCCTAATATTTTCCACTATTATGTGGCACTATTATTTCACCCTATTAAATGGCGCCGTGAATATATTGGCGCTATTATTGGCGCCATATATTGGCTCGATTATTTGGCGCTATTATATTTGGCGCTATTATATAGCGCTATTATATGCCGCTAATATTTGGCGCTATTATATGGCGTTATGAATATATTGGCGCTATTAAATGGCACTATGAATATATTAACACTATTATTGGTGCTGTTATTGGCGCTTTTATTGGCGCCATTATTGAATGTTTAAATATTGGCGCGATTATTGACAGCATAATTTGATGGTATTATTGGTGCTATTATTTGGCACAATTATTTGACTAAATTATTTGGTGCAATATATTGGCGCTATTTATATATTTTGAGCCAAAAAATATTTGGCGCTATTATATGGCCCTATTATTTGGCGTCGTTATTAGGCGCAATTATTTGGCGCAATTATTTGGCGCAATTATTTGGTGCTATTATTTGGCGCAATTATTTGGCACTATTACTAGGCGCAATTATTTTTGCGCTATAAATATATTGGCACCATTATGAATAAATGCCGTTATGAATATATTGGCGCTATTATTGGCACTATTATGAATATATTGGCACAATTATTTGGCGCTATTATATATTGGTGCTATTATTTGGCGCTATTAATATATTGGCGCTATTATTTGCGTTATTATTTGGCGCTATTATTGGAGCTATTATATGGAGCTATTTTTTGGCGCTATTAAGAATATTTGGCACCAAAAAATATATGGCGCTATTATATGGCACTATTATTTGACGGTATTATTTGGCGCTATTATTTGGCGCAGTTATATGGCGCCAATATGTGGCGCATTTATTTGGCACTATTATTTGGCGATATTATTAGGCGCAATTATTTGGCGCTATTAATATATTGGCGCTATTATGAATATTTGGTGCTATTAATGAATGTTAAAATATTGGTGCTATTATTTGGCGCGATTATTTGGAGCAATTATTTGGCGCTATTATTTGGCGTTATTATTAGGCGCAATTATTTGGCGCTATAAATATATTGGCGATATTATAAATAAATGGCGCTATTATTGGCACTATTATAAATATACTGACACTATTATTTGGCTCTATTATATATTGGCGCTATTATGAATATATTGGCACTATTATTTTGTGCTATGAATATATTGGCGCTATTATTGGCGCTATTACTTGGCTCTATTATTGGCGCTATTATATGGAACTATTTTTTGGCGCTATTATTTGATGCTATTATGAATATTTGGCGACAAAAAATATTTGGCACTATTATATGGCGCCATTATTTGGGGCTATTATTTGGCGCAGTTATTTGGCGCAAATATTTTGCACATTTAATTGGCACAATTATATATGGGGCTATTATATGGCTCTATTATTTGGTGATATTATATGGTGCTATTATATAGCGCTATTATATGGTGCTAACATTTGGTGTTATTATATGGCGCTATTATTTGGCCCTATTAAATGGCGCTATGAATATATTGGCACTGTTATTGGCGCTATATATTGGTGCTATTATTTGGCACTATTATATTTGGCGCTATTATATGACGCTATTATTTGGTGCTATAATATGTCGCTATTATATGGGGCTATTATATGGTGCTATTATTTGGTGCTATTATTTAGAGCTATTAAATGGCGCTGTGAATATATTGGCGCTATTAATGGCGCTATTATTGGTGCTGTTATTGACGGTTTTATTGGTGCTATTATTGAATGTTTAAATATTGGCGCTATTATTTGGCGCAAAATAATAGTGCCAAATATTGGCGCCAAATATTGGCGTGATTATTGGCGCCATAATTTGATGCTATTATTGGCGCTATTATTTGGCGCTATTATGAACATTTGGCGCCAAAAAATATTTGGCGCTATTATTAGGCGAAATTATTTGGCGCAATTTTTTGGTGCAATATATTGGTGCTATTATTTGGCGCAATATATTGGTGCTATTTATATATTTTCTGACAAAAATATTTGGCGCTATTATATGGAACTTTTATTTGGATCTGTTATTAGGAGCAATTATTTTGCGTAAATATTTGGCGCAATTGTTTGGCATAATTATTTGGCGCAACTATTTGGCGCTATTATTTACCACTATTATTAGGTGCAATTATTTTGGGCTATAAATATATTGGCACTATTATGAATAAATGGTGCTATGAATATATTGGCGCTATTGTTGGCATTAATATTGGCACTATTATGAATATAGTGGCGCTATTATGAATATATTGGTGCTATTATTTGGCGCTATGAATATATTGGTGCTATTATTGGTGCTGTTATTTGGCGCTGTTATTGGCTCTATTTTTCGGTGCTATTTTTTGGCGCTATTATGAATATTTGGCGCCAAAAACTATTTGGCACTATTATATGGTGCTATTATTTGGCGCTATTATTTGGCGTAGTTATTTGGAGCAATTATTTGGTGCAATTATTTGGCGCAATTATTTGACGCTATTATTTGGCGCAATTATTTGCCACTGTTAATATATTGGTGCTATTATGAATATTTGGTGCTATTAATTATAGTTAAAATATAGGCATTATTTTTTGGCGGTATTTTTTTGCACTATAATTTGACGCTATTATTGGGCGCCAAATTATATTTGGCACTATTATTTGGTGCTATTATTGGCCCTATTTAAATATCAGCTCTATTATGAATATTAAAATTACACTGAAAATATATTTGGCACTATTATATAGAATGTTAAAATAATACTGAAAATATATTGAATGTTAAAATATTGGCGCTATTATGCATATTTGGATTTATTATTGAATGTCAATATATTGGTGCCAAATATTGGCCCTATTATTTGGCGCTATTATAAATATTTAGCACCAAAAAATATTTGGCGCTACTATGAATATATGGAGCCAATTATTTGGGGCTATTATAAATATTTGCCTCTATTATTTAGGGTTATTATTAGCGCGATTATTTTGCGCTATTATTTGGCGCTATTATTTGGCACTATTATTTGGCGCTATTATTTAGCGCTATTATATTTGACACTATTATATGGTGCTATTATTTGGTGCTATTATATGGCGCTAATATTTGGCACTATTATATGGCGCTAATATTTGGCGATATTATATGGCGCTATTATTTGGCCCTATTAAATGGATCTATGAATATATTGGCGCTATTATTAATACTACATATTGGCGCAATTATTTAGTGCTGTTATATTTGGCGCTATTATATGGCGATATGATTTGGTGCTATTTTATGGCGCTATTATATGACGCTATTATATGGCGCGAATATTTGGCGCTATTATTTGGCGCTATTATTTGGCGCTATTAAATGGCGCTATGAATATATTGGCGCTATTATTGGCGCTATGATTGGTGCTGTTATTGGTGCTTTTATTGGCACTATTATTGAATGTTTAAATATTGGTGCTATAATTTGGCTCAAAATAATAGCGCCAAATATTGGCACGATTATTGGCGCGATTATTGGCGCCATAATTTGACGTTATCATTGGTGCTATTATTTGGCGCTAATATTGGCGCTATTATTTGGAGCTATTATATGGCACTATTATAGGTATAATTATTTGGCAGAATTATTTTTTCCCCAATTATTTGGCGCAATTATTTGGCGCAATTATTTGGCGCTATTTATATATTTTGCGCCAAAAAGTATTTGGTGTTATTACATAGCGCTATTATTTGGCGCTATTATTAGGCACAATTATTTTGCGCTATAAATATATTGGCCCTATTATGAATAATTGGCGCTATTATTGGCACAATTATGAATATATTGGCTCTATTATTTGGCGCTATTATATATCAACACCATTATTTGACGCTATGAATATATTGACGCTATTATTTGGCGCTACTACTGGAGCTATTTTTTTACGCTATTTTTTTGCACTATTATGAATATTTGGTGCAAAAAAATATTTGGAGCTATTATATGACGCTATTATTTGGCGCTATTTTATATTGGCACTATTATTTGGCGCTATGAATATATTGGCACTATTATTGGCGCTATTATTTGGCGCTATTATTGGCGCTATTATTTGGTGCTATTTTTTGGCGCTATTATGAATATTTGGGGCCATAAAATATTTGGCGCTACTATATGGCACTATTATTTGGCGCTATTATTTGGCGTAGTTATTTGGCGTGAATATTTGGCACAAATATTTGGCACTATTATTTGGTGCTATTATTAGGCGCACTTAATTGGCGCTATTAATATATATGGTGCTATTATGAATATTTGGTGCTATTAATGAATGTTAAAATATTGGCGCTATTTTTTGGCGCAATTTATTGGCTCTATTATTTAGCGCCAAATAATATTTGGCACTATTATGAATATTAAAATAACTCTGAAAATATATTTGGCGCTATTATATTGAATGTTAAAATAACACTGAAAATATATTGAATGTTAAAATATTGGCGTTATTATGAATATTTGGCGCTATTATTGAATGTCAAAATATTGCCGCTATTATTTGATGCCAAATAATATCGCCAAATATTGGCGCCAAATAATATTGGTGCCAAATATTGGCCCCAAATATTGGCGCTATTATTTGGCACTATAATTTGGTGCTATTATTTTGCGCTATTAAGAATATTTGGCAACAAAAAATATTTGGCGCTATTATATGGCGGTATTATTTGGCGGTATTATTTGGCGCTATTATTTGGCGTAGTTATATGGCGCAAATATTTGTCGCTATTATTTGGCGATATTATTAGGCGCAATTATTTGGTGCTATTAATATATTGGCGCTATTATGAATATATTGGCACTATTATTTGGTGCTATGAATATATTGGCGCTATTATTGGTGCTATTATTTGGATTTATTATTGGTGCTATTATATGGCGCTATTTTTTGGCGCTATTATTTGGTGCTATTATGAATATTTGGCGCTAAAAAATATTTGGCGTTATTATATGGCGCCATTATTTAGCACTATTATTTGGTGCAGTTATTTGGCGTAAATATTTTGCACATTTATTTGGCACAATTATATATGGGGCTATTATTTGGTGCTATTATATGGCGATATTATATAGCACTATTATATGGGGATAACATTTGGCGTTATTATATAGAGCTATTATTTGGCCCTATTAAATGGCGCTATGAATATATTGGCACTATTATTTGGAGCTATTATATTTGGCGCTATTATATGGCGCTATTATTTGGTGCTATAATATGGCGCTATTATATGGGGCTATTATATGACGCTATTATTTGGCGCTATTATATTGCGCTATTATTTGGAGCTATTATATGGCGCTATTATATTGCACTATTATTTGGCGCAAAATAATAGTGCCAAATATTGGCGCCAAATATTGGTGCGATTATTGGCGCCATAATTTGACGCTATTATTGGCGCTATTATTTGGTGTTATTATGAATATTTGGTGCCAAAAAATATTTGGCGCTATTATTAGAAAAAATTATTTGGCGCAATTATTTGGCGCAATTATTTGGTGCAATATATTGGCGCTATTTATATATTTTCCGACACAAATATTTGGCGCTATTATATGGCGCTTTTATTTGGCGCTGTTATTAGGCGCAATTATTTTTCGTAAATATTTGGCGCAATTGTTTGGCACAATTATTTGGCGCAATTATTTAGCTCTATTATTTACCGCTATTATTAGGCGCAATTATTTTGCGCTATAAATATATTGACACTATTATGAATAAATGGCACTATGAATATATTGGCGCTATTATTGAAGTTATTATTGGCACTATTATGAATATAGTGGCGCTATTATTTGGCGCTATTATATATTGGAGCTATTATGAATATATTGGCGCTATTATTTGGTGCAATTATTTGGCGCTATTATTTGGCATAGTTATTTGGCGCAATTATTTGGCGCTATTATTTGGCGCAATTATTTGGCGCTGTTAATATATTGGAGCTATTATGAATTTTTGGTGCTATTAATTAAAGTTAAAATATAGGCGTTATTTTTTGGCGCTATTTTTTTGCACTATTATTTGGCGCTATTATTGGGCGCCAAATAATATTTGGCACTATTATTTGGCGCTATTATTGGTGCTATTAATATATCGACTCTATTATGAATATTAAAATTACACTGAAAATATATTTGGCGCTATTATATTGAATGTTAAAATAACAATGAAAATATATTGAATGTTAAAATATTGGCGCTATTATGAATATTTGGCTTTATTATTGAATGTCAATATATTGGCACCAAATATTGGTGCTATTTTTTGGCGCTATTATAAATATTTAGCGCCAAAAAATATTTGGCGCTACTATGAATATATGGCGCCAAATATTTGGCGCTATTATGAATATTTGCCTATATTATTTGGGGCTATTATAGGCGTGATTATTTTGCGCTATTATTTGGCTCTATTATTTGGCGCTATTATTTAGCGCTATTATATTTGGCACTATTATATGGCGCTAATATTTGGCACTATTATATGGTGCTAATATTTGGCGATATTATATGGCGCTATTATTTGGCCCTATTAAATGGCGCTATGAATATATTGGCGCTATTTTTGATGTTATATATTGGCGCTATTATTTAGCGCTGTTATATTTGGAGCTATTATATGGCGATATGATTTGGCGCTATTTTATGGCGCTGTTATATGGCGCGAATATTTGGCGCTATTATTTGGCACTATTTTTCGGCGCTATTAAATGGCGCTATGAATATATTGGCATTATTATTGGTGCTATGATTGGTGCTGTTATTGGCACTTTTATTGGCCCTATTATTGAATGTTTAAATATTGGCGCTATTATTTGCCGCAAAATAATAGCGCCAAATATAGGCGCGATTATTGGCGCCATAATTTGACGTTATCATTGGTGCTATTATTTGGCGCAAATATTGGCGCTATTATTTGGCCCTATTATTTGGCGCAATTATTAGGTGTAATTATTTGGCACAATTATTTTGCCAAATTATTTGGCGCAATTATTTGGCACTATTATTTGGTGCAATTATTTGGTGCAATTATTTGGTGCTATTATTTGGCGCTATTATTAGGCGCAATTATTTTGCGCTATATATATATCGGCTCTATTATGAATAAATGGAGTTATGAATATATTGGCGCTATTATTGGCACTATTATGAATATATTGGCACTATTATTTGGCGTTATTATATATCAGCGCTATTATTTGGGGCTATGAATATATTTGCGCTATTATTTGGCGCTACTATTGGCGCTATTTTTTGGCGCTATTTTTTGGCGCTATTTTTTTGCACTATTATGAATATTTGGTGCCAAAAAAATATTTGGCGCTATTATATGGCGCTATTATTTGGCACTATTATTTCGCGCTATTATGTATTGGCACTATTATTTGGCGCTATGAATATATTGGCACTATTATTGGTGCTATTATTTGGCGCTATTATTGGCACTATTTTTTGGCGCTATTATTTGGTGCTATTTTTGGGCGCTATTATGAATATTTGGGGCCATAAAATATTTGGCGCTATTGTATGGCACTATTATTTTGCTCTATTATATGGCGTAGTTATTTGGCGCAAATATTTGGTGCAAATATTTGGCGCTATTATTTGACGCTATTATTAGGCGCACTTATTTGGCGATATTAATATATTGGCACTATTATGAATATTTGGTGCTATTAATGAATGTTAAAATATTGGCGCTATTTTTTGGCGCAATTTATTGGCGCTATTATTTGGCACCAAATAATATTCGGCGCTATTATTTGGCGCTATTATGAATATTAAAATAACTCTGAAAATATATTTGGTGCTATTATATTGAATGTTAAAATAAAACTGAAAATATATTGAATGTTAAAATATTGGCGCTATTATGAATATTTGGTGCTATTATTGAATGTTAAAATATTGCCGCTATTATTTGGTGCCAAATAATATTTCCAAATATTGGCGCCAAATAATATTGATGCCAAATATTGGCGCCAAATATTGGTGCTATTATTGGCACTATTTTTTGGCACTATAATTTGGCGCTATTATTTGGCGCCATTATGAATATTTGGTGCCAAAAAATAGTTGGCGCTACTATGAATATATGGCACCAAATATTCGGAGCTATTATGAATATTTGGCTCTATTATTTTGCCCTATTATTTGGCGCTAAATATTGGCACGATTATTGGCGCCATAATTTGACCCTATTGTTGGCGCTATTATTTGGTGTTATTATTTGGCGCTATTATGAATATTTGGCACCAAAACAATATTTGGCACTATTATATGAAGCTATTATTTGGCGATATTATTAGGTGCAATTATTTGGCGTAATTATTTGGCGCAATTATTTGGCATGATTATTTGGTGCAATATATTGGCGCTATTTATATATTTTGTGCCAAAAAATATTTGGCGCTATTATATTGCGCTATTATTTGGGGCTGTTATTAGGCGCAATTATTTGGCGCACTTTTTTGGTGCAATTATTTGGTGCAATTATTTGGCGCTATTATTTGGCACTATTATTTTGCGCTATAAATATATTGGTGCTATTATGAATAAATGGAGCCATGGATATATTGGCACTATTATTGGCACTATTATGAATATATTGGCATTATTATTTGGTGCTATTATGAATATATTGGCGCTATTATTTGGTGTTATGAATATATTGGCACTATTATTTGGCGCTACTATTGGTGCTATTATTTGGCGCTATTATTTCACGCTATCATGAATATTTGGTGCCACAAAATATTTGGCGCCAAAAAATATTTGGCTCCAAAAAATATTTGGCTCCAAAAAATATTTAGCGCTATTATATGGCGCTATTATTTGTCGGTATTATTTTGAACTATTATTTGGTGCAGTTATTTGACGCAAATATTTGGCGCATTTATTTCGCACTGTTATTTAGCCCTATTGCAAGGTGTAATTATTTGGCACTATTAATATATTTGTGTTATTATGAATATTTGGCGCCAAATATTTGGATCTATTATTTGATGATATTATTTGGCACTATTATTTGGTGCTATTATATTTGACGCTATTATTTGGCGCTATTATATGGCGCTATTGTATGGCACTAATATTTGGCCCTATTATATGGCGCTATTATTTGGCCCTATTAAATGGCGCTATGAATATATTGGCACTATTATTGGCGCTATATATTGGAGCAATTATTTGGCGCAATTATTTTGCGAAATTATTTGGTGCAATATATCGGCGCTATTTATATATTTTGTTCCAAAAAATATTTGGCGTTATTATTTGGCGATGTTTTTAGGCGCAATTATTTTTCGCAATTATTTGGCGCAATTATTTGGTGCAATTATTTGGCGCAATTATTTTGCGCTATTATTTGGCGCTATTAGTAGGCGCAATTATTTTGCGCTATTATTAGGTGCAATTATTTTGCGCTATAAATATATTGAAGCTGTTACAAATAAATGGCGCTATAAATATATTGGCGCTATTATTGGCACTATTATGAATATATTGGCACTATTATTTGGTGCAATTATATATTGGCGCAATTATTTGGTGCTATGAATATATTGGCGCTATGAATATATTGGCGCTATTATTGGCGCTATTATTTGGCTTTATTGTTGGCGCTATTGTTCGCGCTATTTTTTGGCACTATTTTTTGGTGCAATTATGAATATTTGGCGCCAAAAAATATTTGGCGCTATTATATGGCGCTATTATTTGGCACAATTATTTGGTGCTAATATTAGGCGCATTTATTTGGCACTTTTAATATATTGGCGCTATTATGAATATTTGGTGCTATTAATGAATGTTAAAATATTGGCGTTATTATTTGGCGTATTTATTTAACACTATTATTTGGCGCAATTATTCGGCGCTATTATTTGGCGCTATAAATATATTGGCACTATTATGAATAAATGGCGTTATGAATATATTGGCACTATTATTGGCGATATTATTGGCACTATTATGAATATACTGACGCTATTATTTGGCGCTATTATATATTGGCACTATTATGAATATATTGGCGTTATTATTTGGCGCTATAAAGATATTGGCGCTATTATTGGCGCTATTATTGACCCTATTATACGGAGCTGTTTTTTGGCGCTATTATGAATATTTGGCGCTAATAAATATTTGGTGCTATTATATGGCGCTATTATTTGGCGCAATTATTTGACGCAGTTATTTGTCGCAGTTATTTGGCGCTATTATTTGGCGCTATTATTTGGTGCTATTATTAGTCGCAATTATCTGCCGCTATTAATATATTGGCGCTATTATGAATATTTGGCACTATTAATGAATATTAAAATATTGGCGCTATTTTTGCGCTATTATTTGGCGCCAAGTAATATTTGACGCTATTATTTGGTGCTATTATTGGGCACAATTATTTGATGCAATTAATATATTGTCGCTATTATGAATATTTGGCTCTATTAATGAAGGTTAAAATATTGGCGCTATTTTTTGGTGCTATTTTTTGGCGCCAAATAATATTTGGCGCTCTTATTTGGCACTATTATTGGTGCTATTAAAATATTGGCGCTATTAAAATATTGGTGCAATTATGAATATTAAAATAACACTGAAAATATATTTGGCTATATTATATTGAATGTTAAAATAATACTGAAAATATATTGAATGTTAAAATATTGGTGCTATTATGAATATTTCACGCTATTATTGAATGTTAAAATATTGGCGCTATTATTTGGTGCCAAATAATAGCGCCAATTATTGGCACAAAATATTGGCGTCAAATATTATTGGTGCCAAATATTGGCGCTATTATTGGCGCTATTTTTTAGCGCTATTATGAATATTTGGCGCCAAAAAATATTTAGCGCTACTATGAATATATGGTGCCAAATATTTGGCCCTATTATGAATATTGGGCTCTATTATTTGGCGTAATTATTGGTGCTATTATTTGGCGCAATTATGAATATTTGGCGCCAAATATTTGGTGCTATTACTTGGCGATATTATTTGGCGCTATTATTTAGAGCTATTATATTTGGCGCTATTATATGACCCTAATATTTGCCGCTATTATGTGGCGCTATTATTTGGCCATATTAAATGGCGTTATGAATATATTGGCGCTATTATTGGCGCCATATAGTGGCGCTATTATATTTGGCGCTATTATATAGCGCTATTATATGGCGCTAGTATTTGGCGCTATTATATGGCGCTATGAATATATTGGCGCTATAAAATGGCGCTATGAATATATTAGCGCTATTATTGGTGCTGTTATTGGTGCTTTTATAGGCGCTATTATTGAATGTTTAAATATTGGCGCCATTATTTGGCGCAAAATAATAGCGCCAAATATTGGCGCGATTATTGGCAGCATAATTTGATGCAATTATTGGTGCTATTATTTGGCACAATTATTTGACGAAATTATTTGGTGAAACATATTGGTGCTATTTATATATTTTGAGCCAAAAAATATTTGGCGCTATTATATGGCCCTATTATTTGGCGCTTTTATTAGGCGTAATTATTTGACGCAATTATTTGGCGCCATTATTTGGTGCTATTATTTGGCGCTTTTATTTGGCGCTTTTATTTGGTGCTATTACTAGGCGCAATTATTTTTTCGCTATAAATATATTGGCGCCATTATGAATAAATGGAGCTATGAATATATTGGTGCTATTATTGGTTCTATTATGAATATATTGGCACAATTATTTGGCGCTATTATATATTGGTGCTATTATTTTCCTCTATAAATATATTGGCGCTATTATTTGTGTGATGACCCAGACCCCCCCTTGGTCCCTCCCTTTGCCAAAATCCGGTTTCCTTGCGGGGTACCGATCGGTGAGACCGATCGGTGAGACCGATCGGTGAGACCGGTCGGTGACACCGATCGGAGAGACCAATCGGTGAGACCGATCGGTGAGACCGATCGGTGAGACCGATCGGTGAGACCGATCGGTGAGACCGATCGGTGACACCGATCGGAGAGACCCATCGGTGAGACCGATCGGTGAGACCGGCCGACGTCGTCCGGCCTTGCCACGTTGTTCCAGTAACGTTCCTTTTTCGCAAATAGGGTTTCAAACCCTATTCTTCCTTGTTAAAAATATCTTGGGAATCCGAAACGTGCATCAAGGTTTTAATTAAATGCTTCATTAATTCATGGATCGGTTAAAACCACCCAGTGCCATTAATGATGAGTCAAGCCACTTGGTCTGCCCACGACTCCCTCGTCTTCCGTGGTTTTGTGTTTCATCTCAACCGTCCCCAGCTCTTATAATTAAGGGTTAGGCCGTGGCTTTCCCCCTTCTTCGATCGTGGCTCTTCTGGTGCGTCGGGACCCCCGCGTCGTTATCCGTAAAAGTTCCGCGCCCCCGGCCTAAACGTCGATCATCTATCAACAGGTAGGGAATTTCTCTCGTCTCTCACTTTTGTGTATCATGCGGGGTGGGCGCTACTTTTGTTCCTATGGAATTGGTTGAACTAAACCCTAATGAAGATAATAAATGAAGTTCTAAAGGAAGAGGGGGAAGGGGTTGTGATCGTTGTTATGCTTTATCTTGTGATCATCCCTTTTGTTGTACTGGTTTATGTTTTCTGGAAATTGAGGCCGTTGGTGGTCGTGTGTGTGCACTTGAATTCCCTCATGATGTTTTAAATGGGTTGCTGAAATTGTGAACTCCTGCTGTGAAATCGGTTAATCACGTATATCCGGCTAAATAATTGGAAGCACCAGGACCGGCCCTTCTGTGATAACTCCCGGTTAAAGCACACGGATTTTGAAATCATGGAGTGTGTTAAGTCGTTTAAATCTGAAAAATCCCTGACTTGTGTTGGTAGTGGTTAGTGGTTGTTTCTCGCTTCGGGCCGTTTGCTGGAAATGTGGGAGGGGATGGGATCCCCTGTTCTTTTTATACTCTCGGTGGCTGTGTGAATTTGGGGGATGGGATCTCCTGTTGGCATGGTTTCAGTGGTTGCGAGTTTTTATCACGAATTGGGGAGAGATCCTCTGTTGGCAGAACGGGTGTGAGTGTTTTGGTTGATCTATGCTTTGACGTTTTCCTTGGTTATGCTTATGATAGTTGCCCAGTAGTGCTTAAAATTGATTGAACATTTTGACTGTACGTGAAACAAGAATGGGATTAATGGTTTTGTGGGCAAGAGTCGTGAATCGTGACTCGGACGCTGGGGTATTGTGTTCTGTAGGCTGGCCAGGAAAACCTAAGTTTTGGGTGAGTGTTTGTTACCTATATCTATACTTGTAGCTTTGTGTTTCTTATTCGCGCCCCACCCAAGTTGAGCACTTAGTGCCGAACACCCCCATTTATGGGGGAAGGGTGTTTTTCCCAAACACTATACTTAGTGGCTGGTTATTAGCTCCTTTTCTGCTCCCTTTCCCGGATAGCCCAAGTACCTTCGGGCAGGCTGTGATGGCCTGAAGTCCATTATTAGCCCAAGAACCATCGGGCAGGGTGTTGTGGTGGTTGGCCAGGTGTGTGCGGCAGGTGGTTTCCCAAGTGTCTTCGGGATGAGGCCCAGGTGTTTTCGGGCGTGGCAGTGGATCCTTTAGCCCAGGTGTCTTCGGGTGTAGCGGTGGTTGTTCTGGCCTAGGTGTTTGCAGGCGTGGTTACTTGTGACAGTTGAGGCCCAGGTGTGTGCGGGCGGGATTTGGCAGTGGGACTGCGTGTGGTTGTGGCCCAGGTGTGTGCGGGCGGGTGTGGCAGTGGGACTGCGTGTGGTTGTGGCCCAGGTGTGTGCGGGCGGGTGTGGCAGTGGGACTGCAGTGAGAATGGCGGGATTGGTCCGATGCGTAGGATGTCTCAATAACCAGTGGGGAAGTGGCGCGGGGTACCCAACATCTATGTGATCTTACTATATATATTACTTGACTTGCGTTATTTGGGGAGTGAGCCTTGGTGAGGCCTGGGACGGATAGTTTGCCTTGTTAGTTGTTCGGTTCACTCTTTTCTCACGGGACTTTAGTACGTTCCCCCACTTGTGCACGAGAGTCTTGGTTTTCCCTACTGAGTGTACTTGTATGCTCACCCTATGTATGTAAAACTGCTTTAAGGTTTCCAGGAGGACTTCGGGGTTCACGCAGGACCTTACTAGCTCGGACTTTCGGAGCGGTTGCAGTTGTTTCTCTTTTCCTTTTTGGTACTTACCTTGTAGTTACCTTTTTGCACCTTGTGGCTCCCACTTTTGAAACATGCATGTGGGAATGGTTTACTTTTGGCTTTACTTTTCTTTCTACCTTGGTGTTGTTGGGTTTTCTCCTTCTTATCTTTCGATCCTATAAAATAAAAAGGGTAATGCCTTCCATTTGCGAGAATTTCCTA
Organism: Viscum album; assembly: GCA_963277665.1. NCBI lineage: Eukaryota > Viridiplantae > Streptophyta > Magnoliopsida > Santalales > Viscaceae > Viscum > Viscum album. The sequence continues at coordinate 906,959,382 of OY728127.1, read as the reverse complement.
TACCCTTGGTGCTAGTCGCCACTCCGGGACCTATTGAAGGCGGGTTTCGGGGGTCATTATCTCTCCTTCAACCTAAGGAAGGAAGGGCCTGGCAACTTGCTGACCTTTCCCTCCTTTTGGTGAAGGCGGGTCGTGACAATTTGCGCTATTATTTGGCGCTATTATTGGGGCTATTATATGGTGCTATTTTTTTGCGCTATTTTTTGGCGCTATTAAGAATATTTGGCACCAAAAAATATTTGGCGCTATTATTTAGCGGTATTATTTGGCGCTATTATTTGGCGCAGTTATATGGCACCAATATTTGGCGAATTTATTTGGCACTATTATTTGGCGATATTATTAGGCGCAATTATTTGGCGCTATTAATATATTGGCGCTATTATGAATATTTGGTGCTATTAATGAATGTTAAAATATTGGTGCTATTATTTGGCACAATTATTTGGAGCAATTATTTGGTGCAATTATTTGGCGTTATTATTAGGCGCAATTATTTGGCGCTATAAATATATTGGCGCTATTATGAATAAATGGCGCTATAAATATATTGGCGCTATTACTGGCACTATTATGAATATACTGGCGCTATTATTTGGCTCTATTATATATTGGCGCTATTATGAATATATTGGCACTATTATTTGGTGCTATGAATATGTTGGCGCTATTATTGGCACTATTATTTGGCTCTATTATTGACGATATTATATAAAGCTATTTTTTGGCGCTATTATTTTGTGCTATTATGAATATTTGGCGACAAAAAATATTTGACGCTATTATATGGCGCCATTATTTGGCGCTATTATTTGGCGCAGTTATTTGGCGCAAATATTTTGCACATTTATTTGGCACAATTATATATGGGGCTATTATATGGCTCTATTATTTGGTGCTATTATTTGGCACTATTATATTTGGGGCTATTATATGGTGCTATTATTTGGCGCTATTATATGGCACTGATATTTGGGGCTAATATTTGGCGCTATTATATGGCGCTATTATTTGGCCCTATTAAATGGCGATATGAATATATTGACACTATTATTGGCACTATATATTGGCACTATTATATTTGGCGCTATTATATGGCGCTATTATTTGGTTCTATAATATGGCGCTATTATATGGAGTTATTATATGGCGCTATTATTTGGCACTATTATATTGCGCTATTATTTGGAGCTATTAAATGGCGCTATAAAATATATTGGCGCTATTATTGGCGCTATTATTGGTGCTGTTATTGGCGCTTTTATTGGCGCTATTATTGACTGTTTAAATATTGGCGCTATTATTTGGCACAAAATAATAGTGCCAAATATTGGCGCAAAATATTGGCGCGATTATTGAAGCCATAATTTGACGATATTGTTGGCGCTATTATTTGGCGCTATTATAAACATTTGGCACCAAAAAATATTTGGCGCTATTATTTGGCGCTATTATTAGGTGAAATTATTTGGCGCAATTATTTTGTGCAATTATTTGGCGTAATTATTTGGTGTAATATATTGGCGCTATTTATATATTTTCCGACAAAAATATTTGGCGCTATTATATGGCGCTTTTATTTGGCGCTGTTATTAGGTGCAATTATTTTGCGTAAATATTTGGCACAATTGTTTGGCATGATTATTTGGCGCTATTATTTGACGCTATTATTTACCGCTATTATTAGGCGCAATTATTTTGCACTATAAATATATTGGCACTATTATGAATAAATGGTGCTATGAATTTATTTGCGCTATTATTAGGCGCAATTATTTTGCGCTATAAATATATTAGCACTATTATGAATAAATGGTGCTATGAATATATTAGCGCTATTGTTCACGTTATTATTGGGACTATTATGAATATAGTGGCGCTATTATTTGGAACTATTATTTGGCGCTATTATGAATATATTGGCGATATTATTTGGCACTATGAATATATTGGTGCTATTATTGGTGCTGTTATTTGGCGCTATTATTGGTGCTATTTTTCGGCGCTATGTTTTGGCGCTATTATGAATATTTGGCGCCAAAAACTATTTGGCACTATTATATGGTGCTATAATTTGGTGCAATTATTTGGCGCTATTATTTGGCGTAGTTATTTGGCGTAATTATTTGGCACAATTATTTGGCGCAATTCTTTGGCGCTATTATTTGGCGCAATTATTTGCCACTGTTTATATATTGGTGCTATTATTAATATTTGGTGCTATTAATTAAAGTTAAAATATAGGCGTTATTTTTTGGCGCTATTTTTTTGCACTATTATTTGGCGCTATTATTGGGGGCCAAATAATATTTGGCACTATTATTTGGTGCTATTATTGGCGCTATTAAAATATCAGCTCTATTATGAATATTAAAATTACACTGAAAATATATTTGGCACTATTATATTGAATGTTAAAATAACACTGAAAATATATTGAATGTTAAAATATTGGCGCTATTATGAATATTTGGATTTATTATTAAATGTCAATATATTGGCGCAAAATATTGGCTCTATTATTTGGCGCTATTATAAATATTTAGCACCAAAAAATATTTGGCGCTACTATGAATATATGGAACCAAATATTTGGCGCTATTATTAATATTTGCCTCTATTATTTGGGGCTATTATTGGTGCAATTATTTTGCGCTATTATTTGGTGCTATTATTTGGCTCAATTATTTGACGCTATTATTTAGCACTATTATATTTGGCACTATTATATGGTGCTATTATGTGGGGCTATTATATGGCGCTAATATTTGGCACTATTATATGGCGCTAATATTTGGCAATATTATATGGTGCTATTATTTGGCCCTATTAAATGAAGCTATGAATATATTGGCGCTTTTATTGATGCTACATATTGGCGTTATTATTGATGCTACATATTGGCGCTATTATTGATGCTACATATGGCGCTAATATTTGGCGATATTATATGGCACTATTATATGGTCCTATTATTTGGCGCTGTTATTAGGCGCAATTATTTTGCGCAATTATTTGGCGCAATTATTTGGCGCAATTATTTGGCGCTATTATTTAGCGCTATTACTAGGCGCAATTATTTTTGCGCTATAAATATATTGGCGCCATTATGAATAAATGGCGCTGTGAATATATTGGCGCTATTATTGGCGCTATTATTGACACTATTATGAATATATTGGCGCAATTATTTGGCGCTATAATATATTGGTGCTATTATTTGGCGCTATGAATATATTGACGCTATTATTTGCTCTATTATTTGGCGCTATTATTTGGGCTATTATATGACGCTATTTTTTGGCGCTATTAAGAATATTTGGCACCAAAAAATATTTGGTGCTATTATATGGCACTATTATTTGGAGGTATTATTTGGCGCTATTATTTGGCGCAGCTATATGACGAAAATATTTGGCGCATTTATTTGGCGCTATTATTTGGCGATATTATTAGGCGCAATTATTTGGCGCTATTAATATATTGGCGCTATTATGAATATTTGGTGATATTAATGAATGTTAAAATGTTGGTGCTATTATTTGGCACAATTATTTGGAGCAATTATTTGGCGCTATTATTTGGCGTTATTATTAGGCGCAATTATTTGGCGCTATAAATATATTGGCACTATTATTGGCACTATTATGAATATACTGGCGCTATTATTTGGATCTATTATATATTGGCGCTATTATGAATATATTGGAACTATTATTTGGTGCAATGAATATATTGGCGCTATTATTGGCACTATTATTTGGCTCGATTATTGTCGCTATTATATGACGCTATTTTTTGGTGCTATTATTTGGTGCTATTATGAATATTTGGCGCCAAACAATATCTGGCGCTATTATATGGCGCCATTATTTGACTCTATTATTTGGCGCAGTTATTTGGCGCAAATATTTTGCACATTTATTTGGCACAATTATATATGGGGCTATTATATGGCGCTATTATTTGGTGCTATTATATGGCGCTATTATATAGCACTATTATATAGCACTATTATATGGTGCTAACATTTGGCGTTATTATATGGCGCTATTATTTGGCCCTATTAAATGGCGCTATATATTGGCACTATTATTTGGCGCTATTATATTTGGCTCTATTATATGACGCTATTATTTGGTGCTATAATATGGCGCTATTATATGGGGCTATTATATGGCACTATTATATTGCGCTATTATTTGGAGTTTTTAAATGGTGCTATGAATATATTGGGGCTATTATTGGCGCTATTATTGGTGCTGTTATTGGCGCTTTAATTGGTGCTATTATTGAATGTTTAAATATTGGCGCTATTATTTGGCGCAAAATAATAGTGCCAAATTTTGGTGCGATTATTGGCACCATAATTTGACGCTATTATTGGCGCTATTATTTGGCGCTATTATTTGGTGCTATTATGAACATTTGGTGCCAAAAAATATTTGGCGCTATTATTTGCCGCTATTATTAGGCGAAATTATTTGGCGTAATTATTTGGCGCAATTATTTGGCGCAATTATTTGGTGCAATATATTGGCACTATTTATATATTTTCCGACAAAAATATTTGGTGCTATTATATGGCTCTTTTTTGGAGCTGTTATTAGGCGCAATTATTTTGCGTAAATATTTGGCGCAATTGTTTGGCACAATTATTTGGCGCAATTATTTGGCGCTATTATTTACTGCTATTATTAGGAGCAATTATTTTGCACTATAAATATATTGACACTATTATGAATAAATGGTGCTATGAATATATTGGTGCTATTATTGGCATTATTATTGGCACTATTATGAATATAGTTGCGCTATTATATATTGGCGCTATTATGAATATATTGGCGCTATTATTTGGTGCTATGAACATATTGGTGCTATTATTGGTGCTGTTATTTGGGGCTATTATTGGCGATATTATTGAAGCTATTTTTTGGCGCTATTATGAATACTTGACGCCAAAAACTATTTGGTTCTATTATATGGTGCTATTATTTGGCGCAATTATTTTGCACTACAAATATATTGACACTATTATGAATAAATGGTGCTATGAATATATTGGTGCTATTATTGGCATTATTATTGGCACTATTATGAATATAGTGGCGCTATTATATATTGGCGCTATTATGAATATATTGGCGCTATTATTTGGTGCTATGAACATATTGGTGCTATTATTGGTGCTGTTATTTGGGGCTATTATTGGCGATATTATTGAAGCTATTTTTTGGCGCTATTATGAATACTTGACGCCAAAAACTATTTGGTGCTATTATATGGTGCTATTATTTGGCGCAATTATTTGGCGCTATTATTTGGCATAGTTATTTGGCGCAATTATTTGGCGCAATTATTTGGCGCTATTATTAGTCACAATTATCTACCGCTATTAATATATTGGCGCTATTATGAATATTTGGCACTATTAATGAATGTTAAAATATTGGCGCTATTTTTACGCTATTATTTGGCCCTATTATTAGGCGCCAAATAATATTTCGCGCTCTTATTTGGCGATATTATTGGGCACAATTATTTTCCGCTATTAATATATTGACGCTATTATGAATATTTGGATCTATTAATGAAGGTTAAAATATTGGCGCTATTTTTTTGTGCTATTATTTGGCGCCAAATAATATTTGGCGCTCTTATTTGGCGCTATTATTGGCGCTATTAAAATATTGGTGCTATTAAAATATTGGCACAATTATGAATATTAAAATAACACTGAAAATATATTTGGCGCTATTATATTGAATTTTAAAATAACACTGAAAATATATTGAATGTTAAAATATTGGCGCTATTATGAATATTTCGCACTATTATTTAATGTTAAAATATTGGCGCTATTATTTGGTGCCAAATAATAGCGCCAAATATTGGCGTCATATATTATTGGTGCCAAATATTGGCGCTGTTATTGGCGCTATTATTGGCACTATTATTTGGTTCTTTTATTGGCGCTATAATTTGGCCCTATTATTTGGCGCTATTATGAATATTTGGCGCGAAAAAATATTTGGCGCTACTATGAATATATGGCGCCAAATATTTGTCCCTATTATGAATATTTGGCTCTATTATTTGGCACAATTATTGGCGCTATTATTTGGCGCTATTATGAATATTTGGCGCCAAATATATGGTGATATTACTTGGCGATATTATTTGGCGCTATTATTTAGAGCTATTATATTTAGCGCTATTATATGGCACGATTATTTGGTGCTATTATATGGCGCTATTATATGACCCTAATATTTGGCGCTATTATGTGGCGCTATTATTTGGCCCTATTAAATGGCGCTATGAATATATTGGCGGTATTATTGGCGCCATATATTGGCGTGATTATTTGGCGCTATTATATTTGACGCTATTATATGGCGCAATTATATAACGCTATTATATGGCGCTAGTATATGGCGCTAATATTTGGCGCTATTATATGGCGCTATGAATATATTGGTGCTATTAAATGGCGATATGAATATATTAGCGCTATTATTGGTGCTGTTATTAGCACTTTTATTGGCGCTATTATTAAATGTTTAAATATTGGCGCTATTATTTGGTGCAAAATATTGGCGCTATTTATATATTTTGAGCCAAAAAATATTTGGTGCTATTATATGGCACTATTATTTGGCACTGTTATTAGGCGCAATTATTTTGCGCAATTATTTGGCACAATTATTTGGCGTAATTATTTGGTGCAATTATTTGGCGCTATTATTTGGCTCTATTACTAGGCGCAATTATTTTTGCGCTATAAATATATTGGTGCCATTATGAATAAATGGTGCTATGAATATATTGGCACTATTATTGGCGCTATTATTGGCACTATTATGAATATATTGACGTAATTATCTGGCGCTGTTATATATTGGTGCTATTATTTGGCGCTCTAAATATATTGGCGCTATTATTTGCGATATTATTTGGCACTATTATTGGGGCTATTATATGGCGCTATTTTTTGGCGCTATTAAAAATATTTGGCACGAAAAAATATTTGGTGCTATTATGTGGCGCTATTATTTGGCGGTATTATTTGGAGCTATTATTTGGCACAGTTATATGGCGCAAATATTTGGCGCATTTATTTGGCGCTATTATTTTGCGATATTATTAGGCGCAATTATTTGGCACTATTAATATATTGGCGCTATTAATATATTGGCGCTATTATGAATATTTGGTGCTATTAATAAATGTTAAAATATTGGTTCTATTATTTGGCACAATTATTTGGCGCTATTATTTGGCGTTATTATTAGGCGCAATTATTTAGCGCTATAAATATATTGGCTCTATTATGAATAAATGGCGCTATAAATATATTGGCGCTATTATTGGCACTATTAAGAATATACTGGCGCTATTATTTGGATCTGTTATATATTGGCGCTATTATGAATATATTGGCACTATTATTTGGTGTTATGAATATATTGGCGCTATTATTGGCGCTATTATTTGGCTCTATTAATGGCGCTATTATATGGCGCTATTTTTTGGCGCTATTATTTGGTGCTATTATGAATATTTGGAGCCAAAAAATATTTCCCGCTATTATATGGCACCATTATTTGGCCCTGTTTTTTGGCGTAGTTATTTGGTGCAAATATTTTGCACATTTATTTGGCACAATTATATATGGGGCTATTATATGGCGCTATTATTTGGTGCTATTATATGGCGCTATTATATAGCAATATTATATGGGGCTAACATTTGGCGTTATTATAAGGCGCGATTATTTGGCCCTATTAAATGACGCTATGAATATATTGGCGCTATTATTGGCGCTATATATTAGCGCTATTATTTGGCGCTATTATATTTGGTGCTATTATATGATGCTATTATTTGGTGCTATAATATGGCGCTATTATATGGGGCTATTATATGGCGCTATTATTTGGCGCTATTATATTGCGCTATTATTTGGAGCTATTAAATGGCGCTATGAATATATTGGCGCTATTATTGGTGCTGTTATTAGCGCTTTTATTGGTGCTATTATTTAATGTTTAAATATTGGCACTATTATTTGGCACAAAATAATAGTGCGAAATATTGGCGCGATTATTGGCGCCATAATTTGACGCTATTATTGGCGCTATTATTTGGCACTATTATTTGGCACTTTTATGAAAATTTGGCGCCAAAAAATATTTGGCGCTATTATTTGGCGCAATTATTAGGAGAAATTATTTGGCGCAATTATTTGGCGCAATTATTTGGTGCAATTATTTGGTGCAATATATCGGCGCTATTTATATGTTTTCCGAAAAAAATATTTGGCGCTATTATATGGCGCTTTTATTCGGCGCTGTTATTAGGAGCAATTATTTTGCGTAAATATTTGGCACTATTGTTTGGCACAATTATTTGGCGCAATTATTTGGCGCTATTATTTACCGCTATTATTAGGTGCAATTATTTTGCGCTATAAATATATTGGCACTATTATGAATAAATGGTGCTATGAATATATTGGCGCTATTATTGGCGCTATTATTGGCACTATTATGAATATAGTGGTGCTATTATATTGTGCTATTATATATTGGTGCTATTATGAATATATTGGCGCTATTATTTGGCGCTATGAATATATTGGTGCTATTATTGGTGCTGTTATTGGGCGCTATTATTGGCGCTATTATTGGTGCTATTTTTCGGCGCTATTTTTTGGCGCTATTATGAATATTTGGCACCAAAAACTATTTGGCACTATTATATGGTGCTATTATTTGGCGCAATTATTTGGCGCTATTATTTGGCTCTATTATTTGGCGCAATTATTTGCTGCTGTTAATATATTGGCGATATATTTGGTGCTATTAATTAAAGTTAAAATATAGGCGTTATTTTTTGGCAATATTGTTTTGCACTATTATTTGGCGCTATTATTGGGCGCCAAATAATATTTGGCACTATTATTTGACGCTATTATTGGCGCTATTAAAATATCGTCTCTATTATGAATATTAAAATTACACTGAAAATATATTTGGCCCATTATATTGAATGTTAAAATAAAACTGAAAATATATTGAATGTTAAAATATTGGCGCTATTATGAATATTTGGCTTTATTATTGAATTTCAATATATTGGAGCTATTATTTAGCACTATTATAAATATTTAGCGCCAAAAAATATTTGGCGCTACTATGAATATATGGCGCCAAATATTTGGCGCTATTATGAATATTTCCCTCTATTATTTGGGGCTATTTTTGGCGCGATTATTTTGCGCTATTATTTGGCGCTATTATTTGGCGCTATTATTTAGCGCTATTATATTTGGCACTTTTATATGGCGCTATTATATGTTGCTAATATTTGACACTATTATATGGCGCTAATATTTGGCGATATTACTTGGCGCTATTTTTTGACCCTATTAAATGGCGCTATGAATATATTGGCGCTATTATTGATGCTATATATTGGCGCTATTATTTAGCGCTGTTATATTTGGTGCTATTATATGGCGATATGATTTGGAACTATTTTATGGCGCTATTATATGGCGCGAATCTTTGGCGCTATTATTTGGCACTATTATTTGGCACTATTAAATGACGCTATGAATATATTGGCGCTATTATTGGCGCTATGATCGGTGCTGTTATTGGCGTTTTTATTTGCACTATTATTAAATGTTTAAATATTGGCGCTATTATTTGGCGAAAAATAATAGCGCCAAATATTGGCGCGATTATTGGCGCCATAATTTGACGTTATCATTGGTGCTATTATTTGGTGCTAATATTGGCGCTATTATTTGGCGCTATTATTTGGCGCTATTATTTGGTGCTATTATTTGGCGCTATTATTAGGTGTAATTATTTGGCACAATTATTTGGCCCAATTATTTGGCGCAATTATTTGGCGCTATTTATATATTTTGCGCCAAAAAATTTTTGGCGCTATTATATGGCGCTATTATTTGGCACAATTATTTGGTGCAATTATTTGGCGCTTTTATTTGGTGCTATTATTAGACACAATTATTTTATGCTATAAATATATTAGCCCTATTATGAATAAATGGCGCTATGAATATATTGGCACTATTATTAGCACTATTATTAATATATTGGTGCTATTATTTGGTACTATTATATATCGGCGCTATTATTTGGCGCTATGTATATATTGGCGCTATTATTGGTGCTATTATTTGGCGCTGCTATTGGCGCTATTTTTTGGCGCAATTTTTTGGCGCTATTTTTTTGCACTATTATGAATATTTGGTGCCAAAAAATATTTGACGCTATTATATGGCACTATTATTTGGCGCTATTATATACTGTCACTATTATTTGACGCTATAAATATATTGGCACTATTATTGGCACTATTATTTGGCGCTACTATTGGTGCTATTTTTTGGAGCTATTATTTGGTGCTATTTTTTGGAGCTATTTTTTGGCGCTATTATTAGTCGCAATTATCTACCGCTATTAATATATTGGTGCTATTATGAATATTTGGCACTATTAATGAATGTTAAAATATTGGCGCTATTATTTGGCGCCAAATAATATTTAGCGCTATTATTTGGCGCTATTATTGGGCACAATTATTTTCCGCTATTAATATATTGATGCAATTATGAATATTTGGCTCTATTAATAAAGGTTAAAATATTGGCGCTATTTTTTTGTGCTATTATTTGGCGCCAAATAATATTTGGCGCTCTTATTTAGCGCTATTATTGGCGCTATTAAAATATTGGTGCTATTAAAATATTGCCACAATTATGAATATTAAAATAACACTGAAAATTTATTTGGCGCTATTATATTGAATGTTAAAATAACACTGAATATATATTGAATGTTAAAATATTGGCGCTATTATGAATATTTCGCACTATTATTTAATGTTAAAATATTGGCGCTATTATTTGGTGCCAAATAATAGCGCCAAATATTGGCGTCATATAATATTGGTGCCAAATATTGGCGCTGTTATTGGCGCTATTATTGGCACTATTATTTGGTTCTTTTATTGGCGCTATAATTTGGCACTATTATTTGGCGCTATTATGAATATTTGGCGCCAAAAAATATTTGGCGCTACTATGAATATATGGCGCCAAATATTTGTCCCTATTATGAATATTTGGTTCTATTATTTGGCGCAATTATTGGCACTATTATTTGGTGCTATTATGAATATTTGGCGCCAAATATTTGGTGCTATTACTTGGCGATATTATTTGGCGCTATTATTTTGAGCTATTATATTTAGCGCTATTATATGGCACGATTATTTGGTGCTATTATATGGCGCTATAATATGACCCTAATATTTGGCGCTATTATGTGGCGCTATTATTTGGCCCTATTAAATGATGCTATGAATATATTGGCGCTATTATTGGGGCCATATATTGGCGCAATTATTTGGCGCTATTATATTTGGCGCTATTATATGGTGCTATTATATGACGTTATTATATGGCGCTATTATATGGCGCTATGAATATATTGGCGCTATGAATATATTGGCGCTATTAAATGGCGCTATGAATATATTAGCGCTATTATTGGTGCTGTTATTAGCGCTTTTATTGGCGCTATTATTGAATGTTTAAATATTGGCGCTATTATTTGGTGCAATATATTGGCGCTATTTATATTTTTTGAGCCAAAAAATATTTGGCGCTATTATATGGCATTATTATTTGGCAGTGTTATTAGGCACAATTATTTTGCGCAATTATTTGGCGCAATTATTTGGTGCTATTATTTGGCGCTATTATTTGGCTCTATTACTAGGCGCAATTATTTTTGCGCTATAAATATATTGGTACCATTATGAATAAATGGTGCTATGAATATATTGGCACTATTATTGGCACTATTATTGGCACTATTATGAATATATTGACGCAATTATCTGGCGCTATTATATATTGGTGCTATTATTTGGCGCTATGAATATATTGGCGCTATTATTTGCGATATTATTTGGCACTATTATTGGGGCTATTATATGGCGCTATTTTTTGGCGCTATTAAGAATATTTGGCACCAAAAAATATTTGGTGCTATTATATGGGGCTATTATTTGGCTGTATTATTTGGAGCTATTATTTGGGGCAGTTATATGGCGCAAATATTTGGCGCATTTATTTGGCGCTATTATTTGGCGATATTATTAGGCGCAATTATTTGGCACTATTAATATATTGGCACTATTATGAATATTTGGTGCTATTAATAAATGTTAAAATATTGGTGCTATTATTTGGCATAATTATTTGGCACTATTATTTGGCGTTATTATTAGGCGCAATTATTTAGCGCTATAAATATATTGGCGCTATTATGAATAAATGGCGCTATAAATATATTGGCGATATTATTGGCACTATTATGAATATACTGGCGCTATTATTTGGATCTGTTATATATTGGCGCTATTATGAATATATTGGCACTATTATTTGGTGCTATGAATATATTGGCACTATTATTGGTGCTATTATTTGGCTCTATTAATGGCGCTATTATATGGCGCTATTTTTTGGCACTATTATTTGGTGCTATTATGAATATTTGGCGCCAAAAAATATTTGACGCTACTATATGGTGCCATTATTTGGCACTATTTTTTGGCGCAGTTATTTGGCACAAATATTTTGCACATTTATTTGGCACAATTATATATGGGGCTATTATATGGCGCTATTATTTGGTGCTATTGTATGACGCTGTTATATAGCGATATTATATGGGGCTAACATTTGGCGTTATTATAAGGCGCGATTATTTGGCCCTATTAAATGGTGCTATGAATATATTGGCGCTATTATTGGCGCTATATATTAGCGCTATTATTTGGCGCTATTATATTTGGCGCTATTATATGACGCTATTATTTGGTGCTATAATATGGCGCTATTATATGGGGTTATTATATGGCGCTATTATTTGGCGCTATTATATTGCGCTATTATTTGGAGCTATTAAATGGCGCTATGAATATATTGGCGCTATTATTGGTGCTGTTATTGGCGCTTTTATTGGCGCTATTATTGAATGTTTAAATATTGACACTATTATTTGGCGCAAAATAATAGTGCCAAATATTGGCGCGATTATTGGCGCCATAATTTGACGCTATTATTGGCGCTATTATTTGGCACTATTATTTGGCGCTTTTATGAACATTTGGCGCCAAAAAATATTTGGCGCTATTATTTGGCGCAATTATTAGGCGAAATTATTTGGCGCAATTATTTGGCGCAATTATTTGGCGTAATTATTTGGTGCAATATATCGGCGCTATTTATATATTTTCCGAAAAAAATACTTGGCGCTATTATATGGCGCTTTTATTCGGCGCTGTTATTAGGCGCAATTATTTTAGGTAAATATTTGGCACAATTGTTTGGCACAATTATTTGGTGCAATTATTTGGCGCTATTATTTACCGCTATTATTAGGCGCAATTATTTTGCGCTATAAATATATTGGCACTATTATGAGTAAATAGTGCTATTAATATATTGGCGCTATTATTGGCATTATTATTGGCACTATTATGAATATAGTGGTGCTATTATTTGGTGCTATTATATATTGGTGCTATTATGAATATATTGGCGCTATTATTTGGCGCTATGAATATATTGGTGCTATTATTGGTGCTGTTATTTGGCGCTATTATTGGCGCTATTTTTCGGCGCTATTTTTTGGCGATATTATGAATATTTGGCGCCAAACACTATTTGGCGCTATTATATGGTGCTATTATTTGGCGCTATTATTTGGCGCTATTATTTGGCGCAATTATTTTCCACTGTTAATATATTGGCGCTATTATGAATATTTGGTGCTATTAATTAAAGTTAAAATATAGGCATTATTTTTTGTCGATATTGTTTTGCACTATTATTTGGCGCTATTATTGGGCGCCAAATAATATTTGGCACTATTATTTGGCGCTATTATTGGCTCTATTAAAATATCGGCTCTATTATGAATATTAAAATTACACTGAAAATATATTTGGCGCCATTATATTGAATGTTAAAATAACACTGAAAATATATTGAATGTTAAAATATTGGCGCTATTATGAATATTTGGCTTTATTATTGAATGTCAATATGTTGGAGCTATTATTTAGCACTATTATAAATATTTAGCGCCAAAAAATATTTGGCGCTACTATGAATATATGGCGCCAAATATTTGGCGCTTTTATGAATATTTTACTCTATTATTTGGGGCTATTATTGGCGCGATTATTTAGCGCTATTATTTGGCTCTATTATTTGGTGCTATTATTTAGCGCTATTATATTTGGCACTATTATATGGCGCTATTATATGTTGCTAATATTTGACACTATTATATGGTGCTAATATTTGGTGATATTACTTGGCGCTATTATTTGACCCTATTAAATGGCGCTATAAATATATTGGTGCTATTATTGATGCTATATATTGGCGCTATTATTTAGCGCTGTTATATTTGGTGCTATTATATGGTGATATGATTTGGCACTATTTTATGGCGCTATTATATGGCGCGAATGTTTGGCGCTATTATTTGGCACTATTATTTGGCACTATTAAATGGCGCTATAAATATATTGGCGCTATGATCGGTGCTATTATTGGCGTTTTTATTGGCGCTATTATTGAATGTTTAAATATTGGAGCTATTTTTTGCCGGAAAATAATAGCGGCAAATATTGGCGCGATTATTGGCGCCATAATTTGACGTTATCATTAGTGCTATTATTGGTGCTATTATTTGGCGCTATTATTTGGTGCTATTATTAGGTGTAATTATTTGGCACAATTATTTGCCCCAATTATTTGGCACAATTATTTGGCGCTATTTATATATTTTGCGCCAAAAAATATTTGGCGCTATTATATGACACTATTATTTGGCGCAATTATTTGGCGCAATTATTTGGTGCAATTATTTGGTGCAATTATTTGGCGCTATTATTAGACACAATTATTTTGCACTATAAATATATTAGCCCTATTATGAATAAATGGCGCTATGAATATATTGGCACTATTATTGGCACTATTATGAATATATTGGTGCTATTATTTGGCACTATTATATATCGGCGCTATTATTTGGCGCTATGTATATATTGGCGCTATTATTGGTGCTATTATTTGGCGCTACTATTGGTGCTATTTTTTGGCGCTATTTTTTGGCGCTATTTTTTTGCACTATTATGAATATTTGGTGCCAAAAAATATTTGACGCTATTCTATGACACTATTATTTGGCGCTATTATATATTGGCACTATTATTTGGCGCTATAAATATATTGGCACTATTATTGGCACTATTATTTGGCACTATTATTGGTGCTATTTTTTGGAGCTATTATTTGGTGCTATTTTTTGGCGCTATTATGAATATTTGGGGCCATAAAATATTTGGCGCTATTGTATGGCGCTATTATTTGGCGTATTTATTTGGCATAAATATTTGGCGCAAATATTTGGCGCTATTATTTGGCGTTATTATTAGGTGCACTTATTTGGCGCTATTAATATATTGGCGCTATTATGAATATTTGGTGCTATTAATGAATGTTAAAATATTTGCGCTATTTTTTTGCGCTATTTATTGGTGATATTTTTTGGCGCCAAATAATATTTAGCGCTATTATTTGGCGCTATTATGAATATTAAAATAACTCTGAAAATATATTTGGCGCTATTATATTGAATGTTAAAATAACTCTTAAAATATATTGAATGTTAAAATATTGGCGCTATTATGAATATTTGGTGCTATTATTGAATGTTAAAATATTGCCGCTATTATTTGGTGCCAAATAATATCACCAAATATTGGTGCCAAATAATATTGGTGCCAAATATTGGCCCCAAATATTGGCGCTATTATTGGCGCTATTATTTGGCGCTTTTATTCGCACTATAATTTTGCGCTATTATTTGGTGCTATTATGCATATTTAGCGCCAAAAAATAGTCGATGCTACTATGAATATATGGCACCAAATATTTGGCAATATTATGAATATTTGGCTCAATTATTTGGCACTATTATTTGGCGCCAAATATTTGCACGATTATTGGCGCAATAATTGACGCTATTATTGGCGCTATTATTTGGGGCTATTATTTGGTGATATTATTTGGCGCTATTATGAATATTTGGCACCAAAAAATATTTGGCGCTATTATATGAAGCTATTATTTGACGCTATTATTAGGCACAATTATTTGACGTAATTATTTGGCGCAATTATTTGGCGCGATTATTTGGCGCAATATATTGGCGCAATTTATATATTTTGCATCAAAAAATATTTGGCACTATTATATGACGCTATTATTTGGGGCTTTATTAGGCGCAATTATTTGGCGCACTTATTTGGTGCAATGAATATATTGGCGCTATTATTTGGGGCTGTTATTAGGCGCAATTATTTGGCGTTATTATATGACGCTATTATTTGGAGCTATGAATATATTGGCGCTATTATTTGCGCTATTATTTGGCACTATTATTTGAGCTATTATATGGCGCTATCTTTTGGTGCTATTAAGAATATTTGGCACCAAAAAATATTTGATGCTATTATATGGCACTATTATTTGGCGGTATTATTTGGCGCAGTTATATGGCGACAATATTTGGCGCATTTTTTTGGCGCTATTATTTGGCGATATTATTAGGCGCAATTATTTGCACTATTAATATATTGGCTCTATTATGAATATTTGGTTCTATTAATGAATGTAAAAATGTTGGTGCTATTATTTGGTGCAATTATTTGGAACAATTATTTAGCGCTATTATTTGGCGTTATTATTAGGCGCAATTATTTGGCGCTATAAATATATTGGCGCTATTATTGACAATATTATGAATATACTGGCGCTATTATTTGGCTCTATTATATATTGGCGCTATTATGAATATATTGGCACTATTATTTGGTGCTATGAATATATTGGCGCTATTATTTGGCTCGATTATTGGCGCTATTATATGGCACTATTTTTTGGCGCTATTATTTGGTGCTATTATGAATATTTGGCACCAAACAATATTTGGTGCTATTATATGGTGCCATTATTAGGCACTATTATTTGGTGGAGTTATTTGGAGCAAATATTTTGCACATTTATTTGGCACTATTATTTGGCGCTATTATTGGCACTATTATGAATATACTGTCGCTATTATTTGGCACTATAATATATTGGGGCTATTTTGAATATATTGGCGTAATTATTTGGCGCTATGAATATATTAGCGCTATTGTTGGCGCTATTATTTGGTGCTATTATTGGCGCTATTATGAATATTTGGTGTTAAAAAATATTTGGTGCAAATATTTGGCACAATTATTTGGCACTATTATTTGGTGCTACTATTAGGCACAATTATTTTCCGCTATTAATATATAGGCGCTATTATGAATATTTGGTGCTATTAATAAATGTTAAAATATTGGCGCTATTTTTTGGCGCTTTTTTTTGTGCTATTTTTTTGCGCCAAATAATATCTGTCACTATTATTTGGCGCTATTATTGGCGCTATTAAAATATCAACGCTATTAAAATATTGGCATTATTATGAATATTAAAATAACACTGAAAATATATTTGGCGCTATTATATTGAATGTTAAAATAACACTGAAAATATATTGAATGTTAAAATATTTTTGCTATTATGAATATTTGGCGCTATTATTGAATGTTAAAATATTGGGGCTATTATTTGGCGCCAAATAATAGCGCCAAATATTGGCGCCAAATATTATTGGGGCCAAATATTGGCACCATTATTTGGCGCTTTTATTGCCGCTATAATTTGGTGCTATTATTTAGAGCTATTATGAATATTTGGCGCTATTATGAATATATGGCGCCAAATATTTGGCGCTGTTATGAATATTTGGCTCTATTATTTTGTGCTATTATTGGTGCTATTATTGGGCGCTATTATGAATATTTGGCACCAAATATTTGGATCTATTATTTGGGGATATTATTTGGCGCTATTATATTTGGCGCTATTATTTGGCGCTATTATATGGCGCTATTATATGGCGCAAATATTTGGCCCTATTATATAGCGCTATTATTTAGCCCTATTAAATGGAACTATGAATATATTGGCACTATTATTGGTGCAATATATTGGCGCGATTATTTGGCGTAATTATTTTGCGAAATTATTTGGTGCAATTTATTGGTGCTATTTATATATTTTGCTCCAAAAAATATTTGGCGCTATTATTTGGCGCTGTTATTAGGCGCAATTATTTTTCGCAATTATTTGGCGCAATTATTTGGTGCAATTATTTGGCGCAATTAGTTGACGCTATTATTTGGCGCTATTATTAGGCGCAATTATTTTGCGCTATAAATATATTGCCGCTATTATGAATAAATGGCGCTATTATTGGCACTATTATGAATATATTAGCACTATTATTTAGTGCTATTATATATTGGCGCTATTATTTGTCGCTATAAATATATTGGCACTATTATTTGGCGCTATTGTTGGCGCTACTACTGGTGCTATTTTTTGGCGCTATTTATTGGCGCTATTATGAATATTTGGTGCCAAAAAAAATTTGGCGCTATTATATGGCACTATTATTTTGCGCTGTTATTTGGAGCAGTTATTTGGCGCAAATATTTGACGCAATTATTTGACGCTATTATTTGGCGCTAATATTAGGCGCATTTATTTGGCACTTTTAATATATTGGCGCTATTATGAATATTTGGTACTATTAATAAATGTTAAAATATTGGTGCTATTATTTGGCATATTTATTTAACGCTATTATTTGGCGCTATTATTTGGCACTATTATTCGGCGCTATTATTTGGCGCTATAAATATATTGGCACTATTATGAATAAATGACGCTATGAATTTATTGGCGCTATTATGGGCGATATTATTGGCACTATTATGAATATAATGACGCTATTATTTGGCGCTATTATATATTGGCACTATTATGAATATATTGGCGCTATTATTTGGCGCTATGAATATATTGGCGCTATTATTGGCGCTATTATTTGGCGATATTATTGGCTCTATTATATGGAGCTGTTTTTTGGCGCTATTATGAATATTTGGCACCAAAAAATATTTGGCGCTATTATATGGCGCAGTTATTTGTCACCGTTATTTGGCACAATTATTTGGCGCTATTATTTGGCGCTATTATTAGTCACAATTATCTGCCGCTATTAATATATTGGCGCTATTATGAATATTTGGCACTATTAATGAATGTTAAAATATTAGCGCTATTTTTTGCGCTATTATTTGGTGCTATTATTTGGTGCAAAATAATATTTGGCACTATTATTGGGCACAATTATTTTCCACTATTAATATATTGGCGCTATTATGAATATTTGGCTCTATTAATGAAGGTTAAAATATTGGTGCTATTTTTTGGTGCTATTATTTGGTGCCAAATAATATTTGGCGCTCTTATTTGACGCTATTATTGGCGCTATTAAAAGATTGGCACTATTAAAATATTGGCGCAATTATGAATATTAAAATAACATTGAAAATATATTTGGCGCTATTATATAGAATGTTAAAATGACACTGAATATATATTGAATGTTAAAATATTGGCGCTATTATGAATATTTCACGCTATTGAATGTTAAAATATTTGCGCTATTATTTGGTTCCAAATAATAGCGCCAAATATTAGCGCCAAATATTGGTGTCAAATATTATTGGTGCCAAATATTGGTGCCAAATATTGACGCTATTATTGGCGTTATTATTGGCGCTTTTATTGGCGCTATAATTTGGCACTATTATTTGGCGCTAGTATGAATATTTGGCGCCAAAAAATATTTGGCGCTACTATGAATATATGGCGGCAAATATTTGGCCATATTATGAATATTTGTCTCTATTATTTGGCGCAATTATTGGCGCTATTATGAATATTTGGCGCCAAATATTTGGTGCTATTATTTGCCGATATTATTTGGCGCTATTATTTAGAGCTATTATATTTTGCGCTATTATATGGCACTATTATTTGGCGCTATTATATGACGCTACTATATGACCCTAATATTTGGCACTATTATGTGGCACAATTCGTTGGCGCTATTAAATGGCGCTATGAATATATTGGCACTATTATTGGCGCCATATATTGGTGCGATTATTTGGTGCTATTATATTTGGCGCTATTATATGACGCTATTATATGGTGCTAATATTTGGCGCTATTATATGGCGCTATGAATATATTGGCGCTATTAAATAGCGCTCTGAATATATTAGCGCTATTATTGGTACTGTTATTGGCGCTTTTATTCTCGCTATTATTGAATGTTTAAATATTGGTGCTATTATTTGGCGCAAAACAATAGCGCCAAATATTGGCGCGATTATTGGTATCATAATTTGATGCTATCATTGGTGCTATTATTTGGCACAATTATTTGAAAAAATTATTTGGTGCAATATATTGGCACTATTTATATATTTTGAGCCAAAAAATATTTGGCGCTATTATATATTGGTGATATTATTTGGCGCTATGAATATATTGGCGCTATTATTTGGCGCTATTATTGGGGCTATTATATGGCGCTATTTTTTTGCGCTATTTTTTGGCACTAATTTTTGGCTCTATTAAGAATATTTGGCACCAAAAAATATTTGGCGCTATAATATGGCGCTATTATTTGGCGGTTTTATTTGACACTATTATTTGGCGCAGTTATATGGCGCAAATATTTGACGCATTTATTTGGCGCTATTATTTGGCGATATTATTAGGCTAAATTATTTGGCACTATTAATATATTGGCACTATTATGAATATTTGGTGTTATTAATGAATGTTAAAATATTGGTGCTATTAATTGGCACAATTATTTGGAGTAATTATTTGGCGATATTATTAGGCGCAATTATTTGGCGCTATAAATATATTGGCACTATTATAAATATTTGGCGCTATTATTGAATGTTAATATAATTTGGCACTATTATTTGGCGCTATTATGAATATTTGGCGCCAAAAACTATTTGGCGCTACTATGAATATATGGCGCAAAATATATGGCGCTATTATAAATATTTGGCTCTATTATTTGACGCCATTATTGGCGCGATTATTTGGCGCGATTATTTGGCGCTATTATATGAAGCTGTTATATAGCACTATTATATGGCGCTAATATTTGGCGCTATTATTTGGCTCTATTAAATAGCGCTGTGAATATATTGGCGATATTATTGGCGCTATATATTGGCGCTATTATTTGGCACTATTATATTTGGCACTATTATATAGCGCTATTATTTGGCGCTATTATATTGCGCTATTATATGGCGCCAATATTTGGCGCTATTATATGGTGCTATTATTTGATGCTATTAAAAAGCGCTATGAATATATTGGCGCTATTATTGGCACTATACAATGGCGCTATAATTTACGCTATTATTGGTGCTGTTATGGGCGCTTTTATTGGCGCTTTTATTGAATGTTAAAATATTGGCGCTATTATTTGGCACAAAATAATAGCGCCAAGTATTGGCGCCAAATATTGGCGCGATTATTGGCACCATAACTTAACACAATTATTGACGCTATTATTTGGCACTATTATTTGGCACTATTATGAATATTTGGCGCCAAAAAATATTTGGCGCTATTATTTGGCGCAATTATTTGGTGCAATATATTGGCGCTATTTATATATTTGGCACCAAAAAATATTTGGCGCGATTATATGGCGCTGTTATTAAGCACAATTATTTGGTGCAATTATTTTGTGCAATTATTTGGCGCAATTATTTGGCGCGATTATATGACACTATTATTTGGCGCTGTTATTAGGCACAATTATTTGGTGCAATTATTTGGCGCAATTATTTGGCACTGTTATTTGGTGCTATTATTTTGCGCTATAAATATATTTGCGCTATTATGAATAAATGGAGCTATGAATATATTTGGTGCTGTTATTTGGCGCAGTTATTTGGCGCAATTATTTGGCGCAATTATTTGGTGCTATTATTTGGCGCTAATATTAGGCGCATTTATTTGGCACTTTTAATATATTGGCGCTATTATGAATATTTGGAGCTATTAATGAATGTTAAAATATTGGCGCTATTATTTGGTGTATTTATTTAACGCTATTATTTGACACTATTATTTGGCACTATTATTCAGCGCTATTATTTGGCGCTATAAATATATTGGCACTATTATGAATAAATGGCGCTATGAATATATTGGCGATATTATTGGCGATATTATTGGCACGATTATGAATATACTGACGCTATTATTTGGCGTTATTATATATTGGCACTATTATGAATATATTGGCACTATTATTTGGTGCTATGAATATATTGGCACTATTATTGGCGCTATTATTTGGCGATATTATAGGCCCTATTATATGGAGCTGTTTTTTGGCGCTATTATGAATATTTGGCACCAAAAAATATTTGGCGCTATTATATGGCGCAATTATTTGGCACAGTTATTTGTCACTGTTATTTGGTGCAATTATTTGGCGCTATTATTTGGCGCTATTATTAGTAGCAATTATCTGCCGCTATTAATATATTGGCGCTATTATGAATATTTGGCACTATTAATGAATGTTAAAATATTAGCGCTATTTTTCGTGCTATTATTTGGCGCTATTATTTGGTGCCAAATAATATTTGGCGCTATTATTGGGCACAATTATTTTCCACTATTAATATATTGGAGCTATTATGAATATTTGGCTCTATTAATGAAGGTTAAAATATTGGTGCTATTTTTTGGTGCTATTATTTGGCGCCAAATAATATTTGCCGCTCTTATTTGGCGCTATTATTAGCGCTATTAAAAGATTGGCACTATTAAAATATTGGCACAATTATGAATATTAAAATAATACTAAAAATATATTTGGCGCTATTATATAGAATGTTAAAATGACACTGAAAATATATTGAATGTTAAAATATTGGCGCTATTATGAATATTTCGCTCTATTGAATGTTAAAATATTTGCGCTATTATTTGGTTCCAAATAATAGCGCCAAATATTGGCGCCAAATATTGGTGTCAAATATTATTGGTGCCAAGTATTGGTGCCAAATATTGGCGCTATTATTGGCGTTATTATTGGCGCTTTTATTGGCGCAATAATTTGACACTATTATTTGGGGCTATTATGAATATTTGGTGCCAAAAAATATTTGGCGCTACTATGAATATATGGCGGAAAATATTTGGCCATATTATGAATATTTGTCTCTATTATTTGGCGCAATTATTGATGCTATTATTTGGCGCTATTATAAATATTATTCGCCAAATATTGGGTGCTATTACTTGGCGATATTATTTGGCGCTATTATTTAGAGCTATTATATTTTGCGCTATTATATGGCACTATTATTTGGTGCTATTATCTGGCGATATTATATGACCCTAATATTTGGCACTATTATGTGGCGCTATTATTTGGCCCTATTAAATGGCGTTATGAATATATTGGTGCTATTATTGGTGCCATATATTGGCGCGATTATTTGGTTTTATTATATTTGGTGCTATTATATGACTCTATTATATGGCGCTAATATTTGGCGCTATTATATGGCACTATGAATATATTGGCGCTATTAAATGGATCTATGAATATATTAGCGCTATTATTGGTACTGTTATTGGCACTTTTATTGGCGCTATTATTGAATGTTTAAATATTGGCGCTATTATTTGGCGCAAAATAATAGCGCCAAATATTGGCACGATTATTGGCAGCATAATTTGATGCAATTATTGGTGCTATTATTTGACACAATTATTTGACGAAATTATTTGGTGCAATATATTGGCGCTATTTATATATTTTGAGCCAAAAAATATTTGGCGCTATTATATGGCCCTATTATTTGGTGTTGTTATTAGGGGCAATTATTTTGTGCAATTATTTGGCGCAATTATTTGGCGTAATTATTTGGTGATATTATTTGGCACTATTATTTGGCGCTATTAGTAGGCGTAATTATTTTTGCGCTATAAATATATTGGCGCCATTATGAATAAATGGCGTTATGAATATATTGGTGCTATTATCGCCACTATTATGAATATATTGGCGCAATTATTTGGCGCTATTATATATATGTGATATTATTTGGCGCTATGAATATATTGGCTCTATTATTTGCGCTATTATTTGGCGCTATTATTGGGGATCTTTTTTGGCGCTATTTTTTGGCTCTAATTTTTGGCGCTATTAATAATATTTGGCACCAAAAAATATTTGGCGCTATTATTTGGCGGTTTTATTTGACACTATTATTTGGCGCAGTTATATGGCGCAAATATTTGGCACATTTATTTGGAGACATTATTAGGCGCAATTATTTGGCGCTATTAATATATTGGCGCTATTATGAATATTTGGGGCTATTAATGAATGTTAAAATATTGGTGCTATTATTTGGCGCAATTATTTGAAGCAATTATTTGGCGATATTATTAGGCGCAATTATTTGGCACTATAAATATATTGGCACTATTATGAATATTTTGCGCTATTATTGAATGTTAATATAATTTGGCGCTATTATTTGGCGCTATTATGAATATTTGGCGCCAAAAACTATTTGGCGCTACTATTAATATATGGCGCCAAATATTTGGCGCTATTATGAATATTTGTCTCTATTATTTGGCGCTATTATTGGGGCTATTATTTGGCGCTATTATGAATATTTGGCACCAAATATTTGGTGCAATTATTTGGCGAAATTATTTGGCTCTATTATTTGGCACTATTATATTTGGCACTATTATATGGCGCGATTATTTGGCACTATTATATGGCGCTATTATATAGCACTATTATATAGCACTAATATTTGGCTCTATTCTTTGACACTATTAAATAGCACTGTGAATATATTGGCGATATTATTGGCGCTATATATTGGCGCTATTATTTGGCGCTATTATATTTGGCACTATTATATAGCGATATTATTTGGCGCTATTATATGGGGCTATTATATTGCGCTATTATATGGTGCCAATATTTGGCGCTATTATATGGCGCTATTATTTGATGCTATTAAATGGCGCTATGAATATATTGGCGCTATAATTGGCATTATACAATGGCGCTATAATTGGCGCTATTATTGGTGCTATTATGGGTGCTTTTATTGGCGCTTTTATTGAATGTTAAAATATTGGCACTATTATTTGGCACAAAATAATTGCACCAAATATTGGCGCCAAATATTGGCGTGATTATTGGCGCCATAACTTAACGGTATTATTGGCGCTATTATTTGGCACTATTATTTGGCACTATTATGAATATTTGGCGCCAAAAAATATTTGGCACTATTATATGATGCTATTATTTGGCGCAATTATTTGGTGCAATATATTGGCACTATTTATATTTTTGGCGCCAAAAAATATTTGGCGCGATTATATGTCGCTATTATTTGGCGCTGTTATTAGGCACAATTATTTGGTGCAATTATTTGGCACAATTATTTGGCGGGATTATATGGCACTATTATTTGGCGCTATTATTAGTCACAATTATTTGGTGCAATTTTTTGGCGCAATTATTTGGCGCAATTATTTGGCACTATTATTTGGTGCTATTATTTTGCGCTATAAATATATTTGCGCTATTATGAATAAATGGAGCTATGAATATATTTGGCGCTGTTATTTGGCACAGTTATTTGGCGCAAATATTTGGCGCAATTATTTGGTGCTATTATTTGGCGCAAATATTAGGCGCATTTATTTGGCACTTTTAATATATTGGCGCTATTATGAATATTTGGAGCTATTAATGAATGTTAAAATATTGACGCTATTATTTGGCGTATTTATTTAACACTATTATTTGGCGCTATTATTTGGCGCTATTATTCGGCGCTATTATTTGGCACTATAAATATATTGGCACTATTATGAATAAATGGCGCTATGAATATATTGGCGCTATTATTGGCGATATTATTGGCACTATTATGAATATACTGACGCTATTATTTGGCGTTATTATATATTGGCACTATTATGAATATATTGGCGCTATTATTTGGTGCTATGAATATATTGGCACTATTATTGGCACTATTATTTGGAGATATTATTGGCCCTATTATATGGAGCTGTTTTTTGGCGCAATTATGAATATTTGGCGCCAAAAAATATTTGGCGCTATTATATGGCACAATTATTTGGCGCAGTTATTTGTCACCGTTATTTGGCGCAACTATTTGACGTTATTATTTGGCGCTATTATTAGTCGCAATTATCTACCGCTATTAATATATTTGCGCTATTATGAATATTTGGCACTATTAATGAATGTTAAAATATTAGCGCTATTTTTTGCGCTATTATTTGGCGCTGTTATTTGGTGCCAAATAATATTTGGTGCTATTATTGGGCAAAATTATTTTCCACTATTAATATATTGGCGCTATTATGAATATTTGGCTCTATTAATGAAGGTTAAAATATTGGTGCTATTTTTTGGTGCTATTATTTGGCGCCAAATAATACTTGGCGCTCTTATTTGGCACTATTATTGGCGCTATTAAAAGATTGGCACTATTAAAATATTGGCGCAATTATGAATATTAAAATAACACTAAAAATATATTTGACGCTATTATATAGAATGTTAAAATGACACTGAAAATATATTGAATGTTTAAATATTGGCGCTATTATGAATATTTCGCGCTATTGAATGTTAAAATATTTGCGCTATTATTTGGTTCCAAATAATAGCGCCAAATATTGGCGCCAAATATTGGTGTCAAATATTATTGGTGCCAAATATTGGTGCCAAATATTGGCGCTATTATTGGCGTTATTATTGGCGCTTTTATTGGCGCTATAATTTGACACTATTATTTGGCGCTATTATGAATATTTGGTGCCAAAAAATATTTGGCGCTACTATGAATATATGGCGGCAAATATTTGGCCATATTATGAATATTTGTCTCTATTATTTGGCGCAATTATTGGTGCTATTATTTGGTGCTATTATAAATATTTTGCGCCAAATATTTGGTGATATTACTTGGAGATATTATTTGGCGCTATTATTTAGAGCTATTATATTTTGCGCTATTATATGGCACTATTATTTGGCGCTATTATCTGGCGCTATTACATGACCCTAATATTTGGCACTATTATGTGGCGCTATTATTGGGCCCTATTAAATTGTGCTATGAATATATTGGCGCTATTATTGGCGCCATATATTGGCGCGATTATTTGGTGCTATTATATTTGGCGCTATTATATGGCGCTATTATATGGCGCTAATATTTGGCGCTATTAAATGGCGCTATGAATATATTGGCGCTATTAAATGGCGCTATGAATATATTAGCGCTATTATTGGTACTGTTATTGGCGCTTTTATTGGCGCTATTATTAAATGTTTGAATATTGGCGCTATTATTTGGCGCAAAATAATGGCGCCAAATATTGGCACGATTATTGGTAGCATAATTTGATGCTATTATTGGTGCTATTATTTGACACAATTATTTGACGAAATTATTTGGTGCAATATATTGGCGCTATTTATATATTTTGAGCCAAAAAATATTTGGTGCTATCATATGGCCCAATTATTTGGTGCTGTTATTAGGCGCAATTATTTTGCGCAATTATTTGGCGCAATTATTTGGCGTAATTATTTGGTGCTATTATTTGGCGCTATTATTTGGCGCTATTACTAGGCGTAATTATTTTTGCGCTATAAATATATTGGCGCCATTATGAATAAATGGCGCTATAAATATTTTGGCACTATTATTGGAACTATTATGAATATATTGGCGCAATTATTTGGCACTATTATATATTGGTGATATTATTTGGTGCTATGAATATATTGGCGCTATTATTTGCGCTATTATTTGGCGCTATTATTGGGTCTATTTTTTGGTGCTATTTTTTGGCTCTATTAAGAATATTTGGAACCAAAAAATATTTGGCGCTATAATATTGCGCTATTATTTGGCGGTTTTATTTGACACTATTATTTGGCGCAGTTATATGGCGGAAATATTTGGCGCATTTATTTGGCGCTATTATTTGGCGATATTATTAGGCGTAATTATTTGGCGCTATTAATATATTGGCGCTATTATGAATATTTGGTGCTATTAATGAATGTTAAAATATTGGTGCTATTATTTGGCGCAATTATTTGGAACAATTATTTGGCGATATTATTAGGCGCAATTATTTGGCGCTATAAATATATTGGCACTATTATGAATATTTGACGCTATTATTGAATGTTAATATAATTTGGCGCTATTATTTGGCACTATTATGAATATTTGGCGCCAAAAACTATTTGGTGCTACTATGAATATATGGCGCCAAATATTTGGCGCTATTATGAATATTTGGCTCTATTATTTGACGCCATTATTGGCACTATTATTTGCCGCTATTATTAATATTTGGCACCAAATATTTGGTGCTATTATTTGGCGAAATTATTTGGTGCTATTATTTGGCACTATTATATTTGGCGCTATTATATGGCACGATTATTTGGTGCTATTATATGGCGCTATTATATAGCACTATTATATGGCGCTAATATTTGGCGCTATTATTTGGCCCTATAAAATAGCGCTGTGAATATATTGGCGATATTGTTGGCGCTATTATTTAGAGCTATTATATTTTGCGCTATTATATGGCACTATTATTTGGTGCTATTATCTGGCGCTATTATATGACCCTAATATTTGGCACTATTATGTGGTGCTATTATTTGGCCCTATAAAATGGCGCTATGAATATATTGGCGCTGTTATTGGCGCCATATATTGGCGCGATTATTTGGTGCTATTATATTTGGCGCTATTATATGGCGCTATTATATGGCGCTAATATTTGGGGCTATTATATGACGCTATGAATATATTGGCGCTATTAAATGGCGCTATGAATATATTAGCGCTATTATTGGTACTATTATTGGCGCTTTCATTGGTGCTATTATTGAATGTTTAAATATTGGCGCTATTATTTGGCGCAAAATAATAGCGCCAAATATTGGCACGATTATTGGCAGCATAATTTGATGCTATTATTGGTGCTATTATTTGACACAATTATTTGACGAAATTATTTGGTGCAATATATTGGCGCTATTTATATATTTTGAGCCAAAAAATATTTGGCGCTATTATATGGCCCTATAATTTGGTGCTGTTATTAGGCGCAATTATTTTGTGCAATTATTTGGCGCAGTTATTTGGCGTAATTATTTGGTGCTATTATTTGGCGCTATTATTTGACGTTATTACTAGGCGTAATTATTTTTGCGCCATAAATATATTGGCGCCATTATGAATAAATGGCGTTATTAATATATTGGCGCTATTATTGGCACTATTATGAATATATTGGCGCAATTATTTGGCACTATTATATATCGGTGATATTATTTGGCGCTATGAATATATTGGCGCTATTATTTGCGCTATTATTTGGCGCTATTATTGGGGCTATTTTTTGGCGCTATTTTTTGGCGCTATTTTTTGGCGCTATTAAGAATATTTGGCACCAAAAAATATTTGGCGCTATAAATATATTGGCACTATTATGAATATTTGGCGCTATTATTGAATGTTAATATAATTTGGCGCTATTATTTGGCGCTATTATGAATATTTGGCACCAAAAACTATTTGGTGCTACTATGAATATATGGCGCCAAATATTTGGCGCTATTATGAATATTTGGCTCTATTATTTGATGCCATTATTGGCGCTATTATTTGGTGCTATTATAAATATTTGGCACCAAATATTTGGTGTTATTATTTGGCAAAATTATTTGGCGCTATTATTTGGCACTATTATATTTGGCGCTATTATATGGCGCGATTATTTGGTGCTATTATATGGCGCTATTATATAGCACTATTATATGACGCTAATATTTGGCGCTATTATTTGGCCCTATTAAATAGCGTTGTGAATATATTGGCGATATTATTGGCGCTATATATTGGCGCTATTATTTGGTGCTATTATATTTGGCACTATTATATAGCGCTATTATTTGGCGCTATTATATGGCGCTATTATATTGCGCTATTATATGGCGCCAATATTTGGCACTATTATATGGCGCTATTATTTGGCGCAATTAAATGGCGCTATGAATATATTGGAGCTATTATTGGCACTATACAATGGCGCTATAATTGGCGCTATTATTGGTGCTGTTATGGGCGCTTTTATTGGCGCTTTTATTGAATGTTAAAATATTGGCGCTATTATTTGGCACAAAATAATAGCGCCAAATATTGGCGCCAAATATTGGCACGATTATTGGCGCCATAACTTAACGTTATTTTTGGCGCTATTATTTGGCACTATTATGAATATTTGGCGCCAAAAAATATTTGGCACTATTATATGGCGCTGTTATTAGGCACAATTATTTGGTGCAATTATATGGCACTATTATATGGCGCTATTATTTGCCGCTGTTATTAGGCACAATTATTTGGTGCAATTATTTGGCGCAATTATTTGGCGCAATTATTTGGCGCAATTATTTGGCACTATTATTTGGTGCTATTATTTTGCGCTATAAATATATTTGTGCTATTATGAATAAATGGAGCTATGAATATATTGGGCGCTGTTATTTGGCGCAGTTATTTGGCGCAAATATTTGGTGCAATTATTTGGTGTTATTATTTGGCGCTAATATTAGGCGCATTTATTTGGCACTTTTAATATATTGGTGCTATTATGAATATTTGGAGCTATTAATGAATGTTAAAATAGTGGCGCTATTATTTGGCGTATTTATTTAATGCCATTATTTGGCGCTATTATTTGACGTTATTATTCGGCGCTATTATTTGGCGCTATAAATATATTCGCACTATTATGAATAAATGGCGCTATGAATATATTGGCGCTATTATTGGCGATATTATTGGCACTATTATGAATATACGGACGCTATTATTTAGCGCTATTATATATTGGCACTATTATGAATATATTGGCGCTATTATTTGGTGCTATGAATATATTGGCACTATTATTGGCGCTATTATTTGGCGCTATTATTGGCCCTATTATATGGAGCTGTTTTTTGGCGCTATTATGAATATTTGGCACCAAAAAAATTTTGGCGCTATTATTTGGCACAGTTATTTGTCGCAGTTATTTGGCGCTATTATTTGGCACTATTATTAGTCGCAATTATCTGCCGCTATTATTATATTGGCACTATTATGAATATTTGGCACTATTAATAAATGTTAAAATATTGGCGCTATTTTTTATGCTATTATTTGGCGCTATTATTTGGCGCCAAATAATATTTGGCGCTATTATTTGACGCTATTATTGGGAACAATTATTTTCCGCTATTAATATATTGGCGCTATTATGAATATTTGGCTCTTTTAATGAAGGTTAAAATATTGGCGCTATTTTTTTGTGCTATTATTTGGCGCCAAATAATATTTGGCGCTATTATTTGGCGCTATTATTTGGCGCTATTATTTGGCGCTATTATTTGGCGCTCTTATTTGGCGCTCTTATTTGGCGCCAAATAATATTTGGCACTCTTATTTGGCGCTATTATTTGGTGCAAAATAATTGCGCCAAATATGGGCGCGATTATTGGCAGCATAATTTGATGCTATTAGTGGTTCTATTATTTGGCACAATTATTTGACGAAATTATTTGGTGCAATATATTGGCGCAATTTATATATTTTGAGCCAAAAAATATTTGGCGCTATTATATGGCCCTATTATTTGGCACTGTTATTAGGTGCAATTATTTTACGCAATTATTTGGGGCAATTATTTGGCGCAATTAATTGGTGCTATTATTTGGTGCTATTATTTGGCTCTATTACTAGGCGCAATTATTTTTGCGCTATAAATATATTAGCGCCATTATGAATAAATGGCGCTATGAATATATTGGCGCTATTATTAGCACTATTATTGGCATTATTATGAATATATTGGCACAATTATCTGGCGCTATTATATATTGGTGCTATTATTTGGCGCTATGAATATATTGTCACTATTATTTGTGCTATTATTTGGCACTATTATTGGGGCTGTTATATGGCGCTATTTTTTGGCGCTATTCAGAATATTTGGCACGAAAAAATATTTGGTGCTATTATCTGGCGCTATTATTTTGCAGTATTATTTGGCGCTATTATTTGGCGTAGTTATATGGCGCAAATATTTGGCGCAATTATTTGGCGCTATTATTTAGCGATATTGTTAGGAGAAATTATTTGGCGCTATTAATATATTGGCGCTATTATGAATATTTGGTGCTATTAATGAATGTTAAAATATTGATGCTATTACTTGGCGCAATTATTTGGTGCTATTATTTGGCGTTATTATTAAGCGCAATTATTTGACGCTATAAATATATTGGCGCTATTATGAATAAATGGCGCTATAAATATATTGGCACTATTATTGGCACTATTATGAATATACTGGCGTTATTATTTGGATATATTATATATTGGAACTATTATGAATATATTGGCACTATTATTTGGTGCTATGAATATATTGGCGCTATTATTGGCGCTATTATTTTGCTCTATTATTGGCGCTATTATATGGCACTATTTTTTGGAGCTATTATTTGGTGCTATTATGAATATTTGGCGCCAAAAATTATTTGGCGCTATTATATGACGCCATTATTTGGCGCTATTATTTGGCGCAGTTATTTGGCGCAAATATTTTGCACATTTATTTGGCACAATTATATATGGGGCTATTATATGGCGCTATTATTTGGTGCTATTATATGGCGCTATTATATAGCGATATTATATGGTGCTAACATTTGACGTTATTATAT
This sequence comes from Viscum album, assembly GCA_963277665.1. NCBI lineage: Eukaryota > Viridiplantae > Streptophyta > Magnoliopsida > Santalales > Viscaceae > Viscum > Viscum album. The sequence continues at coordinate 906,926,338 of OY728127.1, read as the reverse complement.
GGCGCGATTATTTGGCCCTATAAAATGGCGCTATGAATATATTGGTGCTATTATTGGCGCTATATATTGGCGCTATTATTTGGCGCTATTATATTTGGTGCTATTATATGGCGCTTTTATTTGGTGCTATAATATGGCGCTATTATATGGGGCTATTATATGGCGCTATTATTTGGCGCTATTATATTGCGCTATTATTTGGAGCTATTAAATGGCGCTATGAATATATTGGCGCTATTATTGGTGCTGTTATTGGCGCTTTTATTGGCGCTATTATTGAATGTTTAAATATTGGCGCAATTATTTGGCGCAAAATAGTAGTGCCAAATATTGGCTTGATTATTGGCGCCGTAATTTGACACTATTATTGGCGCTATTATTTGGCGCTATTATTTGGTTCTATTATTTAGCGTTATTATTTGGCGCTATTATGAACATTTGGCGCCAAAAAATATTTGGCGCTATTATTTGGCACTATTATTAGGCGAAATTATTTGGCACAATTATTTGGCACAATTATTTGGCGCAATTATTTGGAGCAATATGTTGGCGCTATTTATATATTTTCCGACAAAAATATTTGGCGCAATTATTTGGCACAATTATTCGGCGCAATTATTTGGTGCTATTATTTACCGCTATTATTAGGCGCACTTATTTTGCGCTATAAATATATTGGCACTATTATGAATAAATGGTGCTATGAATATATTGGCGCTATTATTGGCGTTATTATTGGCACTATTATGAATATAGTGTCGCTATTATTTGGCTCTATTATATATTGGCGCTATTATGAATATATTGGCGCTATTATTTGGCGCTATGAATATATTGGTGCTATTATTGGTGCTGTTATTTGGCGCTATTATTGGAGCTATTTTTCGGTGCTATTTTTTGGCGCTATTATGAATATTTGGCGCCAAAAACTATTTGGAACTATTATATGGTGCTATTATTTGGCGCAATTATTTGGCGCTATTATTTGGCGTAGTTATTTGGTGCAATTATTTGGCGCAATTATTTGGCGCAATTTTTTGGCGCTATTATATGGCGCAATTATTTCCCGCTGTTAATATATTGGCGCTATTATGAATATTTGGTGCTATTAATTAAAGTTAAAATATAGGCGTTATTTTTTGGCACTATTTTTTGGCACTATTATTTGGCGCTATTATTGGGCGCCAAATAATATTTGGCACTATTATTTGGCGCTATTATTGGCGCTATTAAAATATCAGCTCTATTATGAATATTAAAATTACATAGAAAATATATTTTGCGATATTATATTGAATGTTAAAATAACACTGAAAATATATTGAATTTTAAAATATTGGCGCTATTATGAATATTTGGATTTATTATTGAATGTCAATATATTGGCGCCAAATATTGGCGCTGTTATTTGGCACTATTATAAATATTTAGCGCCAAAAAATATTTGGCGCTACTATGAATATATGGTGCCAAATATTTTGCGCTATTATGAATATTTTCCTCTATTATTTGGGGCTACTATTGGCGCGATTATTTTGCGCTATTATTTGGCGCTATTATTTGATGCTATTATTTAGTGCTATTATATTTGGCACTATTATATGATGCTATTATTTGGCGCTATTATATGGTGCTAATATTTGACACTATTATATGGTGCTAATATTTGGTGATATTACATGGCGCTATTATTTGGCCCTATTAAATGGCGCTATGAATATATTGGCGATATTATTGATGCTATATATTGGTGCTATTATTTAGCGCTGTTATATTTGGTGCTATTATATAGCGATAGGGTTTGGCGCTATTTTATGGCGCGAATATTTGGCGCTATTATTTGGCACTATTATTTGGCGCTATGAAAATATTGGCGCTATTATTGGCACTATGATTGGTGCTGTTATTGGCGCTTTTATTGGGGCTATTATTGAATGTTTAAATATTGGCGCTATTATTTGGTGCAAAATAATACCCCCAAATATTGGCGCTATTATTTGGCGCAAAATAATACCACCAAATATTGGCGTGATTATTGGCACCATATGTTGACGTTATCATTGGTGCTATTATTTGGCGCTAATATTGGCGCTATTATTTGGCGGTATTATTTGGTGCTATTATTAGGTGTAATTATTTGACACAATTATTTGACCCAATTATTTGGCGTAATTATTTGGCGCTATTTATATATTTTGCACCATAAAATATTTGGTGCTATTATATGGCGCTATTATTTGGCGTAATTATTTGGTGCAATTATTTGGCGCTATTATTTGGTGCTATTATTAGACGTAATTATTTTGCGCTATAAATATATTGGCCCTATTAGGAATAAATGGTGCTATGAATATATTGGCCCTATTATTGGCACTATTATGAATATATTGGCGCTATTATTTGGTGCTATTATATATCAGCGCTATTATTTGGTGCTATAAATATATTGGCGCTATTATTTGGCGCTACTATTGTCGGTATTTTTTGGGGCTATTTTTTGGCGCTATTCTTTTGCACTATTATGAATATTTGGCGCCAAAAAATATTTGGCGCTATTATATGGCACTATTATTTGGCGCTATTATTTGGTGCTCTTATATATTGGCACTATTATTTGGCGCTATGAATATATTGGCACTATTATTGACGCTATTATTTGGCGCTATTATTGGCGCTATTTTTTGGCGCTATTATTTGGTGCTATTTTTTGGCGCTATTATGAATATTTAGGGCCATAAAATATTTGGCGCTATTATTTGGCGTATTTATTTGGCGTAAATATTTGGTGCAAATATTTGGCGCTATTATTTGGCATTATTATTAGGCGCACTTATTTGGTGCTATTAATATATTGGCGCTATTATGAATATTTGGTGTTATTAATGAATGTTAAAAAATTGGCGCTATTTTTTGGCACTATTTATTGGCGCTATTTTTTGGCGCCAAATAATATTTAGCTCTATTATTTGGTGTTATTATGAATATTAAAATAACTCTGAATATATTGGCACTATTATTGGCACTATTTATGCATATTTGGCGCCAAAAAATAGTCGACGCTACTATGAATATATGGCACCAAATATTTGGCGCTATTATAAATATTTCGCTCTATTATTTGGCGCTATTATTTGGCGCCAAATATTGGCACCATTATTGGCGCCATAACTTGACGCTATTATTGGCGCTGCGAGTTAATTGGCGCTGCGAGTTAATCGGTGCCCTCGGAATTCGATTCCGGGCAACGGTTCAGAAGTTAGAAATTCCCGCTCGTTCGTTCACTGAACTTACCCGAGCCAAACTTCGGAAATTGATTCCGGGCACTCCAGGCCTCGGAATCAGGTGCCGTCAGAAACTGCGCTCTTATAAAATTCCAAATAAAATTAAGAAAAAAATTCCCTTGAATTTTACGGGTCTTTACATAAATGGCGCTATGAATATATTGGCGCTATTATTGGCGATATTATTGGAACTATTATGAATATAATGACGCTATTATTTGGCACTATTATATATTGGCACTATTATGAATATATTGGCGCTATTATTTGGCGCTATGAATATATTGGCGCAATTATTGGCGCTATTATTGGCCCTATTATACAGAGATGTTTTTTGGCGCTATTATGAATATTTGGCGCCCAAAAATATTTGGCGCTATTATATGGCGCTATTATTTGGCGAAATTATTTGGCGCAGTTATTTGTCGCAGTTATTTGGCACAGTTATTTGGCTCTATTATTTGGCGCTATTATTAGTCGCAATTATCTGCCGCTATTAATATATTGGCGCTATTATGAATATTTGGCACTATTAATGAATGTTAAAATATTGGCACTATTTTTTGCGCTATTATTTGGAGCCAAATAATATTTGGCGCTATTATTTGGCGCTATTATTGGGCACAATTATTTTCCGCTATTAATATATTGGCGCTATTATGAATATTTGGCTCTATTAATGAAGGTTAAAATATTGGCACTATTTTTTGGTGGTATTATTTGGCGCCAAATAATATTTGGCGCTCTTATTTGGCGCTATTATTGGCGCTATTAATATATTGGCACTATTAAAATATTGGCGCAATTATAAATATTAAAATAACACTAAAAATATATTTGGCGTTATAATATTGAATGTTAAAATAACACTGAAAATATATTGACTGTTAAAATATTGGCGCTATTATGAATATTTCGCGATATTATTGAATGTTAAAATATTGGCACTATTATTTGGTTCCAAATAATAGCGCCAAATATTGGCGTCAAATATTATTGGTGCTAAATATTGGCGCCAAATATTGGTGCTATTATTTGGCACTTTTATTGGCGCTATAATTCGGCACTATTATTTGGCGCTATTATGAATATTTGGTGCCAAAAAATATTTGGCACTACTATGAATATATGGTGCCAAATATTTGGCCCTATTATGAATATTTGGCTCTATTATTTGGTGCAATTATTGATGCTATTATTTGGTGCTATTATGAATATTTGGCGCCAAATATTTGGTGTTATTACTTGGTGATATTATTTGGCGCTATTATTTAGAGCTATTATATTTGGAGCTATTATATGGCGCTATTATATGACCCTAATATTTGCCGCTATTATGTGGCCCTATTATTTGGCCCTATTAAATGGCGCTATGAATATATTGGCGCTATTATTGGCGCCATATATTGGCGCGATTATTTGGCGCTATTTTATTTGGCGCTATTATATTGCGCTATTATATGCCGCTAATATTTGGCGCTATTATATGGCGCTATGAATATATTGGCACTATTAAATGATGCTATTAATATATTAACCCTATTATTGGTGCTATTATTGGCGCTTTTATTGGCGCTATTATTGAATGTTTAAATATTGCTATTATTATTTGGCGCAAAATAATAGCGCCAAATATTGGCGCGATTATTGGCAGCATAATTTGATGCTATTATTGGTGCTATTATTTGGCACAATTATTTGACTAAATTATTTGGTGCAATATATTGGCACTATTTATATATTTTGAGCCAAAAAATATTTGGCGCTATTATATGGCCCTATTATTTGGCGCTGTTATTAGGCACAATTATTTGGCGCTATTATTTGGTGCTATTATTTGGTGCTATTATTTGGCACTATTACTAGACGTAATTATTTTTGCGCTATAAATATAATGGCGCCATTATGAATAAATGGCGCTATGAATATATTGGCGCTATTATTGGTACTATTATGAATATATTGGCACAATTATTTAGCTCTATTATATATTGGTGCTATTATTTGGCGCTATTATTTGCGCTATTATTTGGCGCTATTATTGGGGCTATTATATGGCACTATTTTTTGGTGCTATTTTTTGGCACTATTAAGAATATTTGGCACCAAAAAATATTTGGCGCTATTATATGGCGCTATTATTTGGCGGTATTATATGGCGATATTATTTGGCGCAGTTATATGGTGCCAATATTTGGCGCATTTATTTGGCGCTATTATTTGGCGATATTATTAGGCGCAATTATTTGGCGCTATTAATATATTGGTGCTATTATGAATATTTGGTGCTGTTAATGAATGTTAAAATATTGGTGCTATTATTTGGCGCGATTATTTGGAGCAATTATTTGGCGCTATTATTTGGGGTTATTATTAGGCGCAATTATTTGGCTCTATAAATATATTGGCGCTATTATGAATAAATGGCGTTATTATTGGCACTATTATGAATATACTAACGCTATTATTTGGCTCTATTATATATTGGCGCTATTATGAATATATTGGCACTATTATTTGGTGCTATGAATATATTGGCGCTATTATTTGGCTCTATTATTGACGCTATTATATAGCGCTATTTTTTGGCGCTATTATTTGGTACTATTATGAATATTTGGCGACAAAAAATATTTGGCACTATTATATGGCGCCATTATTTGGCGCTATTATTTAGCACAGTTATTTGGCGCAAATATTTTGCACATATATTTGGCACAATTATATATGGGGCTATTATATGGCTCTATTATTTGGTGCTATTATATGACGCTATTATATAGCGCTATTATATGGTGCTAACATTTGGCGTTATTATATGGCGCTATTATTTGGCCCTATTAAATGGTGCTATGAATATATTGGCGCTATTATTGGCGCTATATATTGGTGCTATTATTTGGAACTATTATATTTGGCGCTATTATATGACGCTATTATTTGGTGCTACAATATGGCGCTATTATATGAGGGCTATTATATGGCACTATTATTTGGCGCTATTATATTATGCTATTATTTAGAGTTATTAAATGGCACTGTGAATATATTGGCGCTATTATTGGCGCTATTATTGGTGTTGTTATTGGTGCTTTTATTGGTGCTATTATTGAATGTTTAAATATTGGCGCTATTATTTGGCGCAAAATAATAGTGCCAAATATTGGCGCCAAATATTGGCGCGATTATTGGCGCCATAATTTGACGCTATTAATGGCGCTATTATTTGGCGCTATTATTTGGCGCTATTATTAGGCGAAATTATTTGGCGCAATTATTTGGTGCAATTATTTGGTGCAATTATTTGGTGCAATATATTGGCGCTATTATTTGGTGCAATGTATTGGCGCTACTTATATATTTTCCGACAATAATATTTGGCGCTATTATATGGCACTTTTATTTGGCGCTGTTATTAGGAGCAATTATTTTGCGTAAATATTTGGCGCAATTGTTTGGCACAATTATTTAGTGCAATTATTTGGTGCTATTATTTACCGCTATTATTAGGCGAAATTATTTTGTGCTATAAATATATTGGCACTATTATGAATAAATGGTACTATGAATATATTGGCGCTATTGTTGGCATTTTTATTGGCACTATTGTGAATATAGTGGCACTATTATTTGACGCTATTATGAAGATATTGGCGCTATTATTTGGAGCTATGAATATATTGGTGCTATTATTGGTGTTGTTATTTGGCGCTATTATTGGCGCTATTTTTTTGGCGCTATTATGAATATTTGGCGGCAAAAACTATTTGGCACTATTATACGGTGTTATTATTTGGCGCAATTATTTGGCGTAGTTATTTGGCGCAATTATTGGGCGCAATTATTTGGCACTATTATTTGGCGCAATTATTTTCCGCTGTTAATATATTGGCGCTATTATGAATATTTGGTGCTATTAATTAAAGTTAAAATATAGGCATTATTTTTTGGCGCTATTTTTTTGCACTATTATTTTGCGCTATTATTGGGCGCCAAATAATATTTGGCACTATTATTTGGTGCTATTATTGGAGATATTTAAATATCGTCTCTATTATGAATATTAAAATTACACTGAAAATATATTTGGCGCTATGATATTGAATGTTAAAATAACACTGAAAATATATTGAATGTTAAAATATTGGTGCTATTATGAATATTTGGATTTATTATTGAATGTCAATATATTAGCGCCAAATATTGGCGCTATTATTTGGCGCTATTATAAATATTCAGCGCCAAAAAATATTTGGCGCTACTATGAATATATGGAGCCAACTATTTGGCGTTATTATGAATATTTTCCTCTATTATTTGGAGCTATTATTGGCGCGATTATTTTGTGCTATTATTTGGCGCAATTATTTGGTGCTATTATTTGTCGCTATTATTTAACTCTATTATATTTGACACTATTATATGGTGCTATTATATCGTGCTATTATATGGCGCTAACATTTGGCCCTATTATATGGTGCTAATATTTGGTGCTATTATATGGCGCTATTATTTGGCCCTATTAAATGGAGCTATGAATATATTGGCGCTATTATTGATGCTACATATTGGCGCAATTATTTAGTGCTGTTATTTTTGGTGCTATTATATGGCGATATGATTTGGCGCTATTTAATGGCGCTATTATATGGGGCTATTGTATGGCGCAAATATTTGGCGCTATTATTTGGCGCTATTAAATGGCGCTATGAATATATTGGCGCTATGATTGGTGTTGTTATTGGTGCTTTTATTGGTGCTATTATTGAATGTTTAAATATTGGTGCTATTATTTGGCACAAAATAATAGCGCCAAATATTGGCACGATTATTGGCGCCATAATTTGACGTTATCATTGGTGCTATTATTTGGCGCTAATATTGGCGCTATTATTTGGAGCTATTGTTTGGCGCTATTATTAGGTGTAATTATTTGGCACAATTATTTGCCCCAATTATTTGGTGCAATTATTTGGCGCTATTTATATATTTTGCGCCAAAAAATATTTGTTGCTATTATATGGCGCTATTATTTGGCTCAATTATTTGGTGCAATTATTAGGCGCTGTTATTTGGCGCTATTATTAGGCACAATTATTTTGCGCTATAAATATATTGGCCCTATTATGAATAATTGGTGCTATGAATATATTGGCGCTATTATTGGCACAATTATGAATATATTGGCGCTATTATATATCTGCCCCATTATTTGGTGTTATGAATATATTGGCGCTATTATTTGGCACCACTACTGGGGCTATTTTTTGGCGCTATTTTTTTGCACTAGTATGAATATTTGGTGCAAAAAAATATTTTGCGCTATTATGTGGCGCTATTATTTGGCGCTATTATTTGGCACTATTATATATTGACACTATTATTTGGCACTATGAATATATTGGCACTATTATTGGCGCTATTATTTGGCGCTATTATTGGCGCTATTATTTGGTGCTATTTTTTGGCGCTATTATGAATATTTGGGGCCACAAAATATTTGGCGCTATTGTATGGCACTATTATTTGGCGCTATTATTTGGCGTAGTTATTTGGCATAAATATTTAGCACAAATATTTGGTGCTATTATTTGGCGCTATTATTAGGCGCACTTATTTGGTGCTATTAATATATATGGCGCTATTATGAATATTTTGTGCTATTAATGAATGTTAAAATATTGGCGCTATTTTTTGGCGCTATTTTTTGGTGCCAAATAATATTTGGCACTATTATGAATATTAAAATAACTCTGAAAATATATTTGGAGCTACTATATTGAATGTTAAAATAACAGTGAAAATATATTGAATGTTAAAGTATTGGCGCTATTATGAATATTTGGCGCTATTATTTAATGTTAAAATATTTTTGCTATTATTTGGTGCCAAATAATATCGCCAAATATTGGCGCCAAATAATATTGGTGCCAAATATTGGCCCCAAATATTGGCGCTATTATTGGCGCTATTATTTGGTACTATAATTTGGCGCTATTATTTGGCGCTATTATGAATATTTGGCGCCAAAAAATAGTTGGTGCTACTATGAATATATGGCACCAAATATTTGGCGCTATTATGAATATTTGGCTCTATTTTTTGGTGCCATTATTGGCGCTATTATTTGGAGCTATTATTTGGCGTTATTATGAATATTTGGCGCTATTATTAGGCGAAATTATTTGGCACAATTATTTGGCACAATTATTTGGTGCAATATATTGGCGCTATTTATATATTTTCCGACAAAAATATTTGGCGCTATTATATGGCGCTTTGATTTGGCGCTGTTATTAGGCGCAATTTTTTTTCGTAAATATTTGGTGCAATTGTTTGGCACAATTATTTGGCGCAATTATTTGGCGCTATTATTTATCGCTATTATTAGGTGTAATTATTTTGCGCTATAAATATATTGGCAGTATTATGAATAAATGGTGCTATCAATATATTGGCGCTATTATTGGCGTTATTATTGGCACTATTATGAATATAGTGGCGCTATTATTTGGCTCTATTATGAATATATTGGCGCTATTATTTGGCGCTATGAATATATTGGTGCTATTATTGGTGCTGTTATTTGGCACTATTATTGGCGCTATTTTTCGGCGCTATTTTTTGGCACTATTATGAATATTTGGCGCCAAAAACTATTTGGCACTATTATATGGTGCTATTATTTGGCGCAATTATTTGGCGTAATTATTTGACGTAGTTATTTGGCGCAATTATTTGGCCCAAATATTTGGCGCTACTATGAATATATGGTGCCAAATATTTGGCGCTATTATGAATATTTTCCTCTATTATTTGGGGTTATTATTGGCGTGATTATTTTGCGCTATTATTTGGCGCTATTATTTGGAGCTATTATTTGGAGCTATTATTTGGCGCTATTATTTAGCGATATTATATTTGGCACTATTATATGGCGCTATTATTTGGGGCTATTATATGGCGGTAATATTTGGCACCATTATATGGCGCTAATATTTGGTGATATTATATCGCGCTATTATTTGGCCCTATTAAATGGAGCTATGAATATATTGGCGTTATTATTGATGCTACATATTGGCGCAATTATTTAGCAATGTTATATTTGGCGCTATTATATGGCGATATGATTTGGCGCTATATTATGGCGCTGTTATATGGCGCTATTATATGGCGTGAATATTTGGCGCTATTATTTGGCGCTAATAAATGGCGCTATGAATATATTGGCGCTATTATTGAAACTATGATTGGTGGTATTATTGGCGCTTTTATTGGCGCTATTATTGAATGTTTAAATATTGGCGCTATTATTTGGCGCAAAATAATAACGCCAAATATTGGCGCGATTATTAGCGCCATAATTTGACGTTATCATTGTTGCTATTATTTGGCATTATTATTTAGCGCTACTATTGGCTCTATTTTTTGGCGCTATTTTTTTCACTATTATGAATATGTGGTGCCAAAAAATATTTGGCGCTATTATATGGCGCCATTATTTGGCGCTATTATATATTGGCACTATTATTTGGCGCTATGAATATATTGGCACTATTATTGGCACTATAATTTGGCGCTATTATTGGCGCTATTTTTTGGCGTTATTATTTGGTGCTATTTTTTTGTGCTATTATGAATATTTGGGGCCATAAAATATTTGACGCTATTGTATGGCGCTATTATTTGACCCTATTATTTGGCGTAGTTATTTGGCGTAAATATTTGGTGCAAATATTTGGCGCTATTATTTGGCGCTATTATTAGGCGCACTTATTTGGCAATATTAATATATTGGCGCTATTATGAATATTTGGTGCTATTAATGAATATTAAAATATTGGTGCGATTTTTTTGGCGCTATTTATTAGCGCTATTATTTGGCGCCAAATAATATTTGGCGCTATTATTTGGCGCTATTATGAATATTAAAATAACTCTGAAAATATATTTGGTGCTATTATATTGAATGTTAAAATATTGGCGCTATTATGAATATTTGGCGCTATTATTGAATGTTAAAATATTGCCGCTATTATTTGGGGCCAAATAATATCGCCAAATGTTGGCGCCAAATAATATTGGCACCAAATATTGGCGCTATTATTGGCGCTATTATTTGGAACTTTTATTGGCGCTATTATTTGGCGCTATTATTTGGCGCTATTATTTGGCGCTATTATGAATATTTGGCGCCAAAAAATAGTTGGCGCTACTATGAATATATGGAACCAAATATTTGGCACTATTATGAATATTTGGCTCTATTATTTGGCGCTATTATTTGGCACCAAATATTGGTACGATTATTGGCGCCATAATTTGACGCTATTATTGGTGCTATTATTTGGTGCTATAATTTGACGCTATTATGAATATTTGGGACCAAAAAATATTTGGCGCTATTATATGAAGCTATTATTTGGCGATATTATTAGGCGTAATTATTTGGTGTAATTATTTGGGGCAATTATTTGGCAGGATTATTTGGCGCAATATATTGGCACTATTTATATAATTTGCACCAAAAAATATTTGGCGCAATTATATGGCACTATTATTTGGGGCTGTTATTCGGCGCAATTATTTGGCGCACTTATTTGGTGCAATTATTTGGTGCAATTATTTGGAGATATTATTTGGCTCTATTATTTTGCACTATAAATATATTGGTGCTATTATGAATAAATGGAGCTATGAATATATTGGCTCTATTATTGGCGCTATTATTGTAAAGACCGTAAAATTCAAGGGAAATTTTTTCTTAATTTTCTTTGGATTTTTTACAAGAGCGCGGTTTCAGACGGCACCTGATTCCGAGGCCCGGAGTGCCCGGAATTAATTTCCGAAGTTTGGCTCGGGTACGTTCAGTGAACGAACGAGCGGGAATTCCTAACTTTTGATCCGGTGCTCGGAATTGAAATCCGAGGGCACCGATGAACTCGCAGTGCCGATATTCGCTTAAAGAGACCCTTTCGGGAGTTGCGTATGTTGCGGGTTGAAAGTTAGTTTTGGGGATTAAAAGATAAGTAAAATAAAATTGTGTGTGAATTTTATTTTATTCTAGGTGGATAGACTCTCTCATGGGAAGTTGTTGGTGGGGCCCGCAACCACCCAACTTCCCATGTGTGGTTATGAGGGAGGTGGGGCCCACACGAACCCCCCACCTTTTCAAATTCCCTAACCCCTCTAAACCCCCTCTTTAATTTGTGACTCTCCCCTACATTAAATCTTGCCAACTTATCTTTCCATTTAATTTCTTGACAACTCAAGATTTTAATTAATGTAATAAATTCAACTTTTGAATTTTTGAAAGGTGGGCAAAGTGAAAATAAAATAAGGGTAGCTTATTTTATTTTGGGGGTTGCTGTGTTGTGTGGGATTTGAGAGAGGAAGAGTTCTACACTTTGAAGAACTTCTTTTTCCTCCTTGAAGAACGCGAAGAACCTTCGAACATCGACGAAGAACGCCACGTACTCGGGAATCGTCTTTCGCGACGCCATACCCGCGACACCGACGACGTCTTCTTCCGCGTCATCTTTTCCCGCGACGAAATCGTCGTCAAAGAACTTCGAATCCTCGCTTCACGACATCGACGTCCTTCTTCCGTGACGCCGACCACCGCGACGCGTCTTCCGCGGGTCGTTGACGATCTTCGTTCTTGAAACCAGTGGTAGGGGATGATCTTTATTGATTATTCTTATTCCTTTCTTGAATCGTGGATTTTAGCATGACTTAACGTGTGACTTATTTTATTTAAGTTCCGTTTTTATTTCTTTAACGTGAGGGGGACCGGACCGCACGAACACGGCCGAATCCCCCTCCATCGTTCATGTTGTTCATGCTGGAGGAAACAAGTAACGTGGTGCCGTCGCACCACGCGGATGAACGTTCAGATATTTTTTCCGCAACGCCGTCGCGCTTCGCCGAGGAGAGATTTCAAGAACGCGACGCCGTCGCGCCGCGTTGGGAGGATTCTTGGCACGGAGAAAGGGGCGCGGTGCCGTCGCACCGCGCCGGACGACGAACACCGCGGCCGGTTCCGGGCCGCGGTGAGACGAGGAGACCGCGGCCGGTTCCGGGCCGCGGCGGAAGGAAAGACCGGCGGCCGTGCCGCCGGCGTCGGAAATCAAGGACGGGACCGGAATTTCCCGGTCCCGTTAGTAAAAACCGGCCGGCCAGCGGGCCGGCCGGATATCATAAAAACCGGGGGTTTAAACCCCCGGCCGGCTCTTCAAACCCCCCTCTTAAAGAGGGGGGCGGTTCATTTAAGGAGGGGGGGGGCAAAGCCCCCCCGGTTTTATTCAACCGGCCCCCATTTGCGGGGGCCGTTTCTTGGCAAGGCACGGCTTATAGCCGTGCCGTTTGTGAAACGCGGGGCTTAGCCCCGCGTGCCTCCCGCCGCCGCCACGCGGCCCGCCAGCCGCCGCCGCCACGCGGCCCGCCAGCCGCCGCCGCCACGCGGCCCGCCAGCCGCCGCCGCCACGCGGTCCGCCGCCGCCACGCGGCCCGCCGCCGCCGCCACGCGGCCCGCCGCCGCCGCCACGCGGCCAGCCGCCGCCGCCGTCCGCCGCCGTCCGCCGCCGCCGTCCGCCGCCGCCGGCCGCCGCGCCGTCCAGAGGGGGGGGGTCGGGCCGGGTCGGCCCGGACCCGGACCCCCCGTTTCGGACCAGATTCGGTTCTTGGCTCATAACTTGAGCCTCGGACCTCCGAATGACGAACCGTCTGCGGCAACGCGATCCTTCGATCGAGACGGTCGTTTCGATATATCGCACTCAAGGTTTCGGTTTACTTTGAGTTCGGCCGGGTTGGTTCGTTCACGAAACCAACCGGGCCTTCGGAGCGGAAACGCTCATATCTTGAGCTACGGACGTCCGATTGACGTGCCGTCAGTCGCGTAGTGTTCCTCTTAGTGAGACGGATCTTTTGGCATACTCCGCCCGAGGTTTGGACGCAGGTGGAGTACGGTCGGGTTGGTTTTGCCTTAAAAACCAACCGGGCCCCGGAGACGAAAATGCCATTATCTCTCAGACCGGGCGTCCGATCGACGCGCCGTCTGTTGCGTTGAGTTCCTTTTGACGATACGGAACTTTTGGATACATCAACTTCGGTCTTCGTGACAGTTGATGTATCAGCCTCTCGGCTCGTGGAGCGGATCCTCCGTACGAGCTTGCTGTGTGCGGGAACCCTAGTGCTGGCTGCGACTGTTCTACTGCTACGACTGCTACTGTGACTGCGACGACGACAGTACAGAGATCCTGTGTGGATTCGACGACGACAGTACAGAGATCCTGTGTGGATTCGACGACGACGACTACAGCACTCAGCGATCCTACATGGATCAGTGCTACAGGTTCTGTGTGAGCCCGATCCTGTGTGGGTCCTTGCGCTCAGCGGTTCTGTGTGAGCCAGCGCCTACAGGTTCTGTGTGAGCCCGATCCTGTGTGGGTCTTGCGGGGGTTAGTTACCTATCGATCCTTCGTGGGTCCGACGACTTAGATGGATCAGTGATCATCTTTATCGTCCCTGAAGAAGTATACCTGTGTGAGCTGAATCCTGTTACTTTCCTTTGTGGAATACGTATACTTTCCTGCGTGGACTGAGTTATACTTGGGCTCGGAGGTTGGAGCGTATTTGAATTGATGACTTAGGTATATGTATGGGCATATACCTAAGCAGTGTTGGTTGTTACTTCGTGATTGTACTTTGCTTCGTGGTTTATCCTTTGTGGATTTTGAGAGACCTTCAGGGGTCTCGGGGACCCTACTGAGTAGCTTATACTCACCCCTGCACGGGCTTCGCCCGCACTACGTTGTGTTGGTTGCAGACGACGGACAGCGTTGACCTTAGCTGAGGTTTGCGGAGCGGGACGGTACCCGGAGGTGGACCACTGGGCGGGACGAGCACGGAGCGGACGGTGGGACCCGTGGAGCAGAGGAGCTATCTGTACCCACCCTTCAGGTGGGATTTTCCAGTGGACAGCACGGAGTAGCGGCCTTTACTTTTCAGTTGCTGTTTTTCCCTTTTCGAGTTGTACTTTACTTTCAGTTTGGGTTTGTATTCTGGCCCATTTACTTTTCCGCACTTCAGTTGTACTCTGCTTGCTTAGTGTTTACTTTCCGCTTGTTTACTCTGTGGTGTGTGTTTACTTTTCAAAGGCAATGCCTTCCCAATTTGCTGGGATCTACGCCTTGGTGCTAGTCGCCAGCCCCTGGCCTATGGAAGGCGGGCTTGGGGTAGTCACGGCACGGACCCCGAGGGCGGGTCGTGACAAATTGGTATCAGAGGAGTTCGGTTCTACCGCGAACTCTGATCTTTTCTATGTGAAGCAATAATGTTTAGCGTATTGAGTGTGGTTATCAGTCCAGGGAGTCCAGTGTTGGTGCGGCGGCCGACGTATCCATACACCAGGACCCTGACTTCTGATTTCCGACTTAATGCACGGAAACATTGATTGCGTGTGTGTTTCAAAGTTTTCTTGTGATTACTTGTGTCAGCTCACCGGGTATACTGATCTGCTTAATGAAAGTCTCAAGTTTTCTTTGTGATTACTTAATTCAGCTCAGCAGGTATACTGTTCTGACTATGGCACTCTTGATCTCCTTTTCAGGATGGCCCCACGACGACAGCCAGCTAGGGTTCCGATGGTCGAGCGAGACGACAGCCCACCGAGCGACGAGGCCTCGGTGCAGGGCCCTTTTCCAGTAGTGGCACCGGCGGTAGCTTTACCCGCCGAGCCCCCGATGCTTCCAGCAGCAGCCGCTGACGATGCACGTCGCCTCAGCGCACTGCATGAGTTTCAGCGACAGCGACCGCCCAGGTTTCGCGGGGAGACGGATCCCCAGGCAGCAGAGGACTGGCTGGAGGCAGTTGTTCGAGTGTTTAGGCTAGTGAGGACACCAGCAGACCTCATGGTGATCCTCGCTGCGAGCCTACTACACGCAGCAGCAGGACGATGGTGGAGCCTGATGCTCCAGGTGCACGATGAGGCATCTCTTCTCTGGACGGATTTCGAGAGCCTCTTCCGCTCTGAGTTCGTCCCGGCCACCCTTCGAGCGGTGCGTATCCAGGAGCTTCTACAGCTGCGACAGGGCAGCATGACGGTCGCCCAGTACTCGGCGAGATTTACCGATCTCTCGCGCTACTCGACCGACATGGTACGGGACCCATTCTTCCGGGCCCGGACCTTCGAGCAGGGTTTGAGACACGAGATCAGGGCATCGCTGATCTCCCTCAGCATACCGACTCAGACAGGAGTACTGGAGCGGGCTCTTCTGATCGAGAGCTTCCTTGCTGAGTCTACACCAGCACAGCGACCCACCGCAGGGCGGCACGTGGCAGAGTCATCTGCAGCAGGCAGTCGACGGATGACTCAGGGGTCCAGACAGACCAGACCTTCAGGCAGACGATCTCAGGGCACTGGCTCAGCAGTGCGGGGCACACAGCGCGGAGCCAGTCTTCCGAGAGGCAGGCAGTGCTACTCGTGCGGCGGACAGGGCCACATGGCTCGTGACTGCCCGACCCGCCGTGCCGAGGAGCAGCAGTCAGTAGATGGACCACCGAGGCAGAGGCAGAGGGTCGACCGTGGCGGTCCGCAGGGAGGAGGCGGACGAGGCAGAGGAGCTGGACGAGCAGCTGGTGGTGGCCGACGCTTTGAGGCTTTACCACCACCACCACCAGGAGGTCCACCCCGACCACAGGGAGCTGGCGGGCAGCGACAGGCACAGCTCCAGGCAGCAGAGGCCTACGACCACGGCGCACCCGAAATGATTCGAGGTACTATCTGTGTCTATTCCACCCTTGCTGCAGTTCTTATAGACACAGGAGCGAGTCATTCTTTCATAGCCGCTGCCCTTGTTCGGAGCTCGGAGATTCCGACAGAGCCGTTGGCTCGATCCTTACGGCTAGAGACTCCTACGGGAGCAGACTCGACGATTACGCACTGGTGCCGGCAGTGTGAGCTTACTCTAGGAGGCGAGAGCTTCGGCTGGGATCTTCTTGTAGCAGCGTCGAGGCCTTACGACGTCATCTTGGGCATGGATTGGCTGTCTACGGTCCATGCTCAGATTGACTGTTTTAGGCGCAAGGTGCGATGTGTACGCACCGACGGGAGCAGGTTCACCTTCACCGGCGAGAAGGGAGCCTTAGCAGCACAGGATGGACTTCCGCGGAGGAGAGGACAGCCCATCACTCATCAGTTGGCTAGCCTTATCCTTGGAGCAGTTGACGTGCGGAGTCCTGGTTTTCCTGCAGTGGTGGATCAGTATGCGGACGTTTTTCCCGACGATGTTCCAGGGCTACCTCCTCGCAGAGAGGTAGACTTTTATATTGACTTGTACCCCGGGACAGCCCCGATATCCACTCCAGCATATCGGATGGCCCCCGCCGAGCTTCGAGAGCTACGGGTACAGTTGGAGGACTTACAGGGCAAGGGATTCATCCGACCCAGTGTTTCACCCTGGGCTTCCCCGATATTGTTCGCCAAGAAGGCGGACGGAAGCTTGCGACTTTGTGTTGACTATCGTCGCCTGAACCAGGTGACAGTGAGGAACAAGTATCCGCTACCGAGGATTGATGACCTCTTTGATCAGCTCAAGGGAGCACGGTGGTTCTCGAAGATAGACCTCAGGTCAGGCTATCATCAGCTCAGAGTCAGAGACGAGGATGTGCAGAAGACGGCCTTCAGATGTCGGTATGGCCACTATGAGTTCTTGGTTATGCCTTTCGGTGTAACCAATGCTCCAGCAGTGTTCATGGCTCTCATGAACAGGATCTTTCAGCCATACCTCGATCGGTTTGTCGTGGTCTTCATCGACGACATTCTGATTTACTCTACGACAGAGGAGGAGCACGCCTATCACTTGCGAGTTGTTCTTGACACACTCCGAGAGCACCAGCTTTATGGTAAGCTCTCGAAGTGCCAGTTCTGGATACGTGAGGTCCACTTTTTGGGACACGTTATCTCTGAGGCGGGAGTTGCAGTGGATCCCGCGAAGATTGAGGCTGTGTTAGCATGGGAGCCACCCAGGAGCGTGACTGAGGTTCGGAGTTTCTTGGGACTAGCTGGATACTATCGGAGATTTGTGCCGAACTTCTCCAGAGTTGCGGCATCACTCACAGCGTTGACGAAGAAGGGGAAACCCTTCGTGTGGTCAGACAGTTGTCAGCAGAGCTTCGAGGAGCTGAGGCAGAGATTGACTAGCGCACCTATCTTGAGGTTGCCTGAGGAGGGAGTAGGGTACGTAGTCTACTGCGATGCATCAGGGACCGGACTAGGATGTGTTCTGATGCAGGAGCGGGCAGTGATCGCCTATGGATCACGACAGTTGAGACCGCATGAGCAGAACTACGCTACCCATGACCTGGAGTTAGCAGCAGTGGTCTTCGCTCTGAAGACATGGCGACACTATCTGATGGGCGAGCGCTTTACGGTCTTTTCCGATCATCAGAGCCTCAGGTATATCTTCTCGCAGAAGGACCTGAACCTGAGACAGCGACGATGGCTCGAGTTCCTCCAGGACTATGACTTTGAGATAGTCTATACTCCTGGGAAGGGGAACGTAGTAGCTGATGCCCTCAGCAGGAGGACGGGCATTCAACTACTTGAGGAGGCGACGGAGCAGCTAGCCTCTTTGCAGATATCCTTCGTGGATAGAGATGGAGCAGCCTTTCTACAGTCTCTCACAGTCACTCCTCCACTACTGCAGCGAGTCAGGGAGGCACAGCGCGGGGACACTGACTGCGAGACACGGCGTGCACAGATATCCTCGGGACAGGCACCTGATGGTTTCTCCCTTGGAGCAGAGCACGACATCCTTTTCAGAGGACGTACCATGGTACCAGTCGCCTTGCGAGAGGAAGTGCTGAGGGAGTTTCACACTTCTCCTTTAGCGGTACATCCAGGAGTGGCAAAGATGTACCAAGACCTCAGACGACAGCACTGGTGGCCGGGCATGAAGAAAGCTGTAGCAGAGTTCGTTTCTCGATGCCTTACCTGTCAGCAGGTGAAGGCTGAGCATCAGGTACCAGCAGGCTTGGTACAGCCCTTGGAGGTTCCGGAGTGGAAGTGGGACAGCATATCTATGGACTTCGTGACTGGACTTCCACGCACTTCCAGAGGTCACGACTCCATCTGGGTGATTGTAGACCGACTCACCAAGTCGGCACACTTCTTACCCATCAGAGAGCAGGGCTCAGTGGAGAGCTTGGGACGTCTCTACGTTCAGGAGATTGTGCGGCTCCACGGCGTGCCATCATCTATCGTTTCCGATCGAGATGCCCGCTTTACTTCCCGGCTTTGGAAGGGGTTACAGGAGGCGTTCGGGACGCAGCTACGTCTGAGCACAGCCTTTCACCCTCAGACAGATGGTCAGACGGAGAGGACCATTCAGACACTCGAGGACATGCTCCGCGCATGTGTCCTCGACTTTGGTCGTAGCTGGGAGGACCACCTACCCTTGGTGGAGTTCGCGTACAACAACAGCTACCACTCCACCATCGGGATGGCACCGTACGAGGCGTTGTACGGCCGACCATGTAGATCTCCTTTGTGCTGGACAGACCCAGGGGAGTCAGCACTAGTGGGACCGGAGATGGTCCAGGCCACGACAGAGAAGGTCCAGGTCATCCAGGAGCGGATGAGGACAGCTCAGAGCCGGCAGAAGTCATATGCTGACAGGAGGCGGAGACCACTGGAGTTCGAGGATGGCGACCACGTCTTCTTGCGGGTCTCACCTCGACGTGGTATTCGGAGATTTGGCCGAGGCGGCAAGTTATCTCCGCGCTTCATCGGACCTTTTCAGATTCTCAGCAGGATTGGCGAGGTGGCTTATCGCCTGGCTCTACCACCTCAGTTGCACCGGGTGCACGACGTCTTTCACGTATCCCAGCTGAGAAGATACGTGCACGACCCGACGCACATCATTGACCATGGGGAGCTTGACGTTGACGATGGGGCGACTTTTACGGAGGTCCCGGTGGAGATAGAGGATCGACAGGAGCGGGTCCTACGTGGGCGATCGATTCCTCTTGTGCGCATCAGATGGCAGCACGGGAATCTCCAGGAGAGCACTTGGGAGCGGGAGGCTCAGATGCGTGCTCAGTACCCTCATTTGTTCCCCTAGTTTTGTTGTATCTTTACGGGGACGTAAAGCCCTGAGGTGGGAGTAATGTAAAGACCGTAAAATTCAAGGGAAATTTTTTCTTAATTTTCTTTGGATTTTTTACAAGAGCGCGGTTTCAGACGGCACCTGATTCCGAGGCCCGGAGTGCCCGGAATTAATTTCCGAAGTTTGGCTCGGGTACGTTCAGTGAACGAACGAGCGGGAATTCCTAACTTTTGATCCGGTGCTCGGAATTGAAACCCGAGGGCACCGATGAACTCGCAGTGCCGATATTCGCTTAAAGAGACCCTTTCGGGAGTTGCGTATGTTGCGGGTTGAAAGTTAGTTTTGGGGATTAAAAGATAAGTAAAATAAAATTGTGTGTGAATTTTATTTTATTCTAGGTGGATAGACTCTCTCATGGGAAGTTGTTGGTGGGGCCCGCAACCACCCAACTTCCCATGTGTGGTTATGAGGGAGGTGGGGCCCACACGAACCCCCCACCTTTTCAAATTCCCTAACCCCTCTAAACCCCCTCTTTAATTTGTGACTCTCCCCTACATTAAATCTTGCCAACTTATCTTTCCATTTAATTTCTTGACAACTCAAGATTTTAATTAATGTAATAAATTCAACTTTTGAATTTTTGAAAGGTGGGCAAAGTGAAAATAAAATAAGGGTAGCTTATTTTATTTTGGGGGTTGCTGTGTTGTGTGGGATTTGAGAGAGGAAGAGTTCTACACTTTGAAGAACTTCTTTTTCCTCCTTGAAGAACGCGAAGAACCTTCGAACATCGACGAAGAACGCCACGTACTCGGGAATCGTCTTTCGCGACGCCATACCCGCGACACCGACGACGTCTTCTTCCGCGTCATCTTTTCCCGCGACGAAATCGTCGTCAAAGAACTTCGAATCCTCGCTTCACGACATCGACGTCCTTCTTCCGTGACGCCGACCACCGCGACGCGTCTTCCGCGGGTCGTTGACGATCTTCGTTCTTGAAACCAGTGGTAGGGGATGATCTTTATTGATTATTCTTATTCCTTTCTTGAATCGTGGATTTTAGCATGACTTAACGTGTGACTTATTTTATTTAAGTTCCGTTTTTATTTCTTTAACGTGAGGGGGACCGGACCGCACGAACACGGCCGAATCCCCCTCCATCGTTCATGTTGTTCATGCTGGAGGAAACAAGTAACGTGGTGCCGTCGCACCACGCGGATGAACGTTCAGATATTTTTTCCGCAACGCCGTCGCGCTTCGCCGAGGAGAGATTTCAAGAACGCGACGCCGTCGCGCCGCGTTGGGAGGATTCTTGGCACGGAGAAAGGGGCGCGGTGCCGTCGCACCGCGCCGGACGACGAACACCGCGGCCGGTTCCGGGCCGCGGTGAGACGAGGAGACCGCGGCCGGTTCCGGGCCGCGGCGGAAGGAAAGACCGGCGGCCGTGCCGCCGGCGTCGGAAATCAAGGACGGGACCGGAATTTCCCGGTCCCGTTAGTAAAAACCGGCCGGCCAGCGGGCCGGCCGGATATCATAAAAACCGGGGGTTTAAACCCCCGGCCGGCTCTTCAAACCCCCCTCTTAAAGAGGGGGGCGGTTCATTTAAGGAGGGGGGGGGCAAAGCCCCCCCGGTTTTATTCAACCGGCCCCCATTTGCGGGGGCCGTTTCTTGGCAAGGCACGGCTTATAGCCGTGCCGTTTGTGAAACGCGGGGCTTAGCCCCGCGTGCCTCCCGCCGCCGCCACGCGGCCCGCCAGCCGCCGCCGCCACGCGGCCCGCCAGCCGCCGCCGCCACGCGGCCCGCCAGCCGCCGCCGCCACGCGGTCCGCCGCCGCCACGCGGCCCGCCGCCGCCGCCACGCGGCCCGCCGCCGCCGCCACGCGGCCAGCCGCCGCCGCCGTCCGCCGCCGTCCGCCGCCGCCGTCCGCCGCCGCCGGCCGCCGCGCCGTCCAGAGGGGGGGGGTCGGGCCGGGTCGGCCCGGACCCGGACCCCCCGTTTCGGACCAGATTCGGTTCTTGGCTCATAACTTGAGCCTCGGACCTCCGAATGACGAACCGTCTGCGGCAACGCGATCCTTGGATCGAGACGGTCGTTTCGGTATATCGCACTCAAGGTTTCGGTTTACTTTGAGTTCGGCCGGGTTGGTTCGTTCACGAAACCAACCGGGCCTTCGGAGCGGAAACGCTCATATCTTGAGCTACGGACGTCCGATTGACGTGCCGTCAGTCGCGTAGTGTTCCTCTTAGTGAGACGGATCTTTTGGCATACTCCGCCCGAGGTTTGGACGCAGGTGGAGTACGGTCGGGTTGGTTTTGCCTTAAAAACCAACCGGGCCCCGGAGACGAAAATGCCATTATCTCTCAGACCGGGCGTCCGATCGACGCGCCGTCTGTTGCGTTGAGTTCCTTTTGACGATACGGAACTTTTGGATACATCAACTTCGGTCTTCGTGACAGTTGATGTATCAGCCTCTCGGCTCGTGGAGCGGATCCTCCGTACGAGCTTGCTGTGTGCGGGAACCCTAGTGCTGGCTGCGACTGTTCTACTGCTACGACTGCTACTGTGACTGCGACGACGACAGTACAGAGATCCTGTGTGGATTCGACGACGACAGTACAGAGATCCTGTGTGGATTCGACGACGACGACTACAGCACTCAGCGATCCTACATGGATCAGTGCTACAGGTTCTGTGTGAGCCCGATCCTGTGTGGGTCCTTGCGCTCAGCGGTTCTGTGTGAGCCAGCGCCTACAGGTTCTGTGTGAGCCCGATCCTGTGTGGGTCTTGCGGGGGTTAGTTACCTATCGATCCTTCGTGGGTCCGACGACTTAGATGGATCAGTGATCATCTTTATCGTCCCTGAAGAAGTATACCTGTGTGAGCTGAATCCTGTTACTTTCCTTTGTGGAATACGTATACTTTCCTGCGTGGACTGAGTTATACTTGGGCTCGGAGGTTGGAGCGTATTTGAATTGATGACTTAGGTATATGTATGGGCATATACCTAAGCAGTGTTGGTTGTTACTTCGTGATTGTACTTTGCTTCGTGGTTTATCCTTTGTGGATTTTGAGAGACCTTCAGGGGTCTCGGGGACCCTACTGAGTAGCTTATACTCACCCCTGCACGGGCTTCGCCCGCACTACGTTGTGTTGGTTGCAGACGACGGACAGCGTTGACCTTAGCTGAGGTTTGCGGAGCGGGACGGTACCCGGAGGTGGACCACTGGGCGGGACGAGCACGGAGCGGACGGTGGGACCCGTGGAGCAGAGGAGCTATCTGTACCCACCCTTCAGGTGGGATTTTCCAGTGGACAGCACGGAGTAGCGGCCTTTACTTTTCAGTTGCTGTTTTTCCCTTTTCGAGTTGTACTTTACTTTCAGTTTGGGTTTGTATTCTGGCCCATTTACTTTTCCGCACTTCAGTTGTACTCTGCTTGCTTAGTGTTTACTTTCCGCTTGTTTACTCTGTGGTGTGTGTTTACTTTTCAAAGGCAATGCCTTCCCAATTTGCTGGGATCTACGCCTTGGTGCTAGTCGCCAGCCCCTGGCCTATGGAAGGCGGGCTTGGGGTAGTCACGGCACGGACCCCGAGGGCGGGTCGTGACAATTATTTTCACTATTATGAATATTTTGGTACTATTATTTGGTGCTATTATGAATATATTGGCGCTATTATTTTTCACTATGAATATATTGGCGCTATTATTTGGCGCTACTATTGGCACTATTATTTGGCGCTATTACGAATATTTGGCGCCAAAAAATATTTGGCGCTATTATTTGTCGGTATTATTTGGCACTATTATTTGGCGCAGTTATTTGGTGCAAATATTTGGCACATTTATTTGGCGCTATTATTTAGCGCTATTATTAGGTGCAATTATTCGGCGCTATTAATATATTGGCGCTATTATGAATAATTGGCACTATTAATGAATATTTGGTGCTATTATTGGCGGTATTATTGGGCGCTATTATGAATATTTGGCGCCAAATATTTGGATCTATTATTTGGGGATATTATTTGACGCTATTATTTGGCACTAGTATATGGCACTATTATATAGCGCTAATATTTGGCCCTATTATATGGTGCTATTATTTGGCCCTATTAAATGGCGCTATGAATATATTGGCACTATTATTGGCGCTATATATTGGTGCGATTATTTGGCACAATTATTTTGAGAAATTATTTGGTGCAATATATTGGCGCTATTTATATATTTTGCTCCAAAAAATATTTGGCGCAATTATTTGGCGTAGTTATTAGGTGCAATTATTTTTCGCAATTATTTGGCGCAATTATTTGGCGCAATTATCTGGTGCAATTATTTGGTGCAATTACTTGGCGCTATTATTTGGCGCTATTATTAGGCGCAATTATTTTGTGCTATTATTAGGTGCATCTATTTTGTGCTATAAATATATTGGCGCTATTATGAATAAATGACGCTATGAATATATTGGCGCTATTATTGGCACTATTATGAATATATTGGCGCTATTATTTGGTGCTATTAAATATTGGCGCTATTATTTGGCGCTAATATTAGACGCATTTATTGGCACTTTTAATATATTGGCACTATTATGAATATTTGGCGCTATTAATGAATGTTAAAATATTGGCGCTATTATTTAGCGTATTTATTTAATTCTATTATTTGGCGCTATTTTTCAGCGCTATTATTTGGCGCTATAAATATATTGGCACTATTATGAATAAATGATGCTATGAATATATTGGCACTATTATTAGCGATATTATTCTCACTATTATGAATATACTGACGCTATTATTTGGCGCTATTATATATTGGCACTATTATGAATATATTGGCACTATTATTTAGCGCTATGAATATATTGGCACTATTATTAGTGATATTATTGGCACTATTATAAATATACTGGTGCTATTATATGGCGCTATTATATATTGGCGCTATTATGAATATATTGGCGCTATTATTTGGCGCTTTGAATATATTGGCGCTGTTATTGGCGCTATTATTTGGTGCTATTATTGGCCCTATTATATGGAGCTGTTTTTTGGCGCTATTATGAATATTTGGCGCCAAACAATATTTGGCGCTATTATTTGGTGTAGTTATTTGTCGCAGTTATTTGGCGCAATTATTTGGCGCTGTTATTTGGCGCTATTATTAGTAACAATTATCTACCGCTATTAATATATTGGCGCTATTATGAATATTTGGTACTATTAATGAATGTTAAAATATTGGCGCTATTTTTTGCGCTATTATTTGGTGCTATTATTTGGCACCAAATAATATTTTGCGCTATTATTTGACGCTATTATTGGGCACAATTATTTTCCGCTATTAATATATTGGCGCTATTATGAATATTTGGCTCTATTAATGAAGTTTAAAATATTGGCGCTATTTTTTGGTGCTATTATTTGGCGCCAAATAATATTTGGCGCTCTTATTTGGCGCTATTACTGGCGCTATTAAAATATTGGTGCTATTAAAATATTGGCGCAATTATGAATATTAAAATAACACTGAAAATATATTTGGTGCTATAATATTGAATGTTAAAATAACAATTAAAATATATTGAATGTTAAAATATTGGCGCTATTATGAATATTTCGCGCTATTATTGAATGTTAAAATATTGGCGCTATTATTTGGTGCCAAATAATAGCGCCAAATATTGGCATAAAATATTATTGGTTCTAAATATTGGCCCCAAATATTTGCGCTATTATTGGCACTATTATTGGCACTATTATTTGGCACTTTAATTGGCACTAAAATTTGGCACTATTATTTGGCGCTATTATGAATATTTGGCGCCAAAAAATATTTGGCGCCAAAAAATATTTGTCACTACTCTGAATATATGGCGCCAAATATTTGGCCCTATTATAAATATTTGGGTCTATTATTTGGCGCAATTATTGGCGCTATTATTTGGCGCTACTATGAATATTTGGCGCCAAATATTTGGTGCTATTACTTGGCGATATTATTTGGTGCTATTATTTAGAGCTATTATATTTGGCGCTATTATATGGCACTATTAGTTGACGCTATTATATGATGCTATTATACGACCCTAATATTTGGCGCTATTATGTGGCGCTATTATTTGGCCCTATTAAATGGCGCTATGAATATATTGGCGCTATTATTGGTGCCATATATTGGCGTGATTATTTGGCGCTATTATATTTTGCGCTATTATATGGGGCTGTTATATGGCGCTGTTATATGGCGCTATTATATGGCGCTAATATTTGGAACTATTATATGGCGCTATGAATATATTGGCACTATTAAATGGCGCTATGAATATATTAGCACTATTATTGGTGCTGTTATTGGCGCTTTTATTGGCGCTATTATTGAATGTTTAAATATTAGCGCTATTATTTGGCGCAAAATAATAGCGCCAAATATTGGCGTGATTATTGGCAGCATAATTTGATGCTATTATTGGTGCTATTATTTGGCACAATTATTTGACAAAATTATTTGGTGCAATATATTGGCGCTATTTAAATATTTTGAGCCAAAAAATATTTGGCGCTATTATATGGCCCTATTATTTGGTGCTGTTATTAGGCGCAATTATTTTGCGCAATTATTTGGCGTAATTATTTGGCGCTATTATTTGGCGCTATTAGTTGGCGTTATTACTAGGCACAATTATTTTTTCGCTATAAATATATTGGCGCCATTATGAATAAATGGCGCTACGAATATATTGGCGCTATTATTGGCACTATTATGAATATATTGGCGCAATTATTTGGCGCTATTATATATTGGTGCTATTATTTGGCGCTATGAATATATTGACGCTATTATTTGTGCTATTATTTGGTGCTATTATTGGGGCTATTATATGACGCTATTTTTTGGCGCTATTAAGAATATTTGGCACCAAAAAATATTTGGCGCTATTATATGGCACTATTATTTGGCGGTATTATTTGGTGCTATTATTTGGCATAGTTACATGGCGCAAATATTTGTCGCTATTATTTAGCGATATTATTAGGCGCAATTATTTGGTGCTATTAATATATTGGCGCTATTATAAATATATTGGCACTATTATTTGGTGCTATGAATATATTGGCGCTATTATTGGCGCAATTATTTGGCTCTATTGTTGGCGCTATTATATGGCGCTATTTTTTGGCGTTATTATTTGGTGCTATTATGAATATTTGGCGCTAAAAAATATTTGGCGCTATTATATGGCGCCATTCTTTGGCGCTATTATTTAGCACAGTTATTTGGCGTAAATATTTTGCACATTTATTTGGCACAATTATATATGAGGCTATTTTATGGCGCTATTATTTGGTGCTATTATATGGCGCTATTATATAGCACTATTATATGGGGCTAACATTTGGCGTTATTATATGGCGCTATTATTTGGCCCTATTAAATGGCGCTATGAATATATTGGCACTATATATTGGTGCTATTATATTTGGCGCTATTATATGACGCTATTATTTGGTGCTATAATATGGCACTATTATATAGGGCTATTATATGGCGCTATTATATTGCGCTATTATTTGGAGCTATTAAATGGCGCTATGAATATATTGGCGCTATTAATGGTGCTGGAATAGGCGCTTTTATTGGCTCTATTATTGAATGTTTAAATATTGGTGCTATTATTTGGTGCAAAATAATAGTGCCAAATATTGGCGCGATTATTGGCGCCATAATTTGACGCTATTATTGGCGCTATTATTTGGCGATATTATTTGGTGCTATTATGAACATTTGGCGCCAAAAAATATTTGGCGCTATTATTAGAATAAATTATTTGGAGCAATTATTTGGCGCAATTATTTGGTGCAATTATTTGGTGCAATATATTGGCGCTATATATATATTTTCCGACAAAAATATTTAGCGCTATTATATGGCGCTTTTATTTGGCGCTGTTATTAGGCGCAATTATTTTGCGTAAATATTTGGCACAATTGTTTGGCACAATTATTTGGCGCAATTATTTGGCGCTATTATTTACCGCTATTATTAGGCGCAATTCTTTTGCGCTATAAATATATTGGCACTATTATGAATAAATGGCGCTATTAATATATTGGTGCTATTATTGGCGTTATTATTGGCACTATTATTAATATAGTGGCGCTATTATTTTGTGCTATTATATATTGGAGCTATTATTAATATATTGGCACTATTATTTGGCGCTATGAATATATTTGTGCTATTATTGGTGCTGTTATTTGGCGCTATTATTGGAGCTATTTTTCGGCGCTATTTTTTGGCGCTATTATGATTATTTGGCGCCAAAAATTATTTGGCACTATTATATGGTGCTATTATTTGGCGCAATTATTTGGCACAATTATTTGGCGCAATTATTTGCCATTGTTAATATATTGGCGCTATTGTGAATATTTGGTGCTATTAATTAAAGTTAAAATATAGGCGTTATTTTTGGCGCTATTTTTTTGCACTATTATTTGGCGCTATTATTGGGCGCCAAATAATATTTGGCACTATTATTTGGCACTATTATTGGCGCTATTAATATATCGACTCTATTGTGAATATTAAAATTACACTGAAAATATATTTGGCGCTATTATATTGAATGTTAAAATAACACTGAAAATATATTGAATGTTAAAATAACACTGAAAATATATTGAATGTTAAAATATTGGCTCTATTATGAATATTTTTCTTTATTATTGAATGTCAATATATTGGCACCAAATATTTGTGCTATTATTTGGCGCTATTATAAATATTTAGCGCCAAAAAATATTTGGTGCTACTATGAATATATGGCACCAAATATTTGGCACAATTATGAATATTTGCCTCTATTATTTGGGGCTATTTTAGGCACGATTGTTTTGCGCTATTATTTGGCTCTATTATTTGGCGCTATTATTTAGCGCTATTATATTTGGCACTATTATATGGCGCTAATATTTGGCACTATTATATGGCGCTAATATTTGGCGATATTATATGGCGCTATTATTTGGCCCTATTAAATGGCGCTATGAATATATTGGCACTATTTTTGATGCTATATATTGGTGCTATTATATAGCGCTATTATATTTGGCGTTATTATATGGCGATATGATTTGGCGCTATTTTATGGTGCTATTATATGGCGCGAATATTTGGCGCTATTATTTGGCACTATTATTCGGCGCTATTAAATGGCGCTATGAATATATTGGCGTTATTATTGGCGTTATGATTGTTGCTGTTATTGGCACTTTGATTGGCGCTATTATTGAATGTTTAAATATTGGCGATATTATTTGCCCCAAAATAATAGGGCCAAATATAGGCGCGATTATTGGCGCCATAATTTGACGTTTTCATTGGTGCTATTATTTGGCACTAATATTGGCGCTATTATTTGGCGTTATTGTTTGGCGCTATTATTAGGTGTAATTATTTGGCACTATTATTTGGCTCAATTATTTGGCGCAATTATTTGGCGCTATTTATATATTTTGCGCCAAAAAATATTTGGCGCTATTATATAGCGCTATTATTTGTCGCAATTATTTGGTGCAATTATTTGGTGCTATTATTAGGCGCAATTATTTTGCGCTATAAATATATTGGCCCTATTATGAATAAATGGAGTTATGAATATATTGGCGCTATTATTGGCACTGTTATGAATATATTGGCGCTATTATTTGGCGCTATTATATATCAGCGCTATTATTTGGCGCTATGAATATATTTGTGCTATTATTTGGCGCTACTATTGGCGCTATTTTTTAGCGCTATTTTTTGGCGCTATTTTTCAGCGCTGTTTTTTTGCACTATTATGAATATTTGGTGCCAAAAAATATTTGGCGCTATTATATGGCGCTATTATTTGGCGCTATTATTTGGCGCTATTATATATTGGCACTATTATTTGGCGCTATGAATATATTGGCACTATTATTGGCGCTATTATTTGGTGCTATTATTGGCACTATTTTTTGGCGCTATTATTTGGTGCTATTTTTTGGCACTATTATGAATATTTGGGGCCATAAAATATTTGGCGCTATTGTATGGCGCTATTATTTGGTGCTATTATTTGGCGTAGTTATTAG